>CM066325.1:72812894-74284561 GCA_033807775.1 Saussurea involucrata
TGTAAGAATAAACTACCGGACACCACCACCAAAACTACCCGGACACATTCATAAAATCATCTGTCGGTTTGCCTATTTTCAACCCAGAATTCGACTAAAATCATCCCCAGTCCAGATGTGATAATTCTAATCCGATAGATACTTCCTAATAGCAATTACAAACATAAAATGTAAAGAAGCCATACCTCAAATCACTTCTAAGTACACCAAAATGAATCCCTTGGTCACAAAACCTTCTTTCTTCTGCTTCTCTTCTCTAAACACACACACACACACACACACACACACACTCACTACACTGAAATTTCTGCTTTTGACAAAATATCTGAAGTCTTAGGATAATATCAAACCATATTTACCCTTTTAGACCCTGCACTATTTACTAATGACCATAATACCTTTTAACTTATAACTTGAGCCAAACTTACCCTAAACACATTATTATAAAGTTAACTAATTTTAACGGAAATAGGGTTTAACTAACGAACTTACCCGGGGTATTACACTAATGGTGCACAGTGTAGAATCAGAGTTGTTGTACGATTACAGACAAAAGGGATATCCATTCTGATAGTTCGTACGGAGACGTGCAAGGGAGGTAAGACAATAGTAACATGCAGGGAGACTTCATGATCATCTTTCGTTGAGTCAGATCTTTATCAACGAATGATAAAGTTCAGCGATTGCTGAAGTCTTCTACATGATACTTCACGTTGAATGGACAGGTCTTGCTTCGCTGATATCCACATCAGTTCATGAGTAGACTTGTCGCTGGTTCTTGAGCTTGATCTTCGACTTCAGCGTAGAACATATGTTGACGTGAAACTTGTCCTCAGGGATCATAAGTAAACAACTAACTTATCAACGATCATCTCATAGACTGAACAGGCTCAGAGCTATAAGATGATGAACAGAGTTCGCTGAATATCTAACCTAAAGAGTGAGAGTTCCTATCAGCGGTACTGTAAAGTCTTAGTACTTATCAGCGATAGTGAAACTCTAATACATATTGTTTACTTACAATTTTCACTAAGTGTTTAAGAGAGGGTCATTATCAAATCACTGAGGGTTTGGATCAACAAAGTCATATGAGGAAGCATGTGAGTTGATCGAGAACCTGACCGAATACAGCTATATCATTCCGCGATCAGCAGTTAGACGTGTTGCTAGCGTACAAGAGAATGAGGAGTTGAAAGCCATCAAGGCTCAGTTGGCCACACTCACTAACCAGTTGAAAGGATCTTCTATCCAACCATCACTTATGGTGGAAGAGGGTATGCTGGAAATGTTCCCGCCAGTGAATGAACCTGAACAAGTCCAATTCCTATAGAATCGGAACAACCGGCCACGGAATGACCCTTTCTCCAATACTTATAATGAAGGATGGAAGAGACACCTGAATTTCTCGTGGAGTCAACCACAAGGCCAACCAAAGGAAACAATAGGCCAGCAACAACAACAACAATACGGTAATCATTCTAACCCTTCTAATTCTTCTCAATCTAACAATGTTTATCGCCCTCCAGGTTACAACCAAAGGAAGTTCGACGAAGGGCAATCCAGGGAGAAGAAATCGGGGCTAGAGGACATAATGATGAAATTCATGTCCAAGATGGATAGTACTATTGAGGGACTAACGGGTACGGTAAGTACGGTGAATGCAGATACGGATCAAAACACGGCTTCAATAAAGCTCTTTGAAAGGCAAGTGGGGAAAATTTCTGAAGCCTTACAAAATCGAGCTCCCGGACAGTGTTCTAGTCAAACTAAAAGGAAACCACAGGAAGACTGCAAGGCCATTCATCTGAGAAGCGGTAAGGAGTTGATTGGAGATCCTACACGAGAGTCGTTACCAAAAGAGAATGATACCAATATGCAAGGTGTTGATCCTATAGAAGTGGAAGAGATTGAAGCTGATGAAGAGATAGTGATAGAGGAGTCAAACAGTGAGGAGAAAAAGAAGGAGCAAACAAGTGTTTCAAAGCAACCACCGGTTAAGCCGGTCGCACCGAAAGTGCCATATCCGAACAGGCTTAAAGCCCATAGGGATGATCTTAATTTTTCTAAGTTTCTTGAAGTTTTGAAGAAATTACATATTAACATCCCTTTTGCAGATGTGTTGGCACAAATGCCCTTTTATGTGAAATTCTTGAAGGACATCCTCTCTAACAAGAGGAAGATCGAGGAGCATGCAACTGTTGTACTTACTGAGGAGTGCAGTGCGATTATCCAGCACAAGCTTCCCCCAAAGCTTAAGGATCCAGGGAGTTTCACTATCCCTGTTCATATTCGCAATTCCGAGTTTAGTAAGGCTTTATGTGATCTTGGAGAAAGTATTAATTTGATGCCTTTGTCTATTTTCAGGAAACTCGGACTTGGGGAAGTGCAGCCGACTAACGTGACATTGCAGCTTGCCGACAGATCAATCAAGTACCCGTATGGTGTGATTGAAGACGTGTTGATCAAGATGGACAAGTTTTATTTCCCGGTTGACTTCGTGGTCCTCGACATGGATGAAGACAAAGAGATACCATTGATCCTTGGCCGACCAATTTTGGCCACAGGAAGAGCTTTAATTGATGAAGAAGCAGTTTTTAACGTTTTCCGGGCAGCTAAGCATAGAATGGAATCAGACGAGTGCTACCGAGTAGATGTGATGGAGTCTGTAATTAGAGAGACATGTGACCAATAAGTTTCCAGTGACCAGTTGAAGAATGTATTAACTGGTACAGATAAGGATCCAGAAAGCGAATGTGTGATGCAACTAAATGCATTACCAACTTTCAAGGGCCCATGAAGACCAATTGTAATACCCCGGGTAAGTTCGTTAGTTAAATCCTAATTCCGTTAAATCTAGTTAACTTTATAAAATGAGGTTTAGGGTAAGTTAGGGTAAAATAATAAGAAAAAGGGATGTTGGACATTAGTTGATAGTTGAAGGTTCATTTGGTAAACGGGGATTTGATATTACCCCTTTAGGATTTTCAGATATTTCATAACTCAAAATATCAGTGTGTGTGTGTGTGTGTGTGTGTGTGCGTGTTCTTGAGGAGAAAAGAAGCAGAAGAAGGAAGTACGGTTAAGGCTCTGATTGAGTGTGTTGGAATCAAAATTAAGGTATGTATTCTTTAGGTTTTGTGTTTGTAATCATCAGTAGTAAATTCCTATCGGTTTACAATTTCCAGTTTCGTGTTTTGTATAGATTTCAATCGCATCTGGGAAAGTTTAGACCGACTGTGTTCTTGAGACTACCGGTGGAGTCCCGGTACTGGAGAGTCCCGGTACTGGAGAGTCCCGATACAGTGGAGTCCCGGTGCAGCGAGTTTCGGTAGTTTTGGTAGTGTTCGGATATAGTTTCTGATTGTATTTTTGGATTAAGTTGCCCCTTGACCCCATCCGCTATCCGGGTAGTGGAACCCCCGTGATAATTCGCTGAAGGGAGAACTGTTGAGGATAAGATTTTAGTAGGCTTTATGTGTTTGACTAGTAAGGCGATATTTGTATTTAATCTATTACAGATTCTGGGGATTTGGATTGAAAGACTGAATCTTTTGGAGAAAAGCTTGAAAGTGTTTATGGATAAGCGATCGAGGTGAGTTTTGCTTTAAAACGTTTTTTTTGAACTGGGATACATATGTATGTGTATATATATATATATATATATATATATATATATATATATATATATATATATATATATATATATATATATATATATATGAGATGATTGTGTGGTAGGAATATGATTATGTGTATATAAATGACAATATGATGTAATGAGATATATATTGTATTTATATAAGCTTTGCACTACACGAGTGCACTTTTTGCCGGGTTCCGGTGAGCGGACCGGTGTGTTGCCGGGTTCCGGTGTGCGGACCGGTGTATTGCCGGGTTCCGGTGTGCGGACCGGTGATGTGTCGTAGTTGTTGTACGGCGTTGATTTATTAGTTGGCTTCCTACCAACTATATGGCCATGGTAACGAGGAATGAGGAGGAGTTGAGCACGATGCACGAGTCTTGATGTAGTAATTAAAATACGTGTGGTATATATATGTGACGTTTATATACTTATGGTATATGTGTGTGTATTGGAAAAAGTTGTATTTAAACTATTTTTATTGACGAAAGGTTTTATAATGATTTTGGAAAGGACCGGGATTAACTCACTAGACCTGTTTGGTCTAACCCTCATTTTGTTTTCAAAAATATGTTTTCCAGGTTAAGGATCGGCAAAGGAGAGGATAAAGTGAAGGAAGCTTTTATATATATATTTTGTAATTTAGGAGACCGAAGGGACCGTACTTGGTTTGTTATGTAACTTTCGTAGTATATCAATGATATATATGCAAGTTATGTTATATGTTGTATGTTATGGGAACTGGGTTGTTACACCAATTGTTGAGAATTTGGGTGCACCAATTCCCAAATCAGAACCTTCATCGAAGACACCTCCAAAGCTTGAACTCAATCTGATAACTCTATTTTTAGAGTTATTATTTCCATTTATTTCCCACTTTATTTTGTCAATTTTAGCCATTTCACTTCTAAAAACCCCCATTCTTGGTATGATTTACGAAAACGAGCAAAAGGAGTGAACCATGGTCTTTAATAAATTATTTGGGGAAGTTTTGGGTGTTTTCTCGATTTTTCATCTGCAGTGACGTATACAGTGCCCACTCCGGTTCCCCACTCTTCGAGCAGAACAAAAAGAAAAGAAAAAGAAACTTTTAGTTGGAATCTAATTTTCTGGAGGAGGAAGGTTCATTTGGCAGAGAAATGGCTGGAGAAGTACAAGGCAGTTCTCATTAAAGATAGCATCAAGTACACCCCTTTGTACTTGCAAAAGTTGACTTCTAAAAGACCATTGGGTAATAAGAGCTATACATGGAGGATTGAAGCATTACCCTATGGGCTGATTTCAGCATTGCCCTGCAGTCCTTACACCTTGGAAAACCCTTTTTGTGTAAAGACCAACACCTCCTCCTTAGTATAAAAAGGGGTGTTGGGTCTCATTTATTACATCCATCTATCTTGCAATATATCTAGCATTTTCTTTAAGTTGTAAGCTTTCATTTACTGCAGTAACTTAGCATTTAATTTCAGTAATTTATTTTCTGTTGTAGTTCGAAATACACAGTGCAGGGACGACTTCTCGTTCCCCACTGTGGGAAGTTAATTTAAATCACTTTTAGTTTTATTATGTGCAAATCTTCATCTCTTGTTTTCTTTACTTCAGAAATGTTAGGCTAAACATCCTTTGGGATGTAGGAAGGAGAAGTACCTGGATTTTATCAAAAATGCTTGAGTAATCTTTATACTTAGAATATTTGTTGTTTTGGTCTTTCATTCTCGATATTTACCCAAGGATGCGAACAAGCCGATCACTTGCAAGGATCTAAAGTCTAGTTCTTAACTTAGAAATGAGTAGAACGCAGTGACACGAGCTTGAATGATGCTAGGGGATTCGAAAGAATTCTTATGACACTTACGAAAGTGAGGTCGGCACAGTGAGCTAATCTCTGCCCACTGGAGTAGTAGGCAAGCTAATTTGTGTATTAAAAACACTTAGAGTATTTGTCTCTACACATTCCATCGAGGCCTGAAAAGGTCCACTTAGAGATTACCATTGACAAAACAACAAGTACTAAGAGTATGGGATTTTTATCTAACGGTGTGAGTATTTTGTAACCGGGCTTTTCTAGCGAAAATGTCCACCACAAATACGAGGATCACTCTAAGGACCGAGTATTTGAGATAAAATTTAGGGAAAATCTAACCTACATTCCTCCTTTTTAACATTTAGTAAATCGTTGCAAGAAGCTATTTTACCAAACCAAACCAAAGTATTATTTTCCTCTCTAGTTGAAACTTGTAAAAGGAGCTCATGAGAACCGTATTGTCTTGATTGTCCAGTCTCTGTGGATTCGATTCTGGTATTTTACCAACTATTACTTGCTGTGACGATCATAGTGGACAGTGTACACTTGCACTTCCCACTGTGGACAGTTTGCAACCCACTGCGATTAAAACACATATTTCGCACGTAACAAGTTTTTGGCGCCGCTGCCGGGGACTGGCGTGATTTTAAATCTCAAGACATTAGTTTTTGTTCGAGCCCGAGTAACTAGTTTTTCTAAGCTGTTCGTATTGTATGCCACGGCGACAACTCGAACATTTGGTTCCAATAGATCTCGAAATAGAAAAAACGTTGCGAAAAACACGAAGAAGCAAGAAAACAAATCGACAACCTCCTGTGATCCCCACTGTGAACATGGCTGCAGTACCGCCACCTATAGTGGAGACCACAATCACGATTGCCGATAACAAAGATCGAAAAATACGGGACTATGCTACTTTCGGAGTTGGTGATTTAAGCTCCGGAATTTTGAGACCCAATATTGTTGCAACGCATTTTGAACTCAAACCGGTGATGTTTCAAATGATCCAAGCCATGGGTCAATTTGGAGGATCGCCATCTGAGGATCCGCACTCGCACTTAAAATCCTTTTTAGAAATGACCGATTCCTTTCAATTGCAAGGTGTTAGTGATGAGGCATTAAGACTAAGGCTTTTCCCTTTTTCATTAAGGGACAAAGCAAAATCTTGGCTGAACGCACATGCACCTCACTCGATAACCACTTGGCAAGAGCTTGCCGATAGATTTTTGCAAAAATACTTTCCTCCAACAAGGAATGTTAGATTTCGAAATGATATAATTTTATTTAGGCAAGAGGAAGATGAGGCTGTTTCGGATGCATGGGAACGATTTAAAGATTTACTTCGAAAGTGCCCACATCATGGCATCCCACATTGCATCCAATTGGAGACCTTTTACAATGGTCTTTCCAATGCAGCCAAAATCATCTTAGATGCAACAGCCGGTGGAACATTTACGAGTATGACTTACAACGAAGGATATCAAATCTTAGAAAAAGTGTCCAACAACAATACCGAATGGTCAAATCCGAGAGCACCCATGTCAAAGACCAACACCATAGATTCCGAAGCACTCAAAACCATGAATGCACAATTAGTGGCCTTGACAAAAATCGTTTTAAATCAAAATCGAGGCCAAGTCAATTCCGCAACCCATCTCGCTGATAACTGCTCCCTTTGTGGAGAGGAGCATGTTTTCGACTATTGTCCAGCAAACCCCGAATCTGTTAATGTCATAGGGACCAACCAAAGGAACAACCCTTATTCGCAGACTTATAATCCAGGTTGGAGAAATCATCTGAATTTCTCTTGGTCCGGTAATCAAGGAATCCAACCCCAAGGACCGAGTCATATCCAGCAAAGACCATACAATCCCCCGGGATTTCAGCAACATCACAGTGGGCAATCCCCACATCACAGTGGGCAGTCCCCACAACCATACCAACCACGATCCAACCAACCAGCTGAAACTCAACAATCGATCGAGTCGATTCTCAAAGGTTTTATGAATCAAACTCAAGCAGCCATTAGGAATATAGAGACCCAAGTAGGACAGCTAGCCGTTGAAGTTAAGAATAGACCACCAGGAACGTTACCGAGTGATACCGAGCAAGCTAGAGTGATAGGAAAGGACCAGAACATGTCAAGTCCATAACTTTAAGGAGTGGAAAGGATCTGAAAGATATCGTTTTTGAATCTGATGATTCGCCTCAAAAACCCACTGTGAGCACCACAGTGGGCACTCCTCAAGTCACTGTGATCCCCACAGTGGGGACCGACATCCCAGACCTTCCCACTTTTGGACCTGTCCCAAAGACTACTGTTCCAAAGCCAATACCACAGCAAACTCAGATTGACCCACGAAACATTCCATTTCCTCAAAGAATGAAGCCTAAAAATGTCGATGTTCAGTTTAAAAAATTCTTAGACATTTTTAAGCAACTTCACATTAACATACCCTTGGTAGAAGCTCTCGAGCAGATGCCAAGCTATGTTAAATTCTTAAAAGATATTTTGAACAAAAAGAGGAAGTTGGGTGAATTTGAGACTGTGGCTTTGACCGAAGAATGTAGTGCCCTCCTTACTAGCAAGATTCCACCTAAGTTGAAAGACCCGGGTAGTTTCACCATTCCATGCATTATAGGAGGACAAGAAGTAGGTCAAGCACTTTGTGATTTAGGAGCTAGTGTCAACTTGATGCCGCTGTCCATTTTTAACAAGTTAGGTATTGGAGAGGCTAGACCCACAACCGTGACATTACAACTAGCCGACCGGTCCATTGCCTACCCCAAAGGGAAAATAGAAGACGTTCTGGTCCAAGTAGATAAGTTTATCTTCCCTGCTGATTTTCTAGTTCTAGATTATGAGGCTGATAAAGAAATCCCAATCATCTTAGGGCGTCCGTTTCTTGCAACCGGACGTACTTTGATTGATGTGCACAAAGGAGAACTCACGATGCGGGTTAATGACCAAGAGGTAACTTTCAATGTCTTCAAGGCCCTCAAGTATATGGAAACCGAAGACTGTTTTGCTTTGAGTTCGATTAATGGAACCCACCGTCTTGAAACAGTTTCCACAGTAAGGAGTGATAGTGAGCACTCTGAATCTGAGAGTGATGACACTTTTGAGGATGAGTGTAACGAGATCTTGGCAGCTTTTGAGCAGCTAGATTTCAAAGATAGACATGTCAAACTACCATCCAAAAATCCCCCTGACTTGAATTTGAAGCCATTGCCTTCCCACTTAAAATATGCCTACCTCAATGAGTTAGAAGAACTCTGTCATCACTCCTACATAAATGCAAAAACCAACAAGGAGAAGATCAAGTGGTGGCCTGACAAAAAAATCACTCATGAAGAGTTTGGGGAGGGACAAAAAGTGCTACATTTTAATTCAAGGTTAAGGATGTTTCCGGAAAATTTAAAATCACGATGGAAAGAGCCTTACACTGTGGTCAAGGTAAGTCCTTTTGGAACTCTGGACTTAATGGCTCCTCAATCCGGACAAATCTTTAAAGTCAATGGGGAGAGAGTGAAGCATTTTCTGAGTGAGAGTGCTCACATTGTACCCCACTCTCCACCTCACTTTGGTTAGAGAAAGTCAACGCTGTTTGTAAATATTTTATTTCAGTTAGTTGTTGTCTTTTTATTAAATTTGGTATTTTTAATTCTGCATGGTAGTTTATTTCGATGTGTGTAGGAGAATTTTAGCACTTTTTGGAACAAAAAGGTTCGCAGTGGGTAGAGGCTGGTCACTGCGCTCCTCGCTCTCGGTCTGACTTATGAAGAGACGGTTTGGGGGGGGGGGGGGGGCAAGGCTGACACACATCATGCTTTTTCTTACACAAAGGTCACCTTTTCATGCCACTTGTCCTTTCCCCACCTATTCCCAAGGAAAGCTATCATTGTCTCTCTCTCTCCTAAACCGTTCCCTCTCAAAAACAAAGAAAACCCTCATTTTCAAAATCAAAGCCTTTCTCTCTCCTTGAACCACCTACACTATTCATCTTCTTCTTTCTCCTTCACGAACCAAAAACCATTCCAAAACCCTAGTAATGGCAAGAAGCAAGAGATTGAACACTCACCCAGAGGCGCCCACACGGCCGGCGATCCGCCGCCGCACCGCCGACGACCAACCACCGGAGGCCGTCACCGGCGATCTCAATAAAACCCCACCGATCTCCGGCGAACCTCCGGTCATCTCCAATGTTGCAGACGCGAGTTCATCCATACCAGAGAGTCCAAAAGCCGTATCTTCATCAAGGGTCTCGGACTCTGTTCAAAACCCTTTTGATAATACAGATTTGCAGGAGGATGAAGAAATGCTGAGATTACAAGAAGAATACAACAATAGGGTCGCGGAAATTAAGATGAAGAGGAAAGAAGCCGAGAGAAAGCGCCGAGAAGAAGAGGAAAGAATCAAACGAGAGGAGGAAGAAAGATTAAAAAGAGAGGAGGAAGAGAGATTGAGGAGGGAAGAAGCCGCATGATTGGCTAGAGAGGAGGAGGAGCGATTGAAAGAGGAAGAACGAAAGAAGGATGAGGAAGCAAGGATATTCGAGCAGAAAAAGAAACAAGCAGAGGAGGAGTGTTTGGCTCGTGAGGAAGAAGAAAGATAGAAGAAGATTAAGGAGCAGACTCAGACTATAGACATTCCCCAGAACAAAAATGCTGATAGTGTGGAGGATGTCCACACCACTGCCCACAGTGAAGAAACCCCAACCAGAGCACTCCAGAGGAACAGGGGAGTGGTTACACGATCTGGTGCATCCAAGAAGGCATCGTCTGCAAAACCGAAAAGAAAAGCGTCGAGGAAAGGTAAGGGTATCGAACCCTCTTTAAGTTCTTCTTCTAGTGATACTAATACGGGAAGTGAACAAAACCTTTCTGAAAATCCACATCTGTCCACTGTGGGGACTGCTCATGCCCCCAGTGGGATACCGAGGCAATTCACTTCCCCAGCTGCTAGAGCCCACTTTGAGTGTATTTGCACTCGGAAGTTGAATTTAGAGAGGGGTTTCGACCCCGACTTTGTAGAAGCAAATCCCTTTGTCAAAGATAAACTTGTAGCGCAAGATTGGGCAACCATTGCCACTGCCAATCGCCGCGCTAATGCATCATTAGTCCGAGAATTTTATGCTGAGGCCTCCCAAGCCAAAGAATCATTTGTTAAGATCAGAGGAAAGGTTGTGGACTTTACTCCAGGCAATATAAACCGAGTGTTAGGTAGAGGAGCTCCGGAACCTTGTGCTTTCGGACAGTTCCTGGCAAAGATGACTCCGGCTGATGAGGAATTGATTTTAAAAGAAATAGCAGTTGAGGGAAGGCCATGGAATCAAGATGGCCAAAGAAGGTGTCTATATGCTGGAATCCTCACCACTGAGGCTGCTGTGTGGTTCCAATTCCTAAGGGCCTCGGTGGCCCCAACATCGCACGACACGACTCTCTCCATGCATAAGTGTGCCATGCTTTACTGCGTTCTCACTAAAAAGAAGATCAATCTGGGAATCATAATGCATGGTGCCATCCATCAGGCCAGAACACGAACCAAGGTAATCCTACCCCTTCCTTGCCTTATTACACTATTGCTAATAGATGTCGGAGTGCCCACAGCTGAAGAAGACCAGTGGATCATTTCCACGAAAAACATCAGTATTCAGACAATTAAGAAGATGAGAAGAGAGATAGGAGGCCCGTCTGTTGAGCCTGCCCAGGTACAGCCCAATGTGCGAATAGCCGACGAGCACATAGTGGGCACTGAAGTGCCCACTGTGGAGAAGAAGGGTACCCCACTGCGACCAACAACTACGGGAGAAGCAAGCACCAGCACAGTAAGCCCAATGACCGCCATTCTGAACGCCATTTCAGCCCTCACATACAGGATCGAGTTGCTAGAAAGTGAGCAGCGATATCAGAACCGGGCCACGCAGAAATTTTGGATGTATACAAGAGAACGGGATGAGGTGACGGGCCTGATGATGCAAGAGGCCAACCCAATGCTAGCTGCTCAGCTACCAGAATTTCCGAAGGATATCTGCCCGGTTAATGACAGTGAGGATGAGTTCGATGATGATGATGCGGATCTGTCACCGCAAACCACCCAAACCCCGTGAATGGTTTGTTTTAAAACAATGGTTTCGCTCTTTTGCTCACCAAAAACAATTTTATTTTGTTTGGTTGATCTTTTTGTGCCTATGGCTAGGCATTGACACTATTTGCTGTTTTAACTTTTTAAATATCAATGCATGAAAATCCTACCGGTAGGTAGGTACTTTTGGGTACTAACGTATTGATTGTTTGAATGCTTGTTTGATCTCGTTTCCATCTTAAGGTACAACTTTCGGCTTCCGACTTAAAAAGGTCCCTTTTGTAAGTACAAATCTCAACTTGTCCCGTGAAATGATTTAGGCCATTTTTCGCATCTAAACACGACCCTTTTTGTACCCCAAACCACCACCTTTGTTCGTTATTTCTATGTCACAGTGGGGACACTGTGAGATCTTAAGTTTGAGGTGGGGAGTTCCAGAGTGACTTCCAGTTTCCTCACAGTGGGGACACTGTGAAGTCCAAGTTTGAGGTGGGTAAGCCGTACCCCCCTCCCAAAAAAAAAAGAGAAAATACAAAAATACAAAAGAAAAACGGAGTGTCACTAACAAAATTGATGGTGTGCCTTTTCTGGACCAACAAAGTGCTCACTCCCAGAAAAAGATGGTGTGCCTATTCTGGACCATCAGAATACCCACTCTCACAAAAAATAGCCATACTCCTTATTCCCAAATAAAGCCTGAAAGTGTACGTACTTATCATAGCAAAATACTAAACACCCACTTCTTGAAATAAAAATCTCAAAGGGAGATCTTCGGTCCATGTTTGGAAATTTTTGCCAAAACCCTTGGGAAAAGATTCAAAGCCATAAACCCTTCAAACCCAAGAAAGCCCTATTGATCAAAAGGTAAACAAGGGAAAGGTTTCGTCAAACACAAAAGTGAAATTTTCAAGTTTGGAACCGAAGGAAGAATCGAAGGAAGGAGATCAACGCCCATTCAAGTCAAGAAGTATGTAAGTCCCTCAAAGATCTTTTATGCATTGTGTTTCATTTTATTTCTTTCTTTTTATTACTTGGGGACAAGTAATGATTTAAGTTTGAGGTTGTGATAACTCTATTTTTAGAGTTATTATTTCCATTTATTTCCCACTTTATTTTGTCAATTTTAGCCATTTCACTTCTAAAAACCCCCATTCTTGGTATGATTTACGAAAACGAGCAAAAGGAGTGAACCATGGTCTTTAATAAATTATTTGGGGAAGTTTTGGGTGTTTTCTCGATTTTTCATCCGCAGTGACGTATACAGTGCCCACTCCGGTTCCCCACTCTTCGAGCAGAACAAAAAGAAAAGAAAAAGAAACTTTTAGTTGGAATCTAATTTTCTGGAGGAGGAAGGTTCATTTGGCAGAGAAATGGCTGGAGAAGTACAAGGTAGTTCTCATTAAAGATAGCATCAAGTACACCCCTTTGTACTTGCAAAAGTTGACTTCTAAAAGACCATTGGGTAATAAGAGCTATACATGGAGGATTGAAGCATTACCCTATGGGTTGATTTTAGCATTGCCCTGCAGTCCTTACACCTTGGAAAACCCTTTTTGTGTAAAGACCAACACCTCCTCCTTAGTATAAAAAGGGGTGTTGGGTCTCATTTATTACATCCATCTATCTTGCAATATATCTAGCATTTTCTTTAAGTTGTAAGCTTTCATTTACTGCAGTAACTTAGCATTTAATTTCAGTAATTTATTTTCTGTTGTAGTTCGAAATACACAGTGCAGGGACGACTTCTCGTTCCCCACTGTGGGCAGTTAATTTAAATCACTTTTAGTTTTATTATGTGCAAATCTTCATCTCTTGTTTTCTTTACTTCAGAAATGTTAGGCTAAACATCCTTTGGGATGTAGGAAGGAGAAGTACCTGGATTTTATCAAAAATGCTTGAGTAATCTTTATACTTAGAATATTTGTTGTTTTGGTCTTTCATTCTCGATATTTACCCAAGGATGCGAACAAGCCGATCACTTGCAAGGATCTAAAGTCTAGTTCTTAACTTAGAAATGAGTAGAACGCCGTGACACGAGCTTGAATGATGCTAGGGGATTCGAAAGAATTCTTATGACACTTACGAAAGTGAGGTCGGCACAGTGAGCTAATCTCTGCCCACTGGAGTAGTAGGCAAGCTAATTTGTGTATTAAAAACACTTAGAGTATTTGTCTCTACACATTCCATCGAGGCCTGAAAAGGTCCACTTAGAGATTACCATTGACAAAACAACAAGTACTAAGAGTATGGGATTTTTATCTAACGGTGTGAGTATTTTGTAACCGGGCTTTTCTAGCGAAAATGTCCACCACAAATACGAGGATCACTCTAAGGACCGAGTATTTGAGATAAAATTTAGGGAAAATCTAACCTACATTCCTCCTTTTTAACATTTAGTAAATCGTTTCAAGAAGCTATTTTACCAAACCAAACCAAAGTATTATTTTCCTCTCTAGTTGAAACTTGTAAAAGGAGCTCATGAGAACCGTATTGTCTTGATTGTCCAGTCTCTGTGGATTCGATTCTGGTATTTTACCAACTATTACTTGCTGTGACGATCATAGTGGACAGTGTACACTTGCACTTCCCACTGTGGACAGTTTGCAACCCACTGCGATTAAAACACATATTTCGCACGTAACACAATCCATTACCTTCTTATCTCGAGTATGCCTACTTGGGAAAGGGGGAAACATTACAAGTAATCATCTCATCTCACCTAACTTCAGACAAGAAAGAGAAGTTGCTAAGAATTCTCCGAGAGCACCAAGCGGCAATTGGGTGGACAATTGCGGATCTTAAGGGATTAAGTCCCACCTTTTGCACTTACAGAATCAACCTTGAAGATGGGCATCGTCCGACAGTTCAACACCAACGCCGACTTAACCCGAATATGAAAGAAGTGGTCCGCAAGGAGGTCTTGAAACTCATTGATGCTGGAATTATCTATCTGGTTCCGGATAGCCCGTGGGTGAGCCCAGTCCAAGTCGTACCAAAAAAAGGTGGTATCACTGTCGTCCAAAACAATAACAATGAGCTCATTCCTTCCCGGACAGTGACGGGGTGGAGAGTGTGTATTGATTATAGGGAGTTGAATGATGCCACTTAGAAAGATCACTTTCCACTTCCATTCATTGATCAGATGTTGGAGCGACTGGCAGGGCACGAATATTATTGCTTCTTAGACGGGTATTTGGGGTATAATCAGATACCAATAGCTCCCGAGGATCAAGATAAAACGACCTTTACATGTCCGTATGGTACGTTTGCTTACCAGAGAATGCCATTCGGCTTATGTAACGCTCCAGCAACCTTCAAGAGGTGTATGATGGCTATCTTCTCAGACATGGTGGAGCGGACTATAGAAATCTCTATGGATGACTTTTCAGTGTTCGGACCTTCATTCGATAAATTCTTAGAACATTTGGAAGCCGTCCTACAAAGATGTAAAGAGACAAGCCTGGTATTAAACTGGGAGAAGTGTCACTTCATGGTGACTGAAGGAATAGTGCTTGGTCATAAAGTATCGAAAGCGGGGATTGAAGTGGACAAGGCAAAGGTGGCGGTGATCGAGAATTTGCCATATCCGGATTTCGTCAAGGGGGTTCGGAGCTTCTTGGGACACGCCGGGTTCTACCGGCGCTTCATAAAGGATTTCTCAAAAATTACTAAACCTTTGTGTTCTTTACTTCTTAAAGATGTAAAATTTGAATTTACTAATGATTGCATTCTTGCTTTTGACAGGTTGAAGAAAGAACTAACCTCGGCCCCTATTCTCATGACACCTGATTGGAATTTTCCGTTTGTTCTCATGTGCGACGCAAGTGACACGGCAGTTGGAGCGGTTTTGGGCCAACGAAAAGACAAGAGGATGCACGTGATCTATTATGCCAACAAGACGTTAGACGATACTCAAATCAACTATGCGATTTCCGAGAATGAGTTACTAGCCGTTGTCTATGCCTGTGAGAAGTTTCGATCCTCTCTAGTTGGTGCCAAGGTAACTGTGTACACCGATCACTCGGCTTTGAAATATCTTATGACCAAGAAAGACGTAAAACCGAGACTCATTCGATGGGTACTTCTACTCTAAGAGTTTGACTTGGAGATCTTGGATAAGAAAGGCTCGGAGAACACGGTAGCCGATCATTTGTCACGGTTAGAGGAAAATGAATAACATGCTAAGGAAAAATCTGTAATTAATGACACCTTTCCAGACGAGCAATTATTCAGAGTCAATCATTCGGAGCCTTGGTACGCGGACATGGTGAACTTCTTTGTTGGAGCGGTGATTCCACACGGTATGAACTCACATCAGAAGAAAAAGTTCTTGGCCGATGCGAAAAGGTACTATTGGGATGAACCATATCTGTGCAAACACTGTGCCAATGGGATGATCAGAAGATGTATTCCCGACGAAGAGAAGGCTGATATCTTGAGTCATTGTCCTACTTTGGAGTGTGGAGGGCACTTCAGTACGGATAGGACAGTCACAAAGGTACTACAGTCGGGATTATTTTGGTCGTCCATGTTCAAAGAAGATAGAGAGTTCATCTCCCGGTGTGATCGTTGTCAAAGAGTTGGGAACATCACGAAGAGAGACGAGATGCCCATGAAGATCTTTATGGAAGTTGAGTTATTTGACGTATGGGGGATCGAATTCATGGGACCGTTCCCGAACTCATTCCATAATGAGTACATATTGGTAGAAGTGGATTACGTGTCTAAGTGGGTAGAAGCGATCACAACTCCTACAAATGATTCCAAGGTAGTAATCAACTTCTTGCGGAAGAACATCTTTGCACGGTTTGGAGTTCCACGAGCACTAATAAGCGATGGTGGAAGCCATTTATGTAACCGATACTTAGAAGCAGTTTTGAAAAAGTACTCGGTAAGGCATAAAGTCACCACACCATACCACCCTCAAGCTAATGGGCTAGCCGCGGTGTCCAACCGGGAACTCAAGCAAATACTTGAGAAAACCGTGAGTGCATCCCGTAAGGATTGGTCATCTAAATTAAACGATGCACTTTGGGCCTACCGGGCAGCATTCAAGACACCACGTGGAACCACTCCGTATCGACTCGTATTCGGAAAGTCATGCCATCTACCCGTTGAACTCGAGCATAAGGCCTATTGGGCATTCAAGCAATTGAACATGGACATGAAGACGGCCGGACAACGTCGGTTATTACAATTGAATGAGCTAGCGAGAACCGCCAGCCTCGAAAGCCCCGCCAAGCATCCACCTCATCTTCTAAGAAACCCCAGTGATACCATTCTTATGATCGCGATGCTTTTTCTGATATGATTTTTGTTCTTGTACTTTTGGATGTCCGGATGACTGTAATGGTTAACCATACCTTTACTATTCTCACTGCCACTATCGGATACAGGTAACACTTCTAGCTATATCATGATTCTTGCATCTTTTTTTTGTCATTAACTTGCTTCACAGTTTCTACAGCTTAAAACCAAGTTTGCACATTGGGGACAATGTGTCGGTAAGGTTTGGGGTTGTATCCAGGCATATTAATCGGGCATAGCACTTTAAATGCACAGGTTAGTCAAGCATAGCAAAATTTTTTAGAGGACCATTGGCACCGGAATTCATGAAGCACTTAAGTATAGACAACTTTACATTGTTTTGAGAATATAAGAACGGAGATATAGTCCTAAAAATGATTGGGAAATTGAATGATTAGGGGACATTAGTGGAGACCACCCAATAGTGAGATTTGATCCTAAGATGACGTTTTTCATTGCGAGGGATTCAAACACATAACTCTAATACACTTTCTTTGAATTCCTTGTCGTGGTTATAGATTGATCTCGCTATAATTTTGCATTGAGTAGCAAAGACGACCATCGAGATATTAGGTAAGGGTATAGTAATCTCATCATGTGGACCTTAAGAGATGATTCCAGGCATTGTGTGAAATTGTAAACCCGTATTTATCTTTCGGCCCCTTGAACCATTTTGTGTGCACCCAAGCCCCTTTGCAGCCAAACACTCACCTAACTTTTCAGTTCAAACCCCACCATTAAACCCTAGCCAAGAGCCTTAGCCAACCCTTATCCGACAATGTGTCAGTCATGAGCGGGAATGAATAGTGGAAAGTAGAGCAAGAAAAAAGATGCAAGCCAGTCAGAAAGAGAAAGATGGATAAAGAAACTGGGGCATTTTACCCCAAGAGTTAGAAAAGAAGGCCAATGTTGCCCCATAAAAAAGAGGGCCAATGCTGCCCCACAAAAAAAAAGAAAAAGAGAAAAAAATGAAAAAAATATATTAGAAGAGATACAAATAAATAAGAGGGTCAAAGCAACCCTAGTGATGACAAAAAGGGACAAGTGATAGAAGAAGTCAGAAAAGTTTAGAACTGCTCGAGGATTGACACATTCAGGATTTTTGATCCATTGTACCCTTCATTTCATAGCCATAACCTTAGCCCCATTACAACCCAACAAAAGACATGGATGATCTTCTGGAAAATGTGATTATGGTGTACTATTACTTTTACCGATAGTCCTTGTCTTGCTACCTAATTCCTTCTGAGATCACTTCTTTGTGCATTTGTGCGTCTTTCATGTTTAGTTGCTCATGCTATTATCTCGTGAATTATTGTACATAACCTCCAAATGCATGACAACATGTGTGACAACCTAGGTTCGAGTGTACAGAGAGTATCCCGTAAGGTAGGGTCGAGGCGAAATCCTCCCCAAAAGTGTGATGACCTGGTTATAATTAGGTATGGTGTCATTGTTCTTAGTTTAATTTTCAGTGTTTATGACTTGATTACTTTTGTTGAAGACTGAAAACCGATTACCTCGTCCTCCTACTTTGTCTTAATTTCTTGACAACCAATTGAGTTATCCGATAAGTATACCCGTCGGTTCTTTGTGAAGTTGAAGCTTGGTTTTAAGATAATTTATTCTTTTTGACGCTAATTTGCTTGGGGACAAGTAACGCTTGGTTTGGGGTTGTTGATAACACCAACTTTTGGTGTTATTTTCATATCACTTTTCAACTTATATTGCTTATTTCCAAGTAAATAAAGTGGTATTTTTATAGTTTAAATCAAGTTTTTCAGGAATTACTATGTGCCATGAGAAAGCCAAGAAAGTGTGAAAATGTAATTTTTTTCGAGAAAAAGATCGATCACGAGAATCATCAAGAATCCGAGTTTGAAAAGTGGTTGGTTGAGAAGTTGGGTCAAATTTTGAAGTAAAAGTTTTGTGTTCAAAACAGTGGCGGAGGTGACTTTGAAGTTAGTTGTTGAGCTGAAGTCACTTGACCAACTCACCTGAAAGCTGGATCAGAGCTAGTTTCAAGCTGGTTCACTTAACTCAACTCACTTCACAACTCATCTGAATAGAGCTGAACCTTTTTAATGCCTAAAATTCTAGGGTTTGGGGATTCATGCACACACATCGACTTTTCACTCCAAGGGGACGACCAAGGACTGGCTTGGGGCGATTTTGGCAAGGGACAAACACCGAAGTGAAGCGAGGAAACACCACATGAAGCAATTTGAACACCAATTTCTTCCAGATCTTCGTTGGTATTGCACAATCAAGGGAGTTTTATGATCCTAGAATTCTTGAGAGAACTTTTCTTTAGATCTATGAACACTTCTACTATTTTGTGCGTTAATACCCCCAACATGAACTAATCTTTAGATGTTGGGGGTTGGTTTGGCTTTGGTTTAGGCATATGAACATATGATTTGAGACTTTTATCAGTTTTTCCTAATTTAATGAAGCATGTGATTTGGGTTTTATTGCTTTTGTGAGTCTGATCAACTTTCATTTGATTTGTTCGTTATCAATTAAGTTCGAGAGAGTTAATTGTTAACTAGAACTAAAATTACTTGCCTAAGGTGAGAAATTGGATAGAGATATACCAAGTAAACCTTAGTCCTGTTAAATCTTGTTCCTAATGTGTTTTGACTTCATGGGTTAAGACCGAGAGATGAAATTCATGGTTTCAAAATAAAACCCGTTGTTGCTTGAGAAAGAACAACGACGATTTTAGCGATTGGGTATTCATTAAAAGGAAAAATTGGTATTGTTCCAGGTAAGGTGTTCATTTGTGATAACCATAGGATTTCCAACCCTTAACTGTTTCTCTATAAAAAGTTTCCCTAAATCGTTATTGTTTGTTCTTGATTTATTTACTTGCAATTTATTATTTTAATACCAACAACTCATATTTCGGATCGTTCAGTTAATAGTGAATATATTAATTGTGATACTCAGTTCCTAGTTCCCTTGGTTCGATACTCGTACTTCCAGTAACCCGACCCCTACCGCCTATAGGTAGTTTTAGACAAGTTTCTTTTGAAGTATATACCCGCATGCCAAGTATGGTTCGTAACAATCTATCTTCCGGGGCGTACGATGATTCTTTCACCATTTGGGGCGCTAATTTACCTACTAAAATATCACTTGTTTCCACCCAAGATCCCCGCATTACAATTCCATTTTTGTCTAAATTTCGGAGTAAATGGGCTTCTAAATGCGGTATTTCATTAGTGACTGTACTTATTACTTGATTCGACTCGTACACTTACGGTTAGATTAGAAGGGTGTAAATCTGCCTATCAGATATTAATCTTAGTAATAGAACGAGATTTTGAATTGCATCCTCAAATTTATGAATATCCTATTAGTTCACGAGACACAATTGAAATTCTTATCTTGTTTTAAAGTTTTAACAAATCAAAATAATGTTTTATTTTAAAGTTTTAATATCTTAAATATTTGGATGATGTATTTTTTGTGTTTTTAAAATTATATAAGAGATTAGAGCCGGTACATGCATTATAAAACTTGTGTCCTGCCCTGTGTGAAGATGTATACTTAGCATCATAGTTATGCACTTAGCTTAGGCCATCAGTACCCGGCTCGGGATGGGGCTCGGGATGGACTGCGGGATGGCGGGGATGGGCTACGGCTCAAGCGGGTTCGGCGGGAAGGGATGGAATCCGGGTTTCCCATCCCGTTTCATCCCGAAGGGTTTTAAAAAAAAATTTATTTAATTTAATTTTTAAAAATCATGCCGTTGAACGGCTCTTTGTAAAAAAAAATCTCAATTTAATCCCACTATATATTTAACCCTCAACCTTTTATTTCTCACACCTCTCAAACTCTCTAAAATTCTCTCAACCTCTTATTTTTCACACCTCTCAAACTCTCTCAAATTCTCTCAACCTCTTATTTTTCACACCTCTCTCATCATGAATCCAAACAGAACACCTACATCCCGTCGTAACCGACCAAATACACCACAATCGCAAGAAGATCAAGAGCTTGGTTTCCAAGCGTTTACACAACAAGGTTATACTCGCTTGGTTTCCAACCTTATACTTAATTTTACATAAATGTAGGAAGTTTTTGGGCCCGAATCGGGCATGTGTTCTTTACTCGCTTGGGTCGTGAACCAGGTTATAGATCAACCCATCAATTCAATAGCAAGTTCAACAACCTCAATAAAAGAATTAATTGGTTTGGCGGCATCTACAACAACTTGCTCAATAATAGATCAAGCGGGATGAGTGAGGCCGATATATCCCGAACGGCACACGAACGGTATCTAGCATGCCATAAAGTTGCTTTCACTAACGAACAAGCTTGGGACGTCCTAAAAAAATGTCCAAAATGGGGAGCCGTTCCAACGATGACGACAACTTCATCGCGGGGTTCAAAACGTACCCAACCTTCCGATGATGACGATGACGATGACGAGCAAATTCAACGACCCATCGGGAGAAACAAGGCAAAAAAAACATCAACGAGTAATACGTCCGGGACGAATACGGACGAAAGTGTTACTCAGTTGTTGACGACGTTCAACGACAAGATTGATGATACAATGGAATACAAAATGAAAAAACTCGATCTCGAAATCGAACGCTCAAAACTCGAACGACATAGGTTGGAACAAGAACTCGAAATCGAACGCTCAAACCGATTTGAGAAAGACTTCGAGTTTTTCATGACCCCGCATGATCACCTTACGGGAAACGCTTTGAGGGTTACTTTAGCGAGAAAAGAGCAAATTCAAATATTTCATAATTGGTAGTGTTTTGTATTTTGTAATTTTTATTTTTAATGAATGGTATGAATTTTTTTTTTATTATTTATCTTATTTTTATTTATTAAAAAATATATAAATATTTTTATTTTGTTAAATAATTAAATGTATAAATAAAAGAATTAAAATAAATGAGGTGGCAAAAGAGTTTGAGGAAATGGGGTAAGGGTGTTTAGAGATTGAGTGAGGGATTGAGAAAAGCTAATGTGGCGCTAATGTGGAGCTGGAATCTTTAAAAGATAGAGGGATGGGATACTGATGGCCTTACATCGACAAAAAATTAACGAACATTTAAGGACTCAATATGATTACTTTTTCTCCGTACATTTTAAATCTATTACATCTTCGATATCCCAAAATGCTCCAAGGGCATTCTTGTCTTTTACTGATGATAAATGTTGTTACATAGTTGTTAGACTGTTCTAGTTTGTTGATTAACCTACTACAAATATGTGCTTATTTCTCTCATTAATTAACAATTAACAAAGTTTAGAAGATTCTGGCTCTTTATCATTCTTAAGAGATTCAAACATTATTTTTAATAAACCACAAGCGTTGTGGCGTACTGGTTAAGACCTTGGGGGATGTGACGGAATATCTCATCTGCCCAGGGTTCGAATCCAGGCATACACAACTTGTGGCCACTGAGGTTTAATCAGGACTGATGTATTATAATCATAATTTGCAAATGGATTAGTCTAGGCAAAGCCTAGGACATCCTAAAAAAAACAATATTTTTAATATGTTACATAAAAATATATAAACATGTAAGATAATTATCTTATATGTTGGACACAAATTGTGACTTTCGACCATTTTCATCTTGACTAATTTTATAGTTTTACTTAGGGGTGTTCACGGGTTGGGTTGATCGGGTTGAAGGCATTTTGACACATCAACCCAATGTTGGCGGTTTCAAAAAAATTCAACCCAACCCAACCCAAACAAAGGTACAACCCAACCCAACCCAACCCGTTCGGGTTGATCGGGTTGGTCGGGTTGTGTTTAAACAAGGTAAGATCAAAAATTGAAACATAAAAATAACGGAAACATGTCTTTAAAATACAACCGATAATTCACACAATATATAGATACTACATACAAAAATGTCTAAACCAAATATGATCAAATAACTTGACGTCTTCAATTTGCATATTTCTTAAATCTTAAATATATCACCATCAACTGTTTTTCTCAATTTGCATATATATGTTAGCATTTACTATATATATATATATATGAGGAAGGTTCAAACGAGGAGCGTACCTATTTACGAGAAACGCGAGGAGCGCCTTCCATGTACTGGATCACATGTGATCCACTACTCCCGAAAAAATCGGGTAGCGGGCGACCTATTTAGGCGTGAATCACATGTGATCCACTAGATGGGCGGAAGCCCCACGATCAGGTGTGAATCACATGTGATTTTGTACGTGAATCACATGTGATTCAGTACATGGGCGGTGCTCCTCGCGTTTTCTTAAATTGTTACGCTCCTCGTTTGAACCCGCCTCATAGATATATATATATATATATATATATATATATATATATATATATATATATATATATATATATATCGGGTTCATCGGGTTGGGTTGGGTTCAAATTCTCCTAACCCGATATCAACCCAATACATACGGTTTGAGGAATTTTTTACAACTCGATTAGACATCGGGTTGCTTCGGGTTAGGTTATTTCACGTCGGGTTGAATTGGGTTGGTCGGGTTTTTGAGCACCCCTAGTTTTACTTAACAAATAAAATATAATTTAAATGTTAAAATTCTATGATGTTTCATATCTAAGGACATCTTTTAATATTGGGAAATTAATTAAAATACCCCAAGTTTGAATTCCCTTTACCAAAATACCCTAAATCTCTTTCACTTTACCAAAATGCCACAATTGCCCGCGATAGGGCCTGCGATCACGGACTAGGGCGTACGTGGCACCTGTGTTTGGCCAAAGTGTCCCGTGGAGCCCCTCAACTATGGCCGCGGTGACACTTTTGGTCCCTCCCCGCTGAGGTTGCCCGCGGTGGGCAAAATATTTTCATTTTTGGCCCCTGTATTTGAACGAATCTTACATGCTTTTACTGTTTGTTTCTGTTTTTTTCCACAATTATTGTACTTTGAAGACCAATTTGTGGTTCAAATTCACTGGCTTGTTTCATCAATGTTGAATCAATGTTTTTGGAATACCAATTTGTGGATGAAATGAGAGATTGGTTGTCATCAATGTTGGTTGTTTCATCCATAAATAGATGCAAAATGCAATCCATAATCCACACACCGATTCCATACTTCTTTCTTGCTTTCTTTCTTCAATATTTTGTTTTTGAGATACTACTGAAAAAATGAGTTCATCTGTTGCAAAGGCTAAGCTATATTTATGTTTTGATGGTGAATGGGTGCAAGATAACAATGAGTGGAATTTTGCTTATAAATATAAGCATGGTGTAAAATTGTCAGTAAACTATACTTATCAGAAGTTTGTCGCATATGCCATGCAAAAATGTGGAATCAACCCTTCTGCTGTTTGCAAGTTAGTGTTTAAAAATGCTGATGGGTCATTTGTGGATTTATCCAACGATGGGGATATCTCTGGTTTTCTGCACTTTGCAGCAGATTCAGAAAGGCCGCCATTACTTTTTGTGTATGCCGACGAAGACGACGACGAAGGTGACGACGACGGTGATGACGAAGACCTCCAAATAGAGCAGACTGATTCTCAGGCGTCCCACGGCCCAACAGTTCATTTCGATCATGCATATGGTCTTAACGACTGTATTCCTGATTATGTTCCGGAGACGCAACAACAACAACCACAACCACAAGAACGACGTTGTGCTGGAGTTGCTGATGACGAAACCTACGTTTTCAAAACGGGTAATGTTGATATAGACAGATCAGATACCGATAGTGATGATCACGAAGAATATACCCCTAGTAAAAAATCATGTAGTCAGATAAATGACTTTTTTGATATGCCCCCTATTCTTTCAGACCAGAATACCCAGTCACAAACCTACGAACCTACACCTTATATTCGCAGTGAAAGGTTAAGAGTAGGTCAGATATTCTATTCGAAGGATATCTTGGCAAGTCAGGTCGGACTTAAGTTCTTGGAAAAGGGTTTCCAAAGTCACACGCCGAAATCTGACAAAAGCAGATACATAGTTGAATGTGCCAGAGAAAACTGTGAGTGGAGGATGTACGCGATTCACACGGGTCCCAATGGAGGGGCGTTAATGATTAGAAAGTTGCACGACGTACACACTTGTACGAGGACGCAACTGAATCCCCACCACGAACAAGCCGGCAAAAAGACTTTGGGTGCGATACTGAAAAACAAATTTCTTGATGTTAGCAGGTCATTGCGTCCAAAGGACATCGTCCACGATGTTCACCAGCAGTTCGGCGTCACGATTGGTTACCACCAAGCGTGGCGTGCGCGATGCCAGGCACTGCTTATGGTAAGAGGCACGTTCGAGGAGTCGTATGAACGACTCCCAACATATTTATATAATTTGCAGCTGTAGAACCCTAGTACTATCACGCAGCTACGGACCGATTCACGTGGACGGTTTGAGATGTGCTTCGTGGCCCTTGGACCCGCGGTACGTATTTTAACACGTCATATGTTTACACATTATAAACTATAACATTTACAAAGGAAAACCACCTATGTTTTTGCAGATCCGCACATTTGTGGCAAATCTACGTCGTGTCCTGGTAATAGACGCAGCCCATTTAAAGGGCCGTTACTTGGGTATCATGTTCCTGGCGGTTGCCATGGACGGGGATAACTCCATCGTTCCAGTAGCTTTCGGCGTAGGCAAGTCCGAAATCGGGGATGAGTGGACTTGGTTTCTGTCCATGTTGAGACAAGCTATCGGAGACCCGCAAGGGTTGGTGTTTATGTCCGACATGGCTCCTTCCATAAGCACCGCAATCTCTGCCATGTACCCAAACGCCCCTCACGCCATATGCTGTCGACATTTGGAGATGAACGCCAAAACCAAGGACAGACGTATTACCACCCATAAGGATGTCTACTGGGCGGCATGCAGAGCATATACGGATCGAGAGTTTAACCGGTACATGAATCTGCTACGATTTAGTGCCAAGGAAGCAACCAAAGTCATGGACGAAGCTGGACCGGAGAGGTGGTCCGCGGCCCATTTTCCTAGACAACGGTATGACATTCTGACCTCCAATAATGCAGAGTCGGTGAATGCACTCTCTCGTTTTGCGCGTAGATGTCCGATTGTTAATCTTATGGACTACTTTCGGGCCTTTCAACAAGAGTGGTACCAACTTCGACGCCGAAAAGGAGCTGAGATGCAAAATGCACTCACACCAACGGCGGAGGAGATAGTTCAGAACAGGGCGCGTCGTGCGGCGACATGGGCGGTAAGAGAAATCGGGTATGGGAGGTACGAGGTTCAGGATGGCCATGTTCACGCGATTGTGCATATGACCGACCACACTTGTTCGTGTCACGAATGGGAAAATCTGGGTTACCGTGTGGCCATGCCATCGTTGCGGCAAGATATATGGGTCGTACATATTGCAGCGACTTGGCTGTTCCTTTCTTCAGGTCCGAATATTATCGGAGAACATACGTGGAGGTAATAAACCCAGCTGGACCCCCTGAAGCATGGGTGTCTCCACCCGACCCGCTTCCGCCATGTTATCCACGTTTAATCAATAAGAACAGAGCCGGGACACCAAAAAAGAACGACCGACGTCCATCACGTGGTGAAGGTTCGATACAGCGAAGATGTACTCGGTGCCAATGCGTAGGACATACTCGTGGAGAGTGTCCAAATCCCGCCTGTTAGCTTCAATCTTCCTAATCATAGAAGTATTTAGAAGTAGTGAAAAATAGGCTAAGTGAAGAAAGCCTCTTACAGAGGCTCTGCCGACATTACCGAGAAATCAAGGTCAAGAAGCTACAGAAGCAGCAGAGGCTTCCTACAGAAGCTCTGTCATACGCACAAAGAAGACCAAAGACTCGGAATCCGGCGAAGACTGCTCCACAGAGGACCAGACCGCAGAACCTCTGTAACTCATTACAGAGCCTCTGTGGTCCTCACTGAGACTTGAAGATATTTATAATATCTTGCTACTGTTCCAAGACCTGTTCATCAACTTGCATGGAAAAGTACTGTCAAAACACGTGTCAAGCTCTGAGTGGACTCAATAGGGCATGGTACAAAATAGACGTCTGCGCCATTTAATGCATTTACCAAAAGTACATCTGCTCCATTAAATGCGCATGGCTCAAACAATTGCTCACACCATCCAGTTCACTATTCATGCCGTAAAAGGAACAGTGACCTACTTCATAGTCTTCTAAGAGTAGTATAAAAGGAAGTCTCATGTTGAGATCTTCCTAAGAACGACGAAAACACAAGGAATCACTAATACTCTCAAGCTTTATTGTCAAATATCTGAGTGTTATATTCTCACACACACCAACAGTTCTTAATCTGTTCTTCGTGTTGTTATTATATATTGAATAACAGTAACTGTTCAAGAAATCCTTTTCATTCTTTACTGTTTTCTTTATATATGTGCGTTCTAATATCTATCAAACATATATGTTAGTTTAATACGCTTCCGCATCAAACTCTAAACTCTACTAATAGATTGTTAATCTTGATTAAGTGTATCTGGGATCCAACAATTGGTATCAGAGCCTTCCTTGATTTTCAATATCAAGTGATCCACTTATCAAGATTCGTGATAGATATTATTGAGATTTAAAATTGTGTCTGGAAACTGCTTACACCCAGAAAATCTTCAAGTTCATCGAAGTAACTCTTTAGTCATACTTTCTTTCTAAAAATATTCAAAAATGACAAATACAAATAATTTCTTTACTACTGGTTCTCTCACTAAACCTCCTGCTCTCCTTCGAGATGAGTATCCTCAGTGGAAAATAAGAATGGTCCATTTTTTCGAGGGCACTGAAAAAAATCAAGTACAATATCTGTACAATCCTCCTCCTATTCCCATGACAGTAGTACCTCGTGTACCTGCTACTGCTGAATCTGCCGAAATCCCCGAACATCAAAAACCAAAGCCAAAAGGGGAGTGGTCAACCGAAGATAAAGCAGAAGATGAAGCTGCTCAGAAAACCAAGAGGACATTAATTATGGCAATACCCAACGAACTCTTTCAATCCTTGGATTCATGTGAAACAGCGCATGATCTGTGGAAAGAACTGGAAAGACAGTTGGAAGGAGGCGCTAAAACACAAAAAAACCGAAGAGCACAGTACATCAATGAATATCATGCATTCAGAGCCTCTGCAACAGAATCTCTGCAAACAACATACGGCAGATTCAACTCTCTAATCAACAAGTGCAGAAAATCAGGCATTGACAGAACTTCTGAAGAAAACAATGTCATGTTTTTAAAAAGTCTAAATGAAGAATGGCTCCAGCTGTCTATGTCCCTACAGACAAATCAGGATCTAGACACCTGGACTCTCTCTGATCTTTACGGAACATTAGCCGCACAAGAACCTCAGATAGCACAGGCTAAAACACTAACCATTGCACCATATGCATTGGTTAGTAAAACTAAAGAGGATGCACAGAGACCAAGAAATGATAAAGCCACAGAGGAGAAGAAGAAGGAGAAGAAGAAGATGGTGATAATTGACAGTGAAGAAGAAGAGCAAGCAGAAAAGGAAATAACTCTTGCGTCACTAGCTAAATCTTTAGCTCTATTGACAAAAGAGTTCAGAGGAAACAGAAGAGGTTCCGGAAATGAAAGATATGATAGAGACAACCAGGATGACAGAAGAGACAACAGAAGAGACGACAGAAGAGGAGAAGAATCAAGTGGCCGACAGAGGTCAAGCGATAGAAATTACAGAGGGAATGACCGACAGAGGTCAGATGACTCGGTAAGTCACATGCAGCAAGAATGCTACAAGTGAGGCAAACCTGGTCACTATGCAAATGAATGTAGATCAGAGAAAGGCGGAGACCTACAGAAGTCCAATGATCGAACAGGAAACACTCCTCAAGGGTGTTTTAACTGCGGAAAACCAGGCCATTTTGCGAATGAATGCAGAAGCAGATCAAATCGCCCACAGAGGGACTCTGCTTTCTACAAAAAGAAAGCCGAATATTATGCTCAAAAATCCTTAATGGCAAAAGGACATTCTGAGGAGAACACAGAAGACTTCCAGTCAGACTCTACTTCTGACGATGAACATACCGCCAATGCCCTCTTCTGTGGCATGGCAGAAGTCGACTCCTGCACTGACTCTGAGGTATCTACTTCAAATTCCAACTCTTGTATTACCTCTGTAGATGATAATACACTTAGAATTAACATTGAATTAATTGAACTGAAAGAGATAAATCAAAGTATTCAGAAAAGACTCACTTTCAATGAGAGAGAAGTACGGCTTCTCACTCAAGAAAAAGCAAAGATTTTTGAGGAAAAAGAGAGAATAGAAAAGAATTGGAACAAAACTCTAGATCCTTTAAAAAAACAAATTTCTGAATTAACCAATACTTTAAAAGATAAAGCAAAAGAACTTTCAGTTTCAAGGAGCGAAACTACTGACATAAGAGCTCTTAAAGAATACTTTCAAAGAGAAAGAGAGGTATTATGGCAAGATTTACTCAGAAGAGAAGTTTTGCTTAAAAACTATAAAGATGCACAGAAAGTTTATGAAAAAATAAACTCACAAATAGGGAGACGAGGTATAGGGTATGATGATATCACCCTATGTGTTGAAGGCAAAAGAAACAAACCTTTGTCCTCGTTATTTGTGATTGGAAAAACAAACAAACCAGATTTTCCAAATCTAATCTCTGTAAGCAAACGGGCGAAAATCTCTGTGGATCCTTACTTGAAGAAACATAAGAAGATGATTAACGTGTGGTTTGAAAACACATACTCATCATCTTCAACCTCTGTCAATAGAGGTATCAAACCAAAGAAATATCTGAAAACACAAGATCAGATTGGTATCTTCAAGTTTGGTAAACCAGAGACCCAAACACAGGATGCTTTTGTCTGTTTGATAAACGTTGAAAAGAAATTATCAGCAGAAGCTCCTGAGTTTAAACCCATTTTTTCAGAAGAAAACTTTAAAAATTTAATTGAAAAAGAAATTTTGGAAATATGGAAATCAAGCGTTTTAGAAAATTTCTGTACATCTTCTATAGATAAAACTCTCACTGAAGAAATCTTATTAGAAACCTCTGCAATCTATGAAAACTATTCTACAAAGGAAGAAAGCTCGTACGATACATACTCAGAAAATCCAGCCTCTATTGAAAGAATTGACTCAACCTCTGTATACGAGGACGATTCATCCTCTGACAACTCAGAGACTGATTTCAAATCAGGGATAATTCACTGTGACACAGAGGATGTCAAATTCTTCTCTGAAGTTCCTCACAGAACTATTTCTCCAAAAGAGAAACTCACAGAGATTCCAATCTGCCAAGATTTTCTAAATTTGAATCTACATATCAAAACCTCTGCTGAGCTTAAAATGTTACAGAAGACCTCTATTGATCCTATAAGTTCTAGATTTTCAAAACCCAAGGTTAATAAATCTTTTTCTTCTGTGACAGTGATGAAAGAAGTTCACCACAGAAGCAACCCACAGAAGGCAGGTCCTAAACAGAGCTTTTGCAAACAACATTCGAGTATTCATAGATCTTCTAGTAATAGGAAATCTAATGTAAAGAAATGTAATGCCTCTGTGGCTGAGTTTAAAAAGTTCAATGAAAAGTTCAAGCAAATTACATCTCATATTCAATACTGTCATTGCTTTGATCTTATGTCTAAACTTAATAATCATTTTTCAAGTCAAGTCTGTTTACTCTCTACGAAAATTCAAAAGTCAAATCCCACAAAGAAACAATCTGACTCTTCTGCAGAAAACAAAATGTATTTCAAGAATGCCAAAGCAAACTTGAAAAACTCTAACAATATTGGACCCATATGGATATGGGTACCTAAATCTCTGTGATTGTCCTGCAGAAGAAGTATGTGCCAATCTGGTATCTAGACTCCGGATGCTCAAGGCACATGACTGGTGACAGAAGTGCACTATCCACGTACAAAGAAACACAAGATGGTGGATCTGTGACTTTTGGAGACAACAAGAAAGGATACATAAAAGGCTATGGAGTCATAAGGAAAGAAGACGTTTCTGTATACAAAGTTGCATATGTGGATGGCCTTAAGCACAACCTACTCAGTGTAAGTCAACTTTGTGATATAGGATTCAATGTGTTGTTCAAAAGAACTTTCTGCTCTCTACAAAGTGAAGAAACAAGTATGGAACTTCTGCGAGCTGAAAGAATAGGTGATCTATATCTAATGAACTTCAACTCAAAGAACAAGGACAAAGTTTGCCTTGTTGCCTGCAAAAGTGAAGAAGCCTGGTTATGGCACAACAGGTTTTGTCACTTGAATTTTCACACATTGAAAAAACTGGTCAAACTTGATCTAGTTAAAGGTTTGCCAAATGTTAAATTCAACAAGAATCATTTATGTTCTGCCTGTGATATGGGAAAACTCAAAAGAGCTTCCCACAAAGGCAAAACAGACGTGTCTTGCACCAGGCCTCTGTACATGCTTCATGTCGACCTCTGCGGTCCCATTGCAATACAAAGCCTAGGTGGCAAGAAATATATACTTGTCTTAGTTGATGAGTATTCACGTTTCACATGGGTTGAATTTATCAGAAAGAAATCAGATGTTCCAATTATATTGATAAATCTAATGAAAAGAATCCAAGTTCTTTATGACTGCAAAATACAGAAGTTAAGAAGTGACAACGGCACAGAATTCAAAAACTGTGTCATTGAAACTTATCTTTCAACAGAAGGAATTTCACAGAACTTCTCTGCAGCTCGCACTCCACAACAGAACGGTGTTGTCGAAAGAAAGAATCGAACACTTCTGGAAGCCGCAAGAACTATGATGTCAGCATGCGGATTATCAATGAACTTTTGGGCAGAAGCAATTTCTACTGCGTGTTATACTCAAAATCGATCAACCATTGTGAAAAGACACCTCAAGACGCCTTACGAATTGCTTAACAAACGGCGGCCAAACATCAAATTTTTCCATGTATTCGGATGCAAATGCTTCGTCTTAAACGACAGAGATTCAAGAGGAAAGTTTGATGTAAAAGCAGATGAAGGCAAATTCATTGGATATTCTGCCACTTCCAAAGCCTACAGAACATTCCTTACAAAGTCTCACAAGATTGTAGAAAGCATCAATGTTTCTTTTGATGATTCATTCCAAATGACTTCTGAGCAAATAAGTTCAGAACTCGGAATTAAAGGGAAATTCTCTGACATCTCAAGAACAAAAGAAGATTTGAATCTTCTATTTTTGGAGATGTTCCACAATGACATTGATCCTTCTGTCGGAACCATCAGAGTTTCTGAAGAACCATCCTCTGTCGGACAAAATCCTACAGGTATGACTCTAACTGGTCCAAATAATGCTTCATCTTCTTCTATAAATACTACAGATGCAATTGCCGAAGCAGAAGAAAGTGCAGAAGATGAAACATCAAGAAAAACGACCACAGAAGCTGCACAAACCACAGAAGAACCAATTACAGAGGAGATCGAGGACCAAGACTATACATCCTCAGAGGAACAAACTCCACCACCACTCGTACCAATCATTCCACAAATGGTAGAATCAACTACCTGCACAAGAAGAAACACAAGAAGCCTCTGAAGAAAGTTTTGATGACATTGATGATCATCTTCCACGCACAACTCAGTGGACAAAAAGCCATCCTCCAAGCCAAATAATTGGAGAACCTTCTAACTCAGTAAAAACAAGGTCTGTCACTGATAATTTTTGTTTCTTTACAAATTTTATTAGTGTTATAGAACCAAAGAAGACTTCTGAAGCCCTAGATGACCCAAACTGGGTAGACGCCATGCAAGAAGAACTTCTGCAATTTGAGCGTAACAGAGTATGGACTTTAGTACCTCTGCCAAGAGGGAAACAGGCCATTTGGACTAAATGGGTCTACAGAAACAAGAAGGATGAAGATGGAGTGGTCATCAGAAACAAAGCAAGATTAGTAGCAAAAGGATATAGACAAGAAGAAGGCATAGACTACGATGAGACTTTTGCCCCTGTCGCACGTCTCGAAGCAATAAGAATATTCTTAGCCTTCGCAGCCCACAGAGGTTTTAAAGTCTATCAGATGAACGTAAAATCAGCTTTTCTAAACGGTGAAATCCAAGAAGAGGTTTACGTAAATCAGCCACCAGGTTTTGAAAGCTCAAAGTTTCCAAGGCATGTATACTACCTTGAAAAGGCTCTATACGGACTGAAACAAGCTCCAAGAGCATGGTACGAACGACTTTCTACCTTCCTTCTAGTCAATGGCTACAACAGAGGTACAACAGATACTACCTTATTCTATAAACGCAAAAATAGTGAGATAATGCTTGTACAAATATACGTAGATGACATAATTTTTGGGTCTACAAATTCAGAAGAGTGCAAAATTTTTGAAAAACTCATGCAGAGTGAGTTTGAAATGAGTATGATGGGAGAATTAACATTCTTCCTCGGACTTCAACTCAAACAATCTTCAGAGGGAATTTTTATAAATCAAGCCAAATATGTCTCTGACATACTTTTAAAATATAATCTCTCTGATACCTCTGCAATGAAGACTCCAATGGCCACTGGAAATAAGTTATTCTTAGATCCAAATGGTATTTCTGTAGAATGTACTCTCTACAGAGGCATGATTGGATCTCTGTTATACTTAACAGCAAGCAGACCTGACATTAGGCATGCCACATGTCTTTGTGCACGTTATCAAGCTAATCCAAAGAAATCACATTATGATGCTGTAAAAAGAATCTTTAGATACCTGAAGGGGACCAACAATCTTGGTCTCTGGTATCCACAGAACTCTGGTTTTAGTCTTAAAGCTTATACAGATTCAGACTATGGAGGATGCATGCTCGACAGAAAGAGTACCTCTGGGAGTTGTCAATTCCTAGGTGGTAAACTAGTCAGTTGGACCTCCAAGAAGCAGAATTGTGTCTCCACATCCACTGCAGAAGCTGAATACGTTGCTGCCGCTAGCTGTTGTTCTCAGGTTCTATGGATGAAGACTCAGCTAAAAGACTACGGCCACATTCTGTTCAAAATACCCATCTTCTGTGATTCCAAAAGTGCTATTGCTATCTCTGCCAACCCTGTGCAACACTCAAAAACCAAGCATATCGATATAAGGTATCATTTCTTGAAACATCATGTTGAATACGGTACAATCGAAATGCATTTCGTGCCCACAGAATATCAACTCGCTGACTTATTCACCAAAGCATTATACGAGAAAAGATTCAACTTCTTGGTGGGTAAGTTAGGAATGATTAACATGGTGTGAAAATCCTCTGTAAGTATAGCTTTATCTTCTGTAAATAACAAGTAAATACATTGCTTAATTTATTGCTTTGACTGATTCTACTTATGTATGTAAATTCTTAAAACCTTAAATAGTTCTTAAAATCACAGAGCTTCTGTAAGTCAACTTAGAACCTCTGACGACCCCTACAGAACCTCTGAAAGACCATGACCTATGTTCTATGCAAAACTTATCATTCTTTGATCCAAGCATAGGTCAAGGGGGAGCAAAAGGAAATTACTTGATATACAGAGGTGATTAGGTCAAGGGGGAGCAAAAGGAAATTACTTGATCTACAGAGGTGATTAGATCAAGGGGGAGCAGAAGGGAACCCTGAAATGATCTAAAGAGATAAAACTTTCAAGGGAAAGCCAAAGAAAAATGTCGATGACTCCATATCGACAGAAGTCAGATATCACTGCCGAGAAAAGAAGAACCAAAAGGTATGTCTCTCGCACAAAAGGTTTTTGGAAAACAATTTTCTAGGACAAGAATTGTCAAATATGTCCTAAATATACTGTGAATAACATTTCAAAAATCAAAAGCTCAAAAAGTTTCACAAAATTCGAATTAGGAGAAATTTAAGGTCATAGAGCTTCTTCTGAGCTCAACAGAGCTTCTGCAGGAAATATGCTCTGTGATCACAAATTAACCTTCTGTCGATCTTTTGGAATGTTATCTCGGAAACCGAAAACGCAGACCATGACCTTCTAAAAAAAACCGTTTTTTTTAACAGTTTTCTCGGACACAAACTTTCAAATATGTCCGAAAAACATCTCTTAAACCAAATCAAAAATTGGATGATCAAAAATACTAATAAAATTTTTGTTATGAGATTTTTTCTCTCATAGAGCTTCTGCTGGCCCTCACAGAACTTCTGCAAGTTCCAACAGAGCCACAAAACCTCTGCGAAGCAAATTTCTTCACAAAAATCCGATTTTATCCTCTCCAATGCCTTTACAAATGTTTTGGTTAAAGAAGAACCCCACAGAAGTCATGATAACAATGAGATATATGAAAAAGGGATAAACATCAAAGATTTTCAAGATCACAGAGCCTCTGTAAACTACAGAAGCTCTGTCAATCTGATTTCTTGTGCATCTCTGTAGTAATAACAGTTACTTTTACTGCGAGTGAAACTCATATGGCTAAAATCAACCTCACGCGCCTAGCATTAATGGGTCGCGCACGACGTCCTGTCATATTCTGACAAGGCCTACGTGTCCCATTTTCATTGGGCGTACATGGAACGTTTTTATTTGGAAAGTTGAACCTGCCGCTCAAACTCGAGTGCGGATTCCAAACTTTAATCCATTGCCATATATTTTACTCTTTCGAATTCTACCGTTTTACCATCCTATAAAAACAAAGCTTACCCTCTCATAAAACATTTTACAAACTCTCATCTTCTTCTCCGGCGAAACCCTGCAAAAAGCTTGCAAAAATCTTATTCTTAAAATCAAATGGCTTCATCTTCTCGAGCTACATCCTCTGAACTCTCTCCGGCGAACTCACCGGAACACTCCCCTGCACATTCAGAACATTCTGAAAACCCCAGCCTTGCAAGAAATATTGAACAACAAGATTCCGGGGACTCAGCAGACTTTGCTCCGACGACACACTTGCAAAACTTTATAGCAAAGGATCATTTCGAAGCCATTCTTCCTATCAAATCCAACAACTGCTATTTGGTCCCCTCACCCACTACTTTCGGCGAAGCCCATGCCATACTTCTGAACATCATGGAGAATCATGTCCTCTTCCCTCTACTATCAAGAACCCCGAACAAAATTCCAGTCCGTTATTTGAACCAATTTTGGCAAAGCTGCCGATTTGATAAAGACGATTCTCTTATCAAAGGGTACATTTCAAGACCTGATAAATCTGAGCATCTTGAAATCAAGTTCAACAGAACAATGTTCTCACTTGAATTCAACCTACCACCAAGGGGTCTTCTGGGATTGAAGAGTTATGCAGAGCAACCAACAGACGAAGAGCTCTGTCGATTCGTGGAAATGCTTGGGTACAACACCCAACTACGAAAGAGAAATGACTTCCGCAGAGGCCGATTACCACCTCTGTGGAACACTTTGTTCTCTATTCTTAACAAATGCCTGACAGGAAAGATAAGCAGTATTGACCAGAGCTCACATCAAATCTTGAGCATCATGTATGGGGTTTACTATGATCTTCCACTAGATTATGCGACCATAATGATGCAAGAGATCATAAACACCATCGACAGAAAGAACAACTCGAAAAGGGTCAAAGAGAACGATCCCAACTTTCTACCACCTCTGCAATTCCAAAGAATATTAGGAGTACTGTTCGAACCTCTGCTGCTAATCCAAAATTGGCCAATGGAAGGGCCAACTCCCAAACAGTTCCCGATGAACAAGAATACCCCCACTGATCATGCTGATGGCTACTCACACTACAGACCTCTGTCAAAGAAACTTCTGCAATACGCATCGAATAAATCCCTTAAGAAAGAGTATATACGCGATCATAGAACTCCTAAACCGAGTCCTATGACACCCCCGCGTTTAGGTGTCCACCTAGGAACAATGATAGCAAAACCTCTTTCCACTCAAAAAGAAAAGGATCAGAAGTTAGCAAAGCACATGGCTATTCAACTCAGCTTTATAGCCAAACGTGCAGAACTAATGGGAAAGAAGTCTTCATCAAGAACCTCTGCATCTACTCCAAAAGCTAAGAAGAGGAAAACTGCAGAAGGCACCTCAACAAGCGCTGCAGAAGATCAACCCTCACCTCCTCATGCCACAGAAATTGGCTCCTCTGCTCCTCCCTCCTCCCCAAAAGTGAAGAAGAAAAGATCAAAATCAACAGAAGGAGGGGCACCAAATCCTAAGAGGAGGAAAACCAAAAAGAGGCATGGTAAATCACTTGCAAAATTGGTAACCATTGCAGAAGAGGAAACTGCTGAAGAAGAAGTTGCAGAAGAAGAAATGGCTACAGAAAGATATCAATCACCCTATCAATCTCCAGATAGATTTGCTCACCAAGGAGACCTGAGCGACTTCTTACAGAACCCTGAAATTGCCAACACCCTAAATACAGCAAGGTGGACGGCACAACCTCTCGACCACCACTCTCCAGAAGAACAAGATTTCTTCATTTCTGGCATTGACACACATCTGCAAGAAGATGACACAACACCCAGAAATCAACCAGCCGAAACCCCTGTTATTTTACAAAACCCTTTCATTCAAGGATTGGATGTCTACAGAAGAAGTCCAAACCCAGCTTCAGAAGAAATAGAACAAACTAAAGCTGAATGGAACAGAGGTGAAATTACAGAGGCTTCTGAGAACATGCTGGAAGAAGAGAAAGAAAAAGGGGCCGAAGTTGTACAAAAAGAGGGATTAGCAACAACGGAAACAGAAATAGAGATCTTAGAGACAGATTCAGATGAAGAAGAAGCTATCTGGATACGTAAGGGTCTTTATCATCCACATGTCATGAGATTATTTGGATCTCATCAAGTGTATGACCAATTACGACCAGAGCAAGAAACTTCCACAGAACTTAGGGAAGAAGCAAGAAAAGATGCCTGGATAAATAGAGGCACACAACCAAAACCAACTCCCAGTGCAACCCACATTTCTAACTCCGCAGGTCTAGCTGTAGAATGAGTTATTGAAAAAGAGCAGCACAGCTCGAACCTCACCCAAACCATCCAGCCAGAGGTCATTCTTTCAACCTCTGTGCCCACAAAAACCGGGGAAACCATTCCTAGGGAGTCTCCTCAAAGAGACTCACCTATAGTTCGTGATCAATTGCCCCAGATCACAGAAGAACGCCCAACAGAGGAATTTGTTTCCTCTGCCACGCACTTATTAAGACCCACACTTCTTTCAGAGAGAAGTAGAGAGCACAAAGACAAAGAGACTCTAGACAAGTCTCCTAGTCAACAGAAGGATATTCCAATACCCACCTCTGGAGTGGACTTGGACAATGTTCTTCTCAGAACTTCTGTAGGGATTGAAACTCATGTTTCTTCTCAAGGATCAGAAGGAAATCCTTCCATTCTCAACGTACAAACAGGAATGAAAGAAGGTATCCCAGGAACAGAGATTCACTCTGGAGACGAATGTGTTCCTCCAGAGGTTACCACTGGAACACAAGTTACAAGGGATGAGTTCCAAACCCTTGAGACCTCTGTGAACCAAACCTTGAAAGAGTTGCAAAGCTCTTTCAAATCTTTTGCAGAGACAACATCACTGGCACTGCTAAACCTGAACACCAAAATGGACAACCTGTCCACAGAGGTGAAAACTGCCATCTCACAGATGAAGTCTGCTGCAACCGCATCCACCACTTCTGCCGCAACAACAACTCCTTCTTCGATTGAGAACTCCATCAACAAGTTCCTTGATCAATTGAGCAAACAGACTTCAGTGTCAACGGGCATCACTCCTGCAGATCTACAGAAGGCCCTACAAAAAGTTCAAGAAGAAGCCATGCGAAATACCATGCTGATGCAACCCAAAGACTACATGACAAGAGCACAGCTGACAGAGCTTGGGCAGAACATGATTAATCAAGTGACAGAAGTCATCCTTTCCTTCACCACTGCTAATGCTAACTTCGTCAAAGATTTCAGAGAAAGTGTAGGAAGGATGAGATTCAAAACAGAGGCAGAGCTAGCAACTCTTCTTGGCCTCTGTGATGATGTCTGCGCGAAACTGATCGCTGCTGGAGCCACAATGCCAAAGAAACCCGATGCTTCCTGCAGAGCAGAGGGTACATCAGACAAGGGTCAGGATGACTCTGATGATGATGACCATCCTGGTCCATCAGATCATCCTGAGGGGGAGAAAACTACAGAGAAAGCTGCAAGCAGAGGACTTACAGGTCCACCAATAGCCGCAGAACCTCTGAGTCAAGCACCTCCAGAACAGACCCGACAACAACAAACCCAAAAGACCACAGAGACAACACCCATCTCTGTGGAATCATCTGACGAAACCAAAACTCCAGAAGCAGAACAGCAAGCCACAGAGGCAACAACCGCCCCTGAGGTAATCATTTTGGAAGAAACAGATGAACAAACCACAGAGAAAACACCCACCTCTGTGGAAACACCCCAAACCATACCCAGAAGAAAGTCGATTGCCACCAAACCAAAAAGAGCAACGACCTCTGCTTCTGACATTCTGAAAAGGATGCACACAACAATGAGTGATCGTATGGTGAAGAGAGAAGAAGAAAGGCACAGGTTCACTTTAGCTTTCAGAATGGCAAGAAGATTCAATGTCAATATTTCATCAATAGAAACTGAGCTCGCAGAAGAAGTCATCAAACAACCTCCAACAGAGGTTACAGAGCAAGTCAAGCCAACAGAACCATCGCCACAAAAGTCCTCTAAATCACAATCGTCAAAATCCACAGAGGCAACCTCCATCAAACCAACAGAAGTGCCAACCTCAAAACCCACAGAAGCAACAGGTTCTGCCACGACAATAGCAAAAGATAAGGGCAAAGGGATACTGACAGAAGAGCCAAAGAAAAAGAAAACATTGCCAAAGCCAACAGAAAAACTGATGAAGAGTGCGTTTGACGCCTTTCAAACCCCAAAACCCGAAGAAGTTGACTGGGCACATGGATTGAAGCCTCTGTCAGAAATTCCTCTAACTGGTAGAGCTGCAGAAGTTGTTCAACAGATGGAGAGTCTCAGAAGACAAATTCCACGACCTGGTCCAACACATGAAGAGATGGAAGAAGTGGTATACAAATACCTCTACAAACAATCCTATCAGACAAATCATCCAGTAGATCATGTGACAGATCCAAGGATCAGAGAAGAATTTGAGAACATCTTCACAAGAACAAAGCCAAGAACCAAAGCAGATGTCTTCTCAATTCACAAAATCAAAAAAGTGATCTCCTGCAGATTCTCCTTCACAAGAACCTATCCAAGGGTCAGGTACAATCTTTACAAAGTCAGAAGAGAGAACAATTCAGAATCTACCTTCGCTGATGCTGACTTAAGAAACATCAATCCTTACGATCTACCTGACCTTCTGCAATGGACAAAAGACAACTACAACACAGAGCCTAATACCAGAGCCTATCAAGTGTTGAGAAAAGTGATGAGGGAAAAGCTTCTGCTATACATCATGATAGATTTTCAGCTGGGAAAGGATCTTGGTCTCAAACATCTAGATCTACGACCACCAGAAGATCGCTGCCCACCAGACGATGTGCCCAACTCAATCATCAGAGAACCAAGATTTGGGTTAGTATTTCAAAACCCACAACACCAGGTTAAACTTTTTGTACTCATGGATTGTCAGAAGTACGCAACCAGTACTCTGAGCAAATTCAGAGCAAGCCTTGTAAAATACAGAGGTACAGAGAAAATGGATAGAGATGATGCAGATACTTTCATCAGAGAAATAGACTCAACAATCCGCCTAAGAGAACTCTGCATCAAATTCTACAAAGAGATCAGAAAAGTCGGCAGGGACAACAGAAGCTACAACGATTTCAAAGATGCCAAAATCTGATTCTCAGACCTCCAATCTCTGCAAACAAAGTTACTTTCATTGTACTCAAATGTAAAATGCCTCTGGCATATTTCTAAATGAAAGAAATTTCGAGGTATTGTTTAACCTCTGTCTTATCTAACTTAGCCAAACTTAACTCAAGTTCAAATTTTTATTTTTATTTTTCACTACTTAGGGGGAGATTGTTAGCTTCAATCTTCCTAATCATAGAAGTATTTAGAAGTAGTGAAAAATAGGCTAAGTGAAGAAAGCCTCTTACAGAGGCTCTGCCGACATTACCGAGAAATCAAGGTCAAGAAGCTACAGAAGCAGCAGAGGCTTCCTACAGAAGCTCTGTCATACGCACAAAGAAGACCAAAGACTCGGAATCCGGCGAAGACTGCTCCACAGAGGACCAGACCGCAGAACCTCTGTAGCTCATTACAGAGCCTCTGTGGTCCTCACTGAGACTTGAAGATATTTATAATATATTGCTACTGTTCCAAGACCTGTTCATCAACTTGCATGGAAAAGTACTGTCAAAACACGTGTCAAGCTCTAAGTGGACTCAATATGGCATGGTACAAAATAGACGTCTGCGCCATTTAATGCATTTACCAAAAGTACATCTGCTCCATTAAATGCGCATGGCTCAAACAACTGCTCACACCATCCAGTTCACTATTCATGCCGTAAAAGGAACAGTGACCTACTTCATAGTCTTCTAAGAGTAGTATAAAAGGAAGTCTCATGTTGAGATCTTCCTAAGAACGACGAAAACACAAGGAATCACTAATACTCTCAAGCTTTATTGTCAAATATCTGAGTGTTATATTCTCACACACACCAACAGTTCTTAATCTGTTCTTCGTGTTGTTATTATATATTGAATAACAGTAACTGTTCAAGAAATCCTTTTCATTCTTTACTGTTTTCTTTATATATGTGCGTTCTAATATCTATCAAACATATATGTTAGTTTAATACGCTTCCGCATCAAACTCTAAACTCTACTAATAGATTGTTAATCTTGATTAAGTGTATCTGGGATCCAACACCGCCCCTTCAACCGTGCCAAGGAGTAGACGCACAAGCACTCAACTAAGTAACACCGCGGGTCCGTAAGAGCTTGAACCACATGGAACTATATCATATGATACTGTTGATCTAAACGTGCCATAAGAATTCAAAAACAGGCTCGTTGTGGGCCCACGTGGATAGAGTACGGCTACCAAAATCTAGCATCATTAACAAGCAAAACCCCATGTTTGTTTATCCGAATGAGGTAACCTCTGACTTGACCTTGCATGATGTATCCAACCTAACCGTGGTTCAGCGGCTTAAAACTCCAATCAGCCAACCTATACGGGATGTCAAGTGCACAGAGATTCGGAATTCTTGTGTACTCGGCTGTTTGGATAAATTTGTACTGTATTTACTAGTATGTGTTTGCTATGAAATAATCTTGTATAACATTTATGAGTTGTATTTTTCACATGAACCACATGGAACTATATCATATGATACTGTTGATCTGAACATTGATTTAGACGATAAATATTGTATGTTTAGTGCATTGTAATTTATCAAACATAACTTATGTGCATTGATCTGAACATTGATTGGGACCAGTTATCTTTTGAAAGGTACTTGACACAGAACATGGGATGATGATCATAATGGTAGTAGTCTAAATGGAGAGAATAGTAATGGTTATATAGAATTATATCATATGATAGCGTTGATAGGGACCGAAGTTGTGTTAGAGAAAAGACAGGGACCTAAGTTGTGTTAGAGCAAAGACAGGGACCTAAGTGCAGTAAAAGCATCCACATTTGCCTATAAATAACCTAGGCTAGATTAGTCGTAAAACACATAAACGATAACATATTATTCGTTAACGTATTCTTACATGGCATCCCCAAACCTTCATGTTTGGTGCTTTAGACGTTTATCTGAATCGCCTTCAGACACTGGCAAAGAGTTATATGGTTAGTGTTCATGTTTCATTGAGTTTTTTGCTTGTTTCTACGAACTAACTATATTAATTAATTTCATTAACAGATAAATATCCACAGTTGTTCACCATGAAAGTCCACCATGGTGGTTACTTTACGGAACCACCTAAAAGACATTATTTTCGTGGTCTAGAAATTTATGTTGACATGTTAGATGTGGAGGATCTTTCTATGCAACTGCTTTAACAGATCACGAAAGAGCTGGAATATGAAGAACCAAAATATAATAGGTTATATTTTAAGAGGCCGAATGCAGACTTCTTGACTGGACTGGTAGAATTGAGTACCGACGAAAATGTAGCCAACATACGCCAGTATGTTGATGGCCGTACTGTGATTGAAGTGTACATCGAGAAAGTGGAGCTTAACACTTTGAGACTCGCCTCGCCAGAGTATGTAAGAAGTAGACCCGAGTTGTCAAAAACCAAACCATCGTCTAGCCGTAGCCTCAAATTTGGATAAATTTGTACTGTATTTACTAGTATGTGTTTGCTATGAAATAATCTTGTATAACATTTATGAGTTGTATTTTTCACATGAACCACTTTTCAGACAAAATTCAGACTACTTAAAAACTACTTTTCAGACAAATTAAAAACCTTTATTCATGAGCAACAAAGTACAAAACAACAAAAAAATACAAAACAACAACACAGTAAAAAAAATTCAAAACAACAAAAAACTAATACAAAACAACTAAAACAACCACCACCTACTCAAAAATTGCTTTAGTTTCATCAATCCAAGCTTGCTTATCGTTTACCTTCGCTTGAAGAATTGCGAAGTCTTGCAGAATATGGTGAATTGCTTCTTGTTCTCGACGAATACGAGCCTCCCTAGCTTTTATATCTCCTTTCATCCTTTTGATCTCCTTATCTTCCTCTTCGATATTTCTCAAGTGGACTGCCTTCCTGTCCATCATTTGTTTCCACTCTTGTGTTAGTTCCTCTATCTCCTTTTCCCTTTTTGCTATGGCGATCTCGATTTTAGGTGGCATTTTTTCAGCAGTAGACTTAGGGTTTGATGATGATGCCATTTGTGGATGAAATGAGAGAAATCAAAAGAGAAAGCAACTTAAACAAAGAAAGCAAGAGAGAAATCAAGAAAGAGCAAGAAATGAGTGTGAATTATGGATTGCATATCACTCATATTTATGGATGAAATCTCAAACAAACCAGTGAATTTGAACCACAAATTGGTCTTCAAAGTACAATATTTGTGGAAAAAAACAGAAACAAACAGTAAAAGCACGTAAGATTCGTTCAACTACAGGGGCCAAAAATGAATTTTTTTGCCCACCGCGGGCCTATCGCGGGCAACCTCCGCGGGGAGGGACCAAAAGTGTCACTGCGGCCATAGTTGAGGGGCTCCACGGGACACTTTGGCCAAACACGGGTGCCACGTACGCCCTAGCCCGCGATCACGGGCCCCATCGCGGGCAGTTGTGGCATTTTGGTAAAGTGAAAGAGATTTAGGGTATTTTGGTAAAGGTAATTCAAACTTGGGGTATTTTAATTAATTTCCCTTTAATATTGATATTAAAGTTATTAATTTGTTTACAATTATTAAACAGAAGTCAAAAATTTTAAGAAAAGCAATTTTTCAATTTCCCAAATTTTTATTATTGATATAAAAATAATCAATATATTTAATAATATAATAAAAAATTTAAGCATTTATCAAGTCAACTTTGTTTTTTAGAGTCAACAAAGAAAATTAATTGGAAAAGACTGATAGTTATTGCAGTCTTGACTCTTGCGGTTGTTTCAAACACAGAGAATATTACTAAAATATTCTATTTTAAATAATTTTATGGATTTTAAATTATTTTCTAAAAGTAAGAGGCAATTTATTAAATGTTTATCGGAAAACTATTTATCAGAAAAAATCATTCCTCTCATCTATCTTAAGGGTTAATATTATTGGCTATCAAAATTGATATATGGTAAGTGTTTATAACATGATAAGTGTTCATCGGATAAGAGGCATCACCCTCACTTAAGTGGGTAATATTCTTGATCTTTATTTTCCTTTTTACTGGATAAGATTCTCGATTTTTGTTATATTTACTCGTTAAGCACTATCAAATTATATGTGTAGTAAACAGCCTCTAAATATGTTAATGAATATTTTAAGATGAATTTCAACCATAACATTGATACAAACATCAAAATAGTGATAAATTATCACTATTTTACTTCACACCAAACTATATACTAAAAAATATTATAACCCTTTTAAATAGTTTAATGAATAGTATCCTAATAAAGTTAATGCTTCATTATTTTATGTTATATTGTTGACTTAGATCATCCGCATCCTTGTAATTCATTTACACTTTCAATTGTGTCACATTAGCTTTTGCAATTATCTTCTACACACATGCAATCCACCTACACTTTCAAAAGTGGTCTCCACTACAACATTTATTAATTACTTTATAAATTATTATATGATAATTTTTATAAATTTTGTGAAAAAAGAAAATAAGATTTTATCCTATGTCCCTTGGTTTATAGACAATTACTTGAAATACCAGATCGATGTTTTTGAAAGAGATTTTATAATCTATGGAAGTAATGAAACTCATACTTCTACTTATCCTCATCAAACTGCTTGTTATACTAAAAAAGGTATTTCTATAAACTATTCTGGTTTTTCTAAAGCCATCACTCAAAAGGTGTTAAACGTTACTATTGAACATATAAATGAGCTTTTAGAAAAACAAAACTATACAAATCTTTATCTTATTATTTTAGGAGAGGAATTTAATTCCCTAAAAGAATAATTCAATTCTCTTAAAAGGGAGATTAAAGAGGTTTTAAAAAAGCCCTTAATTCAGGAAAATGAAGAAAAAACTTCAAAAGAAGTAATTTTTACTTCACCCTCCATGCAACCTCCTCCTGAAATAAAAAATTTTAAATTAAAAACTTCTGTCTCAGATCTCCAGAATCTTATAGAAAAAAGGTTTAAAGATCTTTCTATTTCAAAATCCTCCGTGTCTACTTTAAATAATGATTTAAAGCAAAGAATTGTTGAAGATTCAGAAAAAGATTCTGAAAAAGATTTTATAAATAAAATGAAATGGGCTGATAGACCTACCTCAAATAAATATTATTATCATCGTCCTACTCCTATAGATGTTCTTCATGAAGAACAAGAGTATACTTTTACAAATAGTTATAATGGTAAGTGTATTTATGAGTGGAATCTAGATGGTTTTACTAATAAACATATTTACAATATGGCTCATAGAATGATGATGTATTGTACTGTTTGTAAAACTACAGGTAATACAGATAAAAACATTGCCAAAATGCTTATAGCAGGTTTTACTGGTCAGCTAAAAGGTTGGTGGGACAATTATATTACCCCAGACCAAAAAGAGGAAATTTATAGTTCTAAGAAAACAGAACCTAATACTAGTACTATGGCTGAAAATGTTGTTTATCCTCTAATCATGACTCTTATAGAGCATTTTACTAGAAGGTTTTCAAATAATGATGAAAATATAAGAACTCTTCTTATGAATCTCAGATGCAAATCTTTAACTCAATTTCGTAGGTATATAGAGACTTTTCTTTCTCGAATTTTTAAGCTAGCAGATTGTAATAATATTTTTTGGAAAGCAAAATTTATAGATGGCTTGCCAAGTCTTTTTGCTAAAAAAGTAAAAACAACTATTAGAAATGAAAATCTAGTCATAAATTATTATGCTTTTACTTATGGTATGCTTATAAATATTTGTATTAAAGAAGGTTTATCTCTTTGTAATGAGCTTGCTTTAAAAAAGCAAATAAAAACCCAACAGTCTCTTGAAAAAAGACAATTAGGTGATTTATGTGATCAATTTGGCATGGATATGCCTCGTAAAGAAAAGAAAAGAAAAGATTTCATTTTAAAAAGTCTCAAAGTGATTTTAAAAGAAATAATGGTTTTAAAAGAAAAGATCATTTTAAAAGAGATTAAACCTAGCCATAAAAAAGGTTTTAAAAACTCTTTTAAAAAGAAAGACTTAAGTTCCATAACTTGTCATAAGTGTGGAAAAACAGCCCATTATGCTTCAAATTGTTGGACTCAGAAAAAGATTAATAATCTTGATATTGATAAAAAGACAAAAGATTCTTTATCAAAAATATTTTTGCTTTCTGATTATGATTCAGACAATGAAGATTTAAATTCAAATAATGATTTTTATGACTACTCTTCTGATGATTTATCAGATAATGAATCAAATCTTTCTTCTCCTGATTGTAAGGCTTATTCGTCTGGTCTTTCTTGTAAAAAAGAAAATCCTCAAATTGATAAGATAAATAAGATTTCAAATTCAAATGATGATTTTTATCAACTTGCTTCTCAATTTCAAGACATTAATATAAATGTTTTGTCAAATGACAATGTTTTAAAACTTTTAAAACAAATCAAAGATCCTATTCTAAGAGCTGATATTCTTGATAATTTAGAAGAACCTCCTCCTGAGCCTTCTTCTTCTTATTATTTCAAGGATAGTCAAGATTACTCCATGAAAAAAGTTAATAGACTTCTAGCTCTAAAACAATCAAATAGTAATTCTGCCTCTGTGATTGATTTAACAAAAGAGATTGAAAATCTAAAAACCGAGGTAAAGAACCTTAAACATGATAATATCATGCTTCATCAAAATGTTGATATTATTTTTTTTAAAATTAATCCCATAAAAACAAATTTTATTTTAAAAGAAAAAGATTTTCCTCCTCTTACAAAAGGTGATAATCTTTCTGTTTTAAATATGATAATATCTCAAAAATGATATACAAAAATAACTCTTCTTATTGAAGGAACTTTCAAAAAAGAGTTTATTGCCATGATTGACAGTGGGGCTGATTTAAATGTTATACAGGAAGGATTAATTCCTACAAAATACTTTCAAAAAACTTCCCACTCCCTCTCTCATGCTGGAGGAGGATCTTTAAATATAAAATATAAACTTCCTAAAGCTTATATTTGCAAAAATGGAAATTGTATTCCAACTAGTTTCCTTTTAGCAAAAGATATTTCAAGCTAGTTAATTCTTGGTTTACCTTTTATCTATGATATTTATCCTATAAATCAAATTGATGAAAAGGGATTAACGGGTTCTTTTAAAGGAAACTATATAAGGTTTGATTTTATAAATAAACCTATTAAAAAATTCTTAAATAAGTTACAAGAAAAAATTGATAGAAAATTTTTTCAATTAAATTCCTTGAAATTGGAAATAAACTCTTAAACAATTGAAGATAAGCTTTTAAATCCAAAGTTACAAAACAAAATTGATTATATCAATAACAAGTTTTCATTGGAAATTTGTAATGATCATCCGAATGCTTTTTGGGATAGAAAAAAACATGTTGTTTCTCTTCCTTATGAAGATGATTTTTCGAATGATAAAATTCCAACCAAAGCTAGGCCTTGCCAAATGAATGCAGAGTATATGGAACTCTGTAAGAAGGAAATAGCCTCTTTGTTAGAAAAAAGGTCTTATAAAACCTTCAAACTCTTCCTGGTCTTGTACTGCTTTTTATGTTAATAAACATTCAGAACAAGAAAGAGGAGTTCCTCGTCTTGTAATAAATTATAAACCTCTTAATAAGGTTCTAAAATAGGTAAGACATCCCATTCCTAATAAAAAGGATTTACTTGATAGACTTTTCCAAGCTGTCATTTTTTCAAAATTTGATTTAAAATCAGGCTATTGGCAAATTCAGATAGCTGAATCTGACAGATATAAAACTTCTTTTAACGCCCCTATAGGACATTATGAATGGAAGGTTATGCCCTTTGGCATAAAAAATGCTCCTTCAGAATTTCAACAAATTATGAATGATATCTTCTATCCTTATAGCAATTTTATAATTTGTTATATAGATGACATTTTAGTTTTCTCAATGGATATTGAAAGTCATTTTAAACATCTTGATCTTTTTAAAAAAGTAGTTATTCAAAATGGTCTAGTCATTTCTAAACCAAAGATGTCTCTATTTCAAACAAAGATCAGATTTCTTGGTCATAATATTGAAAAAGGAAGGATCATTCCTATTCAAAGATCTTTAGAATTTAGTTCTAAGTTCCCTGATCAAATAACAGATAGAACTCAATTACAAAGATTTTTAGGAAGTTTGAACTATGTTTCAGCCTACATAAAAGATTTAAATAGCGACACTTCTATCCTTTATGATAGACTCAAAAAGAAGAGTTCTCCTTGGACTAATAGTCATACTCAGGCCATAAGAAATATCAAAGAAAAGGTCAAAAATCTTCCTTGCTTAATGTTAGCAAACCCATCTTGGGAGAAAATTGTGGAAACTGATGCCTCAGTTATAGGATATGGGGGAATTTTAAAACAAATTGATCCTGTTTCAAAACAAGAAATTCTTGTCAGATTTCATTCTGGAAAATGGAATGGTGCCCAGAAAAAATTATGCAACCATAGCTAAAGAGCTCTTTGCAATTGTAAAATGTGTCTTGAAATTTCAAGATGACCTTTACAATAAACATTTTATTATAAAAACTGATTGTATTTCTGCTAAATATATGTTCCAAAAAGATTTCAAACATGATGTGTCAAAACAAATGTTTGCTAGATGGCAGGCACATTTAGCCCCTTTTGATTTTATAATCATTCATAAAAAAGGAGCAGAAAATCATCTGCCTGATTTTCTAACTCGTGAATATCTCTTATGATTTCAGGTATGAGCTCTTCACAAAGCAGTTATTCCTCTTATAGAGGAAGAGGAAATTCATCCTCTTATAGAGGAAGAGGAAGAGGAAGAACTTCCCCAGAAGATTATGCTATCCAAATGGGTAAAAAGAAGCTAATAGCCTCTAACATTGTTAACACGGATGATAATCCTCTAGAGAATCTTATAGGTACTTCACTTCCTGAAAACCATCCTCTTCAGAAAGAATACCTTAATTATATTAAGGAAAAAGAGAAAAAAGAAAGTCTTTCTTATGCTAATATTAGCAAAGAAGAAAACTCAGATTCTCAATTTTTAGAGTCTCAGTACAAGGAAATAATATTTCTAATTGAAGACAAAGATATTCAGTGGAAGAATAACCCAGATTATATTCTACAGAGGTATCTTAATAAGTCCTCTAGTACTTATGGTTCTTTAAATCAAAGACAATATTATGAGGGTCTCTTAATTTCTACAAGTAGTGTAGAAATCACTCATTTTTCTCCTGCTACAAAATCTGAAGTTTATAACTTCTCAAAATTTATTATAAAGAAAATTATTTCTTTTGAAGAATGGGGAATATCTCCATTAACCGAAAGAGATTGGTACTCTCCTATACATAAATGTAATTTTAAATTCAATTAATGGGATTATATTTCCAGCTTTGAAAAGGTTCTTCTCTATGAAAACGAAAATAAGAAACATACTTGGTTTCTTAAAATTTGTGATAAATGTTTTCACTCTCCAGTTCCTAACTGGTTTTTCACTTGGTGGAGAAATTTTGGCACCACCGGAGAAATTCTCCCTGACAATTTGAACCTATGTTTAAAACAATGGGTGTCATATTCCCCAAAAGTTTATAACAACAAATCTCAATACATTATTGAAGGACAGAATACATGCTGGTTCTTTATGGAGTTCAGTATTCCTTGGATATGGAAATGGAAACCTATTTTTGGTTATACTGAAATTATGGCCCCTTGCTTGAAAAGACAAGGACTTACCAGGTATTGGGATAAATTATCCCGTAGTGATCCTGAAACAAAAAAACCTTATGGTGAGGAGATGGTATCAAACATCATTAAGAAGGTAGAACTTTATAAACAACAGTATGAAGAAAAGCAAGGACAAGAAGACATAGATGAAATTAGTCTTTTCAAAAAGATGTCTCAAAGATATTCAGAGACACACTCCAAAAAGGAGATAATAAATCTCTATGTTTCCAAGATGAAGGAGGACTTAATGAAAAACATAGGTCCAGATTCAAGATCAGATGCCTCGATGACATCTGAACAAATGACTCAAGATGCGCAAGACCCAGACGATGATCTTGGGATTTACACTCTAGATGATGATCTAGACACTTTTGTTGTCTCAATGACAGATAAGATCAAATAATTGAAGAAATCGGATAATTAAAAAGAATCTTCACTGCAGCTCTCTACAGTCCCAGTCGACATGATATGGCCGACACCCTTTACTATTCATGAATAGTCTGAGTGGAATCTCCACTATTTACTTTTAAAAAGTCTTTTGTTTTATTTCTCTGCTTTACTTATTTAAGAAGGACTTCTCCTTCATTGTTCGGTACCAGTTTCTTACACCCTCTCTTAGATTACTACTTTCTCTCCTTTCCGTTTTGTAATATAAGGCATTTCAATAAAGAAAAGCTTGTGAATACAGAAGAAGCTCTGTAAGTTATATTCCTTTTAGTCCTTAATAATTTCCATACTTATTACCTGTTAGCCATGATCGGCTAAATAAATATTATGTGTTAAAACATACTTGTTTATTTTACATTTACATTTTTACATGAATATATTGTTTATAATTCATAACTCTATGATCTAAGTCTTTAGTCTTTTGCCAACTTCTTTGTTGATTTCCACCCGTTTAGGCCAGTAGTGTCGTTGAGGGTTTCTCTGTCAACTCTATGAAGGTGTTAAATGGTGGACTAGGACTTGGTTATTAGATCCATGGGTTAAAAATGGTTTAATTTAATGTGAATTAAAATATAAACATTAATTTCAAATAAAGATGTAAAAATATAATATAATTGGAAATTTAATTAAAATACCCAAAGTTTGACTTTGACTTACCAAAATACCCATTTTCTTGACCAATTTGCCGAAATACCCATTTTTTCCGCGGTGGGACCCGCGATCGCGGGACCCACAACCATGTGGCACGACGTGGCACCGAGTTTGGCCATTTCTCCCGCTATTCCCCCTCAATTTTGCCTGCGGCTACAAAAATTACCCCTGTCCCGCGATTGGTCCCGCGATCGCGGGATTTTTTTTGCCAAGTGTAGGGATGGGGTTGAAACCCTAATTTTTTATAAGTGTTTAGGGTTCCCCCACCCTCCAATGTCGGTTATAAAGAGAAAGGGTGGGGGACCAATATCCGGCCACCAAACTCTCTCAATTTTTAAATAATCTCTCCAAACTCTCTCAATTTCTCGTATCGATTACGTGCTCGGTTTGAAGATGTCACGTGTTATGGATGTTGTAAGTCATTTTTCTTATCTTTTTGTAGTTTGTTGTTGTTATCTTAAATTTTCAAAATATATGATATGTAAACTTTGTTGATAAAATATGATATGTAAACTTTGTTGTTTGAACTTTGTTGTTTAAACTTTGTTGTTTGAACTTTGTTGTTTAAACTTTGTTGTTTGAACTTTGTTGTTTGAATGTTGTTTAAACTTTGTTGTTTGAATGTTGTTGTTTAAACTTTGTTGTTATCTTAAATTTTTGAAATATATAATATGTAAACTTTGTTGTTTAAACTTTGTTGTTATAAATGTTAAAGTGGTTTTATAAAAAATATGTTAGTGTTTTTTTGTTAAAAAAAGATGAGTGTATTTTCCAAAAATAAATGTTAGGGTGAGTTTATAAAAAATAAGTTAGTGTTTTTTTTAAAAGTTGGTGTTATTTATAGAAATAAATGTTGAAATTTTTTTTATAAAAAAAGTAGGTGTTAGTGTTTTTTTGGTTATAAAAAAAGTGTTTTTTTTTAAAATCAAATGTTAGAGTGAGTTTATAAAAATAAGTTAGTGTTTTTTTTAAATGTTGGTGTTATTTATAGAAATAAATTTTAAAGTTTTTTTATAAAAAAAGTAGGTGTTAGTGTTTTTTTGGTTATAAAAAGAGAGTGTTTTTTTTTAAAAATTAAATGTTAGAGTGAGTTTTATAAAATAAATGTTAGTGTTTTTTTTTTATAAAAAAATTGGTGTTATTTATAGAAATAAATGTTAAAGTTTTTTTTATAAAAAAGTAGGTGTTAGTGTTTTTTTGGTTATAAAAAGAGTGTTTTTTAAAAAAAATTAAATGTTAGAGTGAGTTTTATAAAATAAACGTTGTTTTTTTATAAAAAAATTGGTGTTATTTATAGAAATAAATGTTAAAGTTTTTCTATAAAAAAAGTAGGTGTTAGTTTTTTTTAAAAGGTGGTGTATGTGTAAACTATGGTGAATGACAACTTAGGTCCCTAAACTTTGGTGAATGACAACCTAGGTCCCTAAACTTTGGTGAATGACAACTTAGGTCCCTATACTTTGCTAATTTACAACTTAGCTCCCTAAACTTTGGTGAATGACAACTTAGGTCCATAAACTTTGGTGAATGATAACCTAGGTCCCTAAACTTTGGTGAATGACAACTTAGTTCCCTACACTTTGCTAATTTACAACTTAGGTCCCTAAACTTTGGTGACTGACAACTTAGGTCCGTAAACTTTAGTGAATTATTTAATTGTTTATCTTTCTTTTGAGTTTCCTACTCATAAATAATTATTGGAAGTCACACTTCCGAAGCCCTAATATGTATATGTAACATTTTACCGAAACATCCATAAATGGTATGAAGATATAAAAACATTGAAATTGGCTTCACATGCCATAACAATGTTACATTGAAATAAAAAAAACCACAACATATCTATTTGGATTTTGTCAAACGGGTGTAAATAGCCCTAAGGTATGTGGAGACTTAAGCAATCCATGTGATTCCCCTGCTACCTGGAAGTCCAATTGATTGAGTGGGTTCTTTTCTAAAACTAAAATACACAAATAATTATCAACCCAATAAACCAAACAAGCATTATAACATCCGTGAATTTTCTATGCAGCGCGATTTTTTAACGATTGACTTGACGTTAAGGTGTCGCGTTTCGTTCATCGTAGAGATGAGACAGCGCTTCGTCGCTTTAGGAGATCGGGTAGCTGGGGTTGATGAGATCTTTAGAGGGACACCTTTCGGTCCATGGCTGGATCTTACCATGAGTGGTGGCGACCCCATGCTAGTCCACATGTTTTTACAGCTGGAGGTCGAGGTCTCCAATGCTGATGAGGAGGAGATGTATTTTGATGTCTTCGGGCATCATTTGTGGTTTGGCCGTCGTGAGTTATGTCTTATTACAGGACTACTTTTTGGAGACAAACCCCCCTTCCTCCGTTATCAAACATTACTTGGGTTAGTAGGGTTTGGCCTGATGAAAGACCATCTCGTTTGAGGCTGAGGACAGTCGTGGACACGATGAAAGACCGTCTTTCTACCCTTAGCGACGAGGATGTTGTCCGTGTATGCTTGGTGGTGACGGTGGAGATAGCCTTCATGGGCCGTGAGTGGAGCCAGTATGCTTCCGAGGAGGTCCTTACGGCCGTCGAGGATTTGCATTTGTTTAGCAGGTATCCGTTGGGTTGCCACATCTGGACATATACCTACAGACAGATGCACCGAGCCATCGCCATACGCGGCGACATACATGCGAAGATGGCTCTTGGTGGATTTACATACGCCTTCAAGGTTAGATAAGTAGTATATAACATAAACAATAATACATACACACTGTTTGGCTTTCCTTTTTACGTACTTGCTCTTCTTGTGTAATTACAGATATGGATCTTGGAGATGTTTCCCATCGCCCGTCAAAGTTTCACCACACGCACCGACAGGTTCATTAGGGGAACCCGTTGGGACAGGATTAATAACCTTAGTAGGAACAATTGCATTGCGTTCTTCAGCCGGTCACGCACCGTAAGTTCTTTCACTATGTTTATAATGTTTCCTACGTTATTCCCTGTAATTAAGTTTTAATGTGTTTTACCATATATTTAGCCGCCGTATGCGCCTCTTGAAAACCTTGTGGCTACGGATACCGAGAGGGACACGCCTTGGTACAGAAACAACGTGACCTTTATCGATAGAGAGTTGGCACGACATCACAGGTCTAGTTCCTCATCTGACGAAGATGAGGAAGACGACGCGAGACCCCCTTCCGATCGATATCAGTCGCACCCTTCCGATCGATATGAGGCGCCCCCTTCCTCCTCCCATCAAGATCCGACACACGTCCATGGGCCATATCTTGGCAGTCATCTGTGGGACTTCATCCACGGGCCCCAAGACACACGTATCCAAGATCTGGAGGCATTCGTCAGAGAGTTTCGCGCTGTTCAGGTTAGTGTTTAACTTAATTTGTCGGCCACGATCTTTTAGTTTGTATATTAATATTACGTTCCATATTTGTTTTAGCTGTCGGGTACGACGCCGATCTCCGCTCCGTTCGGACAGGGGGCACCGATGCCGTTTGCCACCACATCCAATCCGTCATTCCCGAAGAGTGTAAGTCACACTGAATAACCAATGTAGTTATATATTCGTTCCTAAATTTTTAACTCTTATAATGATCAATGTCACGCAGGTCGGGATGTCGGGGCCAGGGGGTTACACAACCCAAATGTCGCCGTTTGCCACCACATCCTATGCGACATTCCCGGAGAGTGTAAGTCACACTGAATAACCAATGTAGTTATATATTCGTTATTAGGTTTGTAACTGTTAAAATGAATTATGTTATGCAGACTGGGATGATGTCGGCAGGGGGTTACATAACCCAAATGCCGCCGTTTGCCACCACATCCTATGCGACATTCCCGGAGAGTGTTAGTCACACTGAATAACCAATGTAGTTATATACTCGTTATTAGGTTTGTAACTGTTAAAATGAATTATGTCATGCAGACTGGGATGATGGAGGCATGGGGTTATACACACCTAACGTCGACGTTCAGCACCTCATCATTCATGGACCTCCTTGGAATACCACAGACAGACTTTTACAGGCCGGACATGCCGGGGCCATCGTACGTCACACCGCCACCACATACTATGACTGTAAGTTATTTTGGTAGTTTTGGTTTAATTGTGAACATAATGAAATTGTACTTAAAACATCTAATAAGTTAATTTTCAGTCGATGGGGTCGGGAGAGGACTTACGGCCGGCAATTGTCGAGGACCACTTCTCGGAGCCAGAAGTTGACGCGATGGAATAGGAAAACTTCAACATGGTTCGGTACCCCACAATTTGGCCGACAAGGATCTACCACACCGCCCCCTGAAAAGAAAGCCAGGGCAAAGGTGACAGGAAAGGGAGCGGGAAAGAAGGCGGGAAAGAAAGTCGGAAAGGGAAAGATGGCTTCACCGGAGCGTCTTCCGGCCTCGGATATATTGAACATGTGCCAGACTGGTGACCTCCCCCGCCTGGTATTCATCCCTTTCCTCAACATGAACATCACCCCTTCGTTTTTCAAAGTATTGCTGGCAGTTGACCATTTGGTGTCTGAATTTGAGGATGTGGTTAGTATTGAAATTTAACTATAGTCATATAATCAAATATATTTATATTACATGTCTAACCATCTATTTTTTGTGTATAGCACATCGATTGTTGGGTCGCCATTCTCCAACGTTCCCATCAACCAGACACGAGGTGGACCGTCATGCACACTACTTTCTTTCCGTTCATGGTCCTTCAACATCAAGGTCCCGCCTCCGTGGCTAACTCATGCAATGGCATGGAAGGGGTGAATTGGCGGTTTCTCGATACTGTATGTAAATCGTTTTACTCTTATTTTATTTAAGGTGTTTGGTTGCTAACTAAGTTGTCTAATATTGTAATATTTCAGGTGTACATCCCTATCTGCATTCATCCTAAAGATTGGCTGCTCGGAGTGTTTGATCTTTCGCGTATGGTGATGACCATATATGACAGCGACGCTGCCAATCTCTACACAGACGCTTTGAATGAGTGTCTTGACAGATTTAAAGCTGGGGTGCCGGAGTTCTTTAGACTGATCGGGGATGTGGACCGTTGCGAAAAGTCAGTGCACTTCCGTCACAGGTTAGCCAAGAATGCACCACAGCAGCAAGGGATGAATGCGGATTGCGGTGTCTGGGTATGCCGTAATGCCAGCATCTTGATTTCAGACGATGTGGTAGATTTACACCCTTCTCGCACCGAAGATGAGGCCAGGGACTTTCGCGTACATATGGCGGAGACCATTTATGCGCATTGTCAAACACATCAACATTAGGTTGTTTATATAACATTAAATAATTGTTATTTTTAGTGTTAACTTATTTTGTTAAAGTATTGTGATTGAAGTTATAATTTTGTTTATCATTTTGTTAAAGTATTTAACTTGGAGCCTAAAAAGTGTGACAAAAACAGTAAAACATGCAACAACACTTTACTCTCTCTTCCTATGTGGGACACATTCCCACACCCATTTGGTTTTTGCTAATTTCATCCAATTACTCAACTTTGAGTATCGATATCTCATTCACACATACTCCGTTTTGGACGCATTATATATCGTTTCGAAGCTCTCATATAGGAGAACATTGTTGATCCAAACCCTCAGTGATTTGATAATGACCCTCTCTTAACACTTATTGAAAATTGTAAGTAAATGATATGTATTAGAGTTTCACTATCGCTGATAAGTACTAAGACTGTTTCAGTACCGCTGATAGCAACTCTCGCTCTTTAAAGTTAAATAGTCAGCGAACTATGTTCATTGAGTAGCTCTGAGCCTGTTCAGTTTATGAGATGATCGCTGATAAGTTAGTTGTTTACTTCTGATCCCTGAAGACAAGTTTCACGTCAACATATGTTCTACGCTGAAGTCAAAGATCAAGCTCAAGAACCAGCGACAAGTCTACTAATGAACTGATGCGGATATCAGCGAAGCCAAGATTTGTCCACTCAACGTGAAGTTACAAGTAGAAGACTTCAGCAATCGCTGAACTTTATCACTCGCTGAGAAAGTACTGATTCAACGAAAGCTGATCATGAAGTTCTCTCTGCATGTTACTATTGTCTTACCTCCCTTGCACGTCTCCGTACGAACTGTCAGAACAGACACCCCTTTTTATCTGTAATCGTACAACAGCTCTGATTCTACACTGTGCACCATGCGGCTACTAAGGGTGTCTACAAAGGTCAATGACATGCAACCACTCAGCTGCGGCCACGTGTAAAGCAATACTGCCATGCATTAAATGCATGCAGTATATAAGAAGAACCCTACTTCAGAAATGAAGTGCTCGGGCCATCTTCTTCTTTCTATCTGTGTGTTAGTTTATTATTCGTAATTTCCTTATCTCCTTTCTGTCTTATTCTAGTGCAAGAAACTTAGTGTTCTTAACTTGTTTAGATTAGGTTAATCCTTAATCTTGTTCCGCAACAAGTTGTAAATTATCTTGATTTATCAATAAACAATTTAGAAAAGTAAAAATCGTGTGTTTGTATTCAACCCCCCCTTCTACAAACTTGTATAACCCCTCGGGACCAACAAGTGGTATCAGAGCGGTTCTGTTTAATCTCATAAACAAGATCTGATATATACTAAGATTTTTCTTCCTTGCTATTTCTTAAAATGGCCACTAACACAAACAGTAATTATATTGACAATGGTTCTCTTGCAAAACCCCCTAGATTTTCCATAGATAACTTTAATATGTGGAAAAATAGGATGATTCTCTTCTTAGAAGGTGTAGACCCAACTATATCTTATTACATCGAAAATGGTCCATATATTCCTATAAGAATTGATCCTGAAGTTCCAGCCGCTGAGAATAGAGCTGCTATTCCAAAAAGGTTGGTTCCTAAGGAAATTCATATGTGGACTGATGAAGATAAGAAGAAAGTGGCTCTCGACACTAAAGCCAGATCCATACTTTCCATGGCTCTTCCTGACAAAGTCTACCATTCCGTCATGAACCTGAAAACCTCAAAAGCCATGTGGGACACAATTTGTGTTTAGTATGAAGGTACTTCTGAAGTCCAGGACTCACGTAAGATCAACCTGGTAAGACAGTACGAAAGCTTCATTTGTGGTAAGAATGAATCTCTCTCTGAAGTACACCAACGTTTTAACTGCTTAATAATAGATCTGAAAACTGTTGGTAAGGAATATTCTAACTTTGAAGTGCTGACAAAGTTTTTAGAATGTTTACCTGAAAGCTGGGACAGTTATTCAATGTGTCTCAAGCTGTCAAAAGATCTAAAATCTATGACTCTTTCTACCTTATATGGCACGATGCTGAATCATGAGCAATCGAGTCATCTTAAGAAGAATCTTGTAAAAGATTCCAAAAGCACACCTGTTGCTTTACTCTCAGAGTTACCTTCTACTCAGCGATCTACTGTCACTGAGTTGGAAACTAACTAGAGATGAAAAATACAAAAAGCTGAAAGAAAAACTTTACTCCCAGGATTAGAGATGAAAAATACAAAAAGCTGAAAGAAAGGTATTCACAGCTGAAAACATTTAAGAAGAAAGGCAAAGGCCTTATGGCTGACTATGATTGGGCTGCCTCTGACGAAGAAGAATCATCTGACTCTGAAGATGATGATGAAGCCAATCTATGTCTCATTGCCAAACTTAAAGATGAGGAAGAAAATTCTGACATTCCCTCTACTTCAACCTCTGCTACTAAGGTATCACCTTCCTTCTTTACCAATATTTTAAATATTGATGAAGCTGATAGTCTTCGAAAGATCGATCTCTTGACTAGAAGTTTATATGAAGCCATGAATGGCAAAACTGTTATTGAAAATCAAAACCTTGATCTCGCTGAACAGCTTAAAAACTGTCACCTTCAAATAGAAAAGCTTTCTAAAATTGAAGAAGATTTTAAAGATCAAGTTCATTTAAATCAGCTAGTCAAAATCGAACGCGAAAAAGCTATCGCTGCATTAAAAGCTGAAAAAGCTACTGTTGATGGATGGTATAACTCCTCAACAAAGATCACTGAGATAATTAAGTCTCAGATTCCTCTGAGTGACAAACATGGTCTTGGTTACAAAGCTGATGCTAAAGAACCAACCACTGACCATTCTATGCTTAAATTTGGAATGTTTGTCTCCTCTATCCCTGACACTTTCTCTTCTCAGTGTTCCTCTTCAAAACCTCCTATTCCTGAGGAAATCTCTACCTTAACTTCAAAAGGTAAAGAGAAAATTATTTATCCAAAACCTACCTCAGTCTTTAAAGACAAAGGTAAATGAATTGCTTTTAATCAAAATCCTCAGAAGGGTACCTTTGTACCAAAGCTGAATGCTTCTAAAGGTTCAGTGACTTATCCCTCTGGTTCAAAGAATAAGTTCCCTGGATTTATTCAGCGTGGATCTATTCAGCGATCTACTTCTAGAATCAAAGTGGGTACTATTGGTAAGAAATCCGAAGAACTGAATGTTCCTCCTGTTTCAAATACCAAAAGTTTACTTGGTACTGGTCCTTCTAATTCAAAATCAAAAGCTCAGCATGCAAATGGTCCTAGAACTACTTTTAGTTATAGGAAATGTTATCATTGTGGACTTACCAATCATATTGCTAGTAAGTGCCCTACAACCACCCAAGCTGAAAAGATAGCTAAGGTGAAGATCATTGCCCCCAAGGCAAAGAAGACCACTGTTGGTCCCGAAAGGCTTAAACAAGTTTGTAGAAAGGGGGGGGGGGGTTGAATACAAACACACTATTTTACTTTTCTAAATTGTTTATTGATAAATTATTAACAATTTACAGCTTGTTGCGGAAACAAGATTAAGGATAAACCTAAATCTAAACAAGTTGGAACACTAAGGTTTTCTTGCACTAAGAAAGATAAGGAGATTACTAATAAAATCCTATCTTGAGAGATTTGAACTTGTCCAGAGTTAGCAAGTTACTTCAAATGAAGTGAGTTCATCTCTTTATATACTGCATGCATTTAATGCAATCCAGTATATACTTTACACGTGTCATTAGCGGATTGGTTGCATGTCATTGACCTTTGATGACAACCTTAGTAGCCGCATGAATGAACAGTGTAGTATCAGAGTGGTTGTACGATTTCAGATTTTCGGAGGTTCTTTTCTGACATTTCGTACGGTGGCGTGCAAGGGAGGTTAAGACAAAAGTAAATTATTGTACGGAGGACTTCATGATCAGCTTTCGTTGATTCAGCGATTATCATTTACTATTCAGCAGATGATAAAGTTCAGCGATAGCTGAAGTCTTGTACTTGATACTTCACGTTGAGTGGACAAATCTGAGTCTTCGCTGATCTGCATCAGTTCATTAGGAGACTTGTCGCTGGTTCTTGAGCTTGATCTTTGACTTCAGCGTAGAACCTTTGTTGACGTGAATCTTGTCTTCAGGGATCATAAGTAAACAACTAACTTATCAGCGATTACCATAAGGACTGAACAGACTCAGCGATATGGTGAACAGTGTTCGCTGAATGTTTAATCTAAAAGTGCGAGAGTTCCTATCAGCAGTACTGTAAGATCTTAGTACTTATCAGCGATAGTGAAACTCTGATACATATTGTTTACTTACAATTTTCACTAAGTATTTAAGATAGGGTCATTATCAAATCACTGAGGGTTTGGATCAACAATCTCCCCCTATTTGATTATGACATAGCAACAGAGAAAATTGCTATTTAATGAAAACATAAGGATAAAAAGAACTCATAAAATATTTGTCCCTTTTACTGTTTTCTGGGATCTTTTCAGTACTGATGGAGTAAAGTACATTCGCTGAAATCTTTCTTTAAATCTTTGAATCAGGTTACAATATGAATAAGAAAGATTACAAGTACAAGCGAAATAAATTACAAGTACTGAAGGATGACTGATACAATAGAGAAAATGGTGATTGTTGTCAGCCTTCAAAGGGTTCTTCCTTAATGAGAAGTTCATCAAGGGTTGTCTTTTCAGTTGGAATCATCCAGTCAGGAACCTTTTCTCCTTTATTCTTTAGCTTCAGAGCAGCTTCAAAAATCAAGGGTTTTAGGTGTCGTGCCTGAATGTCTTTTCTGAAGTCGCACCAGTAGATGAGATCTTTGAGCTGTTCGATTGGAGTGATTGGAAGCTCAGCGATCCGTTGAAAGCATTTACGTCCGTCGTAGTCAAGAAAGAATATTCCATAAGGATTACTGATGACTTTACCAGGGACGAAAAGTTCACATGGTGGCAAAGAGACATCAAGGGCAGATAGATCAGGATCAGGACCAAGTACTTCAGCGCGAGAGAAACCAATTCCAGTTTCATTTCGTATGACAGGACCTGAGTTTGAATCTTGACGTTTCTTCCTTGGAGAGTCCTTTTTTCTTTTCGGCTTTAGATCAGGAACATGAGGAATATCCACACAAGAGGATATCAAATCGATCTGTCTGTTTATCAGCTTTTCGAAATGATCCTTGTACTTAGATTTTGACGGTTGGATAGCTAACCTCATCTCCAGCCATTCAGAGAGACCATACCTTTTTACAGTGTCAGCACGAAAGGTTTCAGATGAGTCATCTTCTCTGAACAGTTTGATGTCAACAATAGGTACTCCGATGGAGGTTCTTCCAGAGATGAATACCTTGTTGATCTTCGCTGGACGATATCTGAAGTGGATTTTCTCTTTACACCAGATCAGGGTGGTCTGAGAAACTTCAGCTTTCTTTTCCACGATCTTCTGGGCTTGTTCCCAAAGCTTTCGTTGGATTTGAATGGGAATACGCTTCAGCTTGGGGTCTTTGACAGATTCTTGAGTGAGCTTGATGGCGTATTCTCTGTCTTTATCTTCAGCTTCCTTCCTTTCAGCGATGAGGCGTTCAGCTCTGAGATGATCTTGGTATTCAGCTTTTGAAATTCTGAACTTAGGAGGAACTGAAGGTAGTTGATCGCGCCTTAGGATGATTCGCTGATCCTCGAATCGCTTTATCATTTCTTCTCTCCTCTTTTGATCTTCTTCACTCAGCCTTTGAGCAACTGAGGAAAGTCTGTTTCTGTGCGAGAGAGGTTGTTCTTCTGGTTCATCAGTCTCAGAGATTAAATCTAAGACTGGGATTATGTCTTCAGCGGTAGCTGGAATTATTGGTGAAGTCGCAACAGATCTTTCAGGGATATCCTCAAACAGGGGAGAGGACTAGCTGAAACGCAGCGATCTTACAAATAAGAACTGGGTAGAAGAACTTGGGTAGAAAAGATATAAAAAAAATGTGGATGTGTATGGTGTTTGTGGAATGGATAACTGATTTTTCAGAGATGATCAGGGAAGGAAAAATAAGTTTAGTGTACCTGACAAATCGGCTTTGCAAGTAGGATCGCCAGATTATCATCTTCAGCGATGCCTTTGTCTTTGCTTTTCTCAGCGCCAGAGGCTGAGTGCTTTGTCTTTGTCTTCTCCCCTGAAGGTTCTTTTATTGAAATACCTTTAAGAGCTTTGGTTCGAGGAGCAGGTTTGACAACAAAGAAATCATCGTCATCTTCATCATCATCATCGTTCCTTGGAGAGGAGGATGGTTCAGCTTCAGGGATGTCGAAGTCTTCGTCTTCTTCTGCTTCAGATTCCTCAGCATCTTCATCGAGTTGCTCCCCCTCAGATATAGAGGCGAGGTTCTCGGTTCCCTCAGGGTTTTCATCTCCCTGAGGTCCAGTAATCCGATCTTCATTACCCTCTCCCCTGATAGATTCATCATGGGAAAGGTCTTCAGCGCTCTTCTCCTGTTCAGCGCTCTTCTCCCCCTCTTTCTCATGATGGGCGGGGGAGGAATGGGTAGATTCAGCATTGGTGTTGTCTTTGTCTTCTGGGCCAGAGATTTTCACACAACCTTCAAGCTTAGCTATTCTGTCTTCTAGGCCAGAAATAGCAGGCGTGATTTTCTTCAGCTCTTGGCGATCCTCTGCGGTGAACGAGTCCAAAACAGGTGCAGGGGCCGGAGCAGGAGCTGGATTATTTGCCTTGTTCACCAGCGTCTCGATCATTGTCTTGACAGAACCAAGGTCGGTCTTCACTGAGCCCAAGTCGGTCTTGACCACTGACATATCACCTTCGAGTGTACCAACCGATTTCTTCAGCGTTGTAACTTCGCTGGAAATGGTGGAAACTGATGATTTGAGGTTGGTGTAGTCAGTGTAGATGTCGGAGAGCACTTTGGCAAAGTTGGCGAGAGTTTTATCAAGGTCTTTGATGTCATCAGAGGAGGCCTTCTTTTCCACCACAGTAGTCAGCTTCGTCAGATTCTCTCCAGCGTTTGTTACAGCTGTAGAGTTATTTGATAGATCGGTGGTGAGATCCGTAAGTTTCATCTCCATAGACTTCAGAGACTGGTTGATGTCTCCCAAAAAAGGACCTGTAACATATAAGTACTTGTGAACAAAGGAAAGCTCAGAAGTTTCAGGTTTAGTTACAGTGTTTAAGGTGGGATCTGTACCTGCAGGAGCGTTGACGAACTCATCAAAGTTTCGAGTCCCTCCATAGTGTTCCATATCTCCCTCAAAAGTTCCGTGAGGAATGGAGATCTCTGCAGGTCCTTTCTTCGTCATTCGCTGAGAAGCTTCAACGGCTTCTTGAATGATGGCATCTCCAGTTTTGACTGGAGGAGTGTCCAAAGAAGTAGAGGGAGGAGCGAAGGATAAGAATTGGGGTTGGGGTTCAAGTTCAGCGTTGGATTCGCTGAGAAGTACTTCATCAGTCTTTTGAGAGACTGACGAAGGTTGGGTAGATTCCAAAGTTCTAACCTCAGCGTTTAGGGACGCTGAAGTAGGTTTAGAAGGGATGGCTTGAATTGGTGTGGCAGAGCGTACCACGGAACTTTCCTTCAGCTCTTCAGAATGAGCTGAGGAGTCTTCAGCATGCAACTGCTGGGGTTGCTCCTTGGTTTTCTTGATCCTTTTGGAATCAAGAGGGGTAAGAGATTGTTTCCTTTTCTTAGAAGGAAAGGATTTTGTGGCCGGGGTATCAGCGATGGGTATTGTCGCTGAAGGAGCCACAGAAAGCGGAGAATTTAGAAGAGTGAGAAGAGAAGAGAGACGTACCTCGTTGGCGACAGGCTTGAAGTCGATAACTTTAGGGCCAATCTGAGAGAGTTTCAGATCACCCTCTTCAGGATAGCTGTCCTTCAGGCCATATTGAAAGATGGCGCTGATGAATCGCGGGTAAGGAACCCATGCTGGTCGGTCAGCGGCAGAATCAACACGTTGAATGAGGTCTTCATAGATGATGGAGGCCCAGTCAATGTTGAGACCTTTCAGCAGTGCGTAACCCATGGCCTGCTAAGGTTGAGCGGCTTGATCAGAAGAACCGGATTTCGCTGTCATGCAGCTGATCAGGTGAGCGAAGATGAAGTTCATCTCGCTGGGCATCTTGGATTTCTTTATCAGCGTCAGCTTCTTCTCAGGTAGCTTGTCTCTTCCAGTCTCCCAGATGTAACCCATCGCATCAAGGAAAGCAATGATTTCTTCCCTGTCAGCGTGCTTCTTGTGGTCAGGAAATGGAATGAAAGGATTTTCTGAGGTAGCGTTAGGGAATTTCAGAGCTTTGCGGATTATTGCGGGGGTTATCTTGATGGTGCCATACTCAGTATCGCTGAGTATGCAGTCGATGGTTTTAGATGGATCTTTGGCTGAGGGTAGGTTGGTGTGTCTGGCAGAGTACCAGAATTGGGATAATAGACGCTGACTGGCAGGAGGTGTAATTGTCAGTGCTGTGTATATGGGGCTATTCTTCAAAAAAATCACAGCGTCGTCTAGATGGGATACCTGCTTCCGAGGAGGAAACTCGAGAAGCGCTGAAAGGTTGTTTGCCTTTGTCCAATCTAGTTGATCCAGCTCAAACTTAACCTGAGGAGCTTTGGTAATTTCCAGTTCCTCAGAATCACTGGAGATGGACTCAGCGGTAACATTCAGCTTTGAAGTTGCCATTTCACTGTATTATCAGTTCAACCAAAGATGTTAACAAATAAGAAATATCTTAATGTGGAAAGAGAATTCCCATTAAGATTTTTCGAATTTTGTCCATTTCATTCAGACAAAAAAGTCTTAATGAAGATTAGGGTTTTTCTTGTTTTTAAAGAAAACGAATATAACACCTATAAGCCTTGTATACCAGTTTTTAAAAAAAATGGATACGAAAGAAGAACAAGTTTAAGATTTTAGATTTAAAACTTGAAGAACAACCATGAAATGGTTGTGTTTATAAAACCATGAAAGAAAATGATTTTATTTTTGAGTTCTTTTGTTTGATCTTGTGTAAAACAATGATAAGATCGAAAACAAGTTATTTGCATTTGATAAAAGATAAGAACATATTGACCTTGAGTTTGATGAAGAAGATGATGAACAGTTCTTGAAGATCGAGAGCACAAAATGCAACAGTGTTCTTTTCTTGCGGAGAAAGATTGATTCGCATAAAAGACAAATATAAACTTTGAGAGAGTTTATATAGGAAGAGAGTAGAGAGAGAAAAACTTGAGCGGGAAAGTTTTTCATCATGACACGGACACGTGTTTGCATTTGATTGGATAGACAACGAAACGTGCAAACAAGTTGTTGGTATCAGAGTGGTTGTACGATTTCAGATTTTCGGAGGTTCTTTTCTGACATTTCGTACGGTGGCGTGCAAGGGAGGTTAAGACAAAAGTACTTTGTACGGAGGACTTCATGATCAACTTTCGTTGATTCAGCGATTATCATTTACTATTCAGCAGATGATAAAGTTCAGCGATAGCTGAAGTCTTGTACTTGATACTTCACGTTGAGTGGACAAATCTGAGTCTTCGCTGATCCGCATCAGTTCATTAGGAGACTTGTCGCTGGTTCTTGAGCTTGATCTTTGACTTCAGCGTAGAACCTTTGTTGACGTGAATCTTGTCTTCAGGGATCATAAGTAAACAACTAACTTATCAGCGATTACCATAAGGACTGAACAGACTCAGCGATATGGTGAACAGTGTTCGCTGAATGTTTAATCTAAAAGTGCGAGAGTTCCTATCAGCAGTACTGTAAGATCTTAGTACTTATCAGCGATAGTGAAACTCTGATACATATTGTTTACTTACAATTTTCACTAAGTATTTAAGATAGGGTCATTATCAAATCACTGAGGGTTTGGATCAACAATCTCCCCCTATTTGATTATGACATAGCAACAGAGAAAATTGCTATTTAATGAAAACATAAGGATAAAAAGAACTCATAAAATATTTGTCCCTTTTACTGTTTTCTGGGATCTTTTCAGTACTGATGGAGTAAAGTACATTCGCTGAAATCTTTCTTTAAATCTTTGAATCAGGTTACAATATGAATAAGAAAGATTACAAGTACAAGCGAAATAAATTACAAGTACTGAAGGATGACTGATACAATAGAGAAAATGGTGATTGTTGTCAGCCTTCAAAGGGTTCTTCCTTAATGAGAAGTTCATCAAGGGTTGTCTTTTCAGTTGGAATCATCCAGTCAGGAACCTTTTCTCCTTTATTCTTTAGCTTCAGAGCAGCTTCAAAAATCAAGGGTTTTAGGTGTCGTGCCTGAATGTCTTTTCTGAAGTCGCACCAGTAGATGAGATCTTTGAGCTGTTCGATTGGAGTGATTGGAAGCTCAGCGATCCGTTGAAAGCATTTACGTTCGTCGTAGTCAAGAAAGAATATTCCATAAGGATTACTGATGACTTTACCAGGGACGAAAAGTTCACATGGTGGCAAAGAGACATCAAGGGCAGATAGATCAGGATCAGGACCAAGTACTTCAGCGCGAGAGAAACCAATTCCAGTTTCATTTCGTATGACAGGACCTGAGTTTGAATCTTGACGTTTCTTCCTTGGAGAGTCCTTTTTTCTTTTCGGCTTTAGATCAGGAACAGGAGGAATATCCACACAAGAGGATATCAAATCGATCTGTCTGTTTATCAGCTTTTCGAAATGATCCTTGTACTTAGATTTTGACGGTTGGATAGCTAACCTCATCTCCAGCCATTCAGAGAGACCATACCTTTTTACAGTGTCAGCACGAAAGGTTTCAGATGAGTCATCTTCTCTGAACAGTTTGATGTCAACAATAGGTACTCCGATGGAGGTTCTTCCAGAGATGAATACCTTGTTGATCTTCGCTGGACGATATCTGAAGTGGATTTTCTCTTTACACCAGATCAGGGTGGTCTGAGAAACTTCAGCTTTCTTTTCCACGATCTTCTGGGCTTGTTCCCAAAGCTTTCGTTGGATTTGAATGGGAATACGCTTCAGCTTGGGGTCTTTGACAGATTCTTGAGTGAGCTTGATGGCGTATTCTCTGTCTTTATCTTCAGCTTCCTTCCTTTCAGCGATGAGGCGTTCAGCTCTGAGATGATCTTGGTATTCAGCTTTTGAAATTCTGAACTTAGGAGGAACTGAAGGTAGTTGATCGCGCCTTAGGATGATTCGCTGATCCTCGAATCGCTTTATCATTTCTTCTCTCCTCTTTTGATCTTCTTCACTCAGCCTTTGAGCAACTGAGGAAAGTCTGTTTCTGTGCGAGAGAGGTTGTTCTTCTGGTTCATCAGTCTCAGAGATTAAATCTAAGACTGGGATTATGTCTTCAGCGGTAGCTGGAATTATTGGTGAAGTCGCAACAGATCTTTCAGGGATATCCTCAAACAGGGGAGAGGACTAGCTGAAACGCAGCGATCTTACAAATAAGAACTGGGTAGAAGAACTTGGGTAGAAAAGATATAAAAAAAATGTGGATGTGTATGGTGTTTGTGGAATGGATAACTGATTTTTCAGAGATGATCAGGGAAGGAAAAATAAGTTTAGTGTACCTGACAAATCGGCTTTGCAAGTAGGATCGCCAGATTATCATCTTCAGCGATGCCTTTGTCTTTGCTTTTCTCAGCGCCAGAGGCTGAGTGCTTTGTCTTTGTCTTCTCCCCTGAAGGTTCTTTTATTGAAATACCTTTAAGAGCTTTGGTTCGAGGAGCAGGTTTGACAACAAAGAAATCATCGTCATCTTCATCATCATCATCATCGTTCCTTGGAGAGGAGGATGGTTCAGCTTCAGGGATGTCGAAGTCTTCGTCTTCTTCTGCTTCAGATTCCTCAGCATCTTCATCGAGTTGCTCCCCCTCAGATATAGAGGCGAGGTTCTCGGTTCCCTCAGGGTTTTCATCTCCCTGAGGTCCAGTAATCCGATCTTCATTACCCTCTCCCCTGATAGATTCATCATGGGAAAGGTCTTCAGCGCTCTTCTCCTGTTCAGCGCTCTTCTCCCCCTCTTTCTCATGATGGGCGGGGGAGGAATGGGTAGATTCAGCATTGGTGTTGTCTCTGTCTTCTGGGCCAGAGATTTTCACACAACCTTCAAGCTTAGCTATTCTGTCTTCTAGGCCAGAAATAGCAGGCGTGATTTTCTTCAGCTCTTGGCGATCCTCTGCGGTGAACGAGTCCAAAACAGGTGCAGGGGCCGGAGCAGGAGCTGGATTATTTGCCTTGTTCACCAGCGTCTCGATCATTGTCTTGACAGAACCAAGGTCGGTCTTCACTGAGCCCAAGTCGGTCTTGACCACTGACATATCACCTTCGAGTGTACCAACCGATTTCTTCAGCGTTGTAACTTCGCTGGAAATGGTGGAAACTGATGATTTGAGGTTGGTGTAGTCAGTGTAGATGTCGGAGAGCACTTTGGCAAAGTCGGCGAGAGTTTTATCAAGGTCTTTGATGTCATCAGAGGAGGCCTTCTTTTCCACCACAGTAGTCAGCTTCGTCAGATTCTCTCCAGCGTTTGTTACAGCTGTAGAGTTATTTGATAGATCGGTGGTGAGATCCGTAAGTTTCATCTCCATAGACTTCAGAGACTGGTTGATGTCTCCCAAAAAAGGACCTGTAACATATAAGTACTTGTGAACAAAGGAAAGCTCAGAAGTTTCAGGTTTAGTTACAGTGTTTAAGGTGGGATCTGTACCTGCAGGAGCGTTGACGAACTCATCAAAGTTTCGAGTCCCTCCATAGTGTTCCATATCTCCCTCAAAAGTTCCGTGAGGAATGGAGATCTCTGCAGGTCCTTTCTTCGTCATTCGCTGAGAAGCTTCAACGGCTTCTTGAATGATGGCATCTCCAGTTGGAAAAGGACATACCCGAGGGTTTGGTGTACTCTCTAATGGTACAACAACCTTCAGAAGAGTCGCATATGTTGAAGGGCTGAAGCATAATCTTCTAAGCATCAGTCAGCTTTGCGACATGGATAACAAAGTAATTTTTACTAAGGAATCCTGCTTTGTCGCTGACAAAAAGGAGAAGATAGCTCTCAGCGGTTATCGTTTGGAAAATGTTTATGTAATAAACATGGAATCAACACCCACTGAGAACTCCTGTTTCTTCTCAAAAGTCTCATCTGATGTCAACTGGTTATGGCATCAGAGGCTCTCTCATCTAAACTTCAAGACACTGAATACTCTTTCTTCAAAAGAGTTAGCACTGGTCTACCTCAACACCGCAACAAAATGGAGTCGCTGAAAGAAGAAATCGAACTATTATTGAAGCTGCACGATCAATGCTCAGCGATTCTCTCCTGCCTACTCAGTTTTGGGCATAAGCTGTCAACACTGCTTGTTTTACGCAAAACAGGTCGCTGATAGTCAAAAGATTCAATAAAACAGCTTACGAACTTTTCCATGGGAGAAAGCCTTCAATTAGCTTTCTTCACATCTTTGGATGTCAGTGTTTCATACTGAACAACAGAGATGTCCTTGGAAAATTTGATCTTAAGGCTGATGATGGAATCTTTCTTGGATACTCCTCAGTCTCCAAAGCCTTCAGAGTCTTCAATCGAAGAAGACAAACTATTGAAGAAACTATTCACGTCACCTTTTACGAATCCCGTTCAGCGAATTCTCGACCTTCTGCTGATACTGAAGAACTGAATCAATGGATGTTTTCACATCTTGGTGATTCAGAAGATATTCCCACACCTCATACTCATACCGTTGAAGATGATGGTCCTACTATCATCCCAAACATGCAGACTAGTGAAGCTGAAACATCATGGGTCTCAGCTATTCCTTTAAACACTATGCCTGCTTCTGAACCAAATGTCTCAGACATTCCATCTACTTCTCAGCAATCAGTGAATGTGATGACATCTGCACCTACTCCTCTCTTGGCTGATATTCCAGAAGTTGCTGAAGCCTCATCTTCAGCGACTCATGCTCCAGATCAGCGATGGACTGTCAATCACCCTATTGATCAAATTCTTGGTGATCCAAACGCTGGTTTTCAGACTCGACGAAGTGCAGGTAATATTTGTTTATTTGTTAACTTTATTTCTCTGATTGAACCAAAGAACTCAAAGATCCAAACTGGGTCAGCGCTATGCAAGAAGAGCTGACTGAATTCGAAAGAAACAAAGTTTGGAATCTTTTTCGAAGACCAACTGACAAGACAGGGATAGGCACTAAATGGGTCTATCGAAACAAGTTGGACGAACATGGAACTGTAACCCGCAACAAGGCGCGTCTTGTTGCTCAGGGATACAGACAAGAGGAAGGTATAGACTACGACGAAACATTTGCTCCAGTAGCAAGACTAGAATCTATTCGTCTATTCTTAGCTTATGCTGTACACAAAGACTTCAAAGTTTATCAGATGGATGTAAAGTCAGCGTTTCTAAATGGAAAGCTGAATGAAGAAGTCTATGTGGAACAACCTCCAGGATTCTCAAATCCTAAGAGTCTAGGTTATGTTTATAAACTGGACAAGGCACTTTATGGCTTAAAGCAAGCTCCACGTGCATGGTATGACACTCTATCCTCTTATCTCCTAATTGAAAAATTTGAGCGAGGTAAAATCGACAAACTCTATTTTTCAGAATAGTGAAGGGTCATATCATTTTTGTTCAGATATATGTTGATGACATTATATTTGGTTCTACTAACCCTGACCTTTGTACTCGTTTCGCTGATAGAATGAAAGCAGAGTATAAAATGAGTATGATGGATGAGCTAACATATTTCCTTGGTCTTCAGATAAAACAGAATGAAAAAGGAACTTTCATTAATCAGGGAAAGTATGTTAAAGATATGCTGAAGAAATTTGAGTTAACTCAGAGTTCAGCTATGAAAACCCCTATGGCACCACCGCTGACACTAAACAAGGATTCAAATGGAATACCTGTTAATGTCACGATGTACCGTGGGATGATCGACTCTCTCTTGTATCTTACAGCTAGCCGACCTGACATTATGTACGCAACCTGTTTGTGTGCACGATATCAAGCTGAACCTAAGGAATCTAATATGATCGCTGTAAAGCGAATCTTTCGTTACCTTAAGGGTACTCCAAACCTAGGTCTTTGGTATCCCAAGGACTCAGGGTTTGATCTAATCGCCTATTCAGATAGTGATTTTGCAGGTTGCAAATTGGATAGGAAAAGCACCACAGGAGGCTGTCAGCTCCTGGGTGGAAAGCTGGTGAGTTGGACAAGTAAAAAGCAAAACTCAGTGTCCACCTCAACTACTAAAGCTGCGTATGTAGCCGCTGGAAGCAGTTGTTCTCAGGTCTTGTGGATGAGAAATCAACTAATAGACTATGACCTTCAGCTCTCTAAAATTCCAATCTATTGCGACAGCACAAGTGCCATAGCTATAGCCAACAATCCAGTTCTACACTCAAAGACCAAACATATCGAAATCAGGTATCATTTTATCAGAGATCATGTGATGAATGGTGATATAGAATTTCATTTTATCCCAACTGACTTTCAGTTAGCTGATCTGTTCACCAAACCTCTTGATGAGACAAGATTCAACTTTCTCATCAGCGAGCTTGGAATGCTGAACTTTGAAGAATAAAATCTTCAGTGGTTCACATTTGATCAGCGACCGGATAAAACCAACTTATATAACCCATTCTATCATCTACTCTCTAAACAAAGTTGATTCGCTGATATCAAGGTATGTTCTCTCTTTACTCGCTGACATTCGCATGTAAATGCAAGATTTCAAAACAAATCACATCGCTGAATATCTCTTCCTTAACAGCGATACCTTGAAATTTCTTAAACTAACACTGATATTTCTATTCAGTGCTTCATGTTTTTCAAAATAGTCACTGAGCTTTCAAAACCACAAAGACATCCTAAAATATGAAAGGATGTTTGTGACATCATCACAACGGATAAACCCTGTCACGTTCTTTTTCTGACACACGTTTGCACGTTTCGTTTACCATCCAATCAAATGCAAACACGTGTCCGTGTCATGATGAAAAACTTTCCCGCTCTAATTTCTCTCTCTCTCTCTAATCTCACTATATAAACTATTTCAAGTTTATATTTTTCTTTAACGCGAACTTCTTCCCCAAGAAAGAAAATATTTACTGTTGCTTATTGAACTCGAGTTTTTCCAGAAAACTGTTCATCTTCTTCTTCGACAACCAGGTTAATATTCTCATTATTTACCTGTTTTAACTTGTTTCTGATCTTATCCTTGTTTTCAAAAGATCAAACAAAAGAACTTTTTAAATGAAATCATTTATTTCATGGTTTTATGAACACAACCTTTTCATGGTTGTTCTTCAAGTTTAAATCAAATATATTAAACTTGTTCTTCATACGTTTTTCCAGAATCCTTATCTAAAGGAAAATGGAAAACAAGACTTTTACTGGGTTTGCATTTCTTTTTCAAAACAAGAAAACCCTAATCTTCATTAAGACATTTCTGTCTGAATGAAATGGACAAAATTCGAAAACATCTTATTGGAAAATCTTTCCACATTAAGACTGTATTTTTTCTCTATGATTCATGGTTGTTATGATAAACAGAAATGGCATCTTCTACTGCTGCTCCTACCGCTGAGAAATCTCCTGCTACGAAGAAACTGAATCTTCCCAAGGCTCCTCAAGTCAAGTTCACGCTTGAGAAAATAGACTTCTCAAAATCCAACAATCTCTATGCGCTTTTCGATTTTCCTCCGAAGAAGCAAGTCACATATCTGAATGATGCTGTAAATTTTCTTTAAACCTGTTGCTTATTCAAAGCCTTAACCTTCGTACCCCTGCACATAAATTTCTTCTATCTCAGTTCTGGTATACTGCCAGACACACTCAGGTTCCTTCATCCAAAGACCCTAAGAAACTCCTTGATGTCATTCTCTGTGACACAAAATTTGGCACAACCAAAATCAACCCTGCCATTATCAGGCGAGCACTCAGCCTACCCACTGCCACCAAAGAAAAACCCTTTGTCTCTCTCCCAAACCACAAAACCATGCTGATAGGGAAGCCATCACTGCATTCTTTGATGCAATGGGTTACGCATGGGACACAGGGAGGGACAAGGAGATTGAGAAGAAACTGACCCTGATCAAGAAGTCCAAAATTCCAAGCGAGATGAACTTCATCTTCGCACACCTGATAAGCTGCATGACAGCGAAGAGTGGCTCCTCTGATCAAGCTGCTCAACCTCAGCAAGTCATGGGCTATGCATTGCTGAAAGGTCTACATGTTGACTGGGCCTCAATCATCTATGATGACCTTGCATTTAGAGTAGATATGGCTGATAGACCTTCATGGGTTCCATATCCCAGATTCAACAGCGCCGTCTTTCAACAAGGACTTGGGGACAAGTACCCAAAAGAGGGTGATCTGAGACTCTCCTAGGTTGGCCCTAAGGTGCTCGACTTCAAGCCGCTGGCAAACAAGGTACGTCTTACTAGTCTTTTATCTCATCTTAACCCTCATTCTTCTACTTCTGCGGCTCATTCAGTGGAAATCCCCACCGCTGATACCCAAGCTGCACCCTCCACTCCTTCTCGAAAAAGGAAACAATATACTTCCCAACTTGGTTCCAAAAGGATCAAGAAAACCAAGGAGCAACCCCCCCCCCCCCCCCCCCCCAACATTCACATGCTGAAGACTCCACATATCATCTTGAAGAGCTGATGGATAGTTCCGTGGTACGCTCTGCCACAGCTGATCAAGCCACCCCTTCCATCCCGACCTCAGCGTCTCTAAACGCTGAGGTTATAAACTTGGAACTGAACCCACCTCCTTCAGCCTCTCTACAGACTGAAGTGATTGACAGCGGATCCAACGCTGAACCTCGCACCCAACAAATATTCTCATCCATCACTCCTCCCAAACACTCCTCTCTCTCAACCCCAGACTTCTAAGCTTTCCTCTGTTCATAAGTTAATAACTGTTTCAGGTCCTAATTTGGGGGATATCAACACCTCCCTGAAGGCCCTGGAAACAAAGATGGAATCATACAACACCATTCTTTCCACCAACTCTTCAGCGGTTACAGACGCTGGAGAGAACCTCAAGAAGCTGACCGAGGTTGTTGACACGAAAGCCTCCAAAGCTGATATGGAGAAGGTGGATGGCAACATTGCAACTTTTGCTACCACCCTCGCTGAAACATCCTCAAACGTCAACAATCTCAACTTCACCAACACCACCCTCGCAACAAACTTCACCACTCTGTCCAATGAAGTCACATCATTGAAGACATAGGTTGGTACTCTTAACGGTGAAGTGACGACGGTCAAAGATCTACTTCAGCAGATACTCAATCGCCTGAATGCCCAAACGTCTCACTTTACTCAGGCCGATCGAGTTGAACTTCAAAAGATCAGCCCTGCGATTTCTGGCCTAGAAGACAGAATAGCAGTGGTTGAAATCCTCATGGGAGACACTGGCCTAGAAGACAGTGATCCTGTGACTGCTGCTACTGAACAATCTGTTTCCTCCCCCAACCAGGATGTGGAAGAGCGGGAGAAGAAAGCTGAAGATCTTCCCCATAATGCTGAGGGGGAGAAAACTGAAGTTGCTGCTTCTTCTTCACAACCTCAGGGAGTTGAAAACCGTGAGGAAACCAAGAAACCTTCTTCTGTGTCTGAGGGGGAGAAACTCGAAGAGGATAAGAGAACTGAAGTTGTTGCTGACGTAACCGAACCCTACGATGATAAATCTGAAGCTGAAGAAGCTGAAGATGATGAAGACCTCGACCTTGAGGATGAAGAACCGTCATCATCCTCTAAAAATGATGATGATGACGATGATGATGACTCCTTCTTCTTCGTCCAACCTGTCGTGAAAATCCCTGCTCAGAAAGGGATTGTGATCAGAGATCAATCAGGGGAGACGACCAAGACAAAACCTGCAGCATCTGAAGCTGATCAAGGCAAGAACAAAGGCCTCGCTGCAGAAGGCAATCTGGCAATCCTTCAGATAAAGCCAGCTTGTCAGGTACAATATCTTCTCTTCCCTTATACTGCATCCCTCCTCTATCCCTTCTCAATCTCAATCCTTCTATCCATAAAACCTCTATACACTTAAACCCCATTCTTTTCCCTATCTCTTTCTTCCTATGTTCTTACTTAAACAATCGCTGTGTTTCAGCTCGTCCTTTCCCCTGTTTGAGGATCCCGCTGAAGCTCCTGCAACTTCATCAACAATAATTCCAGCTCCTATCGCTGAAGAAATAATCCCAGTCTTGGATTTAACCTCTGAGACTGATGAACCTGAAGAACAATCTCTCTCTCACAAAAACAGACCTTCCTTAGCTCCTCAAAAGCTAAGTGAAGAAGAACAAGAAAAGAGAGATGAAATGATCAAACAGCTCGAAGATCAGCGAATCATCCTCCCTCGCTCCAAAATCCCTGTTCCCACAAAGTTCATGATATCAAGGAAAGAATACGAGGATCATTTAAGAGCTGAAAGATTACTCGCCGAAAAGAAGGAAGCTGAAGAAAAAGATAAGGCTCTCGCCATCCAGCTTGTCCAACAATCGGTGAAAGACCCCACGCTGAAAAGAACTCCCATTGATGTCCAACGTCAGCTATGGGATGATGCCCAAAGGATCGTTGAAGAAAAGACTAAGGTATCTGACTCGACTTTGGAATGGTGTAAAGAAATGCTGAACTATCGATCTCGACCATCCAAAATCATCAAGGTACTTATCAGAGGAAAACTGTTCATAGACGTTCCTGTTGTTGAAGTTGACGTATTCAGAGAAGACAAGACCAAGCAAACCTTTTACGCTGCTACATTAGAGAAATTTGGTTTATCTGTATGGTTGGAAGTGAAATTAGCCTTTCAGCGATCTCGCTCAAAGTTTAAGAGCTATGTCGAGAAAATTTTAAATTCTCAGATCGACTTGGTTTCTTCTGCTGTGGATATTCCTCCTTCCACTCTTCTTCCACCTCAACAAAGAAGGGCCTCTGCAATGAAAAAGAAAACCTCAGAATCAGGTCCTCCTATACGGAATGAAACAGGTATAGGTTTCTCACGCGAAGAAGTACTTGGTCGTGACCCTGACCTCTCAGTACTTGACACCTCCCTGCCTCCTAGTGAAACTTTCATCCCTGGAAAAGTCTTAAGTGAACCCTATGGCATCTTCTTTCTAGACTGCTATGGACGACAACACTTTCAACGCATCTCTGAGCTTCCAATCACTCCCATCGAACAGCGCAGAGACCTAATATACTGGTGTGAAGTCAGACGCGACATTCAGGCACGTCACCTCAAGCCCTTGATTTTTGAAGAAGCAAAGAACAAAAAGGATCAAGGAGTAACGGTTCCTGACTGGATGATTCCCACATCAAAGACCCTTGATGAACTTCTCATTAAGGAAGAACCCATTGACGGATAGGATCTCTCTTATAATTCTTCTATCCTTATCTGTCTATATCTTCTGTACTTGTAATTTTATTTGTTGTACTTGTAATTTTTTCACATCCCTTTGTAATCTTAACGAAGTTTAAATAAAAATTTCAGCGAATGTACTTTACTCCATCAGTACTGAAAAGATCCCAGAAAACAGTAAAAGGGACAAATATTTTATGAGTTCTTTTTATCCTTATGTTTTCATACTTAACAATTTTCTCTGTTGCTATGTCATAATCAAATAGGGGGAGATTGTTGATCCAAACCCTCAGTGATTTGATAATGACCCTCTCTTAACACTTAGTGAAAATTGTAAGTAAATGATATGTATTAGAGTTTCACTATCGCTGATAAGTACTAAGACTGTTTCAGTACCGCTGATAGCAACTCTCGCTCTTTAAAGTTAAATAGTCAGCGAACTCTGTTCATCGAGTAGCTCTGAGCCTGTTCAGTCTATGAGATGATCGCTGATAAGTTAGTTGTTTACTTATGATCCCTTAAGACAAGTTTCACGTCCACTCATGTTCTACGCTGAAGTCAAAGATCAAGCTCAAGAACCAGCGACAAGTCTACTAATGAACTGATGCGGATATCAATGAAGCCAAGATTTGTCCACTCAACGTGAAGTTACAAGTAGAAGACTTCAGCAATCGCTGAACTTTATCACTCGCTGAACTTTATCACTCGCTGATAAAGTACTGATTCAACAAAAGCTGATCATGAAGTTCTCTCTGCATGTTACTACTGTCTTACCTCCCTTGCACGTCTCCGTACGAACTGTCAGAATGGACACCCCTTTTTGTCTGTAATCGTACAACAACTCTGATTCTACATTGTGCACCATGCGGCTACTAAGGTTGTCTACAAAGGTCAATGACATGCAACCACTCAGCTGCTGCCACGTGTAAAGCAATACTGCCATGCATTAAATGCATGCAGTATATAAGAAGAACCTTACTTCAGAAATGAAGTGCTCGGGCCATCTTCTTCTTTCTATCTGTGTGTTAGGTTATTATTCGTAATTTCCTTATCTCCTTTCTGTCTTATTCTAGTGCAAGAAACTTAGTGTTCTTAACTTGTTTAGATTAGGTTAATCCTTAATCTTGTTCCACAACAAGTTGTAAATTGTCTTGATTTATCAATAAACAATTTAGAAAAGTAAAAATCGTGTGTTTGTATTCAACCCCCTTCTACAAACTTGTATAACCCTTCGGGACCAACAAACATAAACCTACTAAGAGTTAGTTATATAACACACACACACACACATATATATATATATATATATATATATTTAAATGTGTCCAAAGTTTAGTAAAACCATATTTTTACTAAAATTTTCCAACACCTAGTAAGTAGGTTTTTGAAACTTGCGGTAATCCTAATACATAGATTATTGGATGAACAAACATTTATTTCTTGATTCACATGTGCATTAATCCTTAGACTACTTACAGACTACTTTTCAGCCTAATGAAAGACCTTTATTCAACAGCAGACTTCCTTTTGCAGACGAATCTTGTAGTTATTTTTTCAGTCGAATCTTACAGGCTCTTTTGCAAACGAATCTTGCAGTTACTTTTTTAGTCGAATCTTACAGACTCTTTTCAGACGAATCTTGCAGTGAACTATTCAGACGAATCATGCAGGCAACTTTTCAGACGAAATCTTTGACCATATCCACATCCCTGATGAGGAACATACATTTTCACGGCTATAAGTAGATGGCATGATGAAGTAGTAATTCACAACTTGCTATCTATCTTTTGTACATTCTTTTACACCGTTTACAAACATTCATTCGTTTTTCTTAACATTATGGATGGAGGTTCAAGATCAAGGGGGAACAGGTAGGCGAATGGGGCTGGAACTTCACGTTCGGCAGCCTACCAACCACTGAACGATGGAGCTCGCCGGAGTACCTGGAAGTTACCGGAAACAGACGAGGAGTGGAGAAACTATGGGCGAACTGCGGACGATTATCCATTCACGGCTGAGGAGGAAGAAGACTGGAGATGGCATGCGAGAATTACCACTTCGATGATGACGGAAACAACCCACCAATGTATCATTGTACCCAGCCAACGGGTCTTCCACAAAGTCAACGAATTACTCCTTTAGTGCAAAAATCCATTGATGAGGTGAACGCCGGTATCGAAAAGGTTAAAGGTATGTGGAACCATAACAGGGGGATTCAATAGGGGAAAATGGAGTATCTAGCGGAGAAGAAACGAGAACTGGCCATGACTAGAGCTCACGTTCGGGAGCTGCAACGACAGATTAAGGAAGTAGAAGAGGAACTACAAGAAATCGAAGACGACTACACGGGAATGGAAGACGTCATCAAGGAAAAGGTTAACTTCATCACCGGAAACCAGGACGCATTCCAGTCATAGATTTCTTTGTTTACCTGCACTGTATCTGTTTCGTTTGGGAAGATGATTTGCAATAACTGATCTTTTAATTAATTTCCTTATTAAATAACTTAAAATGGGGAAAACATTTTCTTTAATTAATTTCTATATTAAATACATTAAAATGGAAAGGAAACAATACATTAAAAACCTCAACTACATAAAATGATAACCAAAAAAAACTATAGGGACCATTTATGCTTTTTTAAATTTGCCCCAAACTGGATGGGCCAAAACTGTAAATATCAGAAAATCGCGGGACTATCGCGGGATAAAATCGCGGGACAGGGGCTAAAAGTGGTTCCGCATGCAAACTTGGGGGGGAAAGCTGTAGTCGCGGGCAAACTTGAGGGGGAATAGCGGAAGAAATGGCCAAACTCGGTGCCACGTGGTGCCACGTGGTTGTGGGTCCCGCGATCGCGGGTTCTACTGCGGAAAAATGGGTATTTCGGCAAATTGGTCGAGAAAATGGGTATTTTGGTAAGTCAAAGTCAAACTTTGGGTATTTTAATTAAATTCCCTTTATAATTTAATATTTTTGTTTAATATATAGTTTTCTAAATTATATCAAAACATACCATTTATTGAATTAGAAATATAAGTTAACATGATTTTTATTCATAATAATATATTCTTTTATATAGAAAAAATAATTTATATTAGCAATACAAAAGAAAAAAGAAAAAGGTGGGGAGATGTGTATGCCAACTTGGCTTGCAATTCCACTTGCAATATTTGCAACCATAAATCCTAGGTGGCATGAAAACGGCTTTTGCAATTGGTTTTGCAAGCGTGCGTGGATGGTCTTAGAGGCAAAATATTTCGAGATTGGTTGACAGTTGTTGAATAGTTTGATGTAAAGTGATTAAGTGGTCAAAATAATTGAGAAACACTTATGATATAGGGAAAAATAAATTATGATTGTTTGGTAATCATTAAAAATGAAATTATGGCGCTAAATGGTTAAAGGAGACCCAAGATACAAAATCATTCAGAGGGTTTAAAGATAGACTTATTTTTTTGCCAAACAAGATTCACCTCCTAGCGATTCAAAGGTTGTCTCTTAGTAGAACTATTAAGAGGTAAACAAACAGCCCCAAATTCTTTTATATGTTATATCATTTGTTTGGAGAAGGATTGGGAATTCATCAGAGCATCCACAATGAATTTCATATCAGATTTCATAACATCAATTAATATGTGGTTTGAGCATTGTTTTTTCAAAACACACATGTCTTAAACTGTAAAATGTGGTACAATGCAATTCAGTTCGTGCTTAATATGCTTCATTTAGAATAGCAGTACAAAATTTCTTTAGTCTCCTTACTCCATGAAATACAAAATTTCATGATATATACTTCATACAATAATATAATCAAAAGGCATGAGAAAACGACACTACACAACATACTTAAGTTGAAATGTATAATAAAATTTAATTGAACTTTTAAAATAATCTAAGGGAGTGTTTGTCTAACGACCCAAAACCAACAGTTTCATAAACAAGGATTATAGTCAAATGGTGCCGGAAGTATACCAAAATTACAACAATCTCTTCTCAAGTACGCAGCGGATAAATACATCCAAAACTGAGATTTACAATAAATCTAATGGTGAACTACAAGACTCTGCTAAACCATGTCTCTTCTACGACAATACCTCTTCTCTTTCCTTGTTCACGGACTCCCAACTATACTTGTTACCGGAAAATGGTTTTAAGTTTGAAAAGCGAGAGTTAGACCATAAGGTTTAGTGAATTCCCTCTCAAAGACAGTTTCAACAATTCCCAAAAGAACATAAAATCCGCCATGAAGGCCCAACAATAACACCTAGACATTCAACACAAAGCACGGGTCTTTGCACAGTGTTCATAGACAACCATCACCTCATCCTGATGTTCGTGATCGGGACCCAAGCAGACTCCCTATGGCCTTCCAAAACCAATACACCAATTCACAAAAATCACATAAGCAATGTATGTGCATTAATAAATAGTTTCATGTCACGTATGATCAAAAACTTTCGTAAGTGCTAAACATGCCATAATGCTCAAACCAACTTCAGTAGTTTAAAACATTTGCAAATCAGTTCATATGCATGAAAAGGTGTTAAGGGAACTCACATGGGAATTTGGAAAACCGCCACACGTCTTAGAATTCGAATATAATCAAACCGAACCCTGAATTAACTGACATAGAAATGGTATTAACTCAACTTAATTGTCCTTGAAACTCCCTTCAAAAGACCTTAGAGCAATCTCCTTGTTGATTCAAACTCTCTCAGTTATTTGATGATGATCCTTTAAATACTCAGTGAAAATTACATTGAACATCTGTATGTATTAGTGTTTCACCATCAGCGATCATAAGCTGAGTTTATTGAGCGATCGTTGAGCACTTCCTATGTAAACTGTTTATGTAATCTCTAAAGACAAACCTCACACCGACAAGAACTCATCGCTGAAGTCGAAGACCAAGCTGATGAACAAGACACATCTACTCATGATCTGAAGCGGTATTCAGTAAAACCAAGACAAGTCTACAACGCACGACAACTCAAGAACAAAGCTTCAGCGATAGCTGAGACTTTCATCAGACCTCACTGAAGAAAGACTACATAAGCAATCACTGATCATGAATCTTGCAATTCAAGATTTGTTTGTCTTATCCTCTTGTACAAATAGTACGAAGGTACAAAAGCAAACATGCTTTTGTCCATAATCGTACAACCACTCTGACAACTACATTGTTCACCATCCGGCCAAGAGCATGTCTTTGATAAAAGTCAGAAGCATGCATCCATTGAAGATTTGACACGTGTAAAGTACCTCTGTCAGGCATTAAATGCATGGGGTATAAATAGGGGATACCCTTCATTTTGAAGGGTCCTGAATCTCTTCTGTTTGCATCGTAGAAACCCTATTTCTACAAACTCCTTCTTTCCCTTTTCTAGTGCAAGAAAACTTAGTGATTTCTTAGTTTGTTTAGATTCAATTTACCTTATCTATTTCCGCAACAAACTATAAATTGTGTTTTTGATTTCCTCAATAATGAATAAACAAATTTAAACTTAAAAATTGTGTTTGTATTCACCCCCCCCCCCCCCCCTTCTACAAACTTACATTTATAGAACCCCTACAGGACCAATAAGTGGTATCAGAGCCAGGTTGTTTAATCTCATAAACAAGATCTTGCTTAATCTCTCTTCCATGTTATTTTTCAAATGACACTTAACACAAACACAAACTATATTGATAATGGTTCTCTTGCAAAACCTCCTCGATTCAGCAAAGATAATTTTAGTCTTTGGAAAAGTCGAAATGCTTTTTCTTGAAGGTATAGATCCCACTATGCTTCATTATGTTGAAAATGGACCCTATGTTCCATTTGTCATCGCTGCTGCTATTCATGCCACTGCCACAACTGCTGCCATACCTGAAAGGCAAGTTGTAAAGGAACTTACGAAATGGTTTGATGAAGACAAGAAAAAGGTGGCTATAGACATCAAGGCTAGATCAGTCCTCTCTATGGCTCTACATGACGAGGTTTATCACTCTGTAATGAACCTAAAATCTTCTAAAGCCATTTGGGACACCGTCTGTGTTCAATATGAAGGTACATCTGAAGTAAAAGAATCCAGAAAGATAAATCTGGTAAGACAATATGAAATTTTCATTTGTGGTAATTAGGGGTGAGCATAACCGGGTAGCCGACTAAATTTCATGGAACCAGAACCAGAATCGGTGGTTCCTAGAATGAAGGAACCGGAACCGCTTACATCTGTTCTCTATATTTTGGAACAGGTCCCAGAACCGGTGGGTACGGTTCCGGGTACCCGCTATCAATTTTTTTTTTTAATTTTTTTTAACATTTCATCCAAAAAAAATGTAATTTTAAGTCTATTGCAAACTACAAAGTACCAACTTAAAGAAATAAACACAACAAATGATGAAAAATAATCAGATCAAAACTAATTATTACATAAATAAATTGGAAACTCCGCCGTATTGAGTCTTGACATTTAACAAAACGACTTACATAAAACATAGCATCCTTACGTCAAGACCTAACAAATAAAACGTTTTGATCAAAAAGAATAAAACACCTAATAAAACCAATAACATATCATTAAATATTTAAATATAATAAATATATAAATAATTTTTATTAAAAAATAGCGTGTACCTGTCGGTTCCGGTTCTGGGTACCCGGCGGGTCTGGGTACCCGGTTCCGGCAGGTACCTAGCGGGTAACGGTTCCAAAAAAATGAGAACCAGAACCGGAACCAGTGCTAATCGGTTCCGTATTTTAGGAACCGGAACCGGACCCAATCACATCGGTTCCGGTTCCGGAACCGGCAGTTCCGGAGCGGTTCCGGTTCCAAAGGCGGGTATCCAGTTCCGATGCTCACCCCTAATGGTAATGAATCTTTGCCTGAAGTACACCGATGCTCACCGTTGGTAGGACCTACTCCAATACTGAGACCCTCACAAAATTCGTGGAATGTATTCCTAAAAGCTGGGACAGTTATACCATGTTTCTTAAGCTTTCAAAGGATCTCAAAGATATTTCCTTAAGTACTCTTTATGGTATTTTGCTCAATCATGAGAAATCATGTCAACTTAAGAAGAATCTTGTTAGATATTAAAAAGATTCCAAAAGCACATTTGTTGCTTTAGTATCTTCAGAGATGATTCTCGCTCAAAGATCCTTTGTCACTATCACTGAGTTGGAATCTGACTCTGGTGACTTATCAGAACTGATCATTCAGAATTTTATGAGTCACTATCACTCTTGACAAACTTCTTTAGGAGATTTGCAAGAAAAAGCAATTTCAGAAGAAATAAACCTTTTGCTATCAGTGACTAGCCAAAATCAACCCCTGTTGATAAGGCAACTGCCACTTGCTATAACTGCGAAAAGAAAGGACATTTTTCCAGTGAATGCAGGTCAAAGAAAGTCTTCAAACTTTCTTCATCCTCTAAGCCTAGAGATGACAAATACATAAGGCTGAAAGAAAAATATTTGAAGTTAAAAAACTACAAGCAAAAAGGTAAAGGTCTAATCGCTGAAGAACATGATGGTGCTGAATCTGAGGAAGAATCGGATTCTGATGAAGAAGACGTGGCCAACCTTTGTCTAATGGCCCAGATCCAAGAAGTAAAAGAAGAAGCCGCTGATATTTCTTCTACTTCTCAGGTATCAATCTCTTTTGATCCAGTTCTCACTGAAGCTGATAGACGTCGTGCTATCGATTCACTGACATTTGAATTATACAATGCCCTAAATGGCAAAACTCATGCTGAACAACAAAATCTAGATGTAATTGAACAACTTAAAAAATGTCATTTAAAGATCCAAGAACTATCTAATATAGAAGAATGTTTAAAGGATCAGGTAATGTAAATGAACTAATCATCATTGAATTTGAGCAAGCTATCGCTGAGCTAAAAGCTGAGAAAGCTACTGTTGAAGGATGGTGCAAGTCCTCAACAAAGATCACTGAGATAATTGGTGCTCAAATCCCTGTTCATGATAGAAGCGGTCTTGGTTTTAATTCTGATAAAGATGAACATAGAGAGATCGTTCCATGCTTAAACTTGGAATGTTTATCTCTTCTATCTCTGACAGTTCTTCATCTCAGTGCTCTTCTTCTTCTGTTCCTATTCATGAGGAATCTCCTAAGAGCCCCAAACTCTTGGAAAAATGGAAATTTGTTTCCCATTCTCCTCAGAAGAGTACCAAGGTACCTAAGTTGAAGAAGACCCCGTCCAAACCTTCATCTAGACAACCTTCTTCATCCAAAGCTAAGGTCTCTGAACATGTTCAATGATCTACTCCTAGGATAAAGGTTGATGATAAGCCTAAGAAATCTGAAGAACCAAAGCTTCCTCCGATATCTGACGCTAAGGGAATTATTGGAACATGCCATACTCATTTAAAGCTTTCTAACATTTATGCTTATGGTCATAAAGCTACCTTCAGCTATAGGAAATGCTATCACTATGGACTTACTGACCATATTGCTAGTAAGTGCCCCACAACCACCAAAGCTGAAAAATCAGCTAAAGTGAAGATGAATGCCACCAAGGCAAAGAAGGTCACTGTGGATCCCAGATTAGTGCAATAATGAAGAAATCAGTAATCAATAGCAATAAACACAGTTGATTTCATTACGTCATCCATCTCATTCATAGAACATATGATAAACCATTTAGATAGTTTTTCAGTACGGTTACAATGGTTATGGATGATTAACCTAAACAATTAGGCTAACTAAACAATTTATACCCAGGCTTAAAGCCTAAGGCCCATGGCCCATTTAACTAGACTGTTGATCCAAACCCTCAGTGATTTGATAATGACCCTCTCTTATATACTTAGTGAAAATTGTAAGTAAACAATATGTATCAGAGTTTCCCTATCGCTGATAAGTACTAAGATCTTACAGTACCGCTGATAGGAACTCTTGCTCTTTAAATTAAACATTCAGCGAACACTGTTCACCATTAATGCTCTGAGTATGTTCAGTCATTATGATGATCGCTGATAAGTTAGTTGTTTACTTATGATCCCTGAAGACAAGTTTCACGTCAACAAAGGTTCTACGCTGAAGTCGAAGATCAAGCTCAAGAACCAGCGACAAGTCTCCTAATGAACTGATGCGGATCATCGAAGACTCAGATTTGTCCACTCAACGTGAAGTATCAAGTACAAGACTACAGCTATCGCTGAACTTTATCATTCGCTGAATAGATAATGATAATGCTCTGAATCAACGAAAGCTGATCATGAAGTCCTCCATACAAAGTACTTTTGTCTTAACCCCCCTTGCACGACTCCGTACGAAATGTCAGAAAAGAACCTCCGACTGTCTGAAATCATACAACCACTCTGATACTACACTGTTCATCCATGCGGCTACTAAGGTTGTCAACCAAGGTCAATGACATGCAACCAACCAGCTGATGACACGTGTAAAGTGTATACTGACTTGCATTAAATGCATGCAGTATATAAAGAGATGAACCCAAAGATAACTTCAACTTATGGAAAAATAGGATGACACTCTTCTTAGAAGGTGTAGACCCTACTATGCCTTACTATCTCGAGAATGGTCCATTCATCCCTGTAAGAATTGATGCTGCTGTTCCAGATGCTGAGAATAGACCTGCTATTCCAGAAAGGCTGGTACCTAAGGAAATCTTTCAATGGACTGACGAAGATAAGAAGAAAGTGGCTATAGATACTAAAGCCAGATCCATACTATCCATGGCTCTTCCTGACGAAGTCTACCATTCCGTCATGAATCTGAAAACATCAAAAGCCATGTGGGACACAATATGTGTTCAGTATGAAGGAACGTCTGAAGTCCAGGACTCAAGAAAGATCAACCTGGTAAGACAATACGAAAGCTTCATTTCTGGTAAGAATGAATCTCTCTCTGAAGTTCACCAACGTTTTAATTGTTTAATTATAGATCTGAAAACTGTTGGTAAGGAATATTCTAACTTTGAAGTACTGACAAAGTTTCAAGAATGTTTACCTGAAAGCTGGGACAATTATTCTATGTGTCTCAAGCTGTCAAAGGATCTAAAATCAATGACCCTTTCAACCTTATATGGCACGTTGATGAATCATGAGCAATCGAGCCATCTTAAGAAGAATCTTGTAAAAGATTCCAAAAGCACCCCTGTTGCTTTAATCTCAGAGGAACCTTCTACTCAGCGACCCTCAGTCACTATCACTGAGTTAGAAAGTAACTCCGAAAGGTCATCAGATTCTGATTATTCAGATAATGATGAATCTTTGGCTCTCCTAACTAAGAAGTTCAGGAGATTTGCCAAAAAGAAAATGTTTAGAAAGAAAAAACCTCTTTCCATAACTGACAAGCCTAGATCATCAGCTTTTGTTGATTAGGCTACTGCTACTTGTTTTAACTGCGAAAAGACAGGACATTTCGCTAACGAGTGCAGGTCTAAGAAAGTTTCTAGACCCTCAGCTTTTACAAAGAAACGCTTTGTTCCAAGGAATAAAGATGACAAATATTCAAAGCTGAAAGAAAAATATGTTAAGCTGAAAAGCTTTAAGAAGAAGAATAAAGGCCTGATGGCTGACTATGATTGGGCTGCTTCTGATGAAGAAGCATCATCATCTGACTCTGAAGATGATGAAGCAAATCTATGTCTTATGGCCAAGATTGAAGAAGAGGAAGAAAGTTCAGACATTCCCTCCACTTCAACCTCTGCTATTCAGGTATCACCTTCCTTCTTTACCAATATTGCAAATATTGATGAAGCTGGTAGTCTCCGTAAGATCGATCTCTTGACTAGAAGTTTATACTAAGCCATGAACGGCAAAACTGTGGTTGAAAACCAAAACCTTGATCTCGCTGAAAAGCTTAAAAACTGCCACCTTCAAATAGAAAAGCTTTCTAAAATTGAAGAAGATTTTAAAGATCAAGTATATTTAAATCATCTAGTCAAAATCGAACGAGCAGAAGCTATCGCTGCATTAAAAGTTGAAAAAGCTACTGTTGAAGGATGGTGTAATTCTTCAACAAAGATCACTGAGATAATAAAGTCTCAGATTCCCCTGAGTGATAAACGTGGTTTGGGTTACAAATATGATACTCCAAAACCAACCACTGAGCGTTCAATGCTTAAATTTGGAATGTTCGTATCCTCAGTCGCTGATACTTCATCTTCTCAGTGCTCCTCCTCCGTTACACCAATCCCTGAGGAAACTCCTACCTCCTCAAAAGGCAAGGAGAAAATGGTTTATTCAAAACCTACCTCTGTCTCTAAAGACAAAGGTAAAGGAATTGTTATTTACCAGAATCCTCAGAAGGGTACCTTAGTACCAAAGCTGAATGCTTCTAAAGCTTCAGTGGCTCATTCCTCTGGATCAAGGAAGCAGATCTCTGGATCTATTCAGCGATCTACTCCTAGACTCAGAGTGGATGTCCTTAGTAAGAAATCTGAAGAACTGAATGTTCGTCCCTTTTCTAAAGCCAATAGTTAACTTGGTGCTGGCACTTCTAATTCGAAATTAAAAGCTCAGCATTCAAATGGTCCTAGAACTACTTTTAGTTATAGGAAATGTTATCACTGTGGACTTACCGATCATATTGCTAGTAAGTGTCCCACAGCCACCAAAGCTGAAAAGATAGCTAAGGTGAAGATTGCCCCCAAGGCAAAGAAGACCAACCCTGGTGCAAATCAGGTCAAGGTGAATCCTACCACTGAAGTTAAGAAATTAACCAAAGTGAAGAAAGACAAAGTTGAATCTTCAAATGCTGCAAAGACTGCTGAATCTTCCATTCCAACTACTTCCACTGACAAATGTGTATACATGGTCAAGTGGGTACCCAAGAAAAACTAATCTTCCTTTGTATGGCAGGTTAAGAAGAGTATCTGGTATCTCGATAGCGGATGCTCTAGACACATGACTGGAAAGAAAATCCTGCTCGCTGAATACAAGGAAGAGAAGGGTCCCTCTGTAACTTTCGGTGGAAATGGAAAAGGACATACCCGAGGGTATGGTGTACTTTCAAATGGTACAACCTCCTTCAGAAGAGTCGCATATGTTGAAGGGCTGAAGCATAATCTTCTAAGCATCAGTCAGCTTTGCGACATGGATAACAAAGTAATCTTTACTAAGGAATCCTGCTTTGTCGCTGACAAAAAGGAGAAGATAGCTCTCAGCGGTTATCGGTTGGAAAATGTTTATGTAATAAACATGGACTCAACAACCACTGAGAACTCCTGTTTCTTCTCAAAGGCCTCATCTGATGTCAACTGGCTATGGCATAAGAGGCTATCTCATCTAAATTTCAAGACACTGAACACTCTTTCTTCAAAAGAGTTAGTCACTGGTCTACCTCAGCATTCATACGCCAAAGAGTCTTTATGTTCAGCGTGTGAAAAAGGGAAGCAGACCAAAGCAAGCTTTAAATCAAAGCAAGTTTCTTCAGTGTCATCTCCTCTACAACTACTCCATATGGATTTGTTTGGCCCTGTTAACAAACAATCCATCTCTGGAAAGAAATATACGCTGGTCATAGTTGATGAATTCTCTCGCTTCACTTGGGTAATGTTTCTCCGTTCTAAGAGTGACACCCCTAAAGAACTCATCACCTTTGTTCGGAAGATGGAAACCCTGAACAATCTGACCGTTCGCTCAATAAGGAGTGATCATGGGACCGAATTCAAAAACAGTTCTCTTGATTCCTTCCTTGAGAATAAGGGTATTTCTCACAACTTCTCTTCAGTGAGAACACCGCAACAAAATGGAGTCGCTGAAAGAAGAAATAGAACAATTATTGAAGTTGCACGTTCAATGCTCAGCGATTCTTACCTGCCTACTCAGTTTTGGGCAGAAGCTGTCAACACTGCTTGTTTTACGCAAAACAGGTCGCTGATAGTTAAAAGATTCAAAAAGACAGCCTATGAACTCTTTCATGGGAGAAAGCCTTCAATCAGCTTTCTTCACATCTTTGGATGTCAGTGTTTCATACTGAACAACAGAGATGCTCTTGGAAAGTTTGATCCTAAGGCTGATGATGGAATCTTTCTTGGATACTCCTCAGTTTCCAAAGCCTTCAGAGTCTTCAATCGTAGAAGACAAACTGTAAAAGAAACTATTCACGTCACGTTTGACGAATCCCGTTCAGCGAACTCTAAACCATCCGCTGATACTGAAGAACTGAATCAATCGATGTTTTCTCATCTTGGTGATTCAGAAGATATTCCCACTCCTCATGCTCATCTAGTAGAAGATGATAGTCCTATCATTCCAAATATGCAGAATAGTGAAGCTGAAACATCATGGGTCTCAGCTGTTCCAATACACACTATACCTACCGCTGAACCAAATGCCTCAGACATTCCATCTATCTCTCAGCAATCAGTAAATGAAATGACAAATGCAAGTATTCCTCTCTTAACTGAAACTCCAGAAGTAGCTGAAGCCTCATCTACAGCTCCTCCAGTTCAAGATGAGTCAGCGACTTATGCTCCGGCTCAGCGATGGACCGTAAATCACCCAATTGATCAAATTCTTGGTGATCCAAACGCTGGTGTTCAGACTCGACGAAGTGCAGGTAATATTTGTTTATATGTTAACTTTATTTCTCTAACTGAACCAAAGAAAATGGATGATGCCCTCAAAGATCCAAACTGGGTCAGCGCAATGCAAGAAGTGCTGACTGAATTCGAAAGAAACAAAGTTTGGAAACTTGTTCGGAGACCAACTGATAAAACAGTAATAGGCACTAAATGGGTCTATCGAAACAAGTTGGACGAACATGGTACTGTACCCCGCAACAAAGCTCGTCTCGTTGCTCAGGGATACAGACAAGAGGAAGGTATAGATTATGATGAAACATTTGCTCCAGTAGCAAGACTTGAATCTATTCGTCTATTCTTAGCATATGATGTACACAAAAACTTCAAAGTACATCAGATGGATGTTAAGTCAGCGTTTCTGAATGGAAAGCTGAATGAAGAAGTGTATGTGGAACAACCTCCAGGATTCTCAGATTATAAGCGTCCAGATTATGTTTATAAACTGGATAAGGCACTTTATGGCTTAAAGCAAGCTCCTCGTGCATGGTATGACACTCTTTCTACTTATCTCCATATTGAAAAATTTGAGCGAGGTAAGATTGACAAAACTCTATTTTTTAGAAAAGTGAAAGGTCATATCATTCTAGTTCAAATATATGTTGATGACATTATATTTGGTTCTACTAACCTTGAGCTTTGTACTCGTTTCGCTGATAGAATGAAAGATGAGTATAAAATGAGCATGATGGGTGAACTAACATATTTCCTTGGTCTTCAGATTAAGCAAACTGAAAAAGGAACTTTTATCAATCAGGGAAAGTATGTTAAAGATATGCTGAAGATATTTGATTTAACTCATAGTTCAGCTATGAGAACCCCTATGGCACCACCGCTGACACTTGACAAAGATTCAAAGGGAATACCTGTTAATGTCACGCTGTACCGTGGGATGATCGGCTCTCTCTTGTATCTTACAGCTAGCCGACCCGATATTATGTATGCAACATGTTTGTGTGCACGATATCAAGCTGAACCTATGCTATCTCATATGAAAGTTGTAAAGCGAATCTTTCGATACCTTAAGGGTACAACGAACCTAGGTCTTTGGTATCCCAAAGATTCAGGATTCGATCTAACCGCCTATTCAGATAGTGATTTTGCAGGTTGCAAAATGGATAGGAAAAGCACCACAGGAGGATGTCAGCTCCTGGGTGGAAAGCTGGTAAGTTGGACAAGTAAAAAGCAAAATTCAGTGTCCACTTCCACAGCTGAAGCTGAATATGTAGCTGCTGGAAGCTGTTGTTCTCATCTTGTGGATGAGAAATCAGCTACTAGACTATGATCTTCAGCTCTCCAAAATTCCAATCTATTGCGACAGCACAAGTGCCATCGCTATAGCAAACAATCCAGTACTACATTCAAAGACCAAACACATAGAAATCAGATATCATTTTATCAGAGATCATGTGATGAATGGTGATATAGAACTTCATTTTATCCCAACTGATTATCAGTTAGCTGATTTATTTACCAAACCTCTTGATGAGACAAGATTCAACTTTCTCATCAGCGAGCTTGGAATGCTGAACTTTGAAGGGTAAAATCCTCAACGGTTCACATTGATCAGCGATAGGATAAAATCAACTCGTATAACCTATTCAATCATCTTCTCTCTGAATAAAACTTGGTTAAAACTGATATCAAGGTATGTTTTCTCTCTCTGACAATCACATGAAAATGCAAGATTTCAAAACAAAATGCATCGCTGAATATCTCTTCCTTAACAGCGATATTTTGAAAATTCTTAAAACCTTCACTGATATTTTCATTCAGTGCTTCATGTTTATAAAAGAGTCCCTGAGTTTTTCAAAACCTCAGAGACATCCTAAAAGAATATGAAAGGACAGTTGTGACGTCATTGCAACGGATAAACCCCGGCACGTTTTCTCTTCCTGACACACGTTTGCACGTCTCGTTCAAACTTCCAATCAAATGCAAACACGTGTCCGTGTCATGATGAAAATCTTTTCCCGCTCAAGATTTTCTCTCTCTAATCTCTCTATATAAACAAACTCGTAGTTTATATTTTTCTTTTACGCGATCAATCTTCCTCCACAAGAAAGAATTCACTGTTGCATTTGTGCTTTCAAAAACTTCAAGAACTGTTCATCATCTTCTTCATCAAACATCAAGGTTAATATGTTCTTATTTATTACCAAATGCGTATAATTTGTTTCTGATCTTTTCCTTGTTTTAACAAGATCAAACAAAAGAACTTCTTAAAATGAAATCATTTTCTTTCATGGTTTTATGAACACAACCATTTCATGGTTGTTCTTCAAGTTTAAATGCGAAAATCTTAAACGTGTTCTTCATTCGTTTCCAGAATCTAATTCTTCATAGAAAACTGGATAACAAGAATATATGGGTTTTACATTTCGTTTCTTAAAATCAAGAAAAATCCTAATCTTCATTAAGACATTTGTGTTTGAATGAAATGAATAAAATTTGAACCATCTTAATGGAAAATCTTTCCAAATTAAGATAATTCTTATTTGTTAACATCTTTGGTTGAACTGATAATACAGAGAAATGGCTTCGTCTGACATTCATGCTACCGCTGAGAACATCTCCGCTGATTCTGAGGAAGTGGACATCCTCAAGGCTCCTCAAGTCAAGTTTGCCCTTGACAAACTGGATTGGACTAAGGTGAACAACCTCTATGCGCTTCTCGAGTTTCCTCCTCGAAAGCAAGTCATACATCTAGATGATGCTGTGAAATTCCTAAAGAATTGCTGCATCTCCACAGCCCTGACCATAACACCTCCTGCTCATCAGCTTTTGCTCTCACAATTCTGGTACTCAACTAGACACTCTCAACTACCTTCAGCCAAAGATCCCTCCAAAACAATCGATTGCATCCTCTGCGATATCGAATATGGCACCATGAAGATCACCCCTGCCATTATTCGCAAAGCTCTCAGCCTTCCCATCGCTACCAAGGAAAAACCATTCGTTCCCCTCCCTGACCCCAAGAAAAACTCAGACAGAGAAGCCATCATTGCATTTTTCGATGCAATGGGCTATGTATGGGAAATCGGCAGAGACATGAAGGCCGAGAAGAAGCTGACGATAATCAAGAAATCGAAAATGCCCAGCGAGATGAATTTCATCTTCGCTCATCTAATCAGCTGCATGACTGCAAAGAGCGGCTCCTCTGACCAAGCCGCTAAACCTCAGCAAGCAATGAGATATGCACTGCTGAAAGGTCTCAACATAGACTGGGCATCGATCATCTATGATGACCTAGTTCTAAGAGTGGACACCGTCGCTGACAGACCTCCATGGGTTCCTTACCCCCGATTCATTAGCGCCATCTTCCAATATGGCCTGAAGGAGAGCTACCCAACTGAAGTTGACCTGAAACTCTCTCAGGTCGGCCCAAAGATACTCGACTTCAAACCAATGGTGAATGAGGTACGTCTTTCTACACTCCTGACTCTTCTCAACCCTTCTTCTTCTCATTCTTTGGCTCCTTCAGCGACAATACCCATCGCTGATACCCTGGCCACAAAATCCTCTCATTCTAAGAAAAGGAAACATTCATCTACCCCACTTGGTTCTAAAAGGATCAAGAAAACAAAGGAGCAACCCCAGCAATCTCATGCTGAAGACTCCTCAGCTCTTCCTGCAGAGCTGAAGGAACGTTCAGTGGTACGCTCTGCCACACCTGAACAACCCCTCCATTCCATCCCAACTTCAGCGTCTCTAAACGCTGAGGTTACAAACTTGGAACCTACCCAACCTCCTTCAGTCTCTCAAAAGACTGATGAAGTGATTGTCAGCGAATCCAACGCTGAACTCAGAACCCAACCCCCATTCTTATCCTTCGCTCCTCCTTCTACTCATTTGGTCTCTACTCCAGATCTCGCTGGAGCTGCCATCATTTCTACGAAACCTAAAGCTGATTCTCCAGGAATGATGAAGACAGGACCTGCAGGACAATCCATGGGCACGTTTGAAGATGACATGGAACACTTTTCAGGAACCCGTAATTTTGACAAGTTCATCAATCCTCCTGCAGGTACACACCAACCCATAAACACTGTCACTAAACCCCAAACTTCTGAGCTTTCCTATGTTCACAAGTTTTTATATGTTACAGGTCCTAATTTGGGAGACATCAACGCCTCTCTGAAAGCTGTGGAGACAACGCTGACAGATCTCACCACTACTCTTCCTAATAACTCTACAGCTGCAACAAACGCTGGAGAGAATCTGAACAAGCTGACAACGATGGTGGAGAAGAAGGCTTCCACAGATGACTTGAAGCAAGTTGATAACACTCTCAGCGACTTCGCCAAGATGCTCGCTGACATCTACACAGACTACACCTCTTTCAAAAATTCAGTTTCATCCATGTCCAGCGAGGTCACAACGCTGAAGACATCGGTTGGACAACTAGAGGGAGATATGTCTGCTGTAAAGACTGAATTAGGCTCTGTAAAGACCGATGTTAGTTCGATGAAATCAATGATCGAGCAGCTCCTACATAAAGCGAATACTCCAGCTCCTGCCCCTGTCCCTGCATCTGACAATTTCACAGCGGCGGATCGCACTGAACTGGAAAAGATCAATCCTGCTATATCTGGCCTTCAAGACAGAATAGCAAAGATTGAAGACTTGATAGGTATCTCTGGCCAAGAAGACAGAGAACCTACCAACGCTGCTGAGTCAACCCATTCCTCCCCCAGTCATCATGAAAACGAGGGGGAGAAAAGCGCTGAAGACCTTTCCCATGATGAATCTATCAGGGGAGAGAAGGATGCTGAAGAAATCACCGCTGGACCACAGGGAGATGAAACCCCTAAGGAAACCGATTAGCTCGCCTCTGTATCTGAGGGGGAGCAACTCGAAGAAGAAGCTGATAAAACCGAATCCGAAGCAGAAGATGATGAAGCCGTCGACATCCCTGATGATGAACCATCCTCTTCTCCAAAGAATGATGATGATGATGACGAAGATGACGATGACTTCTTTATCGTCAAACCTGCTCCGAAGATCAAAGCTCTTAAGGGAATCTCGATAAATGAACCTTCAGGGGAGCGGACAAAGACAAAGCCCTCAGCCTCTGGAGCTGAGAAAGGCAAAGGCAAAAGCATCGCTGAAGATGAAAATCTGACGATCTTGCTTGAAAAGCCGGTTTGTCAGGTACACTAAACATCTCTCACTCCATCCCTCCTCTTTCATACAGTATCAGTTCTACTACCCAAGCCTATACACTTGAACCAATTCTCTCTATCTGATTCTACCCAAGTTCTTACTCGTAAGATCGTTGTGTTTCAGCTAGTCCTCTCCCCTGTTTGAGGATATCGCTGAAGGCTCCATAACTTCGACTTCACCAAAAATACCAGCTGCTGCTGAAGAAATAATCCCAGTCTTAGATTTAATCTCTGAGACTGATGAACCAGAAGAACAGCTACTCTCGCACAGAGGCAGACCTTCCTTAGCTCCTCAAAAGCTAAGTGAAGAGGATCAGAAAATAAGAGAGGAGATAATAAAGCGATTTGAGGATCAGCGAATCATTCTGAGGCGTGATCAACTTCCTTCAGTTCCTCCAAAGTTCAGAATTTCCAAAAAGGAATACAAGGAACACCTCAGAGCTGAACGCCTAATCGCTGAGAAAGGAAGCTGAAGAAAAAGACAGAGAATACGCCATCCAGCTTTCTAAACGATCAATAAAAGACCCCAAGCTGAAAAGAGTTCCCATTGATGTTTAACGTCAGCTATGGGATGATGCTCAAGAGATCGTTAGAGAAAAGACTAAGGTCTCTGATACGACTTTGGAATGGGCTAAACAAATGCTGACCTATCGATCTAGACCATCCAAAATCATCAAGGCAAACATCAGAGGAAGACTGTACGTTGAAGTTCCTATTATTGAAGTGGATGTCTACAGAGATGACAAAACCAAGAAAACCTTCTATGCTGCTACCTTAGAAAAGTTTGGTCTCTCATAATGGTTAGAAACAAAATTAGCCATTCAGGGATCGCGCTCAAAGTTCAAAAGCCATGTCGAGAAGATCTTAAACAAACAGATCGACCTGCTTTCATCTGCTGTGGATATTCCTCCTACTCTTCCTCAACCAAGAAAAGTCTCTGATAAGAAAAAGAAAGCTTTTGGTTCAGGTCCTCATATTCGGAATGAAACGGGCATTGGTTTCTCTCGTGCTAAAATTGTTGGCCCTGATGTCGATCTCTCAATGCTTGACACCTCCCTACCACCTGGAGAAACATTCATTCCTGGCACAGTTGTAAGTGATCCCTATGGTATATTCTTTTTAGACTACTATAGAAATCATCACTTTCAACATATCTCTGAGCTCAACATCGCTCCCATCGAACAACTCAGAGATCTCGTATACTGGTGTGAAGTCAGACGCGACATCAAAGCTAGACACCTGAAGCCCTTGATTTTTGAAGCAGCTCTGAAGAAAAAGAATCAAGGAGTAGATGTCCCTGACTGGATGATCCCCACATCAAAGACCCTTGATGAACTTCTCATCAAGGAAGAACACTTTACAAGCTGATATGATCGCCCTTTTCTCTATTGTATCAGTTATTCTTCTGTACTTGTAATTTATTTCGCTTGTACTTGTAATCTTTCCAATTCTCTTTGTAACCTGATTCAAAGTTTTAAAGAAAGATTTCAGCGAATGTACTTTACTCCATCAGTACTGAAAAGATCCCAGAAAACAGTAAAAGGGACAAATATTTTATGAGTTCTTTTTATCCTTATGTTTTCATTAAATAGCAATTTTCTTTGTTGCTATGTCATAATCAAATAGGGGGAGATTGTTGATCCAAACCCTCAGTGATTTGATAATGACCCTCTCTTATATACTTAGTGAAAATTGTAAGTAAACAATATGTATCAGAGTTTCACTATCGCTGATAAGTACTAAGATCTTACAGTACCGCTGATAGGAACTCTCGCTCTTTAAATTAAACATTCAGCGAACACTGTTCACCATTAATGCTCTGAGTCTGTTCAGTCATTATGATGATCGCTGATAAGTTAGTTGTTTACTTATGATCCCTGAAGACAAGTTTCACGTCAACAAAGGTTCTACGCTGAAGTCGAAGATCAAGCTCAAGAACCAGCGACAAGTCTCCTAATGAACTGATGCGGATCAGCGAAGACTCAGATTTGTCCACTCAACGTGAAGTATCAAGTACAAGACTTCAGCTATCACTGAACTTTATCATTCGCTGAATAGATAATGATAATGCTCTGAATCAACGAAAGCTGATCACGAAGTCCTCCGTACAAAGTACTTTTGTCTTAACCCCCCTTGCACGACTCCGTACGAAATGTCAGAAAAGAACCTCCGACTGTCTGAAATCATACAACCACTCTGATACTACATTGTTCATCCATGCGGCTACTAAGGTTGTCAACCAAGGTCAATGACATGCAACCAACCAGCTGATGACACGTGTAAAGTGTATACTGACTTGCATTAAATGCATGCAGTATATAAAGAGATGAACCCACTTCATTTGAAGTAACTTGCTAACTCTGGACAAGTTCAATCTCTTATCTCAAGATAGGTTATTATTAGTAATTTCCTTATCTCTCTTAGTGCAAGAAACCTTAGTGTTCCAACTTGTTTAGATTTAGGTTTATCCTTAATCTTGTTTCCGCAACAAGCTGTAAATTGTTAATGATTTATCAATAAACAATTTAGAAAAGTAAAGTTTGTGTGTTTGTATTCAACCCCCCCCCCCCCCTTCTACAAACTTGTATAGGCCTTCGGGACCAACATAGACTAAGCCCATTTAAGGTATTAACAATATCAACCCTTGAACTTCTATTCAATACAAATTTAACCCTAACAATCTCCCCCTTTGAATTGAAGTTTGATGTGGCGCCAGTTCGGAACGTATCTCTTTCGGAGGGCAACAAGAATCTCGAAGCTTCAGATAGATTTGCGGAACTCGATACGGTCTTCAACAGTTTCCAAGGCTTCTCCAGCATTAAGATCTTTAGGACTTCCCATAAATGTCTTCGGGATTAGTTCTTCCTTGGCAATTATTTCTTTCAAAGCATCTCTGACCTTCATTAAAGTTCCATCGCAAAATCTTTCAACTTGACTGAAGTGGAGAAACTTCTTTTCGTTCTGTTCATTGAGATATATTATTCTGAACTCTGGTTCAAACAACATAGTGTTGACCGGGTACATCTTCAATTCAGGAGCTCGTTGATCGGGATTCAGCAGATTTACCTTCTTCGACCTGTGTTTGACTCCCATCTGAAAATCAATAATGTAAGACATGGTGATTGTGAATTTCAGGAATCGTTGGACCGCTTCGAGGGCTTTTGTAATGTGAAGTGGTCGGATAGTTCGGGTTCAGAGGTCTTTGATGATAGCGTGGAAATCGTTCAGTCTTATATTTTTTAAGTCGGCTTCGGAGAAAGTCCATTCTTTCCCATCTTCTCTTTTGACGGTAAAGACTGGGTACCAGATCTTCAGAATGCGACCTAACCTGATGTTGGTGACTTCGGTAATCTTATGCTTTGTTCTGATCTGACTGACCGACTGACACATTTTCATAACTTCTAGGTATTGCTTCTTTTAGGCGTCGTCGAACTTTGATAATCCGAGGCATAAAGTTGGATCGAGCGGTCTTAGCTTGTGGACGAACAACTTCTTTAGGGATTCTTCTAGGTAGGGAATCAGGATTATGATCTTCTCTCATTTAACATGTTGTCTTTGTTGATCAGGAGCATTTTCGGGTTGAGGAGATGTCGGTTGTGCAGGTGTAGAAGTCTCGGGTAACAGTTGAGCATAAGCGGGCGTACTCTGAAATGAAAATAAACTGATCATAGTCAAAGTCGTCATCAGCTTCGGTCGGGAAGAACAGATTTACCTCGGAAATTATTGCACTGGCGGTTTTTTCATGCCACGCGTTCTCGGTTTCCGGGTCCACTTCTGACTCTAGATCTATCATTTCAAATTCTGGCCGTTTCGTTGCTATGAATTCGATCAGTGGTTGGTTTTCTCCCTCAGTCTTTTCAACCGTTGGGTCTTCTTCATCTGAAATGTCCATATCGACTAGACTTACCTGGTTTTGTGGCTGGTCTTCTGATGGTGCCACAGTTGATGGTTCCAGTTGAACCGCTGGAGTAGTGTCGATGGTGATTGGCTTAGACTCGGATAATCTTTGGCACTTGTTCTCCCCCTCATGGTGATCAAGATCATCCTGGTCATCGTGCGAGCGCTTTAGTCCACCAACTTGACCTTTACAAGTATCTTCGAGTGAGGCGACCCTGTCGGACAAAGTTAAAAGGGCGTTCTGAACGTCCTTCAGGGTCGAGTCAAGCTGGTCCAATCTGGTGTGGATCAGTACTGTAGGAGTGGATACCTGTGACAGGAGTAAGGAAATCAGATCGGCTTCGGTTGAGGAGTCAGAGTTGGAGTGTTGGAGCAGCTAGGCAAGGAGCATGGTTTTAAGGTCATCCACCGAGTAAGACGACTGAGCAGTTGATGGTGGAGGCTTTGGTGCGGTTTCTGTTTCGACTACTTTCTCCTTTCCTTTCAGTAAACTCTTGACTTTATCCAGTTCTGTTTTAAACTCCTGGGTCATTGCCTCTCGGACAGCCTTTAAGGCGCCTTCCAAATATTTCCTTGATACGAAGTCGGGTAAGTCACCGCCGGGATCACTTAGATTGCCCGTTGAGGTCACGACTGTTGCATCAACAGAAGTGCCACCTACGTTCACAGTTGGAGTGATGTTAGCTGTGGTAGGATTTCCATTCGATCCTCGTAATCCGCTCAAGGGTAGACTTACTACGTATGTTCCGATTGGTTCACTTAATTTACCGATAGTAGCAGATGTATGTACTTATGTCCTAGCCAAAGAATTTATTAAATCGTCAAGAGGCTCTAGACTCGACGGTGCACTGAAAGATGGCGAGAACTGGGGCAGTTGTTCTCTATTTTCAATATCGAAACTCTCCTAGTGAGAGAACGATAGATTATGTGCTAAGTCCCCATGAGAAAATGAAACAAGCAACTGTTGAGAGTCACTTGAGTGGCTAGGGGGGCGTGCAATTGCGTCGCTAGGTCCACGACGGCTTCTTCAATATCTCGTCCCAACGGATGAGACGAAATAGTAGATGTGGCAACCTGGGTGATGCGGGCTCGATTTCGCTCATTAGCTTCTCTATTCAGCAAGCTAGATCGTCATGATTCCTTTTAGATCTCCATTCTCTCCGTCTCACCTATTCCAAATTTTCAACTAAGTCTCCCTCCTCTGTCCTTATGTCTCTCATATTAGGCTCGGGGGTAGGGGTTTCAGAGGGTGTGGATGAGGTAGATGGAGTTTCCTCGATCATTGGTGGGCGACGTCCGATACGGGCAGGTATCTTGGCTAGTCGGATGGCTTGATCCGTATCGGAGTCGTTGCTCTCAGAATCCAAGGCGCCGGTTTGGATGTCTGGGAATATTGGTTCAGTTGTATCGGTTCCGGGGTCTTGGTAATGTAACGGGGCATTGACGACCGGGACCTCGTGTAGGATAGTCGATGGTCCGGCGTCATCGGTGGTACGGATGGTTGAGGTAGTATGGGGTGGAGTAGGTGGTCTGCTCGTAGATCGTTGGGATGGTTGGCTTGAGGAAGGTCGGGTATGGCTAGTACCAGCACGCGAATCCTCAGCACCGCCCGCTCCAGTTCCCCTCACAATATGTTCTCTCAGCACACCCCATCCGGGAGCCCCAGCTACCCGGACTCTACCTCCTCTTGTTCTAGGACCCTCACGTATCTCGGGCCTAGCTCCTCGGGGAGGTCCCTCCGGCTCTGGCTGGACCATAGGAGCACCTAAACCTAGCGATTGTCTATAAGCTATCACACTCGGTGCTTGTGGATTAGCGTAGGCCAGCAGGGCATCAGGTATACGCATGGCTTGTGCGTTGGACGGGTTACGAATAACAAGATAATGGGGGCTGAAAGTAGGACATACCGGGTGATTAGCGCGTCGTGGAATGTCCGGGTTATCGTCCATATGCTGGCGGATGGCAAGTTGTAAGAATCGGATGTACGGGATGAACTTGCGCTCTTTTGTTCCGCCATTGTCTCGGATGTTCTTCACCAGTTCGTGCCAGATGATGGTGGCAAAGTCGACGTGTCTGTTGTAGATGACGGCATGAACAAGGCGCAGGAAGTTTCCGGTGCACTGGTCGATGCCTTTCCACCTCGAGGATAGGCACCGGTTTAATATCGTGAAGAGAGGCAAGATACTTCCTGTTGAACGCGGAAGGACAGTTCAGTGCATGGTTGTACCCCAGGGCCCGAATATCGGCACAAAGGGTGTTGTCGTCGACGGCCGGATCAAAGGCAGCTCGGCCTTCATTCGTGGCTTTCGGTAGGGATAGAAGTTGTCTGAACGACGCTGGCATGAGGACGAATGGGTAATGGTCGATCGTGGCTTAAATCCTTTGAGAATTGTCGCCGGTGACAACTTGGATGGTGTTCCAGACTTGTTGTAACTATAGAACCGAGACGTCTGTGGTCGCCGTGAGTGCGTGTCGAAGTGGATGGCCGAGGAGGATGTCCACGACCACTCGGTGTTGAGGTCGGAACTCAGCAGCATCGAGGTGATGGTTGTTGCCCTCGATTTCTGAAATGTCATCGGGTGGGACAAGGGCGTTGTCAGCCGCCTCGTCAATGAATTCCTCATGGTGTTGGTCACCTTGGTGTTGTTGTTGATCAGCCATTGAATACCTGATAGACACAGTGTTAGTATTTGACTGAGAGAAATGTAGCAATACGTACCTTGGCAATGATCGGCTCAAACTGGAAATGATTGAGAAATGGCAGTGAGACAGGGCAACTGGATTAGACAGTGGTGATAGATGTTCGGGAACAAAGAGGTGTCCGGTAAACATGGGTGTCCGGATACAAGGGTTACCGGATACCTTTAGTAACCGGATACACCAAGTTACGGAATAAAGGGACTCTCGGACACTATGTTAAGCATGAAACTTACCGGACAAAATGAGGTATCCGGATGAGATGGTTACCGGGTGAGATGCTCAACTGGTTAAGGAAAGCTCAGGTTATGAAAAAGTTTAGCCATTAATTAATTAATTAGTAGTGAGACGGACGGTCCTAGTTCTGTTACAGTAAGAGCTGTTGTTGGAATAACTTGTGTTGATGGAATAGAAGCTCTTCCTGCTCTCGTATCCGATGAAGAATAGGCCCAAGGGACATCCATGGACAACCACCACCTACGTGGTTTAGCTAATTCAATAGCCTTCGGTGAAAAGCGACAAGAAGGAGAACACACAAAAAAACTTATTATATTAAGAAAAAGTGTGTGATGCTCACCCTCAAACAAAGAACGGACTTACTTGGCGCTTTTGGATGTGCTCCTCCTGAACACATGAGCAAACTTGTGAAATGCAAGTGCGGTACGAGAAAAACATAATAGACAGGAAAATAAAATTAAAGGAAATCACAACCGAATGTAAAGCAAACAAACAAAATCTACCTAATTAATATAGAGGTTTATGTAGATGTGTGCGTGATACAATTAGAATACAGAGACGAGGAATTGTGTACTCGATCATCTGGAGATTAGACACCAGGTGATTAAGAGATAGTTCCACGTAATTGTATGGAAATTGTACCGGGGGCATACAGATGTTAAACCTTCAGGTTAAGCATACCAAGCTTAGACACTAGACAGTTAAAGCGTTTTTCGTCCAAGGGTTTTGTAAAGAGGTCTGCTATCTAATGTTCTGTATTAATGAAATAGAGTTCGATTGTACCTCTTTTGACGTGATCCTTGATGAAATGATACCTAACGTCTATATGCTTCGTTTTAGTGTGCTGAACCGGATTGCTAGATATTGTGATCGCGCTCTTCAAGTCGCAGTAGATGGGCACCTTTGAGTAGGAGAATCCGTAATCCTTGAGTTGGGTGCGCATCCAGATCACTTGAGAACAGCAGCTCGCGGCGGCCACGTACTCCACCTCAGCAGTAGATGTGGAGACGCACTGCTGCTTCTTGGATGCCCAGCTGACTAGACTATCGCCCAGGAATTGCACGTGTCTCGAAGTGCTTTTCCGATCCAGCATGCTGCCCATGTGGTCGGCGTCCGAATATGCTGTAATCTCGAAACCTGTCTCTTTCGGTTACCACAATCCAAGATCAGCAGTACCTTTTAAATAACGAAATATGCGCTTTACAACAATTAAGTTAGACTCTTTTGGTTTTGATTGAAAACGGGCGCATAAAAAGGTTGAAAACATGATATCCGATCCACTCACCGTCAAGTACATTAAAGAGCCTATCATTCCACGGTAGGTCTTGGTGTTCACATCCTTTCAGGGAGGATCAGTGTGTAACCGCGTACCCGGAGACATGGGAGTTTTCATGGGCGTAGACTGTTCCATCTGGTATTTCCGAAGAATATCCCGGATATACTTAGCCTGGTTAATGAATATTCCGGTCGACAGTTGCCTAACTTGAAGACCGAGGAAGAAATTCATTTCACCCATCATACTCATTTGAAAATGTCTCCTCATGAGAACTAAAAAGTTCTTACAATACTGAGGGTTTGTAGAGCCGAAAATAATATCATCAACGTATACTTGTAATAAAATAATATGACCTTCTTCATTCTTAATAAACAAAGTGGTGTCGATTTTACCTTTTGAAAAACCAGCTTTGACTAAGAATTTGGACAGAGCATCATACCAGGCACGTGGAGCTTGCTTAAGACCATACAGAGCCTTGTCGAGGATGTATACGTGGTTTGGCTTGGAGTCATCCACGAACCCGTCCGGTTGTGAGACGTAAACTTCTTCTTTGAGTACGCCGTTGAGGAAGGCGGTCTTGACGTCCATCTGGAAGACCGTGAAGTTTTTATGCGCGACGTAGGCAAGAAACATCCGTATTGCTTCGATTCTTGCTATCAGAGCGTATGTATTGTCGTAGTCTATTCCCTCTTGTTGACGGTATCCTTTGGCTACGAGGCGTGCCTTGTAGCATACGACGATGCCATCTTCATCCTTCTTGTTCTTAAACACCAACTTCGTGCCGATAACCGTCTTGTTAGCTGGACGTGGGACAAGTCGCCATACCTTGAGGGCCTCAAACTGGTTGAGTTCCTCTTGCATCGCGATTACCCAGTCCGGATCATTGAGTGCTTCGGAGACTGTAGTGGGCTCAATTTTGCTGAGGAAGCCGGAGAAGAGACAGAAGTTGGCGAACGCACCTCGCGTCTGAACTGGAGTGGAAGGATCGCCCATAATCTGATGGAGAGGGTGTGCTCGTGTCCATTTCGTGGTATGTGGGAGTGGTTGATGAGTTGCATGAGAAGTGTTTGGGTCCACATACGCACCAGGGGAATGATCTTGGACGGCATCAAGTGAAGAAGGACGGTTCCTTGGAGGAGATGGTGCATGATTCACCATTGGTTGGGCAACTTTCAGGGAATTCAGAGGTTGAACCGTTTAAGTTGTTGAGGACGAAGCTTCTGGAATGATCTCAGGAATGGGCATAGGGTCATCCGATGGGATGGCCGTTTGGGTAGTGGCATCACCTTAGCTTTGAAGGGTTTCCGTAGTCAGCGTTGGAGTGCTTGTGGATGGGGGCGGACCGGAGAGGTATCATCATAAAAGTGCTCAAACAGTAAATCTAAATCAGATAGATGTGATTTTGACGTAGATGCGTGATTTGGATTTACTAGAAGTTGTGTAGATCCCGAACGAGAGTGTTCGGAAACTAACACGCCAGTTAATGCAGGTTCTAAACTGAGTTGTTCAGAAGCCAAATCCGCGGCTTCGTCAAATGTCACGTTTACGCTTTCTAAGACGGTTTTGGTCCCTTTGTTGTAAACGAGGAATGCTTTAGCCTGCGTGGAGTATCCGATGAAAACTCCTTCATTTGCCTTGGGAATGAATTTGCCGAGGTCATCCTTGTCGTTTATAACGTAGCACGTGCACCCAAACGCGTGGAAATACTTGATGTTCGGGATTCGGTTGTTGATGATCTCATACGGGGTTTTGTTGAACCGTTTGTTGATGATGGAACGGTTTTGCGTGTAGCAAGCGGTTGCAACTGCTTCAGCCCAGAGAAATAAGGGCAGCTTCGATTGAGTCAGCATTGTGCGAGCGACTTCGACAAGGGTCCGGTTCCGCCTTTCCACGACTCCGTTATGCTGAGGAGTCCTTGCGGCAGAGAAATTGTGAGAGATACCTATTGAGGTAAGGTATTCGTCTAGAGTGTGATTTTTGAATTCCGTCCTGTTGTCCGTCCGGATGGTTTGAACCAGCTGTCGTAGGTTTAGCTGAATGGTCTTCAAATGGGTGATGATCAGCTCTGGGGTTTCGTCTTTCTCGTGCAGGAACTTCACCCATGTGTAGCGTGAAAAATCGTCGACCATGGCTAGGACATATTTGTTAGAGCATTATTGTATTCCAAATTTATTGTAAAGTCTTGTAATGGTCAAGCATTGTAAAGTCAAAGTAAAAGTCAAATATGTCAAGGTTATGTAAAGTCAAACTAGCTTTAGTGTTTAAAGCTTTGTAATTAGGAGATGTAAATAGGCTTTGTAAATCTTAGATTGTAAGCAAGTCATTAGGAGTGATCATAATTGTAATATCCATTGTATTCTAGAGAGAGATGAGAGAATTCTAGAGAGAGAAAGTTCCACATTTTTATGTATTTCTAGAATTCTCAAGATCAATAAACATGGAGTTTGATTCATTGTTGATTTCCTAATAGAAACTGGAGTTTACAATTGGTATCAGAGCTTTGGAAGATTGAATTGTGTGCAAAATTCGTCCAATTTGATGAAGATTTGAAGAAATTTGAAGATTTTTGAAGAAATCCACCATTTTTGAAGAACTTGAAGAACACAAATGGGTTATGAATTTTTAATGTGTTTTTGTGTTTGATTTTGATTGCAAAGTATTTCTCCATCATTCTAAATCTGTTTTGCATCATCAATTTTTCAAAAACACATCAAGATTCAAGGAATTTGAAGATTTAGAAAAAAATTGTGTTATTGAGAAAACTTGTCTTTGAAATTTTTTGAAGAGTGATTTTGCAATTTATTGTTGTTTTGATCCGTTTTTGTGCAAAATCGTTTCCAAAAACAAGTTTTAGACATGATTCAATCAAAGATTTCAAGTTTTAATCTCAAAATCTATGTTTTGAAATTTTTTATCCTCATGTGTTCTTGAGGTGTTCTTGGTGAAAATTGTTTAGATCTGAAACTTTGATCCATCTTTGTTGTTGAGATGTTGTTAAAATTTGTTTGTAATTGATTTTGATCCAAAATTTAACATTTGTTTGTAAGCGTTTTGTGATTTTAGAAATCCACGGTGTGCAGCAAAATGAAACACAACTCTCGCAACAACTCTCGCAACTCACAAGCAAGGAACTCTCAAGCTACATAAATTCAGCTATGTGTATGTGTGTTTAAGGTGTTTGTGTGTGTGTGTGTTGCGAGTGTCAGTATATTGTCGCAAGCATCATGAATTGTGTGTGTGTGAGTTGTCGCAAGCTGTAGTCCTTGAAAGAAAAGAAAACTTGAGATTTTTTTAAGTCTCGTTGTGGCAACAGTCATTGGGTTTATGATCAGCTTATCGCAGCGGTCTTAATCTGAGAATCTACTTATCGCAAGCCTCTCCTTGCGACAAGTAAACTTGTTTGTACACGTACATTGTGACAAGTGAAAGTATCTCCAACTTCTCACAACCCACTTATTTCCAACTTCTCGCAACCACAAATCCATAGAACTCGCAAGCAAATCAGCCTCCAAACTTCTCGCATGCTCCTTTCAACAAGAACTCGCAACCTGTGTTCATAAAACTCGCCGGAGTTCTCGCCGAAAAAATATTTTTCGCCGGAAAACGTGGGTCTTCGAAAATCGTCGCATGATCGACATTTTATGATTGCATCTGATTGATATTCGAATAACGATCTCAACACAACAAAAATCAGCGATTTTCGTCGAGAAACGAAGGAGATATCATCATTTAAAGTTTTCGTTCGGTTTTTATCGAAAACATTCGGTTGCTTCGTTTGGGAGTTTGAAAGCGTGTTTCGACTTCTAATCAGTTAAGGGAGCTTAAGGGATCATAAACGAAGAGTTTCGGTCGAAAAATTTGGTCCCATAACGATTTTTGCGGATTGGGCCGTGAGGAAGAAGATGATGAATAGTACTTAACGGAACTCCGTTAGTTTCGTTAGTTTTCTAACATTTTTAGTCCTTATTTTCGTATTAGTTTTATTTTTGTCGGCTTTAGTCCTATATTTTGTATTTTTAACATTTTTAGTCATTTTAGTGTCGAACTTTTGTTATTTTACCTGCTTTTGTTCGTAACTGACATATCTTTTATTGTATTTTGCAGGTTTGCCTATTAAAGTCCGATATTTCCGCGTAAATTTTTCATAATTAATTTTTGGAAGACAAATTTATAATTTGTTTTTAAAATTTTATTTTTGAAAAATTTTCTGACTTTAATTGTGTTTTTCTAAATTTTAAGAGTGTGCACATAATTCTAACTTCTAAGCGAAGTTTCTCTTGACGATCACTCTATTAGGTAGTATTTTTGTTAATATTCTTGATATTTTTTATCTAATTTTTTTTGTGTGTTCAATTTTTCAGGATTCTTATCAAGATGTATCATACAGAGGAAAAAATCACTCCAAACGACAAGGTGTCAGCATCTGAAGCAAAAGTTGAATCCCAATATTCTTCCGACGAATGTGTTGATAGTATACGTTCAAATTTGGTGGCTATTGGTGAGAGATTGCGTGTTAAAGAAGAGCAAGAACGTAATACTATTATCAACAAAAAGAATGAGAAAAAGCTATTAAAAAGAAAGATCAATATTTTACAGCAATGTGAAAGGGATTCAAAATCAAACATGGTGATTTCTTTAAAAGAAACAAATGCTGAGCTGACAAAGAAAATATTTGATTTTTAACAAGTGATGAGAAAAGAAAAAGAAGAGTTTCAAAAAGAAAGAACAATTTTTGAAAATGAAAAAGCAAGCATTGAAAAGGAACTTTCTGATTTTTCAAAGAAATCATTCGATGAAAAGAAAGTTCTTGAACTAAAATGTATCAAACTTTCAAAACAAATTTCTGATTTTGATAAAGTTTTATTTTTAGAAAAACAAAAGCTCGAAAAAGAAAGAGTTGTTTTTGAAACTGAACGCAAATCTTTTGAGATTAATAGTTCTGAACTTTCCATGAAAATCTCTGATTTAGAAAATCTTTTGGAAAAGGAAAGAAAAGATTTTGCGGAAAAGAAAAATCTCTGAATAGGAAAATAAAACCCTTAAAAAGAAAAAATATGGAAACTTTCAAAGCGATTACTGATAAAAGAAAGTTTTTGGAAAAAGATTTTGAATTGGAACGCAAATATTTTGAAGATGCGATTCTTAATCTTACCAAAAGATTATCTAGTTTATCAACAGACATTATGAAGGATCAATTGATCAAATCTGATCTACAAAAGAAATTTGATCTAAATTTTAAAGAGAAAAATGTTTTGATAAACAAAGTCAAAGAACTTGAAGACATCATTATTAAACTTGATGTCTCAAAGCAGGCCAGTCATGATACTATCTTTCAGACTCCATTTGTTAATTCAAATGATTCTGAATGCTCTTTTAAAACTGCTTCAAGTTCAAGCTTTAAAAACATTCCTTCCAAACAATTTAATAGATCAACTGATTTCTCAAAAGATCAGATTCGTTCAACAAATCTCTTCTATAATTCTTTGTTTGATAAATCAGATAATAAACCAACAGTGCCTAAAGTTAATACTTCCAAACCTAAAGAAGTTCCAGTCTTCAAGAAGTTGAAGATGGAATGGCGAGTTAAAGGCACAACAATTCCTAAGAAAAATGTACCAAAATCATCTGCATCCACATCAAATGCCAAGAAGAACAATGCTCCGAAAGGTAAGTCTTCTGCTAAACCTAATCCTATTCATTCTGCAAATCATCTGATTAGGTTGGCACATAAGAAAATCTGTTGTTCTTACTGTGGATCAAATGATTTTGTCCATAAAGATTATGTTCTTATTGGTACGGTACTTACAGTATTCCTTCTAAGAAATCTACACCTAACACACTAGGACCCAAGTGTCGTTGGGTACCAAAATCTGCTTAATCTGTTTTGTAGGTTCTTCATGTGTTGTGTTGAATGTTACATATATACCACACACATGACTAAAAACAGAAGAGAAGCAGTGCAAATTTTTTGAAGAAGATTACATGTGCTATCAAGGGGGAGCACAAAATAATGGCTTCTAAACATATCAGCTTAGGACCCGTACCTCAAAGTTTATGACTTCTGATCATATCAGATCAGGACTCGTTCTTCAACGACTATGATTTCTGAATTTACTTCAATCCTGGTAATTCAGAACTCGTTTTAATGATTAAGGATATTTTAATCCAAGTCTTGTTCTTTGTGCAGATTTTGTACACATAAAGATCTTTTGCACAAGTTAAGGGGGAGCTTAACTGTTTTTAAAATCATTATATCATGATTTGAGGGGGAGCTTAAATTTCTGAATGTAAGTATCCTCTGATCTTAATCTCTGATTGTTTGAAAGAAGAACATATTTCAAGCATGAAAAACGTTTTCTTAAATGTTCAAACCACTTCTCTATTCTCAAACAGATTTTATGAATTTAGAAGTGTGATTTTAAATGTTTTTCATGGAAATCTCGGATTATTGTCACATCAGTTTCTGACCGTGTGTTTCTAAAGATTAATACTTGTGTATTATCTTTTCTATACTTTCGAGTATTCATATACACCGGTTCAGCTTCTCATTGAATTTGTTATTACCATGTCTCAAAACGAAACAAATTTTTTCGATGGTAATACTCTCGCTTGTATTTCAATGTTGTTGAGCATCATACATTCTTTCAGCGAATTACTTAAACGTTTCATTCAAAGATTGTTTATATAAACAAATTTCAATTCTTTGACACCCTATCCTTTTATGATCATCATTCATAATATTTGATATGATTGATACATTGGCAGATTCTCAAACAAGTCTTTCAAATTCATTTCATTCGTTCAAATATTCTTGTTTGAAAATTCTTCATCGTTCAAATGCTCAAATACTGAGGAGCATACATTCTGATGACAATGTCATTTAAATGCTGAAGTTTATTTGTTCAAGCTAAACTGTTGAACAACACAAAACCTTTTAGGACAATTTCATGGGATTAATGTGTGAGCATACAAAACTTCTATGGATCCACGTTAACCAGTGTTTCCTACCCAAGAAGTTATCCTTGAGTGATTGAGGGGTGAGGGGTCTACATCAAAGAGTGGGGGAGATTACTCATCCGGTTGAGTATCTCATTGTGCTGAGATAAAATGTAAATGAGAGTTTGGGTAGAAGTGAGCGGATTAAAAACAGAAAGAGGTGTGAGAACAGAGTTAAAAGAATAAGAGAACTCTGCACCATCCATTTTCTGAGCCGGGAATCCACATTTCTGATTGGTTCACATTCTTTGGTGACCATCATTGAAACAGGCAGTTAGCCCATGCCAACTCTTGCTTTAACCCCACCAGCCACTCATTTCTTTCTTAAAAAAAGAAATGTTTCATTTTTCTTGGGGATGCAGCATATAATCTATCTGATCTTCACTCGGAAGGTCTAGATATTGAAAAAAAAAAGTTTGCCCCACCTTCGCTCTTCATTCATGCTCATTGAGTCCGTGGAAATTGTTGATGTCTCAACAGTTTACACATTTTGAGCCTATAATTATCAAGCATATGTTGCTTTATTCTTTCTACACAAGCACGTACACACAAGGAATATGTTTTCTTGTCATAACATTCATAGAATTTCCTTTATGGTTTTTCGATGATTGAATGGAAGCCCTTGGGGAGTGAACATCAAAAAGCTCCTCTACAAAGTACATTCGTTGTACTAAGTGGCTCCGTGCTACTTACAGGCATTTTAACTGATTCATCCGTTGTTTTAGGGTTACCACTCTCTATTTATCTGAATTTGAAAAGATTCGGATAAATATCTTTCGGAATTGACGGTTTATCAGATAAAACGAAGGAGAATGTTACTTGTGGTGTATAAAAAGCGTGCTGAAATTGATGAAGGTTTTGATGATCATGATGCTCACAATCATCAAAAATGGGGAGAAATAATACCCTGAAGAAAAGAGAGATTTTTCAATGAAAGATTAAGGGGGAGAAATGATGTGATGTGCTAAAGTCAATAAGACATTCCGAGTTGTTTCGAGAAAGTTCGTTGTTCGAAGACATTTCAAGATCGAAGAGATGAAGATACAAAGTTCAAGAAATCATTCAAAGTTTGAGTTCAAAGCCTCAAAGTTTTCAAAGATTCAAAGTTCAAAGTTTAAAGCTACAAAGTTCAAAGATGCAAAGATCTGAAATTCACGTTCAAGACTTGAAGACAATTTGTTGAAGATTGTATTGAAGAAGATTGACTTTTCAATGTGAAAGACGAAGACTTTTCATGTTTGACTGACGACTGTTCTAAGTTGAAAGTTTGAAGAGTGTCCAAGCATCAAAGTTCAACGTGAACTTGTGAAGATTCAGCTGTTTGAAGATTATCCGAGCTTCAAAGTTTAAAGTGGTCAAAGTTAAAGTTTTAAAGATCAAGTGTTGAAGACTGCTGCCATATTTTTAAATCTTGAATCCAAAGGGGGAGAATGTTAGAGCATTATTGTATTCAAGATTTATTGTAAAGTCTTGTAATGGTCAAACATTGTAAAGTCAAAGTAAAAGTCAAAGATGTCAAGGTTATGTAAAGTCAAACTAGCTTTAGTGTTTAAAGCTTTGTAATTAGGAGATATAAATAGGTTTTGTAAAGATTAGTTTGTAAGCAAGTCATTAGGAGTGATCATAATTGTAATATCCATTGTATTCTAGAGAGAGAGATGAGAGAATTCTAGAGAGAGAAAGTTCCACATTCTTATGTATTTCTAGAATTCTCAAGATCAATAAACATGGAGTTTGATTCATTGTTGATTACCTAATAGAAACTGGAGTTTACAATATTTCTTTTTATTGAAGCTCTGAACGCGCATCGGTCCACACAAATCCATTTGGATGAGTTCGAGGGACCGGGACGTGCTCGGAGCGGCCTTCGGATTGTGTGAAGCTCGCTTCATCTTTCCCATTTCGCATGCCCCACATAATCGATCTTTCTCAAACTTCATCTCAGGCATGCCTTTCATGTGTCTGCCTAGCACTAGTTTGTTGATGTTCTTGAAGTTGAGGTGCGAAAGTCGAGGATGCCAGATCCAAGCTTGCTGAGTGTTGGTCTTCAACATTAGGCAGACGGATTCATCGGTTTTCAATGAGGAGAGGTCGATGGTGTAGAGGTTGGTTTTTCGCGTGCCAACCAGCAATTCCTTTCCATCTTCAGTGCGAACACTACACCTTTTTGCTTTGAAATTGACCTCTAGATCTTTGTCGCAGAATTGTCCGATGCTGAATAGGTTGTGTCCCAATCCCGCGACGTATGACACCTTCTTGATGGTAATCTTGTCTTGAACGATGTCGTCGTAGCCCATAATTGGCGCTTTGTCGTCGTTCCCAAATCTCACGTCTCCGCAGTATTTCTCGGTAAAGTTGGCGAGTAGCTCCCTCCTTTCGGTCATGTGCTTGAAGCATCCTGAGTCTAAGTACCACACATGACCATTCTGCAAAAATGAGTTTAGGCAATACTAGGTACCCATTTGAAAATGGGTCCTGGAGGGTTAGGTTTATCACCTGTCTTGGGAACCCATTTTGAATTGGGCTTTCGTCTAGGTTTTTGAGATTTACGCTTAGGACTAGACTTAAAGAGATGATAAGAAGCAAACCAATCAGATGCATAACGATTATCACCAAAGTCATTCAATCCACAATTAGAACAATACAAACAATCATGGGATAATTGAATCAATTGCTGTATTGAATAACGTCTTAATGGAAAATTAATACTTTGTTCAACAAAAATATTCGAATCATGCAAACCACAATTATTAATGTTTTTCCTAGAATTGAAAACAGAATTAAAAGACTTTGGCTTCGACTTGCTCTTAGTAGATCCTTTGGCTACCCACTTTTGTTTGACTTGTTTTGCTTGAGTGGAGTGTGAGTAGGAAGGATGTCTATCATTTGGTCGACCGGTTTGTTTTCGTGTCTGTGAATGCTTTTGAGAATTTGAATCGGTTTTGGAAACTTCGTTCACAGATCGGTTTTTGCGTTTTGTAGAACATTCTCCTTTCATAAATTTGACCGGTCGATTTACTGCTTTTGAAAGAAAGTCGATGTGATTTAGAAGAGGTTTGTCGAATTCAAACTTAGGAAACTCCTCATCTGAACTTACATCGGAAATTTTAAAATCTCAAAAATCAATTTCATTTACAGATGGAACAATAGTGGTTGAGGGAGATGAGGAACACTTTGATTCTGTGTTTTTGGAAGAATCTGTTGCGGAAGCTTTTTTGAAATTCAGAGTTAAGATTCTTTGGAACACATTTTTCTTGAGACTCTTTTCCTTTTCTTGAAGTAGTTTTGCCAATAAAAGCTTTACACGAAGATGTATCTGAGGAGTCCGAGGAAGGTTCAGGGAGATTCACCTTTTCCTTTTGGAGTTGGTCAAACCTCTCTTGGAGTTGACCTTTACTCACTTGCTCTTGCATCACTTCTGTTGCCAAGGCAGACAATTTGGATGTAAGTCGATTGATTTCTACCTTAAGGAGTTCCTTTACCTTAACAGATACAGATTCGGTTTTGGTGGATCTAAGTTTCTCAAGTTCAGTTAAAAGCTCTTGTTTTTCCTTTTGAATCTTGATCCTTTCCTGTTCAAATGATTCCTCTAATTCGACTATTTTGATTTCCAAAACAAGAGGTGGAACATAGCGTTTAAACTCGTCCGTCTCTGTTTTGGTTTTTGTTGCAGGGACCTCATCCTTTTTGGAGGAATCCTTGGGCAGTGCAACTTTGTAGCCGTCAAAGTAATCATTCGATAGGTACTTGGATTTCTTTTTCTCATAAGAGGTGTTAAGAACTTCATACGCAAAAGGTAATTGAATTTTAGTTGTATGTTTGCGTTTGTATTCCTCAGTTTCCTCTTCCTTTTCCTCGAGAGGTCCTGTCCATCTGATTTTATATTCAGGGTATTTTCTATCAAAGCCAAAAAGGTTGAACTCATATAGAGTGGGCCTCATTGATAGAATCTTTTTCAAATACCGAGGGTTGTCATACCCAATTCCCCATTCTTTATTGAAATAAGTGAATTCCTTAGGTTTGTTCATATAGATCATTTGATCAGTTTGACCTCGTTTATGAAGTTTGAGTTCAAGATTAGTTATTTTAGAAACATATTCTTTAAGTTGAATTTGGAGAGAGAAGCATTGATAGACAATCTCTGCTTTCTCATCCTCACACTGATCAAGCTTTGAGTTTATATCAGATATCTTGGCCCTAAGGTCCTTTGGTGCTATTGAAAGATTTGTACATTTTTCTTTAAGATTAGCATTGTCAGACTTGATCTTTTCAGTGATCCTCTTTTGAACATCTAGCTTTTCTTTTAGAGAGTTAATTTCAAGCAGTTGTTCATCAGTGGAAGCCTGATAGGAGTCTATTCTTTGAACAAGTATTTGCATCTGATCTACTAAGCCTAGATGGATAGGGATACATACCTAACATAAATCTCCATGATCTGATAGAGGAGATTATTTGCCCATGAAGCACAGGTAAGCATCGACATCTTCAGTATCGCTTTCGTCGTCGGAATGAGTAATCCAGTAGTCGTGTTCAACCATCAGTGCCTTTCCTGCTTCCTTTTGTTGTGCTAACAGCAGCTTTGCCTTGTAGTATTCCATGTTACGAACTACGGGCTTTTGGAAGTCTTTGGCAAAGTGGCTCAGTTTACCGCAGTGATAGCACGTGACTGGTTCATCTCTGTTCTTTGATTCGGCCTTTCGATCGTGCTTCTCCATATGATCAGACCGCTTGTGCTTGTCAGATTACTCTTGCCTACGTACATTTCCTTATAATCGTGGCGCTTATTGGGAGTGGTAGAGTAGTGCTGATTATTTGAGGAAGGTTTCTTGAATAACGCCTTCTTTTGAAAAGACTTGGTGATGAAGTCCATTGCTTTCTTTATTTCGGTCAGCTCGGGGTCAGAGTCACTTTCCTCTGTTTCTTCAGCTTCTGGTTCTGACTCACTGGACACTTGGGTTCTCTTGGAGTTACGGCTGGACGACTTGCCACTTTTTGCAGACACAAGGGCGAGGGGATCAGCTTGTGGTTTAGAAGATGGTTTCTGAGAGCTCATCGTCTCCATGAATTCGTCTTCGTCTTGCATTTGCATCTCATGTAGCTCATTGATTGGAATGTTCTCAACGAGATGGTTGTGTTTGATATGAGAAGAAAACATTTTCCATTCTGGCAGGAGGTTATTTAGGAACTTGAGGCCATTTTCGATGTTAGATCGAGTGATCTTGTTCTTGTGAAGCTCGTTCAAAAGAAGGTAGAATCGTTCATATGCCTGAGTTATCGATTCACTCTTTCGCTGCTTGAAACCGTCATATTGGGTGATGCAGTTGTTGACCTTCAACGGATTTCCCACTTTACTCACACTCATCATCTTCTCAACTTGATCCCACATGCCTTTGGAAGTTTCCTTGTAGCTATCAATGGCCGTATAAATCTCGTTCGGAAAACTCTGAATCAAATATCTATTCGCATGTTGCTCCCCAGTGAATCTGTTCTTTTCATCGTCAGTCATCATGGCATACGTCTTTGGTTTTGCCTGAGCTATAGGACCTTCGGCTTGGGCTGGAACAACTTGCATAGGGGTTTCTTGTAGGCCTTCAGTGATAGCTTTCCAGATGTATTCGAAGTTGTCTTTAGATTTGATAAAGATTATGAATCTGTCTCGCCATTGGGTGTATTCGCCTCGATAGAGAATCAGAGGCTTGGAGTCGGTACCGATAGCAAGAGCATCGCGAGATATCGTGAAGTATGCACTAAGGTGATCGTCAGACAGTAGTGTCGATTCAAGGTTGAAACCTAACGCAAGGCACTAAGAGTGATAGTCCTAACGCAAGATCTATGAGTGATTTGAACTTAACAGGTAAGATTAATAGCAAAGCAGACTTACCCGGATAGGAATCCGGATAGATGTGTCCGGATCAGGAAGTGTCCAGAAAGAGAAGCTTACCGGATTGGTGAGATCCGGATAGTTGAACTTAGCGGGAAAACTTACCGGGATGTGAGCAAACGGGAAGTAGCGACTTGGACTAACCGGATAGGATACGTCCGGATACATAGGGTACCCGGATAGGATGTCCGGACATGCAAGCGTCCGGATAGTGTCGAGCGAAAAGAAACTTACATGGATAAATTGGAAACGTCCGGATACGGCGGCTGTTCGATGAAATCAGATCAGGGTTCGATTAGGGTTGCTCGATTTCACTCTTGTAAGGTTAGATTTTGACCAAAACAAAAAAACAAACAAATCCAAATCAATTTTTAAGCAAAATATCAGGATTTTGATGAAAAGTTTGATGTTTTTTCAAGAACAGAGACCAAAAACTTGGAAAACACTTTTGCTTAAAAAATCACTCAAACGATCGAATTAGGTTCTAAAACTTTGCAGAAACACTAATAACACTATTATGAAACGACTGAGACGAGTAGAATCAAACAATTTTACCAGAATCACGAGAATGAAATTTTAGAACAAGAACAGTCGACATAAACTTACCAGAAAACCTTTGAATACCTTGAATCGAATTGTGTGTCTGCTCTGATACCAATTGTGGATACCAGATTAGTGCAATAGTGAAGACATCAGTAATCAATAGCAATAAACATAGTTGATTTCAATACATCATCTGTCTCATTCATAGAACATATGATAAACCATTCAGAGAGTTTTTCAGCACGGTTACAATGGTTATGGATGATTAACCTAAACAATTAGGCTAACTAAACAATTTATACCCAGGCTTAAAGCCTAAGGGCCATGGCCCATGTAACTAGACTAAGCCCATTTAAGGTATTAACAAGATCAACCCTCAAACTTCTATTCAATACAAATTTAACCCTATCAGTCACCAGAGATGAAAAATCTGCCAAGGTGAAAAATACCACTAAGGTTAAGAAATTAACCGAAGTGAAGGTTACCACTGAAGCTGAAACATCAGATTGTGTGAAGATTGCTGAACCTTCCATCTCCACTAACACTAGTAGACCCATTATAAAGTGGGTACCAATTCAAACTTAATCTTCCTTAAGGTTTAAAGTCTCAAAGGGTATCTGGTATCTCGATAGTGGATGCTCTAGACACATGACTGGACAAAAGAACCCGCTCTCTGAATACAAGGAAGAGAAAGGCCCTTCAGTGACCTTTGGTGGAAATGGCAAAGGCTATACCAGAGGGTTTGATGTACTCACAAATGGTACAACTACCTTCCAAAGAGTCACTTGCGTAGAATGACTGAAGCACAATCTTCTTAGCATCAGTCAACTATGTGATTAAGAATATAAAGTATGCTTTACAAAGAAAGTATGTTCTGTCACTCGCAAGGAAGGAAAATTTGCTCTCAGTGGTTATCGCTTGGAGAATGTTTATGTTATTAACATGGAATCCTCAACCACTGAGAACATTTGTTTTCTATCCAAAGGCTCCTCAGATGTCAACTGGCTATGGCATAGGAGACTCTCTCATCTCAACTTCAAGACACCGAACTCTCTCTCATCAAAATAACTAGTCACTGGCTTACCTCAGTATTCATAAGCCAAGGAATCTCTCTGTTCAGCGTGTGAAAAAGGAAAGCTGACCAAAGCTAGTTTCAAATCAAAACAAGTGTCGTTAGTGACAACACCTCTTCATCTACTCCATATGGGTTTATTTGGCCCTATCAACATTCAATCCATCGCTGGAAACAAGTGAACTCTACTAATAGTCGATGAGTACTCTCACTATACTTCAGTGATGTTTCTCAGATCTAAGAGTGACACTCCAGATGAAATTGTTTCATTTGTAAGAAAATGGAATATCTAAACAACATGACAGTTCGCTCAATCAGGAGTGATCATGGAACTGAATTCAAAAACAGTTCTCTTGATAACTTCTTTGAGATTAAGGGTATATCTCACAACTTCTCAGTTGTGAGAACACCACAGAAAAATGGAGTCACTGAAAGGAGAAATAGAACAATCATCGAAGTTGCTCGATCAATGCTCAACGATTATCACCTACCAACTCAATTCTGGGCAGAAGCTGTCAACACTGCATGTTTCACTCAAAATAGATCGTTGATTGACAAACAATTTAAGAAGACTACTTACGAACTCTTCGATGGGAGAAATCCATCTCTCATATTTCTTCACATCTTTGGTTGTCAATGCTACATCTTAAACAACAGAGAGGATCTGGGAAAGTTCCATCCCAAAGTTGACCATGAAATCTTTCTTGGATACTCCTAAGTGTCCAAAGCCTTCAGAGTCTTCAAAAAACGAAGACAAACAATTAAAGAAACCATTCATGTCACCTTTGGTGAATCTCGTACAACAAATTCAAGACCCATTATTGAAAATGAGGAATTGAATCAGTGGATGTTCTCTCATATTGGGCAACCTGAAGCTTCCTTCATCCCTAATCCTTAAGCTCACACTCCCAATGTTGATGTTGATCCTGTCATTATCCCTAACATGTAGACAAGTGGAGCTGAGTCCTCTTCATGGATATCAGTTGTACCCATCAACACTATACCTCCCTCTGAACCTTCTAGTTCTGAAAACCCATCCACTTCTGATCAACAATCACCAAATGAAATTTCATTTGAACTTCAACAATTAATGCCTGATAATACCAACACTGAAGCCTCTTCTTTAGCACCTCTGGTAATTATCTCAGAGATGGAACCTCAACTTCATGCTCAGAGATGGACAAAGAGTCATCCAATCGAACAAATACTTGGTGATCCAAACGCAGGTATTCAAACTCGACGTGGTTCATGTAACATCCGACTCTTTTTAAATTTCATATCTCTGCTTGAACCCAAAAAGACAGATGATGCCCTCAGAGATCCAAACTGGGTCAGTGCTATGCAAGAAGAGCTGACTGAGTTTGAAAGAAACAAAGTTTGGAATCTCGTTCCTAGACCATCTGACAAAACTGTTATTGTCACCAAATGGGTGTAACGTAACAAGTAAGATGAGCATGGGACTGTAAACCGCAACAAGGATAGACTTGTTGCTCAGGGATACAGACAAGAGGAAGGCATATACTATTATGAAACATTTGCCCCCCGTGGCCAGGCTCGAAAGAATTCGATTATTCTTATCCTATGCAGTTCATAAAGACTTTAAAGTGCGTCACATGTATGTCAAGTCAGCATTCCTAAATGGAAAGCTGAATGAAGAAGTCTTTGTTGAACAACCTCCAGGGTTCTATGACCCTAAGCATACAGATTATGTTTATAAACTGGATAAGTCCTTCTATGGTTTAAAACAAGCCCCTCGTACATGGTATGATACTTTATCTTCTTATCGTATCGCTGAAAATTTTGAACGTGGAAAGATTGACAATACTTTGTTTTTCAAAAAATGTTAAAGGTTATATTATACTTGTTCAGATATATGTCGATGACATTATATTTGGATCCACTAACCCATCTTTGTACACTCGATTCATCGAACGTATGAAGAAAGAATATAAGATGAGTATTATGGGTGAGTTAACATACTTCCTTGGGCTTCAGATAAAGCAAAACAACAAAGGTACATTCATACACCACGGTAAGTACGTTAAAGATATACTGAAAAAGTTTGATCTTACTCAAAGCTCAGCAATGAAGACTCCTATGGCACCTCCGCTAACACTGAACAAGGATGCAAATGGGAAACCTATTAGTGTCACTGCCTATAGAGGAATAATCGACTCTCTCCTATATCTGACTGTTAGTCGATATGATATCATGTATTCTACTTGTTTACGTGCATGATATCAATCAAAACCCAAAGAATCACATCTGATTGCTGTAAAGCGAATATTTAGATATATGAAGGGTACTCCCAACCTAGGTCTTTGGTATCCCAAGAACTCAAGGTTCGATCTAACCGCCTATTCAGACAGTGATTTTGCTGGTTGCAAACTGGATAGAAAGAGCACCACTATAGGCTGTCAGTTTCTAGGTGGAATGTTGGTGAGTTGGACAAGAAAGAAGCAAAATTCAGTGTCCACATGAACCGCTGAAGCTGAGTACGTAGCCGCTGGTAGTTGTTGTGCTCAGGGATTGACTCAGAGCTGTGACCGCGACTCAAACCTCCCGGTCTGTCCCCGCTGCTACAACAACTCCTTCAAAGAGGAAACAATCTGAATCCCCTATTGGTTCTTCAAAGAAGACTAAGAAGTATCCAAAGGAGAAAGCCAAAAAATCATCAGGGATTGACTCTTCATGGTCTTCCCTTGATCATTTCGTGGTTCACTCCACCACATCTGATGTTGCCACCACAACCGCCTCAGCGATCACGTCTATTGTTGACTCTACGCTAGCATCTACCCCCACGGCCTAAGTGCCTCAAAGCACTGAAGGTATCATATTAAGCACCGCCATTGCTTCTCTGCCACCGCGCACGACCATCTTTATTTCTATTGCTTCTTCTCCTACGGTTTCGTTGGTCATCATTTCAGCACCAGCGGTATCAGGACCAGTCCTCACTGATACCGATGTTGACTTGCTCACACGCCTCAGGGTGAGCAATGCAGGTACAGGACCTGAAGGTTTTCCTCTCGGAGACTTTTAGATACCCCAATTCTCGACTCCTTTCGAGCAAGACATGGACACACACTTTGGGGGAAACAAGTAGGATTCCTTCTGACTTGAACCTTCAAGTATTCCATCATCCCTACCCTTAATTATTTCGGATACTAATCTCGAGCATCCTCATACTCAACTATTTGTTATGTTTACAGGTCATAAATTGGAGGCCATTCATCGCTCTCTTCAAGACATAAACATTTCCATCGCCACTCTTTCCACCAATCTCTCCAACAACACAATGCCATCACTGCCGCTGACAATGCCTTGAAGCAAGTCACCACCTCCCTCTCCTCTAAAGCTGATAACTCTCAACTTGCAGCTCTTCAGAAGGTGGTCGATCAGTTGAAGTTTGATGTCGCCGCACCTCTTTTGTTAGCGCTCTCAACTCCTCCTTCTTCAACCTCTCTTCCAAAGTCGATGCAAATAACCAACTGTTGGGCGACATTTTGGCCCAGCTCAAGACACCAACTCCTCAGCCTTCCCCCTCTTTTACATTTGAGGACCGTAAGGCACTTAACATGGTCACTGACTATGTGGTCTTAGGAGCTAACCTCTTTACTCGTGTCGACGGTCTGGAGATTGCTACCAAGATCGCTGTCACTGCTCTTCCTCCACCCCCTCGTGATGATGACAAGAAGGGGAGAATAAAGAGAAAGCTCAATCTAAAGGGGAGCCAGAGAAAGAAATTGAAAGGAAGGAACCAGAAGTCGCTCCTCAATCTAAGGGGGGGCTTGCTAAAGAGGAAGACGAAGAATGCATTCCTATCACCAACAGAAATGAACCAGCTCAGATTATGCTTGATAGTCCTTAGGCTGAAGACGCTGATGTTGAAGCCGAAGAAGAAGATGATGTTGAAGACATCACCAACGAGGGTAAAGACCTCGAAGGTGGTGATGATGACAGTGACAAAGATGAATTCTTCTTTCATGCTTCTGCACCAATGGTGACTGTCCCTAAAAAGGGCATTGTGATTCTAGAACAAGGGGAGGACCTCAGCGTCCAATAAGAAGACCCCTCAGCACATGATCTTTAGTTGATGGACGCTCTAACCATATTTCGGCTTGTGATCAATCCATATAAAGAGTGGTGCCCCCCTCATGGAATTTCTCATATAATAAGAATGCAAAGAAAAAAGAAGCAGCAAAGCAAAAAGGAGTTGCTGCTGAGGGAAACATGAAGATTAAACGATCTGAGGGGGAGCTGAAAACTTCAGAGGTACGCCTTGACCTCATCTCTTTATCTGAACCCCTCAGTATTGTACCCCTCTCCTCTGTTCCCTTTCCTGATTTTCCCATGCACTCATCCCCTTCTTCTTCTTTCAGCCCATCCTCTCCCCTTTTTAGTACCTGTACAGAGAGAATAACCCCAACTTATACTCTGGAAGTTGAAGAAGAAGAAGAAGAAGATGATGATGAACAAGATCTGCTAAGCCATCCAACAAGACCCTCATGACCAATTCAAAGGTCTGAGGATGAAGAGAAAAAGAGAATGGCAGAGCACGTCTCTCAGCTAGAGAGACAAAGAATCAAAATCCCTCCTCGTGCAAGCGCTGATCAGGATGAACTCGGATTCCTATCTCAAGCTGAAAAGGAAGAATCCATTAAAGCTGAGCAAGCTCTGAAGCATACAAGCAAGACGTTCAATTCGCTTTATCGCTTGCTTAGAAGTCTGTCTCGGATGAAAAACTAAAAAAGAATCCTATCAGAGTTCAAGCACACTTGCTAAAAGAAGCCGAAGAGGAGGCTCGAAAAAAAGGTCGTCAAGGACTCAGAGATCGAATGGTGCAAAGAGAATATAGAGAACATAAATCTTCCTGAAAAGATAACTGATGTTTCTACTACAGGGAAGACGAAGAAAGGATCAATGATGGTTTCGATAACCATCTGCAGATTAGATACTTCTGCAAAAACAATGTTCATGTCAAAGCTGGAGAACTTCAGATTTTATGAATGGCTGGAAATCAGAAATGCCATTCAGAAGTCTAAGTCCAAGTATAAAGTTTATGTGGAGAACTTTGTTAACAAACTTCTAGATCTAATCTCAGCGGTCGTAGAAATCCCTCCACTACCTCAGAAACCATCACGCCAAAGAAAGCGAGTATCTACTTCTGAAGAAGAACCTTTTTTCGAAATGAAACTGGAATTGAATTCTCAGAAGAAGCAGTTCTTGGTCCCCCACCTGACGTTTCAGCGCTTGATCTATCACTTCCGAGAGAATGCCCCTTTGCTTTTGGTCAACTGTTAGGCATCCCATATGGAATCATCTTTTATGATCACGAAGGCCAAGTCAGATTTTAACGATTCTCTGAACTTCATCTCTGCCCTCTTGCCCATTTGAAGAATCTCATCTACTGGAGTGATATGACCAGTCTCGGTGATGCCATCAAGAGACATATCTACTTAGATTTCAAAGCCAGAAAGAGAAGAGGAGAACAAGTACCTGACTATCTAATCAGAGATGAAGAAAAAAATCTCGAAGCCTTATTTGAAGACGAAGACCTCTAGCTGATAGATTCCCAATTCTTCTTTGTAATTTATCAGTTCTTAACTTTTAGTTCTTGTTTTGTACTTTCACTTGTACTTGTAACTTTCAGATTCCCTTTGTAAAACGATTACGAAATAATGAAAGTTTCAGTGAAGTACTTTACTCCATCAATACTAGAAAAGATCCCAAAATAGTAAATGAGACATGTATATTACCAGTCCTATTATCCTTATATTTTGACACTTAGCAATTTTCTTATGTTGCTTTGTCATCATCAAATAGGGGAAGATTGTTGATCCAAACTCTCTTAGTGATTTGATGACGATCCTTTAAATACTTAATGAAAACTACATTACACATTTGTATGTATTAGTGTTTCACCATCAACGATCATAAGCTGAATTTATTCAGTGATCGCTGAGCCCTTCCTATGTAAACTGTTTATGTAATCTCTGAAGACAAGCCTCGCGCCGAAAAGAACTCATCGCTGAAGTCGAAGACCAAGCTGATGAACAAGACACGTCTACTCATGATCTGAAGAGGTATTTAGTGAAACTAAGACAAGTCTACAACGCACGGCAACTCAACAACAAATCTTCAGCGATAGCTGAGACTTTCATTAAACCTCACTGAAGAAAGAATACATCAGCAATCACTGGTCATGAAGCTTGCAGTTTAATATTTGTTTGTCTTATCCTCTTGCACAAATAGTACGAAGGTACAAAAGCAAACATTCTTTTGTCCATAATCATACAACCACTCTGCCAACTACACTATTTACCATGCGGCCAAGAGCATGTCTTTGACAAAAGTTAGAAGCATGCATCCAATGAAGATTTGACACGTGTAAAGTGCCTCTACCATGCATTAAATGCGTGGGGGTATAATTAGGAGTGATACCCTTCATTTTGAAGGGTCCTGAATCTCTTCTGTGTGCATTGTAGAAAACCTATTTTCTACAAACTCCTTCTTTCCCTTTTCTAGTGCAAGAAAACTTAGTGATTTCTTAGTTTGTTTATATTAGGTTTACCTTATCTATTTCCGCAATAAACTATAAATTGTGTTTTTGATTTTCTCAATAATCAATAAACAAATTTAAACATAAAAATTATGCTTGTATTCAACCCCCCATTCTACAAACTTACACTTGTAGAACTCTACGGGACCAACACTCCTAAAGCAAGACTCCGAACCTACACCTAAACGAGAAAAGAGCAAAACAACCACCCACGCGAAATAGTGTGTTGGGCGGCTTGTGCCGCAACCTAACGCCGCGCAGCAGGCCGCGCAACTCTCTGTTTGCGCTGGTTCTCTCCCCAAATCGCACAACTCCGATTTTCAACTCCAAATCCAATCCAATACTGATTTTATCGATTCAAACTTTCCCCAAAACGAAAATATCATTATAGAACTGATTGAATCTATAAAAACCACATTTAAAGGTATCCAGATCATTTAAATAGGGCAGTTTAAACTCTAAAACCAAAACCCTTGGTTCATGGATTGCACCATGATGAAGATGAGTTTTCTCAAAGAATCCCATGGAAACTAGTAAAACCAACCTGAAAGCATTACTCACTTAGGTTTTCCAATCCAAAATCCTTTAAGAAGATGAAAGCTTCAAGTAAAGAAACTTGTTGATCCAAACTCTCTTAGTGATTTGATGATGACCATTTGTGTATCTTAGTGAAATATACAAATAGCATTTGTATGTATTAGTGTTTCACCATCAGCACTAATATACTGAGTCTGTTCAGTATCGCTGATGGTATCCATTGTTTTAGTCTCATAAACTCAACGATAAATGTCCATCAGTGATAACCTGAGCCTGTTCACTTATCACTGATGATTGTTGATAGTTTCATATGTAAGCAATGTTGTTTGTAATCCCTGAAGACAAGTTTCGCGACAAAGAGTTCATCGCTGACATCGAAGACAAAGCTGATGAACAAGTGACAAGTCTATTAATGATCTGATGCGGACATCAGTGAAACCAAGAGAAGTCCACGTGCGCGACATTTCAAGAAGAAGACTTCAGCGATAGCTGACTTGCATCAGCTCTTCTTTGATGGAAGACCTAATCAGCGATCGCTGATCATGAAGCTTCTACTTCAAGAAATATTTGTCTTATCTCCTTGCACACTCCGTACGATTTGTCAGACAAGACATGCTTTTGTCCAAGATCGTACAACCACTCTGCCACTACATTGTTCACCATACGGCCCAAAGCATGTTGCGCAAAAAGTCTGAAGCATGCACCCAACCATATGATGACACATGTAAAGTCCTCCTGCCATGCATTTAATGCATCGGGTATAAATAAGAGGAATGCCCTTTCAGTTTGAAGGTGGTCTCTCCCTCAACTACTTAGTGCTTAGAAAAAATATATCTATTTTTCTATACCTCATTTTCTCTCTATTTCTTTTGCAAGAACACTTAGTGATTCTCAAGTTTGTTTAGATTAGGTTCTACTTAATTTTATTTCGCAACAAACTGTAAATTATGTTTGATTTATCAATAAACAATTTAGAAACCTATAAATCTTGTGTTTGTATTCAACACCCCCCCCCCCCTACAAACTATTACTAAACTATATTGATAATGGTTCTCTTGCAAAACCTCCTCGATTTAGTAGAGATAACTTTAATCTCTGGAAAAATGAAATTATGCTTTTCTTAGAAGGTGTAGATCCTACTATACCCCACTACGTGGAAAATGGACCCTATATCCCATACATTCTTTCTCCTGCTGTTGCAGCCACTGCTACTACTCCAGCCATTCCTGAAAGACAACTCATTAAAGACGTCTCTCAATGGACTGAAGATGATAAGAAGAAAGGTAGCCATTGATACCAAAGCCAGATCAATCATATCTATGGCTCTACCTGATGAGGTTTATCATTCCTTCATGAACCTCAGATCCTCCAAATCCAAGTGGGACACAATCTGTGTTCAATATGAAGGTACATCTGATGTACAAGAGTCCAAAAAGATAAATTTGGTAAGACAATATGAAAGCTTCATTTGTGGTAAGAATGAAACTTTATCTGAAGTACACCAACGTTTTAACTGTTTAATTATTGATCTAAAAACTGTTGGTAAGACCAATTCTAACTCTGAGATTCTGACAAAACTCTTGGATTGTCTTCCTGAAAGTTGGGACAATTATACTATGTGTCTTCAAATATCTAAGGATCTAAAATATATGACCTTAAGCACTCTTTTTGGCACTATGCTCAATCATGAGCAATCTTGTCAGCTTAAGAAGAATCTTGTAAAAGATTCAAAAAACACACATGTTGCTTTAATCTCCTCAGAGTTGATGCCCACTCCGCGATCTTCTGTCACAATCACTGAGATGGAATCTAACTCAGATGATTCATCAGAAACTGATCCTTCAGAACTTGATGAATCTCTGGCACTCTTGACAAACTCCTTCAGGAGATTTGCAAGAAAGAGTAACTTCAGAAGAAATAAACCTCTCCATCACTGACAAGCCTAAATCATCTCCCATTGATAGGGCAACTGCTACTTGCTATAACTGCGAAAAAGGACATTTTGCTAGTGAATGCAGGTCAAAGAAAGTCTTCAAACCTTCTTCATCATTCAAAAACTCCTCTACCTCTAAATCTATAGATGACAAATACCTGAAACTCAAAGAGAAATACCTGAAGTTGAAAAACTTCAAGAAGAAAGGTAAAGGTCTAATCGCTGAAGAACACGATTGGGCTGAATCTGATGAGGAATCAGATTTTGATGAAGAAGATGAGGCCAATCTCTGTCTAATGGCCGATATTCAAGAAGTAAAGAACCCGCTGATATTTCATCCACATCCTCAACTTATCAAGTATCAACCTCTTATACTTCAGCTAACATTGATGCTGATAGACTTCACGCTATCGATTCACTGACTATTGATTTATATGACGCCCTGAATGGCAAGACCCAAGCTGAACAAATAAATCTTGATTTAACTGAACAGCTTAATAAATGTCATTTAAGGATCCAAGAACTCTCTTAAATTGAAGAAAGTTTAAACGATCAGGTCTATGTAAATCAAGTAACCAGCATTGAACGCAAACAAGTTATCGTTGAATTGAAAGCTGAAAAGGCTACTGTTGAAGGATGATGCGAATCCTCAGCAAAGATCACTGAGATAATCGGTGCTTAGATCCCTGTCAATGACAGAAGTGGTCTTGGTTTTAATGCTAACACAGAAGAACCAACCAAAGATCGTTCCATGCTTAAGTTTGGAATGTTCGTCTCCTACATCCCTGACACCTCATCACCTCAGTGCTCTTCTTCTAATACTCTTATCCCCGAGGAAAAATCTTCTTTGATCCCCAAACTCAAAGACAAAGAAAAAAATGTTTTACAAAATCCTCAAACGGGTACCAAAGTGCCAAAGCTGAAGAAGTCTCAACCTTCAGCTACTCAACCTTCAATCTCAAAAGTTAAGATCCCTGAACATGTTTAACGATCAACCCCAAGAATAAAGGTTGATGTGATAGCTATGAAATCTGAAGAACCCAAGGTTCCTCCGATATCTGATGCTAAAGGCATTCTTGGTACAAGCCCTGTCCATTTAAAATTATCAAATGCTCATGCATATGGTCCTAAATCTACTTTCAGCTATAGGAAATGCTATCACTGTGGACTTACTAATCATATTTCTAGTAAGTGTCCCACAACCACCAAAGCTGAGAAATCAGCTAAGGTGAAGATGACTGCCTCCAAGGCAAACAAGATCACCCCAGGTGAAAATCAGGCCAAGGTGAAAAATACCATTAAGGTTAAGAAATTAACCAAAGTGAAGGTTACCACTGATGCTGAATCATCAGATGCTGTGAACACTGTTGATCCTTCCACTTCTTCTTCCACTGACAAATGTGGACCCATTGTAAAATGGGTACCAATTCCAAATTAATCTTCTTTTTGTTTGCAGGTCTCGAAGGGTATCCGGTATCTTGATAGTGGATTCTCTCGACACATGACTGGAGAAAAGAACCTGCTCATTGAATTCAAGGAAAAGAAAGGTCACTCAGTGACCTTTGGTGGAAATGGAAAAGGCTATACCCGAGGGTTTGGTGTATTCTCAAATGGTATAACTACCTTCAGAAGAGTCGCTTACGTAGAAGGACTGAAGCACAATCTTCTTAGCATCAGCCAACTATGTGATAAAGACTACAAAGTATGCTTTACTAAGGAAGCATGTTTTGTCTCTGACAAGAAGGAAAAGGTTGCTCTCAGCGGTTATCGTTTGGAAAATGTTTATGTAATAAACATGGACTCAATAACCAATAAGAACATTTGTTTTCTCTCTAAAGCCTCATCAGATGTCAACTAGCTATGGCATAAGAGGCTCTCTCATATAAACTTCAAAACGCTGAACACTCTCTTTTCAAAAGAACTTGTCACTAGCTTGCCTCAGCACTCATACGCCAAAGAATCCCTTTGTTCAGCATGTGAGAAAGAAAAACAAACTAAAGCTAGCTTAAAATTAAAACAAGTGTCATCAATGACAAACCCTCTTCAACTCCTCCATATGGATTTATTTGGCCCTGTCAACATACAATCCATTGCTGGAAAGAGATATACTCTCGTCATAGTAGATGAATTCTCTCGCTATACCTGGGTAATGTTTCTCCTTGCTAAGAGTGACACCCCATATGAACTCATATATTTTGTCAGGAAAAGGGAAGTCCTGAACAATATGATTGTTCGCTCAATCAAGAGTTATCATGAGACTGAATTCAAAAACAGTTATTTTGATAACTTCTTTGAGAGCAAGGGCATTTCTCACAATTTCGCAGCGGTAAGAACACCTCAGCAAAATGGAGTCGCTGAAAGAAGAAACAAAATGATCATCAAAACTGCTCGATCTATGCTCAACGATTCTCATCTTCCACCTCAACTATGGGCAGAAGTCGTCAATAACGCCTGTTTTACTCAAAATAGGTCGTTGATCGTAAAAGATTCCACAAAACTGCCTATGAACTTTTCCATGGGAGAAAGCCATCTATCAGCTTTCTTCATATCTTTGGTTGTTAGTGTTTCATCTTAAACAACATAGATTCACTTGGAAAGTTCGATCCCAAAGTTGACGATGGAATATTTCTGGGATACTCTTCAGTGTCCAAAGCTTTCAGAGTCTTCAACAAGATAAGACAAACCGTTGAAGAAACTATTCATGTCACCTTTGATGAATCCCAATCAGCAAATTCAGAATCTACTGCTGAAAACGAAGAATTGAATCAATGGATGTTTTCTCACTATGGGGAACCATAAGCTAACTTCAATCCTGACCCTCAAGTCAACAACCCAATCGCTGATGATGACCCTATCATTATTCCAAGCATGCAAACAAGTGAAGTTGAATCCTCTTCCTGGGTCTCAGCTATTCCCATAAACACTTTGCCTCTTTCTGAACCCTCAACCCCTGAAAATCCATTCACTTTTAATCAACTATCAGTGAATGAAATATCATCTGAACCTCAACAACTCTTGCTTGATATACCAGACACTATCGTTGCTGAAGCCTCTTCTTCAGCATCTCCAGAAATCCATTCTAGGCTAGAAATTCAAGCTCCTGCTCAACGATGGACATTAAATCATCCAATCGATCAAATTCTAGGTGATCCAAACACATGTATTCAGACACGGTGGAGTTCAGGTAATATCTGTCTTTTTGTTAATTTTATTTCGCTAATTGAACCAAAGAAAACTGATGATGCCCTCAGAGATCCAAACTGGGTCAATGTTATGCAAGAAGAGCTGGATGAATTTGAAAGAAACAAAGTTTGGAATCTTGTCCCCAGACCATCTGATAAAACTGTTATAGGCACCAAGTGGGTGTATCGAAACAAGTTAGATGAATTTGGAACGGTAACCCGCAACAAAGCTCGTTTAGTTGCTCAGGGATACAAGCAAGTGAAAGGCATAGACTATGATGAAACCTTTGCCCCAGTGGCAAGACTTGAAGAAATTAGACTTTTTCTAGCCTATGCAGTTCACAAAGACTTCAAAGTTCACCAAATGGATGTCAAATCAGCATTCCTTAATGGAAAGCTGAATGAAGAAGTTTATGTTGAACAACCCCCAGGATTCGCTGATCCTAAGCATCCATAATATGTTTATAAGCTCGATAAGGCCCTTTATGGTTTAAGTTATGCACCTTGTGCATGGTATGACACTTTATCTTCCTTTCTTATTGCTGAAAATTTTGAACGTGGAAAAATCGATAACACTCTATTTTTCAGAAAAGGCAAAGGTCATATCATTCTTGTTCAAATATATGTCGATGATATTATATTTGGTTCTACTAACCCTTCTCTGTGTACTCGATTCACTGAACGAATGAAGAATGAATATAAGATGAGTATAATGCGTGAACTAACATACTTCCTTGGACTTCAGATCAAGCAGAGCGATAAAGGTACATTTATTCACCAAGGTAAGTACGTTAAAGATATGTTGAAGAAATTCGATCTTACTCAAAGCTCAGCTATGAAAACTCTTATGGCACCTCCGCTGACACATAACAAGGATCCCTCTGGAAAACCTGTTAATGTCACCGCCTATAGAGGAATGATCGACTCTCTTCTCTATCTTACAGTGAGTCGTCCTGATATCATGTATTCTACTTGCCTTTATGCACGATATCAATCTGAACCCAAAGAATCACATCTGATCGTTGTGAAGCAAATTTTTAGATATTTAGGGTACACCCAACCTAAGTCTTTGGTATCCCAAAGACTCAGGCTTCGATCTAACTGCCTATTCAGATAGTGATTTTGCAGGTTGCAAACTGGATAGAAAAAGCACCACAGGAGGCTGTCAACTCCTAAGTGGAAAGCTGGTGACTTGGACAAGTAAAAAGAAAAACTCAGTGTCCACCTCCACAGCTGAAGCTGAGTATGTACCTGCTGGAAGTTGTTATGCTCAGGTCTTATGGATGAGAAATCAGCTATTAGACTACGACCTTCAGCTATCAAAAATTTTTATCTACTGCGATAACATAAGTGCCATCGCTATAACAAATAACTCAGTTCTACACTCAAAGACCAAACACATTGAAATTAGATATCATTTTATCAGAGATCATATGATGAATGGAGACATAGAACTTCATTTTCTTCCTACTGACTATCTGTTAGCTGATCTTTTTACCTAGCCTCTTGATGAGACAAGATTCAACTTTCTCATTAGCGAGCTTGAAATGCTGAACCTTGAAGACTCTTCAGCGGTAAAGCATTAAGTCATCAATAAGACTCTAGCTCTGTTGTTCATCTTATCATGTAAATTCTCTCTGATACTAAGGTATGTTCTCTATTCTAGATCACTGAAGTTATCTTCAGTAAGATGTCTTTTCAAAAGAAAATCTTGATCACTCACATTTCTCTATCAGTGATCCTTTTTGAAAAAGAAAAATCATCACTAATATTTTTCATCAGTGATTCTTTGAAAACTTATCCAACCCTGATACTTTGCAACTATCAGGGATGCCTTTTTGAAAAATGAAAACGACAGTTTTTTTGTGACGTCATCAAAAGAGGATAAACCATGGCACGCCTTTTTGTATGACACCTTCATCCGTTACACTTTATGTCCAATCATTTTTGTGGGACGCGTCCGTGTCATGATGAGTATTTTTCTCACTCATCAACCTTTCTCTCTTCTCTCTCATTCCTATATAAACAACCATTGTTTATATTTTTCCTCTTTACGCTCACTAAACACTCTCAAGGAAAGAACATCCTTTGCATTCAAACGAACTAAGAACCTAAGAACTTTGATCTTCAAACTTTCACGACAACGGGTTCATACTTCTAATCTCTAATGCTTTTTGGACAACAAAAACCTTTCTTTGATCTTAACCCTTTGTTAACAAAGATCAAAAAGTGTTTATCTTCTAACAAAAATCATTTTCTTTCATGATTTTTCGCACAAACTTTAACAAGTTTTCATAAGTTTAAAACTTTTCTTTAAGCTTTCCCTCTCTTCTTAAATATGTTTTCCAGATTCTTCCTTAACAGGAAACTGGTAAAACAGAGTTTTCTACCAGTTTAGGTAATCACTAAAATTGGGAAATCATTCTTTACATGTTTCTTTCCTTAAAAAGAAACTGATTTTCCCTAATTCTTATTTTGGAAATCTTTCCTAACTAAGAAAGTATGTTCCTCTTCTTCGTTGTTCTATCTTCTCAGAAATGGCCCAAGCTGTAACAATGGTCAAATCCAAGAACGTAAGGTTCGAGCTGAACCAAGTACAGTTCGTGGCAAACAATCATCTGGCCCTACTCCACTTTCCTGAAAAGAATCCATGCCTCCATCTCGCTAAAGCCGTAAACTTGCTCCACAATTCCCCAATCTTCTATGCACTTACCGTCGCACCTCCTGCTCACCGGAACCTCCTTCAGCAGTTCTGGTTCACTGCTGAGCGTATCAAAGTTACCCTGAAATCCAAGAAGGTGGCCATTGTGATTGCCTTCCAAACTGAGCTCGGACATGGCAGTATCACTGCCAACGAAATCCGCTCATCTCTCTGACTGCCAGTGGCACCCTTTGATGCCCTCCCACTGATGATGAACTAATCAGATTTCTGTATCTCATGGAATATACATGGGATCTGAAGCCATGCACCGACCTCCCTGACAAAAATCTTACCAAGATCCTGAAGGCCAAAATGCCTTCAGAGCTCAACTTCCTTTTCTCCCACATTATCTCTTCTATAAATAGGTAGACCGGTTCGCTGGATCAAGCCAACCGTTATCAACTGCGGATGGGGTACAACTTCATCACTGTACGCCTGCATGATTTTTGACGACATGATGGTGAAAGTCAAAAAAGAGAAACGAGGGTTGAAGGTACCCTATGTTCGCTTTGTATCAGCTCTCCTTGCCTTCTTCCTGAAAGAACAATACCCGACAAAAGCTTATTACCAACTCCCACAACTAGGAGTCCGAATCCTAGATGTGGAGCGAACCGACAACGAGGTTAGTCTTTATGCCCTTAAACTCCTTCTTTCTCCTACTTCTTCTTCTTCTTCTTCATCTTCTTCTCAGGCAACAATGTCTGCAGTACAACCCCCTGCAGCTTCCCAAGTTGCCACCTCCACGTCCTCAGCAAAGAGGAAACCATCTGCAACCACTCTTGGTCCTTCCAAAAAGACCAAGAATTTTTCTAAGGAGAAAACCCCACCCTCAACAACGACTACATCAGGGATCGCCTCTTCACAGGCGACCCTTAAAGACTTCGTGGTACGCTCCACCAATCCTGACACCGCATCACCTACCACTTCAGCGACCTTCTCTGTCATTGAATTATCGCTGGCAACTACCCCACCACTCTCAGTGCCTCAAAGCACTGAAGAGTTTGATTTCAGCAATGCCAGTGCCACCCCCGCTTACTGCATGCCCTTCTCTACACCATTTGCTTCTCCCACCATCACCTTCGTCAACACATCTACTGCACCAACGACAACGGTCGCTGACTCACAAGAATCATTGCTACAAAAACTCATCCGCAACAACACTATGGGACCTGATGGTCTCCCTCTCGGGGACTCTCAAAGAATGCCTCAAACGTCATTGTCCCCTGTGGAGAATGGCATGCTTTATTATGGCGGGAGTAGTCACTTTGAGATCTTCTCGCAGCCATTAGGTACTCTACCTTCGCTACCCCTTTCTTCTCACCCCTCTCCTAATTTTGAGCTTTCCTTTGCTCAAAGTTCTTTTTCTCTTACAGGTCCTAATTTAGGTACGATCACCACCTCTCTTCAAAGAGGTCAGGGATCGAGTAGATTCTCTCTCCACCAATCTCACCAACAACACAAACAATGTGAACATTTCCGGCGATACCCTGAAAGAGATCTCCACTTCCCTCTCCTCCAAAGCTGACAACTCTCAGCTTTCAGCTTTGAAGGATGAGGTAAAAAAGTTGAAGACGGATGTGGAAACCAACTCCTCATCCCTGTAGTCGCTGACCTCAACCATCACATCTATCAGCACTGTAGTCGGCTCACTCTAATCTCCTGTCACCGACCTAAACACCAAGGTCGACACCACCAACACCCTACTCCACGAAATCCTTCAGCGGATGAATGAACCAGTGGCTCCTGCCCCATCCTTCACTGGTGACGATCGGTCAAAGATAGGGATGGTGGCTGATTTTGTGTTAATAGCCACTGATGCGATCTCTGGCCTTGAAGCCAGAGTGGAAAAACTCGAGGCCACCCCTGCCTCAACCTCGGTGATTCTTGGCCACGAAGACAAGAGCACTAAGTCTGTAGCTGCTGCTGCTGAATCCACTCCCCTAAATGTTGATGATGACAAAGAGGGGGAGAACGAACAAGACCCTCCTTATGCTGAGGGGGAGGAAAATAAAGAAGACCCTCCTAATGCTGAGGGGGATGAAAATGATGAAGACCTCCCTCATGCTGAGGGGGAGGAAGAGAAGACCCAAACTCCTCCTTCTTCTCCCTGGCTCATTCCCTCTGAAGAGGAAGAAGAAGAAGAAGAAGAAGAAGAAGAGGAGGAGGATATGGAGATCCTTGACGATGAACCCTCAAATAAGGACGTTGGTGGAGATGATGATGATGAAGAATCAGGTCTCTGGTTCCAACCTGCCTCAATCAGGGTTCCTGCTCCCAAGGGTGTCGTCATTAAAGAAGCAGGGGACAAGACTGCGAAGACCCCTACAAAGAAATCTTCCCAGGGTAAGCAGAAAGGGATTGCTGCTACTCGGAACCTCAAGACCGTCTTTGCTGCTGAGAAGGAGAAACCTTCTCAGGTATGCCTCTCCCTAATACCTTTCTCTGCTTTTACTCTCTCTCACCTCAAACCTACTCTATACACTTATGTTAGGGTCAATTTATGTTGAATAGAAGTTCAAGGGGCTGAATTGTATTTCTTTAATTTGAGCCTAGTTAGTGAACGGTCCGTGGGCTTGTTAACCACGGGCCTGCCATATATAATGTTTTGTTTTAGCCATTGTTTAGGATAGTTGTTCATTATTGCTTTCCTAAACATATTGTAATCTCTCTGCATTATTGAAAACTAATTGGATGACCAGTTGAAATCATAACCTACTGTTATTATCTATTAATTTCATATTGTTCGTTGCATGGATTTGGAACTATCAATTGGTATCAGAGCAGACGGACAAAATCCATTCAAAGTTCTCTGTTTGAATTCTGGTAAGTTTTCTGAACAATACGGTTGTGTTCTTCTTTGAATGTCTATATTTTGATTCTGTTGAAATTGATCGTTTTCGTTTATTGGATATTGTTAGTATCATTCTTATCAGTGATTCTGCAAGTTTTCGTATTCTAATTCGATCGTTTGAGTGAGTTTTAAGCAAATTAAAGTTCAAAAGTTTTGGTTGTGTTCTTGAGAAAAATCGAATTTTTAACCATCAAAACTTGTTGTTTTTGCTTCAAAATCGATCTGGGTAGTGTTATTTTTGTGTTTGGTCGTGTTCCTAATCTTTCAGGAACGATTTTGAGCAACCCTAGTCGATTCCCAATCGATTTGGAAACTCCAGACGTACTTTTCGGATAACAGCAGCACCTTCCGGAAGTTCGCTTATTCTTTCCGGACACGAATCAGCTTTCCGGGTAAGTTTTCTAAATTCCAACCTTTCCGGGTATATTTGTTCCGGAAACCCAAAGTTTACGGTAAAATAGTTTGTCCGGACAACTCAACGTTTTCGGTAACCTATTTTATCCGGACAACTCAAAGTTTCCGGTTATACTGATTCTTCCCAGACACTCCATCATCAGGAAAGCGTATCATCCGGAAACCCTTTCCACCCGGTAAGTATTTCATCCAGAAACTATTTTCATCCGGTAAGTTTGTGTTTATTCCTTATTTCATTCAGAAACTATTGTCTTCCGGTAACCTATAGTTATACGGAAACCTTAGTCTGTCCGGACACTTCTGTGTTATCCAGACACTTATGTGTGTTGAACTGTTTTTCACTCAATCTGATCCAGACACTTCCAGATCAGACATCACATCCGGATTCCTATCCGTTAAGTTCAGTACTATTGAATTCTTACCGTTTTTAGTACAAATCATTCGTAGAACCTGCGTTAGGATATCACTCGTAGTACCTTGCGTTAAGTTATCACTTTGAATCGAACACATCGTCTGACGATCACTCCAGTGCAACATAAGATGTCTTATTCACCTCAGTCAAAGGAAAAGACAAGTCAGGTATGTGAATCTAACCAACAAGATTTCTTGAATCAAATGCAATCACTTGTTGAACGGGCAGATTCTTTTCAGGCCACCTCTAATGAACAACTGCTTGAGATCAGATATCTATCTGAAAATCTAGATGTTCAAAAGAGAATAACCGAGAAATATAAGTCTGAAAATGCTAGCTTAAAAGACAAATGCAAAAATCTTTCAATAGCACCTAAGGACTTAAGGGCCAAATTATCTGAACTTCAGTCTCAGTTTGATCAGTGTATGAATGAGAAAGCAGAAATTGTTTATCAATGTTCTACTCTTCAAATTCAGCACAAGGAATTTGTTGCTAAAATTCTTGATCTTGAAGCCAAAATTCATAAAAGAGGTCAAACTGATCAGACTATCCATATGAATAAACCAAAGGAGTTCACGTATTTCAACAAGGACTGGGGAATCGGATATGATAACCCGCACTACCTGAAAAAGGGTATAGCCAAAAGACCTATATTGTATGATTTTAGATGTCTTGGAATAGCCAAAGAGTATCCGGAATATGCAATTAAATGGACTGGTCCTCTTGAACCTGAAAAAGAAGAGGAAACTGAGGAATACAGACGCACACACACATCCAAAATGCAACTTCCATTCTGTTATGGAACTTTAAATTATTCCTATGAGAAAAACAAGAAGTACCTCTCGAATGACTACTTCGATTGCTATAAGGTTGTAACGCCCAAGGATTCCTCCAAGAAGGATGAGGTCCAAGCAGCCGAAACCAAGACTGAGACGGATAAGTACAAGCTCTATGTTCCCCCTCTCATCTTGGAAGAAAGGATAGTCAAGTTGGAGGAGTCACTCGAGAAAGAAAGGTCGAATTTTCAAAAGGAAAAACAAGCGCTAATCCAGGAACTTGAGAATATTAAGTCGGTCAAAACCGAAATTGTGTCTGATGAAGGACAGGAAATCCTTCGGTGTGAAATCACTAAGCTCACATCAAAACTGGCTGCCTTGGCAACAGATGCGATGCAAGAGTATACGAGAAATGGTCAGCTCCAATAGCAGATTGACCAACTCCAATCTGAAAAGCATATTTCACCCGACTCTTCCTCCAACTCATCGGACACGTCTTCGTGTAAAGATTTCATAAGCAAAACCTCTTCAACACAAGACGATAAAGATTATCAAGACGAGAGTGTGTTAAGGAATTTGAACTCTGATTTTTTCTTAGCTTCCGCACCAAATTCCCCAAAGCACACAAGCACTAAGTGTTCCTCGCCTTCCTCGACCGATCCAAGTCCTGTAATTTCGGATGTTGATTTTTCTGAATATATGAACTCCGAAGACAATTCTGAAGAAGAGTTTGAGTCGTTCCCTTTCGACAAACCTCTTCCGAGTCATAGTCAATAGTCAATCGACCGGTCAATTTTCTAAAGGGTGGATGTTCAAAAACAAAGGCCCCAGCTATGATTAAGATTTCTAAATCTCAACCTGTTTCTCAAAAACAATCACAGCCGAGGCAAAAGACCGAGAAATTGCCTACCAAAAATACTGCTTCTTCAAAAGTCACTGACCATGCTGTCCATGTTGTTTCAGATAAAAATGGTCACACTAAACAAGAAAAACCAAAGTGGCTAGCTAAGGAACCTATCAAGGATGCTGCATCAAAGTCCTTCAATACTGTTATTTACCCTAGAATGAACAAAAACGATTGTGCTTGGAATCATAGGAATGATTTTGTTAAAAGAGATGTTAATTTTCCGATGAAAATTTACTCCCTTCAGCAATTGATTCAATTATCGCACGATTGTTTGTGTTGTTCTAGTTGTGGTTGGAATGACTTTGATGATATCAATAATAATGATTGGTTTGGGTCATATCACATATATAATCATACACCCAAAAGCAAACCCCGTAAAAACAAAAAGAAACACCATTCACAACGGGGTTCCCAATCAGAGATTAAACCACAGCGAAATAGGAAACCCACCTCAAAACGGGTTACTCCTACTGAGGTCAAACCTACACCTAAGAGGCAACCTGCGTCAAAGCAAGTTCCTACGAAGGGTGTCAAACCTAACCCTCCGGGACCCAGGCAAATATGGGTACCCAAGGTCCGCTAAACTTGTTTTGCAGGACGGTCATGTGTGGTACTTAGACTCTGGATGTTCCACACACATGACCGGAAGGAGGGAGCTTCTCACGAACCACAAAGAACAATATGGCGGAGACGTGAGATTTAGGAACGATGACAATGCACATAGACGTTCGGGGGAGCACGACCCGGTATCAGGTAAGTTTACTCTACTATTAAGGGGGAGCGTCACACACAATTTTTTTAACTGATGAAAAGTTTTTTTGTGTGTGTGGATACTCCTATGTGCATTTCTCGCTACGCGCACATTCTGAGGGGGAACGTATCATCTTATGTTCATCAGTTGAGGGGGAGTGACACAAGTTTTTCTTTGTTGTGTGTCGGCCTCTCCATTGCACATTTCTGCATTATCCGAGGGGGAGCAAAGCCTTCCCCATGCTCAGGTTGAGGGGGAGCGAGAGAAAGATCTGTCAAACGCCATAGCCATGCCCTTACCTGAAGCCCTACTGGCACACGCGGATCCAATTTCACCAAGTGTGGTAGAATATAGGAGAGAGTTAGCTGCTCCCATGGTCCATCCAGCACCGGAGGGACCTCCCCAGGGAGATAGACCCGAGCGACGTGAGGGTCCTAGGACAAGAGGAGGAAGGGCCCGGACAGCAGGGGCTCCCGGGCGGGGTGCGTTAAGATATCATGGGAGGGGAACCGGAGCGGGCGGTGCATTGGATACGCGTCCCAGTACTCCCCAAGCCGAAACAAGCCGACAACCCCCAATCCCTATCACCCGACCGACAGGCGAAGCAGGTACATCCTCACGACCAATGCTTCACCATGACTCCGAGCCTTACTTATCTGATCCTTCTTCGCCTACCCGAGATGTTGAAAATGTGGAATCCGACTCCACCGAATCCGATACGGATCGTACCATACGTGCAACACTTATCCCCACCCGTATCGGACCAAACCCAGACTTTACCGAAGGCATCCCATCCGACTCACCGACACCACCTCTGATCCCTACTACCCAGCCTGATACGGGAGTTACAAAAAGACCTGAGGGAGAATTAGTTGAACAATTAGAACATGTGAGACGGAGGGAATTACGGTCGAAAGCGAACCAAGAAAGATTAAGCCGTAAAGATAAAGAGGCTTCTGAGCGAATCCAGCCAAGTGTCATACGGGTAGCCACATCTGCTATCCCGTCTCATCCGTTGGGACGGGGTATTGACGAAGCCGCCATAGACCCAGCGGCACAATTGCACAACCTCCTCGGCCACTCACCCGTCTCTCAAAAGACGGGTGTTTCAACTTCTCACGGGGATCAAGCACAACTTCTATCGGTCTCTCAATCGGAGAGTACTGGTATTGAAACAAGAGACCAGCAGCCCCCAATCTCGACTTCTTTCAGTGCACCATTGAGTCTAGAGCCACTTGAAATATTACATTCTTCGGCTAGGACATAGGATGAGACTCACCAAATCGATGCTCTTCATGATCCTGATCACCGTGAGGGGGAGAACAGGAGACAAAGATTAACTGAGTCCGCCGCCCCAATCATTCCTGAAGCTACTGTGGTTCAACAGGAACCCTCAACTGCGGCAACTACAACCGAAGCTGCACCCGAAGCCGAGTTGCCTTTAGCCGAGATGGTACAGGATATGGACATCTCCGATGACGAAGACCCGACGGTTGAAAAGCCTGAGGGAACAACACAGGAATTGGTCAACTTTGATACATCAGATGGATCTACACTCAACCTCATTGATCCAAACACACAGACCGACCCGGAGACCGAAGATGCATTGTATGAAAAAGCCGCCAGTGCCGTAAATCTCCAGGTAAATTTGGTCTTTCCTACTGATGAAGATGATAATGTTGACTACGACCAATTTTTGATTCAAAATTTGTACGGTACTCCCATTCACTCAGCTCAAGCCGCTGAAACTTCTGCAAGACCCGAATCTACAACTGCTGATATTCCGACATCTCCTCAACAACAACCGACAGCTTCTGATCTTCCTCCTCCTCAACAGCAACAAATCCGTTGGGAGAAGATCACAATATTCATTCCTCACCTGGAGGAATCCCTGAAAAGGTTGTTCGTCCACAGGTTACGCCCTATCGAGCCTACTTTTTGCATTGGTATTTACAGTTCCAACCCTGAATACCAAAGCCAGTACATAAACGCAATGAAGCGGTGTCTGCCAGTTAGCCAAGTCCGAACCAAGCATAAGATCACCGAAGTGCCCAACATCCAAATCGGCCGAATCCTTAAAGTCATGTATCCAGTCTTTACTGTCCGACGCGAAGACGGTAATGAATGGAGATTTTCTAAAGCCGATTTCAAGCACCTCCGACCGTTCGACCTCTATGCTATACTGAAAGACCTTCGTACCAGAACTATCTGACCGCTTCAAGTAACCAAAACGCTCGAAGCTATTCGTCGATTCCTAGTCCGTACCATCATGATGTCTTATCTCACGGACTTCCAAATGGCAATCGAGAACAGAGCGAAGAAGGTAAACCTGTTTAAACCGAATCTGAAAGCGCCCGAGTTGAAAATATATCCCGAGAACGCACTGCTTCTGGAACCAGAATTTGGGATAGTCTACATCAACGATCAGAATGAAAAGAGATTTATGCGCTTCAGTCAGGTAGACAGATTCTGCGACGGCACGCTCTTCAAAGTTCAAGATGCTCTTCGAAAAATCATCTCTTTCGAATCTGAAAACCAAAGGCTCTCGTATGTTCCTAATCCGAATGAAACTACTGCTCGAAAAGCCTTAGAAATGGTTGAAGAACGCATTGACTATCGCCGTGCTATCAGAATGTTCGAGATACACTTTGCGCTCCGTAAAAGATATGTCAGTAACTGGCGCGAACTCGAACTTCAATTCAAAGGGGGAGATTGTTAGGGTCAATTTATGTTGAATAGAAATTCAAGGTGCTGAATTGTATTTCTTTAATTTGAGCCTAGTTAGTGAACGGGCCGTGCGCTTGTTAACCACGGGCCCACCATATATAATGTTTTGTTTTAGCCATTGTTTAGGCTAGTTGTTCATTATTGCTTTCCTAAACATATTGTAATCTCTCTGCATTATTGAAAGCAAATTGGATGACCAGTTGAAATCATAACCTACTGTTATTATCTATTGATTTCATATTGTTCGTTGCACGGATTTGGAACTATCAACTTAGCCATTTTTCTCTATCTTTTCTTACCCTTAAAAACATAACTTTGGTTTCTTGTATTCAGCTAGTTCTCTCCATGCTTAAGGGGAAAGTTGAACAACAACAACAACAACAACAACAACAACAACCAATAATCCCAGCATCTATTGCTGATGACCTGCCAATAATCCCAGTCTCAGTGATGGAGACTAATTAACAATAAAAAGAGGCAGAATTGTTGAGTCACCCAAATCGACCCTGTCGACCATCTCAAAGGTCCGAGGAGGAAAAACAACAGAGAAGATCAACAATTTTAACACCAGAATCTAGTGAGAGAATGTAAGTACAAATTAAATCTAGAGAGAGAAAGTCATCTTGTCATTCATAATCTTCAAAGAGTTACAAGATGTTCAAATGGAAAGTTACAAGACAAAATGGCATAAGCAAGGGTATTTATAGTAAGTCATGACATGCCCATGACTTTACTATCAAAACATAACAAATACAGATAAAATGCTAACTGCCTGATTACAACACGAAATAAAGCTCCAACATTCTCCCCTTTTGGAATCAAGGCAGTAGCGGTTTTCTTCTTCTTCTAGCTCCGAGATAAGTTTCAATTCTCCGCATAGCTCTTCTGAATTCTATCCTTTCATTGATCTCATCAATGGCTCTAATCAGTAAAGATCTTACAGTAGAAGGCATTTGATTTTCTCCTCTTTCTCTATCATTAATCTTCAATCTGTTATGCAACTGGAGCAATAACACTTTCAAAGTTCCATCTGAGTACTTAGCAATCTCACTGAATCTCATGAACCTCTTTTCTCCTCTTTCATTTCTATACACCACTCCAAACTCTGGTTCTCTGATCACAGCATACAAAGGCATAAGCTCCAAACCAAGAATCCTCTGATTAGGCCTTAGCATGTTCACAATTGGTTGATCACTCTCCAGACCCAATTGGAAATCAGAACATTGAACATAGATGATATGTCTTCTTAAGAACCTCTTAATAGCATTCAAGGCAAGAGTAATGTTAACCCGTCTGATTGTAAGATCTCTGAAGTAGTTGTACATGATCTCAAAATCTTCAATCAAAAGATGACAGAAATCTGCTTCAGAAAAAGTATAAGTCTCGCAATCTTGCCTCTGAACTACAAAAACTGGATACCAAAGCCTGTAGAACTGCTTTGCGTATACCTCCTTTACTGTCACAATCAGCTTCTTACTCCTTACTAGATGTACCTTCTGACACTTAGCTCTCATGAAGTAGATATACTCAAACTTAAACTCTTCAGACTGATCACTGATTCCCAGAACTGCATATGGATTCAACCTCCTTATGTAATGAGCAAATAATCTTCTTTCTGAATCCTCCAGGAATGGCGTTCTCAATCTTAAAGTTCTTTGTCTTTCCTCCGCTTGGCTTAAGTTTGGTTTTCTGGATGTAGAAGGGCCAGGTTGATGTGAAGTAGAAGGGTTGGATGGACCAGCTTGGTCAGTGTTTTGGTTAAAGGATGGAAAGAAAGGTGGTTCATGTTCTTAAGGTTTGATTTCAGGTTCAGGTGTTGGAGGTGTGTTAGAATGAACAGTGATTGAAACATCTGATGTAGTTTCAAGCTGTGTTGTTTGAGGTTGGCTTAGGGATATATTGATCTGAGTGGTTTCAGGTTGAGTTTGGATTAAGGTGTTTGAAATAGGATCGGGAGACAGGATAGGACTTACATAGATATCATCTGGAGTGCTTGGCCCATAAAACTGATTCAGGAATTCCACTTCACTTTCAGTGAATTCAACTTCTTGCTCAACTAACCCATCTGTAATCAAAAGCAAGTTTTCTGATTCTTCTTTTGTTGATCCAAACCCTCAGTGATTTGATAATGACCCTGAGAAACACTTAGTGAAAATTGTAAGTAAACAATATGTATTAATATTTTGTCATCAAAGAAAGTATACTAAGTCTGTTTAGTATCGCTGATAGAAAACAAGCTTTAAATTATACTTCAGCGAACACTATACATCAGTGAGCCCTGAGCCTATTCAAGCCTCACTGATGGTCGCTGAATGTTTATCATGTAATTGTTTGCTTATGATCCCTGACGACAAGATTCGCGTCAACCAAGTTCGAAGTTGAAATCGAAGACCAAGCTGAAGAACAAGTGACTAAGTCTACTAGTGACCTGATGCGGATATCAGCGAAGAAAAGACTTGTCCATTTTACGCGAAGTATCAAGTAGAAGACTTCAGCGAACGTTGAACTTTATCATTCGTTGATAAAGATTCATTCAGTGAGCGCTGATCATGAAGCTTGTTCTACAAGCAACTTTTGTTATATCTCCTTGCACGCCCCCGTACAATTTTGTCAGAACGAACATCCCTTTTGTCCAGAATCGAACAACCAACTCTGCAACTACACTATTCATCATGCGGCCACTAGGATGTTTGCTAAAGTCAAATCATGCAACGAATCAGAGGTTGCCACGTGTAAAGGTATACTGACTTGCATTAAAGGCATGCAGTATATAAAGGAAATCCTACTTCATATTTGAAGTGCTCGGCTTTCTTCCTCGCTGAACTATCTTTGTGTTAGAAAACTATCCTTAGTTTTCTTATTTCTTTCTTTCTATATTTCTAGTGCAAGAAATCTGTGTGTTCTCATAGTTATTTAGATTAGTTTTTTAACTTGATCTTATTCCGCGATAAACTGTAAATTGTTTTATTATATTAATAAACAATTTAGAAAGATAAAAATATGTGTTTGTATTCAACCCCCCCCCCTTCTACAAACTTGTATAACCCTACGGGACCAAAAAGTGATATCAGAGCAGATTGTTTAATCTCATAAACAAGATCTTGCTTATACTCTCTTCCTTGCTATTTCTTCAATATGGCAAATTCTACAAACACTAACTACATAGATAATGGCTCTCTTGCCAAACCACCTCGATTTAGCAAAGACAACTTCAATCTTAGGAAAAATCGAATGTCGCTCTTCTTGGAAGGTGTAGATCCTACTCTACCTTACTATATTGAAAATGGACCCTATGTTCCTTTCATTATAGATCCTGTTGTTCCAGCCACTGCCAACACACCTGCTGTTCCAGCCACTGCCAACACACCTGCTGTTCCTGAAAGACTGATTCCTAGGATAGTCTCTCAGTGGACTGATGAGGACAAGAAGAAAGTGGCCATCGACACTAAGGCCAGATCTATCATCTCTATGGCTCTTCCTGGTGAAGTCTACCATTCCATCATGAACCTGAAAAGTTTCAAAGCCATGTGGGACACTATATGTGTTCAATATGAAGGTACAGCTGAAGTCCAGGACTCTAGAAGAATTAACCTGGTAAGACAATATGAAAGTTTTATCGCTGGTAAGAATGAAACTCTTTCTGAAGTTCGCCAACACTTTAATTGTTTAATTATTGATTTAAAAACTGTTGGTAAAACCTACTCTAATAACGAGATCCTGACAAAATTCTTGGAATGTCTTCCTGAAAGTTGGGACAACTATACCATGTGTCTTAAGCTCTCTAAGGATCTTAAATTTCTGACCCTTCCTACCTTAGTTGGCACTATGCTCAATCATGAGCAGTCGTGTCAACTTAAGAAGAATCTTGTCAAAGATTCGAAAAGCACGCTTGTTGCTTTACTCTCTTCAGAGTCAGTACCGGCTCAGCGATCAACTGTCACGATCACTGAAATGGAATCTAACTCTGATGATTCATCAGACACTGATCCTTCAGAACTAGATGAATCTCTAGCACTCCTCACAAATTCTTTCAGGAGGTTTGCTAGAAAGAGTAACTTCAGAAGAAATAAACCTCTCACCATCACTGACAAGCCTAAATCTACTCCTGTTGATAAGGCTACTGCTACCTGCTTTAACTGTGAAAAAGTAGGACACTTTGCAAGTGAATGCAGGTTAAAGAAAGTTTTCAAACCTTCTTATTCCTTCAAGAAATCCTCTAACCCAAGGGATAGAGAGGACAAATACCAAAAGCTGAAAGAAAAGTATGCTAAGATGAAAGCATACAAAAAGAAAGGAAAAGGTCTGATCGTTGAAGATCATGATTGGGCTGAGTCTGATGAAGATTCATATTTAGATGAAGAAGATTAGGCCAATCTCTGCCTCATGGCCGAAATAAAAGAAGAGGAAGAACAAGCTGAAATTCCCTCTACTTCTACCTCTCAGGTATCAATCTCTTCTACTTCTACTTCAACTGTCACTGAAGCTGATAGACTTCGAGCTATCAATATACTGACTGTCGATTTATACGATGCCATGAATGGCAAGACTAAAGCTGAACAAATGAATTTAGATTTAACTGAACAGCTTAAACATTGTCACCTGCAAATTCAAGAGCTTTCAAACGTAGAAAATAATTTGAAAGATCAGGTCTACGTAAATCAAGTCATTAGTATCGAGCGAGAAAAAGCTATCGCTAAACTGAAAGCTGAAAAGTCTACTATTGAAGGATGGTCTAAGTCCTCAACAAAGATCACTGAAATAATCGGTGCTCAGATCCCTGCTAAAGACAGAAGTGGTCTTGGTTACAAAGCTGACGCTGAGGAACCAACCACTGATCATTCCATGCTTAAGTTTGGAATGTTCGTGTCCTCTGTTCCTGACACCTCATTACCTCAGTGCTCTTCTTCTTCTAAAACTCCCATACCTGAGGAAAAACCTACCTTAACTTCTAAAGGTAAAGAAAAAGAAATTCAAAAACCTCAGAAGGGTACCAAAGTACATAAGCTGAAAGTTTCAAAACCTTCAGCGAGCCATCCCTCTACTTCTAGGACTAAGATCCCTGAATACATTCAGCGATCCACTCCTAAAATAAGAGTGAATCTAATTGGTAAGAAATCCGAAGAGCTAACAGTTCCTCCAATTTCCAATGCCAAAGGTATTCTTGGTGCTGGTCATGCTCATTAAAAATCTCTACTAAGCATGCAAATGGTCCTAAAGCTACTTTTAGCTATAGGAAATGTTATCACTGTGGACTTACCGATCACATTGCTAGTAAATGCCCTACAGCCACCAAAGCTGAGAAATTAGCTAAGGTGTAGATCAATGCCCCCAAGGCAAAGAAGACCAATCCTGGTGCAAATCAGGTTAAGGTAAAAACCACCACTGAGGTTAAGAAATTAACCAAAGTGAAGAATGTCACTAAAGCTGAATCTTCAAATGTTGCGAAGATTGCTGAAACTTCCACTTCCTCTACCACCACTGACAAATGTGGTCCCATAGTTAAGTGGGTACCTATTCAAAACTAATCTTCCTTTGTTTGCAGATCTCGAAGGGTATCTGGTATCTTAATAGTGGATGCTCTCGACATATGACTGGAAAGAAAAACCTGCTCACTGAATACAAGGAAGAGAAATGGAAAAGGCTATACCCGAGGGTTTGGTGTACTCTCAAATGGTACAACAACCTTCAGAAGAGTCACATTTGTTGAAGGGCTGAAGCATAATCTTCTTAGCATCGGTCAGCTATGTGACAAGGACTTCAAAGTTTGCTTCACTAAGGAAGCATGTTTCGTCACTGACAAGAAGGAGAAAGTTGCTCTTAGTGGATATCGTTTGGAAAATGTTTATGTAATAAACATGGACTTAACAACCACTAAGAATGCTTGTTTTTTCTCCAAAGCCTCTCCTGATGTCAACTGGCTATGGTATAAAAGGCTCTCTCATCTCAACTTCAAGACACTGAATACTCTTTCTTCAAAAGAGTTAGTCACTGGTCTTCCTCAACACTGATACGCTAAGGAATCTCTTTGTTCAGCGTGTGAAAAAGGAAAACAAACCAAAGCTAGCTTCAAGTCAAAGCAAGTTTCCTCAGTGTCATCTCCTCTTCAACTTCTCCACATGGATTTGTTTGGCCATGTGAACGTTCAATCATCGCTGGAAAGAAATACACGCTGGTTATAGTGGACGAATTCTCTCGCTACACCTGGGTTATGTTTCTCCGTGCTAAGAGAGACACCTCAGAAGAACTGATGTCTTTTGTCAGAAAAAATGGAAGTCCTGAATAATCTCACTGTTCGCTCAATAAAGAGTGATCATGGAACTGAATTTAAAAACAGATCCCTTGATAACTTCTTTGAAAGTAAGGGTATTTCTCACAACTTTTCCTCAGTGAGAACACCTCAACAAAATGGAGTCGATGAAAGAAGAAATCGTACGATTATCGAAGTTGCTCGTTCAATGCTCAGTGATTCCCATCTACCTACTCAGTTCTGGGTCGAACCTGTCAACACTGCTTGCTTTACGCAGAATAGATCGCTGATCGTCAAAAGATTCAACAAGACTACCTATGAACTTTTCCATGGAAGAAAACCATCTATCAGTTTTCTTCACATCTTTGGCTGTCAGTGCTTTATCTTAAACAATAGAGATGCTCTTGGAAAATTTGATCCCAAAGCTGACGACGAAATATTTCTTGGATATTCTTCCATATCCAAAGCCTTTAGAGTCTTCAATAAGAGAAGACAAACTGTAGAAGAAACTATTCATGTCGCTTTTGATGAATCCCGTTCAGGGAACTCAAGACCATCTGCTGATAACGAAGAACTTAATCAGTGGATGTTTCTTAATTTGGAGATTCAGAAACTGTTCCTAATCCTGACCCTCAGGTCAATACACCAACCGCTGATGATGATCCTATCATCATTCCCAGTGTGCAGACAAGTGAAGCTGAATCATCTTGTGTTTCAGCTGTTCCCATTAACAATATGCATGTTTCTGAACCATCATCTGATATTCCATCCACCTCTCAGCAGTCAGTAATGAAATTTCATCTGTGATGCCAATCGTGCCTCTACTACCTGATGTCGTTGAAGCTTCCTCTTCAGTGATTCCAGAGTTTAATTCTGAGTCAACGGCTCACGCTCCTGCTCAGCGATGGACCATAAATCACCATATTGATCAAATTCTTGGTGATCCAAACGCAGGTGTTCAGACTCGACGCGGTGCAGGTAACATTTGTCTTTATGTAAAATTTATTTCACTAACTGAACCAAAGAAAGTTGATGATGCCCTCAGAGATCCAAACTGGGTCAACGCTATGCAAGAAGAGCTGACTGAATTCGAAAGAAACAAGGTTTGGAATCTCGTTCCAAGACCATCTAACAAATCACTGATAGGCACCAAGTAGGTCTATCGAAATAAGTTGGATGAAAATGGAACTATAACCCGCAACAAAGCTCGCTTAATTGCTCAGGGATACAGACAAGAGGAAGGTATAGATTATGACGAAACATTTGCCCTAGTGGCAAGACTCGAAGCTATTCGTCTATTTCTAGCTTACGTTGTTCATAGAGACTTCAAAGTATATCAAGTGGACGTAAAATCAGTGTTCCTAAATGGAAGGTTGAATGAAGAATTCTACGTTGAACAACCTCCTGGATTCACTGATCCTAAGCATCCAGGTTATGTTTATAAGCTGGATAAGGCACTCTATGGACTGAAACAAGCTCCATGTGCATGGTATGACACTCTATCCTCTTTTCTTCTCATTGAAAAATTTGAGTGTGGAAAAATTGATAACACGCTATTTTTTCAGGAAAGTAAAAGGTCATATCATTCTTGTTCAAATCAATGTTGATGACATTATATTTGGTTCTACTAACCCATCTTAATGTACTCGTTTCGCTGAAAGAATGAAATCTGAATATAAAATGAGTATGATGGGTAAGCTGAACTACTTCCTTGGACTCCAAATCAAGCAGAATGATAAGGGTACGTTTATCCACCAAGGTAAGTATGTCAAAGGTATGCTGAAGAAGTTTGATCTGACTCAAAGCTCAGCTATGTAAACCCATATGGCACCACTGCTGACACATAACAAAGATCCTTCAGGGAAGACTGTTAATGTCATTGCGTACCGTAGGATGATCGGCTCTCTCCTTTATCTTACATCTAGTCATCCTGATATTATGTATGCTACTTGTTTGTGTGCACGATATCAATATGAACCCAAAGAATCTCATCTGATCGTTGTAAAGCGAATTTTCAGATATCTGAGGGGTACTCCCAACCTAGGTCTTTGGTATCCCAAAGACTCAGGGTTCGATCTAACTGCCTATTCAGATAGTGACTTTGCAGGTTGCAAGCTGGATAGAAAAAGCACCACAGGAGGATGTCAGCTCCTGGGTGGAAAGCTGGTGAGTTGGACAAGCAAGAAGCAAAGTTCAGTGTCCACCTCTACCGCTGAAGCTGAGTATGTAGTTGCTGGAAGCTGTTATGTTCAAGTCTCATGGATGAGAAATCAACTATTGGACTATGATCTTCGGCTCTCCAAAATTCTAATCTATTGCGACAGCACTAGTGCCATCACTATAGCGAACAATCCAGTGCTACACTCAAAGACCAAACACATCGAGATCAGGTATCACTTTATCAGAGATCATGTGATGAATGGTGACATAGAACTTCACTTTATCCCAACTGACTTTCAGTTAGCTGATATTTTCACCAAACCTCTTGATGAGACAAGATTCAACTTTCTCATCAGCGAGCTTGGAATGCAGAACCTTGAAGAATAATTCTTCAGCGGTAACGCATTTGAGCAGTGATAAATGAAATTTTGTCTCCCTATTTAGCATCTAATCTCTGAACAAAAATGATTCGCTGATAACAAGGTATGTTCTATCTCTCCAATCGCTGAAGTTTACTTCAACATGCAGAATTTCAAAATATTTTGTATCGCTGAATATCTCTTCCTTCAGTGATTCTTTTTGAAATAACTATGCTCACTGATATTTCTCATCAATGATTCTTTTAAATTATCCCTGAGACTTTCAAAACCTTCAGAGATAACTTAGAAATGTGAAAGGACAGCTGTGACGTCAACAAAACGGATAACCTATGGCACGCCTTTTTCGCTGACACGTTCGTCTGTTGAAATTCTTGACCAATACGCTTCGTGGGACGTGTACGTGTCATGTTGAGCAACTTTTTCCCGCTCATCACTTTCTCTCTCTACTCTCACTATATACACAACCCTTGTTTATATTTTTTCCTTTTACGCTCTCAAACTCTCAAGCAGAAAGAACTCCTTGCATTCTTGCTTTCTCAGATTATTGTGTGAAATCTTGTGTTTGATCCTTCGAACAATCAACAACAGGTTAATAGTTCATCCCAAACATCTTCTTCTATCTTGTTTTGATCTTATTCTTGTTCTAAAAAGATCAATCAAACGTGTTCTTAAACCTATGATCATCTTCTTCATGTTCATAAAAACAAAACTTAAAAATAAGTTTTTCTCTTAAGTTTGTACTAAAAATCATAAACTTAAACTTCATACGTTTTTCCAGAATCCTTTCCTTAAAAGGAAACTGGAAAACAAGAATTTCACTAGTTTTGAACTCTTTTTCAAACTAGAAACGCTATTATTTTTACATATTCTTTCCATAAAAAAAATGTAAAACCCTAAAACCTCAAAAACCCTAATTTTGGAAACCCATTTCCATTCTAAGAATTTGTTTCATCTTTTTCTCTATACTCTTCTTCTCACAGAAATGGCTGCTACCACTGATGCTACTACTACCGCTGTTGCCCCTTCATTAATGGTGAAAGCTGCAAATATGAAGCATGAACTGCACCAAATCACATTTGTCAGCAACAACCATTACGCACTTCTTGAATTTCCCAAGAAGAAACATGCCCCCCACTTGACTGACGGTGTGAACTTCATCAAGACTTGCCCTCTTGCCACAGCGATGACCATCACACCTCCAGCGCACAAGCATCTTTTCCAGCAGTTCTGGTACACTACTCACCGTACCACTGCTACCTCTGCCAAAACCAAAAAGGAATTCTCAGTCATTGGTTTTCAGACCGAGTTGGGTCATGGAACCATTTCACCCGCTGCAATCCGCGCAGCCCTGAACCTCCCCGTTGACAACAAACAAAATCCCTTCGTTTCGTTCCCTGACCCCAATTCCCCTGAAGGAAAGGAGGAACTCATCTTCTTCGTTGACAAGATGAAATACCTCTGGAACATCGCCCGAGACGGTCAACCTGAGAAGAAAATCACCACAGTCCTGAAGAATAAAACGCCTTCAGAGATCAATTTTATTTTCTCTCATGTCATCAGCTGCATGACAGCGAAAACCGGCTCCACTGATCAAGCTTCCAAGATTCAGTGTGCCATGGCCTATGCTTTCCTCAAGGGCTTACATGTCGACTATGCCCGAGTCATTTTCGAAGACATGATGGACAGAGTTGAGACGCCTGACCGCCCCAATACTGTTCCCTACCGCCCCATTCTTCAGCGCTATCCTCATGTATGGCTTCAAGGACCTCTACCCTAAACAAGGAGACCTGAAGCTCTCCCAAGTCGGTCCAAAAGTTCTCGACTTCAAACCGGTGAAAACGAGGTAAGTCTTTCTACTTTACTCTCTCTTCTCTGCACTCCTTCTTCTACTTCAGTGGCTACTACTACAGCAGTGGTAATCCCAACCGCTGATACCCCGACCACTACAACCTCCTCTCTTAAAAAGAGGAAACATTCTCCATCCCAACTTGGCAGCCGTAAGACCAAGAAGCCCTCAATAGAGCAACCCAAGCCTTCTCAGGCTGAAGACTCCACGCTGGCCTCTTCACAAGCAGCGATGGAAGATTTTGTGGTCTACTCCACCACATCTACTGAAGCCACCCCTTCAATAACCGTTTCAAAGACTCAGTTCTCTGAAACATTCATGGATGAGAACCCCATACCCTCAGTGCCTCTAAGCACTACGGAGGTAATTTCTAGTGCATCCAACGTTGAAGCTGCTACAACCCCACCTTTCTCAACCTTTGCTTCTCCCTCTACTTCTTTTATCTATACAATCGCCCCGACTATGCCATCATTCCCTTTGATGGACACCAGCGTTGTTCTCCTTCAAAACATAATGCAGCAGAACGTCACTAGACCTGTAGGATCGTCTATCCCTGTCGGTACTCTTGAAGATGAAATGGAACACCACTCAGGGACCCGAGACTTCAACATTTTCTACAACCCTCCTACAGGTATCCAAACACCATCCACTTCTCTCTCTGCACCCCTAACTTCTGAGCTTTCCTTAGCTCACAAGTTATTTTCTTTTACAGGTCCAAATTTAGGCACCATCAGCGCTTCCCTCAAGGACATAGCTGATAAAGTGAAAAATCTCTCCACCACCATCTCCAACAATACTTCAGCGGTTACAGACGCTGGAGTAACACTGAAGAATATCTCCACTACTGTCGCTGACAAAGCTTCCAATAGTGACGTCTCCAAAATTGATGGGGGACAGACAACTGTGAAAACCTCCATCATCAACAACACTTCCATCATCTCCAAACTCACCACTGCCATCACTGATCTCTCCAGTGAGGTGAGTTCTCTGAAGACCAACTACTCCGGTCTACAAGGCGAGGTGAGCAGCCTTTCCAAAAAGGTCGCTGACAATAATGACCTGCTCACCAAGATCCTTCAAAGGTTGGACGCTCCCACTGTCCCTCCATCCCACTTCTTCCAGGATGACCGGGATAAGATGGAGATGGCAGTGGAGTTCATTCTCGAAAATACACCTGCCATTTCTGGCCTTGAAGACAGAATGGCAGTGGTGGAACAACAAGTAGGGAACCCTAGCCAAGAAGACAGGTTCCCTGAAACCGATGTTGCTGCTACTACCATTACCTCCCCCACCCATTTAACGGAAGAGGGGGAGAAGACAGACAAAGGCCTTCCCTATAATGTTGAGGGGGAGGAAATGAACGAAGACCCTCAGGAATATGATCATCCTGAGGGAACCGAAAAGAATGAAGACCCTCAGGAATCTGATCATCCTGAGGGAACCGCTGAAAGTCCCTCTCTATCTGAGGGGGAGCAAGGCGATGTTCATGTCCTCTCTGATGATGAGGAAGAGGAAGAAGAATAAGAAGAAGAAGAAGACGTCGAGCTAAACGACGATGAACCATCATCATCTCCAAAAGATGATAATGATGACGATGACGGGTTCTTCTTTCAGCCTGCAGCAATCCGAGCCCCTGCTCTTAAAGGGGTTTCTATAAACGAACCAGGGGAGGGGACCAAAGCAAAGTCTCTTTCAAAGAAGACGCAGCAAGGCAAAAACAAAGGCCTTGCTGAAGATAATTTGACAATCTTGTTAAAGAAACCAACTTGTCAGGTACACTACATCCTTTTTCCTTATACTGCATCCCTCCTCTACCCTTTCTCAATCTCAACCCTTCTCCTTCTTAAACCTCTAAACACTTAGCTCTCCTTTCTCTATCTTTTTTCCTCAAATGATCTAACTCCATTGATCATTTTGTTTCAGCTAGTCCTCTCCCCTACTTAAGGCTATCGCTGAAGCTCCTCGTCTACAACAACAAATAATCCTAGCGCACAACGCTGAATAACCAATATACCCAGTCTCTGCTCTGGAAGAGACTGAAGCTCTAGCTGAAGAAGAAGAACACCTCTCACACCCAAGAAGACCTTCCTTGCCTCCTCAAAGGCCAAGTGAAGATGAACAATGAAAGAGTGCAGTGATGATCCAAAAACTCGACAATCAGCATCTGGTTCCTCCTCATCTACGATGCTTGACCTCAAGGGAAATTGCTGAAGCCTTGAAAGCTGAAGAAATCCGTACTGAGAAACAGAAGACTGAGCTTAGTGACAAAAACTATGCTCTTAAACTAGCCCAACATTCTGTGAAGGATCCACAACTGAAGAAATTTCCTGAGGCAGTCCAACAAAAGCTGATGAAGGAAGCCCAGAAGAAGAAACAAGAAAAGACCAAGGTCAGTGACTCCACGTTGGCTTGGTATAAGAAAAATTTCCATTTCAGAAGCCATCATTCAAGAATAAGCTATGTGAACATAAAAGGGAAAATAGTCAAGAAGGTATCGATTGTCGATGTCCAGATAATCAGAAAAAACGGTGACAAGAAGATCTGCTACATGTCAGACCTGGATAAACTCGGTTTCCCTGAATGGTTGGAAATGAGAATCGTAATTCAGCGATCCCGCTCAACTTTCAAGCCCTGTGTTGAACAAGCCATAAACAGGCTGATCGACATGGTAACCTCAGCGGTTGACATTCCACCTCCTCCACCAATTCAGCCGAAACGAACTGCTACAAAGAAGAATAAGACTCCTTCCTCTTCAGGCCCGACAATAAGAAACGAGACACGGATTGAATTCTCTCGTGAAGCAGTTCTTGGTCCCAATCCTGATCTCTCTTGTCTCGACCTCTCCTTACCTCCAGATGAAGACTTCATCCCTGGTAAAGTTCTCAGTGATCCCTTCGGCATGTTTTTCTATGATTTCACTGTTCGCAGATGCTTTCAGCGTATCTCTGAGTTATACAAAACTTTCATCGAACAACTCGGAGATCTACTCTATTGGTGTGACTACATTGGTGACCTCCTTGGATTATTCATGAAACCCATCATCTATCGCGAAGCAAAAGTTAGACGGGATCAGGGAGTAACAGTCTCTGATTGGATGATTCCAGAGACTAATACTCTTGATGAAAAGAACATGAGTAGCTGATAGGATCTTCTTTTTGTATTCTTCTATCTTATCAACTTATATCTTTTTGTACTTGTAATTATTTTTCATTGTACTTGTAATTTTTCCACTTCCCTTGTAATCTTTTATGAAGTTAATGAAAAATTTCAATGAAAGTACTTTACTCTATCAGTACTAGAAAAGATCCCTGAAAAACAATACATGGGACAAGTATTTTATGAGTCCTTTTTATCCTTATGTTTTTAACTTAGCAATTTTCTTTTATTGCTATGTCATCATCAAATAGGGGGAGATTGTTGATCCAAACCCTCAGTGATTTGATAATGACCCTGAGAAACACTTAGTGAAAATTGTAAGTAAACAATATGTATTAATGTTTTGTCATCAAAGAAAATATACTAACTCTGTTTAGTATCGCTGATGGAAAACAAGCTTTAAATTATACTTCAGCGAACACTGTACATCAGTGAGCCCTGAGCCTGTTCAAGCCTCATTGATGATCGCTTAATGTTTATCATGTAATTGTTTGCTTATGATCCCTGAAGACAAGATTCGCATCAACCAAGTTCGAAGCTGAAATAGAAGACCAAGCTGAAGAACAAGTGACTAAGTATACTAGTGACCTGATGCGGATATCAGCGAAGAAAAGACTTGTCCATTTTATGCGAAGTTTCAAGTAAAATACTTCAGCGAACGCTGAACTTTATCATTCGCTGATAAAGATTCATTCAGTGAGCGCTGATCATGAAGCCTGTTCTACAAGCAACTTTTGTCTTATCTCCTTGCATGCCCCCGTACGATTTTGTCAGAACGAACGTCCCTTTTGTCCAGAATCGTACAACCAACTCTGCAACTACACTATTCATCATGCGGCCACTAGGATGTTTGCTAAAGTCAAATCATCCAACCAATCAGAGGTTGCCACATGTAAAGGTATACTGACTTGCCTTAAATGCATGCAGTATATAAAGGAAACCCTACTTCATATTTGAAGTGCTCGGCTTTCTTCCTCGTTGAACTATCTTTGTGTTAGAAAACTATCCTTAGTTTTCTTATTTCTTTCTTTCTATATTTCTAGTGCAAAAAATCTGTGTGTTCTCATAGTTTGTTTAGATTAGGTTTTTAACTTGATCTTATTCCGCAAAAACTGTAAATTGTTTGATTATATCAATAAACAATTTAGAAAGATAAAAATTTGTGTTTGTATTCAACCCCCCCCCCCCTTCTACAAACTTGTATAACCCTACGGGACCAACATTTTTGACTTTCCAGAACTTGTCATAATCATTCTGAGTGTCATCGTCCTCATCATCATATGAACTCAATACAACAACCTCCATAAACAGATCAACCACTTCCCTTATCTCTTCCTCATTTACCTCAGGCTTTTCAACCGACGGTTCTACATATGGATCAACATAGAGCACTATATGTTTCTGTAATAACCAGGTATGTTATTGGTTTTTTAAAAGTATTATTTTAATTAAGTTTTATGAAGTTATAAGTTAAGGGGTAAGTTTTAATTATAATATAGAAGTATAAGGGTATGTTTTGCCAATTAGGATAAGTTCAGGGTTTGTTTGGTAAATGTGAAAATATCTTTTCACATCCACCGCCCTTTTTGTGTTAAGCTAGAATGAGGTGTCTCATTGAGACACCAGTAACAATTTAGCAAAAGTGTGTGTGTGTGTGTGTGGTTACTTTCGGCAAAGACCAAGAGAGAGAGAGAGAGAACCGTGAAGGAGAAGAAGGAGAAGTAAACAAGATTGTAAGCTGGAATTAGAGGGTTCAAGCTTGTGAAATCAAAGGTATGTTCCTAGTTAAAATTTCTCTCTTTATATGTACTAGGTTTATATGAGTTTTAGAAGTGGGTTTTGATGATTTAGAGATGTTTTGGAAAATCTGAGCATATGGTTAGGTTATGTTAATGGTCTTAAACATATCTGCATATTTACAGTAACATGCATAACTTAAAAGATTAGATTTCTGGGTTAAGTATGAACTTTGTTGACTGAGACATTCATGCATGTCATAACAGTGCGTTGCGACATGGTTGAAGGTTGTGATCTTCATGAATGTCGCAACCTTGAGTTGCGACTTGCTCATGAAGTCGCAACAGTGGGTTGTGACTTGGTGCAATGTCGCAACAGTTGGTTGCGACTTGGGGGGAGTCGCAACAGTTGGTTGCGACATGAGGGAGATGTCGCAATAGTTGGTTGCGACATAGGTGTAGTGTATTGCGACATGGGGTATTTCCGTGGTTGATTGCGACTTGAGTCTAGGATTTCAGAATTTAGAGATTTTAGTCTTTAAAAGAAATACTTGTATTTTAATTGTTCCAGATTCTGTAAATTTTGGGTGAAGGATTGGATTTCTCGAGAAAAGCTTGGAAGAAATTCTGATAAACAATCGAGGTGAGTTTTACTTTAAAACGTTTTCAAACTGGAATACGTATATGTGTGGATTGGGTATGTGATAGATGTGTGATTATGTGTTTATATTAAAATGGATATGTGGTTGAAAAGTGATGATGTTTTTATAAATGAAAATATGATATATTGAGATATATATTTTATTTATATGTGCATTACACTACACGAAAATACGTTAGCCGAAACTATAGTCGGCGGAGGTGTTTGCTGTAGTTGTTGTACAGTGGTGCTGTAATTGTTGTACAGCGGTGTTGTTGGCTCGCAACCAACTAATATGGCCATGGGGAATGAGGATGAGGAGTTGTGCACGATACACGAGTCTTGATTGGTATATGTGTGTTTATACGAATGGTTATATATAAATTAGTTTTATAACGATTGGAAATGACAGGGATTATCTCACTAGACCGTTTGGTCTAACCCTCATTTTGTTTTCAAAAATATGTATTCCAGGTCGAGGAAATTATAGCAGCAAAGGAAAGGATAAAGTAGGAGGCTTTTGATGATTGATGACGATTAGGAAGTTTTATGTATTTTGTAGTTTCGAGACTAAAGGGACCGTACGTGACTTATTATGTATTTTCTTTTATAAATGTAATGGTGTTATGCAATATATGTTAATTGAAGCATGTTTGGGAAACCGGGTTGTTACAGATGGTATCAGAGCCCTAGTTTAAAGGATTTAGGTATTTGGATTTATACCTAGACTTAAACTGCATGTGAAGTAGGATGTCACCATTGTTTTAGAACCTTGGTATGTTAAGTATAAAAAGGTAGAAGGAACATCACATAAGGTAATTTCAAATTATATTTGGCCAGTGTAATCGTGAACTTACAAGTACATGTTTGAACCGGAATACCTTGTTATATGGGGTATGTGCTAATGTGTATGTTAGCCTTGTTTGAATCTACAGAATGGCAAGCGATACTAGACAAACGAATCAGGAAAGAGGAGAGAATCTGAATAGAACAAACCCAACAGCTGGAGGAAGGGGAAGAGGGGGAGAAAGAGGTAGGGGCAGAACTGGAGGTAGAGTTCAGGGGCGAGGTACCGAATTTGTTACACGAAATGATTTGACGGTGGAAATGGGAAGACTTCGAGCCAATATACAAGCTATGTTCGATAGAACTCGTCACACAGAAATCGGAATACCAGGTCCTAGTCTGGAAAATGAAATGCCCATTACACATACTGTTATACCGATGCCAAGGAAGTGTGACTATAAAATGTTTTTAAATTGCAAACCCCCGACATATACAGAAGAAAGAGATCCAGTGAAGGCCATGAGGTGGCTGAAAGAGATAGAAGCTGTCTTCAGGACCAGCAAGTGTGCAGAAGAAGATAAAGTGCTATATGGAACCACGATGTTGAAGGCAGATGCTCTATTTTGGTGGGAGGCTCATATTACCTCTAGAGGATCTGATGTATACTCAATTTTTACTTGGGACGAATTCACAACAGCTTTCAAAGGACAGTTCTGTCCTCAAGCAGCAGTTAGACAACTGGAAGAGGAATTCATGAACCTACATCAGAGAAGTTTATCGGTTAGGGATTACACTGCTCGCTTTCTGGAGAAGTCTCGCTTTGCGGAGTACTATGTTGCCACGGAGTCTCTGAAGATGGAAAGGTTTATTTTCGGGTTAAATGCAGAAATTAGAAGGCTAGTGATTGCAAAAGGACCTGATACCTTCTCAGCCGCAGTAGATGCCGCAGAAAATGTGGAACAGGATAATAGGAGAGACGTTGGTGATAAGAGTGCTGGGAAAAGAAAACTGGAAGAAACGACGTATGATTCGGAAGAATACGAATCCCCGAGGTTTGATAGTTATTCACCTTTCAGGCCAGCTGAAAGAAGACCATGTTCAACATGTGACCGTATTCATCAAGGAAACTGCTATGGTGATTCTCGAAAGTGCTACAAATGTGGAAAGGCTGGTCATATCGCGAGAGATTGTCGGGTAACTCGATTTTGTTTCGTTTGCAACTCCCCTGATCATATTCAGTCTGAATGTCCACAATAGAAAGCACAGCAAAGTAAAATGACAGTGAGACCAACGGGTGCTAAGTCGGGAGGAGTACAAGGGTCTGAACTACCTGGATCCCAAGGTCATGTTTTTCAGATGACGGAACAAGAGGTAGAAGAAAGTCCTGATGCTGCTACAGGTATGATTCTAATAAACTCTATACGTGCTAAAAGTGTTATTTGATTTCGGTACAAACCGATGGATTGTGTCTCCATTCTATTGTTGCGTATTTGCGTTAGACAAGTATCTGATAATTGTGTTACGAGATATAGATGAGAGTAAGTTCGATGTAGTAGTGAGAGTTAAGTAACAGTATCTTTTCGCTTGACCGAATTCTGGGACGGAATTCTTTTAAGGGGGAGATGTTGTAATAACCAGGTATGTTATTGGTTTATTTAAAAGTATTATTTTAATTAAGTTTTATGAAGTTATAAGTTAAGGGGTAAGTTTTAATTATAATATAGAAGTTTAAGGGTATGTTTTGCCAATTAGGATAAGTTCAGGGTTTGTTTGGTAAATGTGAAAATATCTTTTCACATCCACCGCCCTTTTTGTGTTAAGCTAGAATGAGGTGTCTCATTGAGACAAAAGTAACAATTTAGCAAAAGTGTGTGTGTGGGGGTGGTTACTTTCGGCAAAGACCAAGAGAGAGAGAGAGAACCGTGAAGGAGAAGAAGGAGAAGTAAACAAGATTGTAAGCTGGAATTAGAGGGTTCAAGCTTGTGAAATCAAAGGTATGTTCCTAGTTAAAATTTCTCTCTTTATGTGTACTAGGTTTATATGAATTTTAGAAGTGGGTTTTGATGATTTAGAGATGTTTTGGAAAATCTGAGCATATGGTTAGGTTATGTTAATGGTCTTAAACATATCTGCATATTTACAGTAACATGCATAACTTAAAAGATTAGATTTTTGGGTTAAGTATGAACTTTGTTGACTGAGACATTCATGCATGTCGCAACAGTAGGTTGCGACATGGTTGAAGGTTGTGATCTTCATGAATGTCGCAACCTTGAGTTGCGACTTGCTCATGAAGTCGCAACAGTGGGTTGGGACTTGGTGCAATGTCGCAACAGTTGGTTGCGACTTGGGGGGGGGAGTCGCAACAGTTGGTTGCGACATGAGGGAGATGTCGCAATAGTTGGTTGCGACATAGGTGTAGTGTATTGCGACATGGGGTATTTCCGTGGTTGATTGCGACTTGTGTCAAGGATTTCAGAATTTAGAGATTTTAGTCTTTAAAAGAAATACTTGTATTTTAATTATTCCAGATTCTGTAAATTTTGGGTGAAGGATTGGATTTCTCGAGAAAAGCTTGGAAGAAGTTTTGATAAACAATCGAGGTGAGTTTTACTTTAAAACGTTTTCAAACTGGAATACGTATATGTGTGGATTGGGTATGTGATAGATGTGTGATTATGTGTTTATATTAAAATGGATATGTGGTTGAAAAGTGATGACGTTTTTATAAATGAAAATATGATATATTGAGATATATATTTTATTTATATGTGCATTACACTACACGAATATACGTTAGCCGAAACTATAGTCGGCAGAGGTGTTTGCTGTAGTTGTTGTACAGTGGTGCTGTAATTGTTGTACAGCGGTGTTGTTGGCTCGCAACCAACTAATATGGCCATGGGGAATGAGGATGAGGAGTTGTGCACGATACACGAGTCTTGATTGGTATATGTGTGTTTATACGAATGGTTTTATATAAATTGGTTTTATAACGATTTGAAATGACAGGGATTATCTCACTAGACCGTTTGGTCTAACCCTCATTTTGTTTTCAAAAATATGTATTCCAGGTCGAGGAAATTATAGCAGCAAAGGAAAGGATAAAGTAGGAGGCTTTTGATGATTGATGACGATTAGGAAGTTTTATGTATTTTGTAGTTTCGAGACTAAAGGGACCGTACATGACTTATTATGTATTTTCTTTTATAAATGTAATGGTGTTATGCAATATATGTTAATTGAAGCATGTTTGGGAAACCGGGTTGTTACAATTTCCGCTCTCTTCCCTTTGTGCACCAGATTCAAACATTTAACTTCATCAGTAGTCAAGGTCCTTCCCAATCTAGAAGTCTCACCATCAGTTTTTCTTTTCTTGCTCATCTCCCCCTCATGATCATGATCATCGGTATCCTAATCATGCTTCCTTTTCACTCCTTGAGCTTGGGACTTACAAGTTTCATTCATACTTGATACCTGTTCAGACAAAGTATCAATAGCTTTCTTCATATCACTTAGGCTTGACAAAACTTCAGACTTGAACTAATTAAACTAATTGGAAGTTACAACATTCGGTGAAGGTTGGGCAGGTTTAGGTTGAGGTTGGAAATTTTCTAGTAGGCTCAGTAGTGTCTTGTTTTGAGGATCATCAGGGCTAATGGATAACAGCTTCGCGTATAACATGTCTTTCAACTCATCTATGCTTGGATCAGGTTGTACTGGAGGTGTTTACATAGGTGGAGGTGGAGGCAGTTCTGGTACACTTTCAGTCATCGGGCCTTTTCCTTTCAACAAATACTTTATAGAGTTCACCTCTTTCATCATACGATCTTCAACAGCCTTTAGGGCACCGTTGATAAACTCCCTTGACACTAAGTTGGGTAAATCACCACCGAGACCACTTAGGTTACCTGTTGACACAGCGGTTTAATCAACCGTGTGGCCTACGTTCAGCGTTGGAATAACGTTAGCACTGGTAGGACTTCCACTTAGTCCTCGTAATCCTATAGAAGGAATTACTCCGAGTGTTCCGGATGGGGCACTTAGACACCTATCAGTAGCCGAAAAATGTGGTAGTGTCCTAGTCAAATGATCAAGAATATTCGCAATTGGCTCTAGACTCGATACAGGTGCAGAACTGAAGTTCGAGGACCGGGGCAGTGGTCTTTCTGTTTCAATATCTAAACTCTCCTAGTGAGAGATAGATAGTCGTTGTGCTTCATCCTCGTGAGAAAATGAGACAGTTTCCTGTTGAGAAGAAACTGAATGGCTGGCTAGGGTGTGCAATTGCGTTAGTGCGCTACTAACGTCTTTTTCAACACCTGATCCCACCATATGAGATCTGGTGGTAGATTTGGCTGCCCTTCTGGAATAGTAAGTTTGGGTAACACTCACACTCGCCATATTTTTTTCTTCACTCTATCTCGCAGGCTCACTTTGATTTTCAACTAATTCTCCCTCGGTTCTCCTTATATCTCCCATCACTGTATCAAGGACAGTGTTTACATCCACATTTTCAACATTAACGGATGATGTATTCATTGAAGTTGTCATATCAGTAAAGTCCATAAAGTCAGCCACATTTCCAAACTCATTCATGCCATTGCCATCACCATCATTGTTGTCATCATTGTCATCACCATCATAACCAATATCAATATTTTCAGCTGATTCTGACGCAGTATCAAACTCCGTACTATCATCAGAAGGTCCAATTACTCTGGCCGAAGCTCTACCAATATGTCGTGGAATAATAGTTTCGTCAGATTAGACCACACGGTTATCTAGATGTGTGTCCTCAGACGATAACAATGTGTCACACCCCGCTAAAGCGGAAATACGGGATGTACAGCTCAAGTTTCACAGCAAAAGTTACAAGATCACATCAACCATCAAAATACATTTAAAAGTCAACAACCTTGTCTTTACAATCGTTTTTCAGAAAGGGGAAATGACATAATTAAAGATAATTAAAGAAAGCTTCATCACGTGATGCCTTCCTAGATCCCAACCTTAATGGCGTTCCCCTGAAAAAGCATGTAAATGAGAGGGTCAACTAGTGAACTAGTTGGTGAGATCACAGGTTTAACGAGTACAACATTGTTTGCCATAGCAAAATAGTTTAAATCCGCACAAGTGGATAAGGCAAAATAGTTTAAATCCGTACAAGTAGATAAATCAAAGTAGTTGAATCCGTACAAGTGGATAAATCAACCGGTTATGAAATACTTGCTCATTGTAATAGTATGTATTATGTTTAAGTAGTGAGTCTGTTACCCGACCTATATGACAGCAGCCCCAGCGCATGTTCTATCACCAACAATGCGTACGGAAAACAATAATTATGCACTCAAACAAGCGCTACTTGTGAGTGTGGTGTCAACCAAATAACGTTATTCATAATTACCAACGGCTCACACTCGTGAGTTAAACGGGTAACGTAAGTTAAACGGGGACTTACGTATGATAGAGAGAAAGCTCAAACTTACAACACGCGTAAACTATACATACTATAGAGCATAACTGAGTATAGCAAAGTTTACGTTTTCAATAAAACGAGTTAATCAGTGCGTAAAAGTAATTGTAGCAACGACATGCTTTTCACCCCAAATATGTAAAATATTGAAAAATGGGTTGTGATAACTCACTTGATAAGCGATAGAGTCCGGGAATCTCCCACAAGTACTTCGAGATGATCCTACTTCGAACCTATAATCGTAAGGTCACTAGTGAGTTTTTGTCTCGAAAGTTCGGTATTAACTATCCAAATCGTCATAAAATGTCTTGTTGTGTTTTAATATTATCAACGTAACAAGTGTATACATTGTTCTTGTTAGACTAAAGTTTCCTCAATTTCGTCACAATAAATAACAAAAAGGGTTTAAAGAACGTATATATATATATATATATATATATAGTACATATATATATATAGTACATATATATATATAAACCGAAATTTTTATCGTATGAACGATAAAAAGGGGTTTTGAATGTAAAGACGAACTATTTAAAATGCATAAATATAAATAGATATGTTATATATATGTATATTCCACAATTTCATCATAAAATGATGAAATGGGATCAAGAATATATAAAATGAATAAATATATAAACATAAGATATACATATGTATTCCACAATTTCATCATAAAATGATGAAATGGGATTAGAAGTTAGTCCTCAATTATAGTAAGAAGTTTGTCCTTTGCTGTCCAGATTTTGGTGTCACTTTGTGTCCATCTTTGGGTAACTTCCAGGTATAGTTAGGTCAAGCTATTTTTTGTCCAAGGGGTTTAATGAGTTAGGAAACTTTTGGCATACGTTTCATAATTTTTAGAAGTGTTTAAGTACATAAACAAATACTTGACGTAAAACTCGACAGAAAACGTTGCCGTTTGCGCACTGTTTTTGTGAAGACTGTTTGGTAGACGAAATCTTTGATTTTTTGAGTGAAACCACTTGGGTTTGAATCCTAACACATAAAAATAATTTCCAGAAATATAATTACTTCATTTGGAGTAGTATTGAGTGAGATATGACCTTTTGAAAAGAGGTGTGGAATCTGACAGCAAGCTGTCAAAACCACCCTTTGTGCATGTGCACCTATATTGACTTTTTACCCAAAATTCATATTCCTTTGCATGCAAAATCCGATTTGACCCTTTCCCAAACACTTATTTTCAGTTCCAAAACACATTTTTGAACCATTTAAATTACATGCAAGTTACCCATCAACTCATCTTTTATAAACTCTTGAAAAAGACTCATTTTGAAGAATGTTGATGTTCATGCCAAGAACTTCAACATGCAACTTAAAATTGTGCATTTTGAGCTCATGCATGTTTGTTTAAGTATGTTTTTAGTGGATTTCAAAGATCCACTCATGAACCTCTTGAACATAAAGATATGGTTTCTCAAGAAAACTACATGCATGTGTTTTAAAAGTTCATCTTTGATCTTAACATGGGTTTGATTTTGGATTCACCACCTTTTTAATAACAAGTAGGTGTTGCGGTGGTAAATCTACAAACATTAAGATTTGTAAAGATGATTTTTAGGAAAGTTAAAGAAAGTGTAGAAGGAGATGAAGAACATTCATAAAAGTGCAAGAAAGTGAAATTTAAACAAAAGAGTGTGTGTGGATTTCACCCAACACACTTGTATTTACCTTGAACTCTTTTGATCTTTTGAAAGGAGATGATTTAGGGGCTGAATTGTTGATTGAAGATGGATGAAGGTTTGAAGATGGGATGAAGATTGTGATGAAGATTTGAAGATGGAGAGAGAAAAGGGTGAGAGAAATCTCTAGTGAGATTTTAGTGAGAGAGAGTGGAGTGTTGTTGTGAATGAATTGTAGAGATTAAAGGAATACATAGGGGATAGAGAGGGGGGGCTCTCCAGGGGGGGGGGGGGGGGGGTAGTGTGATGCAAATATAAAAGTCCAATCATGTCTTTTTGATTAAATTTTAAAATACAAGTATTTTTCTTAATAATTAAAAATACAAAATAATTATATAAAAGTGAAGTATTTTTATATAATATGATTGAAATACATAAGTTGTTAATTATATAAATACTTGTGGTATAAGTGTAGATTAAGTTGGCATTTTATGAGATTTATGGATAATTTCCTAATTCAAGGGTTTCTTAGGCAAAATTTCTCGAATTTTCCTATCGTACCGCGTTTACTGCTAAAATTGCACTGTGTGAACTATGATATGAGTAAATGAGATATTCAGTGTAGTTCTAACCTGAGGTGTAAATTTGACAGTTGTCACAGTCTCCCCCGGTTAGAAGAATTTCGTCCCGAAATTCAAGTGTTACTAGCGTTATCAAGTTTGCTAACAAAGAGATGAGGATACTTATGTAACATGTAATCCTCCCGTTCCCAAGTGTACTCAGGCCCACGCCTTGTGTTCCAATGGACTTTTACTATCGGGATTTTGCTTCGCTTAAGACGCTTGACCTCCCTATCGAGTATCTCCATTGGTTCCTCTACGATGTGCAGCTTATCGTTGATTTGGATTTCTTCCAAAGGCACGGTTATTGCTTCGTCGGCTAGACATTTCTTTAAGTTTGACACGTGAAACGTGTTGTGGATAGCACTTAACTCCATCGGCAATTCCAGCTTGTAAGCTACTGGTCCAATTCTTTCTGCTATCTTGAATGGTCCCACATACCGTGGACTCAGCTTTCCTCTTTTCTCAAACCGGACAGTTCCCTTCCAAGGGGATACTTTCAAAAAGACTCTGTCACCAACTTGAAATTCTAAAGGCTTCCTACGATTGTCCGCATAGCTCTTTTGACGATCATGAGCTACTTTATGCCTATCTCTGATGATTTCAATCTTGTCGGTGGTTTCTTGAACAATGTCCGGACTAGATAGTTGTCTATCTCCAATCTCTAACCAACAAGAGGTGTTCGACACTTGCGTCCATACAGAGCTTCATATGGCGCATACTGAATACTAGTGTGATAACTATTGTTGTAAGAAAACTCAACTAACGGCAAGTGGTTATCCCAACTTCCTCCAAAGTCTATCACACATGCCCGAAGCATGTCCTCCACTGTCTGAATGGTTCGCTCACTCTGACCATCTGTTTGAGGATGATAGGCCGTGCTCAAGTTTAATTGCGTACCTAACGCTTTTTGAAGTGACTGCCAAAATCGAGATGTGAAGCGGCTATCTCTATCTGATATGATGGAAACTGGGACTCCATGACGAGTGACGATTTCCTTGATATAGATTTGAGCAAGCTTCTCCATCTTAAAGTCTTCCCGAATGGGCAAGAAATGTGCAGACTTCGTAAATTGATCTACTATAACCCAAATTGAGTCGTGTCCCTTGGCAGTTCTCGGGAGTTTGGTTATAAAATCCATAGTGATTTGCTCCCATTTCCACTGGGGAATCTCTGGTTGCTGCAACAGTCCTGATGGCTTTTGATAGACAGCCTAGACTTTTGAGCAAGTTATGCATTTTCCTACATATGTGGAAATATCCTTCTTCATTCCTGGCCACCAATAGTACTCCCTTAAATCCTTGTACATCTTATCCGCTCCTGGGTGAATTGAGTATTTAGATTTATGAGCCTCCTCCAAAATCATTTCCCGCAGGTGGTCAGCCTTTGGGATCCATACCCTGCCTTTAAAGTAACGTACTCCATCAGCTACTACATTGGCCTTTCTTGGGTGGTAACATATCTCACAATCGTAGTCGCTGAGTAGTTCTACCCATCTTCTTTGCCTCATATTAAACATCTTTTGATCAAAGATGTGCTGAAGACTCTTGTGATCAGTGAAAATAGTGCACTTGGTACCATATAGATAATGTCTCCATATCTTCAGAGCGAATACCACAGCTCCGAGTTCCAAATCGTGCGTGGTATAGTTCGTTTCATGAACTTTTAATTGTCTCGAGGCGTATGCTATCACCTTATCATTTTGCGTCAACACGCAACCTAATCTTTGATGCGATGCGTCACAATACACCACAAAATTTTCCGTCCCTTCCGGTAAGGCTAGTATCGGTGCATTGCACAACTTTTTCTTCAGAAGTTGAAACGCTTCTTCTTGTGAAACTCCCCAAATGAATTCCTTATCCTTTTGGGTTAACGTGGTAAGGGGTTTAGCGATTTTAGAGAAATTCTCGATAAAACGCCGATAATACCCTGCCAAGCCTAGAAATTGGCGAATTTCCGTTGGGGTCCTCGGGGCTTCCCATTTCCTAACGACTTCCACTTTAGCCGAGTCTACGTGAATCCCTTTCTCCCCGATCACGTGACCTAAGAAATGTACTTCTCGAATCCAAAATTCACACTTAGAGAATTTGGCATATAGCTTCTGCTCCTTGAGAAGTTCTAAAATCACTTTTAGATGTTGCTCGTGATCTTTCTTACTCTGAGAATAGATCAGTATATCATCGATGAACACAATCACAAACTTATCAAGGTATGGTCTACATACTCTATTCATTAGGTCCATAAACACAGCTGGTGCGTTCGTCAAACCGAATGGCATAACTAAAAACTCGTGGTGTCCATAGCGAGTTCTAAAAGCTGTTTTAGGGATGTCCTCCTCTCGGACTCATAACTGATGATATCCTGATAGAATTTAAATTTTTGAGAAGTACGTTGCACCCTGCAACTGGTCGAACAAATCGTCTATTCGAGGGAGAGGATATCGGTTCTTGATTGTTATCTTATTCAGCTCCCTATAATCGATGCACATCCGAAATGATCCATCCTTCTTCTTGACGAAGAGAATCAGGGCTCCCCAGGGTGATGAACTTGGTCGAATGAAGCCTTTATCCAGAAGTTCCTGAAGTTGATTGGACAACTCTTGCATTTCGGAAGGTGCTAAGCGATACGGGGCCTTGGCTACAGGCGCCGCTCCGGGTATAAGGTTAATCTGAAATTCGACTTATCTAAACGGGGGAAGTCCAGGCAAATCGTCTGGAAACACTTCTGGGTGATCCTTCACCACAGGAATATCTTGGACTGGCCTCTCCTCGGACTTCTTTTCGATTACTTGCGCCAAGAATACAACGCACTTCTTTCTCAAATACTTATGGACCTTCATACAAGACACTATCTTTAGGTTTCTTCCAGTTCTATCTCCTTGGACAACAAGGGTTTCTCCGCCTTGTAAGGGTAACCTGATAATCTTTTCAAAACAACTGACCTATGCTCGGTTCTTAGATAACCAATCCATGCCTATTACTACGTCAAAACTCCCCAACTCAATTGGAATAAGATCAACGCTAAAACGTTTATCAGCTAAGTTCAAGGTACAGCCTAAGATTACATCCTTAGCCTCTAATTCAAATCCGTTAGCAACCTCAACGATATAAGCATTCGGCATTTTCTTAGTTTCTAAATTGATCAAAAGCCTAAAGTCTAACGAAACAAAGCTCTTATCAGCTCCAGTGTCAAATAATACTGACGCATAAAAATCGTTTAGGAGATACGTACATGTCACTACATTGGGGTCTCGGCATGCTTCTTCTGCTCCTAAAACAAACGCCCGCCCTCTAGCTTGTCCTCCTTGGTTTCCCTGATTGGCTTGCCTTGCCTGGTACCCGGCATTGTTATTGATTGGTCCTCTATTTAACTTCAGGCACACATTCCGGAAGTGATCTGGGCTTCCGCACTCATAGCATACCCTTCCATCCTCCTTTACATTCTTTCCCATCTTGCAGTACCGGGTGAAATGACCCTTTTGCTTACAAATGCCACAGGTGGGACAGGTTCCCTCATGATGCAAATTGCACTGATTGCATTTCGGGAGGGGTCCATGGTAACGCCCTACTTCCTTAGCGTTCATTCCAAAGTTTCCCACTACCTTCTTGTTCCTACTTGAACTACCTCCAATCGCCTTTCCTGACTGACTCTCTGGCCTTCTTTTACTACCGACACCTTTCTGAGTTAGAGTTCCTGCTCTGACCGCATCGTTGGTCAAACTGGTTGCTAAAGCTACTGCAGCTTGAATTGTGGTTGGACTTGATGACTTAACCATCCCTCGGATCTCCGGGGCCAATCCATACAGATACCGGTCGATCCGTTTGCTCTCCGGGGTAACCATGTGGGGTACTAACTTCGCAAGTTCGTGAAAACGAGTGGTGTATCGATCTATCCCTGAACCAACCATGGTAAGATCCCAAAGTTCAGCCTCCGACTTCTGAACTTCACTCTTGGGACAGTATTCCTCAATGAGTAATTCCTTGAATTCAGTCCAGGACAGCTTGTATGCATCCTCCCTTCCACGGGTTTGGACTTGAATGTTCCACCAGGTCAAAGCTCGCTTTTGAAACTGGCATGCCGCATATTCCACCATGCGATCCTCTGAGCACTTACTGATGTGGAGTACCGACTCCATACTATCAAACCATGAGAGTAATCCTATAGCACCCTCTGTTCCATGAAACTCCTTGGGCTTGCAAGTCATGAACGTTTTGTAGCTGCATCCTATACTGTCTTGAATGTCATTGGGATTTCATCCTCCCACATTACCATTCCTATGACTCTCATTGATGCCCGCAGTGACTTGAGTTACAATGTCAGGTATCGCCTCTTGGATACGTTGAGCTATGATTTGGGCAATATCAGGGCTTTGATCATCAGGATTTTCTCCTTTGCGACGTGTGGATCTTCTTAGTGGCATTTTTTCTAAAACACATTTGTAAACGTTGATTTGGTTAAAATCTTGTGTAATTAAGTCGAATGTTTTGTAAAGAATATATATGCAATTGAAATATTGGAAATTTAATAGAAACAACTATCGCATGATCACACATTTATAATTAAAAACATGAAATTGCCTTTTTCATTAAAACCATTAATAATATTTGCTTGATACAAAATTTCTGATGTGTATCACACATCAGTACTAGGATATTTTTGAAAGACAGAATTACAAACTTGATACAACGTTTAAACAACTAGAAATAAAGTTCCACATTACGAAGCTTCCACCATCCCTGTCAATATCCTCCCCGGTACATCTCAAACATGATCCAAGCCACCATCAATGTCAGTAGCATCACTACTACTATGCACACAATCTCGCCCCTTAGGGCTATCCTTCGAGCTATCCTTGCTCCACTTAGTGCGTCAGACGACATGTTGGTTAGGAGGTGACTTAACTCTACTAGCTCTGTCGTGACTTGACTCTGACGACTGACCCTCATCTGACATCCGTGCAAATCTGTTGTCACAGCCCTGAGATGCTGTTCCTCGGCCCAGGTCATGCCAGGCGCACGACTTATCGGCACTCCCTCGATCACCCGCGAGGGTTCCGGTGCCTCTCGCTGGTCGGACCTAAAACACACTCGTCTAGGTATAGGGACGCTCTTCCTAGCGGTTAGTTTCATGCGTGGCCCTCTAGGACTAGGTTGTACCACTATCAGGGTGGGTTGTGGTGGAACCACAGTCGGTGATATCCTTGGCCCATCGTACGGGTCTTGTTCTCCTCCAGAGGTACGTTCGCTTGACGGCGTGTAGGAGGGTCGTGAGCTTGATGACGACGATGACGATGACATAGTAGTGCTGAAGTAAGAGTGTGATGAGGGTGTTGACATAGTGATACTGAAGTAAGAGTGCATAACATTACTTGTCGCGTAGTGATAAAGGCTAAACGCACTATACTATTGCATACCATAGGCAATAACTACGTTCATCATATGCATACGACGTGAAGCATTTTTGTGAGAAAATACACACATGTTCCTAGCATATCCATTTCCGGTCTCGCATTACTCTTCCTTAATTAAACATAGGTGATCAGGCTTTGGTTAATTAAAGATCGATGATGCAATACCCGAATTAGTTATACTAGCAATATGTTGAGTAGTTTGAGTGTTATTTCCCTTTTTTTGCTATAGTTGCAGTTTTTCTAAAGAAAAACCGGTATTCTCTATAACCTTTGGCTCTGATACCAAATCTGTCACACCCCGCTAAAGCGGAAATACGGGATGTACAGCTCAAGTTTCACAGCAAAAGTTACAAGATCACATCAACCATCAAAATACATTTAAAACTCAACAACCTTGTCTTTACAATCGTTTTTTCAGAAAGGGGAAATGACATAATTAAAGATAATTAAAGAAAGCTTCATCACGTGATGCCTTCCTAGATCCCAACCTTAATGACGTTCCCTGAAAAGCATGTAAATGAGAGGGTCAACTAGTGAACTAGTTGGTGAGATCACAGGTTTAACGAGTACAACATTGTTTGCCATAGCAAAATAGTTTAAATCCGCACAAGTGGATAAGGCAAAATAGTTTAAATCCGTACAGGTGGATAAATCAAAGTAGTTGAATCCGTACAAGTGGATAAATCAACCGGTTATGAAATACTTGCTCATTGTAATAGTATGTATTATGTTTAAGTAGTGAGTCCGTTACCTGACCTATATGACAGCAGCCCCAGTGCATGTTCTATCACCAACAATGCGTACGGAAAACAATAATTATGCACTCAAACAAGCGCTACTTGTGAGTGGGGTGTCAACCAAATAACGTTATTCATAATTACCAACGGCTCACACTCGTGAGTTAAACGGGTAACGTAAGTTAAACGGGGACTTACGTATGATAGAGAGAAAGTTCAAACTTACAACACGCGTAAACTATACATACTATAGAGCATAACTGAGTATAGCAAAGTTTACGTTTTCAATAAAACGAGTTAATCAGTGCGTAAAAGTAATTGTAGTAACGACATGCTTTTCACCCCAAATATGTAAAATATTGAAAAAGGGGCTGTGATAACTCACTTGATAAGCGATAGAGTCCGGGAATCTCCCACAAGTACTTCGAGATGATCCTACTTCGAACCTATAATCGTAAGGTCACTAGTGAGTTTTTGTCTCGAAAGTTCGGTATTAACTATCCAAATCGTCATAAAATGCCTTGTTGTGTTTTAATATTATCAACGTAACAAGTGTATACATTGTTCTTGTTAGATTAAAGTTTCCGCAATTTCGTCACAATAAGTAACAAAAAGGGTTTAAAGAACGTATATATATATATATATATATATATATATATATTACATATATATATATATATAAACCGAAATTTTTATCGTATGAACGATAAAAAGGGGTTTTGAATGTAAAGACGAACTATTTAAAATGCATAAATATATAAACATAAGATATACATATGTATTCCACAATTTCATCATAAAATGATGAAATGGGATTAGAAGTTAGTCCTCAATTATAGTAAGAAGTTTGTCCTTTGTTGTCCAGATTTTGGTGTCACTTTGTGTCCATCTTTGGGTAACTTCCAGGTATAGTTAGGTCAAGATATTTTTTGTCCAAGGGGTTTAATGAGTTAGGAAACTTTTGGCATAAGTTTCATAATTTTTAGAAGTGTTTAAGTACATAAAAAAATACTTGACGTAAAACTCGACAGAAAATGTTGCCGTTTGCGCACTGTTTTTGTGAAGACTGTTTGGTAGACGAAATCTTTGAGTTTTTGAGTGAAACCACCTGGTTTGAATCCTAACACATAAAAATAATTTCCAGAAATATAATTACTTCATTTGGAGTAGTATTGAGTGAGATATGACCTTTTGAAAAGAGGTGTGGAATCTGACAGCAAGCTGTCAAAACCACCCTTTGTGCATGTGCACCTTTATTGACTTTTTACCCAAAATTCATATTCCTTTGCATGCAAAATCCGATTTGACCCTTTTCCAAACACTTATTTTCAGTTCCAAAACACATTTTTGAACCATTTAAATTACATGAAAGTTACCCATCAACTCATCTTTTATAAACTCTTGAAAATGACTCATTTTGAAGAATGTTGATGTTCATGCCAAGAACTTCAACATGCAACTTAAAATTGTGCATTTTGAGCTCATGCATGTTTGTTTAAGTATGTTTTTAGTGGATTTCAAATATCCACTCATGAAACTCTTGAACATAAAGATATGGATTTCTCAAGAAAACTACATGCATGTGTTTTAAAAGTTCATCTTTGATCTTAACATGGGTTTGATTTTGGATTCACCACCTTTTTAATAACAAGTAGGTGTTGTGGTGGTAAATCTACAAACATTAATATTTGTAAAGATGATTTTTAAGAAAGTTAAAGAAAGTGTAGAAGGAGATGAAGAACATTCATAAAAGTGCAAGAAAGTGAAATTTAAACAAAAGAGTGTGTGTGGATTTCACCCAACACACTTGTATTTACCTTGAACTCTTTTGATCTTTTGAAAGGAGATGATTTAGGGGCTGAATTGTTGGTTGAAGATGGATGAAGGTTTGAAGATGGGATGAAGATTGTGATGAAGATTTGAAGATGGAGAGAGAAAAGGGTGAGAGAAATCTCTAGTGAGATTTTAGTGAGAGAGAGAGTGGAGTGTTGTTGTGAATGAATTGTAGAGATTAGAGGAATACATAGGAGTATAGAGGGGGCGGCCTCTCCATGGGGGGGGGGGGGGGTAGTGTGATGCAAATATAAAAGTCCAATCATGTCTTTTTGATTAAATTTTAAAATACAAGTATTTTTCTTAATAATTAAAAATACAAAATAATTATATAAAAGTAAAGTATTTTTATATAATATGATTGAAATACATAAGTTGTTAATTATATAAATACTTGTGGTATAAGTGTAGATTAAGTTGCCATTTTATGAGATTTATGGATAATTTCCTAATTCAAGGGTTTCTTAGGCAAAATCTCTCGAATTTTCCTATCGTACCGCGTTTACTGCTAAAATTGCACTGTGTGAACTATGATATGAGTAAATGAGATATCCAGTGTAGTTCTAACCTGAGGTGTAAATTTGACAGTTGTCACACCATGTGTCTTCAGGTACGGATGTCCGAACCCCACCTGTTCCCCTCTCGGTATTTTCCCTCAGCACTCCCTGTTCAGAAGTTCGTGCTTGCTGAACCCTCACATACACCTCTCGCCTAGGGATTGAGTCTTGGGTACGTCCCTTCGGTTCTGTCCGGACCATAGACTCTCTATAATCTACTATACACTCTGCGTCCTGATCAGCATATCATAAAAAGCCTTCCGGGGGTGGCATCTCATAAGTAAATTTCTGCTTTTGCTTTTGTAAATACCGCATAGATTTTTCTGGAACCGCCGGATGATTTTGACGTCTCAGAATTTCTCTGTTTAACTGAATCATGCTATGAACGATTCTGAAGAAACCTCATATAAGGCAAAAATGTGTTGTTCACTTGGGCCTCAACACGGTCTTGAACCTCGTTCCAGAATATTACAGAGTAATCCACATGAAGATCATATACAACGGCATGAAATAGCTTCAGAATCCCAATGTTTGCATTATCCATGCCCGAGTGCTTAGATATCAAACATCTGTTGATGACACCGAAACTGGCATAATACACTGGTGGTAAATTGCCTTTGTAGAAATCACTTATCTGACTGAGTTCACCAACATATCCCAAAGCTTTTATACAAGCAAGCACGTCATCTTCAGTCGGATACAGGTCAAAATATGTCTTTTTAGGGTGGGAGTTAGGCTCGGGTAGCCTCAGAACCAGACGTAGACGGTGATAATCTATCTTGGTGATGAATTCGTCAATTTGGATCTCAAAGATTGGCCTTCTGTTCTCATAGACAAAGGTAATGGTCTTCCATGCTTGTTAAAGATAAAGCATAGGCACATTGACTGTGTGAGTCAATGCATATGCTAGTGGGTGCCTTTTGAGTACTTCTTTGACAACTGGGTGTATGTTGATTCGATCAAAATCCACATGATAATTGTTAAACTTGATGTCCATGTAATCTCTCGGGTGAATAAAGGCATGATCTGGATAGCCTTGACCGATGTAAGATGGGTGAACAGATCTGGTGGAAGCTAAAGGTACTTTCGGTGTTGCCTCAGGTACATGGCCCCATAACCTTGGACCATGCTTTGTTGCTCTTGATTTAAAGCCATTTGAATTGTTGTTTGAAAAAATAGTTCTGAAAAGGTTAATTTTGGCAAAAATCACTTTTGAAAACTTTTCTTGAAAAAATCCTAACTCTGGTTTTCGCAAGCAACTAGACCTAGTTTTCGCAGCCTAAGGTTGTGAAAACTTTACTTAGACAATTTGAGCACCAAAACTTTTCACAGGCAACTTGAAATACTTTTCGCAGACCAAAGAGATAGTTTTCGCAAACAACGATGCGAAAAATGGACTTAGAAATTTTTTTGGCATCACAAAAAGTTTTCGTGATGAACTTGCAAGAAGCTTTTCGCAAGTTCATCCCACACAAATCACTCAAATATATAAAAAAATGAGTTTTAAGCCCAAAAATCTCACACAGATAGGCTCGAAAACATAAACCCAAGATGAGTTGTCAACAAAATCACATACACAGACCCAAAACGAAGGATTTTCGACTGACCACATAAACCGAATACAAAACCAACACAAAAATCATTTGAAATCACAGATAGATGTTTGAATCAACCAAAAGATGATCACAGATAGATTCGATACATGTATATGAACATTAATCAACGACAGATATAACCCAAAAATAACGAAATCGATGAAATCAATTTTCAGAAGATGAACAGTTGATATCTCGATTTTGAACAAAGAACACACAAACATGAACAAATCGATTTAAAATATATGGATAGAATTGTTTGAAACAGTAAATCGAACCTTAAGAAATAATTTTCAAGTCGAATGTGTACCTGATGATCGAGATATGATGATCTAAATTCGTGAGTGAAGTTGAATAGAAGATGAACAGTTGCAAGTTGAACGCACGTATGGAACTTATATGTTTGAAAAAACAATTTTATACCCTCAAAAAAAATTGACACGTGGCACGAGTTGAGAGGACTACCCACTTTTCGCAAACACTAAGAAAATACATGTCAAAAAAATGACATGGCACTGTTCATCAAAGTTTTCGCAAGAAACAAGTTGCGAAAACGTTCAAGAAAAACGTTTTCTTAGACAATTGAAACACAAGAAAAACTTTTCGCAAACAACTAGGTACGAAAACAAAGTTTTCGTAGACAAAGCATACGAAAACCAAACTTTACGCAAAGTTTTCGCAAGCAACGTGTGCGAAAACTAAAATTTCGTAGGCTATTGCATGCGAAAACTTTTGTTTTCGCAAGCAACTGTTGCGAAAACTAAAGTTTTCGTAAGCAATAGCATGCAAAAACAAAGGTTTTCGCAAGCAACTGCATGCGAAAACTAAGGTTTTCGTACCCTTTGATTACGAAAACAAAGGTTTTCTTAACCAATGGTTGCGAAAACTTAGTGTTTTTCTCAGAAAAAAACAACTTTTTCAGAAAATCCAACTTTTTAGAAAACATTTCCTAGCCTCAAAAATCTCTCATCAGTTTAAAACATTTTAAGCTCACACTTGTTTGAAAAAATGTTTTCAAGTTAGAACACACTTACAAACTTAAATCATCTTAACCCCCCCCCCCCCCTTTGAAAGATGCATATTCCCTTAACATGTGCAAAGAATTTTCATCGGGGAAAAATCTGCACAAGAATAAAAATATGAATCACAATATCCTTAATTGTTAAAACGAGTTCTGAAATACTAGGAAAAAAGTAAATTTAGAAATCATAGTCATTGAAGACCGAGTCATGATCTGATATGATCAGAAATCATAGTCGTTGAAGTACGGGTTCTGAACTAAAGTATTCAGAAGCCAAACTCTTTACTCCCCTTAACAGTACATGCACTCTTCTTCAAAAAACTGCACAACTCTTCTTCTATTTTTCAATCATGTGTATGGTAGATATTGCACAATCAGTACTACACATGATGAACCTGCAAAACAGAATAAGTTGATTTTGGTACCCAACGGAACTTGGCTCCTGATTTGTTATGTGCAGTTCTCTTTGAAGAAATTCGATAAGTACCGTACCAATATGAAACATAATCTTTATGCAAAAAATCAATTGATCCACAGTAAGAACAACAAATTTTCTTTTGTGCCAACATGACTAATTGATTTACAGAGTAAACTAAGTCAGGTTTGACAAAAGATTTACCTTGAAATGTAGTGTTCTTCTTGACATTTGAAGTGGAAACAGATAAATTTGGAACTTCTTTCATAGGAGTTGTACCTTTCACTCTCCATTCCATCTTTACCTTCTTAAAGACTTGGTTCTCTTTATGCTTGGAAGAATTAACATCCTTATGCACATGCAAATTATTATCTGATTTGTCAAACAGAGGATTATAAAAGAGATTAGAATAACGAATCTGATCCTTTGAAAAATCATTTGATCTGTGAAATTCCTTTGAGAAAAAGTTTTTAATGATTGAACTTGAAGCCGTCTTAAACGAGCATTCAGAATCAGTTGAGTTTACAAGTGGAGTATGAACAATCGTGTCAGGGCTGACTTGTTTTGAAACATCAATCTTAAAATGATGTCTTCAACTTCTTTAATTTTGTTGATTAAAACATGTTTCTCCTTAAAAATTAGATCATATTTCTTTTGAAGATCAGATTTTATCTTTTGTTCCTTCATAATATCTGTTGATAAACTAGATAACTTTCTTGTAAGCTTCACAATCTCATCCTCAAAATATTTTCGTTCAGTCTCAAAGTCTTTTTCCAAATATTTTCCCTTATTGGTAAAATCTCCATATTCTTCTTTTTAAGATCTGTATTTTCTTTCTCAAAAAAAATTTTCTTTTCCGCAAAATCTTTTCTCTCATTCTCCAAAATATTTTCTAAATCAGAGACTTTTGCAGAAAGCTCGGCACTTTTAGTTTCAATATATTTTCGTTCAACGTCAAACTCAGCTCTTTCTTTTTCAAGCTTTTCTTCAGAAACTTGTTTCGAAAGTTTTATGCATTTTAGCTAAACCTCTTTCTTTTCTTCAAAAAAATTTCTAGAAAGATTTGACAACTTTTGAACACAAACCTTTTCAAGCTCTTCCTTTTCTTTTGAAAATCTAGACTCAAAAACAAAGATTTTTCTTTTCAAATCAGCATTTTCAGTTTCCAAGACAGATATCTTTCTTGAAAACCTAAATGACTTTTCTTTAAAAGATTTTCTTTCAGCTTCAAAGGTCTTTTCTAAGCAAATCTTTTTGTTTTGAAAATCAGTGTTGTCAAAAACCAGTTTCTTGGCAACTTTTGCATTGATTTCCTTTTCTGCTTGAATTCCCTTCAAATCTTCTATTTTAGTTTCAAGATCAGCAACCTTATCCTTCAAATTAGCATTCTCACATTCTAAGGCTCTTGCATTGTCTTGAAGTTTCTTTGTTTGATCCCACAGATTTGAATTCTCAACTTTCATATTTTCTCGTTCTGCTTCAAGAATTGGAATTTCAGGCATATACATAATTGTTGCATCTCTCTTTGACATAACTGTTTCTCTTCTCCTTGCAGAAGAAGTCATATTGAAATGAAGCCACTCACTAGATAATGATCGTTCGGAAAATCAGACAGCAAAGTGTAAGAAATTACACTTGGAAAAACTTCACAGAAGAAGTTTTCGCAATGCACTAAGATCAAGTCCAAAAAAAATTCGTATGCTTAAATTTTTGCAACCAACTGTATCTCAGTCAAACTTTTCGCAGATAACTACTTGCGAAAACTAAGCTTTTCGCAACCCCTTGATGAGTAAACTAGCTTTTCGCAGACCAAACCTTGCGAAAACTTTTACTTTTCGCAACTCAAGTGACAAGTAAACCAAACTTTACGCAGTGTTCTAATGCGAAAAAGAGGACTTTTCGCAATCAATACAATACGAAAACTAGACTTTTCGTAGACAACCTTTATGGAAACTACAACTTTTCGCAGGCTTCTTGTGCGAAAACTTCACTTTTCGTGGCCTCTGTTATGCGAAAACCTCACTTTACTCCACCAACTGATGCGAAAACCAGATGAATATTGCAAAAACTTAGGAACTCGATGAACTTTGCGAAAACATATCCAGAAATTCCAAAATCGGCCATAACTTCTTCAAATCTTGATGAATTTTGATGAAATTTTCACAGACAAGTTCGAAAATCAATTTCACACACTTTTGTAGTTTACTGCAACTCGAAATTCTTCCAAAATCTAACACTTTCGATCACAAAACACTAAAGATGACTTTTCGAACTAAAATTCCACAAATCCTCGAAATTCTTCCAAATTAGTTCGAATTAGCCAAAAATTCCTGAAGTGAAGGTGTTCAAGTGTAACACCCTAGAAATCAGGGCTAATTTAAACCTCAAATTTCAACAAGTTATGATGTAATAACCTTCAAACTTTCATATAGGAAGTGCATTAACCATAAGGAGTATATTTACAAATACATAATCTTTCAAATAACCTATTAATCTAATCATTTCACTATAATCAGATTAACCAAGTTATCTAAGCAATCCCTCAAAATCTCCTTCTGTTAAATGACTTCTCTGCTATTCCAAAACGCTCGTCCCACAATCTTTTACTTTCCCGAGCTAGTACCTGGTAAGAAAACATTATATTGAAACGATTAGGCCAACGCCTAGTGAGAACATTCGCTTCCCCAATAATAATTGCAAAAATCAATGTAAACAAGTTATAACAAACCTGATTACCCTTTTTCTTACCATACGTGTAACTCTATTCCGTTAACACGATTTTACCCAATTCCATGAATATGCCTGACACACATTCCATCATCATATCATGTCTCAGAGCTACACTACGAATCTGCACTGATTCTAGAGTAACGTTTCTATTCCGGAAATCGCAATATACACATGCCTAGTTCCGTACACATCTATTCCAGAAACCGCAATATACACATGCCCATTTCTGTACACATCTAAGAAATAACAATATACACATGCCTATTTCTTAGAGAAGGAAATAGTGATTACAATATACACATGCCAATCTCTTCTTTTCCTTAGAAATCAGTAATTACGTTTATTCCATGATTTCTCACACACATTAGAATAATGATTAATCTTCATCCATTCTACGTGTACATAACCACTAGTGCCTATGGATCCATTACACTTACTACACACCTGCCTAGTATCAAACTAGCACAGTCTTTAAGCCTAACACACTACCATTCAATTGTAAGTATGTTCAAGCTATAACTATTACCTTTCAATTCCTAAATTGCACCTTTCTATGATTAACAAAACCTGCAATCTTCCCATTTCTTAGAAGTGTCCGGACAACAGGGGTTTTCCGGATAACTTTGATTTTCCGGATAACTAAGCCTTTCGGATAAATATACCTCACCGGATACATGCTTAATCCGGACAATACACTTTCCGGACAAACATCTAATCCGAACAACACCCGGAAACTACCTTAACCCGGATACTATCCGGTAACTATATTCATTCGGAAAACCAAAGCAATTCGAAACTTACCCGGTAACTTGCTGCATCCGGATACATTCATCACAGAGGTTTCCGAACACGACATTTTGTCCGGAAAACTCCACCTGCAGCTTAAAAATTCGATTACAACCTATGTATGTTCTATTCAGCTCATTCCAAACCATTTCATACAGTCCATAAACAATTTATACAGCTATTTCAAGGTTTAATTTAACATGTAAACACTGATTTAAGCTAACAACAAATGAACTCACCTCTCAAGGAAGTTATACCCACTTTGCACAATCTGATTCTTTAAATTTGTTGTTTATGATTCCAAATACCAAAATGAAGACAAGCCCTTGCTTTCTTTTCCTTCTCCCTTTTCTCTCTTTCTCTCTATTTCTTCTTTCAGCCTCTTGACCGACCCCAAACAAGAACTGAAATATCTGCTACCTCTTTTGCTTTATCCATACTTACTTTCACAAAAGACCTATTACACCTTCAAGTTTCATTATTTCCAAAATAACACTAAACTTTAAACCCTTGTAGTTTAACCCTATTAAATTATAAATTACAACATAATTCAAGGTTTTAAACCAAAATACAATTAGATCCCAATTCTCATTAAATTACTATTATTGAAAATTCAGGATGTTACAATACTCCCCAACTTGAAAATGATTTCGTCCTCGAAATCAAGATCAGGTAAACAGATGGGGATACCTATCCTTCATACTCTCTTCCGACTCTAAAGTCACATTAGCACCTCGATGGTGTTTCCATTGTACTTTCAACATAGCTACTTCCTTACCACTACGTAGCTTTCTAACCGATCTTTCCAAAATTGCCTCTGGTTCTTCTACACATCGGCTCTTTTCATCCACTCTTACATCAGTAAGTGGAATCACATCTTCCTCTTCGGCTAGACTTTTCCAAAGATAACAAACATGAAAGGTATTGTGGATTCCTTCCAATTCAGGTGGAAGATCCAACTGATATGCTTGCAATCCGACCCTCTTAGTGATAGTGAAAGGTCCTAGAAAACGAGGGCTTAACTTCCCACGTTTACCAAACCTTATCACACCTTTCCATGGGGATACTTTAAGCATCACACGCTCCCCAACTTGGAATTCCTTTGGTCTTCTTTTCGGATCAGCATAAGTCTTTTGTCGGTCTTGAGCTGCTTTCATATGTTGCCGAATTTCTTTCACTTTATTAGTTGTTTGTTGTACTAACTCCGGACCAGCAAACTGCTTTTCTCCGGCTTCTAACCAACACACCGGAGTTCTACATTTCCGACCATACAAGGCTTCGAAAGGTGCTCTTCCAATACTAGAATGATAACTATTGTTATACGCAAATTCTTCTAACGGTAGATGCGTAACCCAATTACCTCCAAAATCCAATACACATGACCTGAGCATGTCTTCCAAAGTTTGAATGGTTCTTTCACTTTGCCCATCAGTTTGCGGATGATAAGCAGTACTCAAATTAACTTTCGTACCCAATTCCTCTTGCAGTGATTGCCAAAATCTTGAGGTAAACCGACTATCACGATCCGACACTATAGACACCGGTATACCATGTATTGACACCACTTCATCAATATACAATTTCGCCAATTTATCAATCGGTGAAGCTTATTTCATAGCTAGAAAATGAGCACTCTTAGTCAGTCTATCCACGATTACCCATATTGTGTCGTTACCCTTTTGCGTCTTAGGTAACTTCGTCACAAAATCCATGGTAATCTTCTCCCATTTCCATTCCGGAATCTCCAAAGATTGGAAACTTCCGTATGGCTTTTGATGTTCCGCTTTTACCAAAGAACAAGTTCTACACTTCTCTACTAATTGAGCCACGTCTACTTTCATAGCTGGCCACCAGTAGTGTAACTTCAAATCCCTATACATCTTAGTACTCCCAGGATGTATAGAATACTTAGATCTATGGGAGTCTTCGAGAATCAACTCTCGATTTCCACCAATCTTCGGTACCCAAACACGACCTTGGAATAATCTAATTCCACGACCATCTTCAGTCAGTTGAAGATGTTGTTTGCTCATCACCTCTTCTTTCAGATTCTCCTCCAGTAAGGCCTCCACTTGTGCCTCTTTTATCCTTTCAATCAGACTGGACGTTACATCAATCCTAGCATTGGTCGTTTTCAAACACCCACTATACTCTTTTCTACTTAAAGCATCGGCTACTACATTTGCTTTACCAGGATGGTAATGCAATTCACAATCATAATCCTTAAGTAACTCTAACCAGCGTCGTTGTCTCATGTTCAACTCTTTCTGATCAAAGACATGTTTCAAGCTCTTGTGATCAGTATAAAGAGTACACTTCGTCCCATACAAATAGTGCCTCCACAACTTTAAAGCAAAAACAACCGCTGCTAATTCTAAATCGTGCGTTGGATAGTTCTTCTCATGCTCCTTAAGTTGTCTTGACGCATAAGCAATTACCTTGCCTCGTTGCATTAACACACATCCCAGGCCCATCTTGGAAGCATAACTGTAAATGACAAAATGTTCTGTTCCTTCTGGTAAGGCAAGAATGGGGGCTTCACACAACTTTTGACGTAAAGTTCTGAAAGCCGATTCTTGTTCCTCCGTCCAGACAAACTTCACGTTCTTTTTAGTCAATAAAGTCAAAGTAGAAGCAATCTTCGAGAAGTCTTTAATAAATCTCCGATAATAACCCGCAAGACCTAAGAAACTTCTTATTTCAGACGCACTTCTTGGTGTCCCCCAATTCGTGATAGCTTCTATCTTTGCTGGGTCTACCTTAACTCCTTCTGAAGTGATCACATGCCCTAGAAATTGTACCTCTTTTAACCAGAATTCACATTTTGAGAACTTCGCGTACAACTTCTCTCTTCTCAATACTTCTAAAACTTCACGTAGATGATACTCATGATCTGCTTCAGTCTTTGAATAAACAAGTATGTCATCAATAAATACAATGACAAACTTGTCCAAAAATGGTCGACACACTCTATTCATCAGATCCATGAATACTGTCGGAGCATTGGTCAACCCGAATGGCATTACAAGAAATTCATAATGCCCATACCTCGTTCTAAAAGCTGTCTTAGGGATATCTTCATTTCTTACCTGAACCTGATGATACCCAGACCTTAAATCAATCTTAGAAAAACATCCCGCACCTTGGAGTTGATCAAACAGATTATCGATCCTTGGAAGCGGATACTTATTCTTAATCGTCACCTTATTTAACTCACGGTAATCTATACACATTCTCATAGTACCATCTTTCTTCTTAACAAACAACACCAGAGCTCCCCACGGCGAAGAACTCGGTCTAACAAAACCTTTATCTAACAACTCTTGAAGTTGAGTCATCATCTCTTTCATTTCGGCCGGCGCTAGACGATAAGGTGCACGCGCTATCGGTGCCGATCCAGGGACAAGGTCAATACGAAATTCTACCTGCCGTTCAGTCGATAGGCCTGGAAGATCATCGGGAAATACGTCAGGAAATTCACGTACCACTTTGATATCTCCCATTGGTTTCTTTTCTGACTTTCCATCTAATACATATGCTAAATAGGATAAACATCCTTTAGATAGACACCTACGCGCCTTTGCCACAGAAATTAACGGAATTTCCCCTTTCTGCTTTTCCCCAAAGATGAGTATGTCATCCCTATCAGCCATCGGAATCCTGATTAATTTCTTTGCACAAAGTATCTCTGCCTGGTTGACTGTCAGCCAGTCCATACCCACAATTATATCAAATCCTCCAATTTCCGTCAACAACAAGTCGATCGGAAATTTTGTCTCTTCTATCGTAATAAAACAACCATCAAGTCTTTCGCAAACCAAGACTTGACCCCCATTAGCTACCTCAACTACTAAGGCATCATCCAAAGTAATAACAGGCATAGCTAACTTGTGAAAGAACGACTTGGACACAAATGACAAATTTGTACCACAGTCGAATAAAATGCGCACAGGACAAGAATTAACAAGGAAAGTACCCGAAACAACGTCTTTTGATTCCTTAGCTTCGTCAGCTGTCATATGGAAGGCCCGACCCGCTGGCTTTGGAACGTTTGGTTTCATACTTTGATCCCCGCCCTTTTTCAACTTTGGACAATCCCGACGGAAGTGACCAGGTTGTTTGCATTCATGACACGTAAATCCTTGAACTGCACAATTGCTCATACTATGCCCACTTTTCCCACACTTGAAACATTCCAACGCTGTCACCCGACACGACCCAAAATGTTTACTCTTGCACTTTGAACACCAATTTGGTTCACGATGAGAATCATAACGAACACCTTTACCAGCTGCCTTAGGTCTCTGAAAAGACTCTGACCGGCTCTCCCATTTTCGTTTCTCCCCAACTTGGGTCTTTTCTTCTTTATCCTTCGCGTAAACTTCTTCCATTACCTTAGCTTCTTCAATCGTTTCCCTCAGTGTCGAAGCTTTATCATTTCTTACACGGGACATAATGTCCGCTGGCAAACCCTTTAGGTAAGCTTTAATCTTTTCCTTTTCATTTGGAGCCACGTGCCCCACCAAATTCAGCTTCTCTAAAAACGTTTCAGTATACTTTCTCACAGACATGTTACCCTTCTTAAGAGTCTGAAACTCTTCTTTGATTCTATCCATCTCATTCTCATTACAGTATTCCTCCAAAACCTTCTTCTTGAATGACTCCCAAGTCATAGCAGTCAATACTGAAGCCGATATTGAAGCGGTCACTATGTTCCACCATGTCAGTGCATTACCTTTTAACATTTGAGATGCAAATCTAACTTTTGACTTTTCATCACATTCACAAGCTCTAAAAGCTTGTTCCAATTCATACAGATTACTGGATTATCTGTTCCTTTAAACTCGGATGGCTTACAACTTAGGAATGTCTTGTACGAACAAACTCTTTCCACTCTCCTTTCTGTTTCTGTTACTAGAGTAGAAAGTGGATTAATTACTCCAGTATCGGTTCCCGTTCGCTGCAACTCTGTACTTCGATCATTCAATGCTTTCATAAACATTTCGGTTTGTTGAGCCATTGCGTTCGTCATCATTCTTGTCATGTTTTCCATCATTCGGGCTTCCATACATGCTTCTGGTGTTCTTGGGTTGGCAGTACTGGTACCCGTCCTATGTACCTGACTTGATGTTCCTCCAAGAGAAAGAAACCCCGGCGGAGTCTCATGAATTTCGCCTAATCCAGTTTGCCTTTCTCCGGTCCCATCAATCATGGACCTATCCATCGCAGAAATAGGGGATAATGGCGGCGTATTCACCATCGTTCTGATATACACAAGAGGATAACCAAAAGAAATGGTTATAAACATACGAATATACGAAACATACTATACCGATCATTAGTCACTGTAACCATTTAGAAACAAGCATGCTTATGTAACAATATATTCATAAATAACAGTAGCTAATTGAAAATTGTGAATATATCATACAGGAGAATCCTCGTTACCATCGTTACAGTACTAATTTCACGTATTTTCGTCAACTCTAAGACTATCCCGTCTTAGTATTTCTACCCATTCCCACGAATCATAACTTAATTTATCACAGCTTAAGTCTAAGTATCTCATCAGCGTACTTAGTTCACTTAAACTAATGCTCTGATACCATATTGTAACACCCTAGAAATTAGGGCTAATTTAAACCTCAAATTTCAACAAGTTATGATGTAATAACCTTCAAACTTTCATATAGGAAGTGCATTAACCATAAGGAGTATATTTACAAATACAGAATCCTTCAAATAACCTATTAATCTAATCATTTCACTATAATCAGATTAACCAAGTTATCTAAGCAATCCCTCAAAATCTCCTTCTGTTAAATGACTTCTCTGCTATTCCAAAACGCTCGTCCCACAATCCTTTACTTTCCCGAGCTAGTACCTGGTAAGAAAACATTATATTGAAACGATTAGGCCAACGCCTAGTGAGAACATTCGCTTCCCCAATAATAATTGCAAAAATCAATGTAAACAAGTTATAACAAACCTGATTACCCTTTTTCTTACCATACGTGTAACTCTATTCCGTTAACACGATTTTACCCAATTCCATGAATATGCCTGACACACATTCCATCATCATATCATGTCTCAGAGCTACACTACGAATCTGCACTGATTCTAGAGTAATGTTTCTATTCCGGAAATCGCAATATACACATGCCCAGTTCCGTACACATCTATTCCAGAAACCGCAATATACACATGCCCATTTCTGTACACATCTAAGAAATAACAATATACACATGCCTATTTCTTAGAGAAGGAAATAGTGATTACAATATACACATGCCAATCTCTTCTTTTCCTTAGAAATCAGGAATTACGTTTATTCCATGATTTCTCACACACATTAGAATAATGATTAATCTTCATCTATTCTACGTGTACATAACCACTAGTGCCTATGGATCCATTACACTTACTACACACCTGCCTAGTATCAAACTAGCACAGTCTTTAATCCTAACACACTACCATTCAATTGTAAGTATGTTCAAGCTATAACTATTACCTTTCAATTCCTAAATTGCACCTTTCTGTGATTAACAAAACCTGCAATCTTCCAATTTCTCAGAAGTGTCCGGACAACAGGGGTTTTCCGGATAACTTTGATTTTCCGGATAACTAAGCCTTCCAGATAAATATACCTCACCGGATACATGCTTAATTCGGACAATACACTTTCCGGACAAACATCTAATCCGGACAACACCCGGAAACTACCGTAACCCGGATACTATCCGGTAACTATATTCATTCGGAAAACCAAAGCAATTCGAAACTTACCCGACAACTTGCTGCATCCTGATACATTCATCACAGAGGTTTCCGGACACGACATTTTGTCCGGAAAACTCCACCTGCAGCTTAAAAATTCGATTACAACCTATGTCTGTTCTATTCAGCTCATTCCAAACCATTTCATACAATCCATAAACAATTTATACAGCTATTTCAAGGTTTAATTTAACATGTAAACACTGATTTAAGCTAACAACAAATGAACTCACCTCTCAAGGAAGTTATACCCACTTTGCACAATCTGATTCTTCAAATCTGTTGTTTATGATTCCAAATACCAAAATGAAGACAAGCCCTTGCTTTCTTTTCCTTCTCCCTTTTCTCTCTTTCTCTATATTTCTTCTTTCAGCCTCTTGACCGACCCCAAATCACAAGAACTGAAATATCTGCTACCTCTTTTGCTTTATCCATACTTGCTTTCACAAAAGACCTATTACACCTTCAAGTTTCATTATTTCCAAAATAACACCAAACTTTAAACCCTTGTAGTTTAACCTTATTGAATTATAAATTACAACATAATTCAAGGTTTTAAACCAAAATACAATTAGATCCCAATTCTCATTAAATTACTATTGTTGAAAATTCAGGATGTTACATCTAGAATCTAATACGCACTCAATCCAACCAAATTCAGATCCAATCAGTCCAAAATTGAAGAATCCGAAAATCGATGAACAATAACTGCGAAAACTTTCAAAAGTTCTTCAAAAAAAATCCAAAACTCTTCCAAGAATCTGTCCGATTAATCCGTCTGAGCTCTGATACCAAATTTTAACACCAGAATCTAGTGAGAGAATGTAAGTGCAAATTAAATCTAAAGAGAGAAAGTCATCTTGTCATTCATAATCTTCATAGAGTTATAAGATGTTCAAATGGAAAGTTACAAGACAAAATGGCATAAGCAAGGGTATTTATAGTAAGTCATGACATGCCCATGACTTTACTATCAAAACATAGCAAATACATATAAAATGCTAACTTCCTGATTACAACACGAAATAAAGCTCCAACAAGCAATAATCCGTCAGCTAGAGAGTCAGCGCCTACGAGTTCCTCCTCATCCAGGTCTTGAATTCCTAACTCCTGAAGAACTCGAAGAATCTCTCAGAGCTGAGGAAATTCTAGCTGTATGCGAAAAGGATGCTCAACTATCTCTTAAGGTAGCGCAGGCCTCAGTATCTGACAAGAAGCTTAAACGAAACCCCATCAGAGTTCAGGAACAATTGCTGAAGGATGTTGAGAAGGAAGCTCGCAAAGAAAGTGCTGACAATAACTCCCAGTTAGATTGGTGCAGAGAAAAGATCGACCATAGATTCCATCCAAGTCGAATCACTGATGTGACGATAAAGGGTTCGAGCAAGAAGAAAACAATGTTGGTGACAGTCCAGATCTTCAGAGAAGACAATTCATCGCAAACAATGTACATGTCTAAGTTGACACTCTTCGGTTTGGATGAATGGCTAGAGATCAGAAACGCCATACAGAAGTCCAAATACAAGTACAAATCCTATGTGGAGAAGTTCTTGAATTTGCAAATCAACAAGGTCTCGGAGAGGATGGAACTACCTCCTCCTCCAGCTCTTCATCAGAATCAAAGACCAGCACTAGCTAAGAGACAACAAAAGCAAGCTTCATCCTCTGAAGGTCTTGCTATCAGAAATGAAACAGGCATTGAATTCTCAAGACAAGTAGTACTCGAACCACCACCTAATCTCTCAACTCTCAATCTATCACTTCCTCCAGGAGGTCCTTTCAAACCTGGTCAAATGATAGGTAAACCCTATGGAATCATCTTCCCTGACTGGAATGGAATCCTACGCTTTCAACGAAATTCAGAGATCCCTATCTGCCTAATAGAACAACTCAAAGATCTAGTCCACTGGTGCAACCAATCAAGACCATGTATCTTTCTCAAAGCCCATGTTCTTAAGGAAGCCAAACTCAGAAAACAATAGGGGGAGAAGGTACCTGACTAGATGATCACTGAAGGAAGCTCATTAGATGAAATGCTCTTTAAGGACGAACCTCTATAGCTGATAGATTCTTCCCTTGTAATCTTTTGTAATTTATCAGTAATCTTTTAGTACTTGTAATTTTTATTTCACTTGTACTTGTAATTTTCAACCTTCCCTTGTAAACTTATTTACGAAGTAAATGAAAATTTCAGTGAAGTACTTTACTCCATCAGTACTAGAAAATATCTCTGAAAACAGTAAATGGGACACACATCTATGAGTCCAATTTATCCTTATGTTTTTAACACTTAGCAATTTTCTTATGTTGCTTTGTCATCATCAAATAGGGGGAGTTGTTGATCCAAACTCTCTCAGTGATTTGATGATGACCCTTTGTATAACTTAGTAAAAATTATAAATAACATCTGTATGTATTAGTGTTTCACCATCAGCATTAATATACTGAGTCTGTTCAGTATCGCTGATGGTATCCACTGTTTTAATCTCATAAACTCAGCGATAAATGTCCATCAGTGATAACCTGAGCCTGTTCACTTATCACTGATGATTGCTGATAGTTTCATATGTAACCAATGTTGTTTGTAATCCCTGAAGACAAGTTTCGCGACAACGAGTTCATCGCTGACATCGAAGACAAAGCTGATGAACAAGTGACAAGTCTACGAATGATCTGATGCGGACATCAGTGAAACCAAGACAAGTCCACACGCACGACATTTCAAGAAGAAGACTTCAGCGATAGCTAACTTGCATCAACTCTTCTTTGATGGAAGACCTACTCAACGATCGCTGATCATGAAGCTTCTACTTCAAGAAATGTTTGTCTTATCTCCTTGCACACTCCGTACGATTTGTCAGACAAGACATGCTTTTGGTCAAGATCGTACAACCACTCTGCCACTACAATGTTCACCATACGGCCCAAAGCATGTTGTGCAAAAAGTCAGAAGCATGCACCCAACCATATGATGACACGTGTAAAGTCCTCTTGCAATGCATTTAATGCATCAGGTATAAATAAGAGGAATGCCCCTTCAGTTTGAAGGTGGTCTCTCCCTCAACTACTTAGTGCTTAGAAAAATATCTCTATTTTTCTATACCTCATTTTCTCTCTATTTCTTGTGCAAGAACACTTAGTGATTCTCAAGTTTTGTTTAGATTGTGTTCTACTTAATCTTATTCCACAACAATTTGTAAACTGTGTTTGATTTATCAAGAAACAATTTATCAAGAAATCTTGTGTTTGTATTCACCCCCCCTCTACAAACTATTACTTGTATAACCCCTTCGGGACCAACAAAACCATACCCATTAATGGGAGCTCTAGTTCAAAAAGAAAGGATTAGCTTAAATGAGACGTTTCTTCCTGTCTTTTGATTCCTTCTTCCTCAGTAATTTAGAGCAATTCCTTTTCTCAAGAATCCATAGCCTTCTCTTTAATATTCCCAAATCGTATTCCTGATGAGATGAGAGGGTTTTTCCTCTTTATTCCTTTTTATATAACCTAAGATCCTTGAAACAAATATGAATTGCACTCACACCTGTTGGACTTCCATAAAATTAGATTTTTGAGGTTTAAGGTTATTACAGTTTGACAGTTGCTGAATGGTTTAATGTGGGATGATTAATAGCCAGAATGATTAAAAGTCTCTTATGGTATAGTGCAAAATGAAATATGGTTGGTTGGTAATTGTTCGGGATGAAATTAGGACACTGAATGGTTAAGGGAGACCCAAGATACGAAATCATGAATAGAGTTTTATAACCATTAAGAGACATGTTTTTTTTTTCTCAAACAAGATTCACCTCTTAACGATTCAGATAATGCCTATTAATGGAACTACTAAGAGGTAAACAAACGTCCCGTAAAATAAACAAAAAGCACCAAAACATCACCCAGTAATTTTTTTAGGGAAATTGACTTAAATAGTCATTTTGGTCTTTTAGCCATTCCTCTTCCATTTTTCTAAAATGTCACTACTTCCGTAATAGTCAGATCCATAACTTGCGAACCTAGCTGAAAAACATAAAAAAAAAGAATCTGATCGTTTTCCTTTTTTTTTGGGAACTGGGTCCACAATTGCGGATCTAGGTCGTAATTTCTTTAAGGAAATTGGTCCGATTTGTTTCAATTGGTGGTTTTTTAGCTAGATCCGCGTTGCAGATGCTGTAATATTTGGGTTAATTCAAGAGATGAATGACTAGGAAACCAATTTAAATGTATAAAACGGCTATTTAAGTCAATTTGCCTAAAAAAATACTACTAAGACAATCAAATAAACATAATTTTATAAATAATAAAATAGAAGGATTATCATGCCTAAAATCAAAATCTATAGAAAAAAAACCTAAATAATTAATGTTAGAATATGATGTAAAAATTAGAGATTTAAATAAAAATGATTTGGTGTGTACCGTAGATTGGACATAGTACCGATCAGCAAGATATAGGGGTGTTTGGGATTGCTTATTTAAAACAACTTTTGTCATTTTTTTTAAAAGTGTTTATTGACTTTTATATATATATATATATATATATATATGTGGTGATAAATTGAAGTTTTTAAAAAATGTTTAAATTAGCTTACGGTGGTATCAAAATGTAATAAGCTAATAAATTATTATTTATTAAAAAGTGTTTGAGATTGCGTCTATATGTAAAATAACCAAAAAGTTGATAAGCTGTTTCAAATAAATAAATAAATGAGTATAAAACAACTTATCAAAAACTCGTTATCACCCATAGTCCCATACCAAACCGCTATAAGCACGTTTCTTTTTTAACTCCCCAAACAATAAAAATTGTTCATTACCGATACCGCACCTCAATAACTTAACAAGCACCTTAAAACAATCCAAACACCCCCATAGTGGCGATGGGCATGAGAGTGACAACGACAGCGAAGAGAGGCCTTACGTTCCCCCAAACTCCCAAAGTGATACATCTCGATGAACAAGGTAGTGCATCTGGATTCTATGCTCTCTCCAGATTGAATGATGAAGAAGACGGTTTCGACGATGAAGATTAGGGTTTATTCTTGCACATTGAAGCGTTGAAGGGGTTGATTTTTTTATTTTTCTGGAAAAAGAGTATATTTGGGATTTTGATGATGACATTCGAAGTTAATTGTAATTTAATAATTCAAGATTTTAAACTTGTATGCAGACTTTCTTGTGATTTTGATTCGTCTTCATTATTTGATTGTTACTTTATACTATTTGATTTGAGAAGTTGAAAGATTATAATGAAATCAACAGGTTATTAATAGAAAGACTGCAAAAACAGATCATTTTACTGTTCTTTTTAAGGTGACTTGTGGTGTACGGTTTGGATTGTGAGCTCTTTGACTATTGGTAAAAGAACATTCAAATAACAACAACTGATTGCATACATGACTTGTGGTCTACGGTTTGAATTGTGTGATTTTGATTCGTCTTAATTATGCCGACACATGCTATTTATTACCTTCTATTTCTTTTTTGACCCTTCAATCAAGTTTAACTTTAAAAAAACATTAAGCTTATCTATCTGCTCTTAGCCACACACACACTCTCTCCCTCTCATGAGAAGATGCTGGTGAAAAAGGCATTGTTTGCTTGTTTTATGGCATTCAGCTTTATCTGGCTGCTAAGTGTTGCAGAATCTGCTGTGCCACAAGAAGAAGGTATAAAAAACAGATTGTTGAAATGGGTTTTTGAGTTCCCAAGAGAATCAAATGAAAAAGCCTGGATTTTTGCCATAATCTTTGTGTATTGTAAAGGGTCCCATAAAACCATTTGAAATCTTGGATGAATCTTTTCATTTTGCTTTTATGTTTTGTTTTTCACTATAAAAGAAGGGTTTTGTTGAGGGACCAATGGGATTGAGGGAGGCAAAGAGAGAGGGTTGGATTATTACCGGGCATTTTCAATTTTGTTTTGGGTGGCTTAATGGGGACAAGTGAGGGGTCCTAACTTATTCCATATAGCCATTTTAACTTAATGGCTTAACGATCAAGCCTTAAAGATACACTCATGTAACTATTAAGCTCATTAAGTTGTAAGTAAACAACCTCTTAATAGCTTTTCATTGACATTGTTCAGTGGATGCCCTTGAAGAAATTCTGAGTTCAATGGGTGCAACAAATTGGAGATTCAATGGCGAGTCTTGCCAAGTTGAGGCAATTTCTGAAGTGTCAAAGCTCAATCCGGAAGCTGATGCTAGCGTTAAATGTTCCGATGCCTGCAGCAACAATGGGAACTCCACCAACTGCCATGTCATAAGCATGTAAAACGATCCTGTCTCATTTGTTCATTGATGCAAATTAATATTTATATTTACCTTTATACAATTGCCGCTATTTGCATTTTTATTCTGGTATACCCCTAATATTAGCGTATAAATGAGGTAGGAGTAGTAGAGGATCATTCTAGAAGGTTCTAAAGGTAGCAGGGGGGAGGGCTAGTTTGGGCGGGAATTTCTGTTAGACTTGTGGAGGGCATATAAATAAATGAGGGTAAGGGGTTGAGGGGTATTCTGTTTTGTGTCAATTTGTAACTTGAGCCTAGCTCTGGGAGAGACCATGGCCTCTCATTGGAGTGATTTTCCTTTCAATCATTCAGTCAAACACAACCTTTAGATACCAGTGTACACCACCTGTTGTTGAACATCTATCTGGCTTTTCGTTACTGCAGCACACACAAGTTCTATAGTCTTGGTGGTGTTCTTCCACCTACGCTTGTGAAGCTTCCATACCTCCAAACTATGTAAGGTCACTTGTAGATGTAATAAGTTAAATATATATATATATATATATATATATATATATATATATAGCATGGGATCATGTGAGAAGTGTCATTTTTGGTGAGAAGTACTTTTAAACCATTGATCACTTTTAATCAAAATACCCTCTCATGAATTGCGGCTTAAAAGGGAATTGATCAGGTGCATCTTATCTTGGTGCATCTCATCCTAATGTTCGTCCATTTCTCATACAACGGTTGATAACCACTTCTCACGCTTCTCACCAAATTTGGCACTTCTCACGGGAACCCAACCCTATATATATCAGAACTAATTATAAAAATATTATTTGTTTCTCAGAGATTTTGCTTACAACTACCTTAATGGCACAATACCTGCTGAATGGGCCGCAGCACAGTTGGAGTCAATGTGAAACCTCGTTCTCTTATTTCATCTTCGTTCTGAATGGTTAAGTTGTAAACTTTTTACGTTTATCCCACGTGGCCTTGACCACAATGTGGCTAGTGCAGATCTCTTCTCGGAAACCGCTTAACTGGGGAAATACCACGAGAACTAGGGAATATCACCACCCTCAAATATCTGTAGGTGGTTTCTGTTCATTTTCCATTTGAGGATGTTAGTCCAAGATCAAGTAGATTTAATCAATAACCCCAATTCAAGAACACAATCAGTTGGATTCAACACCTCTTGTCATATACTTATTTGAGAGAGTTTACAATGAGAATGAAAGTACAAATGACATAAGGCTTACAAACAAGTAAAGAACAAAAGATTTATATACCCCTTGGGTATTTTACATTTTAAGCCCCTCTACTTTGATACAACAAAATATAACCCCAACAGAGGAAATGCTAGCTTCTGTTGGTTTTAGATGATTAGATCATAAATATAAAAGGAAAAAACCAAATTTATTTCATCTCCAACTTGTAACTAGAAATTTTGAACAGGAACCTTGAAGCAAACCAGTTTTCAGGAACTATTCCTTCTGACCTTGGGAGATTAATCAGAATGGAATCTTTGTAAGGCTGATTAAAGTATTTTATTTCGTACATTTTTATGTTGATGAGTTATTTGTTCATGAACTGATACATAAAAAAACCAATTTTATCCAGGATCTTGTCCTCAAACCGGTTGACGGGGACCTTGCCAATGTCGTTAGCTGAATTGAGAAACTTGACTGATTTGTAGAAGCTTTTACACTTGTACTTGGTACATACTCCATCTGTTACAAAAGAAGGCCTACTTTGACTTTTGAGGTCATAGAGATCTTAAGACATTTGACCTCAAAAGTCAAAGCATGTCTGTTTGTTTTGTAATGGAGGGGTTATCTTTTGTCTTTACATTGTTGAAATTTTAACTGATACCATGTTTCTTGCACGATTCAGTAGGATAAATGACAACAACTTAACTGGGCCTATACCCGATCTTATACAGAATTGGAGACAACTCACAAGATTGTAAGATCAATCTCTCTTTGTAATATATTATCTTCTAAGAATCAAGATCATGCATTTGCTATTCAGAAGAGCGTTATTGCTTTCAACTTAATTACTTTTTTGAAATCTTTTTGAAGAGAAATGGTTGGGACTGGGCTGCAGGGACCGATTCCTTCAAATATATCCCTTCTTGAGAATTTAGTTAATTTGTGAGTGTGAAATCTCTTCTAGAAGTTTCTGTTCCAAGACCCCTTTTTGTGTTTAGAATGATTGATAGATATGGCCACCTTCTTTGCAGGAGGATTTGTGACTTAAATGGATCACCAACTCATGAATTTCCTCCATTGAATAATGCTATAGGAATAGAAACAGTGTAAGTAAATGATTTTGGTTTCTACTTATCCCTTAATGAATCATACCTTTAGTCCCACATAATTTTTGAGGTAGACATGTTTCTCGAATTCAGGGTATTGAGAAATTGCAACATATCAGGAGAAATACCTCCTTATATTTGGCAAAGAAGAGAACTTTTAATGCTGTAAGTAACACGCGTAATGATTTTGTAGATTCATATTATGCTATTAAGTGTTAATAGGAGCTTTCTGTGTGGACTCACAAAGTGAATAAGCATACTGTTAAGCCTTCTGTCTCACAAAAATTGCAGGAATTTCCATTTGAGGGTGTGAATGAAAATGCAATCTTTCTGTATTTGGGCTAAAAGTAAATATTTCCTAAAGTCAAGTCACTACAAACTAATCAGGCTCACAAGATTTTCTTTTTAATCATTGGAGGGTATTTTAGACCGTTGTTCATTTGTCAAATATTATTTATTAAGTAATGCTATGCGTCAAACTTTTCATGGGACGGAGAGAATATTCTTTAGCTTTATCAGTTTGTTACCGAACGAGTATTTATTTTTAAAATACAAGTATAACAAGACAAGAGTTCATACTTAATGAAGTATGGTCCATTTTATATATACTTAAACTTCTTAGTCTATATGTTCAATGACATCCCTACCCTTGTACATTGCACAGAGATGCAAGTTTTAACAGGTTGGTAGGGGAAATATCAGGTGATATCATCGGAAGACGCTTGAGATATGTGTAAGTACAGCAAAGTCAATTTGATTTTTAACGTCCAACTCCCAAGATTATGACATAATGTTTTGGATAACCATATATATATATATATCACTTACTAGCCATGTGATTTTGATTGAATAGGTTTATGACGGGTAACATGCTAAGTGGAAATATACCCGACACGCTTTTGATAGAAGGAGCTGCCATGTATGCCTTTTCATGGATTCTTGTAGTATATTATACGTTCTACTGCAAGAGAGTTTGACTTTCAAGGTGTAATGGACTAGCTTTCAACTTCAAAATTGATATGGATTCTTTCAATCTTCTAGGAAGCTTTTGGTTACCATAAAGATGTTATATTATAACGACTTAACCAGCACTTGTTGCTCTAAAATATCTGTAGCAAGACCCGTATCAATATTGATTCAAGAAAGTGGTTTGATTGACCTTACACGTCAAACCCTTATTTCCTAATAGTGGGAGTGTTATAAAGTTTATTCATTTGATGCAGTGACTTGTCCTACAACAATTTTACATGGCAAAGACCCGATCAACCTACATGCCAACCGATCATGTCAGGATGCTTCTCTTGTTTAGCCTTATATTTTTCGTCGTGTGGGATGTTTTCGCAGTTCTCAGGACTAATTGGTGCTTTTACCTTTGTATCTTTATTAGGAAATTAGATCTTAACCTGTTTCGAAGCTCTTCAACAGGGAACACACTGTAAGAATAAGATTCCCCTAGTCTTTTTTTTCCGACTTCGATGTTGATTGATCTTATATTTGTATTATCAACAGACAGGATATGGTGCCATGCGAAACAGATATTGTGTGTCCCAAATGTAAGTAGTCCCTATGAGAGCATGCCCTTTAAATTTATTGTAACTTTATTCCCTCCATCCCACATAAACTGCACCGCGTCCCATTTTGAAAAATGTTTCTTCTTTTGGCAAAATTTCCAGCTAAAAGGGGCTGTTTGTTTACCTCGTAATAGTTCCATTAAGAGGAAACCTCTGAATCACTAAGAGGTGAATCTTGTTTGGCCAAAAAAAAGTCTGCCTCTTAATGGTTCTAAAACCCTTTGAATGATTTTGTATCTTGGGCCTCCCTTAACCATTCAACGCCCTAATTTTGTTCTTAACAATTACCAAACAACCATATTTCATTTTTACTATATTATAAGAGCCTCTTAATCATTGCACTAAACCATTCAGCAAATGACCTACTTCCCCACTGTCATTGTTACAAATTGGTGAAGCAATTGATTCGGTAAACATTTGACTAGTAATTAAACAAGAGGAAATCAAACGAGAACCTAAAATATTTAGAGAACCATGAGAAAAATCTCAACCATTCCATGACTGTCATCTAAGGCAGGATTCAAGGTGGTAAACAATATTGTATTGTTTCAGATGTGAAACTTATGGTCATGTATTGTTTCAAATGTGAAACTATACATGTTTCACTGGGTCTCAACATTTTTGAGGTTCTAATTTGATTTTGCCCTTAATCAAACATTTTTTATAAGACCATGTTCCCAATCACATGATGGAGTATTATTTTTAAATTCAAGAACCATATCTAATATTTATTCTATGTGAAACATGAATGCCAGAGGCAAATCAACCCCTCTCAACTGTGAGGAAAATCCTCAAGTTTCCTTAGAATAGTTGAATTTCTATCAACTTATTGATTTTTATCCATTGATTCAAATTCCATACTAATAGTAAAATTAAACAAAAAATAAATCAACTTTTACACTTTCCATTAGAAAAAAAATCTACCTTTTAAGGTTAAACAGATTAGTTCTCTCTTAAAAAGAAGGCATCTAACCATAACATAGCTGTATTTGATTTATGGCAGATGAATGTTCCTTACATGTTAACAGCGGTGGAAGCGATCTAACGGTCAGAGAAGGGAATGTAGATGTTTTTTATGAAGGAGATGCTTCATTTGATGGCGGTGCAGCAAATTACCATAAAACCAGTAGTAATTGGGGAATTAGTAGCACCGGAGACTTCCTTGATGACTATATTGAGACGGGTCCTCATATAGAATCTTTGCCGGGGTCCACCAACTTACCACCTCTTTATACAACAGCACGATGCTCTCCACTTTCACTTACTTATGTCAGCTATTGTTTGGAAAATGGCGATTACCTTGTTAATCTGCATTTTGCTGAGATACAGTTTACTAATGATAGTACGTATTTGAATCTTGGCAGGCGGCTATTTGATATATATATACAGGTGATAGTTGTATGAAGTTAACTATATATATATGTGTGGAATTGACTTTGTTAATAGAGTTGTCATCAATTTTTTTTAATGTTGTACAGGGAGAACGGGTTAAAAGGGAGTTTAATATTGAAAATGAGGCTGGTGGGATACGAAAGCCGTTGGTAGTACCATTCAATGCAAGTGTGGCGAATAACGTGTTGGAGATACGGTTTTATTGGGCTGGCAAAGGGACAACACGTATTCCACGAAGAGGATCTTATGGGTCCCTTGTATCAGCTATCTCTGTTAACCCATGTTCGTATCCGATCAGTTTGATTTATATTTCAGATATGCTATGTGAATTATCAAAGCAAAAACAGTTCTTTTTTTTTTATAAATTAAATGCATTACCTTCAGACAGATTTTGAGGCATTCTTGTGCTATCAAGAGGAATTCTTCTGTCAAGCATAGGTGCTCTTAACTCTGTCAGAAGGTCATAAGGAGCGGGCCTTATTATTTTGGGAGGCCCATGATTGGACTACCAAAGTGGGTTGCCCTTCAACGGCCGTATCTTTGGCTACGGGGCTTCGTTTCAGGCCGACGGCCAGTCCATTCGAAGCCTGGAATGGGCCCCACACTGTTTTAATATGGTTTTTGGACATTTTCGTGTTTTTTTATTCTTTTTTGGCATTTTTGTCGGCCTTTTTATGTTTGGCCTATAGCCCTTTTGAGGCCCATTTTGTTTTGGCCTTCTTATTTATATTTTGCTTGTGTAATCTCGATGGTCACTTCTCCAGTTTAGAAATTTTGAAAAATACTGTCAGAAGGTTATTCTTCTAAGCAACCCTACAACAAAGCAAATTCCAATAGTAGCAACCTGTACTTGTTTGCTGGGTTGTCCTTTTTAGAAAACTTTATATGGTTTAATGACCCAATTATCATCAAGGAAGCAATTCGGAAAATTTAGCATCATGATGTATGAATATTAGGTTCATCATAATAGAACTATAAAACCTTTATATACAACAGACTTGCTCCCTTATAGTATTCAACTCTCTCTGGCAGATTTTAAGACCTGTTCAATTGATGGAAAGAAAAAGAACAAAGCTGTATATGTTGGTTCTGGAGTAGCCACGCTATGTTTTTCGCTCTTAATCTTGGCTGCTTTATGGTGGAAAGGCTGCTTTAAATGCGGAAAAAGAAAAGATAAAGGTAAAGAATATTACTCTAATTTTCGAACTTATTATATCTTTTAGACTCTAAAGTGGAATCAACTGGTTTTAGCCCCCGGTGAAGTTGTGCGACTTGTTCTTTATGTAGTTGACTTGTGTGTAGTATATGCATTAATTTTCTCATGCTTCTTCCTTTTGTTGAGCAGATCTTGAAGGACTGGAGTTGAATACAATATCGTTTTCATTGAAACAACTAAGAACAGCTACAAGTAACTTCGATGCTGCAAACAAAATAGGCGAAGGGGGTTTCGGACCTGTTTACAAGGCAATAATCCAGCACCTATCATTCGAGATTTTGAAGCATTCTTTTGTTAGAAAAAGGGGTTCTTAAATCTGTATATTTATATAAATGTTTGTGTATGTATACTGACTGATTCAAGTTGAGTGGTGCAGGGTACATTGGCTGATAGGACTGTAATTGCAGTAAAGCAGCTTTCGTCTCATTCAAGGCAAGGAAATCGCGAGTTCTTGAATGAGATTGGTGTGATATCTTGTTTACAACACCCGAATCTTGTTAAGCTTTATGGATGCTGCATTGAAGGAGATCAACTGATGCTTGTATACGAGTACATGGAAAACAACAGCCTTGCCAATGCCTTGTTTGGTCAGTGTTCATACTGTTTTATTTTTTACTTTACGTACTCCAAAATGCGGTAGTGTAGTGTTAAATCATACTTCTCAACTAAGAAAGAAACAAATATACAATCACTGGGACGAAATAGTAAACTCTATCAAGACAATATAAAACGTAAACATTTTAACTAAATGAATCTGAAGAAATTAATTTTTGGGGCTGTTTGTTTACCTCTTAATAGTTCCATTAAGAGGCAACCTCTGACTCGCTAAGAGGTGAATCTTGTTTGGCCAAAAAAAGTCTGCCTCTTAACGGTTCTAAAATACTCTGAATGATTTTGTATCTTGGGCCTCCCTTAACCATTCAGCGCCCTAATTTCATTATGAACAATTACCAAACAACCATATTTCATGTTGCACTATATCATAAGAGCCTCTTAATCATTCTGCACCAAACCATTCAGCAACTGCCAAACAAATATTGAAATACTGGTGCACCTTTTTGATCTTGCAAAGCAGACGCTACTTGATCATAGTTTGAAGGAATTGTCTGTTTTTGTGGGTTTTTTTCTTTGTTTTTTGTGTTTTTGCTCTCTCTAATCAACAATTTATCTCATATTTTTCAGGTTCAAATAACAGTCGGTTAATTCTTGACTGGCCAACAAGGCTTAAGATTTGTGTTGGGGTCGCTAAAGGATTAGTATTTCTTCATGAACGGTCGAGATTTAAAATTATACATAGGGACATCAAAGCGACTAATGTCCTGCTTGATAAAGATCTGAACCCAAAAATATCAGACTTTGGATTGGCTAGGCTAAACGAGGATGAGTTGACCCATATCAGCACCAAAGTAGCCGGCACCATGTAATTCTTTATTCTTAGTACTTCAATCTTGGGCGTTTATCTCTTTCTTTTTCAATTTTGTTCTTGCTTAAAAACACTTGACGTGAATTACAGAGGATACATGGCACCAGAATATGCGCTTTGGGGTTACTTGAGTGACAAGGCAGATGTATACAGCTTCGGTGTTGTGGCTTTGGAAATCGTGAGTGGCCAGAACAACAATGCTTACATACCAAATAACGATTGCATTTGTCTTCTAGATTGGGTACTACTCATATCCCCCGACTTTCTTTGTTTTTTTCCCGATATATCCTATTGTGTTTCTTGATGACATTGTTCCGTTCTAAAGTATTTATCCGGTTGATCTAGGCTATGTTTGGAAAACTAGCTGATAGCTGAAAAGTTAGTTGTTGGCTAATAAACTAGCTGATAGTCATCTTTGTTAAAAACTAGCCGATAAGCTAGACGACAATGTACCATGACTTTAAAGGACATGTTGAAATATTAATTGGAAAAAAATATAAGGGGCATAATAGGAAAAAGTGGAAAAAGCTCTTGGAGCTTATTGAAACGCTACTTTAAGTAGCTTTTCAGAAAACTAGTTTATGGCTAACCAAACGACTTTTTTTCAATAAGCTGCACAACAATGAACATTGTGATCTGCCAATCAAGTTGATATTGTTGTTGCAGGCTTGCAGGTTACAAACAAGTAAAACATACGAAGAGTTATTTGACGAAAAGTTGGGGTCTGAAATCAACAAAGAGGAGGCAGAAATGATGGTGAAAGTAGCACTTCTGTGCACAAATGGATCTTCGTCGATGAGGCCCACCATGTCTGAGGTCGTAAATATGCTTGAAGGCAGAACTTGTGTTCCCGAAATAGTCCCAGAAACAAGTGGCTACACCACAGATTTGCGGTTCAAAGCGATGAGAGATTTGCAGGAGCGAAAAAGTCAAACTCGATCCTCTAATAACACGAATCAAACTAGTACACACGCTTTTTCAACGTCATCATTGAACACTACAAGATTTGAGATTCAAAGCCATGATAAACAGTTGCCTGCAGAGGGAAGTCAGAGCGGCAATCAAAGTTGATATTTTGAGTCGCGCCTTCCAACGACATCTTTTGATGATAATTTTGATACCCATTCAGTGGATTCGAGATTGCATTAGAAGGTGAACATAGTTTTGTAGTTTGTCGTATAAACTTTGATGAATTATATTGATTATTCTGCTGCAGAAAGCCAAATATATAGAGTACACAATTGCTATGAGCAAAACGTTGTAAAAGAAAGTACATGTTGTAAGTTAGTTGAGTATTTGTTATGCTTCTATGAGCTGTATAAGATTTATTCATTCAGAAATTCAATAAGATGGAATTTATGTTGCTTCCTCCATAATATGGTATCCGAGCTTGACTGATCTTGCGTTCTGTTTTCATTCGTGTCGATCAATTTTTTTCATCAAGATGCAACGAATTGAAAATACAAATACAGATCTTTCCGGCTCGTATTTTTCGCATTATTCAGACAGCCCATGTATGATTCTTGTCTCGCGACCACTTGTTGGAGATAACTATAATAATTCAAGTCTAGCAATGATAATCGCATTGACAGATAAGAAAATCGGTTTTGTTGATGGATCTTTGATGGAACCACGAGGTGATGCAAATCTTTGTTGTTATTTGAATCGAAACAATGGTACGGTAACTTCTTGGACTTTAAGTTCAATTTCGAAAAGATAGATTTTCACAGATTTGGTAACTTGTTGGATCTTCAACAATGCTACTAACCAAAGGGCCTTTGGGTATCCAGGTTACCAGTAGAGCCCAGCCTTTCAAGAAGTCAAGAGTTCAAACCTCACCAAATGTGTAGAGGGTACGTGAGTTTATTTGTGGTATATAAATATCATATACTTTAATAATGCTACTATTCGAAATTGGTTTGAAGATTTTGTCAAAAATCTTAATCCTAGTCAATGCTACTCATCGTGTCAAGTTTCACCCTAAAGCTCGATTGTGTGTCTTTGTTGGTTATCCTAAGGGCACAAAATGCAAAAATATGGACAAACAAAAGTTTCCATAAAACGGAAATGTGGTATATAAAAATGCCAAAGCACGAGCCCCCAAAAAATAGGGAATAATAAACACTTGTTAATTACAACAGCCTATTAATCTAATTTCCTCTAAGAAAAATAAGATTACAAATTGGGTGTCGTCCAATCTTCCAAAAGAATGTTTTTCTATAATAGTGGTGTCCCAAAAGTCTCTTCCCCCAAGCTCACACTAACTTCGGCCAAGTCTTCTTAGAGACGGCGCCTCTAGAACCTGAGATACACATCGACACCAAATACGTGTTAGGCCAAAAAGCCTAGTGAGTTTGAACAATAACATAAACCAACTATTAAGGTTAGAAATCGATAATATCATTTCATGGCTCAATACAAGGAATCAATGAAGGAGACCCAAAACACCAAAACAAGTTTCACCTCAAGAGTCGATACACCTTGGTGTTCACTCTCACGAGCAACACCAAAAAGGCCCAGCACATTGAGCGCTACCTCTAAGGCATTACCCCGAATGACGACGATCTAGGCACACACCTCCAAGGTGGCACCCAAGATTATATCCTCCTAGTACCTAATTGATGGTTCATCCAAATTGAAATACATCGTAATACAACTTACTCCAAGCAAAGTGTATAAATTATCATTACCAAGACTTGTGGTCCAACCACCATAATAAACAAACAATTTCCACATGATAATTCTAAGACCTTAAATTTGGTCAAGTGCATATAGTTATTCATGTAGACATTCCAAGTGGTAGAACCACACATTATGCACATAAGAGCATAAAGCCCCAACTCATAAAGCATTTATCACATTAAGTCTCATATTTAAGCCAAAATCCCAAGTTAGGTCAAAACTGTAAAATATGAAAAGTTCATAAAAATGACAAGTAGCATTATCTATTTTACAACCAAGGTTATGGTCTTCAAGATGTCAAATAACATTTCCTCATATAAAACTCAAAAGTTCTCAAACTCATAATATGTTAGCATTTTATCATCTAAGAGAGATTTTCACAAAAATGTTAAATAAAGATAGGACATAGGAGAACACAAATGTATCTATTTTAACAAAGTTTAGAAAACTCACTACTTAGGTTTTAAGAGTAAAACCAAGAAACCAAGCAAACCGAGAGGATGAGGTTGATGATTGCTCCTTGATGAGACTTCAATAAATGCCCCAAGTGAAGCTTCGATGACCACTTTAATGTTTACAACAAGCCCTAGGTTAGATTTAATGAAGAGGGGTAGTATGGAGGTGCATAACCGAATTAATTGCTCCAAAATCGGCTCCCACTAGTTTTCCCTTGCCAAAAATGAAGAAAACCCCGTTTCCTGTCTTTTTATACCCACAGACCCGCCGGGCGATAACGCCCAGCGACTTTGCCATAATGGCATTGTCGTTGGCATTCTCGCCGACTCCAGCACCCGCTCGGTACTCTTTCTGCAATTGTGACCGGCGATTATGCCTGTGTCACAATCGTTGGCCACTCTTGCCGGCCACGTACCGTGAGCCCTCACCCAACAGTTGTACGACTATGACAACTATCATAGTCGCCGGCCACTCTCGCCCAGCACATGCTCGAGTCCAAAATCCTCTGACTCTTGTCCTAAGCGTTCAAGCCTTAAGTTTAAATCTCGGTGCTTAATTCTTGCCAACTTGTGAATATAAAGTACTTGAGAAATATGAGAATAAGGGATAATTTAGCGTAATTATTTATCGAAATTTCTGGGTGTTACAAAATGGTACACTTTTTATGATATCAAAACAAAACAAATCTTTATTTCTTGAGATGCTTACTGAAGGTTTCTTTCCCTTTCATTTTATACATGCTCAAGAAAGAGCTTCATATGGTCCCTTCCCTCACTTGGTGTTACAGCCAGTTTACATTAATCACGAAGACGTACTTATCCATGCACCAGTTATTGATGTCAATCACTGTGGACAATGACTCTTCTGCAATTTCTCAAGAGCACACGATGCTCCTTTGAGACGATAAATCTAGAAGGACCAACAATCAAACCATTTGAGAGGTTATAATTGTAACTTGAGAAAAAACCACACTCAACCTTCTGATCCTTATTCTTTCACATGTTTGTGTCATATGATAGGCATGACGGTGGCATAACTCTACGCACTAGAGCTAACAAGACGTAGATTGTTACCACACTTGTTGGTGCTAAACACTCTAGTGGTTGTAAGTGGTTATACAAGATCACACGTAAATCATATGGATCAATTGAACGATATAAAGCTCGTTTGGTGGCTAAAAGTCACACCCAACAGGAAGGATTGGATTTTGTTAATACTTTCTCTCCTACTGCCTTGCTACATTAAAATCATATTTGCATTTACTTCAATTAAATGTGAATAATGCCTTCTTGCATGAATATTTATTTTGAAGAGTTTTGTACGGATTTATGTTGGATCCTTGTTGTTGATTTGATGATTAACAACTAAACACTAAAATACACTTAGAATAAATCTTGTAATATTGATCAACCGATATGTCTACCAAATACTTCCAGTGAAGTTGAAGATATAATGAAGTCGTTCAGCTGAAACTCAATTATTGAGGATTTGTCACCCTAAGTCTAATGCTGAAGACATGAAACACTGAGACTGAAGACTATTACCACTTAAGAGCATGAACGCCAAGATCCATTCAAAAAAGACTTGATAAGCTTGAAGACTAAGAGATATCAAACGTTGAAGTTGATGAAAGGGAAGTTGACACTGAGGCTTTAACACTGAATGTCAAGACTGAAGGTCCAAGACGCTGAAGTGTGCAACACTAACGTTGGTGATGCTTTCACTTCGCTCATGTACACACTTTGGGTCTTGACAAAATGACCACGTGGCACTCGATTCCATGCCTCAACACAATTAATCTTTGGGTATATGTTTTTTTTCGATGGATGAGACAGTGATAGTGTTAACTGTTCCACAACCTTGATGGACAGAAACTTTGGGGATATGTTAATGGCATCATCGAAGAACCCTCACCCACTATCACTTTCCCATCCATCGACAAGAATCCCACCAAACTATTCCCAACCTAGCTCACCGTTGATTAGCATATTATAAGTCTCCTCACACCTCTAAAAGCTATTTGGGACTGTTTATCTTGTCATTTCTCGCAAAATTCCACCGGTAGTGCTTCTAGTCTCAAGCTTTAATTACGTGAACTCCAGAAAGGCACTAAATCAATCGATGATTATCTCTGTGGTGTTAAGTTCATTGTCGACTCCCTTGCATCCATTAACAAGCCCAATTCTGATGATGATTTGGTAATTTCACTTTAAATGTCCTCGAGACCGGTTATCTTATGCTACGCAAGATGTTAACTCAAGGGTCCTCTCTTCCTAACTTCTTCGTCTCCGTGCTCGAATATTGCCATATGATGCTCAACGTCAAGATTTGTCTTCAAGCTCACCAATAGTTACTGCTCTCTACCACAACACACATTCCTCTTCCTCTTCCTCTTCTAACCGTCGTGACCAACGTAGCAAAAAAAACTTCAGGTCCAACCTCCATCAAAAAAATCAATGGAATTCCTCACCCCTAAATGTCCTGTTTAACCTACAAAACCAGCAGATGTAGTCTTCCAATATGTCTCAACCCTATGCATTTTCTCCTGGGGCAAGTCGGGCACCAGGTTTTTTAGGCCCTACTCCTAATTGGTTCACAAATTGAAATTATGTGGAACATGGCCTAGCTCAATGATCTCATTGCTAATCCGGGACGAATGCAGTTCCTCTGTTTACTAGGGCTCATTTTGGGACAGATCCAAACACCGGTGCTACCCACTACATGACGGTCACAGTTTTACAAAATGCACAACCTCACAATGACCCTCACAATGTCTTCATGGGGAATGGTGATTCCATGCCAATTCCATGGGGAAGGTAACCTTTAGTGATGTCTTTCGTGTTTTGTCCATTCATTAAGAATCTCTTGTCCGTTGCTCTCTTCACGAAGGAAATTTTGTTTTCTTTCTTTCTGCTCCTGATTTCTCTCAAATATATTGTTTATATATTGGTCGTATTGTTGTTCCAAGGTCCATGTCAAGATGAATTATGAGACAATTGCTCCTCACTTGTCCATCTGGCCCATTTGTCTTGGTCATCCAACATCTTTCATTCTTGCTCGTCTTGCATCTACTCTTTGGTCCAAAGTTGATTATTTTAGATATAGAGTTTATCGATGTTTGAGTATGGATTGTTATCCATAATTTCTAGTTTTGTGTATTGAGCCTTCTCCATGTTTTTGGATGAATTGGATAATAGAATTGTATCCATGTTTTCGGTATTTGAATATTTAACTTCATTCACGTTTCGGGTGGGTATTGGGATTTTGATTAATGAATTTCATCACGGGAAATGGTGATTCGTGGGAAGATTGTTGTTTTTACACCAAATACATTTATTTAAGAAATTATTATTTAGATAAACATTCAGTTTTACTGTTTTAAATAAATGATGAAAACTGCTTGAACTCACTAAGAGTTAAGGCTAACCCTTTTATTTGTCGGCATTTGCATCAGGTTTTTTAGGGGGTTCGACACTAGCGACATGTGATGAATTGAGTGTGGATAGAGACTCGAGAATGATCTAACTTTTGATCCTTGATAACTCTATTTTTAGAGTTATTATTTCCTTGATTTTTCTATTTTATTTTGTCAATTTTAGCCATTCCGCTTCTAAAAACCCCCATTCTTGGAACAATTCTCGAAAATGAGCAAAAAGAGTGAACCATAGTCTTTAATAAATTATTTGGTGGAATTTGGGTGTTTTTCACGATTTATCCTGCAGTGACCACTGTTGTGCCCACTCCGGTTTCCCACTATTCGAGCAGAGCAAGAAGACAAAAGAAACTAGTAGTTGGGATGCAACTATTCTGGAGTTTAGAAGGTTCAAATGGCAGGAAAATATGGGTTGGAGAAGTACAAAGTAGTTTTCTTAAAGATGACAACAAGTACACCTTCTTGTACTTAGAGATTGACTTGGTGAAGGGTCTATTGGGTAAAAAGATTGTCCAAAGTGCTGAATTCTGCCATAATACTGCAGTCTTTACCCATTAGATAAACCCACCTCTTTGTGTAATACCCAACTCTTTCTCCTAGTATATAAAGGAGCACTTGGGTGCCATTTATGATATGCTTGGCTTAGTCTTAAATTCTCTCAACTACTACATTAGTGTTAGTCTTTCATTTACTGCAGTAGCTAGCTTTAAATTTCTGTATCTTAATTTCTTAGTTTAATTGTAGTTCGAAGTACACAGTGACAGGGACGACTTCTCGTTCCCCACTGTGAGTTCAATTCAAGTCACTTTCAGTTTAATTATGTGCAACTTCTACTCTTTTGTTTTCTTTACTTTAAGTATGGGCTAAACATCCTTTGGGTGTAGGAAGGAGAAGTACCTGGGTTTTATTAAAAATGCTTGAGTAATCTTTATACTTAGAATGTTTGTTGTTTTGGTCATTCATTCTCGATTTTTACCCAAGGATGCGAACAAGCCGATCACTTGCTAGGATCTAAAGTCTAGTTCATAACTTAGAAATAAGTAGAACATAGTGACACGAGCTTAAATGATGCTAGGGGATTCGAAAGAATTCTTATGACACTTACGAAAGTGAGGTCGGCACAGTGAGGTAATCTCAACCCACTGGAGTAGTAGGCAAGCTAATTTGTGTATTAAAAACACTTAGAGTATTTGTCTCTACACATTCCATCGAGACCTGAAAAGGTCCATTTTTGAGATTACCATTGACAAAACAATAAATACTAAGAGTATGAGATTTTTATCTAACGGTGTGAGTATTTTGTAAACATGCTTTTCTAGCGAAAATGCCTACCTCGAATACAAGGATCATTTTTAGGACCGAGTATTTAGTATAAAATCTAGGGAAAATCCAACCTACATTCCTTCTTTTAAACCTTAGTAAAATCGTTAAAGTAGCTATTTCACCAAACAAACCAAAATATTGCTTCTTCTGTTTTTGAAACCTGTAAAAGGAGCTCATGAGAACCGTATTGTCTTGATTGCCCAGTCTCTGTGGATTCGATTCTGGTATTTTACCAACTATTACTTGTTGTGACGATCATAGTGGACAGTGTACACTTGCACTTCCCACTGTGGACAGTTTGCAACCCACTGCGATTAAAACACATATTTCGCACGTAACAAGTTTTTGGCGCCATTGCCGGGGACTGACGTGATTTTAAATCTCAAGACATTAGTTTTTGTTCGAGCCCGAGTAACTCGTTTTTCTAAGCTGTTCGTGTTGCATGCCACGGCAACAACACGAACCTTTGGTACCAATCGATCTTGAAATAGAGAAAACTTTTCGAAGAAGACGTAAAAACAAGAACACAAATCGACAACCCCCTATGATCCCCACTGTAAACATGGCAGCAATACCACCACCTATAGTGGAGACCACAGTGACGATTGCCGATAGCAAAGATTGAAAAATACGGGACTACGCTACTTCCGGAGTTGGTGATTTAAGCTCCGGAATTTTAAGACCCAACATTGTTGCAACTCATTTTGAACTCAAACTGGTGATGTTTCAAATGATCCAAGCCATGGGTCAGTTTGGAGGATCACCATCTGAGGATCCGCACTCGCACTTAAAATCTTTCATGGAAATGACCGATTCCTTTCAGTTACAAGGTGTGAGTGATGAAGCATTAAGACTAAGACTTTTTCCTTTTTCACTAAGGGATAAGGCGAAGTCATGGCTGAACTCACATGCACCTCACTCGATAACCACTTGGCAAGAACTTGCCGATAAATTTTTGCAAAAATACTTTCCTCCAACAAGGAATGTAAGGTTTCGAAATGATATAATTTTGTTTAGGCAAGAAGATGATGAGGCTGTTTCGGATGCATGGGAACGATTTAAAGATTTACTTCGAAAGTGCCCACATCATGGCATCCCACATTGCATCCAATTGGAGATCTTTTACAATGGTCTTTCCAATGCAACCAAAATCATCTTAGATGCAACAGCCGGTGGAACATTCACGAGTAAAACCTACAATGAAGGATATCAAATCTTAGAAAAAGTGTCCAACAACAATACCGAGTGGTCCAATCCTAGAGCAATAGTACCAAAGACCAACACCATCGATTCCGAGGCACTCAAAACCATGAATGCACATTTAGTGGCCTTAACAAAAATCATGTTGAACCAAAATAGAGGCCAAGTCAATTTTGCAACTCATCTAGCCGAAAACTGCTCCCTCTGTGGAGAGGAGCATCTTTTTGACTATTGTCCAGCAAATCCCGAAGCCGTTAATGTTATAGGAACAAATCCGAGAAACAACCCATACTCACATACTTATAATCCAGGTTGGAGAAATCACCCAAATTTCTCTTGGGCTGGTAATCCAGGACTCCAACCCCACGGGGCGGGTCATGCCCAGCAAAGACCACACAATCCCCCTGGATTTCAGCAACATCACAGTGGGCAGTCCCCATATCACAGTAGGCAGCACCCACAAAACTTTCACCAAGGGCAGTCCTCACAACCATACCAACCACGATCCAATCAACCAGCTGAGGTTCAACAATCGATTGAATCAATTCTCAAGGGTTTCATGAATCAAACTCAAGCAGCCATTAGGAATATAGAGACCCAAGTAGGACAACTAGCTGTCGAAGTTAAGAATAGACCACCAGGGACATTACCTAGTGACACCGAACATGCTAAGGTGATAGGATCTGAACATGTCAAGTCCATAACACTGAGGAGTGGAAAGGATCTGAAAGATATCGTTTTCGAGTCTGATGATTCGCCTCAAATACCCACTGTGATCCCCACAGTGGGCACTCCTCAAGTCACTGTGATACCCATAGTGGGGAACGACATCCCTTACCTTCCCACTTTTGGACCTGTTCCAAAACCTACTGTTCCAAAGCCAATACCACAGCAAGCTCAAATTGACCCACGAAGCATCCCTTTTCCTGAAAGAATGAAGCCGAAAAATGTCGATGTTCAATTTAAAAAATTCTTAGACATTTTTAAACAACTTCACATTAACATACCCTTGGTAGAGGCTCTCGAGCAAATGTTAATCTATGTTAAATTTTTAAAGGATATTTTAAACAAAAAAAGAAAGTTGGGTGAGTTTGAGACTGTGGCTTTGACCGAAGAATGTAGTGCCCTCCTTACTAGCAAGATTCCACCTAAGTTGAAAGACCCGGGTAGTTTCACCATTCCATGCACAATAAGAGGACAAGAAGTAGGTCAAGCACTTTGTGACTTGGGAGCTAGTGTCAATTTGATGCCACTGTCCATTTTTAACAAGTTAGGTATTGGAGAGGCTAGACCCACAATCGTGACATTACAACTAGCCGATCGGTCCATTGCCTACCCCAAGGGAAAAATAGAAGACGTCTTGGTCCAAGTGGATAAATTTATCTTCCCCGCCGATTTTCTAGCTCTAGATTATGAGGCCGATAAATAAATCTCAATCATCTTAGGACGTCCGTTTCTTGCAACCGGACGAACTTTGATTGATGTACACAAAGGAGAACTCACGATGAGAGTTAATGACCAAGAAGTGACATTTAATGTATTTAAATCCCTGAAGTATATAGATACCGAAGACTGTTTTGCTTTGAATTCGATTAGTGAAACCCACTGTTTTGACTCCGTCCCCACAGTGGGAAGTGAGAGTGAGCACGCCGACTTAGAAAGTGAGGACACTTTTGAGGATGAGTGTAACGAAGTAGTGGCAGCGTTTGAACCTCTGGACTTTAAGGATATAGATGTTCAATCCCCTTCAATAGAACAACCTCCCGAGTTAGAGCTTAAACCATTGCCTTCCCACTTGAAATATGATTATCTCGCTAAGAATCATAAACTTCCCGTTATTATCTCTTCTAAACTTAGTGAGAAACAAGAACAACTTCTGATCGATTTGTTGATAAAGCATAAGAAGGCAATTGGTTGGACCATAGCAGACATTCGAGGTATTAGCCCCTCCCTCTGTCAACATTAGATTATCTTGGAGAGTGACCACCCTGGGAAAGTTCAACCTCAAAGAAGGTTAAACCCCATCATGAAGGAGGTAGTTAAGAAAGAAGTTTTGAAGTGGTTAGATGCCGGTATTATCTATCCCATTGCTAGTAGTAGTTGGGTGAGTCCCGTCCAATGTGTACCTAAAAAGGGAGGTATGATCGTAGAGAAGAACGAAAAGAACGAGCTCATTCCCACTAGAACTGTAACGGGGTGGAGGATATGCATGGACTATAGACAACTCAACTTGGCCACTAAGAAAGACCACTTCCCCCTACCTTTCATCGACCAAATGCTTGATCGGTTAGCGGGAAAGGAATTTTATTGTTTTCTAGATGGATACTCTTGATACAACCAAATCCACATCGCCCCCGAGGACCAAGAAAAGACCACCTTTACTTGTCCCTGTGGTACTTTTGCATTCCGGAGGATGCCATTTGGATTGTGTAATGCCCCAGCCACTTTCCAACGTTGTATGATGGCCATTTTCACCGACATGATTGAGGACACCATAGAAGTTTTTATGGATGACTTTTCTGTGATAGGGACATCATTCGACAACTGCCTACGAAATTTAGAGAAAAGCCTAGTGAGATGTGAGACCCACGACCTTATTTTGAATTGGGAAAAATGCCATTTTATGGTAGAAGAAGGTATTGTCCTAGGTCATCTTGTCTCAAGGAGAGGGTTGGAAGTTGACAAAGCCAAGCTTGAGGTAGTGGCACAACTTCCCGAACCTACAACAGTAAAAGGTATTCGCAGTTTCTTGGGTCACGCAGGTTTTTATAGGAGGTTCATCAAAGATTTTTCAAAAATAACAAAACCCCTATGCAACCTGTTACAACACGAAAAAGATTTCATTTTTACGAAAGAATGCCAAGATGCTTTTGAAACAATCAAGGAAGCCTTAGTCACAGCACCCATAGTGACCACTCCTGACTGGTCACTCCCATTCGAAGTGATGTGTGATGCCAGCGAGTGGGCTGTGGGGGCTGTTCTCGGACAGAAAAAGAACAAAGTTTTTCACCCCATTTATTATGCAAGTAAAACACTGATTGAAGTTCAGATTATTTACACTGTAACTGAAAAAGAATTACTTGCGGTAGTGTTTGCTTTTGATCGTTTCAGGTCGTACTTGATAGGGACGAAGGTCATAGTACACACGGATCATGCATCGATAAAATACTTGATCAACAAGGCTGATTCTGTAACAACCCGGTTTCCCAAACATGTTTCAAATAACATATATTGCATCACATTGTTACATTCATAAAAAGAAATTACCAAACAATTCACGTACGGTCCCAGCAGTCTCGAAACGATACAACATAACACCTATTCAGTTCCTAATCCTTGTCAGCTATTAACCCCGCCTTACACATTAATTCTTCCCTTTGCTAACGAACGATCCTCAACCTGGAATACATATTTTTAAAACAGAAATGATGAGGGTTAGACCTAATGGTCCAGTGAGAAAATCCCTGTCAGTTGAAACTTGCCAAGAATCCAATTAAATAAAACCTTTTTAATACAAACACACATATATTACACGTAATTAAATACCAACCAAGACTTGCGTTTCGTATCCACTCAATCCCCCCTTATTCCTCCACAATTGGCCAAACTAGTGGTTGCAAGCCAACTAGTCAATTCACTCTGCTGTACAACATCTACAGTAAACACGCCTGTCCGCTTACCGGAACCCGGCAACACACCGGTCCGCACCTCGGATCCCGGCCCCGTATTCTCGCAGAATACTCATATGATTACAGTATACCATCATGTATATAAACATTTCAATAAAAACACATAATCACATTATGTATCACATTCTCAATCCATACATATCCATTTCATATAGATATAAATCACATATATATGTATTCCAGTTGAAAAACGTTTTTAAATAAAACTCACCTGAATGCTTTTCCAATAGTTCTCCAAAAATCTCTTCAACAAGTCCCACTTTTATCTTTGAATTTTTACTATCTGAAATAGTTAATTAACAAGAATACACCTCATTAATAAATCTGTATTTTAACACTTTTCGCAACCCACAGCTTGCGAATTCCTCACTTTTCGCAACCCACTGTTGCGAAAACCAAAGAACTCGCAACCCACTGTTGCGAAAACCTCAGAACTCGCAACCCACTATTGCGAAAACCTCACTTCTTGCAACCTACTGTTGTGAAAACCCCACTTCTCGCAACCTACTGTTGCGAAAACCTGAAAAATTACTGTTCACCGTCTTTTTTAATAAGCTCAGCAAAAACGACTTTCAGTCCAATATTTTCCCAGAAATCGTACTTTTAAGCTTAGATTTCCCAAAACATCCATTTTTAACAAAACCCACCTAAAAACTTTACTAGCAAACTCAAGAACACTTTTAAGAAATTAAAACACATACAAGGATGGATTTGTTACCTTGCTTACTTCAGTTTGGTCCTTTAAATCACAGCAGCAAACTCTGGATTTCCTCCTTCTTCTTTCCCTTAATTTCTCTCTCGATTTCCTTCTCTCTCTCTCTAAACCGAACACACTACACACACTAACACTTAGGATATTTTCTCTTAATTGAAAAATGGACACCTATCCTTACTAAAATAGGAAGTCGGTTTTGGCTAAAGAGGTTTGGATAAAAGACCAAACAAACCTTAAACTTATCTCACTTGGCAATAAATACCCCTAAACTTTCAAATAAAAATTAAAACTTACCCCTTAACTTCTTACTCCATAAAACACTAACATGAAACTTATAAAATTTTCAAATTTAAATTAGATAAAATACCTGGTTATTACAGATTCCAAGCCACGCTTGATTAGGTGGGTTTTATTGCTGCAAGAATTTGACCTTGAGATCGTTGATAGAAAAGGAACAAGCAATCAGATAGCTAACCATTTGTCCAGGCTCGAGAAGATAGTGGCACTGTTAATCCCACTCCGATCAGAGAGAATTTTCCCGATGAACAATTGTTATCAGCCCAACATCTCGAAAATAATATTCCTTGGTATGCTGACATTGCCAACTTTTTAGCAAGTGGACTAAAACCCCATGGGATGAGTGGACAACCATTTAAAAAGTTTTTACATCATACACGACAATATGTTTGGGACGACCCTTTCTTGTATAAGATAGGGACGAACAAAATATTGAGGCGTTGTATCCACGGGAGTGAGCAACATCAAATACTCCATGGTTGTCACACATCCCACTACGGTGGCCACTTTGGTGGAAACCGCACTGCTGCAAATATCTTGCAAAGTGGGTACTTTCGGCCCACTATGTTTAAAGACTCTTATGAATTTGTGAAAAGTTGTGAGCAATGTCAACGCACCGGGAACATTTCGCAAAGGAACGAGATGCCTCTTAACAACATCTTAGAGGTAGAAATTTTTGATGTTTGGGGGATTGATTTCATGGGACCCTTTCCAAATTCTAATAATAATTTTTATATCTTGGTTGCGGTAGACTATGTTTCGAAATGGGTGGAAGCCATTGCGTGTCATTCTAATGATGCCAATACCGTGGTGAAATTTTTGCATAAAAATATTTTCACTCGATTCGGAACACCACAGGCATTGATCAGTGACGAAGGCACCCATTTTGTAAACAAAGTCATGGCCTCGGTCCTTGCTAAATATGATATACATCATAGAGTGGCCATCGCATACCATCCGCAAACCAACGGTTTGGCCGAGCTTTCAAACCGTGAGATCAAACGAATTTTGGAAAAAGTTGTTAAACCGCACCGCAAAGATTGGTCAACCAAACTTAATGATGCTCTTTGGGCCTATCGAACGGCCTATAAAACTCCCTTGGGAATGTCTCTATTTAAATTAGTTTTTGGCAAAGCTTGTCATTTACCGATTCAATTGGAGCACATGGCGTTTTGGGCCCTTAAAGAGCTTAACATGAGTGAGGATGCTGCGGGAATTAAGCGGAGTTTGCAATTGCATGAACTAGAGGAGTTGTGATATCACTCCTATGAAAACGCAAAGTTGTACAAAGAAAAGACCAAGATGTGGCATGATCGAAGAATCAACCATAGGGAGTTCATGGAAGGACAACATGTATTATTGTTCAATTCCCGTCTTAAACTCTTTCCGGGTAAGCTAAAATCACGATGGACGGGACCATACACCATTGTCAAAGTGAGTCCCTTTGGAATAGTGGAGTTAAAGTCCCCACAGTCTGGTCAAACGTTCAAAGTCAATGGGTAGAGAGTGAAGCATTTTCTGAGTGAGAGTGCTCACATTCCATCCCACTCTCCACCCCACTATGTTAAGAAATATCGGAACCACTTGTAAATATTTTATTTCAGTTATTTGTTGCCTTTTTATTATTTTTGGTATTTTTAATTCTGCATGGTAGTTCAGTTTTCATGTGTGTAGGAGAGAGTCTCAACTTTTGAAGAAAAATCAAGAAAATACTTCGCAGTGGGGAGGAACAAGTCCCTACGCTTCCCACTCCCGAACTAACGAGAGATTGGACTGGTTTGGGGGGCCCAAGGCTGACACACATCAACTTTTCTTACACAAGGTGTCACCTTTTTGCTGCCACATGTCCTATTGCCTTGTCCCAAGAAAAAAAAACCATCATTTCTTTTCTTTTTATCTCTCTCCCAACCGTTCCCTCCAATACCAAAAGAAAATCAAAACCTCTTCAATTCCAAAAACCACTTAACTCCTAAAAACTACTTTCACTTACAAATATTCAAAATACTTACCCTCTCTCCTTCTTCTTCATTTCTCACGAACCATAACCGAAAAACCCTTCCCAAACCCTAACAATGGCTAGAAGCAAAAGGCTAACCACCAACCCTGAGGCACCCACACGTCCGGCGGTCCGCCGTAGAACCGCCGAGAGCCACCCGCCGGAAACCATCACCGGCGATTTAAACGAACCGCCGCCGGTCTCCGGCGAAAATCCGATAGTCGCTGATATTCCAGACACAGGTTCGTCCAAGCAAGAGAGTCCAAGGTGCGTTTCTTTGCGGACTCCAGTTCTAGCCACCTCGATGAAGAGGCATTGCAGGCCGAGGAAGAAGAAAGGAGATTGGAAGAGGAGTACAACCAAAGAATGGCTGCCATTCGAAAAAGAAAGGAAGAAGTCGAGAAAAGGCGGCGCGAGGAAGAGGAAAGGGTGCGAAAAGAGGAGAAAGAAAGGAGATTGAAAGAAGAAAGGATTAAGGCCGAAAAAGAAAGGAGATTCGAGGAAGAACGAAAACGAGCAGAGGCAGAAATGTTCGATGAAGAAGAGAAGTTGAGAAGACAGGTTGAGGAAGAGTACCAACACCATTACAGCCAAATGGACAATACTGTGGATATAGAAGCACTGCGGAAGGCTGCCTACAGTGAGAAGAACCCCATCATTCGGGCTATGAGGAAAAGAGGAATGGTCACCAGGTTTGGGGTGACCATGTCGCAGAAATCACCAACCAAAAAGCCGCGAAGACAATCATCAGGGAAAGGTAAGGGTCTTGAACCCTCTTTGAGTTCATCATCTGAGGAAATTGATGCTGGGAGTGAACAAATGCCATCTGACAACCCACACCTGTCCACTGTGGGGACTGAACATGCCCCCAGTAGGGTGCCTAGGCAGTTCACCACTCCCTTAGTAGCAGCCCACTATGCTTTTATTTCAAATCAAAAGATGAACTTAGAGAGGGGTTTCGACCTCGACTTTATAGAGGCCAACCCGTTTGTCAAAGATAGAATTTTAGTGCAAGATTGGTCGACATTGGCATCTGCCAATCGTCGAGCAAATGCCTCGTTGGTGCGGGAGTTTTACGCCGAGGCTTCCCAAAAGAAGGACCCCATTGTAAAAATCCGGGGTCGAACCGTGAACTATACAGCAGATGAAATTAATCGGGTTCTAGGAAGGATTCCGGAAGCTTGTGACTTTTCACAGTTTCTGAAGAAAATGACCCCAGCAGATGAGGATCTTATTTTAAAAGAGATAGCAATTGAAGGAAAGCCATGGGATAGAGATGGCCAGAGGAAGTGTCTGCACGCTAGCTCCCTCACCACCGAGGCCGCTGTGTGGTTCCAATTTCTCCGTGCCTCTGTGTCCCCAACATCACATGATACAACTCTTTCAATGCACAAGTGTGCCTTGTTATATTGCATCCTCACTAGGAAAAAGATCAATTTGGGGATTGTCATGCACGCTGCCATTCATCAAGCCTGCACTCGTAAAAAGGTAATCTTGCCACTCCCTTGTTTAATCACTTCATTACTAATCGATGCTGGAGTACCCTCAGCAGCAGATGATCAGTGGCTCGTTTCCACGAGCAACATAAGTGTGCTAACCATCAAGAAGATGGGCAGAGCGATCACCACTCCTCCCCGAGAGCAAATCGATGATGATCCCACTGTGGGGAATGCTGATCCCACTGTGAGGATCGCTGATGATCACACTGTAAGAACCGCTAGTATCCCACTGCGCCAGCCAACTGCAGGAACCGCAAGCACAAACAACCCCCTGACAGCAGTTATGAAAGCATTGACATCTCTCATCTATCGTATCGAACTAATGGAGGCCCAGCAGAAGCATGCCAACCGAGCCAATGAGTTGTTCTGGATGTATACTCGGGACCATGATGCAGTTCTCAATCATATATACCAGGGTGCTGATCCCCTGCTCGCTGCACAGCTCCCCGAGTTTCCAGAAGGTATTTTCCCCTCATATGACAGTGAGGATGATTTCGAGGAGGAAGATTCTGGCGACAGTTCACCGCAAGCAACCCCGACCCACTAATGGTTTGTTAAAACTTTGATTCCACTCTTTTGCTGCTCCAAAAACAACTTTATTTTTCTGTATGATGTTCGTATTCTGCCTATGGCTAGGCATTTGACACTTTTTGTTGCTTTTAAACTTTTGGTTAATGATGCATGGAAATCCTACTGCTGAGTAGGTGATTTTGGGTTACTAACGTATTTTCTTAGTTGAATGCTTGTTTGATCTCATTTCCATTTCATGGTACAACTTTCAGCTTCCGACTTAAAAGGTCACTTTTGTAAGTACAAATCTCAACTTGTCACCATGAAATGATATAGGCCCTTTTTCGCATCCAAACACGACCCTTCCGACTTAAAAGGTCACTTTCGTTCATCCCTATTTCCATGTCACAGTGGGGACACTGTGCAATTTTAAGTTTGAGGTGGGAACTTCCAGAGTGACTTCCAGTCTTCCCACAGTGAGGTCACTGTGAGGTCATAAGTTTGAGGTGGGTAAACCGTACCCACCTCCAAAAAAAGAGAGAAAAACACAAAAATACAAAACAGAAGAAAAACGGAGTATCACTAACAAAATTGATGGTGTGCCTTTTCTGGACCATCAAAGTGCTCACTCCCAGAAAAAGATGGTGTGCCTATTCTGGACCATCAGAATACCCACTTTCAAGAAAAAAATAGCCATACCCAAATAAAGCCTGAAAGTGTACGTACTTATCCATGCAAAATACAAACCACTCACTTTTGGAAATAAAAATCTCAAAGCGAGATCGTCGGTCCATGTTTGGAATTTCGTGCCAAAACCCTTGGAAAAACATTCAAAGCCACAAACCTTTCGAACCCAAGAAAAGTCCTATTGATCAATTGTGAACAAGGGAAAGATTTCGTCAAGTACAAAAGTGAAGCTTTGATTTTGGAACCGAAAGAAGTACCTGTGGAGGGAGATCAACATCCAGTCAGAGTGAGAAGTCAGTAAGTCCATAAAAGCTCTTGTGCATTATTTTATATATATACATTATTATTTTATTTTCTTTCTTTTTATTACTTGGGGACAAGTAATAGTTTAAGTTTGACGTTGTGATAACTCTATTTTTAGAGTTATTATTTCCTTGAATTTTCTATTTTATTTTGTCATTTTTAGCCATTCCGCTTCTAAAAACCCCCCATTCTTGGAACAATTCTCGAAAATGAGCAAAAAGAGTGAACCATAGTCTTTAATAAATTATTTGGTGGAATTTGGGTGTTTTTCACGATTTATCCTGCGGTGACCACTGTTGTGCCCACTCCGGTTTCCCACTATTCGAGCAGAGCAAGAAGACAAAAGAAACTAGTAGTTGGGATGCAACTATTCTGGAGTTTAGAAGGTTCAAAGGGCAGGAAAATATGGGCTGGAGAAGTACAAAGTAATTTTCTTAAAGATGACAACAAGTACACCTTCTTGTACTTAGAGATTGACTTGGTGAAGGGTCTATTGGGTAAAAGGATTGTCCAAAGTGCTGAATTCTGCCATAATACTGCAGTCTTTACCCATTAGATAAACCCACATCTTTGTGTAATACCCAACTCTTTCTCCTAGTATATAAAGGAGCACTTGGGTGCCATTTATGATATTCTTGGCTTAGTCTTAAATTCTCTCAACTACTACATTAGTGTTAGTCTTTCATTTACTGCAGTAGCTAGCTTTAAATTTCTGTATCTTAATTTCTTAGTTTAATTGTACTTCAGTGACAGGGACGACTTCTCGTTCCCCACTGTGAGTTCAATTCAAGTCACTTTCAGTTTAATTATGTGCAACTTCTACTCTTTTGTTTTCTTTACTTTAAGTATGGGCTAAACATCCTTTGGGGTGTGTTGGTCCCAAAGGGTTATACAAGTTTGTATAAGGGGGGGGGGGTGTTGAATACAAACACACAGATTTTACTTTTCTAAATTGTTTATTGATAAATCATTAACAATTTACAGCTTGTTGCGGAAACAAGATTAAGGATAAACCTAAATCTAAACAAGTTGGAACACTAAGTTTCTTGCACTAAGAAAGAGAAGGAAATTACTAATAATAACCTATCTCAATATAAGAAGGATGAACTTGTCCAGAGTTAGCAAGTTACTTCAAAATGAAGTGAGTTCATCTTCTTATATACTGCATGCATTTAATGCATTGCAGTTTACACTTTACACGTGGCAGCAGCTGATTGGTTGCATGTCATTGACCTTTGTTGACAACCTTAGTAGCCGCATGTTTGAACAGTGTAGTATCAGAGTGGTTGTACAATTTCAGACAGTAAGGAGGTTCCTTTTCTGACATATCGTACGGAGACGTGCAAGGGTGGTTAAGACAAAAAGTACTTTGTACGGAGGACTTTATGATCAGCTTTTCGTTGATTCTGCGATCTGTCATTCTTTATCAGCGAATGATAGAATTTCAGCGATAGCTAAAGTCTTGTACTTGATACTTCACGTTGAGTGGACAAATCTAAGTCTTCGCTGATCCGCATCAGTTCATTAGGAGACTTGTCGCTGGTTCTTGAGCTTGATCTTCGACTTCAGCGTAGAACCTATGTTAACGTAAAACTAGTATTCAGGGATCATAAGTAAACAACTAACTTATCAGCGATCACCATAAGTACCGAACAGACTCAGAGTATTATGGTGAACAATTTCGCTGAATGTTTAATCTAAAGAGTGAGAGTACCTATCAGCGGTACTATAAGATCTTAGTACTTATCAGCGATAGTGAAATTCTGATACATATTGTTTACTTACAATTTTCACTAAGTATATAAGAGAGGGTCATTATCAAATCACTGAGGGTTTGGATCAACAATCTCCCCCTATTTGATTATGACATAGCAACAGAGAAAATTGCTATTTAATGAAAACATAAGGATAAAAAGAACTCATAAAATATTTGTCCCTTTTACTGTTTTCTGGGATCTTTTTTGTACTGATGGAGTAAAGTACGTTCGCTGAAATTTTTCTTTAAACTTTGTAAAGATTACAGAGGGAAATGGAAAAATTACAAGTACAGCGAATAAAATTACAAGTACAAAAGATGTAGACAGATAAGGATAGAAAGAATTACAAGGCAATCCTATCCGTCAAAAGGTTCTTCCTTAATGAGTTGTTCATCAAGGGTCATTGATGTAGGAATCATCCAGTCAGGGACATCTACTCCTTGATTCTTTTTCTTCAGAGCTTCTTCAAAAATCAAGGGCTTCTGGTGTCTAGCTTTGATGTCGCGTCTGACTTCACACCAGTATATGAGATCTCTGAGTTGTTCGATGGGAGCGATGTGGAGCTCAGAGATACGTTGAAAGTGATAGTTTCCATCGTAGTCTAGAAAGAATATACCATAAGGATCACTTACAACTGTGCCAGGAATGAAAGTTTCTCCAGGTGGTAGGGAGGTGTCAAGCGCTGAGAGATCAGCATCAGGGCCAAGAACTTCAGCACGAGAGAAACCAATACCTGTTTCATTCCGTATAGGAGGACCTAAATCTGAGACTTTCTTTTCCTTAGCAGAGACTTTTCTTTGTTGAGGAGTAAGAAGAGTAGAAGGAGGAATTTCCACAGCAGAAGAAACCAGGTCGATTTGTTTGTTTAAGATCTTCTCGACATGGCTTTTGAACTTTGAGCGCGATCCCTGAATGGCTAAATTCGTTTCTAACCATTCAAAGAGACCAAACTTTTCTAAGGTAGCAGCATAGAAGGTTTGCTTGGTTTTGTCTTCTCTGTAGACATCCACTTCAACAACAGGAACGTCTGCGTACAGTCTTCCTCTGATGTTTACTTTGATAATTTTGGATGGTCTAGATCGATAATTCAACATTTCTTTAGACCATTCCAAAGTCGTATCAGAGACCTTAGTCTTTTCTCTAACGATCTTTTGAGCATTATCCCATAGTTGACGTTGAACATCAATGGGAGCTCTTTTCAGCTTGGGGTCTTTTACTGATCGTTGAGTAAGCTGGACAGCTTCCCTTCTTTCAGCGATTAGGCGTTCAGCTCTGAGGTGTTCCTTGTATTCCTTTTGGGAAACTCTGAACTTTGGAGGAACCGAAGGAAGTTGATCACGCTTCAGAATGATTCGCTGATCTTCGAGTCTCTTGATCATTTCATCTCTCTTTTCTTGATCCTCTTCACTTAGCTTTTGAGGAGCCAAGGAAGGTCTGTTTTTGTGAGAGAGCATCTGTTCTTCAGGTTCATCAGTCTCAGAGATCAAATCCAAGACTGGGATTATTTCTTCAGCGTTGGGAGCTGGGATTATTGATGAAGTCGCAGCTGTAGGAACTTCAGCGATATCCTCAAACAGGGGAGAGGACTAGCTGAAACACAGCGATCTTACGAGTAAGAACTTGGGTAGAACAGAGATAGAAAGAATGGGATAGTGTATGGAGGTTTTAGTGTGTAGAACTGATAAAGTGTATAGAGGAGGGATGTGGAGTAAGGAAGAGGTTAATGTACCTGACAAACCGGCTTTTTAAGCAAGATCATCAGATTTTCATCTTCAGCGACACTTTTTCCTTTGCCCTTTTCAGCTTCAGATGCTGATGGCTTTGTCTTTGTCCGCTCCCCTGTAGGTTCATTTATCAGAATCTCTTTAAGAGCTTTAGTTCTCTGAGCAGGCTTGACGATAAACGAGTCATCATCATCGTCATCTTCATCATCATCATTCTTTGGAGAAGAGGATGGTTCATCATCAGACAAGTCGATGGTTCTTCATCTTCAGCTTCAGACTCAGTTTCTTCAGCTTCTTCTTCGAGTTGCTCCCCCTCAGATACAGAGGTAAGCTTCTCGGTTCCCTCAGAGTGTTCATCTCCCTGAGGTCCAGCGGCTGCTGCTTCTTCAATTGTCTTCTCACCTTCTTCAGAGAAGGTGAGGTCTTCAGTCTTCTCTCCCCTGATAGATTCATCATGGGAAAGGTCTTCAGCGCTCTTGGAAAGGTCTTCAGCGCTCTTCTCCCCCTCTTTTTCATGATGAGTGGGGGACGAATGTGATGATTCAGTAGCTTGTGTTGTTTCCCTGTCTTCTTAGCTAGGGATCCCCACACAGATTTCAATCGCTGATAATCTGTTTTCTATACCAGAAATACCAGGATTGATCTTCACGAGTTCAGCACGATCCGCCGTAGTAAAAGATGGAGGTGCAGGGGCGGTCGTGTTGGTCAGGATCTGCTGCAACAAAGTCTGAATGGAAGTGATGCCATTCTTCATCGTATTGACATCGGTCTTCACAGAACTCATGTCAGTTTTTACTGAACTGGCATTAGCCTTTACAGCAGACATATCACCTTCGAGTGTGCCAACCGATGTCTTCAGCGTTGTGACCTCGCTGGACATGGTGTCAACTGATTTCTTGATGTCGAGGTAGTCTGTGTAGATATCAGAAAGAACTTTGGCAAAGTCGGTGAGTGATTTATCAACCTTATCCAAGTCAGCTTTGGAGGCATTCTTTTCGACCACAATTGTCAGCTTTGTAAGATTCTCTCCAGCGTTTGTTACAGCTGAAGAGTTGTCGAAAAGAGTAGTAGTGAGACCTGTCAGCGTCGTCTCTATTGTCTTCAGAGAGGCGTTGATGTCTCTCAAATTAGGACCTGTAACATATAAGAACTTGTGAACAAAGGAAAGCTCAGAAGTTTGGGGTTTAGTAACAGTGTATAGGGGTTGGTGTATACCTGCAGGAGGATTGGTGAATTCATCAAAATCTCGGGTTCCTGATAAAAGTTCCATGTCGTCAGCTAAAGTGCGTGGACGTATGGTCATCTCTGCAGGTCCTATGCCCATCACTCCTTGAAGAGTATTTTCTTTAGCTTCTGGAGGAATGACCAGTGCTTCAGTGATAACTGGAGTAGAGTCCAAATGAGTAGAGGGAGAAGCGAAGGATAAGAATGGAGGTTGGGTGCGGAGTTCAGCGTTGGATTCGCTGAGAATCGCTTCGTCGGTCTTTTCAGAGACTGAAGGAGGTTGGGTAGATTCCAAGTTTGTAACCTCAGCGTTTAGAGACGCTGAAGTTGGGATTGAATGGGTGGCTTGTTCAGCTGTGGCAGGGCGTACCACTGAACTTTCCTTCAGCCCATCAAGAGGAGCTGAGGAGTCTTTAGCAATAGATTGCTGGGGTTGCTCCTTGGTTTTCTTAGTTCTTTTGGAACCAAGTTGGGTTTCAGAGTGTTTCCTTTTTAGAGAAGGAATGGAGGTTGCAGCTGGGGTATCAACGGTGGGTTTGTCCGCTGAAGGAGTTGCAGAAGTAGAAGAAGTAGGGTTTAGAAGAGTTAAAAGAGTAGAAAGACGTACCTCATTTTCCACCGGTTTGAAGTCGAGCACCTTAGGGCCAACCTGAGAGAGTTTCAGGTCACCCTCTGTTGGGTAGCTGTCCTTCATGCCTTTTTGGAATACAGCGCTGATGAACCGAGGATAGGGAACCTATGGAGATCTGTCAGCGACGGAGTCCACTCTGACTACCAGGTCATCATAGATAATCAATGCCCAGTCTATATGTAGACCTTTCAGCAATGCATATCCCATTGCTTGCTGAGGCTGAGCGGCTTGGTCAGAGGAGCTGGATTTGGGAGTCATGCAGCTGATTAAATGAGCGAAGATGAAATTCATCTCGCTAGGCATTTTGGATTTCTTGATGAGGGTCAGCTTCTTCTCGGGCTTCTTGTCCCTCCCAGTTTCCCATACATAGCCCATTGCATCGAAGAATGCAATTATGGCTTCCCTGTCTGAGTTTTCTTGTGGTCAGGGAGGGGAACGAAGGGTTTTTATTTGGTTGCGATGGGAAGGCTGAGGGATTTGCGAATGATGGCAGGTGTAATCTTCATTGTGCCATAGTCAGTGTCGCAGAGGATGCAGTCAATTGTTTTTTAGGGGTCTTTGGCTGAAGGTAGCTGAGAGTGTCTGGCAGAGTACCAGAATTGGGATAGCAGTAGCTGATGTGCAGGAGGTGTTATGGTCAGGGCTGTGGAGATGGAACAGTTCTTCAAGAATTTCACAGCATCATCTAGATGTGTGACTTGCTTTCGAGGAGGAAACTCGAGAAGTGCATAAAGGTTATTTACCTTGGTCCAATCCAGTTTGTCAAGAGAGAACTTGACCTGAGGAGCCTTGAGGATTTCCACTTCCTCAGCAGTGTTATCAGCATCAATATTCTCAGCGTTGGTGTTCTTGGAAATGTCAGAGGTTGCCATTTTCTGGATTAGCAGTTCAACCAAAGATTAACAAATAAGAATAATCTTAATGTGGAAAGATTTTTCAATAAGATGGTTTGAATTTTGTCCATTTCATTCAGACAAAATGTCTTAATGAAGATTAGGGTTTTTCTTGTTTTTGAAAAACGAAATGCAAACCCAAAAAAAATTTGTTTTCCAGTTTCCTTTGAAGATTGGGATTCTGGAAAAACGTATGAAGAACAAGTTTAAGATTTTGCGTTTTAAACTTGAAGAACAACCATGAAAGGTTGTGTTCATAAAACCATGAAAGAAATGATTTCATTTTAAAAAGTTCTTTTGTTTGATCTTGTGAAAACAAAGAGAAGATCATTAACAAGTTTGAGGAGATAGGTAAAATAAAAGAATTATTAACCTGGTTCGTTGAAGAGGATGAAGTTCTTAAGTTCTTGAAAAACTTGAGAGCACAAATGCAACAGTAAATTCTTTTTCTTAGCTTGGAGAAGAAGTTCGCGTAAAAGAAAAATATAAACCCATAATGAGTTTATATAGAGATTAGAGAGAGAGAAAATCTTGAGCGGGAAAAGATTTTCATCATGACACGGACACGTGTTTGCATTTGATTGGCGAGTAAACGAAACGTGCAAACGTGTGTCAGAAAGAAGGACGTGCCAGGGCTTATCCGTTGTAATGACGTCACAACTGTCCTTTCATATTCTTGGATGTCTCTGAGGTTTTGAAAAATTCAGGGACACTTTTGAAAACATGAAGCACTGAATAGAAATATCAGTGTTGGTTTTAGAAATTTCAAAGTATCGCTGATTAAGGAAGAGATATTCAGCGATGTAATTTATTTTGAAATCTTGCATTTTCATGCGTTTTGTCAGAGAGAGAAAACATACCTTGATATCAGCGAATCAAGTTTATTCAGAGAGACGATGATAGAATGGGTTATATAAGTTGGTTTTATCCTGTCGCTGATTAAATGCGAACCGCTGAAGATTTTATTCCTCAAAGTTCAGCATTCCAAGCTCGCTGATGAGAAAGTTGAACCTTGTCTCATCAAGAGGTTTGGTGAACAGATCAGCTAACTGATAATCAGTTGGGATAAAGTGAAGTTCTATATCACCATTCATCACATGATCTCTAATAAAGTGATACCTGATTTCGATGTGTTTTGTCTTTGAGTGTAGCACTGGATTATTGGCTATAGCGATGGCACTTGTGCTGTCGCAATAGATTGAAATATTTGAGAGCTGAAGGTCATAGTCCAGTAGTTGATTTCTCATCCACAAGACCTGAGAACAACAGCTTCCAGCGGCTACATACTCAGCTTCAGCTGTGGAGGTGGACACTGAGTTTTGCTTTTTACTTGTCCAACTTACCAGCTTTCCACCCAGGAGCTGACATCCTCATGTGGTGCTTTTCCTATCCATTTTGCAACCTGCAAAATCACTATCTGAATAGGCGATTAGATCAAATCCTGAGTCTTTGGGATACCAAAGACCAAGATTCGCTATACCCTTAAGGTATCGAAAAATTCGCTTTACAGCTTTCATATGAGATATCTTAGGTTCAGCTTGATATCGTGCACACAAACATGTTGCATACATAATATCGGGTCGGCTAGCTGTAAGATACAAAAGAGAGCCGATCATCCCACGGTACAGCGTGACATTAACAGGAATACCCTTAGTATCCTTATCAAGTGTCAGCGGTGGTGCCATAGGGGTTTTCATAGCTGAACTTTCAGTTAAGTCGAATTTCTTCAGCATATCTTTAACATATTTTCCCTGATTAATGAAAGTTCCTTTCTCATTTTGCTTTATCTGAAGACCAAGGAAATATGTTAGTTCACCCATCATGCTCATCTTATACTCATCTTTCATTCTATCAGCGAAACGAGTACAAAGATCAGGGTTAGTAGAGCCAAATATAATGTCATCAACATATATCTGAACAAGAATGATATGACCTTTTACTTTCCTGAAAAATAGAGTTTTGTCGATTTTACCTCGCTCAAATTGTTTAATATGGAGATAAGTAGAAAGAGTGTCATACCATGCACGTGGAGCTTGCTTTAAGCCATAAAGTGCCTTATCCAGTTTATAAACATAACCTGGACGCTTAGGATCCGAGAATCCTGGAGGTTGTTCCACATAGACTTCTTCATTCAGCTTTCCATTTAGAAACGCTGACTTAACATCCATATGATATACTTTGAAGTCTTTGTGTACAACATATGCTAAGAATAGACGAATAGATTCTAATCTATGCCTTCCTCTTGTCTGTATCCCTGAGCAACAAGTCGAGCCTTGTTGCGGGTTACAGTTCCATGTTCGTCCAACTTGTTTCGATAGACCCATTTAGTGCCTATCACTGTTTTGTCAGTTGGTCTTCGAACAAGTTTCCAAACTTTATTTCTTTCGAATTCAGTCAGCTCTTCTTGCATGACGCTGACCCAGTTTGGATCTTTGAGGGCATCATCTACTTTCTTTGGTTCAGTTAGAGAAATAAAATTAACAAATAAACAAATATTACCTGCACTTCGTCGAGTCTGAATACCAGCGTTTGGATCACCAAGAATTTGATCAATTGGGTGATTTACAGTCCATCGCTGAGTCGGAACGTGAGACGCTGACTTAACCTGAACTGGAGGAGCTGAAGATGAGGCTTCAGCGACGTCTAGAGTATCAGCCAAGAGAGGAATGGATGCAGTTGTCATTATATTCACTGATTGCTGAGAAGTAGATGGAATGTCTGAGATATTGGGTTCAGAAGCAGGTATAGTGTTTATAGGAACAACTGAGATCCATGATGTTTCAGCTTCACTATTCTGCATATTTAGAATGATAGTAGGACCATCATCTTCAACTGTATGAGCACGAGGAGTGGGAATATCTTCTGAATCACCAAGATGAGAAAACATCCATTGATTCAGTTCTTCGGTATCAGCGGACGGTTTAGAGTTCGCTGAACGGGATTCGTAAAACGTGATGTGAATTGTTTCTTCAACAGTTTGTCTTCTTCGATTGAAGACTCTGAAGGCTTTGGAGACTGAGGAGTATTCAAGAAAGATTCCATCATCAGCCTTAGGATCAAACTTTCCAAGGGCATCTCTGTTGTTCAGTATGAAACACTGACATCCAAAGATGTGAATAAAGCTGATTGAAGGCTTTCTCCCATGAAAAAGTTCATAGGCTGTTTTATTAAATCTTTTAACTATCAGCGACCTGTTTTGCGTAAAACAAGCGGTGTTTACAGCCTCTGCCCAAAACTGAGTAGGCAGGTGAGAATCGCTGAGCATTGAACGTGCAGCTTCAATAATTGTTCTATTTCTTCTTTCAGCGACTCCATTTTGTTGCGGTGTTCTCACTGAATAAAAGTTGTGAGAAATACCCTTACTCTCAAAGAAGGAATCAAGAAAACTGTTTTTGAATTCAGTCCCATGATCACTCCTTATTGAGCGAACGGTCAAATTGTTCAGGGTTTCCATCTTCCGAACAAAGGTGATAAGTTCTTCAGGGGTGTCACTCTTGGAACGGAGAAACATATCCCATGTATAGCGAGAGAATTCATCAACTATGACCAGTGTATATTTCTTTCCAGCGATATATTGTTTGTTAACAGGGCCAAACAAATCCATATGGAGTATTTGTAGAGGAGATGACACTGAGGAGACTTGCTTTGACTTAAATCTTGCTTTGGTCTGCTTCCCTTTTTCACACGCTGAACATAAAGACTCTTTGACGTATGAGTGTTGAGGTAGACCAGTGACTAACTCTTTTGAAGAAAGAGTGTTCAGTGACTTGAAATTCAGATGAGAGAGCCTCTTATGCCATAGCCAGTTGACATCAGATGAGGATTTTGAGAAGAAACAGGAGTTCTCAGTGGTTGTTGAGTCCATGTTTATTACATAAACATTTTCCAAACGATAACCGCTGAGAGCTATCTTCTCCTTTTTGTCAGTGACAAAGCAGGATTCCTTGGTAAAGATTACCTTGTTATCCTTGTCGCAAAGCTGACTGATGCTTAACAGATTATGCTTCAGCCCTTCAACATATGCGACTCTTCTGAAGGTGGTGGTACCATTTGAGAGTACACCAAACCCTCGGGTATGTCCTTTTCCATTTCCACCGAAAGTCACAGAGGGACCCTTCTCTTCCTTGTATTCAGCGAGCAGGCTTTTCTTTCGAGTCATGTATCTAGAGCATCCGCTATCGAGATACCAGATACCCTTCTTAACCTGCATCACAAAGGAATATCAGTTTTTCTTGGGTACCCACTTAACCATGTGTACACGTTTGTCAGTGGAAGTAGTTGGAACGGAAGGTTCAGCAATCTTCGCAGCATTTGAAGATTCAGCTTTGTCAGTCTTCACTTTGGTTAATTTCTTAACCTCAGTGGTCTTCTTTGCCTTTGGGGCAATCTTCACCTTAGCTATCTTTTCAGCTTTGGTGGCTGTGGGGCACTTACTAGCAATATGATCAGTGAGTCCACAGTGATAACATTTCCTATAACTAAAAGTAGTTGTAGGACTATTTGAATGTTGAGCTTTTGATTTAGAATTAGAAGGACCAGCACCAAATAAGCTTTTGGCTTTTGAAATGGGAGGAACGTTTAGTTCTTCAGATTTCTTACTAAGGATATCCACTCTGAGTCTAGGAGTAGATCGCTGAATAGACCCACGCTGAGTAGATCCAGAGATCTGATTCCTTGATCCAGAGGAATAAATCACTAAAGCTTTAGAAGCATTCAGCTTTGGTACTAAAGTACCCTTCTGAGGATTTTGGTTGAAAGCAATTCCTTTACCTTTATCTTTAAAGACAAAGGTAAGTTTTGGATAAACCATTTTCTCTTTACCTTTTGAAGAGGTAGAAATTTCCTCAGAAATAGGTGGTCTGGACGAGGAACACTGAGAGGATGAAGTATCAGCGACTGAGGATACGAAAGTTCCAAACAAGAGCATGGAACGATCAGTGGTTGATTCTTGAGTTTCATATTTGTAACCGAGACCACGTTTATCACTCAGGGGTATCTGAGACTTAATTATCTCAGTGATCTTTGTTGAGGAATTACACCATCCTTCAACAGTAGCTTTTTCAGCTTTCAATGCAGCAATAGCTTCTGTTCGTTCGATTTTGACTAGCTGATTTAAATGCACTTGATCTTTAAAATCTTCTTCAATTTTAGAAAGCTTTTCTATTTGAAGGTGACAGTTTTTAAGCTGTTCAGCGAGATCAAGGTTTTGGTTTTCAACTATAGTTTTGCCATTCATGGCTTCATATAAACTTCTAGTCAAGAGATCGATTTTACGGAGACTATCAGCTTCATCAATATTTGCGATATTTGTAAAGAAGGAAGGTGATACCTGAATTGCAGAGGTTGAAGTAGAGGGAATGTCTGAACTTTCTTCCTCATCTTCAATCTTTGCCATAAGACAGAGATTGGCTTCATCATCTTCAGAGTCAGATGATGATTCTTCTTCTTCAGAAGCAGCCCAATCGTAAGCCATCAGGCCTTTGCCTTTCTTCTTGAAGCTTTTCAGCTTCGCATATTTTTCTTTCAGCTTAGCATATTTGTCATCTTTATTCCTCGGAATAAAGGATTTCTTGGGAAACGCTGAGTTTCTCGATACTTTCTTAGACCTGCACTCGTTAGCGAAATGTCCAGTCTTTTCGCAGTTAAAACAAGTAGCAGTAGCCTTGTCAACAGGAGTTGATGATCTTGGCTTATCAGTTATAGAAAGAGGTTTGTTCTTTCTGAACATTTTCTTTTTGGCGAATCTCCTGAACTTTTTTGTTAGGAGAGCCAAAGATTCATCATCATCTGAAGAGTCAGAATCTGATGACCTTTCAGAGTTACTCTCTAACTCAGTGATAGTAACCGAGGGTCGCTGAGTAGAGGGTTCCTCTGAGATTAAAGCAACAGGGGTGCTTTTGGAATCTTTCACAAGATTCTTCTTAAGATGGCTTGATTGCTCATGATTCAGCATCATGCCATATAAGGTAGCAAGGGTCATTGATCTTAGATCCTTTGACAGCTTGAGACACATAGAATAACTGTCCCAACTTTCAGGTAAACATTCTAGAAACTTTGTCAGCACTTCAAAGTTAGAATATTCCTTACCAACAGTTTTTAGATCTATTATTAAGCAATTAAAACGTTGGTGAACTTCAGAGAGAGTCTCATTCTTACCACAAATGAAACTTTCATACTGTCTTACCAGGTTGATCTTTCAAGAGTCCTGGACTTCAGCAGTACCTTCATACTGAACACATATTGTGTCCCACATGGCTTTTGAGGATTTCAGGTTCATGACGGAATGGTAGACTTCGTCAGGAAGAGCCATGGATAGTATGGATCTGGCTTTGGTGTCGATAGCCACTTTCTTCTTATCTTCGTCAGTCCACGTATGAACTTCTTTGGGTACCAGCCTTTCTGGAATAGCAGGTCTATTCTCAGCGGCTGGTACTGCGGCATCAATTCTTACAGGAATAAATGGGCCGTTTTCAAGATAATAAGGCATAGTAGGGTCTACACCTTCTAGGAAGAGAGTCATCCTATTTTTCCATAGATTAAAATTATCTCTGGAGAATCTAGGGGGTTTTGCAAGAGAACCATTGTCGATATAATTTGTGTTTGTGTTGGTAGCCATTTTCAGAAATAGCAAGGAAGAGAAATCTTAGTATAGATTAGATCTTGTTTATGAGATTAAACAAATCCGCTCTGATACCACTTGTTGGTCCCAAAGGGTTATACAAGTTTGTAGAAGGGGGGGGGGGTGAATACAAACACACAGATTTTACTTTTCTAAATTGTTTATTGATAAATCATTAATAATTTACAGCTTGTTGCGGAAACAAGATTAAGGATAAACCTAAATCTAAACAAGTTGGAACACTAAGTTTCTTGCACTAAGAAAGAGAAGGAAATTACTAATAATAACCTATCTCAAGATAAGAAGGATGAACTTGTCCAGAGTTAGCAAGTTACTTCAAAATGAAGTGAGTTCATCTTCTTATATACTGCATGCATTTAATGCATTGCAGTTTACACTTTACACGTGGCAACAGCTGATTGGTTGCATGTCTTTGACCTTTGTTGACAACCTTAGTAGCCGCATGTTTGAACGGTGTAGTATCAGAGTGGTTGTACGATTTCAGACAGTAAGGAGGTTCTTTTTCTGACATATCGTACGGAGACGTGCAAGGGTGGTTAAGACAAAAAGTACTTTGTACGGAGGACTTTATGATCAGCTTTTCGTTGATTCTGCGATCTATCATTGTTTATCAGCGAATGATAGAATTTCAGCGATAGCTAAAGTCTTGTACTTGATACTTCACGTTGAGTGGACAAATATGAGTCTTCGCTGATCCGCATCAGTTCATTAGGAGACTTGTCGCTGGTTCTTGAGCTTGATCTTCGACTTCAGCGTAGAACCTATGTTAACGTAAAACTTGTCTTCAGGGATCATAAGTAAACAACTAACTTATCAGTGATCACCATAAGTACTGAACAGACTCAGAGTATTATGGTGAACAGTTTCGCTGAATGTTTAATCTAAAGAGTGAGAGTTCCTATCAGCGGTACTGTAAGATCTTAGTACTTATCAGCGATAGTGAAATTCTGATACATATTGTTTACTTACAATTTTCACTAAGTATATAAGAGAGGGTCATTATCAAATCACTGAGGGTTTGGATCAACAGGGTGTAGGAAGGAGAAGTACCTGGATTTTATTAAAAATGCTTGAGTAATCTTTATACTTAGAATGTTTGTTGTTTTGGTCATTCATTCTCGATTTTTACCCAAGGATGCGAACAAGCCGATCACTTGCTAGGATCTAAAGTCTAGTTCTTAACTTAGAAATAAGTAGAACGTAGTGACACGAGCTTGAATGATGCTAGGGGATTCGAAAGAATTCTTATGACACTTACGAAAGTGAGGTCGGCACAGTGAGCTAATCTCAACCCACTGGAGTAGTAGGCAAGGTAATTTGTGTATTAAAAACACTTAGAGTATTTGTCTCTACACATTCCATCGAGACCTGAAAAGGTCCATTTTTGAGATTACCATTGACAAAACAATAAATACTAAGAGTATGGGATTTTTATCTAACGGTGTGAGTATTTTGTAAACAGGCTTTTCTAGCTAAAATGCCTACCTCGAATACAAGGATCCTTTTTAGGACCGAGTATTTAGTATAAAATCTAGGGAAAATCCAACCTACATTCCTTCTTTTAAACCTTAGTAAAATCGTTAAAGTAGCTATTTCACCAAACAAACCAAAATATTGCTTCTTCTGTTTTTGAAACCTGTAAAAGAAGCTCATGAGAACCGTATTGTCTTGATTGCCCAGTCTCTGTGGATTCGATTCTGGTATTTTACCAACTATTAGTTGCTGTGACGATCATAGTGAACAGTGTACACTTGCACTTCCCACTGTTGACAGTTTGCAACCCACTGCGATTAAAACACAAATTTCGCACGTAACAATCCTACAATTTTACAACCTATCTATATGTAAAGATGTTAATAGATATATCAAAGAATCATATAAGCTTATTAAAGATAATTAAGGGTGTTTATGAAAACATACCATAAACAAAACATGGAGTGTTATCAAGATAAAAACCACTTTTTATCAGGTGTATTTGATACGCAATACAAGTTGTTAGAATTAGTGAGTTGATCAATCGATAAGTAGATGAAAGAGACGAGAGAGATATGGTTGGAATCAGCAGCAACTTTTCATATATTGAGAGAGTGATTACAAAAGATGATTAACCTAATTCTGAAACAAAAGAGACCTATATATACAGCTAAGTTACAGGTAATTACAGAATAGACCTTGTACTTTACATATATACAATATTAACTCTAACACCCCCCCTCAAACTCAAGTAGGGGAAGAATGAGCTAAATTGAGTTTGGAAACAAGATCCCGAAAATGCCCTGGAAGATGAGTTTTGGTGAAGATGTCTGCGGTCTGATCAATGGTTGATATTGGAAGAAGTTAAACCGTCTTGCGAAGAACATGTTGACGAGTGAAATGACAGTCAATCTCGATGTGCTTCGTACGCTCATGAAATACATCATTGTGAGCAATCTGAATAGCACTGTTGTTATCACACCACAATGGTGTTGGAGAAATCTGATGAGCACCCATATCAGATAGTAACCAGCGTAGCCATACAAGTTCTTGCGTAGTGTCAGCTAATGCTCGATACTCAGCTTCAGTACTAGACCGAGCTGTCAGGGATTGTTTCTTGCTGCGCCAGGAAATAAGAGAGTCCCCAAGGAAGAAACAATATCCGGTGGTCGAACGACGGTCTGTTATGTCTCCATCCCAGTCAGCATCTAAGAATGCACGGAGCGTTAAAGATGATGTGGATGAGAAGTGAAGCCCATGAAACATTGTCCCTTTGAGGTACCGAAGGATACGAAGAACTGTGGCATAGTGATCGGAGCACGGAGCAGACATGAACTGGCTGACTATATGAACTGCATATGCAAGATCCGGTCGAGTAACAGTCAGGTAGACCAGAGATCCAACTAGTTGACGGTACCGTGTAGGGTCCCGCAGATAGGTTCCGGCATTGGGAGCAAGATGTAAATTTTGCTCAATAGGTGTAGATGAAACTTTGTTATCTGTAATCCCAGCTTTGGACAACAGATCTGAAATGTACTTGGCATGACAGAGATAGATGTCGGAAGAGTCTGACAGAACTTCAAGACCAAGGAAGTACTGTAGCGTACCAAGATCTTTCATCTCAAAGCATGAGTTGAGAGAATGTTTGAGATGGGTGATACCTGTAGAATCACTGCCGGTAATGATCATATCATCAACATACAATAGGAGTAAGATAGTACCTGCATCAGTGGTCCGAGTAAACAAGCCAGAATTATAATTACTCGGAGAAAACCCCAACAAAATGACAGTATTGGTAAATTTTTCAAACCAAGCACGAGGAGCTTGTTTGAGACCATAGAGGGCTTTTCGATGTCGGCATACATGACCCTGTTGAGAGATCACACCTGGAGGGGGTCTCATGTAGACTTCCTCTGAGAGATCACCATTTAGAAAGGCATTCTTGACATCCATCTGGTAAAGTGGCCCTCTTTTGGTGGCAGCTATGGCGAGAAGACTACGAACCGAGGTGACCCGAGCCACAGGAGCAAACGTTTCCTCGTAATCAATGTCATATTCTTGATTGAAGCCTTTTGCCACAAGGCGTGCTTTATATCGATCAATGGATCCATCAGACTTTGTTTTGATTTTGAAGACCCATTTGGAACCAATAGGTGACTTGCCCGGTGGGAGAGGTACAAACTCCCATTTATTGGCTTTGTCAAGAGCCTGAAGTTCCTCAGTCATAGCTTGCCGCCAAACAGGGTTAGAGAAAGCTTCCTTGAAGGAAGTGGGTTAATGGTTGGACAGTAATGTAGCATAACAATGATAATCACGAAGGTGAGAAGGAACTTGTCTTACCCGGTCTGAGCGTCGTACTCCATCTTGTGGTTGCGAAGAGCTAGGATTCATAGACTCAGCAGATGGCTCAGAAGTGGTACTTGGAGGTGGTGCAGATGATTGATCATGATCATATGACACAGATGGCGGTGAGTCAGAAGACGACACAGATTGAGATGAAACGGGAGGAGGTGGACCAGATGGAGAGGTGAGTATGGGATCTAATTGGAGAGAGTCCAATGAGATAGAGCTATCAGTGAAGAAGGAAGTAGAGGGAGTGGGAGTGTCCTGAAATTTGGACACCGTTGAGAAGGGAAGATGTTCCCAGAATGTGACATGACGAGATATACGTAGTCTCTTAGAGACTGGATCCCAACAACGATAACCTTTGTGTTAAATTCCATAGCCAAGAAAGCAGCATAATCGAGAACGAGGTTCAAGTTTGGTGTGTTCATGAGGTTGCAACTGAACAAATCAGGCACAACCCCACACTTTGAGGAGTTCATATGCGGGGGAGACCCCATGGAGTACTTCATAAGGGGACTTTTGATTGAGAATAGGATTCGGGTGTCGGTTGATGGTGTAGACAGCCGTGAAGGCAACTTCACCCCAAAAACGTTCTGGACACTTGGTTGAGATTAATAGAGTACGAACTGTATCAAGGATGTGGCGATATTTACGTTCCGCACGACCATTTTACGAAGAGGTGCCAGGACAGGAGTACTGAGAAAGAGTACCCTGAGATTGAAGAAAAGCGAGAAGAGAAGATTTCTTGTACTCCATAGCATTATCTGCTCGAAGAATCTTTATGCGCTTGGAAAACTAGGTTAGAATCATACGGGAAAAAGTAATATATATTTGAGGTAGCTCTGAGCGATGTTTCATGAGATATATCCATGTAAAACGTGTGTGATCATCGATAAAGATAACAAAATATCGAGCACCTCCCATGGATGGGTGCGGTGCTGGTCCCCATACATCAGAGTGAATAAGATCAAAAGGAGAAGCAGATGTAAATTCATTAATTTGGAAAGGTAAAGCATGATGTTTGCCAAGTTCACAAGATAAACAAGAAACATTTTTAGAAGAAGTGTTTCCTAACAATCCTGAACTAGCTAACACTTTTATTCTAGCAAATGATAAATGTCCTAGGCGCGCATTCCATAGTTCAAAGGAAGGAGTACTGGAAACAGAAGCAACAAAATTTGATGAATGTAAGGGAAGACGGAGGTAGACCACTTCAATCATCCGACCAACTTTATAGCCTACTCCAAGGATCTGCTTGGTCTTTGGATCCTGCACAACACAACCAGAAGGATGAAACAGAACAATTAGGCCGGCTTCCATAAGCTGAGTGATTGAAATCAGGCTCAGAGATAAATTAGGAATATGTAGCACATCAGGTAATTGTATATTGGGGGTAGATACAGTCCCACTGAAGGATACTGGTAAGCGAGTATCATCAGCAGTACGGACTGATGAGAACATTCTGGAGGTTTGCTTAGAGACAAACCCGTCAGCCTTAGGTGTCATGTGATTACAACATCCAGAGTCAAATAGCCAAGGGTTACCTGATGCAGAGGTATTTCACTGAGAATTCATACCCATAGAACCTGTCATGAGTTGCTCCATAAGCTCTTGGTTTCGGTGCATGAGTTCCATAAGATCAGGGGATGAGTTGTTGCTATGCGGTGCCTGAACTGCTGGCGTAGGAGTATACTGAGTGATTGAGCCAGCAACTGATTGATTTCGGAGTTGTTGCCTTTGATTACCGGAGTTCCTTGGATGTTTAGGACAATAAGACCCATAGTGTCGTGGATGTGTGATCCCACACCAACGACATTTTCGAACTGGGCAGTTGAGGAGAAGATGAGATGTAGAGTGACAGAACGTGCATTCACTATTTTTCCCCTTTCCTGCAGATTTAGACTGGTCATTGTTGTTCCACTTACCTTTTGGCTTTCCTGAGTTCGAAGTATAGAGCACAGTATCTGAGGGCAGAGGAAGATGCTGTTGGAGGCAAGTTACTTCACTGAGTAGTTCCGTGACAACCTCTTCAAGAGTAGGCAATGGATGCCTGTGTAGTAGCAAGGCTCGAACATTCTCAAAGCGATCAGTGAGCCCCATCAGTATAGTAATCAGATGCAGTTGGCTGAAATAGGCGGTAAACTGCCGAGCTGTGTCATCAAAGATTTGAGGTGCACCCAAGCTCAAGTGATCTCTAAGAGATTGCATCTCAGAGATGTATGAGTTAATGGACTGATCAGGGAGTTGCCTCTTGGTTTGAAATGTAGTCCACATTTGGTATCGATGTGATAGGCCTGTAGAAGTGTACCTTTTGGCAAGGAAATCCCAGAGTCCTTTAGCCGTTGTATACCCAAGAAATTGTTGGTTGATATCAGTAGTTGTGGAAGCATTTATGAATCCGAGGATGCGAGCATTCATGATATCCCAATCATTCATGCGTTTTGCAAAGGCAACTGCAGTTTCATTTTCGTCTTGAACAGGGATTTGAGTAGCACCCGTAACGTAGGTATGCAGACCATGAGACTTGAGAAGAATAGTCATATGGTGATGCCACAAAATGTAGTTATTCCCATTAAGAACAATTGAGATAGGATTAGAGTGGCTGGAATTATGAGCCATCTGACAGATTTAGAAAACTGGAATTAAACCTGAAAGAGTGATCCGGAATTTGAGAACCAGAATGTGGGTTCCGGAATTGAGTGTTCCAGAATTGAAAGTCGGAGTGGTGTTCCGGAAATGAAAAGATCCGGAGTTGAAAAGAAACAAGAACCGGAGTTGTGGGAAATTCTGGAACTGATATGGGTAGGTTCCGGAAGTGAGTTCTGGAATTTAATGTTCCGGAGTGAAAGAAAGTAGTACCGGAAATGAAAGAAAACAGTACCGGAATTTGACTGTTCCGGAATTAAAGAAAGAAGTACCGAAAATAAAAATAAAGAAGGCAGTACCGGAATTTAAGGTTCCGGAGTGAAAGGAAACAGTATCGGAATTTAGAGTTCCGGAAATAAGCAAAACAAATAGGGTTCCGAAAATAATGATACGTACCGAAATTGAGGTTGATCCGGAACTAAGCGAGTTCAGAAAAAAGTGAGGAGCCGGAGTCTGAAGGTTCCGGACTTTGGCGATTCGACGAACACGAACAAGAGATCGGGCAGAAAATGAATCGATGAAAAGAACAAAACGATTAATCAGAAGAGTATATTAGACATACCTAGAGCTCTGATACCATGTTAGAATTGGTGAGTTGATCAATCGATAAGTAGATGAAAGAGACGAGAGAGATATGGCTGGAATCAGCAGCAACTTTTCATATATTTAGAGAGTGATTACAAAAGATGATTAACCTAATTCTGAAACATAAGAGACCTATATATACAACTAAGTTACAGGTAATTACAGAATAGACCTTGTAATTTACATATATACAATAATAACTCTAACACAAGTTAAATGAGAATATAAATTGAAGGTTGTCTCATGTCTGATGGCCTTTAATATACGACATGGCATGACTAATTGAGACAACCAAAATACGTAGAACAAAAACAAGAAATATAAGACAATATTAATAAATTACAAAACTACCTTAATCAAGTTAAAACCTTATAATACATTCACAATTCTTTCACCAATCTATTTCTCTTTCACTCATTTCATTCTAGTTATATCCTGTCCTATTTCTACCACACCCTTAATACCTGTAAGGATTTCTCCAAAATAATATTTAAAATATTATCATATTTTAAAATTCATTCAAAGTTTCCACAATTTATTAATTTGTTATAAGCAATTGAGTCTTTTTAAACAAAATCTATTATACCTACAACAACTGGTGACTTCCAACTTTATGAAATGGAGAAGTAGGGAAATTAATTAAAATACCCAAAGTCAAACCAACTGTTACCAAAATACCCTAAAATTTTTCAATTTTGCAAAAATACCCAAAATACCCGCGATGGGGTCCCGCGATCGCGGGATACGCTGACGTGGCACGTATTTTGGGCACAAATGCCCCGCGAAGCCCATAAACTTTGGCCGCGGTGCACTTTTGGTCCCTGCCCGCGATCGCAGCCCGCGATGGCCCGCGATGGGCCAAAATTTAAAGTTTTGGTCCCTGAAATTTTCAACTTTTGGTCCCTGAAAATTTACACTTTCAGCCCCTATACTTAGACGAATCTTGATGCTTTTACAGTTTTTTTCCACAATTATTGCAATTTAAAGACCGATTTGTGGTTGAAATTCAATTGCATGTTTCAATCAATGTTAAATCAATGTTTTTGGAATATCAGTTTGTGGATGAAATGAGAGATTGGTTTTCTGATATGTTGGTTGTTTCATTCATAAATAGACGTAAAATTCAAGCCATAATTCTCACACAACGATTTCATTGTTGCAATATTTCTTTCTGCAATATTTTGTGTTTGAGATACTACTGAAAAAATGAGTTCATCTGTTGCAAAAGCTAAGCTATATTTCTGTTTTGATGGTGAATGGGTGCAAGATAACAATGAGTGGAATTTTGCTTATAAATCTAAGCATGGTGTAAAAGTGTCAGTAAACTATACTTATCAGAAGTTTGTTGCATACGCCATGCAAAAATGTGGAATCAACTCTTCTGATATTTGCAAGTTAGTGTTTAAAAATGGCGATGGGTCATTTGTGGATTTATCCAACGATGGGGATATCTCTACTTTTCTGCACCTTGCAGTCGATTCAGAAAGACCCCCATTACTCTTTGTGTATCCCGGCGTATCCGACGGTGACGACGACGGTGACGACGACGGTGACGAGGAGGGTGACGACGACGAAGACCTCCAAATAGAGCAGCCTGATTCTCAACAACAACAACCACCACCACCATCACCACAACCACACGAATGGCGTACTGCTGGAGTTGCTGATGACGAAACCCACGTTTTCAGAACGGGTAATTCTGAAATAGACAGATCAGACACCGATAATGATGATCACGAAGAATATACCCCTAGTAGAAAATCATGTAGTCAGATAAATGACTTTTTTGATATGCCCCCTATTCTTCCAGACTCCCATACCCAGACACAAAGCTACGAACCTACACCTTATATGCGTAGCGAAAGTTTAACAGCAGGTCAGATATTCGATTCGAATGATCTCTTAGCAAGTCAGATCGGACTCAAGTTCTTGGAAGAGGGTTTCCAAAGTCGCGTGCGGGCATCTGACAAAATCAAATACGTAGTTGAATGTGCTAGAGAAAAGTGTGAGTGGAGGTTGTACGCGATTCACACAGGTCCCAAAGGAGGGGCGATAATGATTAGAAAGTTGCACGACGTACACACTTGTACGAGGACGCAACTTAATCCCCACCACAAACAAGCCGGCAAAAAGACTTTGGGTGCGATCCTGAAAAACAAATTTCTTGATGTTAGCAGGTCATTGCGTCCAAAGGACATCGTCCACGACGTTCACCGGCAGTTTGGCGTCACGATTGATTACCACCAAGCGTGGCGTGCGCGCTGCCATGCACTGTTTATGGTGAGAGGCACGTTCGAGGAGTCGTATGAACGACTCCCGACATATTTATATAATTTGCAGCTGCAGAACCCTGGTACTGTCACGCAGCTACGGACTGATTCACGTGGACGGTTTGAGATGTGCTTCGTGGCCCTTGGACCCGCGGTACGTATTTTAACACGTCATATGTTTACACATTATAAACTATAACATTTACACATTATAAACTATAACATTTTAACCTATGTTTTTGCAGATCCGCACATTTTTGGAAAATCTACGTCGTGTCCTGATAATAGACGCAGCCCATTTATAGGGCCGTTACTTGGGTATGATGTTCCTGGCGGTTGCCATGGACGGGGATAACTCCATCGTTCCAGTAGCTTTCGGCGTAGGCAAGTCCGAAACCGGGGACGAGTGGACTTGGTTTCTGTCCATGTTGAGACAAGCTATCGGAGACCCGCAAGGGTTGGTGTTTATGTCTGACAGGGCTCCTTCCATAAGCGCCGCAATCTCTGCCATGTACCCAAACGCCCCTCACGCCATATGCTGTCGACATTTGGAGATGAACGCCAAATCCAAGGACAAACGTATTACCACCTATAAGGATGTCTATTGGGCGACATGCAGAGCATATACGGATCGGGAGTTTAACAAGTACATGAATATGCTACGATACAGTGTCAAGGAAGCAGCCAAAGTCTTTGACGATGCTGGACCGGAGAGGTGGTCCGCGGCCCATTTTCCTGGACAACGGTATGACATTCTGACCTCGAATAGTGCAGAGTCTGTGAATGCACTCTCCCGTTTTGCGCGTAGATGTCCGATTGTTAATCTTATGGACTACTTTCGGGCCTTTCAACAAGAGTGGTACCAAATTCGATGCCTAAAAGGAGCTAAGATACAAAATGCACTCGCACCAACGACGGAGAATATCGTTCAGTACAGGGCGCGTCGTGCGGCGACATGGCCGGTAAGAGCAATCGGGTATGGGAAGTACGAGGTGCATGATGACTATATTAACGCGATTGTGAATATGGAAGACCACCTTTGTTCGTGTCGCGAATGGGATAAATCTGGGTTACCGTGCGGCCATGCCATCACTGCAGCAACATATATGGGTCGTACAGATTGCAGCGACTTGGCTGTACCTTTCTTCACGTCCGAATATTACCGGAAAACATACGTGGAGGTAATAAACCCATCTGGACCCCCTGCAGCATGGGTGTATCCACCCGACCCGCTTCCACCATGCTATCCACCTTTAATGGATAAGAACAGGGCCGGGAGACCGAGAAAGAACGACCGACGTCCATCACGTGGTGAAAGTTCGATACAACGAAGATGTACTCGGTGCCAGTGCGTAGGACACACTCGTGGAGAGTGTCCAAATCCCGCCCCTTCAACCGTGCCAAGGAGACATTCTGTCAGTCACACCCCGGGCCCATCACAGCTTGAACCATATGGAACAAACCCATATGATACTGTTGATCTAAACACTGATTTGTAAATGATATATATACACACATACATATGCTTCTAAATGAACATTGATAACACAGCTAGTTTGTAAATGATATATATATATATATATATATATATATATATATATATATATATATATATATATATATATATATATATATATATATATATATATTCGTATTATATATTTACACATATAAAGAAAATAGGAGACCTTCAATTTTTCTTAGTATTTTCTTGACCTTGTTCTTGCATCCATGGCAGTGAATGTTAACTCTGAGTACACATGTCTGTTTATATATTCATATTAGATACGTTTTAATTTTAACAAATTACACCATTATAGTTAAATATTTAATTTATGGTACATCTCATATTTTTTTTTTCAATTTTGTTTTACACTCCTATCGCATTAACATAATAATCATATATTAACTAATTCATTAAATCGCTTTAAATTATTATTATTTGAATGTGTTTATAGATATCGTGAATGGCAATAGGAGAAGGTAGAATTGTTTATAAATGGGGTTTTGACAAGTTGGTATCACTAGACTCATTTAAGAATTGTGAAAATGGGTATTTGGCGAATGATGATTCATGTGTGTTTAAAACACTTCAGCTCCAAACACACATGAATCATCATTCGTCAAATACCCATTTTCACAATTCTTAAATGAGTCCAGTGATACCAACTTGTCAAAACCCCATTTCATATTATATATATACACACACATACATATGCTTCTAAATGAACATTGATAACACAGCTAGTTTGTATTCCATCCAACAAGCTCTTCATCTTCAATCTTTCTGACCTTTCTTCAACAGCTTCTGCTTTTGCAACCACGTATGGCCATTGTGTACCACAACCCACACACACTTTAGCAAATGAGTTGAGGGTTGTCATATATTCTACAAGAGGAGTAGGCCCACGAATGAGGTAACCTCTGACTTAACCTTGCATGATGTATCCAACCTAACCGTGGTTCAGCGGCTTAAAAACTACTTTTCAGAGAAATTAACAACAACAAAAAATACAAAACAACAACACAGTAAAAAATACAAAACAAGAAAAAAAATACAAAACAACTAAAACAACCACCACCTACTTAAAAATTGATTTAGTTTCATCAATCCAAGCTTGCTTCTCGTTTACCTTCGCTTGAATAATTGCAAAGTCTTGCAGAATATGGTGAATTTCTTTTTGTTCTCGACGAACACGAGCCTCCCTAGCTTTTATATCCCCTTTCATCATTTTGATCTCCCTGTCTTCCTCTTCGATCTTTCTCAAATGGACTGCCTTCCTGTCCATCATTTTTTTCCACTCTTCTGTTAGTTCATCTATCTCCTTTTCTTTTTTTGCTATGGCGACCTCGATTTGAGGTGGCATTTTTTCAGGAGTAGACTTAGGGTTTGATGACGATGCCATTTGTGGATGAAATGAGAGAAGAGAGAAATCAATTCAAAGAAAGAAAGCAAGAGAGAAATCAAGAAAGAAAGCAAGAGGAAGTGTGAATTGTGAATTGCATACTACTGATATTTATGGATGAAATCTCAAACATGCAAATGAATTTCAACCACAAATCGGTCTTCAAAGTACAATAATTGTGGAAAAAAACAGTAAAAGCATGCAAGATTCGTCTAAGTACAGGGGCTGAAAGTGTAAATTTTTAGGGACCAAAAGTGTAAATTTTCAGGGACCAAAAGTGTAAATTTTGGTCCATCGCGGGCTGCGATCGCGGGCAGGGACCAAAAGTGCACCGCGGCCAAAGTTGAGGGGCTTCGCGGGGCATTTGGGGCCAAAATACGTGCCACGTCAGCCCTAGCCCGCGATCGCGGGATCCATCGTGGGTATTTTGGGTATTTTTGCAAAATGATTTTTTTTTTGGGTATTTTGATAACAGTTGGTCAAACTTTGGGTATTTTAATTAATTTCCCGGAGAAGTACTCTTTTAATAATGAATATTTTCTTGGTCCTACAACATTATCACCATTGGATTCAATTACAATTAATTATATTTAAAGTAAACTACAAATTTTGTCTTACAACATTATCACCATTGGATCTGGTCCCTTTCTTTAATCATTGTTAAAGGTCCTATTAACTAACAAGTATTTTAGCATATTTTGCTTTGAAAAATAATTACTAAACGTCTATCATAGAGTAAATCCAAAATTTACTTCAATAACTATTAGATACATCCTCCACGTTGCAACTTTACAACGATTTCATCCCTCCCATCAAAACCTGTTAAAATTTTCCACAACTCCAATAAAATAGGGGCATCTAGATCTTTCTTTTTCTTTCATTTCTTTTATAAAAAATATATTAATCTATTCAAAATAATATATAGATATATATATATACACACATGTATAGAAGATCAGGTTTAGGGAAAAACAATAAAAAAACCGAAAAAGTAAGGAATACCCTGGTAGTTCTTCATCTGGACGGTATTCAAGGCTTGGTCATGTGAATTTTAAAAGAATGGTTGAAATGTAAAAAGATGGTCTTATTCCGGCTTTTGACATTAAAACCGAAAAATGTAAAACTTGCATGTTAACAAAGATCACTAGGCAACCTTTTCCTAATGTGAAAAGGGACTCGTCGGTGCATGAGTTAGTTCATAGTGATCTTTGTGATTTGCATTCAACTTCGTCTTTAGGTAATAAAAAGTATGTTGTTACTTTTATTGACGACGCTTCACGGTTTTGCTATGTGTTTTTATTACATACAAAAGTTGAAGCGTTTGGACAAATTTAAAGTTTATATACACTACTACAAAAATGCAAATAGAACCCGGTTGCAAAGCCATATGGTACCCGGTTTTACAACCGGGTACAATTAAAAGGGGTATCATTGTCACATGTAATGAAACCCGGTTGGACAACCGGGTACAATTTAGCTAAAGAACCGGGTAGCATTGTCCCTTTGCAAGCAAAAAAAAATATCCAGCATTCCCATCCTCCAATGATTACACGAGTTTGACTGAAATGTTGCTTGTTCCTGGTAATACTGCACTGGTTGAAGCATTATATCAAACACCTAGGGTGTATTGTCAACTATTGGTAGTCAATTCATTATATGTGTTAGATTTTCGAGAAAATTAGAAAGTTAAAATCATTGTTGCTGAAGTTGCTCCAATATGAAGTCTTATCCATATAGCAATCTTTGTGGTGATGTGTCCATCATATGATAATCTGCCGTCTTGATAACCTATTATATACATGCATCAAAAGAAATATATATATATATAGGTTAGAACTTGGAAAGCATAAATAAGAAAAGTATCACTTCTTTTAAAATCGATGTTGTATATATAACCTGATTCGCAAAGTCGAGCCTGAGTAATGGTTGGCAAACCTTCAATTTCTTGTTCTGGATATTTACCTACGATTTTTTGCCTATTGTACGTCTTCATGTTCATCTTTTCACCAGGAACTGAAAAGGCACAAACACACCAAAATGTAAAAATTGGCAAAGAAGGAACATAAAATTCAGAATCACTTACATTTCTTGTGATTGAATTGAAATGAAATAGCAGGAGGTGAGATAGTCACTAAATAAACACAAAATGATTTCATGAGTTGCAGAACTAGACTAAATCTAAAAAATAACCTGTAGGAGATGAAAATTGAGATAATAAATTAAATCAACAACAAGGTTAGGGTTTAGAGAGAGAAAAGAGGAAGAGAAGTTGAAAGAGAGGGAAAAATTAATTTTAGGAGAAAAATGGGCGGGAGTGGTTAAAAAGATGGGAGGGTAGTAATTCTTGAGACTACTCATATGAAACCCGGTTCCCTATAAATAACCGGATAGTATTACTAGCTTTTGTTTAAATGCAACCCGGTTCTCTTTACACAACATGGTACTATGTTTCGTATTAAAAAGACGCTTCAAATAGAACCCGGTTTCCTCCAAGCAACCGGGTAACATTTACTACACGCACTTTCATACCCGGTTTACTAGTTAACCTGGTAAGATTTGAGGGGTTTTATTGAACCTTTTGTAGTAGTGATAAAAAGGAGGTTGAATTGCAAATGAGTTGTTTTATAAAATGTTTACGCACCGATCGTGGTGGGGAGAATAACGACCCCATGTTTTTTCAATCCGTAGGAATTATTCATGAGACTACGGCGCCTTATACACCACAACAAAATGGTGTGGCGGAACGGAAAAATAGAGTTCTCAAAGAAATGGTGAACTCTATGTTATCCTACTCGGGATTGAGTGATGGATTTTGGGGTGAAGCCATGTTAATGGCTTGTTACTTACTGAATCGAGTTCCCAATAAAAGGAACAAGATTACACCATATGAACTTTGGTTTAAGAAAAGGCCAAACTTAAGTTATATTCGTGTTTAGGGTTGTCTGGCGGTTGTTAGATTACCCGAACCAAAATGGAAAACCTTGGATGAGAAAGGTATTGATTGCATCTTTGTTGGATATGCCGAGCATTCCAAAGCCTATAGGTTCTACGTTATTGAACCTAATGATTCTATAGCGATTCACACCGTTATAGAATCGAGAGATGCATTATTTGATGAGACTAGATTCTCTTCAATACCTAGACCAAAGGACATAGTTCCAAGTACTAGTGGAACTAGTGAGGTTGAAGAACAAGAAATTGTTCCAACCGAATCTCCGATGCTTCGAAGAAGCAAAAGAGGAAGGATTGAAAAATTCTTTGGTCCCAATTTCCAATTATACTTGGTAGAGGGATCAAGAGATGAGATTGGATCACAATTCTCTTATTGTTTTAGTATTGAGGAGAATCCAAAATCATTTGACGAGGCTATGAGGTCTCAAGATATTGCTTTCTGGAAAGAAGCAATAAACGATGAAATGGATTCCATCGTGGGGAATAATACTTGGGTATTATCGGGCTTGCCACTGGGTTGTAAACCTATAGGATGCAAGTGGATCTTCAAAAGGAAGATGAAAGCGGATGGATCAATTGACAAATTCAAAGCACGATTGGTCATCCAAGGCTTAGGCAACGGGAAGGCATCGATTATCGATACCTATACCCGGTTGCAAGGATCTTCACGATTCGATTGTTGATAGCTTTAGGAGCTATTCACAATCCAATGATTCACCAAATGGATGTCAAAACGACTTTCTTGAATGGTGACTTGGAGGAGGAAGTTCACATGAAACAACCAGAAGGTTTTGTTATGCCCAGAATGGAGCATAAGGTGTGTAAACTTGTAAAATCGTTGTATGGGCTGAAACAAGCGCCCTAACAATGGCATCAAAAATTCGATGAGGTTGTCTTGTCCAACGGTTTTATGTTAAACCAAGCAGACAAGTGCGATATAGCAAATTTGACACATCCGGTAACGGAGTAATCATTTGCTTATATGTTGATGACATGTTAATCTTTGGCACCGACCAACATCAAGTTGAAAAAAAACCAAAGAGTTTTTGTCATCTAGTTTCTCCATGAAAGATATGGGAGAGGCGGAGGTGATCCTTGGAATTAGGATCAAGCGTGAGAACAAAGGGATTGCAATTACGCAATCTCATTACATTGAGAAAGTATTAAGGAAATTTAATTGCTTTGATTGTTCTCTGGTGAGTACTCCATTTGATCCGAGTGTGAAGCTTATACCCAATTCGGGTGAAGCGGTGTCACAACTCGAGTACTCAAAGGCTATTGGAGAATTTTAAATTCTCAAATTTAAACTTTAGAGAATTTTAAATTCATGTGTATGTTATTTTCTGGTACTCAAATGGGTTGAAGGGTTCAATCCATAGGATACCCAGATTCTCGAGTATTTGAAATGTATAATGTACTAAGATGAAAATTCAATCTTCTAGATATTTTCATTTATGCATGGGTTTGTTTTCTTATATTAACTATTGTTTGTGAATCAAGGATTGCACTAAAATGGGGGAGGAATGTTGGTGATTTTAGTGAAATCATCGGTTCATTTTAGGTAATTGGATTCACTAGATAATAATGGGGTTGGTAGTTAAGCTATAACATGAGCTAGGCGGTGTGGAGTGCATACTCGTGTAAGCTAACTAGAACCCGGGATCGTTCGATGGTAATGTTTGGCGAGTTACTAAGTGGAAAATGGTTGTGCACGATTCGTGCATTTTTCCTCTTGTAAATGGCACGACCTGTGCATTTGTCGACAAAAGCTTTTGCACGACTCGTGCGGTTTTCCTCTTGTAAATGGTACAACCTGTGCGTTTGTCGACAGAAGGTTTTGCACGATCCGTGTGTTTTCCCTCTTGTAAATTGCACGATCCGTGTGTTTTTCCTCTTGTAAATGGCAAGACCTGTGCGCTTGTCGACAAAAGGTTTTGGACGACCCGTGCGTTTTTCCTCTTGAAATTGGCACGGGTCGTACAACTTCATCAGTTTTCTGAAGCTGCTGTCATTTTTGGTAACCGCCACTATTTATGTCCAACAATCAATCTCATTTAATGGGGAATTTTTATCACTATTAATATGAGATAAGTTACAGTTTTCTATGTGTTTTAATAGGATCGATTTATGCCTAAATCGATACCGAGAATTGAGATTATCCTCGAGTAAATTTCGTGACACCCGAGCAGAATAGGGTCGAAATATGACTTAAGGAAAGCGAGCTCTCACGCGATCTCACATTCTTTATTTGAGTTCTAATCGTTTCTAGTCTCCCTCGATTTTCTGCACCCACTCCCAACATTTTTTGAGGTTTTCCCTTAAATCTCTCTCCCCTCTCTCTTTCTCTCTCTCTCTCTCTCTCTCTCTATATATATATATATATATATATATATATATATATATATAGGGGCTTAATCAAATGAGAACTAGGTACTTTGTGGTAACCGTGAGATCCAATATGAGCCACTCATTTAATATAATTAATTTTATTTTTAAAATAAAGTAAAAGGATAAATGGGTAAATTTGTTTTTTTACAGCTAATAAATTTAATATATTGATTCAAAATTCTTTAATATGTCTATCCTCTCTCTCTCTATCTCCCTCCCTCAATCATTCGCGCTCAAACATCTCCCGGACCAACTTCTGCTCACAATCCTCGTTTTTGCTCAAATCCGTCTCAGGTTTCAACTCTTTGATCTAAGGTATGTATTCTAAACTCCTCAAATCAATAATCGATCGCACATACTCAATCGATTTCGGGTTTTTCGTTGAACAATTTCTCACAAATTGTAACTGTCGCGCCGACTAGGGTTAGAAACCCTTCGGTTAGCGGTTTTTTCTTCGAATCGATCCCCATGGTCATCGATTCAGAGGTCGACGAAGTCAATGATTGGTGTATTGCTTTAACCAACAGAGATAAGTGATGTTCCTATACTAAAGGTGTTATACTATCTTTGAGATTTGAGCTTCCACTCTCATCTTCAAGAAACAAATTACAATTTGGTTGCACAAAACTACAAACACTAAAGTGAGAATTAGGTGCTACACTTTTGCATGAATTAAAGCCTTTGCATAAAATTTTCATGAATTTCATTTATTTGACGTTTCAATCCAGAATGCATCCATAAAAGGGGTATTGTTCTAGCAACTTTCAGGAAGCTCAAGCCCCTCCACTTTTCTTTTCTAATATAGTTAGACCAAAAAAGAGATAAAGAGCATTACACCTCCAAAAGAGAAGAAAAACAATTAATGTTAACTAATAGACAAATCGATAAACCAACATTACTAAACCATCTGAAAAGCATAAAACTCAATTCCAAATGAAGATTTGCAGAAACGCCAAAAGCCATTCAAATCTGAAAGGAAACCATCAGATACAGTGTGGTTTTTCCAAGTCTACTTTTTTGTTACTTGGCACGAAACACGCATAAACCACAGAGTGAAACCCAAAATCGATTTTGACAAACCAAAATCGACTAAACAAAATATCGAAGCTTACTAACCAAAAATCAAAGGCTGTAGAAATCGATCAAACCAAAATCGATTGAACCAAAATCGATGCTTACTAACCAAAAATTGAAGGGTGTAGAAGTCGATTGAACCAAAATCGATTAACCAAAATCAACCAACCAAAATTAAAAAAAGGGTGTAGAAATCTAACCTGAGAAGAAGAAAGACTTGAAGAAACTGATTTTGATTTGAATCCATTGAATCCTGTAGGTTATAAATCGTGTTGGAGGAGTCTCGGAGGTAGTGTGGAGGCGAAGAGTCGTCTCGAAAAGGAATGGGAGTTTGGGTTGTGATAAAATGAATAGCAGAAGCATGCTGTGTTTAATTAAATACAATGATTAGGTTTCTTTAAAAGTAGTGCACTCTTAAAATTAAGTAAATGTGCTTTAAATGGTGGTACATAATGCAAAAAATGTTGTTTTTAAGAGTTTGGGAGTTATATGTTTTATAAAGTAGTATATGCATATATATATATATATATATATATATATATATATATATATATATATATATATATATATACTAGCAGTGTACCCGTGCAATGCACCGGGTGTGCAAGGTGTGAATTTTTTTTCGTAAGTGAAAAATAAAAAAACCCTTGAACATGTAGCTCAGTTGGCAAGGGGTTGAACGACTTTACTCAAATACACAACAGATTCAAGTGAACTTTACTCAAATACACAACAGATTCAAGTTGGCAAGGGGTTGAATGACAATGAAATTGCGGTACTTCAGAAGAAAAAAAAAACTCATCCACTTCATTAAATCATACACCATAAGCAAAAACAATTGCAACTTAAATAATTGTCAACAAAAGAGAAACGAAACAATAAAATTTGAAGAAAGAAACATACCTCAACTAACAAAAATCGAGTAAAAAGTAAAAACCCATTAAAAACAAAAATAAGCTACCAAAAGTGGAGTAAAACAATTAGCAAACAATTACGGATAACCATGGCACCAAAGCGGCAATGACGATCGAGATGAACTCGTAACGGGTATTTTGCAACGAACGGTTGCCACCAATTTGACCGGCATTCACGTATTCACTTCTCCCACCACTTGAACCTAATAGTTTAAATAAGTAATTTATAAATGGAACACTGGAAATCTTGATTCGAACAATAGGTCTGCCAAATGAGATATTACAAAAATAAGTTTGAGCATGCCTAATAAAATAACAAAATGTCTTTCCATGGGAAAAACATGTAGTGGTCCAGAACTTGTAAATTGTTTCCCTCAAATGTAAAAAGTCACTATATCCCATAATCCCGTATTCATGTCATTATAATGATAAGGCCCAACACTTCAAATTCAAAATAAAAATCTATCTATATAAACCAACATCACCAACTCCACAGAAGAGTATGATCACTAACAGGAAATACTTACAAGCATGAGTTGGCATGGGTTGAAAGTTCTTCAACCGGTTGATGTCCAATGCATCTTCAGCAATTGCAATTAGGTTTTACTATCCAAAGCATAAAAATCCTTGTTGATACATAGAAGCAGTCCTTGAGAACTTAAAAGATGTCAAGTAAAATTATTCACTCTGTTACATGAAAAAGAACAATATTTGTTAGACCCAAGTATCTGTAATGTAAAAGTATTGAAAATATTATCAAGTCAGAAGACCATCAGAGATGCAGCATCAGACTTAGAAGAAAAAGCTTCAAGAAGATCAACAGAACTCAACAGAGTTCTGGTGGAACTAACAGAGCTCTGTCAGAAGATCAACAAGAGAACTGTTCACAACCCGAAGACCAACAGAGCTCTGGTCTATGAGATCTGTTGTAGTGAAGACCTCTGTGATGCCTAAGGTTCGTAAGAAATCCCAAGTGTTAGACAAGTGTCCATACTTTCCACGTATGCCCTAAAATTAGGAAACACACTTTCCACGTGTCATTCTAGGGTACGATAGTACACTGCCTTCACTTATCAGGGCTATAAATAGAGAGGTAGTGGAACAAACAATTGTAAGCTTTGGGAAGAGTAGTTTCCCACAATTGTTTAAGCACACACTGCAGCAATCCCGAGCACTACCTCCGTACGATATTGTTGTCCTGTGAGATTTTCGAACACACTTGAACATCTTCTTGGTGTGATTCATTATCAATATATGAGCAGCTTTTATATCTGATCCTGTTATCATTTACTGTTCAATATTTTGATTCTCATAGTTCATTTATCGTTTACACAATCACTCATATTAATGGCTTTATTTAATATGCTTCCGCTGTCTATTTCACTACCATTAATATGATACAACGTGAATCTGGGAACCTACAATTGGTATCAGAGCTTCTTTGGTTTTCTTAAACCAAAAGATCCAATCTACCAAGGTTGACTTACTGTTGTTGATTGTGTTTGTGTGTCTTTAAAAGCTTCATTACATACTCTGTTTTTTTTACTGCTTCCTAGTCTAAACAAGCTTTCATAGCTCATATAACTGTGTTTAAAGCTTTCTAGCTTAGTTTAAACGTTTCTCTCAGAAGTTACTGTTCCATTGGTTACTGTTTAAAACTCATCTTCGAGTTGAAACTCTTTTTGTAACAACTATACTCTGTTTTTCTTAAAATGGCGAACAACGGTATAAATGCTATCTATACTGCTGGTTCTTTAACAAAACCTCCCACTCTTCTGAGAGATGAATATGCTCAGTGGAAGATCAGGATGGTTAACGTTTTCGATGGTATGGATAAAGACTTAATGCGATCTGTCACGGATGGACCATACCAACCCATGGTTTTTGTTCCTCGTGTACCCGCAACAGGAACTACTGCTGAGATTCCAGCTCATTATGAGATTAAAACCACAGGTTTTACTGATGAGGAAAATCTAAAAATGGAAAATGATCTTAAAGCAGTTAGACTACTGATAATGGCCATTCCAAACGAAATATTTCAAGAACTAGATTCATGTGTTACTGCTAAGGAAATCTGGGATCAACTTCTTAACCAACTTGAGGGTGGTATCAAGACCCAAAAGAACAGAAGGACCCAATGTATAAATGAATACAATGATTTCAAGGCACTTCCTGAGGAAACCTTACAACAAACCTACAACAGATTTAATGTATTGATCAACAAATGCAAAAAAAGTGGGGTTGTCAGGTCAAAGGAAGATAGCAATGTTCTGTTTTTGAAAAGCTTGAATGATGAATGGTTAAATCTGTCCATGTCTTTACAAGCTAACCAGCACTTAGATGCATGGTCTCTAACAGATGTGTATGGCACTTTGGCCGCACAAGAGAAGGATGTTGTCAAGCAAAAAGGCAAATCCACCATTGCTGGCCCAATCGCCTTAGTTTCTGATTCTAAGAAAACCACATCAGATAAGTCCAACAGAGAGAGTTCAAACAGAGAGAAAAAGAAAGAAAAATCCGTTAAAAAGAAAGGAAAGAAAAGCTTGGTTGCAGAGAGTGAAACAGAGGAAAGCTCATCAGAGGATGATGACATTCAAGCTTTTGCTCAATCTCTTGCTCTAATAACTCAACAATTTAACAAGAGATTTGGCAATAAGTTTGACAGAAGAGGTAGATATGAGAGAAAAGAAGACAGAAGAGAATACGCTGCACCAGAACAAAGTAACAACAGAGTTACCACAGAACAAAGACAACCTCCACAAAACAGAAGAGAAAATCCACCAGCACAACAGAAGGTCGATGCTGCTCAACCCATCAATCAGAATGATGAACGTTGCTTCAGATGTGGCAAACCTGGGCACTTCTTTGTTAATTGTAGAGGCAAACTGGTAAAAGACCAGGACTACTACAAGAACAAATACAAGTACAACTACAGAGAAAGAAGCTATGTTGCTGAAATGGAGAACTGGGTTTCTGATTCATCCTCTGATGATGAACCAGAACAAGCCAACTTTTGTGGAGTTGTTGTGGATGATGAAAGTTTAGAAGAAGCTGTTGACAGGATGACTGGAGAACCAGAGATAACAAAGGGAACAACAGAAGAAGAAGATCTAGCTCATGCATTTGCTCTTACTATGACAGAGTCTGACGACAGAGTGCTGGAGACCACCAGACCCAGTGCAAAGGTATGTTCATCTGAATCCAAGTCTGACTCAGAATTAGAAATGCATGTTTCTATGCTGAATGAGGAATTTCAACTTCTTAAACAAAAACTTTTTGAAGAAAAGGAGCTAAGAAAGCTAGCTCGGAAGGATCTGTCCTTTTACAAGAGAGAGAAAACTCTCTTAGAACAAGAAAAGGAAGAAATCTTCAAAGAAAAATCTGAGCTAGAAATCTTGCAAAAGAAGAAAGAGAGCCTGTTCTCTGACAAAATTAACGAATATGAAAACGTTTTGAAACAGAAGTCTGAAAAATTGAAAAAGTCTAAAACAGAGAGACTTAACTCTGTTGCTCTAACTGGCTATTTTCAAAGAGAAAGGGAAATTCTGCATCAATCCCTACAGAGAAAAGAAATCCAGATTAAAAAATACCAGGATGCACAAGATGTGCACATCAAGATAAATTCACAGATGGATACGCAAGGTCTTGTTTTCTCTGACCTTGCTCCCTATGACGAAAGGAAGAAGACATCTCTGTCCTCTGCCTTTTGTGTTGGGAAAATCCAAGAGGACGTGATATCTGGTAATGCTGTTTTCAAAAGAACCAAAACTTCAAATGCTTTCTCAAAATCAAGAAATCTTGACTTTAGGAACGTCAGCTATGATTCCTCTGATCATGAAAAGGTTTTAAAACCATCCTCTGAGTTTATTCTTGATCAAGGAAGAGCTAAAATCATACTTCTTAACTCTGTCAAGGACTTGGATACAAAAGAGATTTTTAACTTCAACTCATTCAAAGGACAGAAGTCTGTTACTTCTGTGACTGAGTCCTCTGTTGAAATCCCACAGAGCAAACTCAATACAGAAGCCCCCGTCTTCTCTCCTACCCCTGAATCCATAAGAACATCTTTTGAGGAAGATTTGTTGAAAGTTATCGAGGAAAATGCCGTTTCAGATTCTTTATAGCCAAAGTTGAGATGGTTCAGAACTGTCAAAACAAATATCTCTGTCATACCCATTGAAACCAAAACCTCCGACAGAGCCACCAGAGACTTTCTAGGCTCTGACAGTGACTCTGACTCTGAAGTAGATGAACAGATCTTTTGTGGTCAAAAGAAAATTTTACACAAGTTAAAGCAGATACCGATAGAATCTACGGATCTAAAAGCGGATGTTTCTTTCTTCAAGAAACAATCAAGGTTTATACCGGTAACTGAGTTTAACAACAAAGGTTTTAAGATTCTTGCTTCTAATGCAGTAGAAGTGGAGAAGAGAGAGAAAAACAAAAGTGTTTTTGTAAACCCAAATGTTCCTCTTGCTTTCAAACCAGTAAAATTCACACCAGAACAGAAGGGAAAATGGATAGCAAACAACAGATCTATTCCAAATTCTGGTGTAAATCAAAGAAGAAATCCTTTCTGGTCAAATGAATCTATTCCAAAGAGATTCATGTCAACAAAGTCTGTCTCTAGGAATAACAGTTCTAAGAAACAGAACCAGGACAGATTGTATGCAAAGACATCTGGTCCTAAAAAATTTCAGAATCAAGCTCCATTCAAACAGTTTTTGAATAAAAACAATGTGCATCAGTCATGTTCCATCAACTGCAATTGTATTCAACTGTTACTAAAATTACAAAATCATCTGAATGGTCCCCACTGTGTTCTGAATCAGTATGTTCAAAAGAAAAATCCCACGACTGTTCAGAATACACAAAGGAAAACCTCTGGCACACCATCACAGTATGGAAAGCCCAAAGGAAAGTATGTTAACCCACCTAAGCCTAACAGGAAAGGACCCATTATGCAATGGGTACCTAAAAAGATCTAAGATGTCTTGCAGAAACCTCATGTACAGATCTGGTATTTGGATTCTGGATGCTCCAGGCACATGACGGGGAATAAGGAGCTGTTAACTTCTTTTAAGAACAAGATGGGAAGTGCAGTAACCTTCGGAGGAGACAATGGCGGACAAATTAAGGGTTATGGTACATTAGTTAATGGTGGTGTTTCAGTCTCTGAGGTTGCTTATGTTGAAGGATTAAATCATAATCTTCTCAGTATAAGTCAACTCTGTGATCACGGATTCGATGTCAATTTCAGGAAGAAATATTTTTCCTTGTTACTTTCCGAGTCTGGTCAAGAACTTTTAAGAGCTGACAGAAAAGGCAATCTTTACAAAATGAATTTTAAACCAAACCAAAACTCTACAACAGAGAAACTCTGTTTAGTGTCTTTGAAAAATGAAGATGCCTGGCTCTAGCATAAAAGATTTGCCCATTTGAACTTTCAAAATCGTGACAAGCTCGTGAAACTGAAGTTAGTAAAAGGACTTCCTTCTCTGAAAATTGACAAAGACCATCTCTGTTCTGCTTGTGAACTGGGTAAGATGAAAAGATCTTCACATAGAACAAAGAGTGATCATAGTTGTCCCAGACCTTTGCATATGCTTCACGCGGATCTCTGTGGTCCAATCTCTGTGCAAAGTATGTCGGGCAAGAAGTATATCCTTGTTTTAATTGATGAATATTCTAGATATACTTGGATTGAGTTCATCAGAGTAAAATCTGATGTCCCAGAAATTTTGATAAGTTTGTTAAAAAGGATATAGGTTCTGTTAGATCTGAAGATACAGAAGTTGAGAAGTGATAATGGGACAGAATTCAAGAATGTCCAAATTGATACCTACCTAACAGAGGAAGGTATTTCCCAGAACTTTTCAGCTGCAAGAACTCCACAACAGAATGGAGTTGTGGAGAGAAAGAACAGAACACTGGTAGAAGCCGCCAGAACAATGTTGGCTGGCTCTGTCTTTCCAATAAACTTCTGGGCAGAAGCAGTCTCAACAGCCTGTTTTACCCAAAACAGAGCTATGATAGTAAAGAGATTTAAGAAGACTCCTTATGAACTCATCAACAATAGAAGACCAAATGTGAAATTCTTTCATGTTTTCGGTTGCAAGTGCTACATATTGAATGACAAAGAACAGTTGGGAAAGTTTGATAAGAAAGCAGACGAAGGAATCTTTATTGGTTATTCCTTAACCTCTAAAGCCTACAGAGTCTACAACTCCAGATGTCGGGTCATTTAAGAGAGTGTAAATGTGTCCTTTGATGAATGTACATCAAGCTCCTCTGATCATAAATCAACAAAGGGGACACAGACAGAACAGAAGAAGACAAGTTCTTCAAAGACAAGGGAAGAAGATATCAATCTCATGTTCAACGATTTCTTCAACGATGATGATTCCTCTGATAACATCAACAGAGGAGATCAAGCTCAGAACTCAACAGAACATAATCTAACAGGTACATCTCTCACTGGTCCCTCTATTACTTCACTATCTACTTCTCTGTCTACAGGAGTAATTCAGAGAAATGAGGAACCACCTCAGAACGAGAGAGAACCTGAACAAGAGCCATCATCACCTCTGCTAACTAATATTGGCAGAGACTCCTTGTTTGAAAGCTCACCTTCACAGAGCCCTGTCAATAACTTACAGAGCAATGAGGCCACTCTCCAAAGTTGTGTGCCACAGAGCCCTGGTCCAAATCCACAGAGCTCTGTCGCTGAAGTTCGTCTATTCCCATCAGAAGCACAAACCCCGCCTATTGTACATACTCCCATGACACGATGGACAAAGGATCATCCTCATCATCTTATCATCGGTGCTGCTGAAGATGGTGTAAAGACAAGATCGGCCACAATCAATGAAGCATTCTTTGTAAAATTTTTAAGCATGATTGAGCCGAAGAAGATTTCTGAAGCCCTAGAGGACCTAAATTGGATCGAAGCTATGCAAGAAGAGCTTCTAGAATTCTAAAGAAATAAAGTTTGGTCCTTGGTTCCACTCCCAAAAGGCAAAGCGGTCATTGGAACCAAATGAGTGTTTAGAAACAAAAAGGATGAAGATGGGATTATCATCATAAACAAAGCCCGTCTGGTTGCAAAGGGATACAGACAGGAAGAAGGCATTGATTATGACGAAACCTTTGCACCTGTGGCTAGGCTAGAAGCCATCAGAATCTTCCTAGCCTATGCTGCTCATAAGGGTTTTAAGGTCTACCAAATGGATGTCAAGTCTGCCTTTCTGAATGGCAAACTACAAGAAGAAGTTTATGTCCAGCAACCACCTGGTTTTGAATGTTCTGAGTTTCCAGACCACGTTTACAAGTTAGACAAAGCTCTGTACGGCCTTAAGCAAGCTCCCAGAGCCTGGTATGAAACTCTGTCCAAATTTCTGTTGGTCAATCACTTCGAGAAAGGTACTGTCGATAAAACTCTATTCTTTAGAAGGTATAAGAATGATATACTTCTGGTACAAATATATGTTGATGATATTATCTTTGGGTCTACACGGCAGGAGTACTGTGATAAGTTTGAAAGTTTAATGAAAAGCGAATTCAAAATGAGCATGATGGGAGAACTTTCTTTCTTCCTTGGTTTACAAGTTAAACAATCAGACAGAGGGACTTTCATAAGTCAGTCTAAGTACATCTCTGATATGTTGAAAAAGTATAAGCTCAATGATTCAAAACCAATGAAAACTCATATTGCCACTGGAGTTAAGCTTGACTCTGATCTTAATGGTGAACCAACAGATGTCAAGTACTACAGAGGCATGATAGGGTCACTTCTGTACTTAACTGCCAGCAGACCTGATATAATGTTTGCAACCTGTCTCTGTGCCAGATTTCAAGCAAATCCTACAGAAACTCATTTAACAGCTGTCAAGCGTATCTTTAAATATCTGAAAGGGACTCAATTTTTGGGTCTCTGGTATCCTCTTAACTCTGGTTTCGAGCTTGTAGCATATACAGATTCAGACTATGGAGGATGCAAGAATGACAGAAAGAGTACTTCTGGTAGCTGTCAACTGCTTGGAGAAAAGTTGGTGAGTTGGACATCCAAGAAACAGAACTGTGTTTCAACCTCTACAGCAGAAGCATAATATGTTGCTGCTGCTAGTTGTTGCTCTCAAGTGATATGGATGAAAACACATCTCAAAGATTATGGCTTGGAGTATGGTAAAATTCCTATTCTATGCGACTCCAAGAGTGCCATTGCCATAACAGCCAATCCAGTTCAACACTCTAAAACAAAGCACATCGACATAAGGTACCACTTCATAAAGGATCATGTTGAAAAAGGGACTATTGAAATGTATTTTGTTTCAACTGACCTCCAGCTTGCTGACCTGTTCACAAAAGCCCTTGATGAAAGGAGATTTAACTTCTTAATCAGCAAACTGGGTATGCTGAACATGTCCTCCTAACTCTGTTCAAATTCAACAGAGCCTCTGATGTTCCAACAGAGATCTGTCAAAAGTTAGGAAGGATAGTTCTACAGAGTCTCTGTCTTTCACCAGAACTCTGTCAAGCATACTTTTTCAACAAGCTTAGTGAATCTGTTAGTAAATAGTTTTTTTTTGTAAAACGTTTTTTGCTCATATTTCAAGGGGGAGTTTATAAAGTTTTGCGCATGGTTTTAAGGGGAGCGAGTCAAATCTGTTTTGTCAAATCAAAATGACTTCGCTTTCTGTTCTGAAAAGAAAAATCTTTTGAAGAAAGAGGGAAAACCTGTTCTAATGAAAATAATTTTGATAATGTCAAGAACCTACCAGAACTCTGATATTTCACCATAGCCTCTGTTGTTTTTCACCAGAACTCTGTGAAATTTCTAAAGTATAGTTCTGTTCTCGTTCTTTGGCCATTTCCTCATCAGATACAGAGTTTTAAATGATTTTGGGTAAAGGTGAACACCAAAGGAGAAACAGAATTTTAAATGATTTTGGGATATTTAAAAAAAAGGTCACTCATCAGAGGCAAAACTTGCAAAGCTCCAACAGAGCTCTGTCGATTTATGCCACGTCATCAGAAGTAACGCCATCAGAGGTGCGGGTTATCTCTAAGCATCAACCACTTGTCACCCACACATCTCTAACCGCGACGGTTTACTTGCACAAAAGTAGTCAGAACAAATCCACGTGGCACTCTCTAATTGAAAGCTAAACCACTAGCTGTCCACACGATACACAATTCAGGCCACTCCACCTTCTGACACTCGAGTGCCTACAGTATCTACGGCGATTACCCAGCCACAAGTTCTGATTATAAATATCCATAACCTTGATCCATTTCGTTTCTAAACTTCCTAAACCCTTCACCTTTCCCTCTTTTATTTAAATCCTCAGTGTTCTTCAAGAAAACCCAAACCTGCAACAATGGCAGAACCCTAAAACTCTGCTGATTCTAGCCGAATAGAACCCACTGATGATATCATTGTTCTTCCATACGACTTTGCTGACAACAACTACAGATTCAATCCCACTCCAGTTCTCTATCTACCCCTATATCACGCCTTCATTGAGTTCTTTAGAAACTCTGATATCTTCAGAGCCCTAACAGAGTTCGATGACCATCTTCCAGCGATCTATGTCCAACAATGGTGGACCACATGCCAATACATCGAAGAACAAGACGGGATAGTTGGGAGCGTCAACGCAAGTAATGGAGGAGCGGGAACAATACGCATTAGAGCAAGTACCCTAAGAAGAATCTTCAGAATGAAAACCAAACGACAGCTAGGAATAGACGCCTATGAGAAACCACCAAAAACAGCTATTCTTCTTGATTTCATGAAGTTTCTAGGTTACAACAAGGATCTGAATAGGATTGGAGAGTTCAAGCGACAGAATCTACCCATATTGTGGAATTTCATGTTCTCCACCTTAAACAGAACCCTTACCAGCAAATCTGGTAGTCAAGACCAAGCCACAACAGAAATCCTACAAATCATGTATGGATTGTTCTTCAATCGAAACTTTGACTACACCAGCATTCTCTACAACGATCTTCTTACGGCTGTTAATATAAAAACCTCATCCATCGCAAGAGGAGGAGTCGTTGGATCCCATAAGTTCCTGAAGATGATCAAGTTTCCACGCTTCATCAGTCTGGTGATCAGAACAGCCTTCGACAGACTGGAACTAACTCATCAGGGTCGCTCAACACCTGTTTGGACGATGTCCAAATTCCTCCCCACCACTTCAGGCGAATACCCCTTCATAAGAAGAATTCCAGGTACAATGCTTGCCCTTATCGCCCCTGACCACATCTCTATCCAGAACTATCAAAGTGCTGCTCAACCTCAAGAACCTGAGGTGAGAACCCCAGCATACTTAGGATCTGAGCCTTCCTTGGAGAGCTTGAGTGAGGAGATTGGTGAGGAAGTTAACAGACTAGAGGCAAGAGTACCCGAAGTGGGGTCTTCCTCTAGAAGAGAGGAAGTAGAGGACAGAGCATCTCCTAGAGAGGCGGTCCATGAGGAAGTACAGGAAACACCAGATGTAGAAACAATCTCTTCTGATAGTGGTGAGCAAGAAGAAAACATCAGAGAGAATCCTGAGTGTTCTACAGCCATAGGAGCCGAGGAAAATGTGAGAATAGAAAAAGATGCTCAACAGAGCACATCTGAGGGTATCCTTAACCAAAATCCCAGTGCTTCCACACAATCTAATCCTGGTGATCAAGACCAAAGGATTATTGAAACAGAGGTGCACACCTCAAACCCCAACCAGCCTATACTATCAGAGGCACCTCTTCATGCCTCTGGTACGCACGAAGCCGGGGAAGCTATCTTTGGTAGTGATGTTCATTCGCCCCAGAACATCAATAGGTCACCTCCACACGATGATGCCTCGGTGGCTCATTTAGACACGACACAAAATAGACCAGAGATCTTTGTAATCTCACGTAGCATTTGTCCGACTCAGGGACAATGGGAGACCATAGTAGAACAAGGGAAGACATTGCTTGATCCAAATGCTTCTCATCACACCAGATTTCCTTCTTCAGAACCTGAGCTGGAAGAGGAAACTTTGGTCAGAACACCTGTAGTTGTTTCCCCTCAAAGGGAACATCAATGATCAGGTGGAAGTCCTCCAAGAGCCAACATCAACACAACTCTTGACGGAGGCGCCTCTGAACTCGAGGCAGAATTAGATCCATGTGTTGGAACCAAGGAGACCCCCGTTGACACTGTCACAAGAGCAGAGTTCGAAAGCTTCTGTGACAGTATCAACAACTCTTTGAACGAGTATAAACTTATCAATGAACAAAAGGAGGAGCTGATCCGCAAGGAAAATGCTTCTCTCAGGGAAGAACTGCTGAACATCTCAAACAAGCATGCTGAAATAACTCGAAAATATGCCGAGGCTGAAGCACTCAGAACAGAGTCTGAACGGGTCAGAGGAGAAGAGATTGCAAAGCTGACAACAGAGATAGCCGACCTAAGATCAGTCAGATCAGAGGAAGTTAAAAAAACTTCGACAGATCTTGCAGAGCTAAAGCGACTCATAACAGAGAACCACACAGCGCAGATGAACAGAACCCTTCCCATCCCCACGGTTATTCTTTCAAAATCTAACGTCAGAACCTTGACAGAGATAATTACCTGTTGGGAACTGAAGATTTGCTAAGTATGGATAGTGCTGCCAGAACAAACATTACTACTGCCAGAACAAAGTTACTACTGCAAGTAAAGGTTAGTACTGCCAGAACAAAGTTACTACTGCAAGTAAAGGTTAGTACTGCCAGAACAAAGTTACTACTGCAAGTAAAGGTTAGTACTGCCAGAACAAAGTTACTACTGCAAGACAAAGTTAATGCTGCTGGAACTCTGTTAGTACTGCTGATGCATTAATGTTGTTGGATCAAGTTAATACTGCTGGAACAAGTTAATGCTGCTGGAATGAGTTAATACTGCTGGAATGAATTAGTGCTGCTGGAGAATATTAGTACTGCTCATGCTGAATGAAGATTAATACTGCTGATGTGATAAGTTTGGAATGCGAAGATTTTGGAGATAAAGATGGAATGAATGAAGATATGCTTAAAGAAGATTCAGAAGATCAATTTATTTTTGATAGTTATCTTGTACTTATTGTGTATAAATATATGTTGATAGATAGCTATTAAGAGCACGCAATATTCAAGAGTTTTAGAATACGTTTTGTTTTGAGAGAGAATTAACCTCAAGGTTTAGAACCCTATTTCTAGAGAAGTAGAAGTCGTCTTGATTGAGCATGTTCATCAAGATTGAGGTTTGGTTGTAAGCTTGTGAGTTGAATTAGTGAATACAAACAGCTGTGTTTTCTGATATATTGTTCATTGATTGTGAGAATTAAAGTTCTATTCCGCAGATTCTTTAATTCTGAATTCTAGGTATTATTAGTCTTGTTAAGATTCAATCCTGACAAGTGGTATCAGAGCCTGTGTTTCTTAGAATTCTACAATCATTATGGACAATTCTTTTGAATCAAACAGTACTCTTGTTTCTAAGGTTCCCATGCTCAGACCCAATGAATTTGACATGTGGAAAATTAGAATCAAGCAGTACATTCTGCTTACTGATTATTCCATCTGGGATATCATAGAGAATGGTCCATGTGCTGAAGGAAGAACTGGACCAGATGGCAAAAGACCTCCTCCAAAGACTGATGCAGAGAGAAAAGTCAGACAAATAGAGATGAAGGCCTTAAGCACTCTGCTGTTGGCTATCCCCAATGAATATCAGCATCAATTTCAACACTGCACTGATGCTCAGATTCTGTGGAATGCATTGGAAAAGAGATTCACTGGCACCAAAAGCACCAAGAGGAATCAGAAGGCAATTCCAAGCAGCAGTATGAAAACTTTACTTCTACTAAGAATGAGTCTATGACTCAAACTTTTGATAGATTTAATAAGCTGATTGGAGAATTGGCCACAGTAGGAGTCAAGATGGAGGCTGATGATGTTAACAGAAAGTTCTTAAGATCATTAGGTGAAGAGTGGACAATGTATAATGTGTCCTTCAGACAGAATGACCAACTGGAAGATAAAGAGCTTGATGATATTTACAATGATCTTAGAGTCTTTGAAGCAGAGGTTGAAGCCAAAAAGAAGCCCTCTGGATATGTACACAATGCTGCACTTCTTTCAGCATCACCTGATTCTACTGCTAACCCTGAATCAGTTAGTGCTGCTGGAGGAGTCAATCAGGAAAAGACCAATGATTCAGTACTAGAAGCCTTCTTTTCTAGTCATGTTAATTCCTCTTTGATTAATGATGACTTAGAACAGATTAATGCTGATGATCTTGAAGAGATGGATATCAAGTGGCAGATGGCTATGCTGTCTATGAGGGTGAAGAGATTCATAAAGAAGACAGGGAGAAACAACTTTTCCCAAAGAAGAGAAGATGGTGATGGATTTGACAAGACCAAATTTGAATGCTACAAGTGTCACAAGATGGGACACTTTGCCAGGGAATGCAGAGGTGGAACATCTCACAACAGCCATCAACAAACTCAGGCTGGAAGCTCCAATCAAAACAGAAACTCTATTCAAGATCTTGTCTCTCAACAAGGAATGGGATTTGATTGGAGTGATCAAGCAGAAGAGGCCATCCAAAATCAAGCACTTATGGCTGAAGTTTCAGATCTTCCCACTGAGGTAAAATCTAATCTCTGTACTCAAGCTTGTATAGACACTGTTAAAAGGTATAGAGATCACAATCAGGGAATGTGTGATGACCTTAAGAGATTAGAAAAGGACAGAAAAGACTATGTAGTAATTGTAGAGAGGTTTGAAGAACAGATTAGGGCTTTTCAAGCCAATGAACTTCAACACTCCTATGATACAAACTACTGGAAGTGGGAAAAAGATGGTCTAAAGTTCCAGCTTAGAGAATCCAGGGAAGAGTGTGAGAAACTAAGAGGAGAACTTGAGAAAGTAAAACTTGATGTTGAAAAGTTTTCAAAAGCTTCTAAAGTTATGGACACCATAATAAATGCTCAAGTTCACAGTAAGATGAAAACAGGCCTAGGGTACAATGCCACACCCCCACCCTACAACAACAACTACATCCCTCCTAAGTCAGACCTATTAGAAACCAAGGATAGGAAGGACTTATCTGAAGGAGCCACAGAAGTAGATCCATTAGATAAAGTAGTTGTTGAGGATAAGACTGAAAAAGAAGGATCTGGTGAGGAATGTGTAAGTCCATGTGTTAAGAACAATGAGATGAAATCATTATACACAGACCACTGTTGTGAACTCTAATACTTGTGAACATTGTTCTTGCAAGAAATCTCAAGAGAATAAGCCCCAAAAACATGATAAAAAGAGGGGAAATCAAAGAAATTGGAATAACCAGTGGGCACAAAAGCAAGGAGTTGATCTGCAAAGGATTAACATACCAAAACCTTGTTTTATTTGTGGCAAATTGAATCATCTTGCCAAATACTGTTATTTCAATCCTATTAACCAAAAGAAAAGTTTTCAAAGAAGTTTTCAAAAATCTTCTGGTTATAGGAAGCCTGCAAGGAATAATGTGGCTAAGAAACAAGCTGAATCCAGAAGCCACATGAGAAAACAGACTGAAAAGGAATGTGTCAATATGTGGGTCCTCAAAAGCACTAATGTCAGTACTGCTACCTCAGATAGTACTGCTGACAAGGATAGTGCTGCTAGAAGCAATACTACTGCCAATACTGCTGCTAGCAGTGTTAGTGCTGCTAACTCTGTTAGTGCTGCTAACTCTGTTAGTGCTGCCAACTCTGTTAGTGCTGCTAACTCTGTTAGTGCTGCTAACTCTGTTAGTACTTCTTCTAAGGTTAATATTGCTTCTAGTTTTAGTGCTGCTAGACCAATCATATTAACAAAGTTCTCCAGTACTGCAGTACCTAAGTTTGAAAATCTCATCAAAACCCAGTGCAAGTACTTTGATGAGCAAGGGAGACCAATACCACTTTGGCTTGGGTTCCCAATAAGACTAATTGATTTATCTTATGTGCAGGGCAACCAACAGCTCAAGGAGAAGAGCATCTGGCATGTTGATAGTGGTTGCTCCAGGCACATGACAGGTAACATGGCCTGCCTCAAGAATTTCAAAAGAATTGATGGAGGACGTGTTGCTTTGGGGAATAATCCTGAAGGAGGTAAGATAAGTGGTAAAGGTGATGTGTCAAAAGGTAAGATGACATTTGAGGATGTTTACTATGTTGAGCAATTGAGATACGACCTGTTAAGTGTATCACAGGTCTGTGACAAGAAACATAGTATATTATTTACTGATTCAGAATGCATTATTCTTGCTCCTGGATTCAAGGTAGTTGATGAAAACATGATACTATTGAGAACTCCTAGAAAGGATAATGTGTACTGTTTAGATTTAGAAAGTGTTTCATCTGATTCATCTCTAAACTATTTAGTTTCAAAAGCTTCAATAGATGAATCATCACATTGGCACAGAAGGATGTGTCACATGAACTTTAAAACAATGAATAAACTTGTTAAAAATAATCTTGTTAGGGGTTTACCATCAAAAGTCTATTCATGTGATGATCATTGTGTTGCATGTCTCAAAGGCAAACAACACAAAACTTCTCATAAGTCCAAAGAGATAAACACTATCTCAAATCCTCTTCAGTTGTTGCATATGGATCTGTTTGGCCCTACAAATGTCATGAGCATTGGCAAGAAATCATACTGTTTAGTTATTGTTGATGATTACTCTAGATTTACTTGGGTATATTTTCTGAGAACTAAAGATGAGACAAGTGGACTGATCAAATCTTTTATTCTTAAAATTGAAAACCAATCAAATCAAAAAGTGAAAGTCATTAGATCAGATAATGGGACTGAATTTAAAATCTTTGATCTAAACACCTTTTGTGAGGAAAAAGGAACTGAGAGACAATACAGTGCTCCTAGGACTCCACAACAGAATGGTGTTGCTGAGAGAAGGAATAGGACACTGATTGAGGCTGCTAGATCTCTGTTAGCTAATTCAAAATTACCCACTACTTTTTGGGCAGAAGCAGTTAATACTGCTTGTTATGTTCAGAACAGAGTTTTGGTAATAAAACCTAAAAACAAGACACCTTATGAGCTTTTTCTGAAAAAGAAACCATTTATTGGATTTTTCAAACCATTTGGGTGTCCTTGTACAATTCTCAATACCAAATCTCACTTAGGTAAGTTTGATAGCAAAGCAGAAGATGGCTTTCTTGTTGGTTACTCATCTCAGAGTAAGGCTTACAGAGTGTTTAATATCTCTTCTAGAATAATTGAAGAAAGTGACAATGTCAAATCCAATGAGAACACACCAAATCCTATTGGTTCAGGTCCTGATTGGCTGTTTGACATTGATTCACTCACTAATTCTTTGGGTTTCAGTAGTGATGTAAATGCAGGACAAAGGGATGCACCACCATCAGATCACAGAGTTCAGTCTGTGATATTTCCACTCCCTACCATTGATCCTGTTGACTTCTGTGAACCAGAAAAGGAAGCTGGACCCATTCAGGGTGAAGAAGAGAGAAGAATAGAGGAAAATTAGACTTCAAGAGAGTCTGAAGTAACTGAAGAAGCTGAAGAAGATCCAGACTTAAATGAATCAAATCTGGATGAAAACTTAGTTGAGGAACCTGGTCATCCATCAAGAACTCAGAAAAATCATCCTCCTGAGTTGGTTATAGGAGACATTGCTTCTCCAATGATGACTAGGAATCAAAGCAGACTTCAAGAGCTACAAGATCAGCAGATTACAGTAAATACTGTACTTACTTGCTTTCTATCCCAAATTGAGCCCAAAAAGGCTTATGATGCTATGAAAGATCCAAGTTGGATAGAAGCAATGCAAGAGGAGCTGCTACAGTTTAAATTACAGGATGTTTGGGACTTGGTGGACCTTCCAAAAGGTCATAGAGCAATTGGCACCAAGTGGATTTTCAGAAACAAGAAGGATGACAGAGGAATTGTGATCAGAAACAAAGCAAGGCTGGTTGCACAAGGGTATACTCAGGAAGAGGGCATAGACTATGAGGAAGTCTTTGCTCCAGTGGCAAGGATTGAAGCAATTAGGCTATTTCTAGCCTATGCCTCATACATGAAGTTTAAGGTCTACCAAATGGATGTAAAAAGTGCTTTTCTGTATGGAAGTATTGATGAAGAAGTATATGTCTGTCAACCCCCTGGATTTGAGAATCCATTGCACCCTGACAGAGTGTACAAACTGAAGAAGGCACTTTATGGTTTACATCAAGCCCCAAGAGCATGGTATGACACCCTGTCTACCTATCTCTTGAAAAATGACTTTGAAAGAGGAGTCATTGACAAGACCTTGTTCATTAAGAGGAGAAAGAAAGGCACACTACTTGTTCAGATCTATGTGGATGACATCATCTTTGGATCCACAAATGATCACATGTGTAAAGAGTTTGAAGAGTTAATGCACAAGAGCTTCAAGATGAGTTCCATGGGAGAACTCACTTTCTTCCTTGGGCTTCAGGTGAAACAGAGGAAAGATGGGATTTTCATAAGCCAATCCAAATATGTGAAAGACATCCTGGACAAGTATGGTTTAACAGACTCAAAGCCAGCAAGCACACCAATGGAGACACCCAAACAGATCACTGCAGATCTTGAGGGGGAGGATGTGGATGTCCATCATTACAGATCTATGATTGGATCACTCATGTATCTCACAGCCTCTAGACCAGACATTATGTTTCCAGTATGTGTTTGTGCCAGATTTCAGGTTACTCCTAAGCAATCTCACATGCATGCAGTCAAAAGAATTTTTAGATACCTAAGAGGGCAACCTAGATTAGGTCTTTGGTATCCTTATGAATCTTCATTTGACTTGCTTGCATACTCAGACAGTGACTTAGGTGGAGCTAACATGGATAGGAAGTCTACTTCAAGTGGATGTCAGTTTTTGGGTGCAAGACTTGTATCATGGCAGTGTAAGAAACAAACCACAGTGTCCTTATCTACAACAGAAGCTGAGTATATAGCTGCTGCAAGTTGCTGTTCTCAGGTGTTATGGATTCAGAACCAGATGTTGGACTATGGGGTAACATTTCTTTACACTCCAATCTTCATTGACAACAACAGTGCCATTAGCATTGTTAACAATCCTGTCAAGCACTCAAAAACAAAGCACATAGAGATCAGGTATCACTTTATTAGAGACTGTAATGAAAAGAAATTAATTCAAGTTGCTAAAGTTCATACCAATGACCAGTTTGCAGATCTATTCACAAAAGCTTTTGATGTGGGTAGGTTCACTTTCTTGGTAACAAGTGTGGGCTTGATCAACCTTGAATAAGTTCATGATCTTTAATTTTTTATACATGTATTTCTTTGTATATTTGGTGTTACTAACTAGTTTTCTCAGAACCTCAGTATGTCTCAGATGGACAAGTGCTGCAAAGTGTAAGTATAGTTACTACTGCCAGTGCAGAGTTACTACTGCCAGTGCAGAGTTACTACTGCTAGTGCAGAGTTACTACTGCTTTGAAGTTAATACTGCTTAGTAGTTAATACTGCTTTGAAGTTAATACTGCTTAGTAGTTAATACTGCTTAGTAGTTAATACTGCTTAGTAGTTAATACTGCTTAGTAGTTAATACTGCTTTGTAGTTAATACTGCTTAGTAGTTAATACTGCTTCGTAGTTAATACTGCTTGTGTAGTTAATACTGCTGTGTAGTTAATACTGCCTTGCAGTTAATACTGCTCAGTCGTTAATACTGCTAAGTCGTTAATACTGCTTTTAAAGAAAATCAGGGCTAATACTGCTATAAATACTCTTTCAGCCCGCCAAAGTTCATAACGTCTCTTTGCATTAAATTTTTCTCTCTCTCGTTCTAACCTTTTCTCCCTAGAATCTCTGTGTTTTCTATCCAAATCCTCAGGAATAATGACGACAATGGAGTTTGTCGATGAGCACAATGAGATTGCGATGCTTCAGAAACCAAAGCAGGCCGCAGGATTTAATGATATTGTGGATTTTCTCAAGTCATCACACATCTCTCATGCCCTAACAGTGTGCCCAACCATATATATCGAGCATCAAAAGCAATTTTGGGAGAATGCCGCTGTTATTTTCGAAGATGGGTAGAAAATCATTCGAACAAGGGTTTGTGACAAACCCTTGAAGGTCACAGAGGAGGTTATTCGCATCACTCTTCACTTAGATGATGCCTCAGGTATAACCTATCTATCTAATGATGAACTTTTCTCGACCTTACCAAGAATGGGGTATGAAGGTCCCATTGGCGTTTTTAAATTCTTCAAGTCAAAATTTTACACTCAATGGCGATTTCTTGTTCATACTCTTATGCACTGTATTTCAAAGAAAACAACTGGATGGAGTGAGTTTAGCAGTACCATTGCTTATGCCTTGGTCTGCTTAGCCACTACTAGAAGGTTCAATTTTTCAGCAATGATTTTTAATGATCTTGTGGCAAACCTAGAATCCAAAAAGAGATTTTACATGTATCCCAGGTTTGTCCAAGAAGTAATTAACCATGAATTGACGGATTTACCTCAGTCTGCTGAGGTATATGTGCCAAAATCCCCTAAAGGGAAGGTTTTCTCAAATATGAGAAGAATTCCTAGGGACTCGGAAGGAGTTGACACACCATTGTTCTCTTCAATGATGGTTGTGTCCCACACCACTGAAGGTATGGCATCAGGGTCAAGGCCCCCATTAGACACACCCACTGATGACCAATCCCAAACTTCCATCACCAAAGATATCCCACAGTCCATTCTTTTAAGACCCACTCCCAAACTCACCAAGAAGTTTGAAAGAAGAAAGGTACACAAGGTTCCTTCCCTTGATGTACCTCCTAAAAGCCCAAAGCCTTTAAGCCCTCTAGTGGAGCATTCTCCATTAGAGAATATCGAAAGGGAAACCACAGGGGTGTCTCCCAACCCCAAGAAGGTGCTCTCTAAGGAGAAGGATGAGCATGTGGGCTGCAAGGCTGCCACTACTTCTGCTAGCAAAGAGAAGGACAGTGGTAACATCACTAAGACCTTCCCCACGGCAACTCAGAATGTGAAAACATTCAGAGGACCCAGGCGCCAAGAAACCATGGGAGTAGGCTGTGCTTTTGCTAGGCAAAAGACACCTACTAAAATTTCCAGTGATCCTTTAACGGAGGTAAACACTCCTAAACAGGGTGAGGATAGATATACTTATGAGGAATTGATGGAAACCATTGCCAACATCAACATTGATGTCATAAATCAGCAGAAGGAGATTGATGAGCTTAAAAAGGTGCTTCTTTATCAACACACCAAGATAGAGAAAAATAAGAAGATGATCACCAAGCTGCTGCAAAGAAGAAAGAAAGCTCAGTATGTTCTGAGAAGGAGAAGATCAACCACTGATGCTTCCGAAAAGGGGGAGTTAGAATCTGAACTAAACATGGAGGATGCAAAGGTTGAGGGGGAGAATGAGCATAAGGTTGAGGGGGAGGCTGAGCAGGTTGCAGAAGTTGCAAAGGAAGTAGAAAGTGAGAAAGCAGCAGTAACTGAAGCAGCAGTAACTGAAGCAACAGAAACCACAGAAAAAGCAGTAGAAACAGTTAATGCTGCAGTATCTGAGATTGAAGCAGCAGTAACTGAAATTATACATAGTCTTGTTGATGCAGCAGTATCTGACAGTGAGAAGGAAGCAGTATCTGTTTCTACAGTAACTGAATCTGAGATTGAAGCAGAGGTATTTGAGATTGTGAAAGCAGCAGTATCAAAGATATTAAAAGAAGCAGTAACAGGAAGAGCAGCAGAAATGGTTAATGCTGCCAGTCAAAAAGCAGCAGAAACCATTCAAGCAGCAGAAATGGTTAATGCTGCTGAAAAACATAAGGCAGCAGAAACCATCCCTGAAGCAGCAGAAACAAAGGAAACAGCTGAAACCATTCCTGAAGCTGTTAAAACACTCAAAAGAACCAAGATGATGTCAAACAAAAGACCAAGAACAAAGTCTATAGCTTCAAAGAAGAAAGTTGTAAAGAAGCCTAGGGTGGAACCCAGTGTAGAAGAAGCCAAGGAGGAAGTTGTGAAAGAGAAAGCTGATCATAAAGTTGATGAAGAAGAAGTGGCAACTCCATCAGGTCAACCAAGCAATGTACAATCACCAACAAATACTCAATGTGATATGTATATTATTGTGGTTGATTCTAGTCCTATCAAAGTTAAACCATTAGCTTCTATGGCTCCTGAAATCATCTATTGGGATACTTTGAAAGATCAGAGAAAGGAGTACATTAGAGTAAAAAGAGCAGATGGGAAGTTTGAGGTCAGTTCTACATGGGGAAGACTTTTAAGGATGTGCTCTAGATCAGACTTGGAAGAGATGTTCAAGGTGGGAATGAAGCTTTATGGAAATATGCTGACTGAAAATGGAATGTCCATCACCAAAATGGTACTTGAATATTTGTGTCTAATGTTCAATACAGAAGCAGTTAAGTATTTGACAGAAAGGCAATTTCAAACTGTTACCAACTGGATGCTTATTGAAAACTGTGGTGTGTATGTCATAACACTTGACTATGCATATCATGAGTATTATTTGGTGGATAAAATATACGAGCACAGCATGACAAGGTTGAAAGGAATGCTAAAAACTAAGTTGGTGAGTAACAAAGATTCTAAGATGGCAAGATACCTGGTAAGAAGGATCTTAAATCAAAGTTTGGGATTGAATCCTGACTTGTGTGTTCAAGATTAAGTTTTGGAAGCATCATCATCTGAAGAACTTGACTTCTCTTTCTAAAAGTCAAGTTAGGGGGAGATTGTTGGGAACTGAAGATTTGCTAAGTATGGATAGTGCTGCCAGAACAAACATTACTACTGCTAGAACAAAGTTACTACTGCAAGTAAAGGTTAGTACTGCCAGAACAAAGTTACTACTGCAAGTAAAGGTTAGTACTGCCAGAACAAAGTTACTACTGCAAGACAAAGTTAATGCTGCTGGAACTCTGTTAGTACTGTTGATGCATTAATGCTGCTGGATCAAGTTAATACTGTTGGAACAAGTTAATGCTGCTGGAATGAGTTAATACTGCTGGAATGAATTAGTGCTGCTGGAGAATATTAGTACTGCTCATGCTGAATGAAGATTAATACTGCTGATGTGATAAGTTTGGAATGCGAAGATTTTGGAGATAAAGATGGAATGAATGAAGATATGCTTAAAGAAGATTCAGAAGATCAATTTATTTTTGATAGTTATCTTGTACTTATTGTGTATAAATAGATGTTGATAGATAGCTATTAAGAGCACGCAATATTCAAGAGTTTTAGAATACGTTTTGTTTTGAGAGAGAATTAACCTCAAGGTTTAGAACCCTATTTCTAGAGAAGTAGAAGTCGTCTTGATTGAGCCTGTTCATCAAGATTGAGGTTTGGTTGTAAGCTTGTGAGTTGAATTAGTGAATACAAACAGCTGTGTGTTTTCTGATATATTGTTCATTGATTGTGAGAATTAAAGTTCTATTCCGCAGATTCTTTAATTCTGAATTCTAGGTATTATTAGTATTGTTAAGATTCGATCCTGAAATTACCAACTCTGTTAAGGAATCCATAAAAGAAGCAACCACCTCATCTGCTACTCCACTCAACATCTCCAGCCCTAACCCAAATGACCTACCCATGACAGTTGGACAAATGGGAGACTTCAGAAAATCAATTCTTAGCCGAATGATGACGATCTCATCAAAATTTGTAATGAAAGTTAAGGCGACAGGACAACATATGAAAGCGTCTCTTGATACTCACAAGGTCAACTTCGAGGCTCGAGTAGAAGAGATCATAGGTGCTGCAACAGAGGTAGAAGATGTAATGACAAAGGCAGCCTCAAACTTTACTGATATTATTTTACAGGCTACCTCTACATCGAAAAGACCTGCAGAAGAAGCACCCACAGACGAACCTTCAAGCAAGAGACACAAAGCTGGTCTGAAGTTTGTTGTTCCGTCCTCACCAGCAGCTCGAATTGACGATTCTGACGATGATGATGATTTCAAAGATGCTCAAGAAGGTCAATCAGACAATCAATTGGGTGAGTCCTCAGAACAACAAAAGGGGGAGAAGGAGAAGGAGAAAGAGAAAGAGAAGGAGAAGGAGAAGGAGAAGGAGAAGGAGAAGGAGAAGGAGAAAGAGAAGGAGAAAGAGGCAGAGAAAGAGAAAGAGGTTGAAAAAGAGAGAGAAGCCAAGGGTAAAGGGTAAGTCACAGAAGCAACTGAGGCAGAGGCTACAGGAGAAGAAAAGGGGATAACAGAGGAACACACGCCAGAAATGACGGTGGTGGCTTTTGACTACATGTTCAAGGACAGAGTCATAAAACCAACAGAAGCGTCAACACAAGAACCACCAGAGATCATTTGCCTAGATATCCCTCCTATATCTCCAACAAAAGAACCAGAGAGGACAGACCCATCCTCTGCTGAAGGACAAACAAGTCGAGCCCAACCTCAAGCTACTCAGAAATCTGCTCACATCGACACTCTTATGGCAGAAACCCATGATGACCCAAACCCAATGGTAACAGAACAGAACCCAGAAACCTCTACCTTTCATACCGAAAAACCTGCCTTAGAAACGGTATTTGCATTTCTATATGCTGACAGAGACATCATCCCTGTAAATGCCGTACCCATTAACCCATACCTCAACCCAATCAGAATAAACACCATTTCTGATGCAAGGCTAAAGTTCATCCAAACCAAGTCAAATCAGAACAGAGCCATCAATATAAACTTCGGTATTCGCAGAATTCTGGACATCAAGCACAAGAAGTTTCAACACGACAGGGTCACATACCATGAGTATACTGTGGAATCAACAGAAGGCAGATATGAAATCTTCAATGACAATGATCTCGTCCTTCTGAACCCATACGACCTGATCTTACTCCACGCATATTGCTTGAACTTCTCAGAAAGATACAGACCGGCCAGAACTGCGCTACCAGAAGTCAGATTCGCTATGCAAGAGCACATCAATCTCAGAATACAGATTGATTATCAGCTAGTCATAGAGTTTGAAGTAGAGAAACTAGCGATTGCACCACCAAATGAAAACCTCGAGGGTTATGGCCATCACAGAACTGGAACCGTAGTAGAAGATCCTCCAGTCTTTGTCTGCCAACAGAAGGGCACAAAGAAGGCCATCAGAGCAGCTGAAGCCCACAAGTACTCGAATGAGTCGCTAGTATACCTCAAGAACATAATCCAAAATCTCCCAAGAAGTAAGTGTCCAGAAGAACAGCAGAAACTCTTCATCGACCAGATTGATCTGATGCTGGACTTCCGTACTCTAATCAGAAGATTCGACAGAATTCTTAGGGGAGATAACTATGCATAAATGTACTACTTCTTACCATGCACTGTAATATCTTAGAAGAATAGTACAAAGGCTAACAGAGGTAAATATTTCCTGTTCTTTTTGTTTACATCTCTGTTTCAAATTTTTTATTTTCAATACTTAGGGGGAGATTGTTAGACCCAAGTATCTGTAATATAAAAGTATTGAAAATATTATCAAGTCAGAAGACCATCAGAGATGCAGCAGAAGACTTAGAAGAAAAAGCTTCAAGAAGATCAACAGAACTCAACAGAGTTCTGGTGGAACTAACAGAGCTCAACAGAGCTCTGTCAGAAGATCAACAGAAGAACTATTCACAACCCGAAGACCAACAGAGCTCTGGTCTATGAGCTCTGTTGTAGTGAAGACCTCTGTGATGCCTAAGTTTCGTAAGAAATCCCAAGTGTTAGATAAGTGTCCATACTTTCCACGTATGCCCTAAAATTAGGAGACACACTTTCCACGTGTCATTCTAGGGTACGATAGTACACTGCCTTCACTTTATCAGGGCTATAAATAGAGAGGTAGTGGAACAAACAATTGTAAGCTTTGGGAAGAGTAGTTTCCCACAATTGTTTAAGCACACACTGCAGCAATCCCGAGCACTACCTCCGTACGATATTGTTGTCCTGTGAGATTTCCGAACACACTTGAACATCTTCTTGGTGTGATTCATTATCAATATATGAGCAGCTTTTATATCTGATCCTGTTATCATTTACTGTTCAATATTTTGATTCTCATAGTTCATTTATCGTTTACACAATCACTCATATTAATGGCTTTATTTAATATGCTTCCGCCGTCTATTTCACTACCATTAATATGATACAACGTGAATCTGGGAACCTACAATATTTGACACAGACTGAAAGTAAAAAAATGATTTTCTAATAAACATTTTCCTATATGCTTTATTTTTTGCAGATCTGAAGAAAATTACAGACATCTTGGGCGGGAACTTGCAGAAACGGAGGAAACTTACATCGATCAAGATGATCATCCGACTTTCTTCTCTTTCGCTTATTTAATTCTATGTTGAAACTAACACAAAACAACCTGATAAGCATAACACTCGGATCAAGAACAACAAACCTTTAAAAAGAATCCATTATTAAAGACAAGCAACTCAAGAAATTGATTATCATTAAATTCTATGTTGAAACTAACACAAAACAACCTTATAAGCATAACACTCAGATAAAAAATATCAAACCCCTACAAAGAATCCATGAAGAGAGAATGTCAGTTAGGGTTTCCATAATATTATCAATGCATATGCTTACACTTGGTACAAGAATACGATAGAAGCTGAATTTTGTTGGTCCCAAAGGGGTTATACAAGTTTGTAGAAGGGGGGTTGAATACAAACACACGATTTTTATCTTTCTAAACTGTTTATTGATATGTATCAAACAATTTACAGTTTGTTGTAGAACAAGATTAAGGAATAAACCCAATCTAAACAAACTATGAGAACACTAAGAATTCTTGCACTAGAAATAGACAGAAAGAAGATTAAGAAAAACTAAGGATAATTTTTCTTTCACACAGTAGTTCAACGAGAGAGGATGTAACATCCGACAAAAAAATCAAAACTTTCAGGTTAGCATCATTTAACCATTTCAAGTGTTAACATAGGGAACATACCTTGTTAAGACCCACTCAGAATAATTTAAGGCGAAAATTCGCTAGAATTCCCAGTAGTTGCCTAAAAGACCCGGTTTCTACCCGGGACTAACCGAAACACCTTGTGGAATGCCAAAATGCTTCAAATAACATTTAATATATATAAAATATAGGGTTTTTACCCTCCTACATAAACTTTCTTTTATTTGAAATTTATTTAAACCAAAAGGTATTTTAAGAGTGTATCTTGCAATTTATTCATAAAAATGAAAAAGGGTTTTACAAAGAAAGGTTGTGGGCTAAAATTTTTATAAAATTTTTTTTGCCACAAGGGTTGGGGGCCCATGAAGGGCCGGCCTCCCCCCCCCCCCCCCCCCTTATTCCCTCATTTTTACATTTTGTTTCATTTTCAAAAAAAAAAATTACCACAACTCTTCATCTCCCCATTCTCTCTCCCACTCTAAAGTGTCCCTCATATTCATCTTCATCACCTTCATCAAGATTTCTTCAAAATCCAGCAGAAAATCAGCCATAGATTTCGAAGTTAAAGCAAAAAGGTTCAAAGTTAAAGTGCCTACAACATCTCTCAAAAGGTAAGAGTTCTAAACTTGTCATCTTCTCCATTTTTTTTAAGCAAAATCATCAAGAAAAGAGGGTTTTGTTCTTGAAATAAAATCTGAGTTTGGAAACCTTTTTGCATGCATATTTCTTGTAAGTTCTAAGTATTTCTTTTAAATATCATGTTATATGATGTGGGGATTGAATCCCTAACAAAGGAATCCACATCTATGAATGGTGGGATGCTTAAAAATGAAGTTTTCTTAAGAATGGTTGAGTTAAGAATCTGGCAGAATTGTTGCATGTGCCTTGGACGACCATATCTTGGTCAATTCATGTCCAAATTCCTTGATTTTTCTTCTGGAGTAAAGTTTAATGAGTTGGGGTTCAAACCCCACTGGTCTCATACGAAAATATTGAGTTTTGAGCCTTCAACTCCTTAGAACCAATTTGATGTGCAGCAGATGGTCTGTCAGATTGTTGTGTCACTTGGTTTTGCTTATAACTCTCTGTAAAATGAATAAAAGTTTCTCATTTTTCTTCTGGAAGTTCCTTAGTTGAGTTAGGATCTACATGCAATTGGTTTAATTCAAAAATATGGAGTTTTGGTCACTCAAATATTTCATGCAAGCCAAGTGTGTCAAGCTGTCCAGAATTGGCAGATTGGTACATTCAACTTCATTCGACCATAACTCACTCAAAACTCATCCAAAATTCGTGAAACTTTTTCCATAAGATACCTTTATGTGTTAGGTTTTCAAAACATGTAAAAACTCTGAAAAAGATTATGTTTTGACCCTCCAAAATCCTGTTTCCACAGAAGGGTGCAAACTGTTTTAGGTACTGTGTTGCACTGTTTTAAAAAAATTATTTGAACCCCTTAAACACCTCCAAATATTACGAAATTTGGTCAAAACTTCCTTAACTCAGTATAGTACCACATATAAAAAAATGGGTAAATTTGTCATCCTGGAAAGTGTTGTAAAATAGTCACTGTTGTAGTATGAAGTTTCTGTCAGCTTGAGTATTTTGGAAACTGCTGAGTCTTTCTTATAACCATTCATATTGAATTATTGATGATTAAAAACACTTGAACAATGCTAATTTGTGCATTTCAACTTAATTACTAAAGATAAGGCATTTCACAAGACGTGGATTAAGTTAGGTAAGTTTAACTTTGGGGTTAGCTATGAAGGACTCATAGAGATTGTTTGACCTTATAGGGAGCCCGTAAAGAGGATTAAGTGAACAAGCTTTCACTACTTGCGCATCTACGCTAAAAGGTGAGTCTTCACAGCCCCTTTTTCTATTTTATACGTTTTGGGGTGAAAAGCATGTTACTATTATTTCAACGCCGTGAGTTTTCACAGCCCCGTTTTACTTGTTTAAATGTTTGGGGTGAAAAGCATGTTATGATTTTAAAATGCTAAATGATTCATGATAGTAAAATTGTGGATATTTATGATTTAAGAAATGAGTACAAATGAATGTACAAATTTACATAAGTGACAAGATATGTTGAGTGATAATAAAAATGTTAAGTCCCCAATAGGTACACTACTTATTAACTCATAACGAGCCGGTGATATTTGTGGATAGCGCTATTTGGTTTGACAAACCCACCTTAAACTGACGAGTAGGGGTGCACTTTATCTGATAATAATGTTCTACTCATGTGGCCATCATACCACCTCTGAGGTAGTCCGCGGGGCGTAAGTTGTCGGAGGCTTAGTAGTGGCTCAACAATCATATATCTTGCGAAAGTCATTTGTTGTAAGGTGTACTCATAAGAATTTAAATTTAAAGCTTGTCGTGACAAAAGACTCACGAAAATAATCTTTGGTTGAAAACTGTTTGGATATGAAAAACCTGTGAACTCACCAACTCTTTGTAGTTGACCTTTTCGTTTTAAACATGCTTTTCAGGGAATAAGAAGTAAGTGAAGGCACGTAGGGTGCATTTTGTTTGATGCCATCAACATCAAGACTCTTAAAACTTATATTGTTAATTTTTTTGTATTTGTCGTCTTTCCTTTTGGAACTTTTTGGGTTAAAGACGTTGTAATGTAATATTTTGTACTACTGTATTAAACTTGTGGTTGGTGTTGTCTGTTACCTTTTTAATGAAACCCTACGATGTCATACCTCGTGTTTCCGCTTTAGCGGGGTGTGACAGATTTGGTATCAGAGCCTAAGGTTATAGAGAATGTTGGTTCTCTTATGGGAACCACAAACTATAACCCAACCATAACGCAAACTATTTTCAAAACGGTTTTCGAAAGGATTGTCTAAAATCTGGAGTATGTTGCTAATATAACCAAGTCGAATGTCACATTATTTTACCTCAATTAAACAAAGCCTGATCACCTATGTTTAATTCGGGTAAATATAATGAGAGACTCGGGTTGGTCATAATGGAAGTATGCTTAAAATAAATTTTCTACTTGAAATGGGAAAACATGATTTTGTGTGTGTCTGCATAAACATTGCACATTTTAGGCACTTACAATAATACACATAATAACAAAGTCTACCATTATCGCAGCTCACTATGTCATCCGAACACGACCCATCCGAACACGACCCATCGGAGCACACTCCCTCAGAGCACTCGTACTCGGCCGACCCATCCGGCTACGTCACTAGCCGACCTAGGGACCGTAGACCTGCTGAAGTGGAAAGAGACCCGTACGATGACGACCTTGAAATAAACTATGCATCACTCATTCGACCCCATCTGACTACGTTTCGTGGTCCAAGAGTAATAACCACGGCAAGGAAGAGCGTACCATTACCTAGATGTGTGAGATTCACAAACCCATCAAGAGACATAGGAGAGTCGTCCCGGCAGGGGGCGCAATCCGGAGCCACCCAAGTGGTAACCGGGGTTCCTGTGGCTCATCCTCCCGGTATGACTGCTCGGGAGAGTCAGTGGGTTCTACTGATGTCACGAGATGTGCAACTTCATAAGGAGAGGTTGGACATACAGCATGAACACCTGAATGCAATAATGGGGATCTTAAATGCACATGATGAGGTCTCCGATAGAACCATGGAGGTAGTTGATGCCACTAGGAGGGAGATGAGGACCCTGTATATGTGCTGGATGTGGGTGATAGGAGCACTGGTGTTGATGATAGGGGTGCTGATTTGGATGATGATGCACTAGAAGACCATTGATTGTGGAACTTTTGGGATTTATTTAAACTTAAACTCATATTTTTGGGGCATTTAGCCGTTTAAATTTCAAACATTGCATGTTTTGTTAACTGTTTCTTTTGGGGAATTGAATATGTACGGCTTATGAATGAAATGCTTGGTTAATGTGTATATATCTCAAGTACTTCTAATGCATGATTATGAAATTGTGGTATGTTGTTATGACAATACGTGTAGATAATAATGATAGTATGCCTGAAGAAGTACCATAACTTAGAATCACATAACAAGTAGGAAGTTTAATCAAATGACAGTATTAGTGACCATGCGACTAAATCCTTAACTAAAACCATAACTGTAGGACTATGCCTCCAAGAAGAGAGGATCCTGAAGTCGCACGGTTAGTGGCTGAGCAAATTATGGCTGCACTTCCGAACATTGTCAGCCAAGTAGCAGTTGGACTGAATGCTAATCCAAACAATGCGGGAACGGCCGGAAATCGGGAATGCACATACAAGACTTTCAGGGGCTGCAACCCTAAGGAATTCCACGGAACTGAGGGAGCCGTTGGATTATTGGCTTGGGTAGAAGGTATGGAGTCTGTTCTCAATATCAGTAAATGTACTGAAGGAAACCAGGTGGAATATGCCGCTTGCCTTCTGCAAGGACGGGCATTAACATGGTGGAACACTCAAGTACAAACCCGAGGCCGGGATGTGGCCAATAGACTGACATGGGATGAGTTCAAAAAGATGCTCAAAGAGGAGTATTGCCCAAGGAGTGAGATCCAGAAGCTGGAAGCAGAACTGTGGAACCATGAAATGAAAGGAAACGACATAGATTCTTACACTGCCCGTTTCCATGAGCTGGCAAAGCTGGTGCCACACTTGGTGACGCCCGAGGAAAACCGAGTGGATAGATATGTGTGGGGTTTATCTGAAGAAATCAGAGGAGATGTGACTTCAGCTGACCCGAAGACTCTTCAAGAAGCAGTGAATGTAGCAACGAGACTCACCAACAACGCAAATCGTTCGAGAACAACTGGGAATGACAAAGCCGCAGGGAAAAGAAAGATAGAGGAGCCTGCGAGAAGGCAATTTGGGGGAAGATCAGACAAGGGTCAGAGAGTAACAGGAAATTTTGGAATTCAAGCACAGGCCGAGGAGAAAGAAAAAGGGCCATGCCCAAGATGCAGCAAGTGCAATAATCGTCACCTTGGAAGATGCATCATTTGCCTCAAGTGTAACAAAGGAGGCCATGTCGCCAGGGATTGCAAGAGTGGAGGAAAACGAACCTGCCACGAGTGTGGTAGTCCAGATCACTTTCGGAGCGCATGTCCGAGACTGAACCGAAGGCCTAATACAAATCAAGCGCGACCAGTCAATCAAGGGAATCAAGGAGGTCAGGCACGGGGTCGAGTATTTGAGATTGGGGCCGATGAAGCAAGACGGAACCCGGATGTAGTTACAGGTACGTTTCTCTTGAACAACCATCGTGCATCTGTGTTATTTGATTCTGGAGCAGATAAAAGTTTTGTATCGTTAGACTTTAGGTTGAAATTAAACTCGAGAACCCGAAAGTTGGAAGAGATATATGTTATTGAATTTGCTAATGGGCAGGAAGTTAGGGCCAGAGATGTAATTAATAATTGTACCCTAAAACTGGCGGGAAAAGATTTTAGCATAGATTTAATCCCAATCAAACTAGGAAGCTTCGATATAGTAGTAGGTATGGATTGGTTATCGAAAAATCGCGCTGAAATCGTTTGCTCCGAAAAGATCGTCCGAATACCACAACCGGAAGGAAGAGTACTTGAAATACAGGGAGAAAACTCCGGGAGAAAATTCAAAATGGTGTCGAGTATGAAGATGCGAAAGTATTTGCGGAAAGATTGTGTTGCGTTTCTGACACACGTGGTGGATAAGGAGATCAAGGAGAAGAATATTCAAGACTTTCCAATAGTACGAGATTTTCCCGAAGTATTCCCAGATGAATTACCTGGATTACCCCCACCAAGACAAGTGGAATTTCATATTGACTTAATTCCGGGAGCGGCACCCGTGGCGAAATCACCTTACCGGTTAGCACCTTCAGAAATGCAGGAGTTGTCAGGCCAACTTCAGGAGCTACTCGATAAAGGATTCATCAGACCCAGCTGCTCACCCTGGGGAGCTCCAGTTTTATTCGTTAAAAAGAAAGATGGTTCTTTTTGAATGTGTATCGACTACAGAGAACTCAACAAGCTGACCATCAAGAACCGATATCCTCTTCCTCGAATCGATGACCTGTTCGACCAACTTCAAGGCGCTACTTACTTTTCAAAGATCGATCTTCGGTCCGGATACCATCAAATGAGAGTTCGTGAGGAGGATATTCCGAAAACAGCGTTTAGGACTCGATATGGACATTATGAGTTCCTAGTCATGCCTTTTGGTCTGACAAACGCTCCAGCAGTCTTTATGGATCTAATGAACAGAGTATGTCGACCGTACTTGGACAAATTCGTAATTGTGTTCATAGATGATATATTGATTTATTCACAAAGCAAGAAGGAGCATGAGCAACATTTAAAGCTAATACTAGAACTGCTCAGAGACCAGAAGCTGTATGCTAAACTGTCCAAATGCGAATTTTGGATTCGTGAAGTGCAATTTCTTGGACATGTAGTTAATGAAGATGGAATTCATGTCGATCCGGCCAAGATAGAAGCCATCAAGAAGTGGGAAGCCCCAAAGACTCCGACAGAAATTCGTTCGTTTCTTGGTTTAGCGGGTTATTATCGGCGTTTCATTGCAAATTTCTCCAAAATTGCGCAACCATTGACGGCCTTAACCCAGAAGGATAAGAAGTTCGATTGGGGAGAAAAACAAGAGGAAGCCTTTCAGACGCTTAAGCATAAGTTATGCAATGCACCGATCTTAGCTTTACCAGAGGGAGTTGACAACTTTGTGGTTTACTGCGATGCCTCACACCAAGGATTGGGGTGTGTGCTAATGCAAAAAGACAAGGTTATTGCCTACGCCTCAAGGCAACTTAAAGTTCACGAAAAGAATTATACCACCCATGATTTGGAACTAGGAGCCGTAGTGTTCGCACTCAAGATTTGGAGACACTATCTCTACGACACTAAATGTACCGTCTTTACCGACCACAAGAGCTTACAGCACATTTTTGATCAGAAAATGCTGAATATGAGACAACGGAGATGGGTTGAACTGCTTAGCGACTATGATTGCGTGATAAAGTACCATCCAGGCAAGGCTAATGTTGTAGCTGATGCTTTAAGTCGAAAAGAAAGGGTGAAGCCATCGAGGGCAAGAGCTATGGGAGCAATGGTCCGGACGAGTCTTAAGGATCAAATCCTCGAAGCTCAAGAAGAGGCATTAAAAGAGGAGAATTTGAAAAACGAAACTCTACATCATCTGGAAAAGGAATTTGAAACACAACCAGACGGGGTGCGGTACTTCCGAAATAGAGTTTGGGTACCTAAGGTTGTCAGACTACGATCAATCATCTTGGATGAAGCCCATAAATCAAGATATTTAATTCACCCCGGTGCCGATAAGATGTACAAGGACCTGAAGGAATACTACTGGTGGCCAGGAATGAAGAAAGATGTTGCTTTGTATGTAAGCACGTGCAAAACTTGTGCAATGGTTAAGGCTGAACATCATAAACCATCCGGTCTTCTTCAGAAACCTAAGATTCCCGAATGGAAATGGGAACAGATAAGCATGGATTTCATAACTAAGTTACCCAGAACCGGAAAAGGGCATGATTCAATCTGGGTTATTGTGGATCGGCTTACGAAATCTGCATATTTTCTGCCTATTCGGGAAGACTTCAAGGTGGAAAAGCTTGCTCATATTTACATCAACGAGATCGTTATGCGTCATGGAGTACCTACTGCAATAATATCGGACAGGGATAGTCGTTTTACGTCACGCTTTTGGCGATCAGTTCAGAAAGCATTGGGCACGCGTTTGGATTTGAGCACTGCCTACCACCCGCAGACGGACGGTCAGACAGAAAGAACTATTCAAACACTAGAAGACATGTTGCGGGCCTGTGTGATGGATTTTGGTGGAAGTTGGGATACTCATTTACCGCTAGTCGAATTCTCCTACAACAATAGCTACCATACCAGCTTGAGGTGCGCGCCGTACGAAGCCTTGTATGGACGCAAGTGCAGATCCCCACTCAGTTGGTTGGAGGTCGGAGACAGACAACTGATAAGACCCGACATAATTCAGGAGACTACGGACAAGATCGTAACCATACAAGAAAGACTTAAAGTAGCCAAGACTCGTCAGAAGAGTTATGCAGATAATCGCAGGAAGCCATTGGAATTTCAGGTGGGCGATAGGGTACTACTCAAAGTATCGCCATGGAAAGGTTTGGTACGATTTGGGAAGAAAGGCAAGTTAAGTCCAAGATACATCGGTCCATTTGAGATACTGGAAAGGATTGGACCGGTCGCATATAGACTCAAGCTACCACAAGAGTTAAGCGCCATTCACGACACATTCCACGTGTCGAACTTGAAGAAATGCTTATCGGATGAATCGTTGGTCCTACCGTTGAAAGACATACAAGTAAGCGAGCAGTTACGTTTCGTAGAGGAACCCGTGGAAATACTTGACCGAGATGTTAAGCGGTTAAGACGTAGCAAGATCCCGATCGTAAAAGTTCGTTGGAATGCAAGGCACGGACCTGAATACACTTGGGAACGAGAGGACTTTATGAGGGGTAAGTATCCTCAGCTGTTCGCCAAGGAACCTATCGAGAATGCCAATCATTAAATTTCGGGACGAAATTTCTCTAACGGGGGAAAGTTGTAACATCCGACAAAAAAATCAAAACTTTCAGGTTAGCATCATTTAACCATTTCAAGTGTTAACATAGGGAACATACCTTGTTAAGACCCACTCAGAATAATTTAAGGAGAAAATTCGCTAGAATTCCCAGTAGTTGCCTAAAAGACCCGGTTTCTACCCGGGACTAACCGAAACACCTTGTGGAATGCCAAAATGCTTCAAATAACATTTAATATATATAAAATATAGGGTTTTTACCCTCCTACATAAACTTTTTTTTATTTGTAATTTATTTAAACCAAAAGGTATTTTAAGAGTGTATCTTGCAATTTATTCATAAAAATGAAAAAGGGTTTTACAAAGAAAGGTTGTGGGCTAAAATTTTTATAAAAATTTTTTTACCACAAGGGTTGGGGGCCCATGAAGGGCCGGCCTCCCCCCCCCCCCCCCCCCTTATTCCCTCATTTTTACATTTTGTTTCATTTTCAAAAAAAAATTTACCACACCTCTTCATCTCCCCATTATCTCTCCCACTCTAAAGTGTCCCTCATATTCATCTTCATCAAGATTTCTTCAAAATCCAGCAGAAAATCAGCCATAGATTTCGAAGTTAAAGCAAAAAGGTTCAAAGTTAAAGTGCCTACAACATCTCTCAAAAGGTAAGAGTTCTAAACTTGTCATCTTCTCCATTTTTTTTAAGGAAAATCATCAAGAAAAGAGGGTTTTGTTCTTGAAATAAAATCTGAGTTTGGAAACCTTTTTGCATGCATATTTCTTGTAAGTTCTAAGTATTTCTTTTAAATATCATGTTATATGAGGTGGGGATTGAATCCCTAACAAAGGAATCCACATCTATGAATGGTGGGATGCTTAAAAATGAAGTTTTCTTAAGAATGGTTGAGTTAAGAATCTGGCAGAATTGTTGCATGTGCCTTGGACGACCATAGCTTGGTCAATTCATGTCCAAATTCCTTGATTTTTCTTCTGGAGTAAAGTTTAATGAGTTCGGGTTCAAACCCCACTGGTCTCATACGAAAATATTGAGTTTTGAGCCTTCAACTCCTTAGAACCAATTTGATGTGCAGCAGATGGTCTGTCAGATTGTTGTGTCACTTGGTTTTGCTTATAACTCTCTGTAAAATGAATAAAAGTTTCTCATTTTTCTTCTGGAAGTTCCTTAGTTGAGTTAGGATCTACATGAAATTGGTTTCATTCAAAAATATGGAGTTTTGGTCACTCAAATATTTCATGCAAGCCAAGTGTGTCAAGCTGTCCAGAATTGGCAGATTGGTACATGCAACTTCATTCGACCATAACTCACTCAAAACTCATCAAATATTCGTGAAACTTTTTCCATAAGATACCTTTATGTGTTAGGTTTTCAAAACATGTAAAAACACTGAAAACGATTATGTTTTGACCCTCCAAAAGCCTGTTTCCACAGAAGGGTGCAAACTGTTTTAGGTACTGTGTTGCACTGTTTTAAAAAAATTATTTGAACCCCTTAAACACCTCCAAATATTACGAAATTTGGTCAAAACTTCCTTAACTCAGTATAGTACAACATATAAAAAAATGGGTAAATTTGTCATCCTGGAAAGTGTTGTAAAATAGTCACTGTTGTAGTATGAAGTTTCTGTCAGCTTGAGTATTTTGGAAACTGCTGAGTCTTTCTTATAACCATTCATATTGATGATTAAAAATACTTGAACAATGCTAATTTGTGCATTTCAACTTAATTACTAAAGATAAGGCATTTCACAAGACGTGGATTAAGTTAGGTAAGTTTAACTTTGGGGTTAGCTATGAAGGACTCATAGAGATTGTTTGACCTTATAGGGAGCCCGTAAAGAGGATTAAGTGAACAAGCTTTCACTACTTGCGCATCTACGCTAAAAGGTGAGTCTTCACAGCCCCTTTTTCTATTTTATACGTTTTGGGGTGAAAAGCATGTTACTATTATTTCAACGCCGTGAGTTTTCACAGCCCCGTTTTACTTGTTTAAATGTTTGGGGTGAAAAGCATGTTATGATTTTAAAATGCTAAATGATTCATGATAGTAAAATTGTGGATATTTATGATTTAAGAAATGAGTACAAATGAATGTACAAATTTACATAAGTGACAAGATATGTTGAGTGATAATAAAAATGTTAAGTCCCCAATAGGTACACTACTTATTAACTCATAACGAGCCGGTGATATTTGTGGATAGCGCTATTTGGTTTGACAAACCCACCTTAAACTGACGAGTAGGGGTGCACTTTATCTGATAATAATGTTCTACTCATGTGGCCATCATACCACCTCTGAGGTAGTCCACGGGGCGTAAGTTGTCGGAGGCTTAGTAGTGGCTCAACAATCATATATCTTGCGAAAGTCATTTATTGTAAGGTGTACTCATAAGAATTTAAATTTAAAGCTTGTCGTGACAAAAGACTCACGAAAATAATCTTTGGTTGAAAACTGTTTGGATATGAAAAACCTGTGAACTCACCAACTCTTTGTAGTTGACCTTTTCGTTTTAAACATGCTTTTCAGGGAATAAGAAGTAAGTGAAGGCACGTAGGGTGCATTTTGTTTGATGCCATCAACATCAAGACTCTTAAAACTTATATTGTTAATTTTTTTGTATTTGTCGTCTTTCCTTTTGGAACTTTTTGGGTTAAAGACGTTGTAATGTAATATTTTGTACTACTGTATTAAACTTGTGGTTGGTGTTGTCTGTTACCTTTTTAATGAAACCCTACGCTGTCATACCTCGTGTTTCCGCTTTAACGGGGTGTGACAGAGGAAATGGTCGAGCACTTCAAAATGAAGTAGGGTTTCCTTTATATACTGCATGCCTTTAATGCAAGTCGGTATACCTTTACACGTGGCAACCTCTGGTTGGTTGCATGGTTTGACTTCAGTAGACAACCTAGTGGCCGGATGATGAACAGTGTAGTAGTAGAGTTGGTTGTACGATTCTGAACAAAAGGGATATCTGTTCTGACAAAATCGTACGGAGGGTGCAAGGAGATAAGACAAAAGTTGCTTGTAGAGGAGGCTTCATGATCAGCATTCGCTGAATGATTCTTTATCAGCGAATGATAAAGTTCAACGTTCGCTGAAGTCTTCTACTTGAAACTTCACGTGAGATGGACAAGTCTTGGCTTCGCTGATATCCGCATCAGGTCACTAGTAGACTTAGTCGTTGTTTCTCTGGCTTGAACTTCGACTTCAGCGTAGAACATAGTTGACGTGAATCTTGTCTTCAGGGATCATAAGTAAACAACACAAATTATCAGCGATCATCAGTGAGACTGAACATGCTCAGGGCTCACTGATGTACAGTGTTCGCTGGAGTATATATATTTAAAGCGTATGTTTTTCATCAGCGATACTAAAAAGACTTAGTATATTTTCTTTGATGACAAAACATTAATACATATTATCTACTTACAATTTTCACTAAGTGTTTCTCAGAGTCATTATCAAATCACTGAGGGTTTGGATCAACAATCTCCCCCTATTTGATGATGACATAGCAATAAAGGAAAATTGCTAAGTAAGAAAACATAAGGATAAAAAGAACTCGTAAAATGCGTGTCCCATTTACTGTTTTCAGGGATCTTTTCTAGTACTGATAGAGTAAAGTACATTCACTGAAATTTTTCATTAACTTCGTAAAGATTACAAGGGGAAGTGGAAAAATTACAAGTACAGTGAATAATAATTACAAGTACAAAAAGTTACAAGCTGATAAAGATAGAATAATTACAAAAGGAGATCCTATAAGCTATTCAGGTTCTTTCTTGACGAGAAGTTCGTCAAGAGTATCAGTTTGAGGAATCATCCAATCAGGGACTTTCACTACCCTGATCTTTTCTTTTCTTTGCTTCTTTGAAGATCAGGGGCTTCAGGAATATTTCTTGGAGGTCCTTTATGTAGTCACACCAATAAAGTAAATCTCTAAGCTGTTCGATGGGAGCTTTGTGTATCTCAGAGACTCGTTGAAAACATGGGCGATCAGTGCACTCATAGAAGAAAATGTCGTAGGGATTACTGAGAACCTTACCAGGGATGAAAGTTTCAGCGGGAGGTAGAGAGACATCGAGTCCAGAGAGATCAGGATCAGGACCAAGAACTGATTCACGAGAAAAGTCGATCCCCGTTCATTCCTTATCGGAGGGCCTGAAGTTGAGGATTTCATCTTCGTAGCAGTAGGTCGCTTGGACTGGATTGGAGGAGGTTTTGGGATGTCAACAGATGATGCTACCATGTCAATCAGCCTGTTAAGAGCTTTCTCGACATAGGTCTTGTATGCTGAGCACGATCGTTGAATAACTACCCTCATCTCCAACCATTAAGGGAAGCCAAGCTTGTCAATGTTTGACAAGTAGCGAGTTGACTTGAATCCATTTTCTCTGATGATATCGACGTCGACTATTGGAACATTGCTTTCCATTCTCCCTTTCAGGGAAACAGATTTAATCCTTGAGCCGTGACTTCTGTAATGGCAGTTCTGTTTACACCAGGTCAGTGTAGAGTCACTGACCTTTGTTTTCTCTTGACTTCTCTTTTGTGCGTCCTTGATCAGCTTTCGTTGGACAGTGTAACACCCGGAAAATCCTTGAAAGTAATATTAGTCATAATATTTCTTTATATTTTGACTTCTTAGATTATAATTGAGTTCCTAAGCAATTTCCGTGATTTTACTGGTTATTTGATAACTTCCGATAGAAATCAGTAAGTTTATTTCTTAAGAAAATTAATGAAAAATAGATGATAAAGTTAAATATTAGATTTTATGGATTAGTTGGATGGGTAATTTGAATACGAGTCCAACGGTTCTTTCCGGAGCAAAAACGGAGTTCTAACGAAGAAGTTACGGCTAAATTAGTGGAAATTGAGAAATGACCAAACAGAGGTTGGCGCGGATGGTGGCGCCGATGCACTGGCGCGGGCACTGGCGCGGGTGCTGGCGCCAAGCACCTGACGTGTTAAAAGGGGGTTAAAACCCACATCTTGGTCCTTGTCACTTATCCTTTCATCTAAGAACTCTAAAATCTGATATTTTGCTCTGCTATATACCTCTTAGGCGATTTTCCATCTGAAGTTAAGGTAAACTCTTATATCTCAATCTTAATTCAATTCAAGCAATTAGAAGATGAATCTTACCAATTAAATTTGATTTAGGGCAATATATCTTCATCTTTCTTCTTGGAGTGTTTGAGTTCAAATCATCAAGTTAGGGTTATACCAATTGAAGAATTAAGGTGAGTAACTTGTACCTAATTGATTGTATTATACTTATCTACCATTTTTTATCTTGATTTTGGTATGATTAATGAGAAATCTTGATGAATAAGCTCTTAATGGTTGAGAGGGAAACAAGAAGACTTCAAGTAAGTCATGGTGGATTAATTGTATTTATGGCTTAGTATGTCATGTTAAATGTTGATGCTAAGAGTTTGGCTTTGATTATACATCAATGGGATGTAATTTTGATGAGGGCTTAATAGATGTCTTAATGATAAATTGATGGCTTAATGGTCAAAATGGACTTATTATTGAATTGTAAACATGGTGGCTTATTATTGAATTCATATATAAAGTGATTTAATACATGTGGATGTATGTGAACTACATGGAAGTAGTATTGTTTATGATAAATGGTTGGACCATTGTTAAAGTGCTAAATATGCTTGATATTATTTAGAATATGATTTATTACATATGGATGTATATGAACTACATGGAAGTAGTATTGATTATGTTAAATGGTTGGACCATTGTTATGTGTAGAATATGCTTGAATATTATTAGGATTAACATATTTGGTATTCACATAATTGGAGGAGCACCTAGTAGGCATTGGAGGATATATCCTTACATACCGTGGGGTAAATGTAATGGATTCATACCTTCGGATACCGTGGGGTTTTCCGTTGTGATATGTCTTGTGACTCTACCGTGGGGTACCGATCATGGGATATCTTCGATTATGATGTAACTGGTAGCGATATGGGCCTTCTCCATGGAATCCAATTGGTGAATGTATCGAATTGTTATTCCTGCATGCTATGATTATGATCTATGTGCTATGTGTAAATCTCACTTAGGCTTTAAAAGCCTAACATTGTTGTGTGTTTTATGTATTACAGATTTAGTGATTCCGGGCAAGAAGGTTTAGATCGGGGTTGTGAGCATGGGATCATTGTTAGAGAGATAAAGACTGGAAGATTGATGATAGAACTTACCAGCACTCTTTTGATATTTGGTTGCTATAGTAGTGATCAAATAAGCTAGTGGTCCAATAGTAGTTATAATTAACTAAATCTTCGTCTTATTGGTTATGTAATGATTTATGTATACTTATACTCTAGTATTGAGTACCACTCTTCCGTTTTATGGAAGTTTTTGTTAACCCCTGTTTTGGGGTGTTACAAGTTGGTATCAGAGCAATAGTTTAAGTGAACTAAGTATGCTGATGAGATGCTTAGACTTAAGCTGAGATGAAATAAGTTATGACTTGTGAGATTTGGGTAGAAATACTAGAACGGGATAGTCTTAGAGTCAACGGAAATACGTGAAATTAGTACTGTGATAATAGTAACAAGGATTCTCATGTATGATATGTTCACAATTTCAATTAGCTACTGTTATTATGAATATATTATTACGCGAGCATGCTTATTTCTAAGATTATTACGGTGACTAACGATCAGTAAAGTATGTTTTGTATAAGGGTAGGTGCATAACTATTTTCTTATGATTATCCCTTTAGGTTATAGTAGAACGATGGTGATTATGCCACCAAAATCCTTTGGAGGACAGTTTGGTAAATGATTTGGGGGTTGGAATGACAACCTAGAATTGGCAGGACTCATGAACGTCCGCCAAGGTAACCTTTAATAGGTGATTGATGCGCATAGAAATAGAATATGAAACGTTTGACCAAGACGAAAATAGTATGACATGGTTGATATGTGAATAGCGGAATGCATGAATAGCAAACGTCATAAGGCCGAAAGGACGACCACCGGTCGGAGGTAGAATGTCAATGATAAGATACTTAAGTAAGACGATTGACCTCGTTGAGTAAGTAGCCTTCAATTGCGAGTAAAGTTTTTATGCATGGTGTTCTAGAGTATGTTACATGAATTTTCATGATTTCAAACCAATTGCATAAATAAAAGTTTTAGTCAAGGTTGAGCTAGTATGTGCAAGTGAGTATTCAAAGAAAAGGCAATCCCATTTACGTTGCACAGCGAAATTTAGGAGTTGTTACAAAATATTTCTTACTTTACATGAAAAGATTTTTATTTTATTTTCGTCGTAACAACTTTATTTTGGTTGAGAAAGATTGAATTTACGGAAATTTATTATGCAAACAATTCTCGAGATAGTCGTGCAGTACTTTGGAGTCATGTGAATGTTGAGGTCATGTGTGCCCAAGTTATTCCAAAAGTGGTTATTTAAAATGAGAAAATGTGTGAATTGGGTTATGTATCAAGTTTTCATGCATGAAGGCTATGAACTCGCTAGGTCGTAGAGTAGTACACTTTAAGTTAAGAAAGAACTCCAAGATTGGAGAAGTGTGGAATAAATCTTGGGAAGATGTTTGTAATTTTGGTAATTGTGTTCAAGAGGAAGGTGAACAATGGGAGAGTTGAAAGTAGACTTAGAGTCGGTTGTAAGAAGGTTTATACCCTCGTTTGGTAACTAGAAATAGAGTTGACAAGGGACGGTTGTGTCCGGAGGAAGGATTAGTAGTCATCAAGGTGATGGATTTAGCAAATTGCTAAGAGTAGTGTGGTGAGACAGAAAGGAAATACCCTCGACGTTAAATAAGAATTTATGGTGATCTTGTGATATTAGTATTGCACGAATAAGTCTGAAATGAAGACGATGAGATGTAAATTGTATTATGTTATGTTGAAAGGATTAGGCTCAGTCCTTGTTAATGAACGGATTAAAGAATGTATCGATAGGTCGACTATAGATATTAAAGTCGGCAGTTGTGTAAGATGTATGAGGCCTTTTGCCTGTCACAGGGTGCGGTTTGGGTGCGTCCCGCGTATGCCTGTGCGGGCAAGAACAAAACCGTGAGTGGTACCGGCATGCTGTTATGCAGAGGGTATGCACAAAACGGACATTATCGTGTACGGTGAACTGGGGATGTTATAGAATGCTATAGAATGCGGACAATATATATATCTTGTGAAACACCACATGTGGGGATTTTGAGTGATTGGCGAATAAATCACGAGTAGAAGAGGTTTTGGTTAAATTATTACTGAAGTGAAAGTTAGGTGGTCAAAATACGCTTTTAGAAGTTTATTATGGTCGTGCAATAATTTTGGTGTGTTATATGCTTAATCGCATTTTTTTAGTGTTGGTTTAACTATTGGTCTTATGTGTGAGGACCGTTTGATGATCTTGTATTCTTAGTACCTTTAGGACTAATGAACTTTGGCAAAATAATATATATATATATATATATATATATATATATATTATGGAGTATATAGAGTTGTATATACGTGTACATATAAATACATATAGGAATTGACTTCATTGGGAAAGTAGCAATGAAGGGGTCATGAGATTATCATGTCTCGAAGCGTGTGTTGCATGATGTGGGATTAGATGTATTTTAAATTTCATGAGTTGATATTGATAAATGATCAATAGACCCTTTGAGCAGATGGCTTGGTTTTAGACTCGGTTGAGTCTTAAGGGTATTTGTCGGTTTAATTAACTTGACATAGGCTTGGGGGTTGGGATTACATGGATTGTATTAAAATATAAGTTTGCATGATGGGAATGTGTTGGGTATTCTTTTGGATTTAATTGTTGTTAAGTTTTAAATAAGAAGAATAAAAACTGAAGGACCTCTTTGTAAGAGTGTTAAGATTATGAAAGACGGTTGTGTTATAGAAGTGTTTTACTTGCGATGTGGATGGGTTACAAAGGAGAAAGTTTTAGGCACAAATGAAGTCAGGTATGGAAAATGTTGATCTGTGAAGGATTGTACTGTGTTTTAGTAATGGTTTGGAATCACGAGGAGTTAGTATGAACGATTAAGTTCAAGTTATTTAGCAAATCGAAAGTGGTAGTTCAACTAAAGTTGGGGAGGAGATATTTAGTGAAATAAACTCGGTTAAAAGGTGTATGAATGATTGTGAGAAACCTAGTCTGTAATGAAAGGCTTTATGTGAAGAATGTACGAGAGAGTACAGGTATCAACTGCCAAGATACATGTGTCAACTAGAATGTATTATGAAGTTAGAATTAGGAAGTATCTGCTGGAAGTCTTTTCGGGGATTCTAGATGAATAGTATTAGTTGTCAACGAAGCTGTTGGATTATGTGGTGGTAAGATGATGTAGTAATTTGGCTATAATCGGAATAGAATGCCGAGCGGTAGTGTGAGTTTATCCAAAGTAATTTTGGTTGTGTGAGTCATTAAATGAGTTTATGATTCTGAATCATAGGAAGTAATGATAGAAAGGTCGGACCTAAGAATGTAGTATACTACAGGTTCGATGGAATTATCACCTTTGAAATATAATATCTTAGTGCTTGGTTGCAATGTGATCGTGTAGTACGATATTGATGCGAGGAAATGGTAATACTTTATACTGAAGAAACGTGTGGAACATAGATGTAGTGATGGGTGCCGTAGATATAGAAGTATTCAAAAGTGGTGAGTATGCTCAATTTAAAGTGAGTATGGATTTTCAAGCAGCATACGTAAACGTTATTTTGAGATCTGGAGATTGAAATGTAGATGATGACGGTATGAAAGACCAAGCAATAGTCGGATAAAGGTTTAATGATAAACGGTTACTTTAAGGAGGCTTACAAATCTGAGTTGGAGAGTGGTTAATGATGAAAGAAGAAAGGTTCAGGAAATATGAAAGATAAATCCTTGTTCCTTCTAGATTTTTTTATGTGAATGGAACTCATGTGTGGGTTTGGTTAAAGTGCAAAGGCTGGTGATAATTAGGTGATAACTTTTGGGTTTAAGGCCAAACACCTTTAGTGTAATCGGGAAGTTGTAGTTGATTTTAGAAAGAATGATGGTGATGGTAGTAGTAACCATAAGATACTCATTGTTGATGAGTGGTGTTAGTGAACTAATCTTTGAGATTGGTAAATGAACCTGTCCGTTTGACGATTAATTATTGAAATGGATTTTGAAGTCTATTAGAGCTCATTGGATGTAAATGGCCGTTAATGATAGGGACAATTGAAATTAGAAATTTGGTTGGTCTCAGTATTAATTGAACCTTAATTTGATTTAGAGTTTGAAACTGAAATCAAGTTATATAGAACATTTTAAGGTTGGGAGATGACTGAAGTCGTATGGTTGGGAGCTTCTCTATGGTTGGAACGTTTATTTGTACATGAGTACAACGTATGTGTAAGGGCTTTGTTAATAAACAATTGTTCGAAGAATTGTCTGTATAGACCGTGTGGATAGAACTTGGATTTCCGTTAGGAATTATTGAATTTTGGTCGACAGTGAGTTGGTTGACTTTGGGTTGTAAAGGGTATAGATTTCGAGGACGAAAACATTTTCAAGTTGGGGAGAATTGTAACACCCGGAAAATCCTTGAAAGTAATATTAGTCATAATATTTATTTATATTTTGACTTCTTAGATTATAATTGAGTTCCTAAGCAATTTCCGTGATTTTACTGGTTATTTGATAACTTCCGATAGAAATCAGTAAGTTTATTTCTTAAGGAAATTAATGAAAAATAGATGATAAAGTTAAATATTAGATTTTATGGATTAGTTGGATGGGTAATTTGAATACGAGTCCAACGGTTCTTTCCGGAGCAAAAACGGAGTTCTAACGAAGAAGTTACGGCTAAATTAGTGGAAATTGAGAAATGACCAAACAGAGGTTGGCGCGGATGGTGGCGCCGATGCACTGGCGCGGGCGCTGGCGCCAAGCACCTGACGTGTTAAAAGGGGGTTAAAACCCACCTCTTGGTCCTTGTCACTTATCCTTTCATCTAAGAACTCTAAAATCTGATATTTTGCTCTGCTCTATACCTCTTAGGCGATTTTCCATCTGAAGTTAAGGTAAACTCTTATATCTCAATCTTAATTCAATTCAAGCAATTAGAAGATGAATCTTACCAATTAAATTTGATTTAGGGCAATATATCTTCATCTTTCTTCTTGGAGTGTTTGAGTTCAAATCATCAAGTTAGGGTTATACCAATTGAAGAATTAAGGTGAGTAACTTGTACCTAATTGATTGTATTATACTTATCTACCATTTTTTATCTTGATTTTGGTATGATTAATGAGAAATCTTGATGAATAAGCTCTTAATGGTTGAGAGGGAAACAAGAAGACTTCAAGTAAGTCATGGTGGATTAATTGTATTTATGGCTTAGTATGTCATGTTAAATGTTGATGCTAAGAGTTTGGCTTTGATTATACATCAATGGGATGTAATTTTGATGAGGGCTTAATAGATGTCTTAATGATAAATTGATGGCTTAATGGTCAAAATGGACTTATTATTGAATTGTAAACATGGTGGCTTATTATTGAATTCATATAGAAAGTGATTTAATACATGTGGATGTGAACTACATGGAAGTAGTATTGTTTATGATAAATGGTTGGACCATTGTTAAAGTGCTAAATATGCTTGATATTATTTAGAATATGATTTATTACATATGGATGTATATGAACTACATGGAAGTAGTATTGATTATGTTAAATGGTTGGACCATTGTTATGTGTAGAATATGCTTGAATATTATTAGGATTAACATATTTGGTATTCACATAATTGGAGGAGCACCTAGTAGGCATTGGAGGATATATCCTTACATACCGTGGGGTAAATGTAATGGATTCATACCTTCGGATACCGTGGGGTTTTCCGTTGTGATATGTCTTGTGACTCTACCGTGGGGTACCGATCATGGGATATCTTCGATTATGATGTAACTGGTAGCGATATGGGCCTTCTCCATGGAATCCAATTGGTGAATGTATCGAATTGTTATTCCTGCATGCTATGATTATGATCTATGTGCTATGTGTAAATCTCACTTAGGCTTTAAAAGCCTAACATTGTTGTGTGTTTTATGTATTACAGATTTAGTGATTCCGGGCAAGAAGGTTTAGATCGGGGTTGTGAGCATGGGATCATTGTTAGAGAGATAAAGACTGGAAGATTGATGATAGAACTTACCAGCACTCTTTTGATATTTGGTTGCTATAGTAGTGATCAAATAAGCTAGTGGTCCAATAGTAGTTATAATTAACTAAATCTTCGTCTTATTGGTTATGTAATGATTTATGTATACTTATACTCTAGTATTGAGTACCACTCTTCCGTTTTATGGAAGTTTTTGTTAACCCCTGTTTTGGGGTGTTACAGACAGCTATAGGGAACCTTTTCAGATGTGGATCCTTGACTGAACATTGAACGAGTTCTAAGGCGAATTCTTTGTCTTTTTGTTCAGCCTTCTTTCGTTCAGCTAGGAGTTGTTCAGCTTTCAGGGCTTCAGCGATTTCTCGATTTGATAGGCAGCCAAGGTGTGAAGGGACAATACACTGATCTTCTGGCATCTGGATCATCGCTGCTCTCTTTAAGTTTTCATCTTCACTTTACTTTGTAAGAGTCAATGAAGGTCTGTTGGGATGGGAGAGCAGTTCTTCTTCTTCATCAAAAATTTCATCGGTCTCAGCGAAGTTCAAGACCGGGATTATTTGCTGATCTTCAGCTCTTGCGGCTGGAATTATTGGTGAAGTGTGGGGAGCTTCGGCTTGACCCTTAAGAGGGGAGAGGACTAGCTGAAACAAAACGATCACAGAGGTTAGATCATTTGGGAGAAGAGATAAAGAAAGGATGAGTTAAGTGTTTAGAGGTTTGAGAATGAGAAGGGTTGAGATTGAGAATGGATAGAGGAAGGATGCAGTGAAAGGGAATAAAATGTAACATACCTGACAAACAGGCTTTTTGAGTAAAATAGATAGGTCGTCCTCAGCGAGGCCTTTTTGTTTTCCTTGATTGGCTGCATTCGCTGGAGTTTTGGGTTTGGTCCCCTCCCCTTGTTCTTTTATAACGACTCCCTTTTGAGCAGGGATCGTTGCTTGCTTTCGCTGGAAGACGAAACCTTCATCGTCATCATCATCATCTTTTGGTGATGATGAAGGTTTGTCATCTTTCAGATCTAGGTCTTCTTCATCTTTAGCGTCAGCGTCCTCATCAGTCTCTGAGGATTCAACAAGCACTGGAGAGTTTACCTGTTCTTCCTCAGAATGAGAGGGACTTCTTTCTGTTCCCTCAGGGTTCTTATCTCCTGAGGTTCTTCATCATTTTCCTCCCCCTCAGAACCATGGGGAAGGTCTTTGTCTTCCTTCTCCCCCTCTTCCTCAGGTTGGATGGGGGAGGTAGCAACGTCGGCGGTAGCAACAAATACGTGTTCAGGACCCTTGTCTTCGTGGCCAGGGAGACCTGAACGGTTTTCAACCGCTGCTAGTCTGTCTTCAAGGCCAGACATAGCAGGGTTTGTCTTCACGATGAAGTCCACGACCAACCCCATCTTCTCTCTATCAGCTTAAGAGAAATGGGATAAGGGGACCGTGGGAGCATCTAGGCGCTGCAGGATACAGTTGAGCAAGTCGTTTGAGGTGTCGACTTTCTGAGGGAGACCACTTACCTCACTTTTTAGGGACGTCATCTCCCCCTTAAGATTAGAGAACTCTGTCTTCAGCGTTGTGACTTCGCTGGACAGGTTTGAGAAGTTGGAGGAGAGGTCGGTGTTTATGGTGTTAAGAGCGGAGATGGTGGAAGTGTTGTTGATGATGGCTTGCTACACAGTGTTCAGACCACCATCAAGCTTGGTGATGCCAGCGTTCTCAGATTTGTTCTTGACAGAGTCGGCTATTTTCTTCAATGTCTCCCCATTGTCTGTAACCACTGAGGAATTGGTGGTGATGGTGGTGGTGAGTTTTTCCACCTTTTCAGCGATCTCCTTGAGGGAGTTGTTGATCGTGCCCAAGTTAGGACCTGTAACAGAAAAAAACTTATGAACAAAGGAAAGCTCAGAAGTTGGGGGTCTAGAGAGAGGAGCAGTGTATAGGATACCTGTAGGTGGGTCAGATAAGTTGTGGATATCTGGATGACCTGAGTAACAGGCCATGTCAATCTCCAACGAGGAAGGTCTGGAAGCACCTGCAGGTCCTTGGTTTTGCTGTATCATCCACTGGAGGTCAGCAACAGCGTTGTCATCTAGATGGATGACGTTTGTAGTTGATGCAGTGGGGAAGATAAATTGTGAAGAGACCAAAGAATGTGAGGGAGAAGCAAAGGTTGTGAAGAAGGTGGTGGTAGCAGATTCAGCATTGGATCCGCTGAGGAAAATCTCTCCCGTACTTTGAGGTACTGAGAGTGGGGGGTCCTGATCCATGAAAGTTTCAGTGAACTGAGGCACTGAAACTGGTATTGAATGGGTGGGTTCAGCGGATGTGGCGGAGTGTACCACGAAACTTTCCATCGTCGTCTGCAGAGGGACCGACGTGGAGTCTTCAGCCTGGGAAGGCTTGGGTTGCTCCTTTGAAATCTTCTTGGTCTTACGGATGCCAAGGGGGTAGTGGATTGTTTCCTCTTTTTAGAAGAGGTGGTGGTTGCATCCTGGGTATCAGCGGTAGGGTCGACCGCTGCCGTAGAGGTAGCTGCAGAAGAAGAAGAAGGAGAGTGGATAAGAGTAAGAAGAGTAAGAAGAGTAGAGAGACGTACCTCATTTGGGATAGGCTTGAAGTCTAGTACTTTTGGGCCAACCTGAGAAAGTTTCAGGTCGCCAACTTTGGGGTATTCATCCTTCATGCCATGGGCGAATATGGCGCTGAGAAAGCGAGGGTAAGGAACCAGAACTGATCTTTCAGGCGCCTCCACTTTCTCCATCAGATCTTCAAAGATCACTTTGGCCCAATCGACATGAAGACCCTTCAGTAAGGCGTAGGCCATGATAGTCTGAGGTTTGGATGCCTAATCATGCGAGCCCGTCTTGGCAGTCATGCAACTGATGACGTGACTAAAAATGAAATTCAGCTCAAAGGGCATCTTGTTATTCAGAACTGTGGGGATTTTCTTCTCAGGGATGCCTTCTCGATCAAGATTCCATGTGTACTTCATGCAGTCGAGGAAATGGATGATTTCGGTCTTTCCTTGTGGAGAGTTGGGATCAGGGAACGGGACGAATATATGGGGTTTTGATCCAGGGAGATTCAGCGCTGAGCGTATCGCTCCAGGGGTGAGCTTTGCCTCGCCTAGTTTAGTTTCAAAGGAGATGGCATCGTATTTGCAGTTAGGGTTCTTCGAGGAAGTGACAGTGGTACGATGTGCTGTGTACCAGAATTGTTGTAATAGTCGTTTGTGGGTTGGGGGTTTAATGGTCATAGCTGTCGATAGAGGGCAGTTCTTGATGAAGTTTACAGCATCATCAAGATGGGTAACCAACTTGTTTTTTGGGGAATTCCAAGAGAGCGTAAGGGTTGTTGGATTGAAATATGATTTTGCTCATCGAGAGTTTCATGTTTGCAGCCCTTTGGAAGAGAAGGGCAGAGGGTGTAGTGGTTGCATCAACATCAGTGGAAGCCATTTCTGTTTAGAATAACAAAAGATGTAGAAGAAAATGAGACAAAAGCTTGAAATGGAAAAGGATTCCAAAATAAGGGTTTTAGGGTTTTCCAGTTTCCATTTTGGGAAAATGGTAAAAAGGGTTTCTAGTTTTGAAAAGAAAAACAAAAACTAGTAAAATTTCTTGTTTTCCAGATTCCTTTTAAGGAAAGGATTCTGGAAAAACGTATGAAAAGAATAAGTTTAAGATTTTTGTTTTAAACTTACAAGAACAACCTGTAAACTAGTTGTGTTCATGAAATTTTGAAGAAGAAGATTTCATGTTTTTAGAAAGTGCATTTGTTTGATCTTTTAAGAACAAGAATAAGATCAAAAACAAGTTTAAAAGGATTAATGGTTGAAAATGTGAACCTGTTTTGTTGAAATACGAGGTGATGAATCACAAGTTCGTAGAAATCCAAAGCTTAGAGATGCAAGAAAAATTCTTTTGCCTTCGGGGAGTTCGAGAGCGTAAAAGGTAAAAATATAAACTCGAATGGTTTATATAGTAAGAGTAGAGAGAGAAACTGATGAGCGGGAAAAGTTTCTCATGATGACATGTGACACGTCCCTTGAATCTTATTGGACAACAAAACGAAACGGGCGAGCGTGTCAGATGAAAGGTCGTGCCAGGGTTTATCCGTTGTGATTACGTCACAAACGTCTTTTCATATTTTAAGTTGTCTCTGAGGGGTTTTGAAAAAAAAAACCTCAGGGACATTTTCAAAATATAGAAGCACTGATTGGAAATATCAGTGAGATTTTCAAAAGAATCACTGAAAGGAAGAGATATTCAGCGATGTAAATTATTTTGAAATTATGCATGCTGAAGCGAACTTCAGCGTTTAAGAGATAGAACGTACCTTGATATCAACAAATCAGTTTTGTTTAGAGATTAGATGAGGAATGAGTGAATAAAAATTTATTTATCACTGATCCAATACTTTACCACTGAAGAATTATTCTTCATGGTTCAACATTCCAAGCTCGCTGATGAGAAAGTTGAATCTTGTCTCATCAAGAGGTTTGGTGAAAAGATCAGCTAACTGAAAGTCAGTTGGGATAAAATGGAGTTCTATATCACCATTCATCACATGATCTCTGATAAAATGATACCTGATCTCGATGTGTTTGGTCTTTGAGTGTAGCACTGGATTGTTTGCTATAGCGATGACACTAGTGCTGTCACAATAGATTGGAACTTTGGAGAGCCGTAGGTCATAGTCCAATAGTTGATTTCTCATCCATAAGACCTGAGAACAACAGCTTCCAGCGGCTACGTACTCAGCTTCAGCGGTTGAGGTGGACACTGAATTTTTCTTTTTACTTGTCCAACTCACCAACTTTTCACCCAAGAGCTGACAGCCTCCTGTGGTGCTTTTCCTATCCAATTTGCATCCTGCAAAATCACTATCTGAATAGGCGATTAGATCAAACCTTGAGTCTTTGGGATACCAAATACCTAGGTTAGGAGTACCCTTAAGGTATCGAAAAATACGCTTTACAGCGATCAAATGAGATTCCTTAGGTTCAGATTGATACCGTGCACATAAACAAGTAGCATACATAATATCAGGATGACTCGCTGTAAGATATAGAAGAGAGTCGATCATCCCACGGTACGTTGTGACATTAACAGGTTTCCTGAAGGATCCTTGTTAAGTGTCAACGGCGGTGCCATTGGGGTTTTCATAGGTGAGCTGTGAGTTAGATAAAACTTTTTCAGCATATCTTTAACATACTTACCTTGGTGAATGAAAGTGCCTTTTTCATTCTGCTTGATTTGAAGACCAAGGAAATATGTCAGTTCACCCATCATACTCATTTTATATTCAGCTTTCATTCTTTCAGCGAAACGAGTACATAAATCAGGGTTAGTAGAACCAAATATAATATCATCGACATATATTTGAACAAGAATGATATGAACTTTTACTTTCCTGGAAAATAGAGTTTTATCGATTTTACCACGCTCAAAATTTTCAATATGGAGATAAGTTGAGAGAGTGTCATACCATGCACGAGGAGCTTGCTTTAAGCCATAAAGTGCCTTATCCAGCTGATATACATAACCTGGATGCTTAGGATCAGTGAATCCTGGAGGTTGCTCAACATAGACTTCTTCATTCAGCCTTCCGTTTAAGAATGTTGATTTCACATCCATTTGATATACTTTGAAGTCTCTGTGAACAGCGTATGCTTAGAATAGACGAATTGCTTCGAGTCTTACCACTGGGGCAAATGTTTCATCGTAGTCTATGCCTTCCTCTTGTCTGTATCCCTGAGCAACAAGACGAGCCTTGTTGCGGGTTACAGTTCCATGTTCATCCAACTTGTTTCGATAGACCCACTTAGTGCCTATCACTGACTTGTCAGATGGTCTTGGAACGAGATTCCAAACTTTGTTTCGGTCAAATTCTGTCAGCTCTTCTTGCATAGCGCTGACCCAGTTTGGATCTTTGAGGGCATTATCTGTTTGATTTGGTTCAATCAGAGAAATAAAGTTAACAAATAACAAATGTTACCTAAACCTCGCCGAGTCTGAACACCAGCGTTTGGATCACCAAGAATTTGATCAATTGGGTGATTAATAGTCCATCGCTGAGCCGGAGCATGATTTGCTGACACCATTTGAACTTCTGGAGGAGTTGAAGAAGAGGCTTCAGCAACTTCAGGTATTTCAGGCAAGAGAGGAAGAGGTTCAGATGTTATTTCATTCACTGATTGCTGAGAAGTAGATGGACTATCTGAGGTAGATGGTTCAGAAGCATGCACAGTGTTAATAAGAACAACTGAAACCCATGACAATTCAGCTTCACTTGTCTGCATGCTTGGGATGATGGTAGGATCATCATCAGCGGTAGGGATGTTGACCTGAGGGTTAGTAATATTTTCCAAATCCCCAAGATGAGAAAACATCCATTGATTCAATCCTTCAGTATCAGCAGAAGGTATTGAATTTGCTGAACGGGATTCGTCAAAAGTGGCGTGGATTGTTTCTTATACAGTTTGTCTTCTACGATTGAAGACTCTGAAGGCTTTAGAGATTGAAGAGTATCCAAGAAATATTCCATCATCAGCCTTGGGATCAAACTTTCCTAGGGCATCTCTGTTGTTCAATATGAAACACTAACATCCAAAGATGTGAAGAAAGCTAATAGAAGGCTTTCTCCCATGGAAAAGTTCGTAGGCTGTTTTCTTGAATCTTTTGACAATCAATGACCTGTTTTGAGTAAAACAAGCAGTGTTGACAGCTTCTGCCCAGAACTGAGTAGGTAGATGAGAATCACTGAGCATTGAACGTGCAGCTTTGATGATCGTTCGACTTCTTCTTTCAGCGACTCCATTTTGTTGCGGTGTTCTCACTGAAGAAAAGTTGTGAGAAATACCCTAACTTTCAAAGAAGTTTTCAAGGGAGCTGTTTTTGAATTCAGTCCCATGATCACTCCTTATTGAGCGAATGGTCATATTATTCAGGACTTCCATTTTCCTGACAAAAGCGATGAGTTCATCAGGGGTTTCACTCTTAGAACGAAGGAACATAACCCAGGTGTAGCGAGAGAATTCATCAACAATAACCAGTGTATATTTCTTTCCAGCGATGGATTGTTTGTTGACAGGGCCAAACAAATCCATGTGAAGAAGTTGAAGAGGAGATGACACCGAGGAAACTTGCTTTGACTTGAAGCTTGCTTTGGTTTGTTTCCCTTTTTTCACACGTTGAACATAGAGATTCCTTAGCGTATGAATGTTGAGGAAGACCAGTAACTAACTCTTTTGATAAAAGAGTATTCAGTGTCTTGAAGTTGAGATGAGAGAGCCTCTTATGCCATAGCCAGTGAGAAGAAACAAGAATTCTCAGTGGTTGTTGAGTCCATGTTTATAACATAAACATTTTCCAGACGGTATCCGCTGAGAGCGATTTTCTCCTTTTTGTCAGTGACAAAGCATGATTCCTTAGTGAAACACACTTTGTAATCCTTGTCACATAGCTTACTGATGCTCAGAAGATTGTGCTTCAGCCCTTCAACGTATGCGACTCTTCGGAAGGTTGTTGTACCATTAGAAAGTACACCAAACCCTCGGGTATAGCCTTTTCCATTTCCATCAAAGGTCACTGAGGTACCTTTCTCTTCCTTGTATTCAGCGAGCAGGTTCTTTTTTCCAGTCATGTGTCTAGACCATCCGCTATCGAGATACCAAATACCCTTCAGGACCTGCAAACAAAGGAAGATTAGTTTTATTTGGGTACCCATTTTACTATGGGTCCACATTTGTCAGTGGTGGTAGAGGAAGTGGAAGGTTCAGCAATCTTCGCATCATTTGAAGATTCAGCTTCAGAAACTGTCTTCACTTTGGTCAATTTCTTAACCTTAGTGGTTGTTTTCACCTTAACCTGATTTGCACTCGGATTGGTCTTCTTTGCCTTGGATGCAGTGATCTTCACCTTTGCTAATTTCTCAGCTTTGGTGGCTATGGGGCACTTACTAGCAATATGATCGGTAAGTCCACAGTGATAACATTTCCTATAGCTAAAAGTAGCTTTAGGACCATTTGCATGCTTAACAGAGATTTTTAAATGGGCAGGACCAGCACCAAGAATACCTTTGGCATTGGAAATTGGAGGAACTATCAGTTCTTCGGATTTCTTACCAGTGACGTCCACTCTTATTTTAGGAGTAGATCGCTGAACGAATCCAGGAATCTTGGTCCTAGAAGTAGATGGATGACTTGCTGAAGTTTTAGAAACATTCAGCTTAGGTACTTTGGTACCCTTCTGAGGTTTTTGATTAAAAACCTTTTCCTTACCTTTACCTTTAGAGATCAAGGTAGGTTTTTCCTCAGGGATGGGAGTTTTAGAAGAGGAACACTGAGGTAATGAGGTGTCAGGGATAGAGAACACGAACGTTCCAAACTTAAGCATGAAACGATCAGTGGTTGATTCTTCAGCGTCAGCTTTATAACCAATACCACTTTTGTCACTCAGGGGAATCTGAGCACGAATTATCTCAGTGATCTTTGTTGAGGATTTATACCATCCTTCAACAATAGCCTTTTCAGCTTTTAGATCAGCGATAGCTTGTTCGCGTTCAATGTTGATGACTTGATTTACATACACCTGGTCTTTCAGATTATTTTCAATATTTGAAAGCTCTTGAATTTTCAGGTGACAATTTTTAAGTTGTTCAGTTAAATCTATATTTATTTGTTCAGCTTTTGTTTTGCCATTCATGGCGTCATATAAATCAACAGTCAACATATCGATTGCTCGAAGTTTATCAGCTTCACTAATAGCTGAAGTAGAGATGGTAGAGATTGATACCTGAGAGGTTGAAGTAGAAGTGGAGGGAATTTCAGTTTGTTCTTCCTCCTCTTCTATTTTGGCCATGAGGAAGAGGTTGGCCTCATTATCATCAGAGTCAGATGATTCTTCATCAGAAGCAGCCCAGTCATGATCTTCAGCGATCATGCCTTTTCCTTTCTTTTTGAAGCCTTTCAGCTTTTGGTATTTTTCTTTTAGCTTCTGGTACTTGTCATCTCTAGCCCTGGGGTTAGAGGATTTCTTGTAGGAAGAAGATGAAGGTTTGGAAACTTTCTTTGATCTACACTCACTAGTAAAGTGATATCTTTTTACAGTTATAGCAAATGGCAGTAGCCTTATCAACAGGAGATGATTTGGGCTTGTCAGTGAGAGTGAGAGGTTTACTTCTTCTGAAGTTACTCTTTCTAGCAAACCTCCTAAAAAAATTAGTCAGGAGTGCCAGAGATTCATCAAGTTCTGAAGGATCAGCGTCTGATGAATCATCAGAGTTAGTAGATTCCATTTTAGTGATCGTGACAGTTGATCGCTGAGCCGATACTGACTCTGAAGAGAGTAAAGTAACAGGTATGCTTTTGGAATCTTTTACAAGATTCTTCTTGAGTTGACACGACTGCTCATGATTGAGCATAGTGCCAAATAAGGTAGCAAGGGTCATAAATTTCAGATCATTTGACAGCTTAAGACACATAGTATGGTTGTCCCAGCTTTCAGGAAGACATTCCAAGAATTTAGTCAGGATCTTGGAGTTAGAGTAGGTCTTACCAACAGTTTTTTAGTCAATGATTAAGCAGTTAAAACGTTGGTGTTTTTAAGTCACAGATGAAACTTTCGTATTGCCTTACCAGGTTGATTCTTCTAGAGTCTCGGACTTCAGCAGTACCTTCATATTGAACACATTTAGTGTCCCACATGGCTTTTGAACTTTTTAGGTTCATGATGGAGTGGTAGACTTCATCAGGAAGAGACATAGAGATGATATGTAACACCCTAAAAACCAGGGCAAATTTAAACCTTAAAATTTATCAGAGTTCATCATAATTTCATCCAAACTTTTATACATAAGCGGAGAATTAACTATGAGGGTTCATATACACATTTTTTATTTATCAAAACAACTGTTAATCTAATTCTGACAACTACGATTAGATTAAATTGGTTGTCTAGGCCATTCATCAAAAGCATCCTCGCATTAGCTAACTTCTCCACTTAGCACCAAAAGTTGAATACCAAAACACTCGTCCCTCTTCCCGTTACTTCCCCGAGCTCGTACCTAGTAAGAAAATTTAATTTGAAACGATTAGGCTTATGCCTAGTGAGAACATCCATTTTCCAAATTAAAACTTTAGCAGCTTTGGAAACTCAAGTAATCAAAGCATATTTACAAACCTGGTTTGCCATCATTCTTACCGTACGTCTACACCTCTTACCATGACGAGAACATACCCGATTCCATGAGTATGACTAACATTCAGAAAGTCATATCATCACATTCGAGAGCCTGCTACGAATCATTACAGATTCTAGATCATCTCTCATGTCCAAGAAATTACAATTTACTTTATGCCTATTTCTTGGAGTGGAAGTAGAGATTACAATTTACTTTATGCCTATCTCTTACCTTCCCATAGAAATCAGGAATTACAATTTACTTTATGACTATTCCAAGATTTCTACTCATAATACGAAATGGGAATTACAATTTACTTTATGCCCATTTCCTCATTTCACGACAACGGGAATTACAAATTACTTTATGTCTATTCCACGTTTCACATCACCTTACGAAATGAGAATAACAAGTTACTTTATGCCTATTCCAAGATTTCTACTCATAATACGAAATGGAAATTACAATTTACTTTATGCCTATTCCTCATTTCACGACAACGGGAATTACAAATTACTTTATGACTATTCCACGTTTCACATCACCTTACGAAATGAGAATTACAAGTTACTTTATGCCTATTCCTCATTTCAGGTCAACGGGAATTACAAGTTACTTTATGCCTATTCCACGTTACAATTACTACCAGTGCCTATGGATCCATTACACTTACTAGTGTATATGCATAACAACATAACACGCAACATCTAGTATCATAGTCTCAACGCTAAGAATACTAGATAACCTATCGTATCCTTATCCTCAGATATCCCCCCCTTCGGCGACATAGCACGGGGGTTCAGCTAACCGGTTAAAAAAATTACCCATACAACACATCCGGAAACTGTATCCGGACAACAGAAGTTTTCGGACACCACAACTATCCGGACGTCATCACTTACCGGACATCATAACTTACCGGATACTAAGCCTATCCGGATGTTACCGGAAACATACATAATCTGGATGACATCCGGAAACTGAAGTAATCCGGATACCATCCAGTAACTATTTCATTCGGGAACTTAGGTACTTACCGGATATCTTCTCTACCGGACACCAACGAAATGGAATTACCACACACTATCAAATTTGTCCGGTAACTTCGACCTGTACACCATATTTCCAATCTAGATCGATCTCTGTTCCACCCAGCTTATTTTGCCCGTAACCATTCAACCCCAATACAGTTAATACTATCATCCTACTGCTTAATTTGAAGAAAACATCAATTTTCAATAAAACGAAGGATGAACTCACCTGTATGAAGTTGACCCACTTTCTTCTGCAATAATCCAAACTCAAACCTGAATTCAAGGTTTATAACCAATCCAGAAACCAAACTTTACTTAGACTATTAACTAATCAGATGGGATTTGAAAAGGGTTCACAATTCTTACCAAAATTTCAGATTGCTTTTCTTCTTTCTCTTTTTCTCTGTTCTTCCTCTTGACCGACTCCAAAATCAGAATGTTGAGATATTTTCTCAATTTCAGTTTAGTCATCTTAAGTATACCCCAACTTTCAAGAATGACCAAATACACCCTCAAGTTCCAATTTTTCATAATTAGCTTCAACTTTGGTCACTTGAATTTTCAACCCTTTGAGTTACATAATTGCAAAGTTGCCCAAATCTTAAACTAAATTACAATTAAACCCCATTCATACTAAATAATAAATAATGGAAATTCGAGGTGTTACATGATAGATCTGGCCCTTGTATCAATGGCCACCTTCTTCTTATCTTCTTCAGTCCACTGAGAGACTTCTCTGACGATTAGTCTTTCAGGGATGGCAGGAGTATTTGCTGTGGCTGGAACAGAAGCTTGGATCATATGTGGAACATACGGTCCATTTTCAATATAGTAAGGCATAGTTGGATCTACACCTTCTAGGAAGAGCATCATTCGATTTTTCCAGAGATTGAAGTTATCCTTGGAGAATCGAGGAGGTTTTGCAAGAGAGCCATTATCTATGTAGTTTGTATTTGTGGTGTTTGCCATAATGAAGAATAGCAAGGAAGAGAAAAAGAGATAGTATAAGCAAGATCTTGTTTATTAGACTAAACAAACTGCTCTGATTCCACTTGTTGGTCCCAAAGGGGTTATACAAGTTTGTAGAAGGGGGGTTAAATATAAACACACGATGTTTATCTTTCTAAATTGTTTATTGATATGTATAAAACAATTTACAGTTTGTTGCGGAACAAGATTAAGGAATAAACCTAATCTAAACAAACTATGAGAACACTAAGAATTCTTGCACTAGAAATAGACCGAAACAAGATTAAGAAAAACTAAGGATAATTTTTCTTTCACACAGTAGTTCAGCGAGAAAGGAAATGGCCAAACAATTCAAAATGAAGTAGGGTTTCCTTTATATACTGCATGCATTTAATGCAAGTCAGTATACCTTTACACGTGGCAGCCTCTGGTTGGTTGCATGGTTTGACTTCAGTAGACAACCTAGTGGCCGCATGATGAACAGTGTAGTAGCAGAGTTGGTTGTACGATTCTGGACAAAAGGGATGTCTGTTCTGACAAAATCGTACGGGGGCGTGCAAGGGGATAAGACAAAAGTTGCTTGTAGAGGAGGCTTCATTATCAGCGTTCGCTGAATGATTCTTTATCAGTGAATGATAAAGTTCAGTGTTCGCTGAAGTCTTCTACTTGAAACTTCACGTGAGATGGACAAGTCTTGGCTTCGCTGATATCCGCATCAGGTCACTAGTAGACTTAGTCGCTGGTTCTTTGGATTGATCTTCGACTTCAACGTATAATATAGTTGACGTGAATCTTGTCTTCAGGGATCATAAGTAAACAACACAAATTATCAGCGATCATCAGTGAGACTGAACATGCTCAGGGCTCACTGATGTACAGTGTTCGCTGAAGTATATATATTTAAAGCGTATGTTTTTCATCAGCTATACTAAACAGACTTAGTATATTTTCTTTGATGACAAAACATTAATACATATTGTCTACTTACAATTTTCACTAAGTGTTTCTCAGAGTCATTATCAAATCACTGAGGGTTTGGATCAACAAATTCTATTGTAACTGAAGCAAGCAGATGCATTGTATTTTATAGAAGCTCTATATACATACATTCAAGATTTCCAACCAACGTTTTCTAACTATGAACAATCTCACAATTAACCATTTTCCTTTCTTTTTTTTGGAAAGAGGGACGAAACCCATTGGAAAAACTTTATTCAATTAAAAAAAGATACATCTTTGTCAAACCTTGTACTGAACTATTAAAAGGCAAGATATATAAATTGATAGCCAATTTGGCCAAAGGCCATTGGCATAAGATAAAACAGTAGCTGCAGCCTCCAACCAGTACACCAATATTGATGAAAGTAGAAACTAATGTGGACATCAACATCAAAAAAAGGGCCAAATTGAATTGAAGATCAATGTGGAAACCAAATAGATCATAAGCCAAACATAGTACCAAACTCATGATCCAAAATCTGAGATAGAGTCTCCTTAAAGATCAGACAATTTGTATTTATCTTATTACACAGATTGATTAAACCAAACAAAAATTATTGTATTTATACTATCTGTTTTCTTATAACATTGCTTTATTAAAGCAAAGTTCTTTTATAAAATCAATGTGTGTTGATGGCCTGATGGTTTGGATTTCTAACTTGTTGTTGATTTTGGTTGTGGTTTCTGAGTATCCATAAACAACAGGTTGGATGTAGTGTTGTTGAAAGGTATGTATATATATGCTAAAGAATTAAGTTAATTAATAATAATGTATATAGTTAGTATGAATTAATTTGATTACAAGGGTGAGTAAGGTGGAGACAGAAGTAAGGTGTGGTAAAGTGAGGGTGATGGGGAGTATGGATGGTGAGAAATTGGTGGAATACGTGTATAGGTGAACCAAAAAGCAAGCCAAAATAGTGCCACACCCTCACCCTCAAAAGCCTCAAGAAGAAAAAGTAATTAAGAAAGACGACAAAGATGAGAAATTAGGCATGGAAGAAGAAAAGAAAGATAATGTGATATCTGATTACTACCGGCCTCCACTATACTTGATGATGCCACCTCCATAACTCTTCTCAGATGACAATCCTAATGCATATTCCATATCTTAATTAATTAATTCATCACATAACCCTAATGCTTAATTACTAATTCAACTTATTAAACAATAATCTAATTAATTCATTCCTAAATTATGTAATGCATTTATCATTGAATCAAATGTACATATGTGTTTTTGCCCACACTTGCATTTGTTTCCATGTGTTTGTTTGAGAACAGACAAACACTGGATATGCAGGAAAAATTCCAACTGGCTTTGTTTGAGAACAAAAATAAAGATGATATATTTGCAAGCAGGGTATGCTTTCCTACATTTATTTCTTTCCTACATTTATTTCCTGGGTATGTTGAAATCATATGATACCAAATTGTGAATCCAAATCACAAATCCAAAATCAAAATCAAAATCAAAAGGATCGATTATAAATGTACCAATCAAAATCAAAATCAATCAGGACAGGAGTTAATTACCATAAAACAAAGTTGTATGGATACAAAAAAATCTTCATTTTTGTGTTTTACGATAATCCCTAAGATTGTCATTTAATGAATTGAGATATATTACAGTTTCCTCTCGTTCAGGATGCATAGCTTTCGAATCAAAATTGTGAACCCAAATCAAAATCAAAATCTAAAAGTTAGGGGTTTACCTAAAATCAAAATCGAACAAGAGAAGAAGAAGTGATGTTTGTTGAAGCTCTGTGCGATTTTTTGAAAATTTCTCTGAATCACTGGTCTTGATTTATATGCAAGATTCAGAAAGCGTGCTGAAGGTATGGTCTTGAAGAAGCAGATGAAGAAAAGCATAGCTGCACTTGGGTATGGAGTGTTGATTGCAGTCGTGAAGCACAACTCAGTATGGTAGGGGCGTTTGCGTGTGTGTGTGTGGGGGGGGGGGGGGGGTTGGGGGGGGGGGGGTAGAAGAAGTTTTTACGGTATGGGCGTTTGTGTGTTTATCTAAAAAGCAACATCTCTCCTTTATTCAATAAATGCATTGAAAGTTTGTACCTTAGGCATTTTAAGTTGTATTTTAAGAGATTTTGGATTTTATGCATTAAATGGTGGTACATTGTGCTTGATAAGTTGTTTTTAAGACTTTTGGTTAGAACCAATATATAAGTAGTATAGATATATAAATTAATAATATATAATATTGTAATATATTATTTTGTCTTTAATTTTTAAGGAAAATGAATTAAAAATTAAAAAGATGAAAATACCCATGAGTTAACGGATCTCTGTAACAAAAGTTAGTATGAAGAACCAACATTGAAATAGAATGACAACTACAATGATCAAAGTTATAAACTTGTAATTAATTTGAAATAGAGACTACATTTTATAATAGGTGCCAACCACACCACCAAAATTGTAATTTTTCAAAGTAATAATACTCATGGTCATTGACCAGCCGTTAAACAGGATTATTATATTTAATTATGGAATATCCACAAATAATTTAACAGCCGCCATGATCAGAAGACGCATGAGGTCAGGAAATCCAGTAGTATTCTGGTTACCAATCTCTCTTTGTCGTCTTCTCTATCTTCCACGAAGTAGACCTCTACAATTGTCTTTCATAATTCACATACCCCTACACACACACAATGCCACTTGAGAAAATGATGAAGGGCAAATCAGGATACTTGTTGTTTCTAGCACTCAACTTGATCATTGTCGTAAGATTTGCAGATTCCATGGTTCCACAGGAAGAAGGTAAATCAGATTTTGAAATGGTTTTCTTAATTTTTTTATCCAATCAGCACTGAAATCAATACTCTGTAAGTGTATTTCGGCTATGTAGTATAACTATTCAAAGAGGCATTGTTCGTGGGAGTGGGAGAAAGGGGTGAGAAGGAAAAAGTAGTTTCAATTCCAAGCTGATTAACCGAAAATGAGCGATTTGATTTTGACCTAAAACCCTACGATGTCAATTGAACTTGATCTATGTAAAATTCATCAGTCCCACATGGTTGTGAGTTTGGATTTTGACCTTGGTAGCTAGTTGCTAATAAAATTTCTCACTATTTGGTGGTTCATCAGGTTGATTAGTTATTTTCAATTTGGGGCATTACATATGGCATCAAAGCTAACATTCTTAATTGCTCTACAAAGTTACCTAGTTTATGCATTGTTCTTGTTCAGTGGAAGCTCTTCAAGAAATTATGAAGTTAATGGGTGCAACAAATTGGAGGCTGAATGGTAACTCTTGTCAACTTGAAGAGATATCTAAAGTGCAAAAGCCCCACCCTGAAGCTGATGCCAAGGTCGAATGTGACATTGACTGTAACAATGACAACTCCAGCGATTGTCATGTTGTAAGCATGTAATGTTCTGGTCTTATTTTCTCTTGCATTCACTAATCTTGTAATTGTTTTCCTATATGTACCCAGAGGGAGGTTCAGGGGAAAACCTAAAAAAAATGGAAAACTAAAGAACACCCTGGTAGCCCTTCATCCGGATTCCGGATGGTATGCACTTGTGCATACAAGTAAATTAATTTGTGTTTTAGTTTTTATGCACTTGTGCATAATGCACATGTGCATGTTACAAATTATTTGTATGCACAAATGCGTACCGTCCAGATGAAGGGCTACCAGGGTGTTCCTCAGCTTTCCGTTTTCTTTAGGTTTTCCCCTGAACATGACCCTATGTACCCATATTTTTTGGTTTGATACATGAACAATCTTCTATCATTGTTTTAGAATCATCTCTACTTGTTTGCCTTTCTGCTTCTGAAAAGATGTATTGAATATTTTCTTCAATGCAGCATACATAAGTATTATAGTCTTGGTGGTGTCCTTCCACCCGAGCTCGTAAAGCTTCCTCACCTTCATACTATGTAAGTGTTTTTTTTACACACAGTGCTATGTTGATGAGAGCTGAAATGTAGTGAAACTAATACATTGTGAGTCCCTTGCAGCGATTTTGCGTTCAATTACCTTGGTGGCACGATACCGTCTGAATTGGCTTCAATACCGTTGCAGTCGATGTGAACATTTTTATTTATACATCGTTTTTTGAGTAACCTAAGGCCATCTTTAATTCTCTAATTCTGAATTTAGAGGAGGAAGAATATACTTAGAAGAATATTCTTCCTCTAAGTTTGGTTCAACTCCGACCTTCATACTCTAATTAAGTTATTTTCACATGAACTTATTTTTGATTAAATTATTTATAAGACAAAATTAAAAATAAATCCTTTATTTATAATTGAATATTTGAATACTATACATATACACACATATATAGATGCAGTTTAAATTAATTAAAAATATTTGGCATATACACTTACCATTATTGCAACAACAAATTAACAATATACAACAAACATTACATCGTTTTTATAAAATTACTCTCTTGTTGTACTTTAAGGTTGTTATATATTTTGTTTTTAATCAATGTTGTAGTTTACTTTCACTTTTAAGTTTATGTACCTTGTATTTTTATATATACTTGTCAAATTATTTAGCAAAAATTAACAAATATTAAAAATAAATTAAATATCATATTTAATAATATGCTCATTAGAAGGGTTTCAACAAGATTTTGTGTAAAATAATGTTTACCTTTTAAAATATTTATTTAACCAATTATGTTAATTAATTGAAATGACAAGGGTATAAAATAAAAGTTTAATAGCCATAAGGGTTAAAATGAAAAAATTATAAAAAAAATTGAATAGTGTTCATCAAAATTTAGAGGATTCTTTTCAATCCTCTAAAAATCTCTCTATATTTAGAGGTGGTTGGAGAAAGACACATTCCTCTAAACTGTATATTTAGAGTTTAGAGGCAAAGGTTGAAGAAACCCTGGGCTCTGAGCTCTTAAAATTGTCTTTTCATAGCCTTGACTGCAGTTTCTAATGCAGCTCTCTTCTTGGAAACCGTTTTTCTGGGGAAATACCAGGGGAGCTGGGGAATATTACAACTTTGACATATTTGTATGTCTTCTTTATCCATTCCTTTTCTATTTTGGTATTGCTTCTGCCTTATTCTGATAAGTTATCTAAATCACTACATCATAATATAGCGGTGGAACAAAGACCAACTTTAGTTTATTTAGTTTTGATCACTTCTAAAACTGAAAACTCCTGTTTCATTGTTAGCATTCAACCAAATATTTTTGGTCTCCAGCTACTTTTCACCAGTGAATTAAGGCAAATATACATTCAATATTGTTATGTAACTATGAATTTTAAACAGGAACCTTGAAGCAAACAACTTTTCTGGGACTGTTCCTTCTGACCTCGGGAGATTAATTAATTTACAATCATTGTAAGACTGATTTTCTCTCATATTGTTCTTTGACTAATCAGCTATTATTAATTTGTTCTTCTTCATAATGCTGAAATTTAGGATCTTGTCCTCAAACCGGTTGACGGGGACGTTGCCTGCATCCTTTGCTGAATTGAGAAATTTGACAGATTTGTAAACACTTCTGCACTGCTACATAATCCATACTTGTTTTCACCTAAACCTCTTTGTTTATGAAAGTTGGGGGTAGTTTATGTTTTCGAAATTATTTCCATGGTGTAATTTAACTGAGAAAATTGTTGTTATATTACAGCCGGATAAGTGACAACAACTTCAGTGGGCCCATACCTAACTTCATACAGAATTGGAGACAAATCAGTAAACTGTAAGATCGATTTCAATTCATAATGCTTACTCATATGCAATGAATCAACATATTTATTCCAGTTAATCTTTGTTGTATCCTTGTTTTCAAAGAGAAATGATTGGGACTGGGCTGCAGGGACCAATTCCTTCAAATATATCCCTTCTTCAGTATTTAACGGATTTGTGAGTGTAAATACTGTCTTTATATTATCTTGATTAACTTCGGTCCTTTCTAGATATGACCCTTCTCTTTCTATTCTTTTGTTAAAGAAGGTGATTATTACTCATTGCAACTTTTTTCTGCAGGAGGATTTGTGAAATAAGTGGATCAACTCAGGGATTCCCTTCGTTAGATAGTGCGAACAATTTACAAACAGTGTATGTAGATGGTTCTGATATATATATATATATATATATATATATATATCGTTCAATGTATTGTACTATGAGTCCCACACAGTTTGATTTATCCTGTTTTTCTCTGGAGTTCAGTGTATTGAGAAGCTGTAACATTTCCGGAGAGATACCTGCTTATATTTGGCAAAAAAGAGATCTTCAATTACTGTAAGTAGCACATGCACATGTGATGATTATGTCAATTTGCATAGTGCTCAAGATATAAAGTGTGTGTGTGTTGACTCATGAATTGATTAAGTGTACCGTTACTAATATTGAATTACAATATTATCTTTTGATGTGGAGTAGCTTTGTTAGCGAAGAACATCTGTTTTAAAAATCAGTTGGTATGTACCATGATGTGGTCCACTTTACTTCTAATCCTTTATGTCGATAATATTCATTGGTATCCTTTGTGCTGTAAATTGTATAGGGATGTTAGCTTTAACAAGTTAGTTGGGGGAATATCTCATGACATCATTGGTAGGAGCTTGCGTTTCGTGTAAGTTGAACCAAGTCAATTTGAATTTTAAGGTTATTTTTTAACTTTTTTGCACTCATATGTACATGTACATACGTATATCGGAATATCCATATGTATCTATATAACATATGTATGTATGCATGCATATGTGTACATACGTAAGTAGGGTCAGTTTTTTTTGGGAGTATATAATATTTATATACGGAAAATACAACAAATAAACTCACACCCCCTCCTCACCTTTGGTGAGGCGTGCACCCTTGACCTCCTAGGAGGCCAAAGGCTCACATACCGCTAGGCCAAAGGCCCTTTGGGGAAAACCGCAAAAAAAAAAAAAGACACCGAGGAACACTTTGGTAACCGTTCATCTGGAGAGTATGCATATGTGAATACAAGTAATTTGTAGCATGCACATGTGCATCATGCACTCGTGCATAGAAACCAAAAAAACGGTTTCAGTTACTTGTATGCACATGTGCATACTGTCCAGATGAACGATCACCAGAGTGTTCCTCAGTTTTTCATTTATTTGGGGTCTTCCCCTTAACCTCCCTCTACGTAAGTATGTTTATATATGTGCGTGTATATGTGTTCTTGTTGGAGTTGGTCCGTCAGTCTCTTTCATGCTTTTAACATTTGGTCTATATCTCGATTGTTAACGATGTGATGTCTGAATAGGTTTTTGACCGGCAACATGCTAAGTGGAGATATACCAGACACACTTTTGATAGAAGGAGCTACCATGTATGTCTTTTTTGTGGATGTTTATAGCATACTCGTTTCTTCCAGAAGAAGAGATATAGGTTGATTTCTAAGGTGTAATGGACCGACTTTCAAGTTCAAAATTGATGTCACTTCATTTTAATCTTAAAGAAAAATGATGGTTTATATATCATCTTATAACAAATGCCTTAAAGAAGAAAAAGGTTGTTGATAAATATGCAACAACATCCACAACGTTTTCGAAATTGAGAAGAAACCCATTTGACTTTATAAGCGAAATCCATTTATCTATGGATGGAGTATTGTTCATCGTTTGTGCTTAGTATTATATGGGTTTAAAGTAACATGGAATTGAATCTCACATTTGATTTAGTGACCTATCCTACAACAATTTTACGTGGCAAGGGCCTGATCGACCTACGTGCAAATCAAACATGTCAGAATGCTTCTCCAGTTAGTCTTATATTTTTCCTTTTGTATGCTACTCTTATACATGTTTTACTAGCTTGTAATACTAATCCCGCTTTGTGTTTGTATCAGGAATCTATACCTTAACCTGTTTAGGAGTTCTTCAACGGGGAACACATTGTAAGTGTATATGTTTTGGATTAATTCAATGTGTTATATTACCAATAGAAAATATGCATACGTATATATGTGTATATATATATATATATGAAACCCAATAGTAAATATGAAGATGGGCATTTAATATGCATCTGGGTATAGGCCAATAAATATGAAACTGTAATTCTAATGTGACTAATCTATTTCTAATTTTGTGCATCATAACAATATTATTTAAAGAGTCGTGTTTTTTTATGCAACATTGATGTGTGTATCTCTCTTACATTTACATCATTAATAGACAGGATATACTTCCATGCACAAGGGATGCCACATGTCATAGATGTAAGTGGTTTCTACTTCAGCATACATCTTTGAATTTCTCTTGCTATTAATGCAAGTTGCGATATATAAGTTACTATGTTGATATTAATGTTATTGTATGATTTATGACAGATGGATGTTCCTTACATGTTAACAGTGGTGGAGATGATTTGAGGGTAAAAGAAAAAAATGTCGAAGTTCTTTATGAAGGAGATGCCTCATTTGATGGCGGTGCAGGAAGTTTTCATCGAAGTGCTAACAATTGGGGACTTAGTAGCACCGGGGACTTTTTGGATGACAATATTCAAACAAACCGATATGTAGAATCTTTGCAGGGAACAGACTTACCTTCTCTTTACACAACAGCCCGAATCTCTCCACTCTCTCTTACTTATATCAGCTATTGTTTGGCAAATGGGAATTACATTGTTAATCTGCACTTTGCTGAAATACAGTATGCTAATGATAGTACCTACTTAAATCTTGGCAGGCGGATATTTGATATCTATATTCAGGTGAGAATCGGATTTAACTATAATTATATATTAAGTATGCATGTTGCAACCAAAGGGTCTTTGGCCTAGTGGTATCCGAGCCTCTTTCCTCCTAGGAGGTCAGGGGTTCAAGCCTCACCAAAGGTGAGGAGGGTGTGTGAGAGTATCTGTTGCATTTGCCGTATATAAATATTATATACTTCAAAAAGTATGCATGTTGCACTTGGTTTCTAGCTGATGTATGTAATTCAGGGACAATGTGTTAAAAGGGACTTCAATATTGAAGATGAGGTTGGGATAAGAAGGCCGATTGTACTACCCTTCAATGCAAGTGTAATAAATAACACCCTAGAGATACGCTTTTACTGGGCTGGTAAAGGGACAACACGTTTTCCCAAGAGAGGACGTTATGGGCCCATTATATCAGCTATCTCTGTTAACCCATGTGAGTATCTAGGTGTTTAGTATATATTCATACAAATATGATTTTATCTGTCATAATTTAAGTTAATATTCTTAATATTTGTTACACACTTGCATTACCGTTGGCAACTCTGTTAAGTTTCTTGTGTGATGTATTTACTCTCATGCTTATTAGCAAACTCTTTGGGGCAGATTCTAAAAAGTGTGCAATTGGAGGGAAGACGAAGAGGAAAAACAAAATTGCTTATGCTGGTTTTGCACTGGTGGGATTGTGTCTTCTGTTCATAATTTTGGCTATCCTATGGTGGAAAGGGTGTTTAGAAGGCAGAAAAAGTATTGATAAAGGTATGACCTTATCGAATTCATTTATTTCCTATGTATATAAGCAATAGAATCTCTGAAGTTATGTATGCCCTTTTGTGATCATTTTGTTTCTATTTATGTTATTGCTTTTTATTGTTAGGTTACAAACTTATATTGCTAAACTTAAAGGTGCAATGTATTAGTTTAAGCCCCTTATTTAGTTGTGCAATTTTTGTGTATGTAAATGATCTGTTGTGTACTGGCTTGAACAGATTTTGAAGGGCTGGAGTTCAAAACAACATCTTTTTCCTTTAAACAACTAAAAGTTGCTACAAGAAACTTCAATGCTACAAGCAAAATTGGAGAAGGTGGCTTCGGACCCGTTTTCAAGGTTAGTAAAACGTGGTGGATTGCATTGTGTGGGGTCATGTTATTGTTTATGACGAAACTAAATCAAGTTAAGTGATGCATGCAGGGTACATTACGTGATGGCACCATAATTGCTGTGAAGCAGCTTTCCTCTGGTTCACGGCAAGGAAATCGTGAATTCTTAAACGAAATTGGTATGATATCTTGTTTACAACACCCAAATCTCGTCAAGCTTCATGGATGCTGTATGGAAGGAGATCAATTATTGCTCGTATATGAGTACCTGGAAAATAATAGCCTCGCGAATGTCCTATTTGGTGAGTGTTTTATTCTTGTTTACAACACCCAAATCTCGTGAAGCTTCTCTGGTTTTTTGCTCTCCTTTTTATTGCTTTATTCATTATTATTCACAAGATATTACATAATATTTGCAGATTCTAATCAAAGTCGATTACTGTTGGATTGGGCAACAAGGTTTAAGATTTGTGTTGGGATCGCTAGAGGTTTAGCTTTTCTTCATGAAGAATCGAGACTCAAAATTGTACATAGAGACATCAAAGCTACTAATGTCCTGCTTGATAAAGATCTCAATCCTAAAATATCAGACTTTGGATTGGCTAGGCTACATGAGGATGAGAACACTCATGTCAGCACACGAGTGGCCGGAACCATGTAATTCTTATTGTTTTTTTCATTTTTTTTGCTTGAAAACCCTCGACATGGTTCTTAAATCTTGAAAAATTTGCAGAGGATACATGGCACCAGAATACGCACTTTGGGGTCACCTGAGTGACAAGGCAGATGTGTACAGCTTCGGAGTCGTGGCTTTGGAAATCGTGAGTGGCAAGAACAACAACAGATTCATACCAAATAACGATAGCGTTTGTCTTCTAGATTGGGTACTATTTTAAATCTTACCCTCCCCAGAACGTGATTTACCGGGTCCGTTTGGTTTGGTTTTAATGTAATATTAATATGTTGCAGGCTTCTCGTCTGCAAAATAATAAAAAATACGAGGAGATATTCGACGAGAGGCTAGAATCCAAAATCAACAGAGAAGAAGCGGAAATCATGGTGAAAGTGGCACTAATGTGCACAAATGGATCTCCGGCGATGAGGCCTAGTATGTCGGAGGTAGTGAGTATGTTGGAAGGCAGAACGTGCATAAGCGACATAGAACCAGAAGTAAGTAGTTATTTTGAAGATTTGAGATTTAAATCGATGAGAGGCTTCCATAACGCTCAAAGTAGCCTTGAAACGCAACGTTCTGCTAGTATTCCAAGCGAATCACGTCTCTCTCCAAGCGATGATTCTGAAATCGTATCAGTTGACTCAAGATCATACTGAACGAAACTGTGATCGCCTCTTTGAGTCGCAAAAATGACCTGTGTGTAAAAAGCAAGAGAATGTGCAATTTTTGCTGAAATTTGTAAATTTAGAGTAATGTATTATTTCAATGTACCTATTAGTGTTACCATAGCTCATATAGGGGTTGTTTATTTACAGCTTAATGGTCTGGACGGCATATTCGCTCAACCATACATGAGTGTTTCGTTATGGCTTAATCATTAAGCCATTAAGCTAAAATGGCTATATGGAATAATCCAGGATTCCCTCATTTGTGTATGGAACTCTGGGACATTAGTATGACACTGTATGTTTTCTCGGCTGTTAATTTTAGGACCCCATGGAATTAGTCAAGGTGCGTGCAAACTGGTCTAGATGCATATAATTATAAAAAGACCGAAGATGCACTAAGAGTGGCCAGAAATGCTGCGAATTGGGTATTCGGATTAGATTCGGTTGTGAATTTGAATTACACTCCCCGATTGGTGTCGACAACTTTTTTGTCATGATCTTAATCTTTTTGAAGGCTATTTGATCATTTATTTGTGTATCAAAGATATTTTATCATGATTTTTCAATTTCTTTAAAGGTTATTTGATTGGTTATTTGTGTATCATTGAGACATTGACATTGTGATCATTTTGTTATTCGTTTTGGGATTAAGATATTAGAAAGGGAAATTAATTAAAATACCCTAAGTTTGACTTTAACTTACCAAAATACCCACTTTCTCGTTGATTTTACCAAAATACCCATTTTTCCGCGACCTGGTCCGCGATCACGGACAGGGACCAATTTTGAAATTTTTTTGGCCGCGATTTGAGGGAGGGGTCCCGCCGTCATGTGATTTGGTGACTTTTTGATTCATATTTACACTTTCAACCCCTATATCTATTTACATAGTTTACTTTATACCTTTTACTTTTCTAATTTTAATTTTACACCTTCATCATATTAACACATATAATCGTTTATTAACTAAAATACGTTAAAAAAATACGTTTTAATTTTAACAAGTTACACCATTATAATCGTCTCTTCGATACGTTCGAAATGAGGCCAATATTGAATATTTTTTGATTTAATTATTTTAATATATATCATATATACTACATAAAAATATTTTTTATATTTAAAATTCATATTCTTATAGTTAATTATTTAATTTATGGTACTCTTATAGTTAAAATACGTTAAAAAAATACGTTTTAGTTTTAACAAATTACACAATTATAATAATCTCTTCGATACGTTCAAAATGAGCCCAATATTGAATATGTTTTAATTTAATTATTTTATTATATATCATATATACTACATAAAAATATTTTTTATATTTACAATTCATAACATTATAGTTAATTATTTAATTTATGGTACATTTCTTACTTTTTCAATTTTCGTTTTACACTCTTATCGCATTAACATAATAATCATATATTAACTAAAATATGTTAAAAAAGTACGTTTTAACATATCATATTAACATACATAATTACGTTAAAATATGTTAAGGAGTTCGATATATATATATATATATATATATATATATATATATATATATATATATATATATATATTAGTTATTTACCGGCTGCAAATTTGACTATTTGAGTGCACCGCTGGGACTCCTCCTGCTATAAGAATATGAATTTTAAATATAAAAAATATTTTTTTGTAGTATATATGATATATATTAAAATAATTAAATTAAAAAATATTCAATATTAGGCTCATTTCGAAGGTATCGAAGAGACGATTACAGTGGTGTAACTTGTGAAAACTAAAACGTATTTTTTTAACGTATTTTAGTTAATAAACGATTATATGTGTTAATATGATGAACGTGTAAAATTAAAATTAGGAAAGTAAAAAGTATAAAGTAAAGTAAGTAAATAATTATAGGGGTTGAAAGTGTAAATATGAATCAAAAAGTCACCAAATCACATGACTGCGGGACTCCTCCCTCGATCGTGGCCAAAAAAATTTCAAAATTGGTCCCTGTCCGCGATCGCGGGCCAGGTCGCGCAAAAATGAGTATTTTGGTAAAATCAACGAGAAAGTGGGTATTTTGGTAAATCAAAGTCAAACTTTGGATATTTTAATTAATTTCCCTATTACAAATGGTGTAAGAAGGCTAGTATCTCAATCATGTTGTCAAATTGTTGAGAACATTTACTCACAAGAATTATAAAAGTCAATCCTGTTTTGTACTTTGCTGTCGTGAAAATAAGTTATAATTAATATATAATTATAAAAACATAATCATATTTTAAAATGATATCATAGTCTCATAAAAGTATGATAGAGAAGGACCCATTAGCCCAATGTTGATTAGCCCAATGTTGGATGATCAGCCAAGGCCCTAGAAAGTCTACCAACATAGAAAAGGAAAGATCAAACGGCTGTTGTGAGAGAGTCGGTTTTGGAGAGAGAGAATACTATATATAATAATCGCATTTGTAATAAGGGAGACATGTGAGGTTTCATCTTTTTGTGGAGAGTATCGGTTATTGAAGCTTGGGCAGGCAGGATTAGATCACCGATGGTCTCCTTCTGATATTGTTCATTCTTATTCCACTAATTCCAATTAATCTTTTGGCTCATTTCTACCAATTTGGTTCCATTTCCGGATCGAATATCATGGTGGCTCTTGAACCTCAAATAAGCACCAGATTACAATCACGGGTACGTGATCTCTCAGCCATAATCCTCTCCATGAATGACTTCTAAACGAACTACCTAACACTCTTGAGAAGTTAGCCAAAATCCCCATAAGGAAGAAGGCAAGTTCTCAAGATCGGGAGTGTTCGATTCTAGCGGTAAACCCGTGCACCTAGATGTGGGAAAATTCGTCAAGCAAAATCACTTTGAAACATCCCTTTTCTCCATGCCAAAGGTTAAAGTACCAGTGTTTGAAGGTGTCGACCCTAGAGGATGGATTACCAAAGCGGAGTTCTATTACCAGGTTCACCAGACCCCTCTCTAAGAAACTTAAACTCGTTCAAATGTGTATGGACAGTTCAACACTCAATTGGTTCACCTAAACATCCTCAAACCACCTGTAAACAGTTTTGTGAGAAATTACTTGCCCGATTTGGTTGTACTCGGTACCATAACGCACACGAAGCCTTGGGTTCTCTCTATTAGGATGGGAACATCGATGATTACATCAAGAAATTTGAAGCGTTAATTCCCGATCAATCTGAAGACCAATCGGTTGGCATGTTTCTTTGGGGCCTTCGGAACGACGTCAGAAACTGAGTTAGGGCACTCAGCCCCACCACCTACGATCAAGCAATGGACCTCGTTCGTCATGTAGCCACGACAACTTCAATTCCAGGGGAGAAAGGCAACGTCAAATGGGAAATCGTTCTCTGGATTCGGTGGAACGACTTCTGCGTATTCATGGAAATATGGTCAATGTGACTCAACCCAACAAACAGATAAGCCTACTTTCTCTTTTCCCTCTAATACTCCACTTAATCGATCCGCTACTACTGTTGAACAGGACCAATTGAAGCCCTACGACCCCAAACAAACGACCACAATTAATTTCTCCTCTGGTATGCGAGACCTCACCAAGCATGAGTGGGACGATCGTTGTCGTCGGGGGCTTTATTTCGGTTGTGGATAGAAGTATTCACCTCAACACAAATGCACAGAGGAACAACTCCGGGTCATTTTGTTGGCTATTGGAGAAGTCGTGGACGAGGATGGAGAGATTCTTCGTGTAGAAGAAACACCGGATGATGATGATCACAACACCGATAGGGAACGCAACGCCCTTGAATTTTATCGCATTTCATCAGAAACCCGACCCACTCTGAAAACACTAGGGCTTCCCACAATTTTGTTTCCAGACAGTTGGCTCTCGCTTTGGGGTTAGAAGTCCGACCAACCAATCCCCTCACCTTCAGTGTGGGAGATGGAACTAGAGTCAAAATCTCCGAAATGTGCCCCGGTGTTTCGATTCAATTGGGGTCCTTCACATGCATTGTCGATGCCCTGGTCTATGATATGGGATCGTTAGATATAATTTTGGGAATCGTTTGGCTGGGTACGTTAGGGGATGTGGTTTTTAATTGGCAAACTCAATTTATGCGTTTTTGGCATCGGGGTGCTCTTGTTCAACTACAAGGGGTTTGTTCATCACCTAACGAGCCACGTCCCTCAAGTTTTGGCTCGATGAGCAACTACAACTCCTAACCCCAAAAGTCGACTACACACCCACCTTATCGGACGATCAGCAGGTTCAGTTAGATGATGTTTTGTTCGATTTCTCATCCATCTTTCAGTCACCGTCCTGTAAAATCGACCGAACACACCATAAACCTCCGCGAAGGCCACAACCCCATTTGTGTTTGGCCTTACCGTTATCCCCACCTATACAAAGATGAGATCTAACGCCAAGGGAACAAGATGCTCGCCACTGGAATAATTCGGGCTAGTCAGAGTGCCTACTCCATGTAACACCCGAAAATCCGCATGTAAGCTTCGGTATTCACTTCTGTACGATATCTTCTTGTTTACAATTATCTTCACATACCTAGTGTGGTTAAACCTTAGTTAGAAGAGGCTTACATTGAGGGTTCGAGTTAGAGGTCATTCGAATCAAATCTGGGGTTCGGTATCACCACCACGATAGCGACAAAGAGAGTACCAGGAGGGTACAATCGCGTGTCACTCTCGCTGGAGATGTACCACTCATGGTACAATCTCTGCGGGAATGACAACGATTGTGCCTCTAGCCCTTTTGCATGGCATACTCATCTCCATTTCTCACCCCTCTCATTTTTGGCAGCCGATTTCGAGAAACCTTAGGGTGATTTTCCTTCTTCTTAACCTCCCTCCTCATAATTCCTTCTCTTTATTTAGTTGGAACATTAATTGTGCATCAACACCCATATTTGGAGCATTCATTGTGGATTTTATCTCTCAAGATACCTTCTCATCTTCACCAACAATTTTCTAGGGTTAACTTGGCCTTCTAGGTTTTACTCTAAAAACTTAAATTGTGAGTTTTATAAATCTTTGTAAAAATAGATACATGTCTCTATTTGATTACTTAACATTTTCTTTACTTATTGTGTGAAAATCTCTTGTCTTTGCTAAAATGGTCGTTTTGACACATTTAAAGAACTTGCAGTTTTAGATGACAAAAATGTTCTACTTAGTGATTTGAGGGTTTTATAAGCTATATTCATGAAACATATTGGTATATGACTTTGTTACATAAATAATCATATTTTAGGGTTTTGACCTAATTTTGGAGAATTGTTCCCACAATGTGCATAGGGCTGTAAACGAACCGAACGAACACGAACGGAGGCTTGTTCATGTTCGTTCGTTTAACTTAACCGAACAAACGAACGAACACGAACGGTAAACGAACGAGATTTTTTGTGTTCATGTTCGTTCGTTAAGAATTTTTGTTTGTTCGTGTTCGTTTATGTTCGTTTATTAAGAGATAAACGAACGTAAACGAACGAACTTAAATGAACGTAAACGAACGACTTTAAATGAACATAAACGAAAGAACTTAAATGAACATAAACGAACGAACCCAAATGAACAAAAAACAACCACCATATTCATCATTTCGTTCGTAAAAAATACTTTAACAAAATGAAAAACCAGGTTAACTTAGGAGGTATGAAAAATAAATTCTAAAAGATCAATTTACTTGATGATTTTACATATTAATTTCATATTATATAAACATGTTTATATATAAACAAACATAAACGAACGTAAACGAACATAAACAAACGTAAACGAACATAAACGAACGTAAACGAACGAACATTAACGAACATAAATGAACGAACGTTCACGAACATAAATGAACGAACGAGACCATCGTTCATATTCGTTCATTTAACTAAACGAACAAAAAACGTGTTCTTGTTCGTTCATTTATTAAATAAACGAACATAAACGAACTTCTCGCCAAACAGTTCACGAACGGTTCGCTGAACGTTCGGTTCGTTTACAGTCCTAAATGTGCATATTGGTTTATGGATGATCTTGGCTTTGAGTTATTGTATAAATAAGCATATAAATGATGGTATCTTAGCTTGGACACATTTCATGTGATATATGTGTCTAATACTTAGTTGGATCATATCAAATTGTTATATGATACACATTTTTGTTGTATGTGGTATTTAAACCACGAGTTGCTTATGATGGTATTGAATATACTCTATATGAATTAAAGTGTCGTATACTCGTATGGCCCTATTTGAAATGTTGGATGAATCAAGTCAAGTAACCACTAGGAGGATATAGTCTTGGATGCCACTGTGTGGGTATGTACCTATATCTCCGTCATTCGAGGTAATGCCATGGTTGTAGACCTCAGATGTGTCAGGCCTTTTGGTGTCGCTCATGGTAGCTTGACACTAAGGTATATCGACTCTTAGGTGGAACTTGATTGGTTCTATGGGTCTCCCCCTTGATTTCGATTACCGGTTTACTTACTTGTTAAAACGTTATCGCGTTATATATATTGGATATCATTAATTGTTCAAACTCACTAGGCTTTTTGGCCTAACACTTGTTTGATGTTGACGTGTATCTCAAGTTCTAGCTCTGTCGCCTCTAAGAAGGCTTAGACGGGTAGAGCGAGCTTGGGGAAAGTTATTTTTGGGACACCAAATTTATAGAAGAACATTATTTTGGAGGATTGAGTAACACCCAATTTGTAATCTTATTTTCTTTGAAGAAATTAGATTATTAGGTTGTTGATTCAATCTCTTTTAATTACAAAGTTGTAATTAACAGGTGTTTATTATTTCCCTCTTTTGGAAGACTTGTGCCTTGGTAATATCATACCACAATTTCCGTTTTATTGAAGTTTTTGGTTGTCCTAATTTTTTGGGTGTTACAAGTTGGTATCAGAGCTTTTGTTTAAGTGAACTAGGTATTGACTCTAGTACTTAGATTTAAGCTGTAAGTGTTGGTGATAGACTTGTCAACCTTGGGTAAAAGTTATAGGTAGGGAAAGTGTTAGGACTTATAGAATTACGTTGATTGAGAATTGTAATGATGGTGACGAGAATTCTTGTGTATAACATGTTCATAATTTCATAGGTAATGCAATTATGAATATGTTGTTACATGAGCATGCTGGAACTGCTATTGTTGTGATGATTGAAAAATGTAGTAGTACGTATCTATAAGTTTAACTTCTCTATTCTGTTTCTCACCTCCATTCTCGTGTGTATGGAAGACTAAGATGGTTAATACTCGAAGTAGAGTACCAACTCCACGGGATGGTAATGTGGAGGCCGAGTCGATCGCCGATCAACCAAACGGGCTCGAGACAAATGTGATTCCACCGATACCCAGTATCTTGGGTGGGGGAGTAAAGCATATTCCAAGAAACAACATTTCTTCTTCCAACCCCCTCATGACTTGACCCCCGAGGCTTGAACGATGGATAGTATGATGTAAGCCATGATTTTGGCCATGGCAAAACAACAAGAAGTCTTCATGAAGCTATTAGAGGACCATGATGCCAGTCACCGATGGCCTGAGACGGTGGCAGAAAATGCCTTGAATGGATCAGGAAGTGTGGTGAACATTGTCGGTACCGAGGAACAGGTGATAGTCGGAGATAAGAGAAAAGAGAGGGGATGTTCCTACAAAACCTTTCTTGGTTGTAAGCCGCCGAAATTTACGGGGACTACGGACCCAATCAATTGTATGTACTAGATCCGAAAAATGGAGATGGCATTCGAAGCAAACGAGTGCGATGACTCCCAAAGGGTCAAATTTGCCTCTCACCTACTTAGAGGCGAGGCTCTGACGTGGTGGAATCTCACTCGGTCAGCTCTTACGCCGGGTGTGTTGTCCAAACATTCGTGGCCAACTTTCAAGAAAAAGATTTTACATAAGTACTGCAGTGAAAGGTCCCTGGACAAGATTGAGGAAGAATTCATTTGAAAAAAATGAAATAAATCAATCATTGACTACTCGAAGCAGTTTCCGAAGAAGTTAAGTTTGGTGGAGAAATTGGCTCCCGATGAGAAGATGAAAATAATGGCATGCCACCGAGGGTTACCGACCGAGATGAAATCGGCGTTAAGGAAAGGAAGCGTTCAAAGAATCTTTATCTGTGGAGGATGACATTGCCCAATGAAAGGAAGAGCGAGGGAAAATTGGAGAGAAGAGAAAGTGGGAAGGGCCATCTGGGCCCGTTCGCCAATCCAAGCCTTATTTTGGAGGGAGGTATGTGGACTCCCATTGCGAATCGAGGTGGTGCCACAAGTGCAAGAGCAAGCACTATGGCCCATGAAGTCCAAGACCTTACTCGGGACCCATCGAGTGTGCTAAGTGTGGGAAGAAGGTGTTGGGTCACTTAGGATTTGAAGATGACCTCCAGTCTTTCATTTTTACACATTTCATACTTAGAATACTTTTTAGGTTATTTACAAGCAGCTTAATTATATAACACAAAATGTTCGGTGAAGACGAAGATCAACCGAAGTAATAAAGAAGAAGAGTATCTTCCAAGAGGATTGAAGATGGGTTTCTCAGTCAAAGATTAAGCTGCTACTTGAAGACATGTTAGTCTTCGGCCAGGACACTTGAAGACATTTTTCGGCAAGGAACTCTTGAAGACATCTTTCGGCAAGGATCACTTGATAGTGACTTCTGACATTCGTTCAAATGACCCAATTCTCAAGATGTTTCTTACCCTAAAATCATTTGCAAATCCTATATCTGATGAGGAAAATAATCAGAGAACTAATACGACAGAGGTTTCTCAGGGAGTCATAGAGCTCTGATGATTATATCAGAGGCTCTGATGAAATCTCAGAGACCTGATTCTGAGTATAAGTTCAGAGATATAATCAAAGATGTTTTTTTCATCAGAATAGGTTTTCCCTTCTCCAAAAAGCTTTTCTTTTGATTATCAAGCCAAGTCATGAAGATTTTACAATTTTTGACTTGCTCCCCCTTAAACATTGCTTATTTTCTTTTAAGCTCCCCCTAAACTGATGAGCTTATTCAAAGATTTAGCTTTTGAACTCCCCCTTAACTTGTGCAACTTTTGAAAAGATTTATGAAGATAACTATGAACAAGAGAGTTTCTGATGGACATAATTGAAACTCTGAAGAAAACAAGAATATATTGAAAAACTATGTTGGCAGAGCTCTGAGATAGACATCAGAAACTCTGTTGACATGAACCACCTAACTACTCTGTCAGATCTCTGAGATGGATGTCAGAGGCTCTGTTGATTTTATCAGAGTTTAGGAAGACATGTTCAGCATACCCATCTTGCTGATTAAGAAATTGAATCTCCTTTCATCAAGGGCTTTTGAAAACAGATCAGCAAGTTGGAAGTAAGTTGAAACAAATTACATTTCAATTGTCCTTTTTTCAACATGATCTTTGATAAAGTGGTACCTTATATCAATGTGCTTTGTCTTGGAGTGCTGAACTAGATTTGCTGTAATTGCTATTGCACTCTTGGAATCACAGAGAATTGGAACTTTATTGTACTCCAGTCCATAGTCTCTGAGCTGTGTTTTCATCCATATGACTTGTGAACAACAACTAGCAGCATCAACATATTCTGCTTCTACTGTAGAGCACACATAGTTCTGCTTCTTGGATGTCCAACTTACCAGCTTATCTCCTAGCATTTGACAGCTACCAGAAGTACTCTTTCTGTCATTCCTGCATCCTCCATAATCTGAATTTGTATATGCTACAAGCTCAAAGCCAGAGTTAAAAGGATACCAGTGACCCATGAATTGAGTCCCTTTGAGATATTTATAAATTCTTTTGACATCGGACAAATGGGATTCCTTATGATTAGCTTGGAATCTAGCACAAAGACAGGTTGCAAACATTATGTCAGGTCTGCTAGCAATTAAGTACAGAAGTGACCCTATCATGCCTCTGTAGTTCTTGACATCCACAGATTGACCCTCTGGATCATGGTCAAGTTTAACTCTGGTGGCAATAGAAGTTTTCATAGGATTTGAGTTGTTGAGCTTATACTTTTTCAAAATATCAAAGACATATTTTGATTGACTTATAAAGGTGCCTCTGATGGATTGTTTTACTTGTAATCCAAGGAAGAAAGAACGTTCTCCCATCATGCTCATCTTATACTTACTTTTCATTAACTCCTCAAACCTATCACAATACTTTTGTTTAGTAGACCCAAAGATAATATTATCAACATATCTGTACCAGAAGTAAATCATTTTTATATCTCCTAATGAATAAGGTAGTATCCACAGTACCTTTTTCAAAATGGTTGATCAACAGAAAAGTGGACAAAGTTTCATACCAGGCTCTGGGAGCTTGTTTAAGGCCATACAGAGCTTTGTCTAGCTTGTACACATGATCTAGAAACTATGAGCTTTCAAAACCTGGAGGTTACTGGACATATACTTCTTCATTTAGTTTGTCATTCAGAAAGGCAGATTTCACATCCATTTGATAGACCTTGAATCCTTTGTGTGCAGTATAGGCTAGGAAGATTCTGATTGTCTCGAGCCCAGCCACTGGTGCAAAGGTTTCATCATAATCAATACCCTATTCTTGGCAATATCCTTTTGCAACCAACCTTGCTTTGTTTTTGATGATTATCCCATCTTCATCTTTCTTATTCCTGAAAACCCACTTGGTTCCAATAGCTGCTTTATCTTTTGGAAGTGGAACCAAGGACCAAACTTTATTTCTCTCAAATTCCAGAAGCTCATCTTGCATGGCTTCAATCCAGTTTGGGTCTTCCAGGGCTTCAATGATCTTCTTTGGCTAAATCATGCTCAAAAAGTTCACAAAGAAGGCTTCATTTGCTGTAGCAGACCTGGTCTTTACACCATCTTCAGTAGCACCTATGATCTGGTGATTTGGGTGGTCCTTTGTCTATCTAGTCATAGGAGCAGTGACAAGAGGTGGTGTCTGTGCTTCTGAAGGAAAAAGGTGTGTTACAGCTCTAGAGCTCTAGGGATTGGCAACAGGGCTCTGAGGCACATTGCTCTGAAGAGTGGCTTCATTGCTCTGTAGAGTACCAGGGCTCTGAGAAGGTGAACTCTCATATATGTATTTTCTTCCAACATTTGTCATCACTGGTGATGATGGTTCACGTTCAGGTTCTTCTTCTGATTGTTGTCTGGAGTTTTGTCCTTGAGTTTGACCTGTAGTCAGAGAAGTAGACCGTGAAGTATTTGAAGGACCAAACAGAGATGTACCTGATTGTTGCTGGCCTTCAGAACTCTGAACTTGAATTCCTCTGATGATGACTTCAGAGGATTCTTCACCATCAAAGAAGTCATTAAATATCAGATTCATATTTTCTTCTCTTGTTTTGGAGGTACTAGGCTACTCTGTTGTATGTATCCTCTCTGATGATTAGCTTTCAGAGACACTTGATGATCTTTCATCAAATGATACATTGATGCTTTCTTGAATGACCTTTTTTCTTAAGTTGTAGACTCTGTAGGCTTTTGAAGTTAGAGAATATCCAATGAGTTTTCCTTCATCAGCCTTTCTGCCAATCTTTCTCAATTGATCTCTGTCATTCAAGATGTAGCACTTGCAACCAAAAATATGAAAGTATTTCACATTTGGTCTTCTATTGTTGATCAGCTCATAAGCAGTCTTCTTAAATCTCTTTACAATGACAACCCTGTATTGGGTAAAACATGCTATTGAGACTACTTCTGCCCAGAAGTTGATGGGAAGATCAGATTCTGCTAACATAGTTCTGGAAGCTTCCACCAGAGTTCTGTTCTTTCTCTCAACAACACTGTTAGGGAAATATTTGGTTGAATAGAAGTTCAAGGGCTAAATGTTAATTCTTTATTTTGAGCTGTATTAGTGAACGGGTCGTGGGCTTGTTGCCACGGCCCATTAGTATATAATGTTCATTAGCTTAGAAAAATAAGCTAGTTGTCATTTTACTTTCCTGAACTCTATTGTAAACACTCTGCAATTTGAAAGCGAATTGGATGACCAGTTGAAATCATACCGTATTGTTATTCATCTATTGATTTCTTATTGTTCGTTGCACGAATCTGAGACTCACAATTGGTATCAGAGCAGACGGACGAATCGATTCAAAGTGTTTTCATTGATTTCTGGTAAGTTTTCTGAACACAGTCGACTTATTCTTTTCTATAAAACTCATATTTTGATTCAGATTAAATTGCTTCGTTTCGTTTATAGCATTCTTTTAGCATTATCTTTCTTAGCGATTCTGCAATTTTTCTCGCTCCAATTCGATCGTTTGAGTGGTTTTTAAGCATAATCAAAGTTTTGGTTTTTGAGTTCTGTTCATATCAAGAATCGAAATTTTTATTCAAAATCGTGCTATTTTGCTTGACTATCGATTTGGGTATTGTTATTTTGCTATTTTGGAAAGTTACTAATCTTTTAGGATCGAATTAAAGCAACCCTAGTCGAATTCCATCGCAATTTGAAACTCCAGCCGTAGTTTTCGGACACCAGCCGTAGTTTCCGGACACCACTCAACTTTCCAGAACTTCGCTAATTCTTTCCGGATACCACTCAGCTTTCCGGGTAAGTTCTCTTTTCATAAGCTTTCCGAGTACAATTGTTCCGGACACCTAAAGTTTCCAGTAAATTATTTTATCCGGACAACTCAAAGTTTCCGATAAAATTGATTCTTTCCGGATACCCAATTCATCCGGTAAGCATTTCATCCGGAAAGCATCTCATCCGGATACCAAATTCATCCGGTAAGTGTTCTGTTTGCTATTTTTCATTCGGAAACTCTTGTCATCCGGAAACCCATTGTTATCCGGAAACCTTAGTTATCCGGACACACTTACTTTATCCTGATACTTCTGCTAAGTAGTCACATTCACACTAAATCTGATCCGGACACTTCCAGATCAGACATCACATCCGGATTCCTATCCGGTAAGTTCAGTTCTGTTGATTTCTTACCTGTTTCTAGAACAAATCATTCGTAGAACCTGCGTTAGGACTTCACTCTTAGTGCCTTGCGTTAGGTTATCACTTTGAATCAAACAATTCGTCCGACGATCACTCAAGTGCAACTGAAGATGTCGTCACACGACACTCTTGCTATCGGCACCGATTCCAGACCACCTTGTCTCTACCAAGGTGAGTACAGCCAGTGGAGGGATAGATTTATAATCTTCATTGAGTCGAAGGATAACTTCAAGTATATTTGGCGAGCTTTAGAAAACGGGCCAATCCCTACACCCATGAAGACCATTCCACCAGCTGCAGAAGGTAGTGATCCTCACATCGTGAAAAAGACACTCACTGATATGACTGACGACGAAAGAGGCATGCTTGAGGGAGAAAAGCATGCTGAAAGATTCCTTGTCCAAGCTCTACCCAACACGATCTACACTGCCATCGACAGCTACAAAGAGACAACAAAGGGCATGTGGGATCAGGTCGAGAAGATGATGCGCGGGAGCGAAGTCGGGAATCAATTGAAGATCAACAGCTCCATAACCAAGTTCGATGGGTTTAAGCAGCGCACCGGTGAATCCCTCTCTCAAACCTATGAACGCTTCTGTCTCATTCTCAATGAGCTCCACAAGAACCAGATCAATCGTTATAACACGGAGAATTCTCTTAAGTTCCTCAACAACCTCTCGCCTGAGTGGAAAGTATTTGCATCACACGTCAAGCACAACCACTTAATGGAGAAAGTCGGCATCCATGAGTTGTATGAGATGCTTCTTCAAGACGAAGATGAGGTAATGGAAATTCTGAACGAGAAGAAGGCTGCATCCAAGCCAGCTGCTGATCCTCTAGCACTCATGTCTTCCAAACGAGGGAAATCTTCTGGCCGTCACTCCAAACGTGCCCAAAAGCAAAGCGAGTCTGAGTCAGAACCTGAAGAAAAAGAAGACAGTGATTCTGATTCTGAAGTAGATGGCATTAAGAAAGCAATGGCCCTGCTCTCCAAATCCTTCCAACAAAAGTTCTATAAGAAGCCGACGTCTAATAATCAGCGCTACTCCACCTCCTCCAACAAGCGCCATGATTATCAAGACAAATATGAAGGAAAGAGGAAAGATGATGAGTCCAACCAGTCGGACAAGAAGGAGAAGACAAGGAAAGATGACTGCAAGTCTGACTCAAAGAAGAAAGACGAACCCGTGACATGCTATAACTGCGGGAAGCTTGGTCATTTTGCGAAAGACTGTAGAAGGCCTGTTGTAAAGAATGCTCACTACTACAAGGCGAAGCTCGCATTGGAAGAATAGAAGGAAGCTGGAGCAGCTCTGCTTATGGAAGACGACTACTGGTTGGGTCGTTCTGATGATGAAAGCAAATCTGATGGTGTTGATGCTTTCATGGGATACCACTCTCCTGCCGATGAAGAAAAGGGAAAGACAAGTCAGGTATGTGAATCTAACCAACAAGATTTCTTTAATCAAATGCAATCACTTGCTGAATGGGTAGATTCCTTCAAGGTCACCTCTGATGAACAACTGCTTGAGATTAGATCACTATCTGAAAAGCTAGATGTTCAAAAGCGCATAACTGAGAAATATAAGTCTGAAAATGCTAATTTAAAAGAAACATGCAAAAATCTTTCAATAGCACCCAAGGACTTAAGGGCCAAAATATCTGAACTTCAGTCACAGTTTGATCAGTGTGTGGATGAGAAAGCAGAAATTGTCTATCAATGTTCTGCTCTTCAAATTCAGCACAAGGAGTTTGTCTCTAAAATACTTGATCTTGAAACTAAACTCCACAAGAGAGGTCAAACTGATCAGACCATCCATATGAATAAACCTAAGGATTTCACTTATTTTAACAAGGAATGGGGAATCGGATATGATAACCCACACTACTTGAAAAAGGGTATATCCAAAAGACCTACACTGTATGATTTTGGTTGTTTTGGAATAGAGAAAATTTATCCGGAATATGCAATAAAATGGTCTGGTCCTCTTGAACCTGAAAAGGAAGAGGAAACTGAGGAATATAAGCGCGCACACACATCTAAAATGCAACTACCTTTTTTTTATGAGCCTTTAAGTTATTATTATGAGAAAAATCAAAAGAAGTACCTCTCGAATGACTATTTCGATTGCTATAAGGTTGTAACGCCCAAGGATTCCTCTAAGAAGGATGAGGTCCAAGCAATCGAAACCAAGACTGAGACAGATGAGTTCAAGCTCTATGTTCCCCCTCTCATCTTGGAAGCAAAGATAGTCGAGTTGGAGGAGTCACTCGAGAAAGAAAGGTCAAGTTTTCAAAAGGAAAAACAAGCACTAATCACGGAACTTGAGAATTTAAAATCCGTCAAAATCGAAGTCGTGCCGGATGAAGGACAGGAAACCCTTCGGTGTGAAATCAATAAGCTCACATCAAAACTGGCTGCCTTGGCAACAGATGCGATGTAGGAGCATACGAGAAATGGTCAACTCCAAGAGCAGATTGACCAACTGCAAACTGAAAAGCAGATTTCACCCGAACTTTCCTCAAGCTCATCTGATACGTCTTCGTGTAAAGCTTTCATTGGAAAAATATTTTCTACACAAGACGGTCAAGATTCTCAAGATAAGAGTGTTTTAAGGAATTTGAATTCTGATTTTTTCTTAGCTTTCGCACCAAATTTCCCAAAGCACACTGACACAAAGTGTTCCTCGCCTTCCTCGACCGATCCAAGTCCTGTAATTCCGGATGTCGATTTTTCTGAATACATGAACTCTGAAGGCAACTCTGATGAAGAGTTTGAGTCGTTCCCCTTCGACAAACCTCTTTCGAGTCATACTGATTTTCTGTCTCCAGTAGTCAATCGACGAGTCAATTTTCTAAAGGGTGATTGTTCTAAAACAAAGACCCCAGCTGTGATTAAGATTTCCAAAACTAAGCCTGTTTCTCAAAAACAATCACAGCCGAGGCAACAGACCGAGCGATTGCCTGCCAAAAATCCTGCTTCCTCAAAAGCCACTGACCATGCTGTCCATGTTGTTTCAAATAAAAACGGTCGCGCTAAAAAGGATAACCAAAAGTGGCTAGCCAAGGAATCCATCGAGGATGCTGCATCAAAGTCTTTCAATACTGTTTTTACCCTAGAATGAACAAAAACGATTGTGCTTGGAATCATAGGAATGATTTTGTTAAAAGAGATGTTAATTTTTCGATGAAAATTTATTCCATTCAACAATTGATTCAATTATCGCATGATTGTTTGTGTTGTTCTAGTTGTGGTTGGAATGACTTTGATGATATTAATAATAATGATTGGTTTGGGTCATATCATATATATAATCATACACCCAAACGCAAACCCCGTAAAAACAAAAAGAAACACCATTTACAACGTGGTTCCCAATCAGAGGTTAAACCACAACAAGATAGGAAACCCACTTCAAAATGGGTTACTCCTACTGAGGTTAAACCTACACCTAAGAGGCAACCTGTGTCAAAGCAAGTTCCTACGAAGGGTGTCAAACCTAACCCTCCGAGACCTATGCAAATATGGGTACCCAAAGTTCGCTAAACTTGTTTTGCAGGATGGTCATGTGTGGTACTTAGACTATGGATGCTCCACACACATGACCGGAAGGAGGGAGCTTCTCACGAACTACAAGGAACAATATGGCAGAGACGTGAGATTTAGGAATGATGACAAAGCACATAGACGTTCGGTACCATTTCATTAAGGATCACGTTGAAAGAGGTACAATCGAACTCTACTTTGTAAATACAGAACATCAGTTAGCAGACCTATTTACAAAACCCTTGGACGAAAAATGTTTTAATACTCTAGTGTCCAAGTTAGGTATGCTAAATCTGAAGACTTGATCTGTTTGTGTGCCCGATACACGTTCCATACATCTACGAGAAGCTGTCTTCTTATCATCTGTTGTTCAAACTTCTGATAATTAAGCATACACTTTCTCGCGTTTGTATTCTACTTGTATAAGTTACACAGTTAGGTTGAGTCTCTGTATTTATTAAGTAGATTTCGTTTGTTTCCTTTCTTTCCACGTGTGTTTCTTTTCTTTCATACTGTCGTCTAATTTATTTGCTTATGTCTGTGCTTTCACGAGTATTCATGTGTTCAGGGGGAGCATGAACCGGTATCAGGTAAGTTCACTCCATTGTTGAGGGGGAGTGTCACACACAATTTTTTCTAAACTGCCATAAAGTTTTTTTGTGTGTGTTGATACTCCCGTGTGCATTTCACACTACGCGCACATTCTGAGGGGGAGCATATAACTGTATGTTCATCATTTGAGGGGGAGCGACACACCATATTTTTCTTTATATGTTTCAAAGTTTTTTTTGTGTTGATCTCCCCGTTTGCACAAAATTGCACAATCCGAGGGGGAGCAGAGAAAACCCCATGCTTAGTTTGAGGGGGAGCGAGAGAAGGTTCTTTCAAAATCCAAAGAGTCCTATTTTTTTGAAAAAATTGAAAGAACAGGGAATTTTTGTCTCAAATACCATTATGTCCGAACAGGTTTCCGGAAACCCATCTATCCGGACAGGTTTCTGGACCGGACACCTATCCGGACCGGATGGGTATCCGAGATGACCCATCTGGACTCTTGGTTCCATATAAAAGGATACCGGACACTCATTATTTCATTTTATCCGGAATCCTCGATAAACCCTAAACCTCTCTCACTTTCTCTCTCGTTCGGACTCTCACACAATCCGCGATTCTCACTCGCTTTTCGTTCCACAATCAGGTATGTTATTCATTTCCTCATATAGATCATTAGTACTAGAGTTTACTGCACATCAAACCTCAAATCACCACAGATTCAGTCAACCCAGGGTTTTCGAACCCGTGTTTCACGTCGAACATCATTCGCCTACTTTCAGGGTGTTTTTGACCAAATTACACCCTCTCGTATGCACACTCAATCAAATTGCAACTGCTTTGATGCTTGGGTAAATGTTTGCAAGCGTATTTGGGCGATATCGATCCATCCACAGTCGTCCGGACACATTCAAGTTGTCCAGAAACCACCCAAATCTAGATATTTTATCCGGACACCCCCAACGACATCCGGAAACCCATATTATATCCGGAAACCATCTTTGTCCAGAATGCTTGCCTTGTCCGGAAACTCTCTTCACATCCAGAAACCTTTGATGTCCGGATACTTTTATCCGGATACCATAGGTTGTCCGGAAACTTTTGTTTTCAAATGAGTTTGTCCGGACACCCCTGTGTTTATCAGTCCAGTACCTAGTTATCTCACTGCCAGTCCTCAATCTGTCTCAGATTGAGCACATTATGGCAAAGGTACGCGCCTGCACTTGGTCATCCGCCTTGATTACTAACTTTGGTTCTTTTTCAGATATTCCATGGCGGATCAAGAACAACAACAACATCCCGAAGAACAAATTCCTCCTCAAGAGGAATTTATCGATGAAGCAGCTGATAATGCTTTGGTCAATCCTGACCATGGCATCGAGATGGAAGACAACAATCACCAGTTGGACGCCGCTGAGTTCCGACCACAAGAGCAACAACGTGTGGTCGTGGACATACTACTAGGTCACCCTCTCCGTGAGGCCCTCACTGCTACAGCCGACGTCCCTACCCTATACGTTTATCAAGTATGGCTCACCGCACGAGTCATCACGGCTGCTAACTCTCAGACCATCACAACGCGGATCGACAACCATCCTTTCACGCTCACACCTGACGCGTTCCGCCGCTTGCTATCCCTACCAGAAGCCAACGCCGGAGGACATCAAGGATACGACCCCGCGGTCAATGACACGACTCTGTGTGCTCAAGTACGCGCTCTAGGCTACAACCGCGCCCTCGATCGACCTTCGACATTCAACCACAAATATCTGGCACCCATCTGGTACACGCTGTTCACCATACTAAATAGGTGTCTCTCATCCAGATGGAAGGGAATAGACCAGTGCACAGGCGACTTCTTGCGTCTATTCCATGCTGTGTGCTACAACAGACACGTCGACTTCGCGATGATTATATGGCGCGAGATGGTTCAAGCTATTCGGAATATCGGAGGTACGAAGCAAAAGAAATTCCTACCTTATCCTCGATTCCTCTCTCTGGCCATCAGACTACATATGGAGGCGAATCCAGCAATACCGCGACGCATTAACCATCCGGTATGTCCTCCTTTCCATTTACAATATATGGTGATTCGGTACCCGTCCAATGCCATAGCCATGCCCATACCTGAAGCCCTACTGGCACATACGGACCCCAATGCACCGAGTGTGGTATAATATAGGAGAGAGTTAGCTGCTCCCATGGTCCAGCCAGCGCCGGAGGGACCTCCCCTGGGAGATAGACCCGAGAGACGTGAGGGTCCTAGGACATGAGGAGGAAGGGCCCGGGCAGCAGGGGCTCCCAGGCGGGGTGTGTTGAGAATTCATGGGAGGGGAACAGGAGCGGGCGGTGCATTGGATATGCGACCCAGTACTACCCAAGCCGGACTAAGCCATCAAACCATTCCCACCACCCGAACCACGACCGAAGCAGGACCGTCGACTAGACTACACGAGGTCCAGGTCGTCACTGAAACCGAACGCCCCATGCTTCACCGTGACACCGATACATACATCTCTGACCCTCCTTCGCCTACCAGGCAAGTGGAAGATGTGGAATCTGACTCCACTGAATCCGATACAGATCGTACCATATGGGCAACACTAATCCCTACCCGTATCGGACCCAACCCAGATTTTACCGAAGGAATCCCATCTGACTCACCGACACCCCCACTTATCCCCACTACCCAGCCTGATATGGGAGACATAAGGAGAGAGGAGGGAGTCTTAGTTGAATAGTTAGAACATGTGAAACGGAGGGAATTGAGGTCGAAAGCGAACCAGGAAAGATTAAGCCGTAAAGATAAAGAGGCTTCTGAGCGACTCCAAACCAGCGTCATCCATGTAGCCACATCTACTATCCCGTCCTCATCCGTTGGGACAGGGTATTGAAGAAGCCGCCGTGGACCTAGCGGCACAATTGCACAACCTCCCTGGCCACTCACCCGTCTCTCAAAAGACGGGTGTTTCAACTTCTCACGGGGATATAGCACAACTTCTACCGGTCTCTCAATCGGAGAGTACGGGTATTGAAACAAGAGACCAACAACCCCCGGTCTCGACTTCTTTGAGTGCACTATTGATTCTAGAGCCATTTGTTAATGTTACGTCTTTGGCTAGGACACAGGATGAGACTCACCAAATCGATGCTCTTCGTGACTCGATCGGAACTTCCATAGTGTCTCCGCCTTTCAGCGGAACGCGAGGATCGGAAGGAAATCCATCCACGGCTACCCCTATGCCAACCGTGAACGTAGGTGGCTCTACCTCTAAGGTAGATGCCTCAACGGGTAATCTAAGTGATCCCGGAGTTATTTTCCCAGACTTTGTGTCAAAGGGATATCTGGACGGCGCCCTAACGACTGTCCGCGAGGCCATGGAGCAGCGATTCACCAATGAGCTCGACAAACTATAGACTCTGATCAAAGGTAAAGAGAAGATGGTCGAACCTGAAACTGCACCGACACCACCACCATCTCCCATTCAACCTATCTATTCAGTGGATACTTTGAAGACCATGCTCCTAACTCAGTTGCTCCAACACCAAGATACCGATGCCTCTACCGAAGCAGACCTGGTTTCAGTGCTACAATCCCAGGTCAATGCTCCTTCGGCATCCGTTACATCACAATTGGACCAGCTTGACACAACTCTTAAGGACGTACAACAAGCGCTCAAAATGCTATCCGAGAGAGTCGCCTCACTCGAAGACACTTGCAAGAGTCAAGCTGGCGGACTCAAGCGACGGCACGATGACCAGGATGATCCTGATTACCGTGAGGGGGAGAACAAGAGACTACGCTTGTCCGAGTCCGCTTCAATCATCCCTGAAACTACTGAGGTTCAACTGGAACCTTCAACTGCGGCTACTGTTACCGAAACCGAACCCGAAGCAGAGTTTCCTTTAATCGAGATGGTCATGGATATGGACATCTCTGATGACGAAGACCCGATGGTTGAAAAGCCCGAGGGAGCAACACAGGAATTGGTCACATATGAAGCATCAGATAGGACCGAACTACAACTGATTGATCCAGACTCACAGATTGACCGGGAGACCGAAAATGCATGGTATGAAAAAGCCGCCAGCGCTGTAAATCTCCAGGTAAACCTGATCTTTCCTACTGATGAAGACGACAACGTTGACTATGACCAGTTTCTGCTGCAAAATCTTTATGTTACACCCGTTCACTCTGCTCAAGCCGCCGAAACTTCTATAAGACCCGAAACTTCAACTGCTGCAAATCTGACATCTCCTCAACAACCAACATCTTCTGATCATCCTCCTTCTCAACAACAACAAATCCTATGGGAGAAGATCACAATATTTATTCCTCACCTGGAGGAATCACTGAAAAGGCTGTTCGTTCACAGGTTACGCCCTATCGAGCCTTCCTTTTGCCATGGTATTTACAGTTCCGACCCAGAATACCAAAGCCAGTACATAAACGCAATGAAGCGATGCCTGCCAGTTATCCAAGTCCGAACAAAGCACAGGATCACCGAAGTGCTCAACGTCCAAACAGGTAGAATTCTTTAAGTTATGTTTCCCGTTTTCACCGTCCGACGAGAAGACGAAAATGAATGGTGATTTTCCGAAGCTGACTTCAAGAACCTCCGACCATTCGACTTCTATGATATACTGATGACCTCCGAACCAGAACCATCCGACCGCTTCATGTAACCAAAGCGCTCGAAGCTGTTCATCGATTTCTAGTCTGTACAATTGTTAATGCCAAAAATCGTCCTGAAGGATAACTTAAGGTTGATTGTGGAGCTTAACAACTAAAGAAAGGAATCTTATGACAAAGCGTGCGACAAAGACAAAAAATTGTAAAGAGACAAGAATTTTGGTGACGCGGGAAAAACCTCAACGAGGAAAAAACCCGCGGACGATTGTGGATGTCGTCGCTGCACTATGATCGCCAAACAGGGGCGATATCCTTTGTTTCTGGTGTCGAGAGTACAATGATTACAATACAAATGACTTGAAATGTAAAAATAACAAGTGTATCTAATGTAAAACTAGTGTGTCGTGTGCTAAGACTGCTGGTCGAGAGTGTAAATCGAGCGTCGAGAGCGATCACTTGAGAGAAAGTTCTTTGCTCTGGATGTTCTTGAGTATGCAGTGTGATTCCAGAATTCGATGATCCAAATGATGGCTTTGTCTTCGTATTTATAGTCTTCGCATGCATTTAATGACTCCATGAATTCTTCTAGTAACGGTCTCAACGGTCTCTGTTGTTTAATGTTCATAACTGCTCTGTCGGTTTCGTCCGTTGGTCATAAATTACGTTTGACCTGCATTAAATGATGAAATCATAACACAAGAGTCGTACGTTAGTCGGTCAAGGTCGTGTGTTTCTACACGACGGTCGAGTGTCGAGAGGTACGTTCGACTCTGGCTTTGGTCAAAAGACGGAGTGTTTGTGATTTGACTTTGTTACAAGAGAAGTGCAATAAACGTTCTTAATGTCTTGGTCGTGGTCGAGACCTGTGATTTTTTACCCAAACAGTTTGCCCCCAAAATTTGAAAAAGTGGAGTGGCAATTTCAAATTTCGAAAGTTTTTTAAATTTTGCTAGTCGGACGTCTAGGGTCGTGACACGTGTAAAAAAATCTTTTTAGTTACCTTGGAATTGGATCAGTCCAATTCTAACTGAATGGGAAGTCGAAAAGGGGATAAGGTCGTGACGTCATGCTGACGCCCGATCGTGCATAACAGCTGTATTTTCCAGGTGTCGACGATCTGTCGAGCATTTGAAAAGACAGGGACACGTGTCGACGATCAAGAGGCTCAACCTGACACGATCATTTGCATAAATAAAGACCTTTCGACGGATCTTTTATACTTTTCGATTTCAAAGAGTTTTTAGGAGAGATTTCCCTTGATTTATTTGCTGTTTTTTGCCGAATCTTTTCCCAACTGGTGAGAGATCTTGGATTGGTTAGAGATTTCGAGGGCACCTTATAAGGTATGATTTCTTGGTTTTTCGTAAGTCGAATACTAGAAAACTCCGAGAAATGTATCAATTAAGTCTGTAGGTTTCTGCTGAAGATCTTGATGACCTAAAAAATCTAGTATTCCACTCGTCTTTAGCGGAGGTGTTTCTACTCGAGTTTTAACATCGGTCCAGTTAATGCCCCGATTCTGGAGATTCTGGCCTCTTTTGTTTTTATGTTCATCACATAATGTTTCCCTTTAATAAGTTTTTTAGGAGAATCGTGGACGAAGGTGCCCACTAGTTCTGCTAAGAGAGCGACACAAGTTGAGTTTGCTCGAAAAAGTAAAGACAAGGGATAAAAGACCTCGACTGCTGCGTCTGGGTCTTTACCAAAGACGAGGATGACGATTCTGAGAGAAACGTCTTCGAAGGTTGATGACTCATCGAGAGTCATTGTGTCTGAGGAGGTGAAGGCACCGATTACGATTGACGCGACGTTCGTGGACCATGCGCGTCTGGCGACGATGTCCCCTGCAGCCACATCTTTCCCTTTGTCAGCCGACAAGAGAAAGTGTGCAAAGACGGGAGAGGGTGAGAAGGAAATCACGACGGTCATCTTTACGTTGTCGTCAGACCTCTTAGCTGACAATGTCCTTGACGGGACGAAATTTTTTCCGCATCTGGGGAAATATCGGCTCTCATCTTTCGGGGAGCGTTTTCGAGGGGTCTTCGTCGAAGAGACGGGATCGAATGTAGCCGGAATGGCGTTCTTGGTAAGTTTCTTTTTCAAAGCTTATGTTTCGATGTTTTTTGTTAACATATTTCTTTGCATTTTTCAGGCATTTCAATCTTCTCTCGCTCGATGTGTGAAGATAGAGACGACTAAAGGTTTAGTGTTTTCCGCCCATGAGAGGGGGAACACCACGTTGGATTGGAAGTCGATTGTCGAGAGCTACGGAAAATAACATATTCCTTCCTCCAACCTTAACATTAATCTTAAGAGCCGCATTCTCAAAATACTGCGGACTCTTCTTCGTAACATGTCGTGGCGTATGGTATTGGGAAACAACTCCCAGCTTTGTCTTACATACTCATTTGATCCTGGCATAAGTTCTTAAAGTCTTTCTAGGACCGGAGGCTCCATCAACATTCAAGGGGGGATCTGGTCGAGCACGATCTGACATATGTTAGGCAAGGATTCGCTTATCTTCGCCGTCGAACGAACTTGCCTTAGGTCGTGGCCTTAGGTAAAGACGCGACCGATGCTATTACTTAGCCTTAGGATAGATTTGTTATTTATGCTCGATCGTTGGTGATCGAGTTATCTAATGTAATAGTTGATTCGATGAATGGAATTTTTATTTCGCACATCTCTTTGTTTTACACGTCCTATACGTAAACATAACGTTTAATTGCGAATTTTAATCGGGGGAGAAAACATACGACTTAGGCATCCATTGTAATATAATGACTAGGATATAAGTCATACATTTGAATTGTATTAGCAAACATATGTAACCGATGTGTTCATCAAGACCATACAAATTTTTCTAAGTCTTAGAAACTTAGATCAGGTGAAATGTTGGACTCGATCGTACGTCGTTCCTGAATCGTGCGTCCCTACGATAGAATAAGCAAGTCATAGACTTGAACACTTATATCATGCGACCTTGCAAGATTAAAGTCGTGTAATAGACTTATGTCGTGCGATCTGCGAATAAACGATGTCAGGGGTTGGTCGTTGGATAGCCAACTACCCTCCGATGCTTAAGTTAGTAATCATCATGGTGAAAAATTGTGTTAGAAAAGGAAAGAGATTTAAAAGAAATACCTTTTTAAATGCGTCGCATTCCAGCTACGTAGGATATCTTGATTGTCGAGGGTTTGGAGCCGATAGACACCTTTACCCATGACTTCTGAGATACACTAAGGACCTTCCCATTTAGTGGAAAGCTTACCAGCGTTGAGCTCTTGAGTGCTTTGAAACACTCGTCTTAGGACGTAGTCGCCTACTTGAAATTTTTTAACTTTAACATTTTTGTTGAAGTGTCGTTCGACCACTTGCTTTTGTGATGCCATTTTGACCACTGCTGATTCTCTGAGTTCCTCTAGAGCATCGAGGTCATAACTTAGGTCAACCAGATTGTGGTCGACGGAAGTATGTCTCGAAGTTGGGAGTTGAACCTCGACTGGTAGAACTGCTTCACAACCATAAACTAAAGAGAAAGGGGTTTGTCCTGTGGACGTGCGAGGCGTCGTGCGATTTGCCCACAGGACCGAAGGGAGTTCTTCGACCCACCTACCCTTCGCAGCTTGCAACCTCTTCTTAATTGAAGCGATGATGGTCTTATTGCTTGATTCAGCAAGTCCATTTGCCTGAGGATATCTGGGCGTCGAGGTCGTCAGCTTGATGCTGCGATCTTCACAGAATTGTTGAGTCCTGCTGCTTATGAATTGGGACCCATTGTCGCAGAAAATTTTGGATGGAATCCCACACCTGCATATGATATTAGTCTGGATAAAAGAGATGACTTCCTTGTCCCGAACTTGGGAAAAGGCAGCTGCTTCTACCCATTTGGAGAAATAATCCGTAAGTACGAGGAGAAATACCTTTTGCCCCGGGGCAGGCGGTAGCTTGCCGACAATGTCCATACCCCACCTCATGAAGGGCCATGGGATAAGCGTCGAGTGTAAAGGTTCAGAAGGTTTACGAGTCATACCTGAATGTCGTTGACAGGGATCACAGTTTTGAACGTACCTAACGGCATCTTGTCGCAGCGTCGGCCAAAAGTAACCTTTCCGGAGTGATTGCCACACTCCCCATCGTGCATTTCTTGGAGGATCTTTTGAACTTGATTCTTACTGACGACGCATCTCAGGTTTAAACCGGTCGACGATCGTCGATAGAGTTTATCTCCGATCATGACGTACCTGGATGCTTTGAACCGGATCTTCCGAGCTTCCATCTTGTCTTCTGGGAGTTGGTCGTGTACAAGAAAATTCTGAATGTCAAATGACCAATCATCTTCTTGCTCTTCGATCTGGACGACATCGTCATTCTCGATGGACGACGTCACTAGATGAATCAGAGGAACGACTAGGGCGGACCCAAGGTTTGCTAAGGCGTCGGCTTGAGTATTCTGATCCCTCGGGATTTGTTCAATAGAAAATGATTTGAATTTTTCCGAATTTTCTTTCGCTACCTTTAGGTACGACGTCATTTTTGAATCTTTGGCTGCGAATTCTTCATTCATCTGGTTCACGACCAGAAGAGAATCGCTTCTTACATGTAGCGAGGTTGCCCCCGAGTCGTGGGCCATATCCATCCCTACGATCAGGGCTTCGTACTCAGCTTCATTGTTGGTGGCTTTGAAATCGCATCGCACGAAATATACCATCTTGCCCCCCTGTGGCGACTTTAAGACGACGCCAAGTCCTGATCCCCTGACGTTGGATGATCGGTCGACGTGTAAGGTCCAAGGCACGTCGTCGTGAGTCGCCACAGTAGACACTTCGAGTTCTGCCTCTTTTCCCAATTCAGGACTAAAGTCGGCGATGAAATCAGCTAGTGCTTGCGACTTGATCGCTGTCCTGGGTTTGAAATCGATATCGTAACTGCTGAGATATATGCTCCATTTCGCCAATCGACCTGTCAACTCAGGTTTTCTCAAGACGGGCTTGATGGGATAGTTAGTAACGACAGTAATCAGGTGTGATTCGAAATAATGCCGTGATTTCTTTGCGGCTGTAACAAGCGACAAGAGCAGTTTTTCCATAGAGAGATACCTGGTTTCGGCGTCCAAGAGGGATTTACTTACATAGTAGATCAGAAGTTGCTGCTTTTCATCTTCCCGTGTCAGGACGACACTAACTGCATTTGGACTAACAGCTAAATATAAGTGCAAGGTCTCATGATCGTGAGGCTTCGACAGCAAGGGCGGTGACGTCATGTATTTTTTCAATTTTTGTAGCGCTTGCTCATGGTCATTGGTCCAATCGAAGCCATTATTTTTCCTGAGGACATTGTAAAATAAATGACATCTGTCTGAGGATCGAGAGATAAACCTGTTCAAAGCTACTACTCGACCAGTGAGCTTTTGGACCTCCTTGAAATTTCTCGGAGACTTAATCTCGATAATGGCTTTGATCTGGTCGGGAATGGGTTCGATTCCCCGACGAGTGACCATGTAGCCTAAGAATTTCCCGGCACTGACGCCAAAGGAACACTTCGTCGGATTGAGCTTCATGCTGTACCTCCGAAGGATGTCGAACGACTGCCTCAGATGCTCGACGTGGTCGACAGCTTGCTTCGACTTGACGAGCATGTCGTCGATGTAAACTTCCATCGTGTCGCCGAGATGATCTTTGAACATCTTATTCACCAGACGTTGGTAGGTAGAACCTGCATTTTTAGTCCGAAAGGCATAACTTTATAACAGTAAATACCTCGATCTGTCATGAACGCAGTTTCTCCTGGTCATCGACGTGCATCAGGATCTGATGGTACCCAGAATAAGCGTCTATGAATGTTAATAATTCATGCCCTGCTGTCGCGTCGACCATGGCGTCGATATGTGGCAATGGAAATGTGTCTTTTGGACAAGCTTTGTTGAGATCTGTGAAGTCGATACAGACTCTCCACTTGCCATTTTTCTTCGCCACGACCACGACATTAGCAAGCCAATCGGGATATTTTACTTCTCGAATTTTCCCCGTCTTGAGGAGGTTGTCGACCTCGTCATTTATCACCTTATTCCTTTCAGGAGCAAATTTCCTGCGCTTTTGCTTAATAGTTTTGAAAGATGGGTCGACATTGAGCTTATGGGAAATGACGCCAGGGTCTATACCGACCATATCGTCGTGCGACCAGGGAAAGCAATCGGCATACTCCTGCAAGAAAGATATTATCTTGCCCTTTAGGCATGGATCGAGGGATGAGCCTACAAGGATTTTCTGGTTAGGCTTGCTCTGGTCCAGGACGATTTCCTCCAGGCGATAATCGTCCACTATCGCAGGAGAATCCTACGCATTCTCCAGCTTCTCATGTATTTGGGCAGCGGTTTGATCAGGGTTTCCATTACCCGCCATTTTCCTGAAACAGAAAACAGGGGAAACTACAAGAAACCGTTAGTAAGACGCACGTTTGTCAAAGATTTTCTCTAGATGGGGTCCGACGGATGGCGCAAAACTGTTAATGCCAAAAATCGTCCAGAAGGATAACTTAAGGTTGATTGTGGAGCTTAACAACTAAAGAAAGGAATCTTATGACAAAGCGTGCGACAAAGACATAGAATCGTAAAGTGACAAGAATTTTGGTGACGCGGGAAAAACCTTCCACGAGGAAAAAACCCGTGGCGACTGTGGATGTCACCGCTGCACTATGATCGCCAAACAGGGACGATATCCTTTGTTTCTGGTGTCGAGAGTACAATGATTACAATACAAATGACGTGAAATGTGAAAATAACCAGTGTATCGAATGTAAAACTAGTGTGTCGTGTGCTAAGACTGCTGGTCGAGAGTGTAAATCGAGCGTTGAGAGCGACCACTTGAGAGAAAGTTCTTTGCTTTGGATGTTGTTGAGTATGCAGTGTGATTCCAGAATTCGATGATACAAATGATGGCTTTGTCTTTGTATTTATAGTCTTCGCATGCATTTAATGACTCCATGAATTCTTCTAGTAACGGTCACAACGGTCTCTGTTGTTTAATGTTCATAACTGTTCTGTCGGTTTCGTCCGTTGGTCATAAACGACGTTTGACCTGCATTAAATGATGAAATCATAACAGAAGAGTCGTACGTTAGTCGGTCGAGGTCGTGCGTTTCTACACGACGGTCGAGTGTCGAGAGGTACGTTCGACTCTGGCTTTGGTCAAAAGACGGAGTATTTTTTATTTGACTTTACTACAAGAGAAGTGCAATAAACGTTCTTAATGTCTTGGTCGTGGTCGAGACATGTGAATTTTTACCCAAACAACATATATGATGTCCTATCTTACAGACTTCCAAATGGCAATCGAGAACAGAGCAAAGAAGATAAACCTGATAAAGCCGAATCTGAAAGCGCCCAAACAGAAGATGTATCCCGAGAACGCACTGCTTCTAGAACCAGAATTTGGGATTGTATACCTCAACGAATAGAAAGAAAATAGGGTTCTCCGCTTCAGCCAGGTCGACAGATTTAGCGATGGCACGCTCTTCAAAGTCCAAGATGCTCTTCGAAAAACCATCACTTTCGAATCCGAAAATAGAAGGCTCTCGTATGTTCCCAACTCCAACGAGATAACCGCATGAAAAGCCTTAGAAGTGATTGAAGAACGCATTGACTACCGCCGAGCCATCAGAACGTTCGAGATACACTTTGCGCTTCGAAAGAGATACGTTGATAACTGGCGCGAACTCGAACTTCGATTCAAAGGGGGAGATTGTTAGGGCAATATTTGGTTGAATAGAAGTTCAAGGGCTAAATGTTAATTCTTTATTTTGAGCCTTATTAGTGAACGGGCCGTGGGCTTGTTGCCACGGGCCCATTAGTATATAACGTTCATTAGCTTAGAAAAATAAGCTAGTTGTCATTTTACTTTCCTGAACTCTATTGTAAACACTCTGCAATTTGAAAGTGAATTGGATGACCAGTTGAAATCATACCGTATTGTTATTCATCTATTGATTTCTTATTGTTCGTTGCACGAATCTGAGACTCACAAACACCATTTTGTTGAGGAGTTCTTGCAGTAGAGAAGTCCTGGGAAATTCCTTCCTTTGTAAGGTAGGAATAAATTTTGGCATTCTTAAACTCAGTACAATTATCACTTCTCAGCTTTTGGATCTTCAAACTTAACAGAACCTGAATTCTTTTCAACAAATTTATCAATATTTCTAGGGCAATTGTGATCACTCTTTGTTCTGTGTGAAGCTCTTTTAAGCTTACCCAATTCACAAGAAGAACAAAGATGGTCTTTGTCAAATTTAAGAGCATGCAGACCTTTTACTAAGTTAAGTTTCACAAGCTTGTCAAGATTTGAAAAATTCAAGTGAGCAAATCTTTTTTGTCAGAGCCAGGCATCTTTATTCACAGAGACTAAACAGAGTCTCTTTGAATTAGATTTTTGGTTTGGATTGAAATTCATTTAATAAAGATTGCCTTTTCTATCAGCTCTGAGAAGCTCTTGACCAGATTCAGAAACTAACAGAGAACAATACCTTTTCTTAAAATTAACATCAAAACCATGATCAAAAAGTTGACTTATACTAAGCAAAGTATGATTTAACCCTTCTACATAAGCAACTTTTGAAACTGAAACACCTCCATTGGTTAAAACACCATATCCTCTAATCTGTCCTTGTCCATCTCCTCCAAAAGTTACTGCACCTCCATTTTTTTCTTTAAATGAGGCCAGCAGCTCCTTATTGCCAGTCATGTGCCTGGAACATCCAGAGTCCAAGTACCAGATTTGCATATGTGGCTTCTGCAAGACAGATTAGTTTCTTTTAGGTACCCTTTGCATAATGGGTCTTTTCTTGTTAGGCTTGGGGGTGCTTGTTGTTTTACCTTCTGGCTTTCCATTCTTTGATGGCGTTCCAGAGGTTTTTCTCTACTTGTTCTGAGAGTTGGTCTTAGGATTTGTCCTTTCTGGTGACCAATTCAGAATGTAGTGAGGACCATTAAGATAATTTTGCAACTTCAACAGAAGTTTAATACAATTGCAATTGACAGAACATGGGAATGATTGATGCAAATTGCTGTTTTTATTTATCATCTTTGGATTACATGCCTTTTGAGAACAAAAAATTATATAATCAGATGCTTTTACAAACTTCCTATCTAGATTGGTTTTCCTGAAACTGGCATTCCTCTCTGGATGTGATTCCTTGGACCAATAAGATTTTCCTCTTTGATTCACTGCATAATGAGAAATAGGTGAGTCATTAACTTTCCATTTTCCTTTCTGTTCTGGAGTGAACCTTATAGGTTTGTAGACATAAGGCACAAGGTTTGGTTCACAGAAACATTCTTGTCTTTCTCTTTTCTTTTCTCTTCTAATTCCTCAGAAGACAAGATTCTGGCACCCATGTTTTTAAAATCATGGCATAGTGGGATTCTGGATTGGTTCTTTGAAACAGGTATGACATTGTTTAAAATTCCAGACCCAACAAATGCCTGTTTGGTTTGTGCAAGATGGTTTGTAGTGCACAAAAAATCTGCTCATCCACCTCAGAGTCAGAGTCAGAATCAGAGTCTAAAAAGTCTCTGGTGGCTCTGTTAGAGGTGAGAGTCTTTGTGGGTTTCTGACAGAAGTTTGCTCTGGAGGAATCAGAGAAGTTCAAATATTTGATGGTACACGTTTTGAATTTTTTGAGCTTGGGTTTTAAAGCATCAGAAATGGAGTTTTCTTCTAAAACTCTTTGTAGATCTTCTTTAAATGAAGTCCTCACATCTTCAGAGGTAGGAGAGAATACTGGAGCTTTAGGGTTGAGTTTACTCTGAGTTTTGACATCAGATGGACCAACCACAGAAGTAGCAAGCTTCTGCTCCTTGAAAGAGTTAAAGTTCAAGATCTCATTGGGATCAAGACTTTTGGCAGAGTTAGAAATGATGATCTCAGCTTTTCCTTGATCATGAATTAACTTTAAAGGTGGTTCTGTAAACTTTTCATGACCAGAGGAGTCATAGCTGACATTCCTGAAACTTTGCTTTCTAGTCCTTGACCCATCTGAAGTTTTTGTTCTTTTAAAAACACTAGTACCAGTGAGTGCACCATCAGGCATTTGGACTTTCCCAACACAGAAGGTAGAGAACATAGATGTCTTCTTTCTTCCAGTGAAAGGGCCAAGGTCACTGAAACCTAGACCTTGAGTGTCCTGTTGAGAATTAATTTTAATGTGTACATCCTGTGCATCCTGGTACTTCTTTATCAGAAGCTCTTTCCTCTGTAAAGACTGATGTAAGACTTCCCTTTCCTTTTGAAAATAATTTTTAAGAGCAACAGAGTTAAGCCTTTCATACTCTGATCTCTTAACCTCTTCATACTTTAATCTAAAAACCTCTTCATATTCTTTGCATTTTTCATAAAATGAGGATTCCTTTTGTTTCTGTAACTCCTCTAGCTCAGATTTTCTTTAGAAATCTCTTCCTTCTCCATTTCTAAGAGACTTTTCTCTCTCTTGTAGAAGGACATATCTTTCTGAGCTAGTTTTCTCAGTTCTTTTTCCTCATAAAGTTTTTGTTTAAGGTTTTGAAATTCCTCAGCAAGCTTGGACACATTTGTTAGCTTCAATCTTCCTAATCATAAGAGTATTTAGAAGTAGTGAAAAATAGGCTAAGTGAAGAAAGCCTCTTACAGAGGCTCTGCCAGACTTACCGAGAGATCAAGGTCGAGAAGCTACAGAAGCTAAAGAGGCGTCCTACAGAAGCTCTGTCATACGCGCAAAGAAGACCAAAGACTCGGAATCCGGTGAAGACTGCTCTACAAAGGACCAGACCGCAGAACCTCTGTTGACACTTTACAGAGCCTCTGTGGTCCTCTCAAATGACTTGAAGATATTTATAATATCTTGCTACTGTTACTGGACCTGTTCATCAACTTGCATGGTAGCATGCCCTGTCCATCTTCAACGTGTCAAACTCTGATTGGATTCAATAGGGCTTAGTACATAATAGACGTCTGCTGCATTAAATGCAATAAAACACGTCCAACTGTTCATGCCATCAGTCCAACTATTCATACCATCCGTTCTGAATAGTACCTTATGCTTTATGGTCCCCTTAGAGTTGTATATAAGGAAGACTCATGTTGAGTTCTTCAATATCGAGAATTAAGAGATAAAAACATCAAGAACACATAGCTTATACACTTTGAGAGTCATATCTGTTTTAAAGCTTTGCTTACTCACTGTTCTTAAATATGTTCTTGATATATATATATATATATTCAGTAAACTTTGAGATATTATTTCCAGTTCACTGTTTATTTATATTGTGTTCTAAATCTATCAAACATATCTGTTAGTTCTTCAAATACGCTTCCGCATCAAACATAAACTCGAACTAATAGATCTGACAATCTTGTATAAGCAAAACAGGAACCAACAATTGGTATCAGAGCCTACCTTGATTTTCAATATCAAGTGATCCTCTTTGTTACAAGATTGATGATAGACATCATTCCTTTTTAACCTATTTCTCATTTCTAGGTTAAACCTCCATTAAAGTGTACTATGGGAATTGTTCAAACCCAGAAAACATTCCAGATCATCAGACTCATACTCTTTAATCATACTATCTTTTCAGAACCTTTACAATGACAAATACAAATAGCTTCTTCAATGCTGGTTCACTCACCAAGCCTCCTACTCTCCTTCGAGATGAGTATCCTCAATGGAAAATAAGAATGGTCCATTTCTTTGAGGGTACAGAAAAAAATCTAGTACAATATCTTTACAACCTTCCTCCTGTTCCCATGATAGTAGTACCACGAGTACCAGCTACTGCTGAATCTCCTGAAATCCCTGATCATAAAAAACCGAAGCCAAAAGAAGAATGGTCAAATGAAGATAAGGCAGAAGATGAAGTTGCACAAAAAACAAAAAGAATATTGATAATGGCTATCCCCAACGAACTTTTTCAATCCTTAGATGCATGCGAAACTGCGTACGATCTTTGGAAAGAATTAGAAAGACAGTTGGAAGGGGGTGCTAAAACACAGAAGAACCGAAGGGCACAGTACATAAATGAATATCATGCATTCAGAGCCTCTGCAACAGAATCTCTGCAAACGACGTACGACAGGTTCAACTCTCTCATAAACAAATGTAGAAAATCTGGCATTCACAGAACCTCAGAAGAAAATAATGTCATGTTTCTAAAAAGCCTGGATGATGAATGGCTCCAGCTGTCTATGTCCTTGCAAACAAACCAAGATCTAGACTCATGGACTCTCTCTGATCTCTATGGAACACTAGCCGCACAAGAACCTCAAATAGCACAGGCTAAAACACTAACCATTGCACCATATGCATTGGTTAGTAAATCTACAGAGGCTTCAGAGAGACCAAGAAATGAGAAAGCAACAGAGGAGAAGAAAAAGGAAAAGAAAAAGATAGTGATGATTGATAGCGAAGAAGACGAGCTGATAGAAGAAGAAATAACTCTTGCGTCATTAGCTAAATCCTTAGCTCTATTGACAAGAGAGTTCAGAGGAAACCAAAGAGGTTCAAGAAATGATCGATATGGCAGAGACAACCAAGGTGACAGTAGAGATAACAGAAGAAGAGAAGAATCAAGTGACCGACAGAGGTCAGATGATAGAAGTGACCGACAGAGGTCAAGCGACAGAAACTACATAAGTAGTGACCGACAGAGGACAGATGACAAGATGAGCCACATACAACAAGAATGCTACAAATGTGGCAAGCCTGGTCATTACGCAAACGAATGCCGATCGGAAAAAAGTGGAGACCGACTAAAATCCGAAGATCGAACTGGAAACACCTCTCAAGGCTGTTTCAACTGCGGGAACCCAAGTCATTTCGCTAATGAGTGCAGAAGCAGATCAAATCGCCCACAGAAGGAATCAACTTTTTACAAAAAGAATGCTGAGTATTACGCACAAAAATCCCTAATGGCGAACAAAGGGCATTCTGAGGTGAACAAAGAGGACTTCGAGTCAGACTCTACCTCTGATGAAGAATACACAACCAATGCCCTATTCTGTGGCATGGCAGAAGTCGACTCCGGCACTAACACTGAGGTATCTACTTCAAACTCTACCTCTTGTACTAATTCTGTAGATAATGATTCACTTAAACTTATTGAACTAAAAGAATTAAATGAAGGCATTCAGAAAAGACTCACCTTTAATGAGAGAGAAGTACGGCTTCTCACTCAAGAAAAAGCCAAAATTTTTGAAGAAAATGATAGAATAGAAAAGAATTGGAACAAAAATCTAGATCCTTAAAAAAACAAATTTCTGAATTAACCTCTGAGTTAAAAATCAAAACAAAAGAACTTTCAGTTTCCAGGAGTGAAACTACTGACATAAGAGCTCTCAAGGAATACTTTCAAAGAGAGAGAGAGAGGTACTTTTGCAAGATCTACTCAGAAGAGAAGTTTTACTCAAAAACTATAAAGATGCACAGAAGGTTTATGAAAAAGTAAACTCACAAATAGGAAGACGAGGTATAGGGTACGATGATATTACCCTAGGTGTTGAAGGCAAAAGAATTAAACCTCTGTCTTCTCTGTTTGTGTTGGGAAAAACAAACAAACCAGATTTTCCAAACTTACTCTCTGTAAGTAAAAGGGCTAAAATCTCTGTGGAACCTCACTTGAGGAAACATACGAAGATGATGAATGTGTGGTTTGAAAACACAGATTCATCATCTTCAACCTCTGTCAATAGAGGAATCAAACCAAAGAAATATCTGAAAACACAAGATCAGATTGGTATCTTTAAGTTTGGTAAACCAGAGACTCAAACGCAGGTTGCTTTTGTCTGTATGATAAATGTTAAAAAAAAATTATCAGCAGAAGCTCCTGAGTTTTCACCCACTTTTTCAGAAGAAGAACTTTCAGAAACAATTGAAAAGGAAATTGTGGAAGTATGGAAAACAAGCATTTTAGAAAACTTATGTACATCTTCTGTAGATAAACTTCTCGCTAAAGAGATCTTATCAGAAACCTCTGCCGTCTATGAAAATTATTTTACAGAGGAAGAAAGCTCGTATGATACATGCTCGGAAACTCCATCCTCTATCGAAAGAAATGAATCAACCTCTGTATATGAGGACGATTCATCTTCCGACGACTCAATGACTGATGTTTCATCAAGGATAGTTCACTATGACACAGAGGATGTTAAATTCTCCTCTGAAGTTCTTAACAGAACTATTTCTCCAAAAGAGAAAATCACAGAGATACCTATCTGCCCAGATTTTCTGAACATGTATTTAAAATTCAAAACCTCTGCTGAGCTTGATATGTTAGAGAAGACCTCTGTAGATCCTAAAAGTTCAAAATTGTCAAAACCTTTAAGGCGAATTAACGAAAATCCCACTTGGCAACAAAAGGGAACATGACCTAAAGTTAACAAATCTTTTTCCTCTGTGACATTGAAGAAAGATGTTCACCACAGAAGAGACTCACAGAAGGCAAGAACTAAACAAAGATTTTGCAATCAACATTCTAGTACTCATAGATCTTCTTGTAATAGGAAATCTTATGTTAAGGAAGAATGTAATGTGTAACACCCCGTTTCCCAATTTACGTGATTTAACTGTCTCTTTTGGGGTTGAGTTAATTTTTGGGTCGTTATGTACGTGTTCAAGAATCTAGGGGCCAGTTTATCAATTTTGTAAGATGAGGGTGTGTTTTGGCATGTATGTAAAGGGATGGAAACCCTAAACACCCTCATTTGCAGCCATTTGTTTCTTTAGCAAAGAAGAGAGAAAAGAGAAAGGGATTTTCGGAGTTCTTGTGAGCTGCTGTGAAAGATCGACCGATTCTCCTTCGTTAACCGTTGGATCGTCGTGAAATTTGGAAAGCGACTTCAAGACCCTCTAATATACATTCTGACCGGAGGGATTTGGCATCGGAGTTCCCAGTAGGGAGAACCAAGTGTCCGAAGTTGCTGTATTTTCCAGGCGGAGTTCTTGTGAGCTGCTGTGAAAGATCGACCGATTCTCCTTCGTTAACCGTTGGATCGTCGTGAAATTTGGACAGCGACTTCACGACCCTCTAATATACATTCTGACCTGAGGGATTTGGCATCGGAGTTCCCAGTAGAGAGAACCAAGTGTCCGAAGTTGCTGTATTTTTCCAGGCGAAAGATTTGGTGATTTTGGAAGATTCAAGTTGTGAAAGGTTCTAGGAGGATTGTTGTTCGCGGTCTAGAATTGCAAGGTATGTGTATTATGTTTAGAAATCAATAGAAATGGGGTGTATGAAATAGGATGTTTGGCAAGTTTTATGGTATTTGGACTATCCTAGCTATGTCATTTCGGGATGAGAGTTGGGATAGAATTAGAGTTCCATTTTTGGGCTTGTTATGATATGTGTATGTATGAATGTTATAGGTGGTACGAGGTGATTATTATACACTGTGAAGTACTTGGTAATTGACATCTTGACAGGTGAGTACTCTACCTATATTATGTAAGTTATGTGTATGTAGTTGGATTGCATGTGTGATTATGTGTATGTTTGGCTTTGCCAAAGAAAAGAGTACCTATGGTGGTAGTAATACCCCTAGGGAATATGTTATGTATGAAGAGGCCTGGTACCAGTGTCTAGTTATGACCTTCCTTATTGGCTTTGTGCCTTAAGGAATGGAAGGATGTTACATGTATGTGATTGCTATGTTTATGCAAGTATGTATGCATGATGATATGTGGTATAAGTGCGTGCTCACTAAGCGAAAGCTTACCCCGTTGTTATTCATCTTTTAGCGGCAAGTACATCTTCAAAGAATAAAGGAAAGGCTCCAGCTTGAAGCTTTTGGATTTGCGGCAGCTCAGCAGCTTATATTTTCTTTTGATGAATGATAGTTTTGGATTCTCTAAGCTTTTCAGTTGAATATTGTTTTTCTCAAACTTATTGGTTTTAAGTTGCAAACTTGTACTCTTTTCTATAAGATTATGGGATTTTATCTAAATGTTTTAATTACAAATCTTCCGCTGTATTTTAAGGTTAGTTTCCGTTAAATGAGTGTTTTAAAGATAAGGGATGTTACAGTTGGTATCAGAGCCTTGGTTTAAGGGATTCGGGCATTCACAAGTGGTGAGTGTTTGAACTTAAACCCAAGTGCTCAAGTTTTCAAATAAGTAACCTTTAAAAAAAAGCTGTTTCGTGTAAGAAAATGGTTTATAAGGAAAGGGTGTTTTAAAAGAAAAAGTTTTCACGGCTGAGCTGCGGTCCAGAGCATCAAGACGGGGGTGAGCACACTATTCCATATTAGGATTTATGATAAAGCATGTTCAGTTTTTGTGAAAGACCAGTTTTATAACTGTATTGGATGAGTAATTATGTTTATGTATGCTAGATATGGTCAATGTGACAAGGTTATGGTTTCAAGTATGTTTTGTTTGATGCATAATGTGAATTAGAATATGATTATAATGTTTATATGATAAGTGGTAGATATGGAAAATGTTGTGATATATATGTTAAAGGTACCAACTAAGCTGGGAATTGGAACCTTAGTGACGGTGTTGAGTCTAAACATGGAGGGTGTAATTATAATGGTATAAGGGCCCATACCATTGCAATTACATTGTACATGCCGGGACTTGATATAGTTGCAAAAGAATTCTATGAACCAGACAAGGTTGAGGGTTGGGTAGTAACATGCTAGAAAGGGATTTTGCTAAGAGAGTATAAGCAGAGGGTTTCTAAGGAGCATGTTAGAAAGAAAGACAACTAAGCTAGGACCTCTGGACTATGCTAGGAGTTTGCTCAGGGGGGGGGGATGTAGATGAATTATTCTAAAGTATCATGTTTATGTATCAGAATGGTGAACACTAGAAGGCAAGGCAAGAGACCGATTATTGTAGAGGATCAGGAAATTCCTGATCTGAGAGGTGTGATCGCTGCTGAGGTCGGGGAGGTTCTTCACGAGTTACTCCCAAGTCTCTTTGAGCAGGTAAAGCAGGAACTGGCTAATGAAATTCGTAGTCAGGTAGAGGCAGCTGTGGCCAGCAGGGCCAGTGGATCAGGGGGCTTGTCAGGCGTACAACCACGGGGGACAAGCTACAGAGATTTCTCGGCCTGTCAGCCGCCACAGTTTGAGGGGCAGAAGGACCCCGTAACCAGCACTCGTTGGATAGCTGAGGTGGAGGGTGCTTTCCGCACCAGTTTTTGTGCCGAGGAAGTCAAGGTTCGCTACGCATCGAACCTTTTGAGGAAGGCAGCGAAAGACTGGTGGAACCTTATTGTTCGTGCTCGGACGCCAGAACAAGTGGATAGCATGAATTGGGAACGGTTCAAGGAACTGTTCATGGAACAGTATGTGCCCCAAATTGAGGTAGAGAGACTCACAACTGAGTTTCTATCTATGGAGCAAACTACGGAGTCGGTGAACGAGATCACTGACAAGTTTTTGGAGCGGTCCCTTTTCTGTCCTGAGTATGTCAGGAATGAAAAGGCCAAAATGTACAGATATGGGAGAGTTTTGAAACAGGAGATTAGAGAATTTGTTGTTATGGTAAGGTGCACTGATTTTCAGCAGATGCACGAGGCGGCTCGGGCTAGAGAGCTCGAATTAGAGAGCCAAAGAAAGACAAGAAGGGCAGAAACGGTTCAGACTCAACCTCAGCAGACTAAGAGGTTCAAAACTGGGAGTCATAAACCGGAGGTAAAGAAAGAGTTCAAGAGAGAGCATCCCCGCTGTGGGAAGTGTGGACGACAGCATCCGGGAGAATGCCGTATGGGCTCCGGAACCTGTTACAAATGCGGGCAACCGGGTCATATCAGTCGAGACTGCAAGGCGACCGCAAAGATATGTTTTAAGTGCTACAAGCCGGGCCACTTTGCTGACGAGTGCCTAATGAATACCGGGTCGGTCCAGAACTCGGGAACCGCACCGGTGAAGATGCTAGAGGGTGGATTGGGAAAGAAGAACGATGCACCCAGGACTCGGGGGGGCGAGTGTTCCAGATGACCGTAGATGAAGCAAAGGAGGAGCCAGATGTCGTGACAGGTATTTTTCCTGTTAATGCATCACCTGCCCTTGTCTTATTTGACTCGGGAGCTACTAAATCTTTTGTTTCTTTATCGTTTTGTAAAGACTTTGCTATTGTAAAGGACAAGTTAGAGAGTCCGCTAGAAGTAGAAATAGCGGACGAGGAGTTTCGTTTTGTGAGTGATGTGTATAAAGGTAATGTAATAGAGATAGCCGGAGTGAAGTTTAGTATAGATCTTATTCCTATTGCGATGAGGGAAATAAATGTAGTAGTTGGGATAGATTGGCTTAGTCGGAATGGAGCGCGCATTGATTGTGAAAAACAGCAGGTAGTGATTCGAACCCCAAGTGGGGGAGAATTAACTATCTCGAGTGAAGGAAGAAAAGGGGTACCAAAGGTGTGCACTTTGGCCAAAGCTAGAAGATATGTGCACCATGGTGGTAGCAGTTACTTGGCATATATTGTTGATGAACGGGAGGAGAAAAAGAAGAGAACAGTGGCAGATGTACCAGTGGTCAGCGAGTTTCCGGATGTTTTCCCGGATGACTTGCCTGGCATTCCTCCCGAGAGGCAAGTGGAGTTCCGAATAGACTTGATTCCGGGGGCGGCACCGGTAGCAAAGGCTCCTTACCATTTGACACCTCCGGAGATGCATGAACTGTCTAAGCAGCTGGAGGAACTGTTGGATAAGGGTTTCATCCGCTCCAGTAGTTCACCTTGGGGAGCCCCTATCCTTTTCGTGAAAAAGAAGGACGGGTCGATGCGGATGTGCATCGACTATAGAGAGCTTAACAAGCTTACGGTGAAGAACAGATACCCGTTGCCGAGGATCGACGATCTCTTCGATCAACTTCAGGGAGCCGTTTGGTTCTCTAAGATAGATCTTCGCTCAGGGTACCACCAGTTGAAGGTCAGGGAAGAGGATGTTCACAAGACAGCGTTCAGAACCAGGTACGGGCATTTCGAGTTCATCGTGATGCCATTTGGACTGACGAACGCACCGGCGGCATTCATGGATCTTATGAATAGAGTTTGCAGACCGATGTTGGATAGGTCAGTCATCGTGTTTATAGACGATATACTGATCTACTCCAAGTCGAAGGAGGATCATATGGAGCATCTACGAGAGGTTTTGGAGATTTTGCGTAAGGAGCAGTTATATGCAAAGTTCTCCAAGTGTGATTTCTGGTTACAAGAGGTTCAATTTCTTGGACATCTTGTGAACCGAGAGGGTATCAAGGTAGACCCAGCGAAGGTGGAGGCAGTGATGAAGTGGGAAACCCCGAAGACTCCCACTGAGATTAGGAGTTTCCTTGGATTAGCCGGGTACTACCGCCGGTTCATCCAGGATTTCTCCAAGATAGCAGTTCCGTTGACGAAGCTGACGAGGAAGAACGAACGTTTCGTTTGGGGAGAGGAACAGAAAACAGCGTTCGAAACCTTAAGGAGAAAGTTATGCGAGGCTCCGGTGTTGACACTACCGGAGGGAGTTGAAGACATGACAGTCTACTGTGATGCGTCTTATCACGGGCTAGGCTGCGTTCTTATGCAGAGGGGAAGGGTGATTGCCTATGCGTCTCGTCAACTGAAGATGCATGAGGTGAATTACCCGACTCACGATTTGGAGCTTGCGGCAGTGGTGTTCGCTCTCAAGTTATGGCGGCACTACCTGTATGGGGTGAAGTGTACTATCTATACGGACCACAAGAGTCTTCGTTATTTCATGGATCAACAGAATTTGAACATGAGACAGCGGAGGTGGTTGGATGTGGTGAAGGATTATGATTGCGAGATTCTTTATCACCCGGGGAAGGCAAATGTCGTAGCGGATGCCTTGAGTAGAAGAGCGAGTAGTGTTCTACTTCGGGTACCGTTGATGAGACTAACAGTATCAACGTCGCTTCACGACTTGGTAAGAAGGTCTCAAGAGGAAGCGATCAAGGGTGAGAATCAGAAGAAGGAACGGATAAAGGGACAGGTGGATCAGTTAGTGCCCGACAGTCGAGGTCTATTGACTCGGTACGGTCGGGTATGGGTTCCAGTATCGTGTGAGGCAAGGCAGACACTTCTGGAGGAGGCGCATAAGTCAAGGTTCTCTATCCATCCCGGTGCTACTGAGATGTATAGAGATCTGAAGACTGACTACTGGTGGCCGGGGATGAAGAGGGACGTGGCTAAGTACGTGGAGAAATGTTTGACTTGTTTAAGGGTCAAAGCAGAGCATCAGAGACCGCACGGGAAGTTACAGCCATTAGAGATACCAGAGTGGAAGTGGGAGCATATAACAATGGATCTGATTACCAAGTTGCCTCGAACACCTAGGAATCATGATGCCATTTGGGTGGTTGTAGATAGGCTGACAAAGAGTGCCCATTTTATCGCGATCCGTGAAAGTTCATCTGCAGAAAAGTTAGCTGACATCTATGTCAGTGAAATTGTAGCAAGGCATGGGGTACCGGTAACAGTGATATCAGACAGGGATGTTCGGTTTACGTTGCGGTTTTGGGGGAAGTTCCATGAAGATTTGGGTACGAGACTTCAGTTCAGTACAGCCTTTCACCCACAGACGGACGGGCAAAGCGAGAGAACAATTCAGACTCTTGAGGATATGTTGAGAGCCTGTGTTTTGGATTTTGGGGGCAGCTGGGATACGTATTTACCGTTGGCTGAGTTCTCATACAACAACAGTTTCCATGCCAGTATTGGCATGCCTCCGTATGAGATGTTGTACGGGAGAAGGTGTAGGACTCCTATCTGTTGGGGAGAGGTAGGCCAGCGGGAGTTAAGCAGCACAGAAGTGGTTCAGAAAACGACGGAAAGTATTGAGATGATTCGGGATAGGCTACGAACCGCACAGAGTCGTCAAAAGAGTTACGCCGACAAGCGAAGGTCGGATTTGGAGTTCAACGTGGGAGATAATGTTTTGTTGAAGGTGTCACCTTGGAAAGGGGTGATCCGATTCCGGAAGAGGGGCAAGCTAGGCCCTAGGTTTATCGGACCTTTCAAGGTGATAGCACGGGTTGGGAAGGTTGCGTACCGGCTGGAGCTTCCGCCGGAACTCAGTCTGATACACAACACCTTCCACGTGTCTCAGTTGAGGAAGTGTTTAGCTGACGAGTCGGCGCATGTCCCTATAGATGACATACAGGTCGACGAACGGTTGAATTATATTGAGAGACCGATAGCAATCTTGGAAGGGAAGACCAAATCCTTGCGAAACAAGGAGACCAGCTTAGTGAAAGTTCAGTGGGAACACCGAAAAGGATCAGAATGGACATGGGAACCGGAAGCTGAGATGAGATCGAATTATCCGGAACTCTTCCAAGTCTGATCGATTTCGAGGACGAAATCCTGGTAAGTGGGGGAGAGTTGTAACACCCCGTTTCCCAATTTACGTGATTTAACTGTCTCTTTTGGGGTTGAGTTAATTTTTGGGTCGTTATGTACGTGTTCAAGAATCTAGGGGCCAGTTTATCAATTTTGTAAGATGAGGGTGTGTTTTGGCATGTATGTAAAGGGATGGAAACCCTAAACACCCTCATTTGCAGCCATTTGTTTCTTTAGCAAAGAAGAGAGAAAAGAGAAAGGGATTTTCGGAGTTCTTGTGAGCTGCTGTGAAAGATCGACCGATTCTCCTTCGTTAACCGTTGGATCGTCGTGAAATTTGGACAGCGACTTCATGACCCTCTAATATACATTCTGACCGGAGGGATTTGGCATCGGAGTTCCCAGTAGGGAGAACCAAGTGTCCGAAGTTGCTGTATTTTCCAGGCGGAGTTCTTGTGAGCTGCTGTGAAAGATCGACCGATTCTCCTTCGTTAACCGTTGGATCGTCGTGAAATTTGTACAGCGACTTCACGACCCTCTAATATACATTCTGACCGGAGGGATTTGGCATCGGAGTTCCCAGTAGAGAGAACCAAGTGTCCGAAGTTGCTGTATTTTTCCAGGCGAAAGATTTGGTGATTTTGGAAGATTCAAGTTGTGAAAGGTTCTAGGAGGATTGTTGTTCGCGGTCTAGAATTGCAAGGTATGTGTATTATGTTTAGAAATCAATAGAAATGGGGTGTATGAAATAGGATGTTTGGCAAGTTTTATGGTATTTGGACTATCCTAGCTCTGTCATTTCGGGATGAGAGTTGGGATAGAATTAGAGTTCCATTTTTGGGCTTGTTATGATATGTGTATGTATGAATGTTATAGGTGGTACGAGGTGATTATTATACACTGTGAAGTACTTGGTAATTGACATCTTGACAGGTGAGTACTCTACCTATATTATGTAAGTTATGTGTATGTAGTTGGATTGCATGTGTGATTATGTGTATGTTTGGCTTTGCCAAAGAAAAGAGTACCTATGGTGGTAGTAATACCCCTAGGGAATATGTTATGTATGAAGAGGCCTGGTACCAGTGTCTAGTTATGACCTTCCTTATTGGCTTTGTGCCTTAAGGAATGGAAGGATGTTACATGTATGTGATTGCTATGTTTATGCAAGTATGTATGCATGATGATATGTGGTATAAGTGCGTGCTCACTAAGCGAAAGCTTACCCCGTTGTTATTCATCTTTTAGCGGCAGGTACATCTTCAAAGAATAAAGGAAAGGCTCCAGCTTGAAGCTTTTGGATTTGCGGCAGCTCAGCAGCTTATATTTTCTTTTGATGAATGATAGTTTTGGATTCTCTAAGCTTTTCAGTTGAATATTGTTTTTCTCAAACTTATTGGTTTTAAGTTGCAAACTTGTACTCTTTTCTATAAGATTATGGGATTTTATCTAAATGTTTTAATTACAAATCTTCCGCTGTATTTTAAGGTTACTTTCCGTTAAATGAGTGTTTTAAAGATAAGGGATGTTACATAATGCCTCTGTGGCTCAGTTCAATAAATTCAATGAAAAGTTCAAGCAAATCACGTCTCATATTCAATACTGTCATTGCTTTGATCTTATGTTCAAATTAAATAATCACTTCTCAAGTCCAGATTGCTTTCTCTCCACTAAAATTAAAATTCCAAAGTCAGAACCTAGAAAGAAACAATCTGATTCTTCTACAAAAGATAAAATGTATTTCAAGAATGCTAAGGCAAACTTGAAAAATTCTAACAATATTGGACCCATGTGGATATGGGTACCTAAGTCTCTGTTATTATTTTACAGAAGCAGTTTGTGCCAATTTGGTATCTTGACTCTGGATGCTCAAGGCACATGACTGGCGACAGAAGTTTACTATCCACATACAAAGAAACACACGATGGTGGATCTGTAACTTTTGGAGACAACAAGAAGGGACGCATCAAAGGCTATGGAGTCATAAAGAAGTAAAACGTCTCTGTATACAAAGTTGCATATGTGAATGGCCTTAAACACAACCTACTCAGTGTAAGTCAACTCTGTGATACAGGATTTGATGTCTTGTTCAAAAGAACTTTCTGCTCTCTACAAAGTGAAGACACAGGAATGGAACTTCTGCGAGCCGAAAGAAGAGGTGATCTGTATCTAATGAATTTCAGTTCCAAGAACAAGGACAAAGTTTGCCTTGTAGCCTGCAAAAGTGAGGAAGCCTGGTTATGGCATAACAGGTTCTGTCACTTAAACTTTCACACCTTGGATAAGCTGGTCAAACTTGATCTAGTTAAAGGTTTGCCTAATGTTAAATTTAATAAGGATCACTTATGTTCTGCCTGTGAAATGGGAAAACTCAGAAGAGCTTCCCACAGAGGCAAAACAGATGTGTCTTGCACTAGACCTCTGTACATGCTTCATGTTGACCTCTGCGGTCCCATTGCCATACAGAGCCTAGGTGGCAAGAAATACATACTTGTCTTAATTGATGAGTATTCGCGTTTAACATGGGTTGAATTTGTTCGAAAGAAATCAGATGTTCCAATCATCTTGATAAATCTAATGAAAAGAATCCAAGTTCTTTATGAATGCAGAATACAGAAGTTAAGAAGTGACAATGGCACAGAATTTAAAAACTCTGTCATTGAAGCCTATCTTTCTACAGAAGGAATATCACAGAACTTCTCTGCCGCACGCACTCCACAGCAGAACGGCGTAGTCGAAAGAAAGAATCGAACGCTTGTGGAGGCCGCAAGAGCTATGCTATCAGCATGCGGATTGCCAATGAACTTTTAGGCAGAAGCGATTTCTACTGCTTGTTATACACAGAATCGTTCAACCATTGTGAAAAGACACCTCAAGACTCCTTACGAATTAATCAACAAAAGGCGGCCAAACATCAAAATTTTCCATGTGTTTGGATGTAAATGCTTTGTTTTAAACGACAGAGATTCCAGAGGAAAGTTTGAGGTAAAAGCTGACGAAGGCAAATTCATTGGATACTCTGCCACTTCCAAAGCCTACAGAGCATTCCTTACAAGGTCTCGCAAAATTGTTGAAAGCATCAATGTTTCTTTTGATGATTCATTCCAGAAGACTTCTGAACAAATCAGTTCAGAACTCAGACTTAAAGGGGAATCCTCTGGCATCTCACAAGCAAAAGAAGACTTAAATCGTCTATTTTTTGAGATGTTCCACGATGACATTGATCCCTCTGTTGGAACCATCAGAGCTTCTGAAGAACCATCTTCCATCGGTCAAAATCCAACAGGTATGACTCTAACTGGACCAAATAATGCTTCATCTTCTTCTGTAAATACTACAGATGCAAATGCCGAGGTAGAGATCACAGAAGATGAAACAACAAGGAAAACGACCACAGAAGCTGCTGAAAATCAAACTTCACAATCCACAGAGGAACCAATTACAGAGGATATAGAGGACCAAGTCTATACGTCCTCAGAGGAACAAACTCCACCACCTCTCATACCAATCATTCCACAAGCTGTAGGATCAACTACAAAGGCACACACTACTACAGAGGCTATACAAGAGGAAGAAGAACAACAAGAAGCCTCTAAAGAAAGATTCGATGACATTGATGACCACCTTCCACGCACAACTAAGTGGACAAAAAGCCATCCTCCAAGCCAAATAATCGGCGAACCTTCTGACACGGTAAAAACCAGGTCTGCCACTGCTAATTTTTGTTTCTTTACAAATTTTATTAGTGTGATAGAACCATAGAAGATTTCTGAAGCCCTAGATGACCCAAACTGGGTAGACGCCATACAAGAAGAGCATCTGCAGTTTGAGCATAACAGAGTATGGAATTTAGTACCTCTGCCACGAGGGAAACAGGCCATTGGGACTAAGTGGGTCTACAGAAATAAGAAGGATGAAGATGGAGTAGTCATCAGAAACAAAGCAAGATTAGTGGCCAAGGGATATAGACAAGAAGAAGGCATAGACTACGATGAGACTTTTGCCCCTGTCGCACGACTCGAAGCAATAAGAATATTCTTAGCCTTCGCAGCCCACAGAGGATTTAAAGTTTATCAGATGGACGTAAAATCAGCTTTTCTAAACGGTGAAATCCAAGAAGAGGTTTACGTAAATCAGCCACCAGGGTTTGAAAGCTCAAAGTTCCCAAGGCATGTATACTACCTTGAAAAGGCTCTGTACGGACTGAAACAGGCTCCAAGAGCATGGTACGAACGACTTTCTACTTTTCTTCTAGTCAATGGCTACAACAGAGGTACAACAGATACTACCTTATTCTATAAACGCAAAAACATTGAAATAATGCTTGTACAAATCTATGTGGACGACATAATTTTTGGGTCTACTAATACAGAGGAGTGCAAAATTTTTGAAAAACTCATGCAGAGTGAATTTGAAATGAGTATGATGGGAGAATTAACATTTTTCCTCGGACTCCAAGTCAAACAATCATCAGAAAGATTTTTTATAAATCAGGCAAAATACGTCTCTGACATTCTTTGCAAATATAGCCTTTCTGATACCTCTGCAATGAAAACTCCAATGGCCACTGGAAATAAGTTATCCTTAGATCCAGATGGCATCTCTGTAGAATGCACTCTCTACAGAGGCATGATTGGATCTCTGTTATACTAACAACAAGCAGACCTGACATTATGCATTCCACATGTCTTTGTGCACGTTATCAAGCTAATCCTAAGAAATCACAATATGATGCTGTTAAAAGAATCTTTAGATACCTAAAGGGGACCAAAAATCTTGGTCTCTGGTATCCACAGAACTCTGGCTTTTGTCTTAAAGCTTATACAGATTCAGACTATGGAGGATGCATGCTCGACAGAAAGAGTACCTCTGGGAGTTGTCAATTCCTAGGCGGTAAACTAGTCAGTTGGACCTCCAAAAAGCAGAACTGTGTATCAACATCTACGGCAAAAGCTGAATACGTTGCTGCTGCTAGCTGTTGTTCTCAGGTTCTATGGATGAAGACTCAGCTAAAAGACTACGTCCACATTCTATTCAAAATACCCATCTTCTGTGATTCCAAAAGTGCCATTTCCATCTCTGCCAATCCTGTGCAACATTCCAAAACCAAGCATATCGATATAAGGTACCACTTCTTGAAACATCATGTTGAACACGGTACAATCGAGATGCATTTCGTGCCAACAGAATATCAACTCGCGGACTTATTCACCAAAGCATTAGACGAGAAAAGATTCAATTTCTTGGTGGGTAAGTTAGGAATGATTAATATGACGTGAAATCCTCTGTAAGTATAGCTTTATCTTCTGTAAATAAGTATATATTTCTATTTTACTTAGCTTATTGCTTTGATTGATTTATTTCTGTATGTAAATTCTCAATCTTAAATAGTTCTTGATATCACAGAGCTTCTGTAGGTCTGCTCAGAACCTCTGACGACCCCCACAGAACCTATGGAAAACATGACCTATGTTCTATGCAAAACTTATCATTTTTTTTATCCAAGCATAGGTCAAGGGGGAGCAAAAGGAAATTATTTGATCTACAGAGGTGATTAGATCAAGGGGGAGCAAAAAGGGACCCTGAAATAATCTACAGAGATAAAACTTTCAAGGGGAAGCCAAAGAAGAGTGTCGATGAATCTATATCGACAGAAGTCAGACATCACTGCCGAGAAAAGAAGAACCAAAAAGGTATGTCTCTCGTACAAAAGGTTGTTGAAAACAGTTTTCTGGGACACAAATTGTCAAATATGTCCTAAATATACTGTGGATAACATTTCAAAAATCAAAAGATCAAAAAGTTTCATAAAATTTGAGTTATGAGAAATTTGAGGTCATAGAGCCTCTGCTGAGCTCAACAGAGGCTCTGCCAGAAATATGCTCTGTGATCGCAAATTTAACCTCTATCGATCTTTTGGAATGTTATCTCGGAAACCAAACACACACACCATGACCTTCTCGAACAAAACTTTTTTCATAACAGTTTTCTCGGACACCAACTTTCAAATATGTCCGAAAAACGTTTCTTAGTACAAATCAAAACTTGGATGATTAAAATCGTTGATAGATTTTTAGTTATAAGAAATTTTCTTTCATAGAGCTTCTGCTGGCCCTGACAGAGCTTCTGCAAGTTCCTACAGAGCCTCAAAACCTCTGAACGAAATTTCTTCACTAAAATCCTATTAATCCTCTCCAATGTCTTTACAAATGTTTTGGTTAAAGAAGAACCTACAGAGTCATGATAACAATGAGATATATGAGGCATGAATATCAAGATTTTCAAAATCACAGAGCTTCTGTAAACCACAGAGGTTCTGTCAATTTGTTACTTGGGCATTTCTGTAAAAATAACGGTTACTTTTACTGAGAGTGAATTTCATATGGCTAAGAACAACCCCACGCGCCTAGCATTAATGGGCCGCATACGACGCCCTGTCATCCTCTGACATGGCCTACGTGTCTCATTTTCATTGGGCGTACATGGAACGTTTTCTATGGAAAGTTGAACCCGCCGTTCTAACTTGAGTACGGATTCCAAATATTTATCCATTGCCATATATTTTTACTCTTTCGAATTCTACCATTTTACACTCATATAAAACCCAAGCTTACCTTCTCATAAAACCTTTACAAACTCTCATTCTTCTCCGGCGAAACCCTGCAAACGCTTGCAAGAATCCTATTCTTCTTACCAAATGGCTTCATCTTCTCAACCTATCTCCCCTGCACACTCTCCGGCGAACTCAGCGGAACATTCACCTGCTCATTCTGAACATTCAGAAAACCCCCACCTCGCCAAAAATATCGAACAAGATGATTCCGGCGACTCAGCAGACTTTGCTCCGACCACACATCTTCAAAACTTTATAGCAAAGGATCATTTCGAAAAGGTACTGCCAATCAAATCCAACAATTGCTATTTGGTCCCCTCTCCCACTGCTTTCGGCGAAGTACATGCCCTTCTTCTAAACATCATGGAAAATCATATCCTCTTCCCTCTACTTTCAAGAACCCCAAAGAAAATACCTGCTAGGTATTTGAACCAATTTTGGCAGAGCTGCAGATATGATAAAAATGATTCTTTGATCAAAGGATACATCTCAAAGCTAGAAAACTCAGAGCATCTAGAACTCAAATTTAATAGAACAATGTTTTCTCTGGAGTTCAATTTACCAACTAGATGTCTTCTGGGATTGAAAACATATGCAGAACAACCTACAGACGACGAGCTCTGTCGTTTTGTAGAAATGCTTGGGTACAACACCCACCTAAGGAAAAGAAATGACTTCCGCAGAGGCAGACTACCACCTCTGTGGAACACCTTGTTTTCAATCCTTAACATATGCCTGACAGGGAAGATAGGCAGCATTGATCAAAGCTCGCATCAGATCTTAACCATCATGTATGGGGTCTACTACGATCTCCCACTCGATTACTCGACCATCATGCTGCAGGAGATCATCAATACAATCGACAGAAAGAACAACACCCTGAAGGCTAAAGAGACTGATCCCACATATCTACCGCCTCTGCAATTCCAAAGAATCTTAGGAGTTCTGTTCGAACCTCTGCTAATGATGTAGAAATGGCCAATGGAAGGACAAATTCCCAAACAGTTCCCGATGAACAATAACATCTCCACCGATCATGCAGAAGGCTACAACCACTGCAGACCTCTTTCAAAAAGGCTTCTGAAATATGCAACGAACAAAACCCTTAAGCAAGAGTATATACGCGATCACATGACTCCAGAACCGATCCCTGTGACACCCCCGCGTTTAGGTGTCCCCTTAGGAACAATAGTTGTAAAACCCCTCTCTACAAAATCGAAGAAGAAGAAACTGGCAAAACATTTGGAAATCCAACGAAGTTTTATGGCCAAACGTGACGAGCTCATGGCAAAGAAATCTTCTTCTAAAGCCTCTGCCTCTACCCCAAAAACAAAGAAGAGGAAAACTGCAGAAGGCACCTCTACAAACATTGTAGAAGATCAATCTTCACCTCCTCGTGCCACAGAAGTTGGCTCCTCTGCTCCTCCCTCGTCTCCAAAACAGAAGAAGAAAAGAAAATCGAAAACCACAGAGGAAGGGGCACCAAAACCAAAGAGGAGGAAGACCAAAAAGAAGCTTGATAAATTGGTTACCATCGCAGAAGAGGAAACTGCAGAAGAAGGAACTGCCGAAGAAGAGGTCGCAGAAACCAGGGTCGAAGAAACTGCAGAAGAAGAAGTTGCAGAAGAGGGATATCACTCACCTTATCAATCCCCAGATCGATTCGCTCATCAAGGAAACTTAAACGATTTTCTTTAACACCCTGACTTTGCTAACACCCTAAATACAACTAGGTGGAATGCACCACCACTTGACCACCACACCACAGAAGAACAAGACTTCTCTATCTCTGGCATTGACACCAATCTGCAAGAAGATGATCAAACCCCCAGAGATTAACCATCTGAAACCCCTTACATTCTACAGAATCCCTTCATCCAACAGGGACTGGACGTCCACAGAAGGAGTCCAAGCCAAGCTTCAGAAGAAGGAATAGAAGAAATCGACTTGTCAGATGTTGAAACTAGGGAAAGGCTTAGGCTACAAGCAGAAGTTCTGTGGAACAGAGATGAGGTTAAAAAGGCCTTAGATAGAATGGAAGAAAAGGTAAAAGGGACAGAAAAAGATGTCGTAGAAGTAGAAGGCACACATCCTCAAACCCCTCCCAGTGCAACCCACACATCTAACTCCGCAGGTCTAGCTGCAGAAGGAGTTATTGAAAAAGAGCAGCACAGCTCGATCCAAACCCAACCCATCCAGCCAGAGGTCACTCTTTCGACTTCTGCGCCCACAGAAACCGGGGAATCCATTCCTAGGGAGTCTCCTCAGAGAGACTCACCTATAGTTCGTGATCAATCGCCCCAGATCACACTAGAACACCCAGCAGAGGAATTCGTTTCCTCTGCCACACACACACAACTAGGACCAAAACTTCTTTCAGAGAGAAGTAGTGAGCACAAAGACGAAGAGACTCTAGACAAGTCTCCAAGTCAACAGAAGGATAATCTAGTACCCACCTCTGGAGTGGATCTAGACAATGTCATTCACAGAACTTCTGTAGAGTCTGAAGCACTAGATGCTTCTGCTCAAAGATCAGATGGAAATCCTTCCACCCCCAACATACAAACAAGGGTGAACGAAGGTGTCCCAGGAGCAGGGACTCACTCTAGAGACGAATGTGTTCCTCCAGAGGTTACACCAGGGACACAAGTATCAAGGGATGAGTTCCAAACCCTTGTCACCTCTGTGAACCAAACCATGAAAGAGTTGCAAAGCTCTTTCACATCTTTTGCAGAGAAAACATCAACGGCCTTGCTAAATCTGAACACCAAAATGGACAGTCTGTCCACAGAGGTGAAAACGGCCATCACAGAGATGAAATCTTCTGCTCAAACAACTGCCACAACTACAGCCACTTCTGCTGCTAAAGATTTTGGAATAGCTGCAACATCTGCATTCAAGGAATCAGTCAAAATTTCCTTGAACAAATGAACAAGCAATCCAACAAATCATAGAGCATCACACCTGCAGAACTACAGAAGGCTCTGCAAAACGTTCAAGAAGAGGCAATGCGCAACACTACAATGATGCAGCCAAAAGACTACATGACCAGAGCACAGCTGACAGAGCTCAGGCAGAATGTCATAAACCAGGTCACAGAAGTCATTGTCTCCTTCACTACTGCAAATGCCAACTACGTCAAAGAGTTCAGAAAAAGTGTCGGCAGAATGCGCTTCAACACAGAAGCAGAGCTTGCAACTCTAATCGGCCTCTGTGATGATGTATGTGAGAAGTTGATGGCCGCAGGAGCAGAACTACCAAAGAAACCCAAAGCTTCCTGCAGAGTAGAGGGTACTTCTGATAAGAGTCAGGATGACTCTGATGATGACCATCCTGGTCCATCAGATCATCCTGAGGGGGAGAATATAAGGGAGAAAGCTACGACCAGAGGACTACAGGCTCCACCAATCGCAGCAGAACCAATCAACCAAGCCCCTCCAGAACAAACCCAAGATCAACAAACTCAACAAGCCACAGAGACAACACCCATCTTTGTGAAATCAACTCCTGAAGAAATCCATGTATCAGAAACAGATCAAAAAACCACAGAGGCAACAACCACCCCTGTGGTAATCATCTTGGAAGAAACTCCTCCAACAAACCAACAACCTGGAGAAAAAGATCAAAAGACCACAGAGACAACACCCACCTCTGTGGAATTCCCTACAATGTCTGGAGTAGATGTTCAACATTTGCCATCCTCTTCAGAAGAAAATCTTCACTCTCCAACTACAAAATCAACAGAAAAACCCCAAACCATACCAAGAAGAAAGTCTATTGCCCACAAACCAAAAAGAGCAACGACCTCTGCTTCTTCTGTTTTAAGGAAAATGCACAAAACAATGACTGATCGAATGTCGCAGAGAGAAGAAGAAATGCACAGGTTCACATTAGCTTTCCGAATGGCAAGAAGATTCGACATATCTCAACCCACAGAAACCAAGCTCACAGAAGAAATCACAAAAGAACCTCCCACAGAGGTTACAGAGCAAAACAAGCCAACAGAACCAACGCCACAGAAGTCCTCTCAAACACAAGTGTCAAAACCTACAGAGGCAACTCCCATCATTCCAACAGAAGCACAAACAACCAAACCCACAGAAGCAATAGGTTTTGTACCTCCAAAAGCCAAAGACAAGGGAAAGGCAAAAATGATAGAAGAGCCAAAGAAAAAGAAATCAGTGACCATCCGTCCGTCACTCCAAGAAGCGGCAAGTCATCCATCCGTCACAGTGACCAAAGACGAGGTTTTGTACCTCGCTCTTGTATCTTCAAAAAGCGGCAAGTCATCCATCCGTCACTCCAAGAAGGCCCAAGTGACCAGTGAATCAGAACAAGAATCTGAAGAATCAGAGGAAAGCGACTCTTACCCTAGCTGACTCAAATAAAGAAAACAATGACCCTAATCACCAAGACATTTCAGAGTAACAAGTTCTTCAAGAAACCTTCTTCTAATAATCAGCGCTACTCCACTACTCCCAACAAGCGCCATGATTATAAGGATTAATATGAAGGAAAAAGAAAGTCTGAAGAGCACAAGCAATCTGATAACAAGGAGAAGAATGAGAAGAATGATCGAAAGCCTATGTCAAAGAAGAAGGACGAGCCTGTTACGTGCTATAACTGCGGCAAATTAGGCCACTCTGCCAAAGACTGCCAAAAGCCAGTTGTGAGTAATGTGGAATACTACAAGGCAAAACTTTTGTTAGCAGAACATAAATCTTCAGAAAAGGCACTGCTAGTTGAAGACGACCACTTGCTAAATTGTTCTGACTGTGAAAGTGATTATGAAGATGCTGATGCTTTCATGGGCAACCACTCTCCTCCGTCAAAAAAAGCAAATCATTGTCAGGTATGTGCCCTTATCTATCAAAACTTAGTCGATCAGATGCAACCACTTGTTCAAAGAATAGAATCCCATAAGGCTTCCGCTAATGAACAACTGCTTGAAATTAATTCTTTAAAAGAAAAGCTAGATGTTCAAAAGAGAATCACTGAAAAGTACAAGTCCGATAATGCTAACCTAAAAGAAAAATGCACAAATCTTTCAATAGCACCAAATGACCTAAGGGCCAAGATATTTGAGTTGAATTTAAAGCTTGATCAGTGTGAGGATGAGAAAGCAGAGATTATCTATCAATGCTCCTCTATTCAAATTCAACACAAAGAGTTTGTTGCTAAAATAATTGATCTTGAAACCAAACTCCACAAAAGAGGTCAAACTGATCAAACAATTCATATGAACAAACCTAAGGAATTCACTTATTTCAATAAAGAATGGGGAATTGGGTATGACAACCCACAATAATTGAAAAAGGTTTTGACTATTAGGCCTACTCTATACGAGTTTAGTTTCTTTGATTTCGATAGAAAATACCCCGAATATGAGATCAAATGGACCATACCTCTCGAGGAAAAGGAAGAGGAAACTGAGGAATACAAACGCGCACACACCACTAAAATGCAATTACCATTTGCGTGTGAGGTTCTTAACTACTCTTACAAGAAAAATAAATCCAAGTACCTTTCGAATGACTACTTTGACGGCTATAAGGTTGCAAAGGCCAAGGATTCCGCTAACAAGGATAAGGCCCCAGCACCTGAACCCAAAACTGAGACGGATGAGTTTAAACACTATGTTCCTCCTCTTATTTTGGAATAAAAAATAGTCGAGTTAGAGGAGACACTCGAAAAGGAAAGGACTAATTTTCAAAAGGAAAAGCAACAGCTTCTAACTGAACTTGAGAAACTCAAATCCTCCAAAACCGAATCTCTGTCGGACGAGGAAAAGGAAATCCTTTGGAATGAAATCAATCGGCTCATATCAAAACTGCCTGCTTTGGCAACAGAAGTGATGCAAAAGCAAGTGAGTAAGTTTCAACTCCAAGAGAAACTTGATCTACTCCAAAACAAAAAGATGATTTCATCTGAACCTTCCTTGGACTCCTCCGACACATCTTCGTGTAAAGATGTTGGTCCCGAAGGGTTATACAAGTTTGTAGAAGGGGGGGTTGAATACAAACACACAGATTTTACTTTTCTAAATTGTTTATTGATAAATCATTAACAATTTACAGCTTGTTGTGGAAACAAGATTAAGGATAAACCTAAATCTAAACAAGTTGGAACACAAAGGTTTTCTTGCACTAAGAGAGATAAGGAAATTACTAATAATAACCTATCTAGAGATAAGGAAATGAACTTGTCCAGTGTTAGTAAGTTACTTCAAAAGAAGTGAGTTCATCTCTTTATATACTGCATGCATTTAATGCAAGTTGGTATACACTTTACACGTGTCATCGGCGGATTGGTTGCATGTCATTGACCTTTTTAGACAACCTTAGTAGCCGCATGAATGAACAATGTAGTATCAGAGTGGTTGTACGATTTCAGACAATAGGAGGTTCTTTTCTGACATTTCGTACGGAGTCATGCAAGGGTGGTTAAGATAAAAAGCACTTTGTACGGAGGACTTCATGATCAGCTTTCGTTGATTCAGAACATTATCATTATCTAATCAACAAATGATAAAGTTCAGCGATAGCTGAAGTCTTGTACTTGATACTTCACGTTGAGTGGACAAATCCGAGTCTTCGCTGATCCGCATCAGTTCATTAGGAGACTTGTCGCTGGTTCTTAAGCTTGATCTTCGACTTCAACGTAGAACCTATGTTGACGTGAAACTTGTCTTCAGGGATCATAAGTAAACAACTAACTTATCAGCGATCATCACAAGAACTGAACAGGCTCGGAACATTATGGTGAACAATGTTCGCTGAATGTTTAATCCAAAGAGTGAGAGTTCCTATCAGCGGTACTGTAAGATCTTAGTACTTATCAGCGATAGTGAAACTCTGATACATATTGTTTACTTACAATTTTCACTAAGTATATAAGAGAGGGTCATTATCAAATCACTGAGGGTTTGGATCAACAATCCCCCCCTATTTGATTATGACATAGCAACAGAGAAAATTGCTATTTAATGAAAACATAAGGATAAAAAGAACTCATAAAATATTTGTCCCTTTTACTGTTTTCTGGGATCTTTTCAGTACTGATGGAGTAAAGTACATTCGCTGAAATCTTTCTTTAAAACTTTGAATCAGGTTACAAAGGGAAAAGGAAAGATTACAAGTACGAGCGAAATAAATTACAAGTACAAAAGAATAACTAATACAATAGAGAAAAGGGCGATCATATCAGCTTATAAAGGGTTCTTCCTTAATGAGAAGTTCATCAAGGGTCTTTGATGTGGGAATCATCCAGTCAGGAACGGTTACACCTTGTTTTCTTTTGATCAGCGCTTCTTCAAAAATCAAGGGTTTCAGATGTCGTGCCTGAAGATCATTCCTAAAGTCACACCAGTAGATGAGATCTTTTAGCTGTTCGATGGGAGTGATGTGAAGTTCAGAGATGCGTTGAAAATGCTTTCCACCATCGTAGTCAAGGAAAAATATTCCGTAGGGTTCGCTTAAGACTTTTCCAGGGATGAAAGTCTCACCTTCAGGAAGAGATGTATCGAGTCCGGAAAGATCAGGGTCAGGACCAAGGACTTCAGCTCGGGAAAAACCAATACCTGTTTCATTTCGTATGATAGGACCATCATTAGAAGATTTTGACTTCTTCTTCTTTGCTAAGGCCTTTCTTTTCTGACTTTCGAAAGGAGGAGGAGGAGGAATATCCACACAAGAGTAGACCATGTCGATCTGCTTGTTTATCAGCTTTTCGAAAGGTTCTTTAGATTTAGATTGAGACTTCTGTATGGCTAACCTCATCTCCAACCATTCAGAGAGACCGAATTTCGTGACAGCTTCGGCATAGAATTTTTCGTAGTGGTCCTTGCCTCTGAATACCTCGATTTCAGCGATTGAAATTTTCAGGGTTGATCTTCCACTAATGAGTACCTTGTTGATTCTGGCAGGAGAGAATCTGTAATGTACCTTTTCTTTGCACCAGGCTAGAGTGGACTGAGACACAGTTCTCTTTTCTTCAGTTATCTTCTTGGCGTCTTCCCACAGCTGGCGTTGAACTTCAATTGGAGCTCTTTTTAGCTTGGGGTCTTTCACTGATCGTTGAGAAAGCTGGATGGCGTATTCTCTGTCCTTTTCTTCCTGTTCTTTTCTTTCAGCGAGTAGACGTTCAACTCTTATGTGATCATTGAATTCATTTTTAGAAATTTTGAACTTCTTAGGAATGGAAGGAAGTTGATCACATTTCGGATTTATTCGCTGAGCCTCGAACGTCTTTATTATTGCATCTCTTCTTCTCTGATCCTCTTCACTTAGCTTTTGAGGAGCCAAGGAAGGTCTGTTTGGATGAGCGAGCATTTGTTCTTCTGGTTCATCAGTCTCAGAGATCAAATCTAAGACTGGGATTATTTCTTCAGCAGCAGCTGGCATTATTGGTGAAGTCGCAGTTGTGGGAACTTTAGCAATATCCTCAAACAGGGGAGAGGACTGGCTGAAACACAGCGATCTTACAAGTAAGAACTTGGGTAGAATCAGAGATGAAATTGGTTCAAGTGTATAGGCTTGGATAGTAGAACTGATAGTGTATTGATAGAGGAGGGATGGAGTAAGAGATGTTTAGTGTACCTGACAAACCGGCTTTTCAAGCAAGATCGTCAGATTGCCATCTTCAGCGACGCTTATGCCTTTCTCAGCTTCAGATGCTGAGGGCTTTGTCTTGGTCCGCTCCCCTGATGGTTCATTTATCGAGATTCCCTTAAGAGCTAACGTCCTCTGAGAAGGCTTGACAATTAAGGAGTCATCATCATCTTCGTCGTCATCATCACTCTTTGGAGAAGATGATGGTTCATCATCAGATAGATCGATGTCTTCTTCGTCTTCAGCTTCAGATTCGGATTTATCAGCTTCTTCTTCGAGTTGCTCCCCCTCAGATACAGAGGCGAACTTCTCGGTTTCCTCAGGGTTTTCAACTCCCTGAGTTCCAGCGGTGGTTTCTTCAGCTGTCTTCTCACTCTCTTCAGCGAGGGTGAGGTCTTCAGTCTTCTTTTCCACGACAGATTCATCGTGGAGAAGGTCTTCAGTCTTCTTCTCCCCCTCTTCTTCATGATGAATAGGGGAGGAATGCGTTGACTCAACAGCTGTATCGGGTTCCCTGTCTTCTTGGCCAGGGACACCCACATAAACTTTAATCTTTGGTAATCTGTCTTCAAGGCCAGAAATAGCAGGATTGATCTTCTTGAGCTCAGTGCGATCCGCCGCTGTAAAATTTTCAGAAGCAGTGACAGGGGCGTTCGCTTTGTTCAGTAGCTGCTCCAACATTGTTTTCATCGAACCAACGTCAGTCTTTACAGAGCCTAAGTCAGTTGTTAGAGTGTTCACATTTGTCTTTACAGCAGACATATCACCTTCGAGTGTGCCAACCGATGTGTTCAGCGTTGTGACTTCGCTGGACATGGTGTCAACTGATTTCTTGATGTCGAGGTAGTCTGTGTAGATATCAGAGAGAACTTTGGCAAAATTGGTGAGTGATTTATCAACCTTCTCTAAGTCAGCTTTGGAGGCATTCTGTTCGACGACAATTGTCAGCTTTGTAAGATTCTCTCCAGCAGTTGTTACAGCTGAAGAGTTGTTGGAGAGAGTGGTGGTGAGACCTGTCAGCTTTGTCTCCATGGTTTTCAGAGAGGCGTTGATGTCTCCCAAATTAGGACCTGTAACAGATAAGTACTTGTGAACAAAGGAAAACTCAGAAGTTTGGGGTTCAGTTACAATGTATATGGTTTGGTGTGTACCTGCAGGAGGATTGATGAACTCGTCAAAATTACGGGTTCCTGAAAAATGTTCCATGTCATCTTCAAAAGTGCCCATGGGTTGTTCTGCAGGTCCTGTTTTCATCATTCCAGGAGTATCAGCTTTAGTTTCCGTAGGAATAACGGCAGCTCCAGTGATAACTGGAGGAGAGACCAATGGAGTAGAGAGAGAAGCAGAGGTTGAGAACTTGGGTTGGGTGCGAAGTTCAGCGTTGGATCCGCTGAGAATCACTTCTTCAGTCTGTTGAAAGACTGGAGGAGGTTGGGTAGATTCCAAGTTTGTAACCTCAGCGTTTAGAGACGCTGAAGTTTGGATGGAATGGATGGCTTGTTCAGGTGTGGCAGAGCGTACCACTGAACGTTCCTTCAGCTCTGCAGAATGAGCTGAGGAGTCTTCAGCACGAAATTGCTGGGGTTGCTCCTTGGTTAGCTTAGTCCTTTTGGAACTAAGTTGGGTAGTAGATTGTTTCCTTTTCTTTGAAGGAGGGGATTTTGTGGCCTGGGAATCAGCGAGGGGTGTTGTCGCTGAAGGAGCTATAGAAGTAGAAGAAGTAGGATTGAGAAGAGTTAGAAGGGTAGAAATACGTACCTCATTTTCCACCCGTTTGAAGTCAAGTACCTTAGGGCCAACCTGAGAGAGTTTCAGGTCACCCTCTTGCGGGTAGCTGTCTTTCAGGCCATATTGAAAGATGGCACTGATGAATCTTGGGTATGGAACCCATGAAGGTCTGTCAGCGGCAGAGTCTACTCTTTGCACCAAGTCATCTCAGATGATAGATGCCCAGTCAATATGTAGACCTTTCAGCAGAGCGTATCCCATTGCTTGCTGAGGTTGAGCGGCTTGGTCAGAGGATCCGGTCTTTGCAGTCATGCAGCTGATTAAGTGAGCGAAGATGAAGTTCATCTCGCTGGGCATTTTCGACTTCTTTAGCAAGGTCAGCTTCTTCTCGGGCTTCTTGTCTTTTCCAATTTCCCATACATAGCCCATTGCATCGAAAAATGTAATAAGGGCTTCTTTGTCAGCGAGCTTTTTGTGATCAGGGAGAGGAACAAAAGGTTTTTCTTTTGTAGCGTTGGGAAAGTTGAGAGCTTTGCGAATGATGGCATGTGTGATCTTTATCGTGCCATACTCAGTATCGCTGAGGATACAATCAATTGTCTTGGAGGGATCTATGGCGGATGGTAGCTGAGAGTGTCTGGCAGAGTACCATAATTAGGATAGTAGTAGCTGATTTGCAGGAGGTGTGATGGTCAGGGCTGTTGAAATGCAGCTATTCTTTAGGAAATTCACAGCATCTTTCAGATGTGTGACTTGCTTTCGAGGAGGAAACTCGAGAAGCGCAGAAAGGTTGTTCGTTTTGGTCCAATCTAGTTGTTCCAGAGTGAACTTAACCTGAGGAGCCTTGATAATTTCCACTTCCTCAGTATCAGCGGCGATGTTCTCAGCGGTAGCAGGAATGTCAGAAGATGCCATTTCTCTGTATTATCAGTTCAACCAAAGATGTTAACAAATAAGAATTATGTTAATATGGAAAGAGTTTCCAATAAGATGGTTCGAATTTTGTCCATTTCATTCAGACGAAAATGTCTTAATGAAGATTAGGGTTTTTCTTGTTTTTGAAAACGAAATGTAAAACCCATTTATTTTTGTTTTCCAGTTTTCCATGAAGAATTGAGATTCTGGAAACGAATGAAGAACAAGTTTAAGATATTCGCATTTAAACTTGAAGAACAACCATGAAATGGTTGTGTTCATAAAACCATGAAAGAAATGATTTCATTTTTAAGAAGTTCTTTTGTTTGATCTTGTATAAGCAAGGAGAAGATCAGAAACAAGTTATACGCATTTGATAAAAAAATAAGAACATATTAACCTTGATGTTTGATGAAGAAGATGATGAACAGTTTTTGAAGGTTTGAGAGCACAAATGCAACAGTGATTCTTTCTTGCGGAGGAAGATTGTTCGCGTAAAAGGAAAATATAAACCAAGAGTTTGTTTATATAGAGAGATTAGAGAGAGAAAATCTTGAGCGGGAAAATATTTTCATCATGACACGGACACGTGTTTGCATTTGATTGGAAGTTTGAACGAGACGTGCAAACGTGTGTCAGAAAGAAGAACGTGCCGGGGTTTATCCATTGCAATGACGTCACAACTGTCCTTTCATATTCTTTTAGGATGTCTATGAGGTTTTGAAAGCTCAGGGACTCTTTTACAAACATGAAGCACTTAATGGAAATATCAGTGATGGTTTAGAAATTTCATAATATCGCTGTTTAAGGAAGAGATATTCAGCGATGCATTTTTGAAATCTTGCATTTGCATGCGATTGTCAGAGAGAAAACATACCTTGATATCAGCTAACCAAGTTTATTCAGAGAGAGGATGATGAAATAGGTTATACAATTTTATTTTATCCATAGAACTATACAAGATGTATAATAGTATCGCTGATCAAATGTGAACCGCTGAAGATTTTACCCTTCAAAGTTCAGCATTCCAAGCTCGCTGATGAGAAAGTTGAATCTTGTCTCATCAAGAGGTTTGGTGAACAAATCAGCTAACTGATAATCAGTTGGGATAAAATGAAGTTCTATATCACCATTCATCACATGATCTCTGATAAAATGATATCTGATTTCTATGTGTTTTGTCTTTGAGTGTAGCACTTGATTGTTTGCTATAGCGATGGCACTTGTGCTGTCGCAATAGATTGGAATTTTGGAGAGCTGAAGATCATAGTCTAGTAGCTGATTTCTCATCCACAAGACTTGAGAACAACAGCTTCCAGCAGCTACATATTCAGCTTCAGCTGTGGAGGTGGACACTGAGTTTTGCTTTTTACTTGTCCAACTCACCAGCTTTCCACCCAGGAGCTGACATCCTCCTGTGGTGCTTTTCCTATCCAATTTGCAACCTGCAAAATCACTATCTGAATAGGCGATTAGATCGAATCCTGAGTCTTTGGGATACCAAAGACCTAGGTTCGCTGTACCCTTAAGGTATCGAAAAATTCGCTTTACAGCTTTCATATGAGATAACATAGGTTCAGCTTGATATCATGCACACAAACATGTTGCATACATAATATCGGGTCGGCTAGCTGTAAGATACAAGAGAGAGCCGATCATCCCACGGTACAGCGTGACATTAACAGGTATTCCCTTTGAATCCTTGTCAAGTGTCAGCGGTGGTGCCATAGGGGTTTTCATAGCTGAACTCTGAGTTAAATCGAATTTCTTCAGCATATCTTTAACATATTTTCCCTGATTAATAAAAGTTCCTTTTTCAGTTTGCTTAATCTGAAGACCAAGGAAATATGTTAGTTCACCCATCATGCTCATTTTATACTCATCTTTCATTCTATCAGCGAAACGAGTACACAGCTCAGGGTTAGTAGAGCCAAATATAATATCATCAACATATATCTGAACTAGAATGATATGACCTTTCACTTTTCTAAAGAATAGAGTTTTGTCAATCTTACCTCGCTCAAATTGTTCAATATGGAGATAAGTAGAGAGAGTGTCATACCATGCACGAGGAGCTTGCTTCAAGCCATAAAGTGCCTTATCCAGTTTATAAACATAACCTGGACGCTTAGGATCTGAGAATCCTGGAGGTTATTCCACATAGACTTCTTCATTCAGCTTTCCATTTAGAAACGCTGACTTAACATCCATCTGATGTACTTTGAAGTTTTTGTGAACAGCGTATGCTAAGAATAGACGAATAGACTCTAGTCTTGCTACTGGAGCAAATGTTTCGTCATAATCTATGCCTTCCTCTTGTCTGTATCCCTGAACAACAAGACGAGCCTTGTTGCGGGTTACAGTACCAGGTTCGTCCAACTTGTTTCGATAGACCCATTTAGTGCCTATCACGGTTTTATCAGTTGGTCTTCGAACAAGTTTCCAAACTTTGTTTCTTTCAAATTCAGTTAGCTCTTCTTGCATGGCGCTGACCCAGTTTGGATCTTTGAGGGCATCATCTATTTTCTTTGGTTCAGTTAGAGAAATAAAGTTGACAAATAAACAAATGTTACCTGCACTTCGTCGAGTCTGAACACCAGCGTTTGGATCACCAAGAATTTGATCAATTGGGTGATTTACAGTCCATCGCTGAGCCGAAGCATGAGACGCTGACTCATCCAGAACTAGAGGAGTTGAAGATGAAGCTTCAGCAGTTTCTGGAGTATCAGCCAAGAGAGGAGTAGGTGCATATGCCATTTCATTCACTGATTGCTGAGAAGTAGATGGGATGTCTGAGACATTTTGTTCAGCGGCAGGTATAGTGTTTAGAGGAATAGCTGAGACCCATGATGTTTCAGCTTCACTATTCTGCATGTTTGGGATGATAGTAGGACCATCATCTTCAACGGGATGAGCATGAGGAGTGGGAATGTCTTCTGAATCACCAAGATGAGAAAACATCCATTGATTCAGTTCTTCGGTATCAGCAGACGGTTTAGAGTTCGCTGACCGGGATTCGTCAAACGTGACGTGAATAGTTTCTTCTACAGTTTGTCTTCTACGATTGAAGACTCTGAAGGATTTGGAAACTGAGGAGTATCCAAGAAAGATTCCATCATCAGCCTTAGGATCAAACTTTCCAAGGGCATCTCTGTTGTTCAGTATGAAACACTAACATCCAAAGATGTGAAGAAAGCTGATTGAGGGCTTTCTCCCATGAAAAAGTTCATAGGCTGTCTTATTGAATCTTTTGACTATCAGCGACCTGTTTTGCGTAAAACAAGCAGTGTTGACAGCTTCTGCCCAAAATTGAGTAGGAAGTTGAGAATCGCTGAGCATTGAACGTGCAGCTTCAATAATTGTTCTATTTCTTCTTTCAGCGACTCCATTTTGTTGCGGTGTTCTCACTGAAGAAAAGTTGTGAGAAATACCCTTACTCTCAAAGAAGGAATCAAGAGAACTGTTTTTGAATTCAGTTCCATGATCACTCCTTATTGAGCGAACGATCAAGTTGTTCAGGGTTTCCATCTTCCGAACAAAGGTGATGAGTTCTTCAGGGGTGTCACACTTGGAACGGAGAAACATAACCCATGTGTAGCGAGAGAATTCATCAACTATGACCAGCGTATATTTCTTTCCAGCGATGGATTGTTTGTTAACAGGGCCAAACAAATCCATATGGAGTAGTTGTAGAGGAGATGACACTAAGGAGACTTTCTTTGACTTAAATCTTGCTTTGGTCTGCTTCCCTTTTTCACACGCTGAACATAAGGACTCTTTGGCGTATGAATGCTGAGGTAGACCAGTGACTAACTCTTTTGAAGAAAGAGTATTCAGTGTCTTAAAATTTAGATGAGAGAGCCTCTTATGCCATAGCCAGTTGACATCAGATGAGGATTTTGAGAAGAAACATGAGTTCTCAGTGGTTGTTGAGTCAATGTTTATTACATAAACATTTTCCAAACGATAACCGCTGAGAGCTATCTTCTCCTTTTTGTCAGTGACAAAGCAGGATTCCTTAGTGAAAATCACTTTGTTATCCTTGTCGCAAACTGACTGATGCTTAGAAGATTATGCTTCAGCCCTTCAACATATGCGACTCTTATGAAGGAAGTTGTACCATTTGAAAGTACACCATACCCTCGGGTATCTCCTTTTCCATTTCCACCAAAAGTCACAGAGGGACCCTTCTCTTCCTTGTATTCAGCGAGCAGGTTTTTCTTTCCAGTCATGTGTCTTCAGCATCCGCTATCGAGATACCAGATACCCTTCTTAACCTGCATTACAAAGGAAGATTAGTTTTTCTTGGGTACCCACTTAACCATGTATACACATTTGTCAGTGGAAGTAGTTGGAATGGAAGGTTCAGCAGTCTTCGCAGCATTTGAAGATTCAGCTTTGTCTTTCTTCACTTTAGTTAATTTCTTAACCTCAGTGGTAGGATTTACCTTGACCTGATTTGTACCAGGGTTGGTTTTCTTTACCTTGGGAGCATTCTTCACCTTAGCTATCTTTTCAGCTTAGGTGGCTGTGGGGCACTTACTAGCAATATGATTAGTGAGTCCACAGTGATAACATTTCCTATAACTAAAAGTAGTTCTAGGACCACTTGAATGCTGAATTTTTTATTTTGAATTAGAAGTACCGGCACCAAGTAAACTATTTGCTTTAGAAATAGGAGGAACATTCAGCTCTTCGGATTTCTTACCAAGGACATCCACTCTGAGTCTAGGAGTAGATCGCTGAATAGATCTAGTAGATCGCTGAATAGATCCACGCTGATTCGATCCAGAGATCTGAATCCTTGATCCAGAGGGATAGGTCACTGAAGCTTTAGAAGCATTCAGCATAGGTACTAAAGTACCCCTCTGAGGATTTTGGTAAATAACAATTCCTTTACCTTTATCTTTAAAGACAGAGGTAGGTTTTGGATAAACCATTTTCTCTTTACCTTTCGAGGTAGGAGTTTCCTCAGGGATTGGTGTAATGGACGAGGAGCACTGAGAAGATGAAGTATCAGCGACTGAGGATACGAACGTTCCAAATTTAAGCATTGAACGCTCAGTGGTTGGTTTTGGAGTTTCATACTTGTAACCCAGACCACGTTTATCACTCAGTGGAATCTGAGACTTAATTATCTCAGTGATCTTTGTTGAAGAATTACACCATCCTTCAACAGTAGCTTTTTCAGCTTTTAATGCAGCGATAGCTTCTGCTCGTTCGATTTTGACTAGCTGATTTAAATATACTTGATCTTTAAAATCATCTTTAATTTTACAAAGCTTTTCTATTTGAAGATGGCAGTTTTTAAGTTGTTCAGCGAGATCAAGGTTTTGGTTTTCAACCGCAGTTTTGCCGTTCATGGCTTCGTATAAACTTCTAGTCAAGAGATCGATCTTACGGAGACTATCAGCTTCATCAATATTTGCAATATTGGTAAACAAAGAAGGTGATACCTGAATTGCAGAAGTTGAAGTGGAGGGAATGTCTGAACTTTCTTCCTCATATTCAATCTTGGCCATAAGACAGAGATTGGCTTCATCATCTTCAGAGTCAGATGATGATGCTTCTTCATCAGAAGCAGCCCAATCATAGTTTGCCATCAGTCCTTTATTCTTCTTCTTAAAGCTTTTCAGCTTCGCATATTTTTCTTTCAGCTTTGAGTATTTGTCATCTTTATTCCTTGGAACAAAGGATTTCTTTGTAAAAGCTGAGGGTCTAGAAACTTTCTTTGACCTGCACTCGTTAGCGAAATGTCCTATCTTTTCGCAATTAAAACAAGTAGCAGTAGCCTTATCAACAAAAGCTGGTGATCTTGGCTTGACAGTTATGGAAAGAGGTTTGTTCTTTCTAAAATTTTTCTTTTTGGCGAATATCCTGAACTTTTTAGTTAGGAGAGCCAAAGATTCATCATCATCTGAAGAATCAGAATCTGATGACCTTTCAGAGTTACTTTCTAACTCAGTGATTGTGACCGAGGGTCGCTGAGTAGAAGGTTCCTCTGAGATTAAAGCAACAGGGGTGCTTTTGAAATCTTTTACAAGATTCTTCTTAAGATGGCTCGATTGCTCATGATTCAGCAACATGCCATATAATGTTGAAAGGGTCATTGATTTAAGATCATTTGATAGCTTAAGACACATAGCATAATTGTCCCAGCCTTCAGGTAAACATTCTAGAAACTTTGTCAGCACTTCAAAGTTAGAATATTCCTTACCAACAGTTTTCAGATCTATAATTAAACAGTTGAAACGTTGGTGAACTTCAGAGAGAGTTTCATTCTTACCAAAAATGAAGCTTTCGTATTGTCTTACCAGGTTGATCTTTCTTGAGTCCTGGACATCAAACGTTCCTTCATACTGAACACATATTGTGTGCCACATGGCTTTTGATGATTTCAGATTCATGACGGAATGGTAGAATTCGTCAGGAAGAGCCATGGATAGTATGGATCTGGCTTTTGTATCTATAGCCACTTTCTTCTTATCTTCGTCGGTCCACATGTGTATTTCTTTAGGAATCAGCCTTTCTGGAATAGCAGGTCTATTCGCAGTAGCTGGAACTGCAGGATCAATTGTTACAGGGATGAATGGGCCGTTTTCGAGATAGTAAGGCATAGTAGGGTCTACACCTTCTAAGAAGAGAGTCATCCTATTTTTCCATAAGTTGAAGTTATCTCTGGAAAATCTAGGGGGTTTAGCAAGAGAACCATTGTCTATATAATTTGTGTTTGTGTTGGTGGCCATTTTCAGAAAATAGCAAGGAAGAGAAAAATCTTAGATTAGATCTTGTTTATGAGATTAAACAAATCTGCTCTGATACCACTTGTTGGTCCCGAAGGGTTATACAAGTTTGTAGAAGGGTGGGTTGAATACAAACGCACAGATTTTACTTTTCTAAATTGTTTATTGATAAATCATTAACAATTTACAGCTTGTTGCAGAAACAAGATTAAGGATAAACCTAAATCTAAACAAGTTGGAACACAAAGGTTTTCTTGCACTAAGAGAGATAAGGAAATTACTAATAATAACCTATCTAGAGATAAGAGAATGAACTTGTCCAGAGTTAGCAAGTTACTTCAAATGAAGTGAGTTCATCTCTTTATATACTGCATGCATTTAATGCATGTCGGTATACACTTTACACTTGTCATCAGCGGATTGGTTGCATGTCATTGGCCTTTGTAGACAACCTTAGTAGCCGCGTGAATGAACAGTGTAGTATCAGAGTGGTTGTACGATTTCAGACAATAGGAGGTTCTTTTCTGACATTTCGTACGGAGTCGTGCAAGGGTGGTTAAGACAAAAAGTACTTTGTACGGAGGACTTCATGATCAGCTTTCGTTGATTCAGAACATTATCATTATCTATTCAGCGAATGATAAAGTTCAGCGATAGCTGAAGTCTTGTACTTGATACTTCAAGTTGAGTGGACAAATCTGAGTCTTCGCTGATCCGCATCAGTTCATTAGGAGACTTGTCGCTGGTTCTTGAGCTTGATCTTCGACTTCAGCGTAGAACCTATGTTGACGTGAAACTTGTCTTCAGGGATCATAAGTAAACAACTAACTTATCAGCGATCATCACAAGAACTGAACAGGCTCAGAACAATATGGTGAACAGTGTTCGCTGAATGTTTAATCTAAAGAGTGAGAGTTCCTATCAGCGGTACTGTAAGATCTTAGTACTTATCAGCGATAGTGAAACTCTGATACATATTGTTTACTTACAATTTTCACTAAGTATATAATAGAGGGTCATTATCAAATCACTGAGGGTTTGGATCAACAAAAGCCTTTATTGGCAAAACTTCTTCGCGAAAAGGAAAAGAGTATCAAGCTGACTGTGTTCAAAAGATTCTTAACTCTGAATTTCAAAAAGCTTCCGCACCAGATTCTTCCAAAAACACAAACTCAAAGTGTTCCTCACCTCCCTCAACCAATCCTTGTCCATCTGTGCCTGATATAGATTTTTCAGCATATATGAATTCCGATGAAAGTTCAGATGATAAGTTTCCTAAGTTTGAATTCGACAAACCTCTTCCGAATCACACCGACTTTCTTTCTAAAGCAGTAAATCGTCCAATCAAATTTCTTAAAGGCGAGAGTTCTTCAAAACTCAAGTGAACAAAGTTTCTAAAACCGATTCTCATTCTCAAAACCGTTCACAGCTGCGGCAAAAGACCGGTCAATCAAATGATAGAAATCTTCCTACTCCAACTCTGCTGACCATGTCGTTAATGACTTTTCAGATAAAAATGGTCGAGCAAAACAAGACAAACCAAAGTGGGTAACCAAAGGATCTAACAAGAGCAAGTCGGAGTCAAAGTCATTTAATTCTGCTTTCAATTCTAGGAAAAAACATTAATGATTGTGGTTTTCATAATCTGAATAATTCTGTTCAACAAAGTATTAAATTTCCATTAAGACTTTATTCTCTACAGCAATTGCTTCAATTATCCCACGAATGTTTGTGTTTTTCTAACTATGGATTGAATGATTTTGATGATAGTCGTTATGCAACTGATTGGTTTGGTTCTTATCATGTTTTTAATTCAAAGCCTAAGCATAAATCTCGTAAGCCCAAAAGGAAGCCCAATTCAAAATGGGTTCCCCAGTCAAGTGTTAAACCTAACCCTCCAGGACCCATTTTCAAATGGGTACCTAAAAATCCTTAATCTCGTTTTTGCAGGACGGTCATGTGTGGTACTTAGATTTAGGATACTCCAAGCACATGACCGGAAGGAGGGAGCTGCTGACGAACTTCAAAGAGAAATACTGCAGAGAAGTGAGGTTTGGGAACGATGACAAAGCGCCGATTATGGGCTACGGTGATATAGTTCAAGATAACATCACAATCAAGAAGGTGTCATATGTCGCGGGATTGGGACACAACCTGTTCAGCATCGGACAGTTCTGCAACAAAGATCTCGAGGTCAACTTCAAATCTAAAAAGTGTAGCATCCGTACAAAAGACGGAAATGAGTTACTTGTTGGAACTCGAAAGACCAACCTCTACACCATCGACCTTTCTGGCCTAAAGACCGATGATTCAGTCCGCCTTATGTCGAAGGACAACTCTCAACAAGCATGGATATGGCATCGATGAGTCTCGCACCTCAACTTCAAGCATATAAACAAATTGGTGCTAGGCGGACATGTTAAAGGCATGCCCGAACTCAAGTTCGAGAATGACAGACTCTGCGGAGCATGCGACATTGGCAAGATGAAGCGAGTGACTCACAAGCCGAAGGCCGCTCCGAGCACATCCCGGTCCCTCGAACGCATCCATATGGATTTATGCGGACCGATGCGTGTTCAGAGTATCAACAAAAGGAAGTATGTTCTAGTCATGGTCGATGATTTCTCGCGCTACACATGGGTGAAGTTCCCGCACTCGAAAGACGAGACTCCGGAGCTAATTATTACCCATCTGAAGACCATTCAACTGAATCTACGACAGGTAGTTCAGTCAACCAGGACGGACAACGGGACGAAATTCAAAAACCAAACGCTGAACGAATACCTGACATCCGTCGGTATTTCGCACAACTTTTCTTCCGCAAGGACTCCTCAGCAAAACGGAGTGGTAGAACGGCGGAACCGTACCCTTGTCAAAGCTGCTCGCACGATGCTGTCACCATCCAAGCTGCCACTTTTTCTCTGGGCTGAAGCGGTTGCAACTGCGTGTTACACACAAAACCGCTCCATCATCAACAAGCGGTTCAACAAAACCCCGTACGAGATCAACAACAACCGCATCCCGAATATCAAGTATTTCCATGCATTCGGGTGCATGTGCTACGTCTTAAATGACAAGGATGACCTCAGGAAGTTCAGTCCAAAGGCAGATGAAGGAGTATTCATCGGATACTCAATGCAGGCTAAGGCTTATCGCGTTTACAACAAACACACCAAATCCGTCATCGAAAGCGTAAACGTGACTGGCGTGTTAGCTTCCGAACACTCTCGTTCGGGATCTACACAAACGCTAGTAAATCCAAATCATGCATCTATGTCAAAATCACATCTTTTTTATTTAGATTTACTTTTTGAGCATTTTTGCGATGAATTTTTTAATATGCCTAATCCTCGTGTGATCGTGCAACCTAGGAATGAAGCTGCTCAGATCGAAATCTCGGCGAATTTCTTCGGTCCTCCGCCCTCCACAAGCAGTCCAGTTATATCTCTGGAATCCCCTCAAAGTTCAAAGGATACGACTACTGAAACGGCTAATCCCTCGGAGGAACCTGTAACAATTCTGGAGATCACTCCCGAAGTTTCGTCCTCAAAAACTCAAAAGGATCAACCTCTGGATTCCCCAAAACCTGAAGTTGCTCAACCAACGACGAATCCCGCTCCGTTTCCTCCAAGGAACCGTCCGTCATCTCTTGAAGCCGTTCAAGATCTTCCCCCCGGTGAGTATGTGGACCCAGACAACTCTCATGCGACTCATCAACCGCTTCCACACACCACCAAATGGACCAAAGCATACCCTCTACACCTGATCATCGACGATCCTTCTACTCCAGTTCAGACGCGAGGTGCCTCTGCCAACCTTTGCTTGTTTTCCGGCTTTCTAAAAAAGATCGAGCCAAACACCGTCTCTGAAGCTCTCAATGATCCAGATTGGGTCATGGCGATGCAAGAGGAACTCAACCAATTTGAGGCCCCCAAAGTATGGCGACTCGTCCCACGTCCAGCCAACAAGACGGTTATCGGAACCAAGTGGATCTTCAAGAACATGAAAGATGAAGATGGCATCGTTGTTTGCAACAAGGCGCGCCTCGTGGCCAAAGGATACCACCAGCAAGAGGGAATCGACTACGATGAGACATACTCTCCGGTAGCAAGAATCGAGGAAATTCATATGTTCCTTGCATACGCCGCGCACAAGAATTTCATGGTCTTCCAGATGGATGTCAAGACTGCCTTCCTCAACGACGTTATCAAGGAAGAAGTATACGTATCGCAACCGGACGGGTTCGTGGATGACTCCAAGCCAAACCATGTGTATATCCTCGACAAGGCTCTATACGATCTCAAACAAGCTCCACGTGCCTGGTATGATGCTCTGTCTAAATTCTTAATCAAAGCAGGTTTTTCTAAAGGTAAAATCGACACTACTTTGTTTATTAAGAATGAAAAAGGTCACATAATCTTAGTCCAAGTCTATGTTGATGATATCATTTTCAGTTCCACTCACCCTCAGTACTGTAAGAATTTTTCAAAACTCATGGGAGAGTATTTTCAAATAAGCATGTTAAGTGAGATGAATTTTTTCCTCGGTCTTCAAGTTAAGCAACTGTCGACCAGGATATTCATAAACCAGGCTAAGTACATCTAGGATATTCTTCGGAAATACCAGATGGAACAGTCCTCACCTATGAAAACTCCCATGACCCCCGGTACGAGGTTACATGCCGATCCTAACGGAAAGGATGTGGATAACAAAACCTACTGAGGGATGATAGGTTCTTTGATGTACTTGGTGGCGAGTAGACCGGATATCATGTTCTCAACATTCTTGTGCGCCCGTTTTCAGTCAAAACCAAAAGAGTCTCATTTAATTGCTATCAAACGAATTTTTCGTTACTTAAAAGGTACTTCTGATCTTGGCTTATGGTACCCGAAAGAGACAGGTTTTGAGCTCACAGATTATTCGAACGCGGACCACGTGGGCAGCATTCTGGATTGGAAAAGCACATTGGGACACGTGCAGTTCCTGGGTGATAGCTTAGTCAGCTGGGCATCCAAGAAGCAGCAGTGCGTCTCCACATCTACTGCTGATGCGGAGTACGTGGCTGCCTCGAGCTGCTATTCTCAAGTCATCTGGATGCGCACCCAGCTCAAGGATTACGGATTCACCTATTCACAAGTGCCCGTTTACTGTGACTCGAAGAGCGCAATTGCCATTTCAAGCAACCCAGTCCAGCACACTAAGTCGAAGCACATAGACGTTCGGTACCATTTTATCAAGGATCACGTCGAAAGAGGTACAATCGAACTCTACTTCGTTATTACAGAACATCAGCTAGCTGACATATTTACAAAACCCTTGGACGAAAAACGCTTTAACTATCTTCTGTCCAAACTAGGTATGCTAAATCTGAAAATTTAACCTGATTATGCGCCCGATAAAAGTTTCATACACTTACGTGAAACTCTATCCCAATCATCTGGGTTCCAAATGATCAACTATACACTTCCTCATATTTGTATCCTACTTATATCGCACACATCTCAAGTTAAATCTATGTATTAATTAGGTAGATTCCGTTTGTTTTCTTTTAATTTCATGTGTGATTTCCTTTCATGTTCATTTACTGTCGTCTACATCATTCTTCGATACATCTGTGCGTTTCACAACTTTTTTTCATGTGTTCAGGAGGAGCACATAAGCTTATGTTCATCAAGTATGTCTGTTCTAAGTTTGAGGGGGAGTGTCACACAATTTTTTTAACATCATAAGTGTTTTTTTTGTGGCTCATCCCAATTTTCTTCTTAAAAGCACCACTTGCACAATCCGAGGGGGAGCATTTTCTTAATGTGCAAAATTTGAGGGGGAGCATGTTTTTCAAAACTCTCTAAATGTTTTTGGGCAAGAAAAGTCACTTTTTAAAAACACCATGGTGTTTTTTTGAAAAGATTCAAATTATCCGGACAGGTATCCGGACAAGGTATCCAGAAACCATTCTATCCGGATTGGTTGTCTTTTGTCCGATAAGCTTCATTTGTCCGGATTCATGTATGTTGTTCGGAAAGTCGGTGTATCCGGGTACTAATGTACCTGGTAACCTTAGTTATCCGGTGACCATTGTATCCGGACACCTGACTTACCGGATACTTATAGTTTCTGGACACCCTGGCCATTCCAGTACCCTGTTCCACTGCCATTCCTCAATCTGTTCCAGATTGCGTCGATCTTCGCCAAGGTACGCACCTACACTTTTTCATCCACTTATAGTCTAATACCATGTCTTTCAGGTACACAAATAGCGGATCAACAACAACAAGGCAATCCTCCTCATGAGGAATTCATTGATGAAGAGGCCGACAACGCCTTAGTTCCACCGGACGACGTTTCTGAAATCGAGGGCAACAATCATCACCTCGATGCAGTCGAGTTCCAACCACAACATCGTGTGGTCGTGGACATTCTACTAGGCCACCCTCTACGCAATGCGCTCACGGAAACCATCGACGTCCCGGTCCTTTATCTACAATAAGTCTGGAACACCATCCGGGTCGTCACTGCGAACAACAGTCAGACGATTACAGCTACAATCGATCACCACCCGTTCGTACTCACGCCAGGCTCTTTCCGACGCCTTCTATCCTTGCCCGAAGCTACTGCCGGCGGCCGAGCTGCATTCGATCCAGCCATCGACGACGACACTCTTTATGCCAAAATCCGTGCACTGGGGTACAACCATGCACTGAACCGCCCATCCGCCTTCAACCGAACATACTTGGCGCGGATCCGGTACACCTTGTTCACAATCCTGAACAGGTGTCTATCCTCCAGATGGAAGGGCATCGACCAGTGCACCAACAGCTTTCTACGACTATTTCATGCCGTGATCTACGACCGATACGTGGATTTCTCCACCATTATTTGGCACGAGCTAGTTCAGACTATACGCGCCAATGGCGGCCCAAAAGAACGCAAGTTCATTCCTTACCTCCGATTCCTTCAGCTTCCTATCCGTCAACACATGGACGCAAACCCGGCCAGTCCAATACGCTCAAACCACCCGGTATGTCCTCAATTTAGCTTATATTACCTTGTCATTCGCAACCCGTCCAACGCACAAGCCATGCCTATACCCGAAGCCTTACTGGTATATGCAGATCCGCAAGCACTGAGTGTAATAGATTATAGGCGAGCGTTAGGTGCTCTTGTGGTCCAGCCAAAGCCGGAGGGACCTCCCCAAGGAGCTAGGCCCGAGCGACGTCAGGGTCCTAGGACAAGAGGCAGTAGAGTCCGGGTAGCTGGAGCTCCCGGACGGGGCGTGCTGAGAGTACACTCTGTGAGGGGAACCGAAGAGGGCGGTACGGAGGATGTATGCCAATACAAGCCATGCCACCTGACCCTCCACCATCCAACCTTCCTGACCGTCTACAGGCAGACTACCTACCCCTCCATGTTCTATCTCGACCACCCGTACCACCGATGATGCCAGACCGTCGACTACCCTACACGATATCCCAGTTGTCACTGTCCCAATGCTTGATCAGGACCCCAGAACCGACACCACTGAACCTATATCGCCATACACCCAAACCGACGTCCTTGATTCTGAAACCACCGACTCCAATACGGAACGAGCCATCCGTATATCAATGATACCACCCCGTATCGGCCGTCGCCCACCCATGACCGACGAAACTCCATCCAACTCACCCACACCATCTGAAATCCCTACTTCTGAGCCTATTACGGGAGACATAAGGAGAGAGGAGGGAGTATTAGTTGAAAATTTAGAACAACTGAGACAGAGAGAATGGAGATCGAAAAAGAATCATGAGAGGGCGAGCTTATTAAATAGAGCGGAAAATGAGCGCAACCGAACCAGTGTTGCCCAGGTAGCCACATCTGCTGCATCATCTCATCTGTTGGGACGAGACATTGAAAAAGCCGTCGTGGACCTAGCGACGCAATTGTACGACCTCCCTAGCCACTCAACCAGCTCTCAATAGCTGGTTGTTTCAATTTCTCACAGGGATATAGCACAAAGTCTATCGTTCTCTCACTCGGAGAGTTTCGATATTGAAACTAGAGAACAACCTCCCCCGTTCTCGACTTCTTTCTGTGCACCATTGAGTCTAGAGCCACTTGAAACATTAATACCCTCTTTGGCTAGGAACCAGATCGAGACTGCTAACATCGGTGAATTAAGTGAATCGATCGGAACATCCGTAGTAAGTCTGCCTTTGAGCGGATTACGAGGATCGGATGGAAATCCTACCATAGTTAACATCATGCGAACTATGAACGTAGGTGGTACTTCTGTTGAATCAACAGCTGTAACCTCAACGGGTAATCTAAGTGATCTCGGCGGTGATTTACCTGACTTTGTGTCAAGGAAATACTTGGACGGCGCCTTAAAGGTTGTCCGCGAAGTGATGGAAAAGGAGTACAGAACAGAGCTCGACAAGGTCAAGAGCTTACTCAAAGGGAAGGAGAAAGTGGTAGAACCCGAAACCGCACCAACACTGACTCCTCAACCGAAGCATATCTCATATCCGTGCTATGATCGCAAGCATCTGCTCAACCGTCATCCGTCAACTCTTGGTTGGATCAGCTTGACACGACCTTGAAGGACGTTCAAAACGCCCTTACAACCTTGTCCGACAGGGTCGCCTCTCTCAAAGATACCTGTAAGAGTTAACTTGGCGGACTCAAATGCTCCCATGAAGACCAGGATTATCCTAATCACCGTGAGGGGGGAGAACAAGCGTCAGAGATTAACCGAGTCTGAGCCAATCAACATCGATTCTACTCCAGTGGTTCAACCAGAACCATCAATTGTGGCACCATCAGAAGATCAACCACAAACATAGCTAATTTTAGCCGAGATGGTCATTGACATGGACATCTCAGATGACGAAGATCCAACGGTTGAAAAGCCCGAGGGAGAATCTCAAGAATTGATCGTCTACACCGCACCGGAAAGGGCTGAATTTGAAATGATAGATATTGACTCGGAGATCGATCCGGAAACGGAAAATGCATGGTATGAAAAAGCCACCAGTGCATTAAACTCCAAGGTAAACTTGATCTTCCGTACCGATGCCGACGACGAATTTGATTACGATCAGTTCTTGCTGCAATCCATTCAGAGTACACCCGCCTATGCTGATCTGATTCTTGAGACTTCTACTTCAGCACCTCCGACATCTCCTCAGAAACAAACAACTTCTGATCAACCACCACAACCTTTCAGATTAGAGAAAATCATAGTACTAGTTCCTTTCCTTGAAGACTCCTCGAAGAGGTTGTTCGTCCACAAACTGCGAGTGCTTGATCCAGCCTTCTGCCTCGGATTAGCAAAGTTTGACGACGTCTACAAGAAACAATATTTAGAGGTCATGAAAAGGTGTCTACCGGTCAGTCTGGTCAGAACCAAGCATAAGATCACCAAAGTCATCAACATCCGATCCGGCCGCATTCTGAAGATTTGGTACCCAGTCTTTACTGTCAAAAGAGAAGATGGGAAAGAATGGATGTTCTCCGAAGCCGACTTCAAGAATCTTCGACTGAACGACTTTCACCCAATCCTCAAAGACCTCCGAACTCGAACGATCCGACCGCTCCACATCACCAAAGCACTTGAAGCTGTAAAGCGATTCCTGAAACACAAGGTAATGACGTCATATATTACTGATTTTCAAATGGGAGTCGAGCACCGGACGAAAAAGGTCAACCAACTGAAACCCGATCTGAAAGCCCCTGAATTGAAGAAGTATCCAATCAACAGTCTCCTACTACAACCAGAATTCAGAATCATCTATCTCAAAGAACATAACGAAAAGAAGTTTCTCCGCTTCAGTCAAATTGAAAGATTCTACGACGGAACTCTGCTAAAGGTTAGAGATGCGTTAAGAGACAAAATTTCCAAGGAAAAAGAACTCCGAATTTCATTTGCTGCAAGTCTAAACGAAAAAAACGCCTGAGACGCCTTGGAAATTGTTGAAGAACGCATTGAGTTTCGTAAAGCCATCCGAAGCTTCGAGATTCTTTTTTCACTCCGAAAGAGATACATTTCGAACTGGCGCGAGATTGAACTTCGATTCAAAGGGGGAGATTTTGGGATTAAAATCTATTTGAATAGAAGTTCAAGGGATTAATATGTAACTTTGTATTTGGGCTTAATGTTTGTAATGGGCCTGGTTAGTTTAGCCTGTTTATAAATAGTTTTATTTAGCCTAATGTTTAGGTTAATCATCATAATCTGAATTGAAATTACATTGTAAACACTCTGCAGGTTTATGAATGTTATATGGATGACAAATTGAAATCATTGTTCTTATTGATTATCGTTTATTGATTTCTACCACTTTGCACTAATTTGGGATCCACATCAAGGGTATGGAAATTCAGATGGGAAAACCTGTTATGCCAGAGCCAAGCTTCTCCATTTTTGTTTGACACTAGACAGAGCTTATCATTTCTGCTCTTTGCCTTGAAGTTCATGAGGTACAAATCACCTCTTCTTTCGGCTATTAACAGTTCTACGTCTGTATCTTCCTCTAGCAGAGAGCAATATGTTCTTTTGAATTTCACATCAAATCTTGTGTCACAAAGTTGGCTAACACTGAGTAGATTGTTCTTGAGGTCATCCACATATGTAACTTTGGTCACCTTCACGTCTTCTTTGGAAATGACTCCATAGCCTCTTATATACCCTTTTTTGTTATCTCCAAAGGTCACTGAACCTCCTCCAAGTTTTTCTTTGTATGAGGAGAGTAGACCTCTGTCGCCAGTCATGTGCCTAGAGCACCTGGAGTCTAGGTACCATATGGGCACATACTGCTTCTACAACACATTCAGAGAGTTTTCGGTACCCATTTCCAAATGGGTCCACTTTTGTAGGGGTTTTCAAGGCTTCCTTGGCATCCTTGGTTTTGGTTTATCTTATTTAAGAGGAGAACCATTTTGCTTCTTCTGACCATTGAATTTGGCATTCTTAGCTTTGGGTCGAGAGAGGAAGCAATGTGGACCAGAGAAATGTTGTTTTAGTTGGAACATAAGCTCAAAGCAATGACAATAATGAACATTTGAGGCAACTTGCTTAAACTTTTCATTGAATTCGTTAAAAATGGGTACAAAGGCTTTATTTGAATAATCTCTCCTAGCAACATAATTCCTTTTACAGAAAGACCTTTCTAGGCTAGATTTGTTTTTGCAAAAACTCCTATCTGGAAGTACTTTCTTTTGTACCCATCTTCTGTGGTAACCCTCTGTCGGTTTCACTGCCACAAAAGAAAAAGATTTGTTATTGTGAATCCACTTTTCTTTTTGTTGCCATGTGAACTTTTCATCATTTAGCCTTAAAGAGTTTGAAGCCTTAGAATTTTGAGAGGAAAATTCTCTTTGCTTCTGAATTTTCTCTAGTTCAAGAGATGTTTTTGCTTGTATGCACATGTTGATAAAATCTGGGCAGATGGGTATTCTTTCTTTTGATTCCTTAAGAGGAATTGTTCTGTTAAGAATGCGAGAGGGAAGTTTAGTTTCGTCTGTCGAGCAGAATACGATATTTGATCTGAAGTGACATAGGTTCAGTCATCCTCATATTCTGATTTTGTCGCAAGAAAGTCTCTGTCAACCTGTCAAAGGCCAGATTGTATGAATATGAGCCACATTCATATCCACCTTTATTCATTGAGAGATTTAAATCTTTTGAAATGCAAGGGACAAATCCAGGGGTTTTAAAGATTTCCATCAAATCCTTTTCAAATAGGCTATGTACTACAGAGGTTGTTTCATGACTTTCAAAGAAGTGATTTTCAAAGGTTTCCTTTAAATCAGTTTCAAAGAGTTTTTACATCTTAACCTCTGTAGACGAGTGAACAAACTCAGGTGCCTCTGTGCACAACTCCTTTTTCAGGGGTTATTACGCACACAAAGGCAACATGGGCTTGTGTTTCTGGATGGCCAAATTTGAAGAGTCCTAACTGAACTTGAGTTTTCAGATATTTCTTTGGTTTAGAAGCTCTTTTGCCAAAATTTGAGGATGGAAAATCTGTGTTTTGATACCACACATTTATCATATTCAGAGGATTCCTCTTGTGAGGTTCTCTAGAGGTTCTGCACCTTTTGTGTACATAAATTAAGTTAGTAAATCCTGGTTTCGAACATTCCTAATGCATAATAGGGAAGACACACATTGATTTCTTTTGTTTCCAGTGTAAGGATCCAAATCACAGAATCCAATTCCTCTTCTGCCTATTTGGGTGTTCACCTTTTCGTGAACTTTTTGAGCATCTTGGTATTTTCTTATCATGAGGTCTCTGTCGAACAAGTCTTGATGGATAACTTCTTTTTCCTTTTGAAAAAAGTTTTTAAGCGCAAGAATATTCATTCTGTCACTCTCATTGTTCATGAGCTCTTTGGACTTGTTTTCAAGGATAAATCAAGATTAGCAAGTTTTTCTTTCAAGAGCTTAACTTCTAAAAAGTATTCTGTTTCAAGGTTTTCTTTATCAAGAGCAATTTTTGCCTTTTCTTGAGTGAGAAGTCTTGCTTCTCTTTCATAAAAGGCAAGTTTCTTTTTAATTTCGTAACATTTCTTTTTTCAGAGTCATTAAATTCCTTTGTAAGTTTAAGCGATTTGACTTCTGTTTCATTAGAACTTGAGTTAAAAGTGAATACCTCACTATCAGAGTCTGAGCCGCTCACTTCTTCCATTCCACAGAACAGGGCATTCTTTTCACCTTCGTCGGAGGACTCAGCAGATACCCAATTTCTTGTTCGACCATAAGAGACTTCTGTGCATAATATTATGCCTTTTTCTTATAGAAGGCAAAGTCTTTTTGTGGTTGGCCTCTGTTGAATTGACACTTGCACTCTGCGGCATAGTGTCCCGGTTTACCGCACTTGAAGCACCCATTGTTCTGTGGAGTTGGTGCGTTGGCTTTCTCTGGAACTTTGTGTAGAAGCATACCCCTCTGTGGGTAATCTCACTGTCTCTGTTGGTAATCAGCTAGCTTATGTTCGTGATATCATGGATCAAACATCCTCTGTTGGTCGTGAAACTCATCTTTTCCCTGGTATCTTGGCTCATAGGATTGTGGTGGTGCAAACTGCCTTTCCATCTGTGGCATATGATTCTGGAATCTGCCACCTCGGCTATCTCTGTCATCTGATCCTTTATTGAAGTTAAAACCTATGTTAAATTCTTTGGAGCTTAAGGCCAAAGAGTTTGCAATTGAGGATATATTTGCCTCATCCACTCCCTAATACTCTTCCTCTTCACTATCAGTGTCAAACACTTTCTTCCCCTTCTTCTTTCCTCTGGAACTCTCATCCGGGCATTTCTCCTTCTGTGGCTTCTCCTAAGACTCAGTGGCTTTTCCTACCAGTGCCCGAGGTCCACCCGTCTGGGTTTTAGTCTGGACAACATAGGTCTCTTGTGCAGCCAATGTGCCAAAGAGGTCAGTTAGTGTCCATATGTCAAGATCCTAATTTGTTTGTAGTGACATGGACAACTGAAGCCATTCTTCGTTCAAGCTATTGAGGAACATCACATTATTTTCCTCAGAGGTTATGTGGATGCCAAACTTCTTACACTTGTTGATTAAAGAGTAGAATCTGTTGGCAGAGCTTTGAATGCATAATATTCATTTATGCATTGGACTCTTCTATTCTTTTGAGTCTTCACTCCTCCCTCAAGTTGTTTCTCAAGTTCTATCCACATATCATAAGTTGATTCACAAGCATCAAGAGATTGAAATAGATCATTTGGGATTGCCATAATGAGTAAACGTTTGGCGTTCTTTTCCATCTCATATTTCTCACAGTCTTGAGGAGACCACTTGTCAATGTCCTTGGGTTTGTCATATTCTGGTACCTCAGGTGTGGTAGCAGTTGCAGGTACCCTTGGGACAGTGACCATAGGGACATATGGTGGGTTTTTTATATAAGTGACCCGTTCTTTATCAACTCCCTCCAGTAAATGGATCATACGTGTTGAGGTCTTGAAAGAGCACAAGAGGGCGATAGGATGGACCATTGCCGGCATCCAATACAAGATTCTACTAAAGGAGGAGTACAAGCCCTTCCGAGTGGCACAACGACGGTTGAACCCACCTATGATGGAAGAGGTAACGAATGAGATATTGAAGCTTTTAGATGTCGACATGATCTACCCAATCTCCGACAGCAAGTGGGTAAGCCCCATACAGGTAGTACCTAAGAAAACTGTCATTACTGTGGTAGAGAATGTCAAAGGTGAGTTGCTGCCCACCCGTATCCAAAATGGATGGAGGGTATGTATTGACTATCGTAAGCTTAATTCATCACCTAGAAAATATCACTTTCCGCTTCCCTTCATTGACCAAATGTTAGAAAGATTAGCCGGTCGTACTCACTATTGTTTTTGGATGGTTATTCAGGTTTCCACCAGATTCCGGTGGCAAGAGAAGACCAAGAGAAAACTAAATTTATATGCCCCTTCGGTACATTTGCCTATCGAAGGATGCCTTTCAGTCTTTGCAATGCACCGGCGATATTCCAACGATGTATGGTGAGTATCTTTTCAGATTATGTGGAAAACATTATTGAGGTTTTCATGGACTACTTTACAGTTTATGGTGATTCCTTTACTTCATGCCTAGATAACTTGACTAAGATTTTGAAATGGTGCATTGAAACTAATTTGGTTTTAAATTATGAGAAATGTCACTTTATGGTAAATTAGGCATTGTATTGGGTCATGTTATCTCGGAAAAGGGTATAGAGGTTGACAAGGTAAGAGTCGACGTCATAAGATCTTTGCCATACCCTACGAGTGTTAGAGAGATACGTTCCTTTCTTGATCACGCAGGTTTCTACCGACGTTTTATAAAGGACTTCTCGAAGATCGCTCGACCCTTATGTGAGCTTCTACAAAAAGAGGTAGACTTTGAATTCAACGAGGTATGTAAGAGTTCTTTTGCATTATTGAAGGATATGCTTAGTTCCGCCCCTATCATCTGACCTCCAAATTGGCAAATGCCATTTGAGATCACGTGCGATGCTAGCAATCACGCGGTTGGAGCGGTATTGGGACAGAAAAATGCTTTGAAATACATGTTAAAGAAGAAGGATGCAAAACCACGATTGATAAGGTGGATTCTCTTACTCCAAGAGTTTGACTTGGAGATAAGGGATAAGAGCGGAGCCAAGAATCTTGTAGACGACCACCTTAGACGCCTAGTATTGGATGGAAAGCCAAAGTCGATCACTGATGAGTTTCCCGATGAGCACTATTTCTCCATCTCGGGAGAAACCCCGTGGTATGCCGATATCGTTAATTACTTGGTCTCAAAGACCTTTCCAGGTGAGTTGTCTAGACCCAAAAGAGAGAAAATCAAGAGAGAGGCTCATCTCTATATGTGGGATAAGCCATATTTGTGGAAACATTGTCCGGACCAAGTGATTCGGCGATATGTGCCCCAAGGAGAGTTCCAATATATTTTTCAATTTTGTCACTTCGAGGCTCGTGGGGTCCACTTCAGCCACAAACGGACATACCAAAAGATCCTTGAGTGTGGGTTATATTGGCCAACCCTTATGAGAGATTGCTATCGATTTTGTAAGAGCTGCATGAGATGCCAAATGATAGGAAACATTAGTTCCCGAAATCAAAGGCCTCAATTTCTCATGCTAGTATGTGAGATTTTTGATGTATGGGGGCATGGACTTCATGGGACCTTTTCCCGCGTCTTGTGGAAACCTCTATATTATTTTGGCCGTTGATTATGTCTCAAAATGGGTTGAGGCAAAGGCCACTCGGACTGATGATTCTCGTGTAGTTGCAGATTTTGTCAAATCTCATAAATTTTCCAAGTTCGGGACGCCGAAGGCCATCATCAGTGATCGAGGAAGCCATTTTTGCAACAAGGTAATTGGCGCTCTTTTCAAGAAGTATGGGGTTATCCACCGCATCTCCACCGCCTACCATCCACAGTCTAACGGACAAGCTGAGGTGTCCAATAGAGAGATCAAATCCATTTTGGAGAATACTGTGGATCCCAACCGGAAAGACTGGAGTTTAAGGCTCAATGACGCCTTGTTGGCTTATCGTTCGGCCTACAAGACGCCAATATGTATGTTTCCTTTACGCTTGGTGTACAGTAAGCCTTGCGACCTTCCGGTGGAATTGGAGCATAAGGCTTATTGGGCGGTGAAGACATGTAATATGGACTTGGACGAAGTGGGATCGCGTAGGAAGCTTCAAATTCAAGAGTTGGAGGAGATAAGAAATGATGCCTACGAGAATGCTCGTATATATAAAGCAAAGGCTAAGGCGTTTCATGACTCGCGCATTTCACATAAGAAATTCACCAAAGGTCAGAAAGTTCTCCTTTATCACTCAAGATTGAAATTATTTCTCGTTAAGCTAAGGTCAAGATGGATAGGACCTTTTGTTGTTCTAACTGTTTTTAGCATGGTGCAGTTGAGATCCAAAGTCTATCTACAGGGAAGATCTTCAAAGTTAATGGCCATAGATTGAAGCCGTTCTATGAGGGCTTTGATGGAAGGGACTTAGAGAGGGTAGCCTTGGACACGCCAAGCTACACAGATTGAACTGAGTATGGTCTAGCTAAAGACCTAAAAGAAAGGCGTTGCGTGAGAGGCACCCCATGGATTTCAATTTCTTACTTTTTATTGCTTTATGTTACTTAGTTTGTTTTCGTTAGATTCTCCAATTTCACTCCTAGCTTTCTCTATTCTCTCAGGCTCTTCCGAGTGGTTGGAAGCTCAAAGGGACGTACCCATCTTCATGGAGTCTTACATTGGAAGGACACTCACCAAATCAGGGGAGTTTTCTGTTCCCCCTTTTCTTTTATTGCTTAGAGTGTTTGTTAGAGCATTGTTGTATTCAAGATTTACTGTAAAGTCAATGTACTGTATGAGTCTATACAGTATTGTGAATGCCTTTATACCTTGTATGTCATGGGTATAAATAGGCTTGTCTAGTTCATTTGTAAGTAACACTTTAGAAAGCTTTAGTAATCTTTTAGAAACCTTTTGTAATCCTTTGAGCTCAATACATGGATGACATATTTGCTCTCTAGATTCTCTCTCACTACATTCATATCTTATTGCTAGAGATTTGGGATTTCACAATTGGTATCAGAGCTAAACAGAAGATTCAAGCAGATCGAAGACCAAATTGAAGAATTTTTACACTAAAGCTGAAGAATTCGGATTGGGTGTTCATCACTATTCATCACTGTTCATCAAGAATTCTAACCCTTCTTCATTTACTATTCATCCAGATTTCATCTTTTCTTTAATTTTTGATCTTTTGGATTGATTCTTGACATCATTGCACTCGGATTTGATTCCTGAACATCTTTAATTCTTGGATCAACACCAAAATCTGCACAGAATTTGCAGATCTGATCATTTTATATCATTTTTGTTCGAAAACTTTTTCTACTATTTTTGGATCAAAATTCGATTAAATTGATCGAATTAGGATTTGTGATTAACTAAGAAAGTGTGTGGAATCAAATTTCGAACAAATCTGTGCAAATTTCATAACAATTGATCAAGAATTGAAAAAGTTATGGCTGATTTAGTGATTTTCGTGTTCGAAGTGCAGAATTCGGATCATTCTTGGTGAATTCGGATCATTCTTGGTGAATTCGGATCATTCAAAGAAGAATTCGGAGTGTTCTTGGAAATACAAGTGTAGAATTCGACTCAAGAAGGATTCGAATTGATTGAATTCGAACCCAGCTAGATTCGAATTGAGGAGAATTCGAACCGTGTTAGATTCGAATTGAGGAGAATTCGAACTGTGTTAGATTCGAATTGAGTTGATTAAATTTTCCAAGTGTTGAATTCGAACCCTTAAGCATCCGAATTCATAGAATTCGAACCCTTAAGCATCCGAATTCATTGAATTCGAACCCTTAAGCATCCGAATTCATTGAATTCGAACCAAGTTAAGTCCGAATTGAGTGAATTCGAACCCTTCAGCATCCGAATTCATTGAATTCGAACCCTTCTTCATCCGAATTCTAACCCTTACTCATCCGAATTCTTGTGAATTTAAAAAAAAAAAAAAAAAAAAAAAATTTATCCCGAAATTTTTTCTATAGTGTATTTCATACACTGTAAGAGCTTTTCAAGAAAAATTTTTATATATTTTTTTTGTGTATTTTCATACACTGTCTGCTTGATCTTCTGAACGATCAATTTCTAGCAATATTCAAAATGGTTTTACAACAAGTTATTGTTAAAAGCAGTGGTGAAGATTTGAAGCAAACTCTGAAAAAGGAGATTCCTCCAATTGCAAAAGTTTTTGTTAAACCAAATGTAAAGTTGCAACAAGTCATTATAACAGAAACATCTGTTAATTCACATGTATCTGTTAAACCAAATAATGAAGTGTTGCAACAAGTCATAATAACAAAAACACCTCCAAAGCCACTTGAAAAAGCTAAGGCAAATAATGGAATTTTGCAACAAGTTATTTTATCAGAAACATCTCCTATATCAGAAACTCCTGTTAAAGATAATGCTTCAAATTCTTCAACTCCTATTTTAAATAAAGCATTGGAAGAAGAAAATGTTAATCTGAAAAGACAAATTTTAGACATTTCTTCTTCAAATGCTAAACTTACTAAAAGAATAACTGATCTTGAAGTTTATATTGCAGGTCTTGAAACAAAGAAAGACAAAGACAACTCAAGTCTGCACGATCAAATCGAGAAACTTCAAGAGAAAGTAACAACTCTTAAAAAGGAAAATGCTGATCTGAAGAGCATTGAAGACAGGAGAGAGAAGATTCTTAAAGAAAAGGAAATAATTGAACTTAATTGTATAAAACTTTCAAAACAAGAGCTAAATTTGAAACTGAACAAAATTTTTTTGAGATTAAAAGTTCTGAACTTTCCATGAAAATCTCTGAATTAGAAAATCTTTTGGAAAAGGAAAGAAAAGATTTCACGGAAAAGAAAAATCTCTTTGAAAAGGAAAGTAAAACCCTTAAAAAGAAAAATATGGAAATTTTCAAAGAGATTACTGATAAAAGAAGGTTTTTGGAAAACGATTTTGAATCGGAACGTGTATATTTTGAAGATGTGATTCTTAATCTTACCAAAAGATTATCTGGTTTATCAGCTGATATTATGAAGGATCAGTTGATCAAATCTGATCTCCAAAAGAAATTTGATCTAATTTCTAAAGAGAAAAATGTTTTAATAAACAAAGTCAAAGAACTTGAAGACGTCATTTTTAAATTTGATGTCTCAAAGCAGGCTAGTCATAATTCTATCTTTCAGACTCCATTTGTTGATTCAAATGATTCTGAATGTTCTTTTAAAACTGCTTCAAGTTCAAGTTTTAAAAACATTCCTTCTAAACAATTTAAAAGATCAACAGATTTCTCAAAAGGTCAGATTCGTTCTTCTAATCTTTTCTATAATCCTCTGTTTGATAAATCAGATAACAAAACAAAAGTGCCTAAAGTTAATACTTCCAAACCTGAAGAAGTTCCAGTCTTCAAGAGGGTGAAGATGGAATGGAGAGTAAAAGGCACAACAGTTCCAAAGAAAGAAGTGCCAAAATCATCTGTATCCACATCAAATGAAAAGAAGGACAATGCGCCAAAAGGTAAATCTTCTGCTAAACTTAATCCTATTCATTCTGTAAATCATCTGATTAGGTTGGCACATAAGAAAATTTGTTGTTCTTACTGTGGATCAAATGATTTTGTGCATAAAAATTATACTTCTTATTGGTACGGTACTTATAGTATTCCTTGTAAGAAATCTACACCTAACCCACTAGGACCCAAGTGCCATTGGGTACCAAAATCTGCTTAATCTGTTTTGCAGGTTCTTCATGTGTTGTACTGAATTGTAGATACATACCACACACATGACTGAAAACAGAAGAGAAGCGGCGTATTTTTTGAAAAATATTTGTACCATTAAGTGGGAGACAAAGAATAATGGCTTTTGAACACATCAGTTCAAAACCCGTGCTTCAACGACAATGGCTTCTGAACAATTCAGTTCAGGACCCGTACTTCAACGACTAAGACTTCTAAACAAATCAGTTTAGAACTCACACTTCTCAGGTAATATCCTTAACTGCTATATATTTTTGTTTCAAGGAACAAGTGGTAAAAGGTAACATTGGATTATATTTTGTTTCTACCACTTTGAAAATTTGAATCTTTACAAATTTAATTCAATGAGATAAAATTTTCAATTTTCACTCAATGAATTAAATGTGTGCTAAAAGATGATTTTACAAGTGTTTTTGTTTTATCTGAGTTATATTTGTTTCATCTTTCACCTCTAAAATAAATCGAAAAGTCAGCAAAACATGAATGAAATTATGCTGAATGCTCAAAGTTATGTGAATCTGGATATATATAGAATATAATGCTCAAAAAGCCTATATGTCAGAATGATGGATGGAAATGAAAATATGGGCAAAGCACTATGATTAAGAACCAAGTGATTGAGATATCATTCATATTTTGTGATGGAAATTCGAACTTATATAGAATATCATTTAGTTTGAAAGTTTGTGCCTGTGGCCTTTCTGGTTTGGGAGAGTAAGTCCTAAGGGGTGCTCGACACCTAGTCCCTAAGATCAACTGGTCTGGGATCGGCTGACCCAAATCCTGCAATAGAACCAGATAGAAAGCCATGTTCTACTGGTACAAATGGGTTTAAGATATATCGATGTGGCCTTTCTGGTTTGGGAAATTAAGTTCTAAGGGGTGCTCGTCACCTAGCACCTAAGGCCAACTGGTCTGGGATCTGCTGACCCAAATCCTGCTATAGAACCAGATAGAAAGTCATGTTTAACGGTGTATCTTATTCTTACTAAACTTTTTGATCAAAAGATGCCAATGAGCACAAAATCAAAAGATGCCAATGTGCACAAATCAAAAGATGCCAATGAGCACAAAAGAAAAGATGCCAATGAGCACACATCTCTTGAAACTTGGGAAAATACAAAGTCGCGATAAACCCGTAAATTTGTGAAAATTATGATTTTGGACAAATAGTGTGAGTAGAGCAAAATATTCTTATATGTTTTAGAATTGCATATGCTTGAAGCTAATCATATTTCGCATGCTAGCACACCAAATAGATTTAATAAAGGGGTTGAAACTGAACATTTTTAACTTGATATACAATGATGACTTGTATTTGATTCCAAACACATGCATTTGATTTCATTTGATTAAAAAATCTGTTAAATTTCATTAAGCTGAATTTCTTTTGTCCAGTTTTCAAATGATCAAATGTTTGTAGTTATAAAATGAAGTTCAATGAATGTTATTTTCCTTGTGTAAATTTGTTTTAAAATTTGTGCTACAATTTCAAATACTGTACGTTATTGAAATATATGCATACTTTCAGGGGGAGAAAATAAATTGCTCCAGAATTCTTATTTTGAGGGGGAGCAAGGTTATTCTGTAAGGAGGAGATTGTTAGCAATACTCAAAGACACGACTGAAATTGAAAATGGTTTTCGTTGATTATGATGCTCACCATCATCGAAAAAGGGGGAGAAAAGTTTAATTTCAATTTCATGTCAAAGAGCTTTCAAATCAAAGATATTTCAAGTCAAAGATTCGTGAACAAAGACTGAAGATTGGGGAGAAGGATCATGTGAAGTCCAAATGTTGCTGAATTTGGTTATCTTAGTTCTGAGTGGTTATCGGAATGCGCTTACACCTAAAAGTTCAACAATGTGGATGGTTTCACATCTTTCTGATCCAAACTCTAATCGTTTCTGATTTATCTTGTTCCGAATTGATGGTTCTATATAAAGATATGAAATCCATGTTCAAGACTTGAAGACAATCTGTTGAAGATTGTATTGAAGAAGGTTGATTTTTCAAAGAAAAAGACAATGACTTTTCATGTTTGTCTGAAGATTCTTCAAAGCTGAGTTCTTAAAGAGCGTCAAAGCATATAGTTCGCCGTGAACTAGTGGAGATAAAGCTATTTGAAGATGGTTTGATAGAGTCTCTGTTTGAGAAGATTGACTTTACAAAGAGCTGAAGACTGCTGGTATTTTTTTTTAAATCTTGAATCCAAAGGGGGAGATTGTTAGAGCATTGTTGTATTCAAGATTTACTGTAAAGTCAATGTACTGTATGAGTCTATACAGTATTGTGAATGCCTTTATACCTTGTATGTCATGGGTATAAATAGGCTTGTCTAGTTCATTTGTAAGTAACACTTTAGAAAGCTTTAGTAATCTTTTAGAAACCTTTTGTAATCCTTTGAGCTCAATACATGGATGACATATTTGCTCTCTAGATTCTCTCTCACTACATTCATATCTTATTGCTAGAGATTTGGGATTTCACAGTGTTCTATAAAAATTGAATACATTGAGGACAATGTGTGAATTAAGTCTAAGGGTGGGGGTTATTTGCATGATTTAGGATGATTTGGGTATATGTTTGCTTTTTAGGGGTAAACTTTTGCAATTTTTTGCAAAATTTGTGCTTAAATGTGGATCTTTGTCCGTTTGGACGATGTGTTAGCATGTTTTTTATGAGCTTAAATGGTTGATGACGATGAGTTTGGATGCATGTATAACATGATTGAGTTTGATTGATAGCACTTAGAGTCGATTAGTGGAGTATACCGGTCAAAAGTAGACTATTGCTAATCTCTTGAACTAGCTATAACACCGTGAGACTTTGAGCCTACTAGACTAAACACTTATATTAGTCTCTAATTCATTTCTTGTGTGAGTACGTCATGCCTAGTTATACACCTCTAGAACTTGATTTGTCTCTCCTTAAGACGACATGATATTTACATGCTAATAAATATGATAAATGCCATCGTTTGCTCATTCTGTCAACCCATTAGCCTTAAGCCTACCTTTATGTTATTACTACCCTTTTTGTACACCACTTTGAGCCTTAGCCAATTCTCTTATCACCCACATCATAAACCAACTAAAACACGATTCACCCGACCAACTATCAATGGAGTGTCTCGGTATCCCTATGTGCTCGGAAGTAGTACTTATATGTTAGGAAAGAAAAAAATGAGAAAAACAACAAGGAAAAAAATTCAAAAAGAAGAAGAAAAAAAATCGACAAGAAAAACGTGTCGTCAATAAAGAAATAAACTAAGACGACGAAAGTGATGATATGTTTATTTATAAGCGTCTAATATTTATTCTCTATCATCCAAAGGAAAATGTGCTTCAAATATAAATATGAAAAGCCCTTTGTGGAAAGAAAGTTTCATGCATGAGTAACCCGGTCCTCCATTTGGTGTACGGTCCTTAGCCACTCTTCCCCAAATATATCCCACCTTACCCAAAGCCTTAATTTTCATTACAACCCTTTAAAAAGCCCTTTTGATTTATTTGCATGTATGTTATCCAAGTAGTGGAGGGTGAGAGACTTTTCAAGCTTATGGTAGGTATATGCTAGTGTAGTGACGTTATTAGCGATATACTTTAACCGAAAGGAGTGCATTGAGAGTTGTTTTTGTGGATCCCAGATTAACAAGTGCAATAAGATTTATCAAAACAAATCAGTATGAACGTCACAAATCTCACTTTGATTGATTATCAGAAAGCAGTAAACTGTAGCCGTACGTACAAGGTAATTAGGAATTGTAGATTAGAACATTAAACCCTAATCATGAACTAAGCTATCTATTTATATCCTCAAAAGGATATTTACAAGAAATGTCAATAATAGTCCCTCAACTTCTATTCAACTAACATGAGACCTAACAATCCCCCCCCTTTGAATTGAAGTTTGATCTCACGCCAGTTAGGGACATATTGTAATAACTAGGTATTTTATTTATTTATTTTATAAGTCTTTAATTTTAATAATTTTTGGAATTAGAAGTTAAGGGATAAGTTTTATTTTATTTGGAAGTTTAGGGGTATTTATTGCCAAGTGAGATAAGTTTAGGGTTCGTTTGGTCTTTTATCCAAACCTCTTTAGCCAAAACCAACTTCCTATTTTAGTAAGGATAGGTGTCCATATTTCAATTAAGAGAAAATATCTTAAGTGTTAGTGTGTGTAGTGTGTTCGGTTTAGAGAGAGAGAGAAGGAAATCGAGAGAGAGATTAAGGGAAAGAAGAAGGAGGAAATCCAGAGTTTGCTGCTGTGATTTAAGGACCAAACTGAAGTAAGCAAGGTAACAAATCCATCCTTGTATGTGTTTTAATTTCTTAAAAGTGTTCTTGAGTTTGCTAGTTAAGTTTTAGGTGGGTTTTGTTAAAAATGGATGTTTTGGGAAATCTAAGCTTAAAAGTACGATTTCTGGGTAAATATTGGACTGAAAGTCGTTTTTGCTGAGCTTATTAAAAAAGGCTTTCGCAACAGTAGGTTGCGAGAAGTGAGGTTTTCGCAACAGTGGGTTGCGAGTTCTGAGGTTTTCGCAACAGTGGGTTGCGAGTTCTTTGGTTTTCGCAACAGTGGGTTGCGAAAAGTGAGGAATTCGCAAGCTGTGGGTTGCGAAAAGTGTTAAAATACAGATTTATTAATGAGGTGTATTCTTGTTAATTAACTATTTCAGATAGTAAAATTCAAAGATAAAAGTGGGACTTGTTGAAGAGATTTTTGGAGAACTATTGGAAAAGCATTCAGGTGAGTTTTATTTAAAAACGTTTTTCAACTGGAATACATATATGTGATTTATATCTATATGAAATGGATATGTATGGATTGAGAACGTGATACATAATGTGATTATGTGTTTTTATTGAAATGTTTATATACATGATGGTATACTGTAATTATATGAGTATTCTGCGAGAATACGGGGCCGGGATCCGAGGTGCGGACCGGTGTGTTGCCGGGTTCCGGTAAGCGGACATGCGTGTTTACTGTAGATGTTGTACAGCAGAGTAAATTGACTAGTTGGCTTGCAACCACTAGTTTGGCCAATTGTTGAGGAATAAGGGGGAATGAGTGGATACGAAACGCAAGTCTTGGTTGGTATTTAATTACGTGTAATATATGTGTGTTTGTATAAAAAAGTTTTATTTAACTGGATTCTTGGCAAGTTTCAACTGACAGGGATTTTCTCACTGGACCATTAGGTCTAACCCTCATCATTTCTGTTTTAAAAATATGTATTCCAGGTTGAGGATCGTCCGTTAGCAAAGGGAAGAATTAATGTGTAAGGCGGGGTTAATAGCTGACAAGGATTAGGAACTGAATATGTGTTATGTTGTATCGTTTCGAGACTGCTGGGACCGTACGTGATTTGTTTGGTAATTTCTTTTTATGAATGTAACGATGTGATGCAATATATGTTATTTGAAACATGTTTGGGAAACCGGGTTGTTACACATATCGCTTTCGAATAGCGAACAAAATCTCGAAGTGCCGAATGGATTTCCTGAATTCCAGTCTTTCTTCGATTGCCTTGAGGAGCTCCTTGGCAAGGTATTTTGTGATGTTTGTGTAGTTCTCTGACGAATCTCTTTCTTCTTCTTCAATGATCTTCTTCAGCACGTTCTGTATCTTCATCAACGTTCCCTCACTAAACTTGTGCACGTCACTGATCCTCATGAACCGTTTCTCCCCTTTGTCATTCAGATACACGATCCCTATTTCTGGTTTGAGCAAGAGAGTATGTACCTGTACGTCTTCAGAATCGGGAAGATTCAGATTGGGCTTCATAATGTTGATCTTCTTCTGATTGCTTTCTAAACCCATCTGAAAATCATTGATGTATGCGAGAGTTATAGTGCACTTCGTGAATCTTTTTATTGTCTTGAGGGCTTTGGTGTATGGCAACGGTCGGATGGTACGGGGCTTTAGCTCTTTCAGTAATACCGGAAAGTCGTTCAGGATCAGATGTCTGAAGTCGGCTTCCGAGAATACCCATTCCTTTCTGTCATCCCTTATAATCGGGAAAATAGGGAACCATACCTTTAGAACTTTGTCTGACACGATCTCCACGATTTCGGTTATTCTGTGTCTCGTGCGGACTTCATAGACCATTCTGCTTCTCTTCATAACTTCTAAGTAAAGAATGAGACCCCAAGGCACATAACCGGGTCAAGAGGCCTAATCCAGTGAGTAAAGATCTTCTTTTGTGATTCCTCTAAGTATGGAACCAAGATTCAGACTCTTTCCCAACGAACTGGTTGAACAGGTCGGGGTTGAGCCGTTTCCGAGTCTGGAGTTGGAAGTTCGGATGTACCTGCAGTATCGTGTAAATCGTGCTGAGAGATAGAAACATGTTTGCTCTGAAGAAGGAACTAGTCGTAGTCGTCATCGTTCATGAATTCGTCTTCATCAGAGAAATTCCAAAGAGCATCCGTCTCTGATTGGATGGCTGAAACCGCTTTCTCTCTCCATTCTCTTTCTAATTTTGGATTGTCGTCAGAGTCCTCATCAATTAATTCTAGAACTGGCCTTTCCGGAACTGTCAGCATTAAGATCTCTTCTGGTTGTCCCTCGGGCTTTTCAACCGTTGGGTCTGCTGACTCTGGCATTGATTCTCTGACCGGCGTAGACAACTCCATGTCCTGAACCATCTGTGAGTCTTCTGGCTGATGATGTGGTTCAGTTGGAGTAGTTTCGGATGGTAGTGTTGTCTCTGAGATTGACAGCTCGGTCAGTCTTCTTCTTTTCTCCCCCTCATGTTGGTCAGGATCCTCCTGATCATCATGTATTCATTTGGAGCCCTGTGCTTGACCCTTACACGTATTCTCTAAGCTGGCAACCCTCTCAGATAAGGTGTCGAGGGTGCATTGGACGTCGGTTAAGGTTGTAGTAAGTGTATCAAGCTTTGTATTTATTTGGGTTTGGGCATCGGTAGGAGTGACCGGGGGTTGTATTTGGGCTTGTGAGCGTAGAATACTCACTAAATCTGCTTCAGAAGAGGCATCGGTGTTGGATTGGGACAGGAGCTTATCAAGGAATGCGGCTTTGAGTGCCTCAATGCTCATGTTTTGTAGGTTCGGGGTTAGGTGAGGAAGTCTGATCTGTGGTTGTGTAGGGGGAACTGCTGAAGCTACTTTCTTTCCCATTATTGACCATCTGATGAATGCCTTCTCCTCTAAAATCTTCTGCAAAATCTCGGTTTGGACAACCTTTAAGGCGCCGTCCAGAGTTTCCTTGGAGACAAACTCCGGGAGACTAACACCTGGAGCACTTAGCTTACCAGTTGTAGTAACTATGGTGGATTGCATAGCAGTACCGCCTGCGTTCACGGTTGGCTTGAGCTTGATGATAGCCGTGGCAGGTCTTCCATCCTGTCCTTGCAAGCCACTAAAAGGTAGACTTACTCTAGGTGTTTCGGTCGAGTCACGAAGAAACTCGACGGTAGCAGATGATGTCGGTTGTGTCCTAGCCAAAGAAATGATATCTGCAAATGGATCTAGACTAGAATGTGCGCTCAAAGAAGTCGAGAACCGGGGCAGGTGTTCTCTTGTTTCAACATCGGAACTCTCCAAGTGAGAGACCGGTGGCAGATGTGTTATATCCCCGTGAGAAGTTGAAACAGTTTCCTTTTGAGAGGAAACGGAGTGGCTAGTTGGGGTGCGCAACTACGTCGCTAGGCCCACGACATCTTGTTCAATACCCTGTTGCAACAAATGAGACAGGGTAGTGGATGTGGTAGCCTGGCTAAATGGAGGCTAGTTGGGAGCAACCTGAGTAGATTGCTCCATCACTCTCATTCTTTTTCTTACTCCTTTCACGCACTTGCTTACTTCCTTTTTCTTTTTCGACTATAACACACTCCGCTCTCCTTATCGCTCCAAATATGTCCTCGGTTCGGGGTGTGGGTTCCATGCGAAACTGATCATCATTGTCGTCGTCCGATTCAGTGGATTCATTGTCTGATCCGGATTCCAAGGACCAGGATTCAGAACCGGACGCCGAACCCGATTCAGAACCAGATTCGGAACCCGACTCTGAGCCGGAGCCTGACTCAGAGCAGAAAGAGGAGGCTGCCTCTTCTTCGGCTTGTTCGCGCATAATGTCCTCAACTTCCACCTCATGCAATTCTGTATCGTCGTCTCTAGTTTGGGTAGATGCACGTGGTGGAGTGGGTGGGTGTCTTGACGAGCTAGCATCGTGTATGGACCTACCAGCACTGCCCACGTCGCGTCCCCTCATAAAATGTTCTCTCATCACGCCCTGTTCAGGAGCCCCTGCTCGTCGAACCTGCCACCTCTAGTACGGGGACCCTCACGTCGCTCAGGGCGCGCTCCTTGGGTAGGTCCTGCCGGATCTGGCTGGACCATCGGAGCGTGTAAGTTATTGTCACGCCTATAAGCTATCACACTCAGTGCCGATTGGTCTGCGATAGCTAGCAAGTCATTGGGTATCATCATAGGGACTAGGTCAGGGATCACCTGTTTATTTTGAATCCAAGTCATTCTGGTTGAAAGTAGTACCTCATGATCGGCGTGTCGAGGAATCGTCGGGTCTGCAGCCATGAAATGGGCGACGATCAGGTGCAAAAATCTCGGGAATGGCAGAAACGTGAGGCGTTTGTTGCCTTGCTTCTTCTGGACCTTCTCGATCAATTCAGTCCAAAGGATTGATGCGTAGTCGATGTGTCGGTTGTATACAACGCCATGGAACAATCGGAGCAGGTTGACAGTCGTCTGGTCGATGCCTTTGTTGATCGATGATAAACACCTGTTGAAGATAGTGAACAAGGTGTACCATACTGGCTGGATGTGAATGCGGGAGAAACGCGAAGGATGGTTGAGCTCGGCAGCATATCCGAGGGCGCGTAAATCCCGGCAGAGGTCGGCATCAGAAACCGGAGCGTCGTAGTCAACTCGTCCTGGAACAGTTATCGCTTCTGGCAGATCAAGAATCTGGCGGAGGATATCTCGAGTAATTAGCACCGGGGAGTCTCCGATACGACCTTGGAGATCGAAGCTTTGACCGCGTACGACGGATGTGAGGGATCTCCATAGTTGGTGCACATAAACTGTTGGAACGGGTGCGGTGGCGTCAATGCTCGATTGAGTGTGTGACGCTTTAGTATTTCCACGATAACTAGGCATTGACAGACGATATTCGATGTGTCTAAATGGAAGTTGTTTGAAATGAGTGGTAAGTTCGGACCAACTAGGAGTAGTGGGGCATCGCCTTGGGGTTGGTTTGGTTGTGCCATGATCATGTCTGTTAAAAACGAAATAAAGTTGAGTGTGCATGGGAAATGGACACCAAGAGCTTGTTTCGGGGTTCGTATTTTCGGATTTTAGGAAACCGACAGTCGGTGACGGTCCAAAACAGGTCACTGCTCGGGTTTGGAAGAGCCCAGACTGAATGTACATCTTTAAGTGGGACAAGATTACCAAACGCCCAATCCAAACCAATGAAACAGTGCACCCGGAGTGTATTGGATCCGGATCCGGAATGCAAACCGGAACCACCTAACATCCGAAACTGAATAGGGACCGGATCCGAAACTCAACATACTGGAACTTAACAAGGGACCGAATCCGGAACTTAACAAGGGACCAGATCCGGAAGTTAAAAAAAGGAACCGGATCCGGAACTCAACAAAATCCAGAACTAGTTACAAGCCAGAACTAAGTTCAAACCGGAACTCCATTCCAAAATCGGATGAGATCCGGAACCGGACTATTCTGGGACATACCGGGACACATATACCGGAACTCCCAAACCAGGGACCGAAGTCTCACGAACCCAGAACCAATCCGGGACTCCCACAGCGGGAGTCGATCGACTTAAATAAACGAAATTAAACAATCGCTTTGGAACATATGTACTCGAAATCGGTTCTAGTGGTTGATTTTGAAGTAATAACAAGCCCAAATTGCGATTGGACCCACTGATTTCATGAGCCGAAGGGTTGGAAGGCGGCGCTGATCGAACAAAAGATCGATAAAGTCGATCGATTTTCATTACATTTAGGGTCGATTTCAAGCAATAGATATCACATCGACAAAGATTAGAAACATACCTGGTGATTGGAGTTTAGATATGAGCCTGATTGATGTAAAAAACACAAGTGGAGAGATGAGGTTGGTTTAGGATAGCGTTGGCGCAAAAAAATTGAAGTTGTGAAGACTTGGAATGAAAAACCGGTATTTATACCGGTCGGTACCGGGAGCGAATCCGGTACCGGGTGCCTTAACTCTCCCGGTTCCAACATTGTCTCAACTTATGATAATTGGCAAAATATACCCCTGAAATTTGAAGAACTTTTAAATTTGACCCTGAGTTTCAAATAATTACACTTTAGCCCCTCGGGTTTTAAAAATTACGCTTCTCCTCCTCAACTTTTCAAAATTATGATTCTCCCCTTTAACTTTTGAAAATGACACTTCTCCCCCTCAACTTCTCAAAATTTGCAACTCTCCCCCTCAATGTTTCAAAAATTGCAACTCTTCCCCTCAACGTTTCGAAATTGCATTTCTCCTAACAAAGAACGAGGTACTTACCTTGGGGACTTGGCTTTCGAGGTAACACCTTGCAGAACAGACGGTTAGTAGCTCGGGAAATAAATTGAAAAACAAAGACAAGACTAATAAAATTAAAGAAACATGCAGTAAACTGAAAAACGAAAGAAACACTATAACATAAATATGGAGTATAAGTCACCGATGTGCGTGAAACACCTAAACTACGCTGCGAGACAAGTGTAACTAACTAAGATACAGTTATCCCGTAGTGAAGAAATGGTGTGACAAGTACAACATTGACTCAAACTTTCAAATTAAGCATACCCAGCTTGGACACGAGTTCATTGAACCATTTTTCGTCCAAAGCTTTGGTAAACAGGTCTGCTAGTTGATTTTCTGTATTTACGAAGTATAGTTCCACCGTACCTCGTTCCACATGGTCTTTGATGAAATGGTAGCGCACGCAATATGCTTTGTCTTCGTATGTTGGACCAGATTGCTCGTGATTGCGATGACACTCTTGGAATCACAGTAGATTGGGATGTTCGAGTAGTTATACCCGTAGTCCATTAGTTGCGTACGCATCGAGATCACTTGGGATCAACAACTAGCCGCGGTCATGTACTCCGCTTCCGCCGTGGAGGTGGCGACACACGTTTGTTTCTTGGAGGCCCAGCTAACCAACTTATCGCCAAGGAACTGGACGTGACCCGTGGTTCTCTTCCGGTCGAGCATACTTCCCGCATGATCAGCATTTGAGAATGTTGTGAGTTCAAAACCTGTGTCCTTAAGGTACCAAAGACCAAGATTAGCAGTACCTTTTAAATATCGGAGAATACGCTTAACTGCTATAAGATGTGACTCCTTTGGTTTAGATTAAAATCGAGCACACTAAAAGGTAGAAAACATTATGTGCGGTCTACTTACCGTTAAATACATGAACGAACCTATCATTCCTCTATAGGTAGTAGTATTCACGTCCTTTCCGGCAGGATCGGCGTGTAACTTCGTACCCGGTGACATTGGAGTTTTCATGGGTGTACACTGTTCCATCTTGAATTTCCGAAGAATATCCGCGATGTACTTAGATTGATTGATGAATATCTCGATCGACAGTTGTTTAACTTGAAGACCGAGAAAGAAATTCATCTGACCCATCATACTCATTTTAAAATGGGCTTTCATGAGGACTGAAAATTTGTAACAGTATTGTGGGTTTGTAGAGCCGAAAATAATGTCATCGACATAGACTTGAATTAAAATGATGTCCTTACCTTCCCTTTTGATGAAAAGGGTTGTGTCCATCTTACCTTTCGAGAAGCCGGTATTCGTGAGAAATGTAGATAATTCGTCATACCAAGCTCTCGGTGCTTGCTTGAGTCCGTACATCACTTTGTCGAGGAGATACACATGGTTGGGGTGATCTTGACTGATGAAACCGTCCGACTGGGAGATGTAAACTTTCTCTTTGAGTTTACCGTTGAGGAATGCAGTTTTCATGTCTATTCGAAAGACGGTAAAGTTTTTATGAGCGGCGTACGCGAGGAACATCCGAATAGCTTCGATTCGGGCAACTGGTGCGAACGTCTCTTCGTAGTCGATCCCCTCTTGTTGTCGATACCCTTTCGCTACCAAGCGAGCCTTGTTCCGAATAACGATCTCGTTCTCGTCCTTCTTGTTCTTGAAGATCCATTTCGTTCCGATAACGGTCTTGTTCTTCGGTCGAGGGACCAGGCGACATACTTTGAGGCTTTCAAATTCGTTCAACTCCTCTTGCATGGCGATCACCCAGTCCGGGTCGTGTAAGGCGTCTTTAACCGTCGCTGGTTCAACATTGCTGAGGAAGATGGAAAAGAGGCACTCATTACCCGTAGCCGCCCGTTTTTGAGTGTTGCTCATAAGTGCATGGGCAGCATCGTCTTCAGTTTCCGTCGTTGCTCTGGTTTGAACGGGAGCAGACGGATCTCCGATGATTTGCTCAAGTGGGTGAACTCGAGTCCACTTCCGTGTGTGAGGCAGAGGGTCCGTGAGAGGTTGAGAATTTTCGGTATCGATGTAGGATCCTAAGGATAAGTTTTGAACCGCTTCTAAGGATGGAATCAGATGTAATCGGACGGTTGCCGCAGGTTGGGTAAGAACAACAGTTGACGAAGATTCGACAGTTGCGTCAGTACTGTTGCTTGATCCGGGGGAAGATGGACTGGGTTGAACCACTGGGGATGGAGTCGCGGTCCCCGTTGCTGTGCTTGATGATGGCGTCGTCTCTATCACGGGTGAAGAGGGTGAGTCCTTCGATGATGTAGTGTTGGGGGTTGGTGGAGGACTAGAGACGTGTGACGAAACCACTAAAGCTCCATCTGCATTCATAGAAGCATCAGTAGATACAGGGGAAATATGGAAATCATTGTAGAAATGTTCAAATAGTAGATCTAACTCAGAAGAATGTGATTTCGACGTATTGGGCGACAAAGGATCTACTGTCGTGTGCTTGGGTGCTGATCTAGAGTGATTGGAAGCCAGCACTCCAGTAAGCACGGGTTCTAAACGGGTTTGTTCAGAAGCCAAATCGACCAATTCGTCGAAGGTCACATTTATACTCTCTATAACATTATTTTTTCTATTATTTTAGACTCGGTATGCTTTCGAAGAGGTAGAATAGCTGAGGAAAATTCCCTCGTATGCCTTTGGCTTGAGCTTGCCGAGATCATCTTTGTCGTTCAGCACGAAGCACTTGCACCCAAACGCATGAAAGTAGCTGATGTTGGGAGTGCGTTTGTTGATGAGCTCGTATGGCGTCTTGTCGAAGCGCTTGTGGACGATGGATCTATTCTGAGTATAGCACGCCATTGTGATGGCTTCGGCCCATAGGAACATCGGAAGTTGTACTGGGTCAGCATGGTGCGGGCCGCTTACACCAAGGTGCGGTTGCGACGTTCCATCACGCCGTTCTGTTGAGGAGTCCTAGCAGCAGAGAAGTTGTGTGAAATCACAGCCGATGTGAGATAGTCACTTATGATGCGGTTCTTGAACTCAGTTCCGTTATATTTGCGAATCGTGATGACGGTTAGCTTCAAGTTGTTATGGACACCCTTCAGATGAATGACTATGACCCCATGAGTTTCATCCTTTGAACGGAGGAATTTGACCCAAGTGTAACGCGAGTAGTCGTCCACCATCACCAATACGTACTTCTTATGACTTATGCTTTAGACGTGCATAGGGCCGCAGAGATCCATGTGGGTCAGCTCTAGAGGTCTGGACGTGCTAGGAACCGTCTTCGGTTTATGAGACACCTTCTTCATCTTACCCATGTCACATACGGAGCATAGATGTTCTTTTCCAAATCGTAGTTCAGGTATACCCTTGACGAGTCCACCGAGCACCAGCTTGTTGATGTGCTTGAAGTTCAAATGAGAAAGTCGTCGATGCCACAACCAGGTCTGTTGAGTAGATTCTTTGGAAAGGAGGCAAATGGCTTTATTAGTCTTCACGGAGGCAATATTGATGGTATAGAGATTCGTTCTTCGAGTTCCAGCTAGAATCTCCGTTCCGTCGTCGTTACGAATACTACACCGCTTTGCCTTGAAGTTGACTTCAAGATTCTTGTTGCATAACTGGCCGATGCTTAAGAGGTTGTGACCAAGGCCTTCGACGTAGGACACACGCTTGATGGTGAGGTTGTCCTGAACGAGGTCGCCATAGCCCATGATGGGGGCTACATTATCATTCCCAAATCTGACGTCACCACAGTACTTCTCCTTGAAGTTGGTGAGAAGCTCCCGTTTACCAGTCATGTGTTTGGAGCATCCGGAATCTAAAAACCACACATGACCGGGCTGCAAAACAAAAATTAGGGTTGTTTAGGTACCCATCTGTAAATGGGTCCTTGAGTGTTAGGTGCAGCACCTTTGCTTGAGACCTGTTTAGATCTAGGTCTTTTGCGAGAAGATTTACGAGAAACATTAGAGTCAAACACATGATATGTACCAAACCAATCAGATGCATGTTTAGACGTGACAAAATCATTCAATCCACACAACGAACAACAAACACAATCACGCGAAATTTCAATCAATTGCTGAACAGAATCAAGTTTAACTGGAAATTCAAATCCATGTTCAACATAGTTATTCAAAACAAAACCATGATTGTTATTGTTTTTCATATTATGTGAAAACAAATTAAATGAATTGGTCTTCTCTGGTCGTAGCTTAGCCTTCTTCTCTACCCACTCTTTCCGAACTGCTTTCCCCCGACCCGTTCTATCTGAAATTAAATTAGAGTTATTGTCAGAGGAGCTCGACTAATATTGTTGCCTTGTAGAGTTCTTACCGGTTTTAGATCGTTTCTTGGACCGACGTTTAGATATAGATTTCGAAATGGTCTCAGAAATGGTTTTAGAATTGGAACACTCTCCTTTTTCAAAATTAACCGGTGTGGGCATTTTTTCTAAAAAATGAGTGTGACTAGCTAGCTTCGGAGTAAAATCAATCTTAGAAATATCATCATCATGACAAGCCGAGGAATTCATAAACTCAGAAAACCGTCGTGCAGAGTCAAGTGGGGTTTCGCCATCAGAGTCAGACAAGGAGTTATCCGCAAAAGGATTATCAAAGACTGGAAAAAGATTATTTTTAATAAAAATCGGGTTGAGTTGCCTTACCTTTATCTTTGTTGCTCAAATTCGTATCATTAGTGTCTTTTGACACTCCCAAAAATGCTTTACATGAGGAACTATCCGAACAAATAGGGGACGAGTCAACCGAGTTGGTTTCAGGAGTGGGAGGAGTCATTGGAGTAGCCTTTAGACTCTCCTTAGCCATTATTCCTTTTAAAGCTTCTACCGACAAGGCGGACAGTTGAGAAGTTAATTTTGCAATCTCGGTTCTATAACTCTCTCTTTCTGAGTCAGATAATGACTCAGTTTTGTTCTTTTTGAGCGTATCTATGGTTGATAAAAGTACAGTTCTTTCGGTTTCAAAAATGATCTTATCCCTCAAAATCGATTCTTCGAGTTTGAAAATGATGTTCTCTAAAATCAGAGGTGGAACATAACGTTTGAGCTCTGATTTGTCGTTAGAATCTACATCTGGTGTTGCCGTAACGGGAACCGGAGTTTCCACAGATTTAGCAAGAGAACAGATGTCGAAGTAATCGTTTGAGAGGTAAAGGGTTTTACTTTTTAAATAAGACGCATTTAGCGTTTCGTACACGAAAGGAACTTGTACATTTATGTTCTTCCTAGGTGGCACATCTTCCGATCTTGTGTTCTCTTCAATATTAGAGTTACCAGTTTTAGGCTTTGCCTCTATTTTTGGTAAAGGAATACCTGTTTTTCGTTTAAGATCTTCTTTTTCCTCATCCTCCTGAGACGGCTTAGTCCACTTAATCTTATACTCAGGATATTGCTTATCTAGGCCCATAAAATTGAATTCATAAAGGCTGGGAACCTTAGATAAGATCTTCTTGAGGTAACACAGATTATCATATCCGAGTCCCCATTGTGAGTTGTAATACTTAAATTCCTTTGGTTTGTTCAAGTGGATGGTTTGTTCCTATTGACCAAGTTTGTAAAGTTTGCATTCAAGGTCCTTAAGCTGGTTGGTCAACAACTCATTTTCCTTACAAACGTTCTCTTGGATAACAATGCTCTTAGAATACTCCTCCTGAGACTTTTCTAACTTTTGTGTATATTCAGATATTTGGGTTTCGAGGGATTCAGCTCTATTTGAAATGGCCGAGCATTCGGATTGATAGTTATCTATCACACATTTTTCCTCAGCCTTTTCAATAGCTAGTCTATCAATGGTGTCGTATTTTACTTTAGCGTCAGCCTCTAGCTTAGAAATTTAGGCATCTTTGGTTTTAACCTTAAGTTTAAAAGAATATAATGTACGCACCATAACTTGCATCTGATCAATAAGGTTAGCATTAGAAGAACCACATACCTGGCATTCGCTTTTGTTCTTCTTCTTTCTGGAGAGTCGTCTTCCGAATCGGATTCTTCCGGATTGATGCCGGTATAGCACATGTGAGCTTCCTCGTCGTCGTCTTCTTCTTCAGTCAGTACGAGCCAGTGATCATCTTCCGCCAGCAGCGCTTTACCTGCTTCTTTCTGCCTTGACAATAGCATTTTGTTCTTGTAGTACTCTACATTGCGTACTGCAGGTTTCCGTCAGTCTTTGGCGAAGTGACATCGCTTTCCGCAGTTGTAAGATTTAACAGGTTCATCATCAGCTCGGTCGTCAGACTTTCCTTCAAATCTCTTTCCTTCATCGTTCTTCTTTCTCCCTTCATCAAACTTGCGCTTGCCGTCGTACTTATCTCTGTAATCCCGACGCTTTGTATTGGTGGAGTAACGTTGGTTGTTCTTAGATGGTTTATTGAAAAACTTCTTTCTAGCGTACTCCCGGGATAGTAAAGCAACGACTTTCTTTATACTGTCAAGCTCTGGATCGGAATCACTTTCCGGTTCTGTGTCCTTAGGCTCAGACTCACTATGAGCTTCCTCTCTATACGAACTGCGTTGGACTTGCTTGTCCTTCTTGTGAGACATGAGAGCTAAAGGGTCTTCTTTTGTCTTTTCTCCAGACTTCTGATCTCCCATCAGTTCCTTTTCAGGTTCAAGAGGACCAGTCCATTTAATTGCATATTCCGGATACTCTTTGGCTATTCCAAGACAACCAAAATCATACAAAATAGGTCTTTTGGCTATACCCTTTTTCAGGTAGTGCAGGTTATCATATCCGATTCCCCAGTCCTTGTTGAAATACGTGAACTCCTTTGGTTTATTCATATGGATAATTTGATCAGTTTGACCTCTTTTATGAAGTTTGGTTTCAAGATCAAGAATTTTAGTAACAAGTTCCTTGTGCTGAATTTGAAGAGCAGAACATTGATAAACAATTTCTGCTTTCTCATTCATACACTGATCAAACTGAGACTGAAGTTCAGATATTTTGGCCCTTAAGTCCTTAGGTGCTGTTGAAAGATTTTTGCATTTGTCTTTTAAATTAGCAATTTCAGACTTATATTTCTCAGTTATTCTCTTTTGAACATCTAGCTTTTCAGATAGTGATCTAATCTCAAGCAGTTGTTCATTAGAGGTGGCCTTAAAGGAATCTGCCCGTTCAGCAAGTAATTACATTTGATTCAAGAAATCTTGCTGGTTAGATTCACATACCTGACTTGACTTTTCTTCATCGGCTGGAGAGTGATATCCCATTAAAGCATTAGCACCATCAGAATCGCTTTCATCATCAGAACGACCCAGCCAGTAGTCGTCTTCCACAAACATAGCTGCTCCAGCTTCCTTCTGCTCAGCCAATGCGAGCTTTGCCTTGTAGTAGTGAACATTCTTTACCACTGGCTTCCGACAATCTTTTGCAAAGTGACCAAGCTTTCCGCAGTTGTAACAGGTCACGGGCTCATCTTTCTTCTTACTGTCATCTTTCTCCGTCTTCTCCTTCTTCTCAGACTGATCTTGCTCATCAGCCTTCTTCTTTCCTTCATACTTGTCCTTATAATCGTGGCGCTTGTTGGAGGAGGTGGAGTAGCACTGATTATTGGACGATGGCTTCTTATAGAACTGTTGTTGTTGAAAAGATTTGGAGAGTAGGGCTATCGCTTTCTTGAAATCAGATACTTCATCATCAGAATTACTGTCTTCCTTTTCTTCAGGTTCTGACTCAGATGAGCTTTGCTTTTGAGCACATTTGGAGTGACGGCCCGAAGATTTCCCTTGTTTGGAGGACATGAGTGCTATAGGATCAGCAGCTGGCTTGGATGCGTCCTTCTTCTCTTTGAGTATTTCCATCACCTCATCTTCATCTTGAAGAAGTGTCTCATACAGCTCGTGGATGTCAACTTTCTCCATCAGGTGGTTGTGCTTTACGTGTGAAGCAAAAACTTTCAACTCAGGCAGAAGATTATTGAGAAATTTAAGAGAATTCTCCGTGTTCGAACGAGTAATCTTGTTCTTGTGGAGCTCGTTGAGAAGAAGACAAAACCGTTCATAAGTTTGGGAAAGGGATTCACCGGTGCGCTGTTTAAAGCTATCAAACTTGGTTATTGAGCTATTAATCTTCAGCTGATTCCCAACTTCGCTCCCATGCATCATCTTTTCCACCTGATCCCACATGCCCTTAGCTGTATCTTTGTAACTGTCGATGGCTGTATAGATCGTGTTGGGGATAGCTTGAACAAGGTACCGCTTAGCATGCTTTTCTCCCTCAAGCATGCCCTTTTCGTCGTCGGTCATATCAGAGAGAGTCTTTTTCACAGTGAGTGTTTTCCCACCTTCTTGAGCTGGTAGAACGGTCTTCATAGGTGTAGGAATTGGTCTATCTCCTAAGGCACGCCAAATGTACTCGAAGTTGTCCTTCGACTCTATGAAGATTTTGAATCTGTCCCTCCACTGGCTGTACTCACCGTGGTAGAGACAAGGTGGTTTGGAGTCGGTACCGATTGCAAGAGGGTCGCGTGAAGTAATCTTCAGTTGCACTGGAGTGATCGTCAGACGATGTGTTCGATTCAAAGTGATAACCTAACGCAAGGCACTACGAGTGGTATCCTAACACAGGTTCTACGACTGAGTTGTACTAGGAACATGTAAGAATTCAAACATAAATGAACTTACCGGATAGGAATCCGGATGAGATGTCTGATCTGGAAGTGTTCGGATCAGATTGAGTGAAAAACAGTTCAACACACAGAAGTGTCCGGATAAATGAAAGTGTCCGGACAGACTAAAGTTTCCGGATAACTAAGGGTATCCGGAAGACAATAGTTTCCGAATAAAATTAGTAAAACAAGAACTTACCGGATGTTGGGAGTTTCCGGATGAAATACTTACCGGGTGGAATGGTTTCCGGATGATACACTTTCCGGATGATGGAGTGTCCGGGAAGAATCAATATAACCGGAAACTTAGAGTTGTCTGGATAAAATAGGTTACCGGAAAGGTTTAGTTGTCTGGCCAAACTATTTTACCGGAAACTTTGGGTTTCCGGAACAAATATATCCGGAAAGATGGAATTTAAGGAACTTACCCGGAAAGATGAGACGTATCCGGAAAGATCGAATGCGATTGTCCGGAAACTTCTGCTTGTATCCGGAAAGTGCGGCTGGACTTTTCAAATCGATTGGGAATCGACTAGGGTTGCTCAAAATCGTTCCTGAAAGATCAGGAACACGACCAAACACAAAAATAACACTACCCAAATCGATTTTGAAGTAAAAACAACAAGTTTTGATGGTTAAAAATTCGATTTTTACCAAGAACACACCCAAAACTTTTGAACTTTAATTTGCTTAAAAACCACTCAAACGATCGAATTAAGTTGCGAAAACGTGCATAATTACTAATAAGAGTAATAATAACAGAATGCAATAAACGAAACGAAGCAATTTAATCCGAATCAAAAACGAGATTTCAATCAAGAACACAGCCTTATTTTTCGAAAAAACTTACCAGAATCCAATAAGAATACTTTGAATCGATCAGTCCGTCTGCTCTGATACCAATTGTGGGTTCCAGACCCATGCAACGAACAATGTGAAATCAATAGATATGAACACATGTTATTATTTCAACTGGTCACCCAATTTGCTTTCAATAATGAGAGTGTTTACAATATGAATTAGAAAGCAATAATGAACAACTAGCCTAAAAACAAAGGCTAAACAAAGCTTATATATGGTGGGCCCGTGGATAACAAGCCCACGGCCCGTTCACTAACTAGACTCAATTACAAATAGCCCCTTGAACTTTAATTCAACATAAACTGACCCAAACAGAGTTTCTTCTAAACTCCGTACCTACGTGTGTGTTATTTGCCTCGGGTGCAAGTTTTTGGTTTGTGTCGACCTCTTTTTGTCAAAAGTTGTCTATGCCCACTAGTTGTTTAGAAGAAGCTATAGTGGTAGAAATAGTCAATGGTGGACAAGTAGTAGTTCGGGATGTTTTGTGGGGTGTCATGTTAGAAATTGAAGGAAAGAAATTCTCAATTGACTTGATGCCAATTGTAATTGGGGGATTTGATGTGGTAGTTGGAATGGATTGGTTAGCCGGGAATCATGCCGAGATTTTATGCACAAAGAAGTTGATTCGCATACCTTCTTCGTATGGGAATAGTGTGGTCGTCTATGGTGAATGAAGAAAAGGGGATGTAGCAATCATCTCCATGTTAAAGGAACGCAAATGTTTAGTCAAGGGGTGTACGTCCTTCTTAGCATACGTAATCGATGCTAAGTTGGAGAAGAAGAAGCTCGAGGACGTGAAGGTGGTACGCGAGTTTCCCGACGTGTTTTCGGAAGACTTGCCGGGTTTGCCACTAGATCGTCAAGTGGAGTTTAAGATAGACTTGGTACCAGGAGCGGCTCCGATAGCTAGAGCTCCCTACCAGTTGGCTCCGTCCGAAATGCAAGAGATGATGGCACAACTCCAAGAGCTTTTGGAGAAGGGGTTCGTGAAGCCGAGTTCATCTCCTTGGGGAGCACCAGTCTTGTTTGTTAAGAAGAAGGATGGCACCATGTGGATGTGTATTGACTATCGAGAGTTGAACAAGGTGACCATGAAGAACAAGTATTCATTTCCTAGAATCGACGACTTGTTCGACCAACTCCAAGGAGCGGGATGTTTCTCAAAGATTGACTTACGTTTGGGTTATCATCAAGTAAAGGTTAGGGAATACGATATTCCAAAGACGGAGTTCCGAACTCGGTATGGTCACTATGAGTTTCTAGTAATGCCTTTCGGGTTGACAAATGCGGCGGCGGTGTTTATAGATTTGATGAATCAGGTGTGTCGACCCTTCCTCGACAAGTCGGTAATTGTTTTCATAGACGATATCTTGGTGTACTCCAAGAACGAAGGGGACCACAAGTTTAACCTACGAGAAGTGTTGGAGGTCCTAAGAAAGGAAAAGTTGTATGTGAAGTTCTCTAAGTGCGATTTCTGGTTAAGTGAGGTCCAATTCTTGGGTCACGTGGTGACCCGAGACGGGGTAAAGGTGGACCCTTCCAAAACTGAGGCAATGATGAATTGGGAACCTCCTAAGAGTCCGATCGAAATACCAAGCTTCTTAGGTTTGGTGGGATACTATCGGGGATTCATTCAAGACTTCTCTAAGATTGCTTCTTCATTGACGGCGTTGACTCAGAAAAATATGAAGTGTGTTTGGACCAAAGCGAAAGAGAAAGCATTCCGTACTCTACAAATAAAATTGTGTGAAGCACCAATTTTATCCTTACCCGAAGGATCGGAAGATTTCGTGGTCTATAGTGACGCGTCCAAGATGGGTTTGGGTGCATATTAATACAAAGAGGAAAGGTGATCGCCTACGCTTCAAGAAAACCCAAGGTGCACGAAAAGAATTAACCTACACATGATTTGAAGTTGGCTGCGGAGGTATTTGCTTTGAAGTTGTGGCGTCATTACCTTTACGGCACAAAATGCACGTTGTACACCGATCACAATAGTTGGAGATGGTTGGAGTTACTCAAGGACTATGATTGTGAATTGCTTTACCATCCAGGTAAGGCCAATGTAGTCGCCGACGCCTTGAGTCGAAACGAGTACAGTGGAAGTCTACGCGCCAATCTCTCAAGGATTGACATTGTGTCAAGTCTAGTAGAACGGATTAGAGTGGCGCAATCCGAAGCCTTGTTAGAAGAGAATCTCAAAGAAGAGGTAATGGTGAAGCAAAAGCAACTCTTAATGGAGGATAGTCGTGGAGTTAAGTTCTTCAACGGGCGTGTGTGGGTGCCCAAGATCGGTGGAAATCGGGAGCTACTCATGGACGAGGTTCATAAGTCCAAGTACTCCATCCACCCCAGAAGCACCAAAATGTATCGGGATTTGAAGTTACATTATTGGTGGCCAGTCATGAAGTTGGACGTGGCGCACTACATAGAACGTTGTGTGAGTTGCTCGTAAGTGAAGGCTCAACATCAGCTACCTTATGGCAGCTTGTGACCTTTGGAAATTCCTGAGTGGAAGTGGGAGAAAATCACCATGGATTTCGTGACCAAGTTGTCGAAGACTTTGAAGGGATACGACACTATTTGGGTGATAGTGGACCGGTTGACAAAAAGTGCACATTTCCTAGCGATGCGGGAAACCTTGCCGATGGACAAATTGGCAAAGCTCTATATCGATGAAGTGGTCTAGAGACAGAGTGTGCCCATATCCATAGTCTTAGATCGGGATAGTGGGTTCACGTCAAGATTTTGGCAAGCTTTGCAGGAGGAACTTGGTACGAGGGTAAACTTGAGCACGACATATCACCCACAGACGGATGGACAATGTGAAAGCTCTATTCAAACCTTGGAGGATATGTTAAGGGCGTGTGTAATCGGCTTTGTGGGTAATCGGGATACTCACCTACCGTTAGTGGAGTTTGCTTACAACAATAGTTACCACTCAAGCTTGAAGGTGCACCATTCAAGGCCTTGTATGGGAGAAAGTGTAGGACTCCCGCGTGTTGGCTTGAGGCGGGGGAAAAGCAATTTGCCGGATCGAAAATTGTACAAGAGACGGCCGACAAAGTCAAGATCATTAGAGAACGTTTGAAAGCGGCCCAAGACCGGCAAAAGAGCTACGCCAACAAGAAAAGGAGACCGGTAGTGTTCCAAGTTGGAGAACGGGTGATGTTGAAAGTATCCCCTTAGAAAGGATTGATTCATTTCGGAAAGTGTGGGAAGTTGAGTCCCCGTTTCCTTGGGCCATTCACCATTCTAGAATGTGTGGGTTCGCAAGCCTACAAATTGGACCTACCACCGAAAATGGACGGAATCCATTCGACATTCGATGTATGTTACCTACGGAAGTGCTTGGCGGAAGAGGAAAGTGTTATACCGCTGTCGGAGATCCGGGTAAATGACAACCGTTGTGTCGAGGAGCCCGAAGCAAATTTGAAGAAAGCAACTAAGAGACTTCGTCACAAGGAAGTGGTCATGGTCAAAGTACAATGGAAGAACCATCGGGGTGCCAACGTTACTTGGGAAGCGGAGGAGGACATGAAACGCCGATATCCTCGTTTGTTTGCTTAACCTAAGATTTGGAGGACAAAATCTTTTCCAAGTTGGGGAGGATTGTAACACCCCGATTTTCTTCAGTAAGCTCGTCATCTATCTCATCATTTGTGTATTTTAGTTTTGAGTTTCGATTGTTATTTTGAAATTTTATTTTATAGCGATCGAATTGGAAAATTGGAAAAAATTAGAAAATAGGACATGGTGGACGTCCGCTTGTTGCAGCCGGACGTCCGTGTCATGCGGAAGCCCGTGGATCGTCCACGGAAGAAACAGGGGTTTGGCTGAGTTTTGGGATTTTTGGGGACGGACGTCCGCATAGGGCCAGTCGGACGTCCGCTTGGCACCTGAAGAAATTTTCTCTTTTTATATCCAAATTCCACTCTACTCTCTCTAACTTTACCAAATCGGCTTTCACTCCCCTCCTTTCCATTTTTAGGGCAATTTTCTCCTCCTTCTAAGGTAACTTCCTGCTTCCTTCATCTCTCTTCATTTATGGCAACTTCTTGGAATTTATGGCCATTAAATGTTTGTTCTTAGGTGAGTCCATCCCTAAGTTTTCCTAGCACGTGGTGGTCAAGATCCAAGAGTCTCCATTTCTAGGGTTTCCATCTTTTGGACCTTAAGGTGAGTTCCTCTTCAAACCAAACTCAAATACATGTTTATACACATATATTCTAGTCTAAATGGTATTATGTATCTTCACCCTTCATGATTTCCACTTTTGACTCAAAATGGGTTTGATGAGACTTTAGGGTTTTAATTGGATGAAATGGTTTGAAAGGTTTCAAATACTTACATTGTTGGTTTACTCATGATTATTCACTTATATTGTTCATTTTGACCAATAAAACGATTTTGACCATTTTAGGTCAAATCTAAGGTTTGATACCTTTGGGGACATTGATGTAATTATTTTATCGTTGGAAAAGGATTTATTATCAATCTTGGAACTCATGACTTTTATTGTCCTTTATGTCTTCCTTACAAATGCCCTCCTTATTTAATATGTGTGCATCAATTAGCATAGCTATGAGCTTACGTACATGATAATAATGTTATTAGCTTAAATGGGGGTTGTAAGTATGTCATTGAGTGTAATGGATCCATAGGCACTAGAGTCGTAGTACGGAATTGGCATCGGGATCCATGATAAGTAAGATGTGGGCCTATATGGTCGGGCATCGTCTCATGGGCAGTAAGGTGTAATTCCAATGTGCTTGTTTATGGATTTAGAGTGACCCAATGTATAGACCTGGAGTGGTTGAAATTGGGGGCTCACAAGTTATAGACTCCTCGGGGTTGCTCTTGTTTCTGTCTTATTTGTTGATATGTGATTATTGCTACTAACGGGTATATGGTTACTTGTCTTATGTAAATATTGTTAAATTATCAAGTTTCCACCAACGGATGAAGCATTGGATATCAGGTGTCCTCCATCATGGGTTTATTATGTATCCCATCATATCTCGAATTAATTCTTATAATTATAGATTGTAGGCTCCTAATCTTATCGTGTTAGACTAACACTTTTTCTTTTGGGTGTATGATTAGGGTCTTCAAGCGGTGGGGCTCCTCAGACTTGAGTAGAGAGATGTGATGGTGAATAGCATTTTTTGAACTATATAGAGGCGTACATGATAATTGTCAACATTGAATTTTTGGTAGCAATTAGACAACACCCGAATGTAATCTAAGACTTGTGGTTTAGATTATCAGGTTGTTGAACCATTAATTGCTTATTCCTTGGATTTGTAAACGCCATACTTTATTCCCCCATTTATTGGGTGATTTGTCTATTTTAGATGCATATTTCCGGAAAATTGCAAGTTTTAAATTTTACCCAGTGTTTAGGGTGTTGCAAGTTGGTATCAGAGCAGTAGTTTAAGTAAACTAGGTATGTAGTTAAAGTGCCTAGACTTAAGCTGAAAAGATTAAGTATGGATTTGTGAGCTTGGGTAGAACTCCTAAGATAGGATGGTCTTAGAGTCGACAGAAGTACATAAGTTGAAAGTTGTGACCTTGGTAACGAGAATCGTTATGTGAAGTATGTTCATAATTTCAATTAGCTACTGCTATTATGAATGTATCATTACATGAGTATGCTTAGATTACTATTGTTATGATGATTGATGCATGTATTAGTACGTTTCCTTATGATTAAATTCTTATAGCCTATTTCTCACCTCATTCTCGAATGTGTGGCAGACTCCAATGGTTAATACTCGCAGTAGAGTGGATGGCCATGACGCCACGACATCTACAGCTGACCAGCCAAGGGTGACAACGACAATGGTACCTCCGCCGATCAACACAGTTTTAGGAGGGGGAACTGAACATATCCCTTGTCATGACCTGGAAACGTCTGACCCTTTTTTGGAAGAGGCAACCGCTGAGACACGAATGATGGACCGAATGATGAGGACCATGAACAAGGCCATGGCTCAACAACAAGAGCAGTTTTTGAAACTTATGGAAGATAGAGACACGAACAACCGTAAGCACGAGATGGTTTCCGAGAACATTGTAGTGGCCGGATCTAGGGGCACCGGCAATGGAAATCCTACAGATAGTTTGGGGATGACGGAAACGGGGCAAGCAGGGAAGGTTTGTTCCATCAAGACTTTTCTGAGTTGCAGGCCACCGGAGTTTAAGGGGACAGATGATCCGGTTATTTGCATGAACTGGATCCGAGAAATGGAGCAAGCGTTTCGGACTAGCGAGTGTGGAGAGAGCCAAAAGGCAAAGTTTCGTTCTCAAATGTTAAGAGGGGCGGCTCTTACATGGTGGAATGTCTACTCCGCTTAGTTAGAGACCGCGGTATTGGCCAAAATAAGATGGGCAGCCTTCAAGGAAAAGTTGTTGGAGGAATATTGCAACGAGAGAGTTATGGACCGGATTGAGGAGGAGTTCCGAAATCTGAAGAAGGGGAATTTGACGATTAAGGATTACAACCGTTTGTTTATGGACAAGTTGGGATTGGTGGGACATCTGGTCCCGACAGAGAAAGAAAAGATTATGGCGTACATCAAGGGTCTTCCATCGGATATGATGACCATTTTCCGAGTGTCTAAGGCCTCTACCCTTCGTGAGGCGGTGGAAGAAGCTCTGTTAGTGGAGGATGCCTACAGTCGGGACAAGGAATAAGTTGACAGAGCACCGGAAAAGAGGAAATGGGAAGGGAAATTCGTACCCTTCAAGAAACCGAGAATGTTTGACAACAGTTATCGAGGAGCCGACTCGAAGAGGGATGCTAGGTGGTGCTCCAAGTGTCAGAGAAAACATTTCTGCCCGTGCAACTTTGTGTCAGGGAAGTGCTATAAGTGTGGCAAGATTGGGCATTCTATCAATTCTTGTCCCGTCAGGGGGACGATGTGCTTCGAGTGTAAGGAATTAGGTCACGTTATGAGGGATTGCCCGAAGCTGAAGGTGGGAGGAAGCGGAGGACCGAAGGTGGAACCTCTGAGAGCAACGGGAAGAGCTTTTCAGATGACAACCGAGGAGGCGAAGGTTTCGACGGACGTAGTGTCATGTACGTTTCTTCTAAACTCCGTACCTACGCGTGTGTTATTTGACTCGGGTGCAAGTTTTTCGTTTGGGTCGACCTCTTTTTGTCAAAAGTTGTCTATGCCTACTAGTTGTTTAGAAGAAGCTATAGTGGTAGAAATAGCCGATGGTGTACAAGTAGAAGTTCGGGATGTTTTGCGGGGTTGCATGTTAGAAATTGAAGGAAAGAAATTCTCAATTGACTTGATGCCAATGGTAATCGGGGGATTTGATGTGGTAGTTGGAATATATTGGCTAGCCGAGAATCATGTCGAGATTTTATGCGCAAAGAATTTGATTCGCATACCTTCTTCGGATGGGAATAGTGTGGTCATCTATGGTGAACGAAGGAAAGGGGATGTAGCAATCTTCTCCATGTTAAAGGCACGCAAATGTTTAGTCAAGGGGTGTACGTCCTTCTTAGCATACGTAATCGATGCTAAGTTGTTGAAGAAGAAGCTCGGGGACATGAAGGTGGTACGCGGGTTTCCTGACGTGTTTCCGGAAGACTTGTCGGGTTTGCCACCGGATCATCAAGTGGAGTTTAAGATAGACTTGGTACCGGGAGCGGCTTCGATAGCTAGAACTCCCTACCGGTTGGCTCCGTCCAAAATGCAAGAGATGATGGCACAACTCTAAGAGCTTTTGGAGAAGGGGTTCGTGAAGCTGAGTTCGTCTCCTTGGGAGCACCGGTCTTGTTTGTTAAGAAGAAGGATGGCACCATGCGGATGTGTATCGACTACAGGGAGTTGAACAAGGTGACCGTGAAGAACAAGTATCTACTTCCTAGAATCAACGACCTGTTTGACCAACTCCAAGGAGCAGGATGTTTCTCAATGATCGACTTACGTTCGGGTTATCATCAAGTAAAGGTTAGGGAATACGATATTCCAAAGACGGCGTTCCGAACTTGGTATGGTCACAACGAGTTTCTAGTAATGCCTTTCGGGTTGACAAATGCGTCGGCGGTGTTTATAGATTTGATGAATCGTGTGTGTCGACCCTTCCTCGACAAGTCAGTAATTGTTTTCATATACGATATCTTGGTGTACTCTAAGAACGAAGGGGACCACGAGTTTCACCTACGAGAAGTGTTGGAGGTCCTAAGAAAGTAAAAGTTGTATGTGAAGTTCTCCAAGTGCGATTTTTGGTTAAGTGAGGTCCACTTCTTGGGTCACGTGGTGACCCGAGATGGGTAAAGGTGGACCCTTCCAAAATTGAGGCAATGATAAATTGGGAACCTCCTAAGAGTCCGGGAGAAATACCAAGCTTCTTAGGTTTGGCGGGATACTATCGGAGATTCATTCAAGACTTCTCTAAGATTGCTTCTTCATTGACGGCGTTGACTCGAAAAAACGTGAAGTTTGTTTGGACCGAAGCGCAAGAGAAACCATTATGTACTCTATAAAAGAAATTGTGTAAAGCACCAATTTTATCCTTACCCGAAGGATCGGAAGATTTCGTGGTCTATAGTGACGCGTCCAAGATGGGTTTGGGGTGCGTATTAATGCAAAAAGGAAAGGTGATCGCATAGGCTTCAATACAACTCAAGGTGCACGAAAAGAATTATCCAATGCATGATTTGGAGTTGGCCGCGGTGGTATTTGCTTTGAAGTTGTGGCGTCATTACCTATACGGCACGAAATACACGTTGTACACCAATCACAAGAGTTTGAAGTATGTGTTCGATCATAAGGAATTAAATATGAGGCGATGGAGATGGTTGGAGTTACTCAAGGACTATGATTGTGAATTGCTTTACCATCCGGGTAAGGAAAATGTAGTCACCGACGCCTTGAGTCGAAAAGAGTATAGTGGAAGTCTACGCGCCAATCTCTCAAGGATTGACATTGTGTCAAGTCTAATAGAACGGAGTAGAGTGGCGCAATCCGAATCCTTGTAGGGAGAGAATCTCAAAGAAGAGGTAATGGTGAAGCAAAAGCAACTCTTAACGGAGGATAGCCTTGTAGTTAAGTTGTTCAACGGGCGTGTGTGGGTGCCCAAGATCGGTAGAAATCGGGAGCTACTTATGGACGAGGTTCAAAAGTCCAAGTACTCCATCCACCCTGGAAGCACCAAAATGTATCGGGATTTGAAGTTACATTATTGGTGGCCAGTCATGAAGTTGGACGTGGCGCACTACATAGAACGTTGTGTGACTTGCTCGCAAGTGAAGGCTCAACATCAGCTACCTTACGACAACTTGCAACCTTTGGAAATTCCCGAGTGGAAGTGGGAGAAAATCACCATGGATTTCGTGACCAAGTTGCCGAAAACTTTGAAGGGACACGACACTATTTGGGTGATAGTGGACCGGTTGACAAAAAGTGCACATTTCCTAGCGATGCGGGAAACCTTGCCGATGGACAAATTGGCAAAGCTCTATATCGATGAAGTGGTCTCGAGACACGGTGTGCCCGTATCCATGGTCTTGGATCGGGATAGTTGGTTCACGTCAAGATTTTGGCAACCTTTGCAGGAGGAACTTGGTACGAGGGTAAACTTGAGCATGGCATATCACCCACAGACGGATGGACAAAGTGAACGGACTATTCAAAGCTTGGAGGATATGTTAAGGGCGTGTGTAATCGACTTTGTGGGCAATTGGGATACTCACCTACCATTAGTAGAGTTTGCTTGCAACAATAGTTACCACTCGAGCTTGAAGGCGACACCATTTGAGGCCTTGTATGGGAGAAAGTGTAGGACTCCCGCGTGTTGGCTTGAGGCGGGGGAAAAGCAATTTGCCAGACCGGAAATCGTACAAGAAACGGCCGATAAACTCAAGATCATTAGAGAACGTTTGAAAGCGGCCCAAGACCGGCAAAAGAGCTACGCCGACAAGAAAAGGAGACTGGTAGAGTTCCAAGTGGGAGAACGGGTGATGTTCAAAGTATCCCCTTAGAAAGGATTGATTCGTTTCGGAAAGTGTGGGAAGTTGAGTCCCCATTTCCTTGGGCCATTCACAATTCTAGAACGTGTGGGTTCGCAAGCCTACAAATTGGACTTACCACCGGAAATGGACGGAATCCATCCGACATTCCATGCATGTTACCTACGGAAGTGCTTGGCGGAAGAGGAAAGTTTTATACCGCTGTCGGAGATCCGGATAGATGACAACTAAGAGACTCCGTCACAAGGAAGTGGTCATGGTCAAAGTTCAATGGAAGCACCATCGGGCTGCCAACATTACTTGGGAAGCGGGGGAGGACATGAAACGCCGATATCCTCGTTTGTTTGCTTAGCCAAAGATTTCGAGGACGAAATCGTTTCCATGTTGGGGAGGATTGTAACACCCCAATTTTCTTCAGTAAGGTCGTCATCTATCTCACCATTTGTGTATTTTAGCTTTGAGTTTCGATTGTTATTTTGAATGTTAATTGCATAGTGATCGAATTGGAAAATTGGAAAAATTAGAAAATAGGACTTGGTGGACGTCCGCTTATTGCTGTCGGACGTCCGTGTCATGCGGAAGCCCGTGCATCGTCCACGTAAGCTACAGGTGTTTGGCTGAGTTTTGGGATTTTTGGGGACGGACGTCCGCATAAGGCCAGTCGGACGTCCGCTTGGCACCTGACGAAATTTTCTCTTTTTCTCCCTAAATTCCACTCCACTCTCTCTAACTTTACCAAATCGACTTTCACTCCCATCCTCTCCATTTTAGGGCAATTCTCTCCTCCTTCTAAGGTAACTTCTTGCTTCCTTCATCTCTCTTCATTTATGGCAAGCTTCTAGGAATTTATGGCCATTAAATGTTTGTTCTTAGGTGAGTCCATCCCTAAGTGCTCCTAGCAAGTGGTGGTCGAGATCCAAGAGTCTCCATTTCTAGGGTTTCCGTCTTTTGGACCTTAAGGTGTGTTCCTCTTCAAACCAAACTCAAATACATGTTTATACACATATTCTAGTCTAAATGGTATTATGTATCTTCACCCTTCATGATTTCCACTTTTGACTCAAAATGGGTTTGATGAGACTTTAGGGTTTTAATTGGATGAAATGGTTTGAAAGGTTTCAAATACTTACATTGTTGGTTTACTCATGATTGTTCACTTATATTGTTAATTTTGACCAATAAAACGATTTTGACCATTTTAGGTCAAATCTAAGGTTTGATACCGTTGGGGATATTGATGTAATTATTATGAAAAAGAGTTTTATTGTTGGAAAAGGATTTATTATCTATCTTGGAACTCGTGACTTTTATTGTCCTTTATGTCTTCCTTATAAATGCCCTCCATATTTAATATGTGTGCATCAATTAGCATATCTATGAGCTTACGTACATGATAATAACGTTATTAGCTTAAATGGGGGTTATAAGTATGTCATTGAGTGTAATGGATCCATAGGCACTAGAGTCGTAGCACGGAATAGGCATTGGGATCCATGATAAGTAAGATGTGGGCCTATATGGTCGGGCATCGTCTTATGGGCAGTAAGGTGTAATTCCAATGTGCTTGTTTATGGATTTAGAGTGACCCAATGTATAGACCTGGAGTGGTTGAAATTGGGGGCTCACAAGTTATAGACTCCTCGGGGTTGCGCTTGTTTCCGTCTTATTTGTTGATATGTGATTATTGCTACTAACGGGTATATGGTTACTTATCTTATGTAAATATTGTTAAATTATCAAGTTTCCACCAACGGATGAAGCATTGGATATCAGGTGTCCTCCATCATGGGTTTATTATGTTTCCCATCATATCTCGAATTAATTCTTATTATTATAGATTGTAGGCTCCTACTCTTATCGTGTTAGACTAATACTTCTTCTTTTGGGTGTATGATTAGGGTCTTCAAGCGGTGGGGCTTGTCGGACTTGAGTAGAGAGATGTGATGGTGAGTAGCATTTTTGGAAGTATATAGAGGCATACATGATAGTTGTCAACATTGAATTTTTGGTAGCAATTAGACAACACCCGAATGTAATCTAAGACTTGTGGATTAGATTATTAGGTTTATGAACCATTAATTGCCTATTCCTTGGATTTGTAAACGCCATACTTTATTCCCCCATTTATTGGGTGATTTGTCTATTTTAGATGCATATTTATGGAAAATTGCAAGTTTTAGGTTTTACCCAGTTTTTAGGGTGTTACAGCAAGAGAAGACCAAGAGAAGACTACATTTACATGCCGCTTCGGTACATTCGCCTACCGAATGATGCCTTTCGGTCTTTGCAATGCGCCAGCGACATTCCAACGATGTATGGTGAGTATGTTTTCCGATTATGTGGAAAACATTATTGAGGTTTTAATGGACGACTTTACAGTTTATGGTGATTCCTTACTTCATGCCTAGATAACTTGACTAAGATTTTGAAAAGGTGCATTGAAACTAATTTGGTTTTAAATTATGAGAAATGTCACTTTATGGTAAATAAAGGCATTGTATTGGGTCATGTTATCTCGGAAAAGGGTATAGAGGTTGATAAGGCAAAAGTGACATCATAAGATCTTTGCCATACCCTACGAGTGTTAGAGAGATACGTTCCTTTCTTGGTCACGCAGGTTTCTACCAACGTTTTATAAAGGACTTCTTGAAGATCGCTCGACCCTTATGTGAGCTTCTACAAAAAGAGGTAGACTTTGAGTTCAACGAGGTATGTAAGAGTTCTTTTGACTTATTGAAGGATATGCTTACTTCCGCCCCTATCATCCGACCTCCAAATTGAGAATTGCCATTTGAGATCATGTGCGATGCTAGCAATCACGCGGTTAGAGCGGTATTGGGACAGAAAAATGCTTTGAAATACCTGTTAAAGAAGAAGGATGCAAAACCGCGATTGATAAGGTGGATTCTCTTACACCAAGAGTTTGACTTGGAGATAAGGGATAAGAGCGGAGCTGAGAATCTTGTAGCCGACCACCTTAGCCGCCTAGTATTGGATGGAGAGCCAAAACCGATCACTGATGAGTTTCCCGATGAGCACCTTTTCTCCATCTCGGGAGAAACCCCGTGGTATGCCGATATCGTTAATTACATGGCCTCAAAGACCTTTCCAAGTGAGTTGTCTAGACCCGAAAGAGAGAAAATCAAGAGAGAGTCTCGTCTCTATATGTGGGACGAGTCATATTTGTAGAAACATTGTCTGTACCAAGTGATTCCGCAATGTGTGCCCCAAGGAGAGTTCCAATCTATTTTACAGTTTTGTCACTCTGAGGCTTGTGGGGGCCACTTCGGCCACAAACGGACATACCGAAAGATCCTTGAGTGTGGGTTATATTGGCCAACCCTTATGCGATATTGCTATCGATTTTGTAAGAGTTGCACGAGATGCCAAACGACAGGAAACATTAGTTCTCGGAATCAAATGCCCCAATTTCTGATGCTAGTATGTGAGATCTTTGATGTATGGGGCATGGACTTCATGGGACCTTTTCCCGCGTCTTGTGGTAACCTCTATATTATTTTGGCCGTTGATTATGTCTCAAAATGGGTTGAGGCAAAGGCCACTCGAACTGATGATTCTCGTGTAGTTGCAGATTTAGTCAAATCTCATATATTTTCCAGGTTCGGGACGCCGAAGGCCATCATCAGTGATCGAGGCAGCCATTTTTGCAACAAGGTCACTGGCGCTCTTTTCAAGAAGTATGGGGTTATCCACCGCATCTCCACCGCCTACCATCCATAGTCTAACGGACAAGCTGAGGTGTCCAATAGAGAGATCAAATCAATTTTGGAGAAGATTGTGAATCCTAACCGGAAAGACTGGAGTTTAAGGCTCAATGACGCCTTGTGGTCTTATCGTTTGGCCTACAAGACGCCTATAGGTATGTCTGTGGATCCCAGATTAGTGCATATAAATAAGAAATCAATAGAATAGAATAACAATCAGTATGATTTCAAATTGTCATCCATATAACTTTGATAAACCTTTCAGAGTGTTTACAAAGTGTTTGCAATTCAGAATAATGATGACTAAACGATAAGGAACGATTAACCTATTTTCTAAGACTAATAAAACTATTTATACTTAGGCCTAATCTAATCTGGCCCATGGCCCATTACATTAATTAAGCCCAAATTCAACATTTACAAATTAATCCCTTGAACTTCCATTCAATTTGATTTATTGCCAACAATCTCCACCTTTTAATCGAAGTTCAATCTCGCTCCAGTTCTCGATGTATCTCTTTCGGAGTGCGAACTGAATCTCGAAGCTTCGATATTCTTTACGAAACTCCATACGGTCTTCAACAAGTTCCAAGGCTTCCCGGGCCTTTATTTCGTTTCGATTTGCTGCAAACAAAATACGAAGTTCTTTTTCCTTGAAGATTATGTCGCTAAGCGCATCTCTGACCTTTAGAAGAGTTCTGTCGCAGAATCTTTTGACTTGACTGAATCGTAGAAACTTCTTCTCGTTCTGTTCGCTGAGATAGACGATTCTGAATTCTGGTTGTAGCAGCAGCGAGTTGACGGGATACATCTTCAGCTCTGGAGCTTTCTGATCGGGTTTCAACAGGTTTATCTTCTTCGTTTGGTGCTCAACTACCATCTGGAAATCCGTGATATAAGACATCATCACCTTGTGTTTCAGAAATCGCTTTACAGCTTCAAGCGCTTTGGTGATGTGGAGTAGTCGGATCGTTCGAGTTCGGAGGTCTTTGAGTAAGGCATGAAAGTCGTTCAGTTGGAGATTCTTAAAGTCGGCTTCGGAGAACTTCCATTCGTTTCCATCTTCGCGTTTAACCGTAAAGACTGGGTACCAGATCTTCAGAAATCTGCCAGATTGGATGTTCACAACTTCGGTGATCTTGTGCTTTGTTCTGACTTGACTGACTGGTAGACACCTTTTCATAGCCTCTAAGTATTGTTTCCTGTAAGCTTCATCGAACTTTGCTAATCCCAGGCTAAAAGTTGGGTCGAGCACACGCAACTTGTGTACGAACAACCACTTCTGGGAATCCTCTAGGAAGGGGATGAGGACGATGATTTTCTCCCATCGGACAGATTGTTGTGGAGGTTGAGGTTGATCAGAAGATGTTTGTTGCTGAGGAGATGTCGGATGTGTTGTTATAGAAGTCTCGGGAATCTGATTAGCATAGATTGGGGTACTCTGAATGTTTTGTAGTAGGAACTGATCGTAGTCTATTTCATCGTCGGCATCGGTAGGAAAGACCAGGTTTACCTCGAAGTTTATCTCACTGGAAGCTTTTTGATACCATTCGTTTTTGGTCTCCGGGTCGATCTCGGAATCAGGATCTACCAGATCAACTACGGGCCTTTCCGGTGCAGAATATACGATTAATGCCTGTGATTCTCCCTCGGGCTTTTCAACCGTTGGGTCTTCATCGTCTGAGATGTCCATATCGATGACCATCTCTGCTAGACTCAGTTGGGCTTCAAGTTGTTCTTCGATTATTCCACAGTTGATGGTTCTGGTTGAACCGTTGGAGTAGTTTCGGTGGCAATTGGTTCGGACTCTGATAGTCGTTGTCGTTTGTTCTCCCCCTCACGGTGATCAGGATCATCCTGGTCATCGTTGATTCGTTTGAGTCCGCAAGCTTGACTCTTGCAGGTGTCTTCGAGAGAAGCGAATCTTTCGGACAAAGTAGTAAGGGCGTTCTGAACGTCCTTCAGAGTCGTGTCAATCTGGTCCAATTGGGTTGTAACGGATGACGGCTGAGCAGATGTTTGCGATCGGAGTACTGTGATGAGATCTGCTTCAGTCGAGGAGTCAATGTTGTGGTGTTGGAGCAGTTGGGCGAGGAGCATGGTCTTCAGATCATCCACCGAGTATGATTGTTGAGCAGGTGTCGGTGGAGGTGTCGGTCTGGTTTCGGTTTAGACCATTTTTTCATTCCTTTTGACTAAGCTCTTCACTTTATTGAGGTCCGTTCTGAACTCCTGTTCCAATGCTTCGCGGACAGCCTTTAAGGAGCCGTCCAGATACTTCCTTGACACAATGTCGGGTAAATCACTGACGGGATCACTTAGATTGCCTATTAAGGTCACGACTGTTGATTCAACAGAAGTGCCACCTATGATCATAGCTGGCGGGATGTTGGCTATGGTAGGATTTCCATCCGATCCTCGTATTCCGCTCAAGGGCAGACATACTACGGATGTTCCGATCGGGTCACTAAGAGCACCGATAGTAGCAGTCTCAATCTGTGTCCTAGCAAAAGAAGATGTAATAATATCAAATGGCTATAGACTCAATGGTGGACAGAAAGAAGTTGAGAACGGGGGAGGTTGTTCTCTTGTTTCAATATCGATACTCTCCGAGTGAGAGAACGATAGACTTTGTGTTATATCCCTGTGAGAAAATGAAATAACCAACTGTTGAGAGCTGGTTGAGTGGCTAGGGGGGCTGTGCAATTGCGTCGCTAGGTCCACGATGGCTTCTTCAATTCCTCGGTCCAATAAATGAGACGAGATAGCAGATGTGGCTACCTGGGCGACACTGGTTTGGATTCGATCAATAGCCTCTCTTGTTCTTAGGCTTGATCTCTCGTGATTTTGTTTTGATCTCCATTCTCTCCGACTCGCATGTTCGAAATTTTCAACTAATACTCCCTCCTCTCTCTTTATGTCTCCCATAATTGGCTCGGATGTAGGGATCTCAGAGGGTGTAGGTGAGTCGGACGGAGTTTCTTCAGTTTTGGGTGGTTGACGTCCGATACGTTGTGGTATGAAGAGGCACGGATGGTTTGATCCGTATCAGTGTTAGTTGTGTCAGAGTCGACAACATCGGCTTGGGTGAACGGTGATATTGGTTATGTTGTGGCCATTCCGGGGTCACGATCAAGCATAGGGGCGGCAATGACAACTGGGACCTTGTGTAGGGATGTCGATGGTCCGGCGTCATCGGTTGTACGGGTGTGTGAAGGGGTAGCTGGTCGAACGGTGTGTTGTCGGGATGGTTGGCTAGTTCTAGGTCGGCTGGATTGGCTTGTACCGGCACGCGTATCCAATGCACCGCCCGCGTCTGTTCTCCTCCCTGAGTGTACTCTCAACAAGCCCCATCCGAGAGCCCCAGCTACCCGGACTCTACCTCTACGTGTCCTTGGACCCTCACGTCGCTCAAGTCTAACTTCTTGGGGAGGTCCCTCCGGCTCTGGCTGCACCACAAGAGCACCAACACCTAACGCACTTCTATATTCTATCACACTCGGTGCATTGGGGTCCGCATGTGCCAGTAGGGCTTCGGGTATAGGCATGGCTTGGGCATTGGACGGGTTATGAATCACAAGGTAATGTAAGTTAAAAGGAGGACATACTGGGTGGTTCATGCGTCGCGGTATGTTCGGATTCGCGTCCATATGCTGACGGATGGCCAATGATAGGAACCTTGGGTATGGAAGGAATTTCTTTTCCTTCGTTCCGTCGATCGCCCGTATAGTCTGAACTAACTCGCGCCAGATGATCATTGCAAAGTCGATGTGACGGTTGTAGCAGACGGCATGAAAGAGGCGTAGGAATTCGGTTGTGCACTGATCGATCCCCTTCCATCTGGAGGATAGACACCTGTTCAGAATCGTGAACAGGGTGTACCAGATAGGCACCATATATTTGCGATTGAATGTTGAGGGGCGGTTCAGTGCGTGATTGTATCCAAGAGCACGTGTTGATCCAAACCCTCAGTGATTTGATAATGACCCTCTCTTATATACTTATTGAAAATTGTAAGTAAACAATATGTATTAGAGTTTCACTATTGCTGATAAGTACTAAGACCTTACAGTACCGCTGATAGTAACTCTCGCTCTTTAAATTAAACATTCAGCGAACACTGTTCACCATAATACTATGAGTCTGTTCAGTCCTTATGGTGATCGCTGACAAGTTAGTTGTTTACTTAAGATCCCTGAAGACAAGTTTCACGTCAACATAGGTTCTACGCTGAAGTCGAAGATCAAGCTCAAGAACCAGCGACAAGTCTCCTAATGAACTGATGCGGATCAGCGAAGACTCAGATTTGTCCACTCAACGTGAAATATCAAGTACAAGACTTCAGCTATCGCTGAACTTTATCATTCGCTGAATAGAAAATGATAATGTTCAGAATCAACGAAAGCTGATCATGAAGTCCTCCGTACAAAGTACTTTTGTCTTAACCACCCTTGCACGACTCCGTACGAAATATCAGAACAGAACGTTCTATTGTCTGAAATCGTACAACCACTCTGATACTACACTGTTCATTCATGCGGCTGCTAAGGTTGTCTACAAAGGTCAATGACATGCAACCAATCCGCTGATGACATGTGTAAAGTGTATACTGACTTGTATTAAATGCATGCTGTATATAAAGAGATGAACCCACTTCTTTTGAAGTAACTTGCTAACTCTAGACAAGTTCATTCTCTCATCTCTAGATAGGTTATTATTAGTAATTTCCTTATCTCTCTTAGTGCAAGAAAACCTTTGTGTTCCAACTTGTTTAGATTTAGGTTTATCCTTAATCTTGTTTCCGCAACAAGCTGTAAATTGTTAATGATTTATCAATAAACAATTTAGAAAAGTAAAATCTGTGTGTTTGTATTCAACCCCCCCTTCTACAAACTTGTATAACCCTTCGGGACCAACAAGTGGTATCAGAGCGGATTTGTTTAATCTCATAAACAAGATCTAATCTAAGATTTTTCTCTTCCTTGCTATTTTCTGAAAATGGCCACCAACACAAACACAAATTATATAGACAATGGTTCTCTTGCTGAACCCCCTAGATTTTCCAGAGATAACTTCATCTTATGGAAAAATAGGATGACTCTCTTCTTAGAAGGTGTAGACCCTACTATGCCTTACTATCTCGAAAACGGCCCATTCATCCCTGTAACAATTGATCCCGCAGTTCCAGCTGCTGCGAATAGACCTGCTATTCCATAAAGGCTGATTCCTAAAGAAATACACATGTGGACCGACGAAGATAAGAAGAAAGTGGCTATAGATACAAAAGCCAGATCCATACTATCCATGGCTCTTCCTGACGAAGTCTACCATTCTGTCATGAATCTGAAATCATCAAAAGCCATGTGGGACACAATATGTGTTCAGTATGAAGGAACGTCTGAAGTCCAGGACTCAAGAAAGATCAACCTGGTAAGACAATACGAAAGCTTCATTTCTGGTAAGAATGAAACTCTCTCTGAAGTTCACCAACGTTTCAACTGTTTAATTATAGATCTGAAAACTGTTGGTAAGGAATATTCTAACTTTGAAGTGCTGACAAAGTTTCTAGAATGTTTACCTGAAAGCTGGGAAAATTATGCTATGTGTCTCAAGCTATCAAAGGATCTTAAATCAATGACCCTTTCAACCTTATATGGCACGTTGCTGAATCATGAGCAATCGAGCCATCTTAAGAAGAATCTTGTAAAAGATTCCAAAAGCACCCCTGTTGCTTTAATCTTAGAGGAACCTTCTTCTCAGCGCCCCTCGGTCACAATCGCTGAGTTAGAAAGTAACTCTGAAAGGTCATCAGATTCTGATTGTTCAGATGATGATGAATCTTTGGCTCTCCTAACTAAAAAGTTCAGGAGATTCGCCAAAAAGAAAATGTTTAGAAAGAACAAACCTCTTTCCATAACTGACAAGCCAAGTTCATCAGCTTTTGTTGATAAGGCTACTGCTACTTGTTTTAATTGCGAAAAGACAGGACATTTTGCTAACGAGTGCAGGTCAAAGAAATTTTCTAGACCCTCACCTTTTCCAAAGAAATCCTTTGTTCCAAGGAATAAAGATGACAAATACTCAAAGCTGAAAGAAAAATATGCGAAGCTGAAAAGCTTTAAGAAGAAAGGCAAAGGCCTGATGGCTAACTATGATTGGGCTGCTTCTGATGAAGAAGCATCATCATCTGACTCTGAAGATGATGAAGCCAATCTCTGTCTTATGGCCAAGATTGAAGAAGAGGAAGAAAGTTCAAACATTCCTTCCACTTCAACCTCTGCAATTCAGGTATCACCTTCCTTCTTTACCAGTATTGCAAATATTGATGAAGCTGATAGTCTCCGTAAGATCGATCTCTTGACTAGAAGTTTATACGAAGCCATGAACGGCAAAACTGCGGTTGAAAACCAAAACTTTGATCTCGCTGAACAGCTTAAAAACTGTCACCTTCAAATAGAAAAGCTTTCTAAAATTGAAGATGATTTTAAAGATCAAGTATATTTAAATCTGTTGGTTCCCGTTTTGCTTAGACAAGATTAAAAGATCCATTAGTTCGAGTTTATGTTTGATGCGGAAGCGTATTTGAAGAACTAACAGATATGTTTGATAGATTTGAACACACAATATAAAGAAACAGTGATCAGAATATGATATCTCAAAGTTTACTGAGTTTCAATATATAGCAAGAATAGTTTCAAGAACAGCGAGTATGCAAAGCTTAAAACAGATATGACTCTCAATGTGTATAAGCTTATGTGTTCTTGTATTTTGATTCCTTGTTTAGTTAGGAAGAACTAAACATTAGTCTTCCTTTTATACTACTCTAAGGGGACCATAAAGCATGAGCTACTGTTCAGAACGGACGGCATGATTAGTTGTACGTTCTGTTTTGCATTAAATGCCGCAGACATCTATGTTGTACTAAGCCCTATTGAGCCCACTCAGAGTTTGACACGTTGAAGTTGGACAGGGTACTTTGCCATGCAAGTTGATGAACAGGTCCAGGAACAGTAGCAAGATATTATAAATATCTTCCAAGTCTTTAGTGAGGACCGCAGAGGCTCTGTAAAGTGTTACAGAGGTTCTGCGGTCTGGTCCTTTGTAGAGCAGTCTTCACTGGGTTCAGAGTCTTTGGTCTTCTTTGCGCGTATGACAGAGCTTCTGTAGGACGCCTCTGTAGCTTCTTTAGCTTGTTGACCTTGATCTCTCGGTAAGTTCGGCAGAGCCTCTGTAAGAGGCTTTCTTCACTTAGCCTATTTTTCACTACTTCTAAATACTTCTACGATTAAGAAGTGTTGATCCAAACCCTCAGTGATTTGATAATGACCCTCTCTTATATACTTAGTGAAAATTGTAAGTAAACAATATGTATCAGAGTTTTACTATCGCTGATAAGTACTAAGACCTTACAGTACCGCTGATAGGAACTCTCGCTCTTTAAATTAAACATTCAGCGAACATTGTTCACCATTAATGCTCTAAGTCTGTTCAGTCATTATGATGATCGCTGATAAGTTAGTTGTTTACTTATGATCCCTGAAGACAAGTTTCACGTCAACAAAGGTTCTACGCTGAAGTCGAAGATCAAGCTCAAGAACCAGCGACAAGTCTCCTAATGAACTGATGCGGATCAGCGAAGACTCAGATTTGTCCACTCAACGTGAAGTATCAAGTACAAGACTTCAGCTATCGCTGAACTTTATCATTCGCTGAATAGAAAATGATAATCGCTGAATCAACGAAAAGCTGATCATGAAGTCCTCCGTACAAAGTACTTTTGTCTTAACCCCCCTTGCACGACTCCGTACGAAATGTCAGAAAAGAACCTCCGACTGTCTGAAATCGTACAACCACTCTGATACTACACTGTTCATCCATACGGCTACTAAGGTTGTCAACCAAGGTCAATGACATGCAACCAACCAGCTGATGACACGTGTAAAGTGTATACTGACTTGCATTAAATGCATGCAGTATATAAAGAGATGAACCCACTTCATATGAAGTAACTTGCTAACTCTGGACAAGTTCAATCTCTTATCTCAAGATAGGTTATTATTAGTAATTTCTTTATCTCTCTTAGTGCAAGAAACCTTAGTGTTCCAACTTCTTTAGACTTAGGTTTATCCTTAATCTTGTTTCCGCAACAAGCTGTAAATTGCTAATGATTTATCAATAAACAATTTAGAAAAGTAAAATCTGTGTGTTTGTATTCAACCCCCCCCCCCCCCCCCCCCTTCTACAAACTTGTATAGGCCTTCGGGACCAACAAGTGGTATCAGAGCGGATTTGTTTAATCTCATAAACAAGATCTAATCTAAGATATTTCTCTTCCTTGCTATTATTTGAAAATGGCCACCAACACAAACACAAATTATATAGACAATGGTTCTCTTGCTAAACCCCCTAGATTTTCCAAAGATAACTTCAAATTATGGAAAAATAGGATGACACTCTTCTTAGAAGGTGTAGACCCTACTATGCCTTACTATCTCGAAAATGGTCCATTCATCCCTGTAAGAATGTATGCTGCTGTTCCAGCCGCTGAGAATAGACCTGCTATTCCAGAAAGGCTGGTACCTAAGGAAATCTTTCAATGGACTGACGAAGATAAGAAGAAAGTGGCTATAGATACAAAAGCCAGATCCATACTATCCATGGCTCTTCCTGACGAAGTCTACCATTCCGTCATGAATCTGAAAACATCAAAAGCCATGTGGGACACAATATGTGTTCAGTATGAAGGAACGTCTGAAGTCCAGGACTCAAGAAAGATCAACCTGGTAAGACAATACGAAAGCTTCATTTCTGGTAAGAATGAATCTCTCTCTGAAGTTCACCAACGTTTTAATTGTTTAATTATAGATCTGAAAACTGTTGGTAAGGAATATTCTAACTTTGAAGTACTAACAAAGTTTCTAGAATGTTTACCTGAAAGCTGGGACAATTATGCTATGTGTCTCAAGCTGTCAAAGGATCTAAAATCAATGACCCTTTCAACCTTATATGGCACGTTGCTGAATCATGAGCAATCGAGCCATCTTAAGAAGAATCTTGTAAAAGATTCCAAAAGCACCCCTGTTGCTTTAATCTCAGAGGAACCTTCTACTCAGCGACCCTCGGTTACTATCACTGAGTTAGAAAGTAACTCTGAAAGGTCATCAGATTCTGATTATTCAGATAATGATGAATCTTTGGCTCTCCTAACTAAGAAGTTCAGGAGATTTGCCAAAAAGAAAATGTTTAGAAAGAACAAACTTCTTTCCATAACTGACAAGCCTAGATCATCAGCTTTTGTTGATAAGGCTACTGCTACTTGTTTTAACAGCGAAAAGACAGGACATTTCGCTAACGAGTGCAGGTCTAAGAAAGTTTCTAGACCCTCAGCTTTTACAAAGAAACCCTTTGTTCCAAGGAATAAAGATGACAAATATTCAAAGCTGAAAGAAAAATATGCTAAGCTGAAAAGCTTTAAGAAGAAGAATAAAGGCCTGATGGCTAACTATGATTGGGCTGCTTCTGATGAAGAAGCATCATCACCTGACTCTGAAGATGATGAAGCAAACCTATGTCTCATGGCCAACATCTGCTATTCAGGTATCACCTTCTTTCTTTACCAATATTGCAAATATTGATGAAGCTGATAGTCTCCGTAAGATCGATCTCTTGACTAGAAGTTTTTACGAAGCTATGAACGGCAAAACTGTGGTTGAAAACCAAAACCTTGATCTCGCTGAAAAGCTTAAAAATTGCCACCTTCAAATAGAAAAGCTTTCTAAAATTGAAGAAGGTTTTAAAGATCAAGTATATTTAAATCAGCTAGTCAAAATCGAACGAGCAGAAGCTATCGCTGCATTAAAAGCTGAAAAAGCTACTGTTGAAGGTTGGTGTAATTCTTCAACAAAGATCACTGAGATAATAAAGTCTCAGATTCCCCTGAGTGATAAACGTGGTTTGGGTTACAAATATGATACTCCAAAACCAACCACTGAGCGTTCAATGCTTAAATTTGGAACGTTCGTATCCTCAGTCGCTGATACTTCATCTTCTCAGTGCTCCTCGTCCTTTACACCAATCCCTGAGGAAACTCCTACCTCCTCAAAAGGTAAGAAGAAAATGGTTTATTCAAAACCTACCTCTGTCTCTAAAGACAAAGGTAAAGGAATTGTTATTTACCAGAATCCTCAGAAGGGTACCTTAGTACCAAAGCTGAATGCTTCTAAAGCTTCAGTGACTCATCCCTCTGGATCAAGGAAGCAGATCTCTGGATCTATTCAGCGATCTACTCCTAGACTCAGAGTGGATATCCTTGGTAAGAAATCTGAAGAACTGAATGTTCGTCCCATTTCTAAAGCCAATAGTTTACTTGGTGCTGGCACTTCTAATTCGAGATTAAAAGCTCAGCATTCAAATGGTCCTAGAACTATTTTTAGTTATAGGAAATGTTATCACTGTGGACTTACCGATCATATTGCTAGTAAGTGTCCCACAGCCACCAAAGCTGAAAAGATAGCTAAGGTGAAGATTGCCCCCAAGGCAAAGAAGACCAACCCTGGTGTAAATCAAGTCAAGGTGAATCCTACCACTGAAGTTAAGAAATTAACCAAAGTGAAGAAAGACAAAGCTGAATCTTCAAATGCTGCGAAGACTGCTGAATCTTCCATTCCAACTACTCCCACTGACAAATGTGTATACATGGTTAAGTGGGTACCCAAGAAAAACTAATCTTCCTTTGTATTGCAGGTTAAGAAGGGTATTTGGTATCTCGATAGCGGATGCTCTAGACACATGACTGGAAAGAAAAGCCTGCTCGCTGAATACAAGGAAGAGAAGGGTCCCTCTGTGACTTTCGGTGGAAATGGAAAAGGACATACCCGAGGGTATGGTGTACTTTCAAATGGTACAACCTCCTTCAGAAGAGTCGCATATGTTGAAGGGCTGAAGCATAATCTTCTAAGCATCAGTCAGCTTTGCGACATGGATAACAAAGTAATCTTTACTAAGGAATCCTGCTTTGTCGCTGACAAAAAGGAGAAGATAGCTCTCAGCGGTTATCGTTTGGAAAATGTTTATGTAATAAACATGGACTCAACAACCACTGAGAACTCCTGTTTCTTCTCAAAGGCCTCATCTGATGTCAACTGGCTATGGCATAAGAGGCTATCTCATCTAAATTTCAAAAGAGTTGATAAGGACACTAAGGGTGTTCCTGTCAATGTCACGCTGTACCGTGGGATGATCGGCTCACTATTGTATCTTATAGCTAGCCGACCCGATATTATGTTTGCAACATGCTTGTGTGCACGATATCAAGCTGAACCTAAGATATCTCATATGAAAGCTGTAAAGCAAATTTTTCGATATCTTAAGGGTACAGCGAATCTAGGTCTTTGGTATCCCAAAGATTCAGGATTCGATCTAACCGCCTATTCATATAGTGATTTTGCAGGTTGCAAGATGGATAGAAATAGCACCACAGGAGGATGTCAGCTCCTGGGTGGAAAGCTGGTAAGGTGGACAAGTAAAAAGCAAAACTCAGTGTCCACTTCCACAGCTGAAGCTGAATATGTAGCTGCTGGAAGCTGTTGTTCTCAAGTCTTGTGGATAAGAAATCAGCTACTAGACTATGATCTTCAGCTCTCCAAAATTCCAATCTATTGCGACAGCACAAGTGCCATCGCTATAGCAAACAATCCAGTACTACATTCAAAGACCAAACATATAGAAATCAGATATCATTTTATCAGAGATCATGTGATGAATGGTGATATAGAACTTCATTTTATCCCAACTGATTATCAGTTAGCTGATTTATTTACCAAACCTCTTGAATAGACAAGATTCAACTTTCTCATCAGCGAGCTTGGAATGCTGAACTTTGAAGGATAAAATCTTCAGCGGTTCACATTGATCAGCGATAGGATAAAATCAACTTGTATAACCCATTCAATCATCTTCTCTCTGAATAAAACTTGGTTAAAGCTGATATCAATGTATGTTTTCTCTCTCTGACAAACGCATGAAAATGCAAGATTTCAAAACAGAATGCATCGCTGAATATCTCTTCCTTAACAGCGATATTTTGAAATTTTTTAAAACCTTCACTGATATTTCTATTCAGTGCTTCATGTTTTTCAAAAGTATCCCTGAGTTTTTCAAAACCTCAGAGACAACCAAGAATATGAAAGGACAGTTGTGACGTCATTGCAACGGATAAACCCCGGCACGTTATTCTTTCTGACACACGTTTGCACGTTTCGTTTACTCGCCAATCAAATGCAAACACGTGTCCGTGTCATGATGAAGATCTTTTCCCGCTCAAGATTTTCTCTTTCTAAAAATCTCTATATAAACAAATTCTTTGTTTATATTTTTCTTTTACGCGATCAATCTTCCTCCGCAAGAAAGAATTCACTGTTGCATTTGTGCTTTCAAAAACTTCAAGAACTGTTCATCATCTTCTTCATCAAACATCAAGGTTAATATGTTCTTATTTATTACCAAATGCGTATAACTTGTTTCTGATCTTTTCTTTGTTTTAACAAGATCAAACAAAAGAACTTCTTAAAATAAAATCATTTTCTTTCATGGTTTTATGAACACAACCATTTCATGGTAGTTCTTCAAGTTTAAATGCGAAAATCTTAAACTTGTTCTTCATTCGTTTCCAGAATCTAATTCTTCATAGAAAACTGGATAACAAGAATAAATGGGTTTTACTTTTCGTTTCTTAAAATCAAGAAAAACCCTAATCTTCATTAAGACTTTTGTGTCTGAATGAAATGGATAAAATTTGAACCATCTTAATGGAAAATCTTTCCACTTTAAGATAATTCTTATTTGTTAACATCTTTGGTTGAACTGATAATACAGAGAAATGGCTTCGTCTGACATTCCTGCTACCGCTGAGAACATCTCCGCTGATTCTGAGGAAGTGGACATCCTCAAGGCTCCTCAAGTCAAGTTTGCCCTTGACAAACTGGATTGGACTAAGGTGAACAACCTCTATGCGCTTCTCGAGTTTCCTCCTCGAAAACAAGTCACACATCTAGATGATGCTGTGAAATTCCTAAAGAATTGCTGCATCTCCACAGCCCTGACCATAACACCTCCTGCTCATCAGCTTTTGCTCTCACAATTCTGGTACTCAGCCAGACACTCTCAACTACCTTCAGCCAAAGACCCCTCCAAAACAATCGATTGCATCCTCTGCGACATCGAATATGGCACCATGAAGATCACACCTGCCATTATTCGCAAAGCTCTCAGCCTTCCCATCGCTACCAAGGAAAAACCTTTTGTTCCCCTCCCTGACCCCAAGAAAAACTCAGGCAGGGAAGCCATCATTGCATTTTTCGATGCAATGGGCTATGTATGGGAAATCGGCAGAGACAAGAAGCCCGAGAAGAAGCTGACGATTATGAAGAAATCGAAAATGCCCAGCGAGATGAATTTCATCTTCGCTCATCTAATCAGCTGCATGACTGCAAAGAGCGGCTCCTCTGACCAAGCCGCTAAACCTCAGCAAGCAATGGGGTATGCACTGCTGAAAGGTCTCAACATAGACTGGGCATCGATTATCTATGATGACCTAGTTCTAAGAGTGGACACCATCGCTGACAGACCTCCATGGGTTCCTTACCCCCGATTCATTAGCGCCATCTTCCAATATGGCCTGAAGGAGAGCTACCCAACTGAAGGTGACCTGAAACTCTCTCAGGTCGGCCCAAAGATACTCGACTTCAAACCAATAGTGAATGGGGCACGTCTTTCTACACTCTTGACTCTTCTCAACCCTTCTTCTTCTCATTCTATGGCTCCTTCATCGATAATACCCATCGCTGATACCCTGGCCACAAAATCCTCTCCTTCTAAGAAAAGGAAACATTCATCTACCCCGCTTGGTTCTAAAAGGACCAAGAAAACAAAGGAGCAACCCCATCAATTTCATGCTGAAGACTCCTCAGCTCTTTCTGCAGAGCTGAAGGAACGTTCAGTGGTACGCTCTGCCACACCTGAACAAGCCATCCCTTTAATCCCAACTTCAGCGCCTCTAAACGCTGAAGCTACAAACTTGGAACCTACCCAACCTCTTTCAGTCTCTCAAAAGACTGATGAAGTGATTTTCAGCGAATCCAACGCTGAACTCAGAACCCAACCCCCATTCTTATCCTTCGCTCCTCCCTCCACTCATTTGGTCTCTACTCCAGATCTCGCTGGAGCTGCCATCATTTCTACGGAACCTAAAGCTGATTCTCCAGGAATGATGAAGACAGGACCTGCAGGACAATCCATGGGCACTTTTGAAGATGACATGGAACTTTTCTCAGGAACCCGTGATTTTGATGAATTCACCAATCCTCCTGCAGGTACACACCAACCCATAAACACTGTGACTAAACCCCAAACTTCTGAGATTTCCTATGTTCACAAGTTTTTATATGTTCACAAGTTTTTATATGCCTCTCTGAAAGCTGTGGAGACAACGCTGACAGATCTCACCACCACTCTTTCTAATAACTCTACAGCTGTAACAAACGCTGGAGAGAATCTGAACAAGCTGACAAAGGTGGTGGAGAAGAAGGCTTCCACAGATGACTTGAAGCAAGTTGATAACACTCTCAGCGACTTCGCCAAGGTGCTCGCTGACATCTACACAGAGTACACCGCTCTTAAAAATTCAGTTTCATCCATGTCCAGCGAGGTCACAACGCTGAAGACATCGGTTGGACAACTAGAGGGAGATATGTCTGCTGTAAAGACTGACTTAGGCTCTGTAAAGACCGATGTTAGTTCGATGAAATAGATGATCGAGCAGCTCCTACACAAGGTGAATACTCCTGCTCCTGCTCCTGTCCATGCGTCTGACAACTTCACAACGGCGGATCGCACAGAGCTGAAGAAAATCAATCCTGCTATTTCTGGCCTTGAAGACAGAATAGCAAAGATTGAAGTTTGTATAGGTCTCTCTGGCCAAGAAGACAGAGAACCTACCAACGCTGCTGAATCTACCCATTCCTCCCCCAGTCATCATGAAAAAGAGGGGGAGAAGAGCGCTGAAGATCTCTCCAAAAGCGCTGAAGACCTTTCCCATGATGAATCTATCAGGGGAGAGAAGGATGCTGAAGAAACCACCGTTGGACCTCAGGGAGATGAAAACCCTGAGGAAATCGAGAAGCTCGCCTCTGTATCTGAGGGGGAGCAACTTGAAGAAGAAGCTGATAAAACTGAATTCGAAGCAGAAGATGATGAAGCCGTCGACATCCCTGATAATGAACCATCCTCTTCTCCAAAGAACGATGATGATGATGACGAATATGACGATGACTTCTTTATCGTCAAACCTGCTCCGAAGATCAAATCTATTAAGGGAATCTCGATAAATGAACCTTCAGGGAAGTGGACAAAGACAAAGCCCTCAGCCTCTGGAGCTGAGAAAGGCAAAGGCAAAAGCGTCACTGAAGATGACAATCTGACGATCTTTCTTGAAAAGCCGGTTTGTCAGGTACACTAAACATCTCTCACTCCATCCCTCCTCTATCATACACTATCAGTTCTTCTACCCAAGCCTTTACACTTGAACCAATTCTCTCTATCTGATTCTACCCAAGTTCTTACTTGTAAGATCGCTGTGTTTCAGCTAGTCCTCTCCCCTGTTTGAGGATATCGCTGAAGCCTCCACAACTGTGACTTCACCAATAATACCAGCTGCTGCTGAAGAAATAATCCCAGTTTTAGATTTAATCTCTGAGACTGATGAACCAGAAGAACAACTACTCTCGCACAGAGGCAGACCTTCCTTAGCTCCTCAAAAGCTAAGTGAAGAGGATCAGAAAAGAAGAGAGGAGATAATAAAGCAATTCGAGGATCAGCGAATCATTCTGAGGCGTGATCAACTTCCTTCAGTTCCTCCAAAGTTCAGTATTTCCAAAAAGGAATACAAGGAACACCTCAGAGCTGAAAGATTAATCGCTGAAAGAAAGGAAGCTGAAGAAAAGGACAGAGAATACGCCATCCAACTTTCTAAACGATCAATAAAAGACCCCAAGATGAAAAGAGTTCCAATTGATGTTCAACGTCAGCTTTGGGAAAATGCCAAGAAGATAACTGAAGAAAAGAGAACTGTGTCTCAGTCCACTTTAGCCTGGTGCAAAGAAAAGGTCAACTACAGAGACTCTCCTGCCAAAATCAACAAGGTAATTATCTCTGGAAGAACAACCCTTGTTTCAATCGCTGAAGTCGAGATATTCAGAGAAGATAAGAAGTACGAAAAATTCTATGCTGAAGCAATAACGAAGTACGGTCTCTCTGAATGGTTGGAGATCAGGTTAGCCATCCAGAAGTCCAAGTTGAAGTACAAGGAACATGTTGAAAAGCTGATCAACAAACAAATCGACTTAGTCTACTCCTGTGTGGATATTCCTCCTCCTCCTCCTCTCGAAAGTCAGAAGAGAAAGGCCTCAGCGAAGAAGAAGAAATCTATATCTTCAATTGATGGCCCTGTCATACGAAATGAAACAGGTATTGGTTTTTCACGTGCTGAAATACTTGGTCCTGATCCTGATCTTTCCATGCTTAACACATCTATTCCTCCTGGTGAGACTTTCATCCCTGGCAAAGTCATAAGCGAACCCTACGGGATATTTTTCCATGACTACGATGGTGGAAAGCATTTTCAATGCATCTCTGAACTTCACATCACTCCCATCGAACAGCTGAGAGATCTCATCTACTGGTGTGACTTCAGGAATGACCCTTAGACACGACATCTGAAACCCTTGATTTTTGAAGAAGCGCTGATCAAAAGAAAACAAGGTGTAACCGTCCCTGACTGGATGATTCCCACCACATCAATGACCCTTGATGACCTTCTCATTAAGGAAGAACCCTTTACAAACTCATATGATCGCCTATTTCTCTATTGTATCAGTTATTCTTCTGTACTTGTAATTTATTTCGCTTGTACTTATAATCTTTCCATTTCTCTTTGTAACCTGATTCAAAGTTTTAATGAAAGATTTCAGCGAATGTACTTTACTCCATCAGTACTGAAAAGATCCCAGAAAACAGTAAAAGGGACAAATATTTTATGAGTTCTTTTTATCCTTATGTTTTCATTAAATAGCAAATTTCTTTGTTGCTATGTCATAATCAAATAGGGGGAGATTGTTGATCCAAACCCTCAGTGATTTGATAATGACCCTCTCTTATATACTTAGTGAAAATTGTAAGTAAACAATATGTATCAGAGTTTTACGATCGCTGATAAGTACTAAGATCTTACAGTATCGCTGATAGGAACTCTCGCTCTTTAAATTAAACATTTAGCGAACACTGTTCACCATTAATGCTCTGAGTCTGTTCAGTCATTATGATGATCGCTGATAAGTTAGTTGTTTACTTATGATCCCTGAAGACAAGTTTCACGTCAACAAAGGTTCTACGCTGAAGTCGAAGATCAAGCTCAAGAACCAGCGACAAGTCTCCTAATGAACTGATGCGGATCAGCGAAGACTCAGATTTGTCCACTCAACGTGAAGTATCAAGTACAAGACTTCCGCTATCGCTGAACTTTATCATTCGCTGAATAGAAAATGATAATCGCTGAATCAACGAAAAGCTGATCATGAAGTCCTCCGTACAAAGTTCTTTTGTCTTAACCCCCCTTGCACGACTCCGTACGAAATGTCAGAAAAGAACCTCCGACTGTCTGAAATCGTACAACCACTCTGATACTACACTGTTCATCCATACGGCTACTAAGGTTGTCAACCAAGGTCAATGACATGCAACCAACCAGCTGATGACACGTGTAAAGTGTATACTGACTTGCATTAAATGCATGCAGTATATAAAGAGATGAACCCACTTCATTTGAAGTAACTTGCTAACTCTGGACAAGTTCAATCTCTTATCTCAAGATAGGTTATTATTAGTAGTTTCCTTATCTCTCTTAGTGCAAGAAACCTTAGTGTTCCAACTTGTTTAGATTTAGGTTTCTCCTTAATCTTGTTTCCGCAACAAGCTGTAAATTGTTAATGATTTATCAATAAACAATTTAGAAAAGTAAAATCTGTGTGTTTGTATTCAACCCCCCCCCCCCCTTCTACAAACTTGTATAGGCCTTCGGGACCAACAAGAAGATTGAAGCTAACAATCTCCCCCTAAGTAATGAAAAATAAAAATTTGACATTTAAGTATTTTTAGGCTAAGTTAGATAAGATAGAGGTTAAACAATACCTCGAAAGTTCTTTCATACAGAAATATGCCAGAGGCATTTTACATTTGAGTGTAATGAAAGATAAACTTAACAATGGTTTGCAGAGATTGGTTGTTTGAGAATCAGATTTTTGCGTCTTTGAAATCGTTGTAGCTTCTGTTGTCTCTTCCGACTTCCCTGATCTCTTTGTAGAAACTGATGCAGAGTTCTCTTAAGCGGATTGTTGCATCAATCTCTCTGATGAAGGTATCTGCAGCATCTCTATCTATTTTCTCGGTATCTCTGTATTTTACAAGGTTTGCTCTGAACTTGTTCAGAGTACTAGTTGCGTACTTCTGACAGTCCATGCTCACAAAACGTTTGACTTCGCCTTGTGGGTTTTGAAATACTAACCCGAACCTTGGTTCTGTAATGATTGAGTTAGGCACGGTGTCAGGTGGGCAGCGATCCTCTGGTGGTCGTACGTTCAGATGTTTGAGACCAAGATCCTTTCCCAGCTGAAAGTCTGTCAAACTGTAGATCAGAAGCCTTTCCCTCATTGATTTTCTCAACACTTGATAGGCTCTGGTGTTTGGCTCTGTGTTGTAGTTGTCCTTCGTCCATTGCAGAAGGTCAGGTAGATCATAGGGATTCAGATTCCTTAGGTCAGCATCAGCGAAGGTGGTTTCTGAATTGTTTACCCTTCTGACTCTGTAAAGATTGTACCTGACCCTTGGATAGGTTTTTGTAAAGGAGTACCTATAGAAGATTACCTTTTTGATCTTGTGGATTGAGAAGACGTCTGCTTTGGTTTTTGGCTTTGTTCTTGTGAAGACGTTGTCAAATTCTTCTCTGATCTTTGGATCTGTTGAATGATTGGTCTGAAAGGATTGTTTATAGAAGTATTTGTATACCACTTCTTCCATTTCTTCTTGTGTTGGACCAGGTTGTGGTACTTGTCTTCTGAGACTCTCCATCTTTCGAACAACTTCTGCAGCTCTACCTGTTAGAGGAATGTCTGACGGAGGCTTCAGTCCATATGCCCAGTCTTCTTCTTCAGGCTTTGGAGTTTGGAAGGCATCAAAGGCGCTCTTCATCAATTTCTCTGTAGGCTTGGGCAATGATTTCTTTTTCTTGGGCTCTTCTGTCAGTATTGCTTTGCCCTTGTCTTTGGCTTTTGGAGGTGCAGAACCTGTTGCTTCTGTAGGTTTGGGTGTTGGTGCTTCTGTTGGAATGATGGGGGTTGCCTCTATAGGTTTTGACACTTGTGTTTGAGAGGGCTTTTGTGGTGATGGTTCTGTTGGCTTGCTCGGCTCTGTAACCTTTGTTGAAGGTTCTTTGTTGACTTCTTCTGTGAGCTCGGTTTCTGTTGGTTGAGGAGGAGTATCAAATCGTTTGGCTTGTTTGAAGGCGTTTATGAATTCCATCCTTCTCAGAATGAAGGTGGCAGAGCGTTTTTGCCTTGGCGGTTTGTGCGCGATCGATTTCCTCCTTGGGTAAGATTTTGGTTGGTTTGATGTTGGAGAGGATTCATCTTCTGAAGAGGTTAGTAGTTGTACTTCTTCTGTGACTTTATCATCTTCTCCAAACGATGTAGTGAATTCCACAGAGGTGGGTGTTGCCTCTGTGGTCTTTTGAGCTTCTGTTGCTCCAGGTTGTTGGGTTGTTGAAGGGGTTTCTTCCAAGATTATTACCACAGGGGTGGTTGTTGCCTCTGTGGTTTGTTGATCAGTTTCTGGTACTTGGGTTTGTTCAGCTGTTGATTCCACAGAGATGGGTGTTGTCTCTGTGGTATGTTGAGTTTGTTTTTGTTGGGTTTGTTCTAGAGGAGCTTGGCTGATTGGTTCTGCTGCGATTGGCGGAGTTGGTAGACCTCTGCTCGTAGCTTTTTCCCTTGGTTTCTCTCCCTCAGGATGATCTGATGGACCAGGATGGTCATCATCAGAGTCATCCTGACCCTTATCAGAAGTACCCTCTGCTCTGCAAGAAGCTTTGGGTTTCTTTGGTAGTTCTGCTCCTGCGGCCATCAACTTTGCGCATACATCATCACAGATGCCGATTAGAGTTGCAAGCTCTGCTTCTGTGTTGAAGCGCATTCTGCCAACACTTGCTCTGAATTCTTTTACGTAGTTTGCATTTGCAGTAGTGAAGGAGACGATGACTTCTATGACCTGGTTTATCAGATTCTGCCCGAGCTCTGTTAGCTGTGCGATGGTCATGTAGTCTTTAGGCTGCATCATCACAGTGTTGCGCATTGCTTCTTCTTGTACGTGTTTTAGGGCGTTCTGTAGATCTGCAGGTGTAATGCCCTTTGCTTTGTTGGATTGCTTATTCATTTGTTCAAGGAAATGTTTGACTGATTCCTTGAACGCAGAAGTTGCGGCTGTCCCGAATTCTTTAGCGGCAGAGGTGGCTGTTTGCGTGGCAGTTGTTTCAGCAGAGGACCTCATCTGGGTGATGGCGGATTTCACTTCTGTGGACAGACTGTCCATTTTGGTGTTCAGATCTAGTAAGGCCGTCGATGTTGTCTCTGCAAAAGATTTGAAAGAGCTTTGCAACTCTTTCATGGTTTGGTTCACAGATGTGACAAGGGTTCGGAACTCATCCCTTTATACGTGTGTCCCTGGTGTAACCTCTGGAGGAACACATTCGTCTCCAGAGTGAGTCCCTGCTCCTGGGATACCTTCGTTCACCCTTGTTTGTACGTTGGGGGTGGAAGGATTTCCATCTGATCTTCGAGAAGAAACCTGAGTTTCGATCTCTACAGAAGTTCTGTGAAGAACAGTGTCCAAATCCACTCCAGAGGTGGGTATCGGAATGTCCTTCTGTTGACTTGGAGACTTGTCTAGAGTCTCTTCGTCTTGGTGCTCTCTACTTCTCTCTGAAAGAAGTTTTGGCCCTATATTGTTATCATGACCTTGTAGGTTCTTCTTTAACCAAAACATTTGTAAAGGCATTGGAGAGGATCGATAGGATTTTAGTGAAGAATTTTCACTTACAGAGGTTTTGTGGCTCTGTTGGAACTTGCAGAAGCTCTGTCAGGGCCAGCAGAAGCTCTATGAGGGAAAAATTCTCATAACTAAATTTCTATGAAACTTTTTGATCATCCAAGTTTTGATTTGTTTTAAGAGTTGTTTTGCGGACATATTTGAAAGTTGGTGTCCGAGAAAACTGTTATGGAAAAAGTTTAGTTCGAGAAGGTCATGGTGTGTGTATTTGTGCGTATTCGGTTTCCGAGATGACATTCCAAAAGATCGATAGAGGTTAAATTTGCGATCACAGAGCATATTTCTGGCAGAGCCACTGTTGAGCTCAGCAGAGGCTCTATGACCTCAAATTTCTCATAACTCAAATTTTATGAAACTTTTTGATCTTTTGATTTTTGAAATGCTATTCACAGTATATTTAGGACATATTTGACAATTTGTGTCCCAGAAAACTGTTATCAAAAACTTTTTGTACGAGAGACATACCTTTTGGTTCTTCTTTTCTCAGCAGTGATGTCTGACTTCTGTCGATATAGATTCATCGACACTCTTCTTTGGCTCTCCCTTGAAAGATTAACCTCTGTTTGATCATTTCAAGGTCCCTTTTGCTCCCCCTTGATCTAACCATCTCTGTAGATCAAGTAATTTCCTTCTGCTCCCCCTTGACCTATGCATTGTTCAAAATAGGATAAGTTTTGCATAATACATAGGTCATGATCCTCAGAGGTTCTGTCAGGATCGTCAGAGGTTCTGAGAGATCCCACAGAAGCTCTGTGATTTCAAGAACTATTTAAGATTGAGAATTTACATACATAAATAAATCATTCAAAGCAATAAGTAAAGCAATAGAAATATATACATATTCACAGAAGATAAAGTTATACTTATAGAGGATTTTCACGTCATATTAATCATTCCTAACTTGCCCACCAAGAAATTGAATCTTTTCTCGTCTAATGCTTTGGTGAATAAGTCCGCGAGCTGATATTCTGTGGGCACGAAATGCATCTCGATTGTACCGTATTCAACATGATATTTCAAGAAGTGGTACCTTATATCAATATGCTTGGTTTTTGAATGTTGCACAGGATTGGAAGAGATGGCAATGGCACTTTTGGAATCACAGAAGATGGGTATCTTGAGAAGGATGTGGCCGTAGTCTTTTAGTTGAGTCTTCATCCACAGAACCTGAGAACAACAGCTAGCAGCAGCAACATATTCAGCTTCTGCCGTAGATGTTGAGACACAATTCTGCTTCTTGGAGGTCCAACTGACTAGTTTACCACCTAGGAATTGACAACTCCCAGAGGTACTCTTTCTGTCGAGCATGCATCCTCCATAGTCTGAATCTGTATAAGCTTTAAGACAAAAACCAGAGTTCTGTGGATACCAGAGACCGAGATTTTTGGTCCCCTATAGGTATCTAAAGATTCTATTAATAGCATCATAATGTGATTTCTTTGGATTAGCTTGATAACGTGCACAACGACATGTGGCATGCATAATGTCAGGTCTGCTAGCAGTAAAGTATAACAGAGATCCAATCATGCCTCTGTAGAGAGTGCATTCTACAGAGATGCCTTCTGGATCTAAGAATAACTTATTTCCAGTGGCCATTGGAGTTTTCATGACAGAGGTATCAGAGAGTCTATACTTGGAAAGAATGTCAGAGACATATTTGGTCTGATTTATAAAAATTGCCTCTGATGATTGTTTGACTTGGAGTCCGAGGAAGAATGTTAATTCTCCCATCATACTCATTTCAAACTCACTCTGCATGAGTTTTTCAAAACTTTTGCACTCTTCTGTATTAGTAGATCCAAAAATTATGTCGTCCACATAGATTTGTACAAGCATTATTTCACTGTTTTTACGTTTATAGAATAAGGTAGTATCTGTTGTACCTCTGTCGTAGCCATTGACTAGAAGAAAGGAAGAAAGTCGTTCGTACCATGCTCTTGGAGCCTGTTTAAGTCCGTACAGAGCCTTTTCAAGGTAGTATACATGCCTTGGGAACTTTGAGCTCTCAAACCCTGGTGGCTGATTTACGTAAACCTCGTCTTGGATTTCACCGTTGAGAAAAGCTGATTTTACGTCCATCTGATAGACTTTAAAGCCTCTGTGGGCTGCGAAGGCTAAGAATATTCTTATTGCTTCGAGCCGTGCGACAGGGGCAAAAGTCTCATCGTAGTCTATGCCTTCTTCTTGTCTGTATCCCTTGGCCACTAATCGTGCTTTGTTTCTGATGACCACTCCATCTTCATCCTTCTTATTTCTGTAGACCCACTTAGTCCCAATGGCCTGCTTCCCTCGTGGCAGAGGTACTAAAGTCCATACTTTATTGCGCTCAAACTGCAGAAGCTCTTCTTGCATGGCGTCTACCCAGTTTGGGTCATCTAGGGCTTCAGAAATCTTCTTTGGTTCTATCACACTAATAAAATTTGTAAAGAAACAAAAATTAGCAGTGGCGGACCTGGTTTTTACCGTGTCAGAAGGTTCACCAATTATTTGGCTTGTTGGATGGCTTTTTGTCCACTGAGTTGTGCGTGGATGGTGGTCACCAATGTCATCGAATCTTTCTTCATACGCTTCTTGATGTTCTTCTTCTTCTTCTTGTGTATCCTCTGTCGTTGTGCGTGCCTTTGTAGTTGATCCTACAGTTTGTGGAATGATTGGTATGAGTGGTGGTGGAGTTTGTTCCTCTGAGGACGTATAGACTTGGTCCTCTACATCCTCTGTAGTTGGTTCCTCTGTGGATTGTGGAGTTTGTTCTTCAGCAGCTTCTGTGGTTGTTTTCCTTGGTGTTTCATCTTCTGCAGTCTCTTTCTCTGCATTTGCATCTGTAGTATTTACAGAAGAAGATGAAGCATTATTTGGATCAGTTAGAGTCATACCTGTAGGATTTTGACCGACAGAAGATGGTTCTTCAGAAGCTCTGATGGTTCCATGTAACAACCCATTCCCCATATACACAACCATTCACATAATGTAACATAACATTGATATAACAAACGAAACATCATATTACAAGTTCGGTCCAGCAGTCTTTTACAAATAAAAGAAACCATTGTACTACAAACTTTGTACTATATACATACATAACATTAATATTATGATACAACTGCTAACAAGCCAAAATCTTGATCTTACATTCCTTCACAAAAGCCATCCCTTGGTTACTCTAATTACTTGCTCTTACATTTGTAAAGCCCGTATCCCGGTATGTATTTTCTTATTATTAATCTTTTTTTAAGCTGTTATTTAACGTGGTTTCCGTTAACGGGATTAGACGATTTGGACCTAATTGTTAAATATGTCAACTATTTTGTTGGTTTGCGAGAAGAGTTTAGTTGAGGGGCCAAAAGTGGCAAGGGGGCCAAACTTGTGCATGGGATCAGCCAAGAGACACCCCTTCCTCTTCCCTTTCGGTTTCATGCTAGTAACTCCCCAAGAACCCTTTAGTCATCCCCCCTCCCCCTTTTGGTGGTGTTCGGCCGAGAGAGAGGGAAACCGGAGAGAGAGAGAGAGAGGGAAATCGAGAGGGAAAGGGAGTGTGGTCGCCGGCGAGAGGAGAGAGAGGGAGAGTGTTCGCCGGAGAGTGAGAGACGCCGGGAAGGAGAGGAACGCCGCTGCTTGCTACCGGAATCGAGAAGAAGGAGGAGTTGCAGCGAGGTAATCGTTCGTTTTCCTTTCCGTGTCTTTTCGTTTTGTTCGTCGCGAGAATACCGCCAGCCACCACCACCGCCGGAGGCGGCAGTGGGTGGTGCATGGTTTTGTTCAGCCCATGTTAACCCTAATTCAGTAAGTCATGTTTCTTCGTGGGTCTGTTTGGATTAAGATAACTTATTGGGTTCAAGTTCAAAAGTTATCATTTTATGTAAATCGTGCATTTTCTGCCCTGTTTTGTAAAAGCAATATCTTCTGTTAGGAATGTCGGATTGGGATGGAACTGGTGCCAAAAGTTCCCATTCTGAGTCTAGTAACTTTTATATGTTTCGTGGAAAAACCAGTTCGGGCCATAGCTAGTGTCAAATTTCCATTTTATACAGACAGGTCCTGTTTTAGCTGCTCTGAGAGGTGTTTTTGTAAAATTCATATAGAGTGCTAGGAATATCGTTAGGACGCGTGCGATACGTCCCTGGAACCGTAAGGCATTGAACTTCCTGAATGTGGAATTAGATTTTTGGTTTGATCAGTTTAGCAGGGGTAAAATGGGTCCCGAACAGACCTGCGTTTTTAGTATAAAAGCTGGAATTTTAGTTTTGTTAAACTAGTAAAAGTGTCGTGAGTTGGGACCTTCCGTTGATGTTCTTAGTGCGTATTTAGGTGGGAAAAAGTGAGGAAGGTTGGCGTGCTGGTGTTGCGGCTCGGGAGCGCGTCGCGTTGTTTTGAGGTGACTTCTCTCACCGCGTAGTTAGGAATTTCATGCATATCGTTATTTTGTGTTACGTGTTATTATGTGTTATTACGTGTTTACGTGAATTCGTTGGGATGTGATATCTAGTTGTGATCTGTTGAATGTGTATGTGAATTATGTATGCTTGTGTACACCTCAGTGGGACCGGGGGGCTCGGTGGGACCGAGGGCTCGGTGGGACTGAGCTAGTACAATTGTATTATCTTTACTCGGTGGGACCGAGGGCTCGGTGGGACTGAGCTTGTATCAATGTCTTTACTCGGTGGGACAGAGGGCTCGGTGGGACTGAGCTTGTATCGATATATTTTTTGTGTGCTCGGTGGGACCGAGGTTCGCATTTATACATTAATTATTACGTGGATTTATATCCGTGGTGATGGTGATGTTGCCTACTGGCGAGTAGGGGCGATATACGTGGGGTTGCTACATGCGTGTGTGATAGGATTCACTAAGCGTTTAGCTTACCCTTTTCCCAATATGTTGTGATTTCAGGTGCGAGCGGCAGTCGGGCTTGACGGTACACACACTAGGCGCGGAGTGTCAAGAATTGTTTAAGTTTCACTTTCAAACCTTTGGATTTTATTTTATGAAATTTCCGCTGCATAAACTTTATTAACTGTTCGAGTTAACAACGTTAACTTCATTTGAGTTACGAATTATTAAATTGTGATTGTTTTATAATGAAATGCATGTTTTTAAAATTTTAAATTCCTTGTAATTTTTGGGACGTTACAACTTGGTATCAGAGCACAGCTTGAGTGAATCAAACACATCTCGGTGTGTTTGGTCTCAAGTTGCGGCTATGAAGTTTTTTTAAACTCTCTTATTAAAATCTTTGAAAGTAAATGAACGAAGAAAGCCCGTTTGGGAAACGGTGATCGTGGGCGTAGTGTGTACAGTCAGCCGATGCCAATTGGGAAGGTACAACACTTAGTGTATTTATTGCTTTCTAGGCATAGGGTATGCATGCTAGATTGCCTAGGTTGTTTACACTGTACTATACGATGACTGCTTGCTAGTAGGAATCAATGCTAGTTATAGTAGGTTGTTAAGTGAAGGCCCTATAGGTTGTATGCAGTAAGAATCATATAGCCTTAGAATATTTGATTTAGTTCTATTGCGCAGCTCTTGTTTGAGTCCAACCGTTCTAGGATATAATCTTGTATTCGAATGTCTATTTGATTCACGCTGCGTGCGACTGGGTATTCGCGAGGCAACTCGTTATGGCTAACAGGGATTCCGTTGTAGCAAGAGTAGTGGGATGAGATGAAATTCCTAGTGAGTTGGGAATAACGTTTACATATGAGTACGTATGCTAGATTGCTTTCTAGAACATAGGAGTATGTATGCTAGATTGCTTACGTGGATTTTGTGGTACTGTATACTTGTTACTTGCTATTAGGAACTCATGCTAGCCTTGATAGGTTGTTATGTGAATGCACCTTAGGTTGTATGCAGTAGGAACTGAATAGCCTTAGAATGTTGGATTTAGTTCTATTGCGCAGCTCTTGTTTGAGTCCAACCGTGGTAGGATAGAATCTTATATTCGAATGTCTATCTGGTTTCCACTGTATACGACTGTGCGTTCATGAGGCGACTCGTCAGGGCTAGTGGGGGTTCCGTTCTAGCAAGGGTAGTGGGGTATTACGACTTTTCTAGGGAGCTAGGAAAAGTGTTTGCATATGCCGGAATGGGCATATGTTTTTGTTTGTGGTAAGCAACTACTTGGACGTCCCGGGACAGGACTCGAAACGAGTAAGGATAGGTGTGAAGGGTAGTAGCAGAGCTCCTACTATCTGAAGCACAGGATCCGTGCTCGAGTCGGGGAAAGTCACGGAGAATCCGAAGAGTTGAGCGTGAGCGTAGTTAGCAGGTTTTAATGTGTGCTAGTAGCTCGTTAAGGAGGAAAAACAAAGCTGATCCAGATGCTGATGCTGGAATTATTGCTGATCAGATTCGTGAGATGTTTGCGGGCGAGGTGACGCATATTTTGAGGAGGCGATCCCCGAGATTATTACCGCCATTCGTGATGAGGTAATAGTGTCGATGGAGGAGCGCATCGCGGCGACTCCACCCCCTGCGGGTGGGCAGCCCCGAACAAGAGAGTCGGGATCGGTTATGGAGTGCACATTCCTTACCGGTGGTTGTCCTGCGAACTAGAAGGTTCGCTTCGCGGTGAATCTGTTGCGAGACGGAGCGAAGGACTGGTGTGCTACTGCTCTAACGTTTAACGAGCGCACTACTCTGACCGTGGAGGAGTTCATCGTACGTTTTCGTGAAGGGTATGCGACCCTAGTGGAGATGGAGAGGATTACTGTAAGTCCCATAATTGAAGCAACAATCAAGAATACTCCATAAAGATTGAATAAAAATAGGCAAGAAGAATAATTTATTGAATGATCTCTATTCATATGCTTTACAATACAATGGAGGGAGAATTGAAAGTATACGACTCTCTCAAAGTATACTGATCTATCAAATAACTCTCAAAGTCTCTCGTGACAATGTAAGCCCAAGACACCTATTTATAGTGTCTAATTACATGACATGGGCCCAAGCCCATTTAACTCCCATTAAACTCCCAAAGCCCAAAAGACTAATAAAGCTAATTACAATACATTTGACTTTCATTGACTTTACATGGACTTTATAAAACTTTCTATATAATTGGGCTTTCTAGACCCAACAATTACCAAGCAGTTCTTGGAGCTCTCTCAGACTGCGGAGACTGTAAAAGAGGTGAACCGAAAGTTCACAAAAATGGCACTACTCTGTCCTCAGTATGCTGCCTCTGGGGAAACGAAGGTGATGCAGTACATGGACATGTTGCGTACCGAGATCAGGGAGTTCGTGAGTACTGCGCAACATGCTTCACTTGCTGCGGTGATGGAGGCGGCCTGAGGTAGAGTTCATCAATTGAGAGTAGAGGAGGCACGAGCTACGCATAAAGTTGTGACAGGTACGTTCTTAGTAAACTCGGTGCCTGCGGTGGTGAGGTTTGATAGGGGGCTACTCATCCTTGCGTGTCTCACACTGTTAGTGAGTGTTTGGGCCGAGTTGTAGGACAGTTAAGCTGTTCACTTGTGGTCGAGGTTGCTGATGACAGGACCTTGACGGTTACCGACGTGTGTCGGGGGGTACTTTGGAAATCTCTGGTGTGAGATTCCTTGTTGACTTGATTCCGATAACTATACGTGAGTTGTGCGTAATTGTGGGCACGGTTTGGGTGGATGCTTTCGATGCTGAGATTGTTTGTCGTCGCAAACAAGTGCAAGTTCGAACCCCAAGCGGGGGAGAAATGCTAGTTCAGGGCGACTCGCCCAGGCGGACCCCAACGTTATGTTCGGGTGTAAGAGCTCGGAAATACTTGCAGCGCAGTGGCTAGGGGTAATTAGCGTATGTGATAGACACGCGCGGCGTCGGAGAGAAGAAGACTGCGGAGGATGTGCCGGTTGTACGGGAGTTTGCTGACGTATTTTCCGATGAGTTATCGGGGATACCTCCCGAGCGACAGGTGGGGTTCCGCATTGATGTGTTTCCGGGTGCTGCTCCGGTGGCCAAGGCACCTTACCGCCTGACTCCACCAGAAATGAAGGGTACACTCCGTTGCAGGAACTTCTCGAAAAGGAGTTCATCAAGCCGAGTTGTCCACCGTGGGGAGCCCCGATTCTGTTTGTGAAAAAGAAAGACGGGTCCCAACGGATGTGTATAGACTACCGTGAGTTGAATAAGCTTACGGTGAAGAATCGTTATCCTCCGCCAAGGATCGATGACTTGTTCGATCAGCTTCAGGGAGCCTCGTGGTTCTCTAAGGTTGATTTGAGATCGGGGTATCATCGGATGCGGGTGAGGAGAGAGGATACGGAGTAGACGGCCTTTCGTTCACGTTATGGCCATTTACAAGTTTGTGGTGATGCCTCTCGGGCTCACCAATGCACCCGCAGCGTTCATGGACCTCATGAACCGGGTATGTAGCCCTATGTGGGATCGATCGGTGATCGTGTTCATCGACGATATTCTTGTGTAATCGAAGTCGAAGGAAGAGCATGAGATGCATTTGCGAGAAGTTTTGGAAGTTTTGAGGCGGGAGAAGCTGTATGCTAAGCTCTCCAAGTGTGAGTTCTGGTTACGAGAGGTCCACTTTCGAGGGCATGTCGTGAACCAGAATGGTATTATGGTGGATCCGGCCAAGATTACGGCTGTGATGCGGTGGGAAGTGCCAAAGACTCTCACTGAAGTACGGAGTTTTCTTGAGTTAGCAGGGTACTTCCGGAGATCCATTCAGGATTTCTCCAAGATTGCTTTACCGATGACCCGATTGACGAAGAAATCTGCGGCTTTTAGTTGGGGTGAAGAGCAGCAGAGGGCTTTGAGGAGCTACGCAGGCGTTATGCAAGGCTCCGATGTTGACTTTGCCGGAGGGTATGTAAGATTTGGTGGTGTTTGCTCTCAAGATTTGGAGGCACTATTTGTATGGCGTCAATTGTATACACTAACCATAAAAGCCTCCAGTACTTGATGACCGGCAAAACCTAAACATGCGTCAGAGGAGGTGGCTTGACGTGGTCAAGGATTATGATGGTGAGATACTTTACCACCCCGGTAAAGCGGATGTTGTTACGGACACTCTTAGTCGACATCTGGATGGTGAGCCACTGTGGGGCTTGTGTCAACGGTTAACAGTGGTTGCACCTCTTCTCGAGTCGATAGGTAGTGCTCAGGAGGTGGCAGTTTTGGAGGAAAATGCCAAACGCGAGAGAGTTGCGGGGGAAATTCCGAATTTTGTCCGTGATAGTCATGGGTCAATTGCTCGGTCTTAATGGTCGGTTGGGTATCTCGGGGTGGGACTCCGGTATTCATGTGTTATGACCTTGACTATCCAGTAGGCATTAAGAGGATACAGTCTTGGGCACTTACCTGAGAGGTAGTTCCGATGTGCCGGGACTTGAGACGTACCTGAGAGGTAGGCGTTGGGGTGTAACTAGGCTTCGTAGAGCGAGTGTGGAAGATACGTCGATGGTGGAAGGTTGGGTATCCCACGCGTGTGGGTACTGTAGGCCGAATAGTATCGTTTAGGGAATGATGCCCTTTGTAATAAAGAGGATAAATGCGTAGAATTTTTGAGGTAAATAGTATACTTAGGTGTCGACTTTTGGGCTTGAGGCCAAATGCCTTAGTGTAATTGGGGAATTGTAGCCGATTTTAAGGAAATTATGTTGATGGTAGTAGTAATCCTGAGATGTTTGCTTGTGGTGAATGGTTGTGGTGGAATGACCTTCGTGGGTGATTATAAATTTACTGGTTTGATAATTCATGTGAAATAAATTGTGGGAGTCTATTAGAACTCGTGAAAGTTAATCGACAGTTAATGATAGGAATGATCGAATTCGAGTATCCTGTAGGGTATATTGGTGAGCAACTTTAGAATGGTTAGAGCTTGAAATTTGAATCGGGATGTTTGGATTATCTATGGTTGGGAGACAACCGAAGTCGTTTGACTAGGAATGAATCCAGTTGTTGGAGTGTTCCTCCGATCATACTTGCGGTGTACTTGAAGGAATTTTGTGGTAAGAAAAGTATTCGAGAGATTTTTAGGCGGTGTGGGAAATCTTAAATTCCAGTTAGTGAAGGTCTAGTGGAAACACCGAAAGTGTTCCGAGTGAACTTGGGAACCTGAGGTTGAGATGTGGGAGACCTATCTATAGCTATTCACGGGCATAGACTTCGAGGACGAAGTCTAATCCAAGTGGGGGAGAGTTGTAAAGCTCGTATCCCGGTATGTATTTTCGTATTATTAATCTTTTTAAGCTATTATTTAACGTGGTTTCCGTTAACGGGATTAGACGATTTGGACCTAATTGTTAAATATGTCAACTATTTTGTTGGTTTGCGAGAAGAGTTTAGTTGAGGGGCCAAAAGTGGCAAGGGGGCCAAACTTGTGCATGGGATCAGCCAAGAGACACCCCTTCCTCTTCCCCTTTGGTTTCATGCTAGTAACTCCCCAATAACCCTTTAGTCATCCCCCCCTCCCCCTTTTGGTGGTGTTCGGCCGAGAGAGAGGGAAACCGGAGAGAGAGAGAGAGAGGGAAATCGAGAGGGAAAGGGAGTGTGGTCGTCGGCGAGAGGAGAGAGAGGGAGAGTGTTCGCCGGAGAGTGAGAGACGCCGGGAAGGAGAGGAACGCCGCTGCTTGCTACCGGAATCGAGAATAAGGAGGAGTTGCAGCGAGGTAATCGTTCGTTTTCCTTTCCGTGTCTTTTCGTTTTGTTCGTCGCGAGAATACCGCCAGCCACCACCACCGCCGGAGGAAGCAGTGGGTGGTGCATGGTTTTGTTCAGCCCATGTTAACCCTAATTCAGTAAGTCATGTTTCTTCGTGGGTCTGTTTGGATTAAGATAACTTATTGGGTTCAAGTTCAAAAGTTATCATTTTATGTAAATCGTGCAGTTTCTGCCCTGTTTTGTAAAAGCTATATCTTCTGTTAGGAATGTCGGATTGGGATGGAACTGGTGCCAAAAGTTCCCATTCTGAGTCTAGTAACTTTTATATGTTTCGTGGAAAAACCAGTTCGGGCCATAGCTAGTGTCAAATTGCCATTTTATACAGACAGGTCCTGTTTTAGCTGCTCTGAGAGGTGTTTTTGTAAAATTCATATAGAGTGCTAGGAATATCGTTAGGACGCGTGCGATACGTCCCTGGAACCGTAAGGCATTGAACTTCCTGAATGTGGAATTAGATTTTGGTTTGATCAGTTTAGCAGGGGTAAAATGGGTCCCGAACAGACCTGCGTTTTTAGTATAAAAGCTGGAATTTTAGTTTTGTTAAACTAGTAAAAGTGTCGTGAGTTGGGACCTTCCGTTGATGTTCTTAGTGCGTATTTAGGTGGGAAAAAGTGAGGAAGGTTGACGTGCTGGTGTTGCGGCTCGGGAGCGCGTCGCGTTGTTTTGAGGTGAGTTCTCTCACCGCGTAGTTAGGAATTTCATGCATATCGTTATTTTGTGTTACGTGTTATTATGTGTTATTACGTGTTTACGTGAATTAGTAGGGATGTGATATCTAGTTGTGATCTGTTGAATGTGTATGTGAATTATGTATGCTTGTGTACACCTCAGTGGGACTGGGGGGCTCGGTGGGACCGAGGGCTCGGTGGGACCGAGGGCTCGGTGGGACCGAGCTAGTACAATTGTATTATCTTTACTCGGTGGGACCGAGGGCTCGGTGGGACTGAGCTTGTATCAATGTCTTTACTCGGTGGGACTGAGCTTGTATCGATATATTTTTGGTGTGCTCGGTGGGACCGAGGTTCGCATTTATACGTTAATTATTATGTGGATTTATATCCGTGGTGATGGTGATGTTGCCTATTGGCGAGTAGGGGCGATATACGTGGGGTTGCTACCTGCGTGTGTGATAGGATTCACTAAGCGTTTAGCTTACCCTTTTCCCAATATGTTGTGATTTCAGGTGCGAGCGGCAGTCGGGCTTGACGGTACACACACTAGGCGCGGAGTGTCAAGAATTGTTTAAGTTTCACTTTCAAACCTTTGGATTTTATTTTATGAAATTTCCGCTGCATAAACTTTATTGACTGTTCGAGTTAACGACGTTAACTTCATTTGAGTTACGAGTTATTAAATTGTGATTGTTTTATAATGAAATGCATGTTTTTAAAATTTTAAATTCCTTGTAATTTTTGGGACGTTACAGATCCACCACCTGGAATACATATTTTAAAACAAAATGAGGGTTAGACCTTGTGGTCTAAGTGAGAAAAATCCCTGTTAGTTTACAAACCATTTATATAAACTTCATTCATATAAATCACGCGACACAATCATATATATCTAATCAAGCTCACATATCATGTACCTTCTCATTCCTCCTGGCCATATTAGTTGGTAGCAAGCCAACTAATAATATACAACGCTGTACAACATCTACAACCAAACAACGCTATACGGATTCTATAGCCAAGCACACCGGTCCTAAACTCGGCCAACGTATTATAACACATTATAATACTCATGTAAATATAATATCTCACTATATTATAATTCACATAAAAACACATAATCTTATCATCAGTCACATTATCAATCCACGCCATACACCTCATATATATCTATCACATATATATGTATTCCAGTTGAAAACGTTTTTAAAATAAAACTCACCTGATTGCTTATTAACACGTTTCCAAGCCTTCTTAACCGGTTCAGCCCTTTACCCAGAATTCACAGGATCTGTAACACATAGATACAGACATCTCTTTACCACATAAAACACATAAGTCTTACTAAGGCTAACAACTCTAACGAACTCAAACCCTCAAATGTTGCCCCCAAACCCGTACTCAAGTCAAGACTACAGGATAGTCAGTCCTCATTCACTTCCTATCTAATGGTTAACAAAATACAGATTACTGGATACTCGACAGCATCTAAACTCTCAATATTGGTCAAACAGCAAAAGTATCCGGATACAACAGAGTTTTCCGGACAACACTAATAATCCGGACAGCATGCCTTTTCCGGACAGCATAAGTAATCCGGACACTATCCGGAAACATACTTCATCCGAACAATCAAGAAAAGAGAACTTACCCGGAAAAGACTTGTCCGGACACCTTCAACTATCATCCGGACACCATCGACAGAACTACCCGGACACCACCAACAGAGCTATCCGGATACATTCAACGTATCCGGACACCACTATCGGTTTATCCAAAATTTACCCAGAAACCGACTGAATCTTTACTAAATCATGAATTTAACTATTCTAATCCGATAGGAAGTACATACTATCAATTACAAACATAAATTACAAAGAAACATACCTCAAAACACTTCCAAATGAAGTCAAATGATGCCTTAACCTTTCCTATCTTCTTTTGCTTCTTTTCTCTCCAAAAACACACACTACACACACTGAATTACTGAGAAAATGAATATAACTCTGGACACCTAATTCAGATAATATCTAGCCAAATTACCATTTCAGCCCCTAAACTCTTTACTAATGACTAAAACACTATTAACTTATAAATTCACTTAAACTTACCCAAAATAGTAACTTTAAAGTTAAATAATTTAACGGGATTAGATTTTTAACTAACGGACTTACCCGGGGTATTACATCATCTCCCCCTTAAAAGAATTCCGTCCCGGAATTCGATTAAGCAAAGAGGTATGGATACTTAGCTCTCATCTCGGATTCTGATTCCCAAGTAGCGTCCTGTCCTTTATGATGTCGCCACTGTACTTTCACTTGTCTGATCTCCTTATTCCGCAAAACTTTGACTTTATGGTCAACAATAGCTTCAGGTTCCTCCACATAGCTCAACCTTTCATCAACTTGTATATCCGGTAGAGGAACTGCCTGACCCGACGTAATCAAACACTTTCCGAAATTCGATACATGAAACGCAGTATGAATCCTGCTTAACTCTGGTGGAAGATCTAACCTATATGCTACTTCACCGATCCTTTCCGTAATTGCAAAGCGTATGACTCCTTTCCAAGGCGAGACCTTTAACATCACAAAATCCCCAACTTGGAACTCTAACGGCTTTCGGCGTCGGTCGGCATAGCTTTTCTGTCTGTCTTGAGCCAATTTCAATCGTTCACGAATCTGAGTAACCTTATCGGCAGTTAACTGAACTATTTCCGGTCTCGCTAACTGTTTCTCCCCCACTTCGTTCCAACATAGAGGTGTTCTGCATTTTCTACCATACAGTACTTCGAACGGTGTCGCTTGTATACTGGAATGATAACTGTTGTTATATGCAAACTCGATCAACGGTAAGTGCTTATCCCATGATCCACCAAAATCAACAATGCAAGCCCGGAGCATATCTTCTAAGGTCTGAATCGTTCGTTCACTTTGCCCATCTGTTTGAGGATGATACGCCGTACATAACTTTATCTGTGTCCCCATTTCCCTTTGAAAACTTCTCCAAAATCTTGAAGTAAAACGACTATCACGATCAGAAATAATCGAGATCGGAACTCCATGTCGAGTTACTATGTCGTCAATGTACAACTTAGCTAATCGTTCCATCGAATCGGTTTCCTTTATCGGCAGAAAGTGTGCAGACTTTGTCAATCTGTCGACGATAACCCAAATAGAATCAAATCCCTTCGGTGTTCTTGGTAGCTTTGTGATGAAATCCGTAGTAATCTGTTCCCACTTCCACATAGGTATTTCTAGTCGTTGTAGTTGCCTAAACGGCTTTTGGTGTTCAATCTTTACTTTCTTACAAGTATCACATCTTTCCACATACTGAGCAATCCCTCTTTTTATCCCCGGCCACCAATAGAATTGCTTTAGGTCTTTATACATCTTGTTTGTACCTGGGTGAATAGAGAAACGGGATTGATTAGCTTCTTGTAAAACACGATCATGTAACTCACCCAATCGAGGTACCCACACTCTGTTTTCCAGACACAATAACCCCTAATCATCTTTCACTAGCAATGCTGACATCCCCTCTAACCGTTCTGATTTCAGATGTTCATCTTGATAAGCCTCTATTTGACACTTCTGCAATTCGTCAAATATGTTGGGTAGAAGCTCAGTTCGTAGGGAAATAACTTTTATTGTTCCACCCCTTTCTTGACGACTCAATGCATCAGCTACCACATTTGCCTTTCCCGGGTGATAAAGGATTTCACAGTCATAATCGTTCAGCAATTCTAGCCATCTCCTTTGTCTCATATTTAGTTCCTTCCGATCAAAGAGGTGTTGGAGACTCTTATGATCGGTAAAAATCTGACATTTGGAACCATATAGATAATGTCTCCAAATTTTTAACGCGAAGACGACTGCAGCAAGCTCCATATCATGCGTAGGATACTGCCGTTCATGATCCTTCAGTTGGCGAGAAGCATAAGCTATTACTCTTCCGCGCTGCATAAGCACACAACCCAATCCCAGTTTGGACGCATCACGGTAAACGACAAAGTCTTCAGAACTGTCGGGTAGTGATAAAATCGGCGCGCTACACAGTTTTTCTTTCAATATTCTGATTGCCTCGTCCTGTTCTGCCTTCCATTCAAACTTCAGATTCTTCCGGGTCAGCTTAGTCAAAGGCGTCGCGATACGGGAGAAATCTTTAATAAATTTCCGATAGTAGCAGGCTAAACCCAGAAAACTACGTACTTCAGTGGCTGTCTTCGGCGGTTCCCACTTTTCAACTGCTTCCACTTTCATCGGATCAACTTGTATACCTTTCTCGGAAACTACATGCCCCAGAAACTGAACTTCCCGTAGCCAGAATTCACACTTAGAGAATTTAGCATACAACTTTTCTTTCTTCAGCAACTCTAAAATCAAACGAAGGTGTTGTGCATGCTCTTCTTTGGATCGGGAATAGATAAGTATATCATCGATAAATACAATTACAAATTTATCGAGATACGGCTTACATACCCGATTCATTAAATCCATAAAGGCAGCTGGAGCGTTCGTCAGTCCAATCGGCATTACTAAGAATTCGTGATGACCATACCTTGTTCGAAAGGCTGTCTTTAGGACGTCTTCTTCTTTAACTTTCAACTGGTGGTAACCGGATCTCAAATCAATCTTGGAGAAATAGCAAGCTCCAACTAACTGATCGAAGAGGTCATCAATTCGGGGTAACGGATACTTGTTCTTTATCGTGCGCTTATTCAGTTCTCGGTAGTCGATACACATTCTCATCGAACCATCCTTCTTTTTCACAAACAACACTGGTGCTCCCCACGGTGAAGAACTAGGTCTGATGAATCCTTTATCGGATAGATCTTGTAGTTGCGTCATCATTTCTTTCATCTCTGGAGGTGCTAGTCGGTATGGTGCACGAGCAATAGGAGTGGCTCCAGGAATCAGGTCTATCCCGAACTCTACTTGTCTAACGGGCGGAAGACTATTCAAGTCTTCGGGGAATACTTCTGGGAATTCACTAACGATAGGGATATCTTCCACCCTGTTCTTTTCCGGCTTAATATCTATCACGTAGGCCAAGTAACTCTGACAACCCTTATTAACACACCTACGTGCTTTTATCATCGATATAAGACAAGACTGATGATTCCTACGATCACCATAAATCACTACCGGTCCCCTCTCAGGTAATACAACATTTATTAACTTTTTATCACACACTATATTAGCCTGATTCTCGGCTAACCAGTCCATTCCCACTACTACGTCAAACTCTATCAAAGTTATAGGAAACAATTGTATAGGCACTCCACATCCCTCTATACTAATCACACAACCATCAAATACTTCCCTAACCGACACTTGGTTATCATTTGCAGTATTTACTAATAGAGCATGTTCTAACAATTTAGGTTTCAAACACAGGCAAGCAGCAAATGTAGATGACACAAACGATCGGTTTGCACCGGAATCAAACAACACCTTAGCACATGTAGAGTTTATCAAAAATGTACCTGTGACCACATCCGGAGTTTCCTCCGCTTCTTTCTCAGTCATTTGAAAGGCGCGACCCCTGGTTACTGGCGGTTCCAGTCTTGGTATTACTGGTTTAACAATTGCTGGCCTGCCCGACGACCCACCTTGCTGTATCCTCCCCCGCGGACAGTCCGACTGAAGGTGATCCGGAGAATTGCATAAGAAACATAATCGCGTTACCTTACAATCTTTAAGGACGTGCCCGGTCTTCCCACACTTATAACACGCTCGTAAATCACCTTGGCAATTTCCTTGATGAACACGGTTGCACTTCCTACATGGTCTTTCCGCTGGTCGAAACGGCGGACGGTTATCATACCTCTGAAATCGGGACTTCTTCGGATCGTATTGTGGTCCTTCCCACTTTCTCTTCCCGATACTTTTATCTCCAGCATCTCTTCTCATATCTCGTTCAACATTCTCCGCGGCATCAACTGTAGCTGAGAAGGTATCGGGCCCCTTTGCAGTCACTAGCCTTCTAACCTCTAAGTTCAGCCCGAAGATAAACCTTTCCGTCTTCATCGCCTCCGTAGCAACGTAGTATTCTGCGAACCGAGACTTTTCCAGGAAGCTAGCGGTGTAGTCTCGAACGGATAAGTTTCCTTGTTGTAAGTTCATAAATTCCCCTTCTAGTTGTTTGATGGCTGCTTGGGGACAAAATGCGTTCCTGTAGGCTATCACAAATTCTTCCCAAGAGAGGGTAGAATAAATATCAGATCCTTTAGAATGAATAAAGGATTCCCACCAATACAAAGCATCCCCCTTTAACATGGCGGTTCCATACAATACTCTATCTTCGTCAGCGCACTTACTTGTCTTAAAAATGGCTTCTATTTCCTTCATCCATCTCATTGCTTTCACTGGATCCCTGTCTCCTGAGTAGGTTGGAGGTCTACAGCTTAAAAACATTTTGTAGTAGCACCTCCTTTGTACTGGTACAACAGTCGACGTGATTGGCATTTCATCTTCCGGTCCGGGATCCCGTATTCCAGTTTCATTATGACGGTTCCGATCAAACATTGTTTGTATGCTAGCCTGCAATCTTCCTATTTCTGCCATTAGGTCATCCCTGGTAACGAACTCTGTACCCTGTGGTTGGGCTCTGCCTCCGGCTCGACCTCCAGCTCTACCCCCGATTCTGCCCCCAGTTCTGCCTCCCCTGTCCCCCGTTCCTATCGGCGGATTTGTACTATTCGGATTTCTTCCTCCTCCTCGATTCGAATTCCGTGTACCGCTTGCCATTCTGTAGATTTAAACAAAGTTAATATACACATAAGCATATACCCCATATAACAAGGTATTCCAGTTCAAACATGTACCTGTAAGATCACAATTACACTGGCCAGGTGTAATATGAAATTACCTTACATGATGTTCCTTCTACCTTTTATACTTCATCATCCCAAGGTTCTATAATGATAAGGACATCCTACTTCACATGCAGTTTAAGTCTAGGTACAAATACAAATACCTAAATCCCTTAAACTAAGGCTCTGATACCATTTGTAACAACCCATTCCCCATATACACAACCATTCACATAATGTAACATAACATTGATATAACAAACGAAACATCATATTACTAGTTCGGTCCAGCAGTCTTTTACAAATAAAAGAAACCATTGTACTACAAACTTTGTACTATATACATACATAACATTAATATTATGATACAACTGCTAAACAAGCCAAAATCTTGATCTTACAATCCTTCACAAAAGCCATCCCTTGGTTACTCTAATTACTTGCTCTTACATGATCCACCACCTGGAATACATATTTTAAAACAAAAATGAGGGTTAGACCTTGTGGTCTAAGTGAGAAAAATCCCTGTTAGTTTACAAACCATTTATATAAACTTCATTCATATAAATCACGCGACACAATCATATATATCTAATCAAGCTCACATATCATGTACCTTCTCATTCCTCCTGGTCATATTAGTTGGTAGCAAGCCAACTAATAATATACAACGCTGTACAACATCTACAGCCAAACAACGCTATACGGATTCTATAGCCAAGCACACTGGTCCTAAACCCGGCCAACGTATTATAACACATTATAATACTCATGTAAATATAATATCTCACTATATTATAATTCACATAAAAACACATAATCGTATCATCAGTCACATTATCAATCCACTCCATACACCTCATATATATCTATCACATATATATATATATGTATTCCAGTTGAAAACATTTTTAAAATAAAACTCACCTGATTGCTTATTAACACGTTTCCAAGCCTTCTTAACCGGTTCAGCCCTTTACCCAGAATTCACAGGATCTGTAACACATAGATACAGACATCTCTTTACCACATAAAACACATAAGTCTTACTAAGGCTAACAACTCTAACGAACTCAAACCCTCAAATGTTGCCCCCAAACCCGTACTCAAGTCAAGACCACAGGATAGTCAGTCCTCATTCACTTCCTATCTAATGGTTAACAAAATACAGGTTACTGGATACTCGACAACATCTAAACTCTCAATATTGGTCAAACAGCAAAAGTATCCGGATACAACAGAGTTTTCCGGACAACACTAATAATCCGGACAGCATGCCTTTTCCGGACAGCATAAGTAATCCGGACACTATCCGGAAACATACTTCATCCGGACAATCAAGAAAAGAGAACTTACCCGGAAAAGACTTGTCCGGACACCTTCAACTATCATCCGGACACCATCGACAGAACTACCCGGACACCACCAACAGAGCTATCCGGATACATTCAACGTATCCGGACACCACTGTGGTTTATCCAAAATTTACCCAGAAACCGACTGAATCTTTACTAAATCATGAATTTAACTATTCTAATCCGATAGGAAGTACATACTATCAATTACAAACATAAATTACAAAGAAACATACCTCAAAACACTTCCAAATGAAGTCAAATGATGCCTTAACCTTTCCTATCTTCTTTTGCTTCTTTTCTCTCCAAAAAGACACACTACACACACTGAATTACTGAGAAAATGAATATAACTATGGACACCTAATTCAGATAATATCTAGCCAAATTACCATTTCAGCCCCTAAACTCTTTACTAATGACTAAAACACTATTAACTTATAAATTCACTTAAACTTACCCAAAATAGTAACTTTAAAGTTAAATAATTTAACGGGATTAGATTTTTAACTAACGGACTTACCTGGGGTATTACATTCCAACAGAGGGATCAATGTCGTCGTGGAACATCTCTAAAAATAGAAGATTTAAGTCTTCTTTTGTTTGCAAGATGCCAGAGGATTCCTTTTTAAGTCCGAGTTATGAACTGATTTGCTCAGAAGTCTTCTGGAATGAATCATCAAAAGAAACATTGATGCTTTCTACGATTTTGCGAGACCTTGTAAGGAATGCTCTGTAGGCTTTGGAAGTGGCGGAGTATCCAATGAATTTGCCTTCGTCAGCTTTTACCTCAAACTTTCCTCTGGAATCTCTGTCGTTTAGAAAAAAGTATTTACATCCGAACACATGCAAAAATTTGATGTTTGGCCGCCTTTTGTTGATCAATTCGTAAGGAGTCTTGAGGTGTCTTTTCACAATGGTTGAACGATTTTGTGTATAACAAGCGGTAGAAATCGCTTCTGCCCAAAAGTTCATCGGTAATCCGCATGCTGATAGCATAGCTCTTGCGGCCTCCACGAGCGTTCGATTCTTTCTTCGACTACGCCGTTCTGCTGTGGAGTGCGTGCGGCAGAGAAGTTCTGTGATATTCCTTCTGTAGAAAGATAGGCTTCAATGACAGAGTTTTTAAATTCTGTGCCATTGTCACTTCTTAACTTCTGTATTCTGCATTCATAAAAAACTTGGATTCTTTTCATTAGATTTATCAAGATAATTGGAACATCTGATTTCTTTCGAACAAATTTAACCCATGTGAAACGCGAATACTCATCAATTAAGACAAGTATGTATTTCTTTCCACCTAGACTCTGTATGGCAATGGGACCGCAGAGGTCGACAAGAAGCATGTACAGAGGCCTAGTGCAAGATACATCTGTTTTGCCTCTGTGGGAAGCTCTTCTGAGTTTTCCCATTTCACAGGCAGAGCACAAGTGATCCTTATTAAATTTAACATTAGGCAAACCTTTAACTAGATTAAGTTTTACCAGTTTATCCAAGGTGTGAAAGTTCAAGTGACAGAACCTGTTATGCCATAACCAGGCTTCTTCACTTTTGCAGGCTACAAGGCAAACTTTGTCCTTGGATTTTGAACTGAAATTCATTAGATACAGATCACCTCTTCTTTCGGCTCGCAGAAGTTCCATTCCTGTGTCCTCACTTGGCAGAGAGCAAAAAGTTCTTTTGAATAACACATTGAATCCTGTATCACAGAGTTGGCTTACACTGAGTAGGTTGTGTTTAAGGCCATCCACATATGCAACTTTGTATACAGAGATGTTTTCTTTCTTTATGACTCCATAGCCTTTGATGTGTCCCTTCTTGTCGTCTCCAAAAGTTACAGATCCACCATCGTGTGTTTCTTTGTACGTGGATAGTAAACTTCTGTCGCCAGTCATGTGCCTTGAGCATCCGGAGTCAAGATACCAAATTTGCACATACCGCTTCTACAAGACAATCACAGAGACTTAGGTACCCATATCCACATGGGTCCAATATTGTTAGAATTTTTCAAGTTTGCCTTAGCATTCTTGAAGTACATTTTATCTTTTGTAGAAGAATTAGATTGTTTCTCTTTAGGTTTTGACTTTAGAGTTTGAATTTCAGTAGAGAGTAAGCAATCTTGACTTGAGAAGTGATTATTCAATTTGAACATAAGATCAAAGCAATGACAGAATTGAATATGAGACGTGATTTGTTTGAACTTTTCATTGAAATTATTGAACTGAGCCACAGAGGTATTACATTCTTTCTTAACATTAGATTTCCTATTACAAGAAGATCTATGAATACTAGAATGTTGTTTGCAAAAGCCTTGTTTAGATCCTGCCTTCTGTGAGTCTCTTATGTGGTGAACATCTTTTTTCACTGTCACAGAGGAAAAATATTTGTTAACTTTAGGCCATTTTCCCTTTTGTTTCCAAGTGGGATTCTCTTTAATTTGCCTAGGTTTTGAAAATCTAGAACTTTTAGGATTTACAGAGATCTTCTTCAGATTTTCAAGCTCTATAGTGGTTTTGGTTTGTATACACATGTTGAGAAAATCTGGACAGATAGGGATCTCTGTGATTTTCTCTTTTGGAGAAATGGTTCTGTTAAGAACCTCAGAGGAGAATTTAACATCCTCTGTGTCACAGTGAACTATCCCTGATTTATAATCAGTCTCTGAGTCGTCAGAGGATGAATCGTCCTCATATACAGAGGTTGAGTCATCTCTTTCGACAGAGGTTGGATTTTCCGAGCATGTATCGTACGAGCTTTCTTCCTTGTTAGAATAACTTTCATAGATGGCAGAGGTTTCTAATAAGATCTCTTCAGCGAGAATTTGATCTACAGAAGATGTGCAAAGATTTTCCAAAACATTTGATTTCCAAACTTCCAAAATTTCTTTTTCAATTGATTCTTTAAGTTTTTCTTCTGAAAAGGTGGGTTTAAACTCAGGAGCTTCTGCCGATAATTTCTTTTCGACACTTATCATACAGACAAAAGCGACCTGTGTTTGAGTCTCTGGTTCACCAAACTTAAAGATACCAATCTGATCTTGTGTTTTCAGATATTTCTTTGGTTTGATTCCTCTATTGACAGAGGTTGAAGATGATGAATCTGTGTTTTCAAACCACACATTGATCATCTTCGTATGTTTCCTCAAGTGAGGTTCCACAGAGATTTTAACCCTTTTACTTACAGAAAGTAAGTTTGGAAAGTTTGGTTTGTTTGTTTTTCCCAAAATAAATAGAGAAGACAGAGGTTTTAGTCTTTTATTTTCAACACCTAAGGTAATATCACTGTACCCTATACCTCTTCTTCCTATTTGGGAGTTTACCTTTTCATACACCTTCTGTGCATCTTTATAGTTTTTAAGTAAAACTTCTCTTCTTAGAAGATCTTGCCAAAGTACCTCTCTCTCTCTCTCTCTTTGAAAGTATTCTTTGAGAGCTCTTATGTCTGTTGTTTCACTCCGAGAAACTGAAAGTTCTTTTGTTTTGATTTTTAGAGCAGGGGTTAATTCAGAAATTTGCCTTTTTAAAGGATCTATATTTTTGTTCCAATACTTTTCTACTTTTTCCTTTTCTTCAAAAATTTTGGCTTTTTCTTGAGTGAGAAGCCTTACTTCTCTCTCATTAAAGGTGAGTCTTTTCTGAATGCTTTCATTTCTCTCTTTTAGTTCAATCAGTTCAATGCTAAGTTTAGATAGATCATCATCTACAGAATTAGTACAAGAGGTAGAGTTAAAAGTAGATACCTCAGTGTCAGTGTCGGAGTCGACTTCTGCCATGCCACAGAACAGTGCATTGGTGGTGTATTCATCGTCAGAGGTAGAGTCTGACTCGAAGTCCTCCTTGTTCGCCTCAGAATGTCCTTGGTTCGCCACTAGGGATTTTTGCGCATAATACTCAGCCTTCTTTTTGTAAAAAGCTGAGTCCTTCTGTGGGCGATTTGGTCTACTTCTGCATTCATTTGCGAAATGGCCTGGCTTGCCGCAGTTGAAACAACCTTGGGAGGTGTTTCCAGCTCGATCGTCGGACTTCTGTCGATCTCCACCTTTCTCCGTTCGGCATTCGTTTGCGTAATGACCAGGCTTACCACATTTGTAGCATTCTTGTGTGTGGTTTATCTTATCATCTGACCTCTGTTGGTCATTTCCTCTGTAGTTTCTGTCGCTCGACCTATGTTGGTCATCATTTCGGTAGTCGGACCTCTGTCGGTCACTTGATTCTTCTCTTCTTCTATCATCTCTTCTACTACTTTGGTTGTCTCTGCCATATCGATCATTTCCAGAACTCCTTTGGTTACCTATGAACTCCCTTGTCAATAGTGCCAATGATTTAGCTAAAGACGCAAGGGTTATCTTTTCCTCTATCAGCTCGTCTTCTTCGCTATCAACTATTACTATTTTCTTCTTTTCCTTCTTCTTCTCCTCTGTTGCTCTCTCTTTTCTCGGTCTCTCTGCAGCCTCTGTTGATTTACTAACCAATGCGTAAGGTGCAATGGTTAGTGTTTTAGCCTGTGCTATTTGAGGCTCTTGTGCGGCTAGTGTTCCATAGAGATCAGAGAGTGTCCAGGAGTCTAGATCTTAGTTTGTTTGTAAAGACATAGACAATTGAAGCCACTCGTCATTCAGGCTCTTTAGAAACATGACGTTATTTTCTTCCGAGGTTCTGTGAATGCCAGACTTTCTGCATTTGTTTATGAGTGAGTTGAACCGGTCGTATGTTGTTTGCAGAGATTCTGTTGCAAAGGCTCTGAAAGCATGATATTCATTTATGTATTGTGCCCTTCGGTTCTTTTGCGTTTTAGCACCCCCTTCCAACTGTCTTTCTAATTCTTTCCAAAGATCGTGCGCTGTTTCGCATGCATCTAAGGATTGAAAAAGTTCGTTGGGGATAGCCATGATCAATATTCTTTTTGTTTTCTGTGCAACTTCATCTTCTGCCTTATCTTTATTTGACCATTCTCCTTTTGGCTTTGGTTTTTGATGTTCAGGGACTTCAGGAGATTCAGCAGTAGCTGGTATATGTGGCATAGTTATCATATGAACTGGAGGAGGATTGTAAAGATATTGTGCGAGAGTTTTTTCAGTACCCTCAAAGAAATGAACCATTCTTATCTTCCATTGAGGATACTCATCTCGAAGGAGAGTAGGGGGTTTGGTTAATGAGCCAGCAGTGAAAAAGTTATTGGCATTTGTCATTGTAAGAGTTTTACAGGGGTTCAGAAAGAATAATATGATGAAAGATTTATGAGTAAGAAGATCTGGAAGGATTTCTGGGTACAAAATAATATCCAGAAGTACTTTAATGGTGTTCTAACTTGGAAAAAATAGTTTCTATCAGAATATCACGTTTGAATGAATCGAAAAGTTATAGGAAAACAGAAACTTTTTAACCTGATGAAGAGAAGGTTAAGAACAGAATGAAATCTATCAATAATGTTGTCAAAACGAGGATCACTTGATATTGAAAATCAAGGAAGGCTCTGATACCAATTGTTGGTTCCCGTTTTGCTTAGACAAGATTAAAAGATCTATTAGTTCGAGTTTATGTTTGATGCGGAAGCGTATTTGAAGAACTAACAGATATGTTTTATAGATTTGAACACACAATATAAAGAAACAGTGATCAGAATATGATATCTCAAAGTTTACTGAGTTTCAATATATAGCAAGAATAGTTTCAAGAACAGTGAGTATGCAAAGCTTAAAACAGATATGACTCTCAATGTGTATAAGCTTATGTGTTCTTGTGTTTTGATTCCTTGTTTAGTTAGGAAGAACTAAACATTAGTCTTCCTTTTATACTACTCTAAGGGGACCATAAAGCATGAGCTACTGTTCAGAACGGACGGCATGAATAGTTGTACGTTCTGTTTTGCATTAAATGCCGCAGACGTCTATGTTGTACTAAGCCCTATTGAGTCCACTCAGAGTTTGACACGTTGAAGTTGGATAGGGTACTTTGCCATGCAAGTTGATGAACAGGTCCAGGAACAGTAGCAAGATATTATAAATATCTTCCAAGTCTTTAGTGAGGACCGCAGAGGCTCTGTAAAGTGTTACAGAGGTTCTGCGGTCTGGTCCTTTATAGAGTAGTCTTCACTGGGTTCAGAGTCTTTGGTCTTCTTTGCGCGTATGACAGAGCTTCTGTAGGACGCCTCTGTAGCTTCTGTAGCTTGTTGACCTTGATCTCTCGGTAAGTTCGGCAGAGCCTCTGTAAGAGGCTTTCTTCACTTAGCCTATTTTTCACTACTTCTAAATACTTCTACGATTAAGAAGATTGAAGCTAACAAAATCAGCTAGTCAAAATCGAACGAGCAGAAGTTATCGCTGCATTAAAAGCTGAAAAAACTACTGTTGAAGGATGGTGTAATTCTTCAACAAAGATTACTGAGATAATTAAGTCTCAGATTCCACTGAGTGATAAACGTGGTCTGGGTTACAAATATGAAACTCCAAAACCAACCACTGAGCGTTCAATGCTTAAATTTGGAACGTTCGTATCCTCAGTCGATGATAGTTCATCTTCTCAGTGCTCCTCGTCCATTACACCATTCCTTGAGGAAACTCCTACCTCGAAAGGTAAAGAGAAAATGGTTTATCCAAAACCTACCTCTGTCTTTAAAGATAAAGGTAAAGGAATTGTTATTTACCAAAATCCTCAGAGGGGTACTTTAGTACCTAAGCTGAATGCTTCTAAAGCTTCAGTGACCTATCCCTCTGGATCGACTCAGCGTGGATCTATTCAACGATCTACTGGATCTATTCAGCGATCTACTCCTAGACTCAGAGTGGATGTCCTTGGTAAGAAATCCGAAGAACTGAATGTTCCTCCTATTTCTAAAGCAAATAGTTTACTTGGTGCTGGTACTTCTAATTCAAAATTAAAAACTCAGCATTCAAATGGTCCTAGAACTACTTTTAGTTATAGGAAATGTTATCACTGTAGACTCACTAATCATATTGCTAGTAAGTGCCCCACAGCCACCAAAGCTGAAAAGATAGCTAAGGTGAAGAATGCTCCCAAGGTAAAGAAAACCAACCCTGGTACAAATCAGGTCAAGGTAAATCCTACCACTGAGGTTAAGAAATTAACTAAAGTGAAGAAAGACAAAGCTGAATCTTCAAATGTTGCGAAGACTGCCGAACCTTCCATTCCAACTACTTCCACTGACAAATGTTTATACATGGTTAAGTGGGTACCCAAGAAAAACTAATCTTCCTTTGTAATGCAGGTTAAGAAGGGTATTTGGTATCTCGATAGTGGATGCTCAAGACACATGACTGGAAAGAAAAACCTGCTCGCTGAATACAAGGAAGAGAAGGGTCCCTCTGTGACTTTTGGTGGAAATGGAAAAGGACATACCCGAGGGTATGGTGTACTTTCTAATGGTACAACCTCTTTCAGAAGAGTCGCATATGTTGAAGGGCCGAAGCATAATTTTCTAAGCATCAATCAGCTTTGCGACAAGGATAACAAAGTGATTTTCACTAAGGAATCCTGCTTTGTCACTGACAAAAAGGAGAAGATAGCTCTCAGCGGTTATCGTTTGGAAAATGTTTATGTAATAAACATGGACTCAACAACCACTGAGAACTCTTGTTTCTTGTCAAAAGCCTCATCTGATATCAACTGGCTATGGCATAAGAGGCTCTCTCATCTAAATTTCAAGACACTGAACACTCTTTCTTCAAAAGAGTTAGTCACTGGTCTACCTCAACACTCATACGCCAAAGAGTCCTTATATTCAGCATGTGAGAAAGGAAAGAAGACCAAAGCAAGCTTTAAGTCAAAGCAAGTCTCCTCAGTCTCATCTCCTCTACAACTACTCCATATGGATTTGTTTGGCCCTGTTAACAAACAATCCATCGCTGGAAAGAAATATACGCTGGTCATAGTTGATAAATTCTCTCGCTACACATGGGTTATGTTTCTCCGTTCCAAGAGTGACACCCCTAGAGAACTCATCACCTTTGTTCGGAAGATGGAAACCCTGAACAACTTTACCGTTCGCTCAATAAGGAGTGATCATGGAACTGAATTCAAAAACAGTTCTCTTGATTCCTTCTTTGAGAGTAAGGGTATTTCTCACAACTTTTCTTCAGTGAGAACACCGCAACAAAATGGAGTCGCTGAAAGAAGAAATAGAACAATTATTGAAGCTGCACGTTCAATGCTCAGCGATTCTCAACTGCCTACTCAGTTTTGGGCAGAAGCTGTCAACACTGCTTGTTTTACGCAAAACAGGTCGCTGATAGTCAAAAGATTCAATAAGACAGCCTATGAACTTTTTCATGGGAGAAAGCCCTAAATCAGCTTTCTTCACATCTTTGGATGTCAGTGTTTCATACTGAACAACAGAGATGCCCTTGGAAAGTTTCATCCTAAGGCTGATGATGGAATCTTTCTTGGATACTCCTCAGTTTCCAAAGCCTTCAGAGTCTTCAATCGTAGAAGACAAAATGTAGAAGAAACTATTCACGTCACGTCTGACGAATCCCGATCAGTGAACTCTAAACCGTCCGCTGATACCAAAGAACTGAATCAATGGATGTTTTCTCATCTTGGTGATTCAGAAGACATTCCCACTCCTCATGCTCATCCAGTTGAAGATGATGGTCCTACTATCATCCCAAACATGCAGAATAGTGAAGCTGAAACATCATGGGTCTCAGCTATTCCTCTAAACACTATACCTGCCGCTGAACAAAATGTCTCAGACATCCCATCTATTTCTCAGCAATCAGTGAATGAAATGACATCTGCACCTACTCCTCTCTTGGCTAATACTCCAGAAGTTGCTGAAGCTTCATCTTCAGCTCCTCGAGTTCAGGATGAGTCAGCGACTTATGCTCCGGCTCAGCGATGGACTGTAAATCACCCAATTGATCAAATTCTTGGTGATCCAAATGCTGGTGTTCAGACTCGACGAAGTGCGGGTAACATTTGTTTATTTGTCAACTTTATTTCTCTAACTGAACCAAAGAAAATAGATGATGCCCTCAAAGATCCAAACTGGGTCAGCGCCATGCAAGAATAGCTGACTGAATTCGAAAGAAACAAAGTTTGGAAACTTGTTCGAAGACCAACTGATAAAACGGTGATAGGCACTAAATGGGTCTATCGAAACAAGTTGGACGAACATGGTACTGTAACCCGCAACAAGGCTCGTCTTGTTGCTCAGGGATACAGACAAGAGGAAGGCATAGATTATGACGAAACATTTGCTCCAGTAGCAAGACTAGAGTCTATTCGTCTATTCATAGCATATGTTGTACACAAAAACGTCAAAGTACATCATATGGATGTTAAGTCAGCGTTTCTAAATGGAAAGCTGAATGAAGAAGTCTATGTGGAACAACCTCTAGGATTCTCAGATCCTAAGCGTCCAGGTTATGTTTATAAACTGGATAAGGCACTTTATGGCTTGAAGCAAGCTCCTCGTGCATGGTATGACACTCTCTCTACTTATCTCCATATTGAACAATTTGAGCGAGGTAAGATTGATAAAACTCTATTCTTTAGAAAAGTGAAAGGTCATATCATTCTAGTTCAGATATATGTTGATGATATTATATTTGGCTCTACTAACCCTGAGCTGTGTACTCGTTTCGCTGATAAAATGAAAGATGAGTATAAAATGAGCATGATGGGTGAACTAACATATTTCCTTAGTCTTCAGATTAAGCAAACTGAAAAAGGAACTTTTATTAATCAGGGAAAATATGTTAAAGATATGCTGAAGAAATTCAATTTAACTCAGAGTTCAGCTATGAAAACGCCTATGGCACCACCGCTGACACTTGACAAGGATTCAAAGGGAATACCTGTTAATGTCACGCTTTACCGTGGGATGATCGGCTCTCTCTTGTATCTTACAGCTAGCCGACCCGATATTATGTATGCAACATGTTTGTGTGCACGACATCAAGCTGAACCTATGTTATCTCATATGAAAGTTGTAAAGCGAATTTTTCGATACCTTAAGGGTACAACGAACCTAGGTCTTTGGTATCCCAAAGACTCAGGATTCGATCTAATCGCCTATTCAGATAGTGATTTTGCAGGTTGCAAATTGGATAGGAAAAGCACCACAGGAGGATGTCAGCTCCTGGGTGGAAAGCTGGTGAGTTGGACAAGTAAAAAGCAAAACTCAGTGTCCACCTCCACAACTGAAGCTGAATATGTAGCTACTGGAAGTTGTTGTTCTCAAGTCTTGTGGATGAGAAATCAGCTACTAGACTATGATCTTCAGCTCTCTAAAATTCCAATCTATTGCGACATCACAAGTGCCATCGCTATAGCAAACAATCCAGTGCTACACTCAAAGACAAAATACATAGAAATCAGATATCATTTTATCAGAGATCATGTGATGAATGGTGATATAGAACATCATTTTATCCCAACTGATTATCAGTTAGCTGATTTGTTCACCAAACCTCTTGATGAGACAAGATTCAACTTTCTCATCAGCGAGTTTAGAATGCTGAACTTTGAAGGGTAAAATCTTCAGCGGTTCACATTTGATCAGCGATATTATTATACATCTTGTATAGTTCTATGGATAAAATAAAATTGTATAACCTATTTCATCATCCTCTTTCTGAATAAACTTGGTTAGCTGATATCATGGTATGTTTTCTCTATGTCAATCGCATGCAAATGCAAGATTTCAAAAATGCATCGCTGAATATCTCTTCCTTAAACAGCGATATTTTGAAATTTCTAAACCATCACTGATATTTCCATTCAATGCGTCATGTTTGTAAAAGAGTCCCTGAGCTTTCAAAACCTCAGAGACATCCTAAAAAAATATGAAAGGACAGTTGTGACGTCATTGCTACGGATAAACCCCGACACGTTCTTCTTTCTGACACACGTTTGCACGCCTCGTTCAAACTTCCAATCAAATGCAAACACGTGTCCGTGTCATGATGAAAATCTTTTCCCGCTCAATATTTTCTCTCTCTAATCTCTCTATATAAACAAACTATTGGTTTATATTTTCCTTTTACGCGAACAATCTTCCTCCGCAAGAAAGAATCACTGTTGCGTTTGTGCTCTCAAACCTTCAAGAACTGTTCATCATCTTCTTCATCAAACATCAAGGTTAATATGTTCTTATTTTTTTATCAAATGCGTATAACTTGTTTCTGATCTTCTCCTTGCTTATACAAGATCAAACAAAAGAACTTCTTAAAAATGAAATCATTTCTTTCATGGTTTTATGAACACAACCATTTCATGGTTGTTCTTCAAGTTTAAATGCGAAAATCTTAAACTTGTTCTTCATTCGTTTCCAGAATCTCAATTCTTCATAGAAAACTGGAAAACAAAAATAAATGGGTTTTACATTTCGTTTTCAAAAACAAGAAAAACCCTAATCTTCATTAAGACATTTTCGTCTGAATGAAATGGACAAAATTCGAACCATCTTATTGGAAACTCTTTCCATATTAAGATAATTCTTATTTGTTAACATCTTTGGTTGAACTGATAATACAGAGAAATGGCATCTTCTGACATTCCTGCTACCGCTGAGAACATCGCCGCTGATACTGAGGAAGTGGAAATTATCAAGGCTCCTCAGGTTAAGTTCACTCTGGAACAACTAGATTGGACCAAAACGAACAACCTTTCTGCGCTTCTCGAGTTTCCTCCTCGAAAGCAAGTCACACATCTGAAAGATGCTGTGAATTTCCTAAAGAATAGCTGCATTTCAACAGCCCTGACCATCACACCTCCTGCAAATCAGCTACTACTATCCCAATTCTGGTACTCTGCCAGACACTCTCAGCTACCATCCGCCAAAGATCCCTCCAAGACAATTGATTGTATCCTCAACGATACTGAGTATGGCACAATAAAGATCACACCTGCCATCATTCGCAAAGCTCTCAACTTTCCCAATGCTACAAAAGAAAAACCTTTTGTTCCTCTCCCTGATCACAAAAAGCTCGCTGACAAAGAAGCCCTTATTGCATTTTTTGATGCAATGGGCTATGTATGGGAAATTGGAAGAGACAAGAAGCCCGAGAAGAAGCTGACCCTGCTAAAGAAGTCGAAAATGCCCAGCGAGATGAACTTCATCTTCGTTCACTTAATCAGCTGCATGACTGCAAAGACCGGCTCCTCTGACCAAGCCGCTCAACCTCAGCAAGCAATGGGATACGCTCTGCTGAAAGGTCTACATATTGACTGGGCATCTATCATCTATGATGACTTGGTGCAAAGAGTAGACTCTGCCGCTGACAGACCTTCATGGGTTCCATACCCAATATTCATCAGCGCCATCTTTCAATATGGCCTGAAGGACAGCTACTCCCAAGAGGGTGACCTGAAACTCTCTCAGGTTGGCCCTAAGGTACTTGACTTCAAACCGGTGGAAAATGAGGTACGTATTTCTACCCTTCTAACTCTTCTCAACCCTACTTCTTCTACTTCTGTGGCTCCTTCAACGACAACACCCCTCGCTGATTCCCAGGCCACAAAATCCCCTCCTTCAAAGAAAAGGAAACAATCTACTACCCAACTTAGTTCCAAAAGGACTAAGCTAACCAAGGAGCAACCCCAGCAATTTCGTGCTGAAGACTCCTCAGCTCATTCTGCAGAGCTGAAGGAACGTTCAGTGGTACGCTCTGCCACACCTGAACAAGCCATCCATTCCATCCAAACTTCAGCGTCTCTAAACGCTGAGGTTACAAACTTGGAATCTACCCAACCTCCTCCAGTCTTTCAACAGACTGAAGAAGTGATTCTCAGCGGATCCAACGCTGAACGTCGCACCCAACCCAAGTTCTCAACCTCTGCTTCTCTCTCTACTCCATTGGTCTCTCCTCCAGTTATCACTGGAGCTGCCGTCATTCCTACGGAAACTAAAGCTGATACTCCTGGAATGATGAAGACAGGACCTGCAGAACAACCCATGGGCACTTTTGAAGATGACATGGAACATTTTTCAGGAACCCGTAATTTTTACGAGTTCATCAATCCTCCTGCAGGTACACACCAAACCATATACACTGTAACTGAACCCCAAACTTCTGAGCTTTCCTTTGTTCACAAGTACTTATCTGTTACAGGTCCTAATTTGGGATACATCAACGCCTCTCTGAAAGCCGTGGAGACAAAGTTGACAGGTCTCACCACCACTCTCTCCAACAACTCTTCATCTGTAACAACTGCTGGAGAGAATCTTACAAAGCTGACAACTGTCGTCGAACAGAATGCCTCCAAAGCTGACTTAGAGAAGGTTGATAAATCACTCACCAGTTTTGCCAAAGTTCTCTCTGATATCTACACAGACTACCTCGACATCAAGAAATCAGTTGACACCATGTCCAGCGAAGTCACAACGCTGAAGACATCGGTTGGCACACTCGAAGGTGATATGTCTGCTGTAAAGACAAATGTGAACACTCTGACAACTGACTTAGGCTCTGTAAAGACTGACGTTGGTTCGATGAAAACAATGTTGGAGCAGCTACTGAACAAAGCGAACGCCCCTGTCACTGCTTCTGAAAATTTTACAGCGGCGGATCGCACTGAGCTCAAGAAGATCAATCCTGCTATTTCTGGCCTTGAAGACAGATTAGCAAAGATTGAAGTTTATGTGGGTATCCCTGGCCAAGAAGATAGGGAACCCGATACAGCTGTTGAGTCAACGCATTCCTCCCCTATTCATCATGAAGAAGAGGGGGAGAAGAAGACTGAAGACCTTCTCCACGATGAATCTGTCGTGGAAAAGAAGACTGAAGACCTCACCCTCGCTGAAGAGAGTGAGAAGACAGCTGAAGAAACCACCGCTGGACCTCAGGGAGTTGAAAACCCTGAGGAAACCGAGAAGCTCGCCTCTGTATCTGAGGGGGAGCAACTAAAAGAAGAAGCTGATAAATCCGAATCTGAAGCTGAAGACGAAGAAGACATCGATCTATCTGATGATGAACCATCATCTTCTCCAAAGAATGATGATGACGACGACAATGATGATGACTCCTTCATTGTCAAGCCTGCTCAGAGGACGATAGCTGTTAAGGGAATCTCGATAAATGAACCATCAGGGGAGCGGACCAAGACAAAGCCCTCAGCATTTGAAGCTGAGAAAGGCAAAGGCAAAAGCGTCGCTGAAGATGACAATCTGACGATCTTGCTTGAAAAGCCGGTTTGTCAGATACACTAGACATCTCTTACTCCATCCCTCCTCTATCAATACACTATCAGTTCTACTATCCAAGCCTATACACTTGAACCAATTTCATCTCTGTTTCTACCCAATTTCTTACTTGTAAGATCGCTGTGTTTCAGCCAGTCCTCTCTCCTGTTTGAGGATATCGCTGAAGGTTCCACAACTGCGACTTCATGAAAAATAATCCCAGCTGCTGCTGAAGATATAATCCCAGTCGTAGATTTGATCTCTGAGACTGATGAACCTGAAGAACAGCTACTCGCGCACAAAAGAAGACCTTCCTTGGTTTCTCAAAAACCAAGTGAAGAGGAACAGAGAAGAAGAGAAGAAATAATAAAGACGTTCAAGGCTCAACAAATAAATCCGAAACGTGATCAACTTCCTTCCATTCCTAAGAAGTTCAAAATTTCTAAAAAGGAATTCAATGATCACATAAGAGCTGAACGTCTACTCGCTGAAAGAAAAGAAGCTGAAGAAAAGGACAGAGAATACGCCATCCAGCTTTCTCAACGATCAGTGAAAGACCCCAAGCTGAAAAGAGCTCCAATTGAAGTTCAACGTCAGCTGTGGGAAGACGCCAAGAAGATAACTGAAGAAAAGAGAACTGTGTCTCAGTCCACTCTAGCCTGGTGCAAATAAAAGGTACATTACAGATTCTGTCCTGCCAGAATCAACAAGGTACTCATCAGTGGAAGATCAACCCTGAAAATTTCAATCGCTGAAATCGAGGTATTCAGAGACAATGGCCACTACGAAAAATTCTATGCCGAAGCTGTCACGAAATCCGGTCTCTCTGAATGGTTGGAGATGGGGTTAGCCATACAGAAGTCTCAATCTAAATCCGAATAACCTTTCGAAAAGCTGATAAACAAGCAGATCGACATGGTCTACTCTTGTGTGGATATTCCTCCTCCTCCTCCTCTCGAAAGTCCGAAAAGAAAGGCCTCAGCAAAGAAGAAGAAGTCTAAATCTTCAAATGATGGTCCTATCATACGAAATGAAACATGTATTGGTTTTTCCCCAGATGAAGTCCTTGGTCCTGACCCTGATCTTTTCGGACTCGATACATCTCTTCCTGAAGGTGAGACTTTCATCCCTGGAAAAGTCATAAGCGAACCCTACGGGATATTTTTCCTTGACTACGATGGTGGAAAGCGTTTTCAACGCATCTCTGAACTTCACATCACTCCCATCGAACAGCTGAAAGATCTCATCTACTGGTGTGACTTTAGGAATGATCTTCAGGCACGACATCTGAAACCCTTGATTTTTGAAGAAGCGCTGATCAAAAGAAAACAAGGTGTAACCGTTCCTGACTGGATGATTCCTACATCAAAGACCCTTGATGAACTTCTCATTAAGGAAGAACCCTTTATAAGCTGATATGATCGCCTATTTCTTTATTGTATCAGTTATTCTTTTGTACTTATTTCGCTCGTACTTATAATCTTTCCTTTTCCCTTTGTAACCTGATTCAAAGTTTTAAAGAAAGATTTCAGCGAATGTACTTTACTCCATCAGTACTGAAAAGATCCCAGAAAACAGTAAAAGGGACAAATATTTTATGAGTTCTTTTTATCCTTATGTTTTCATTAAATAGCAATTTTCTCTGTTGCTATGTCATAATCAAATAGGGGGAGATTGTTGATCCAAACCCTCAGTGATTTGATAATGACCCTCTCTTATATACTTAGTGAAAATTGTAAGTAAACAATATGTATTAGAGTTTCACTATCGCTGATAAGTACTAAGACCTTACAGTACCGCTGATAGGAACTCTCGCTCTTTAGATTAAACATTCAGCGAACACTGTTCACCATAATGCTCTGAGTCTGTTCAGTCCTTATGGTGATCGCTGATAAGTTAGTTGTTTACTTATGATCCCTGAAGACAAGTTTCACGTCAACATGGGTTCTACGCTGAAGTCGAAGATCAAGCTCAAGAACCAGCGACAAGTCTCCTAATGAACTGATGCGGATCAGCGAAGACTCAGATTTGTCCACTCAACGTGAAGTATCAAGTACAAGACTTCAGCTATCGCTGAACTTTATCATTCGCTGAATAGAAAATGATAATGTTCTGAATCAACGAAAGCTGATCATGAAGTCCTCCGTACAAAGTACTTTTGTCTTAACCACCCTTGCACGACTCCGTACGAAATATCAGAACAGAACCTTCTATTGTCTGAAATTGTACAACCACTCTGATACTACACTGTTTATTCATGCGGCTGCTAAGGTTGTCTACAAAGGTCAATGACATGCAACCAATCCGCTGATGACACGTGTAAAGTGTATACTGACTTGCATTAAATGCATGCAGTATATAAAGAGATGAACCCACTTCTTTTGAAGTAACTTGCTAACTCTGGACAAGTTCATTCTCTCATCTCTAGATAGGTTATTATTAGTAATTTCCTTATCTCTCTTAGTGCAAGAAAACCTTTGTGTTCCAACTTGTTTAGATTTAGGTTTATCCTTAATCTTGTTTCCGCTACAAGCTGTAAATTGTTAATGATTTATCAATAAACAATTTAGAAAAGTAAAATCTGTGTGTTTGTATTCAACCCCCCCCCCCTTCTACAAACTTGTATAACCCTTCGGTACCAATAGCACGGATGTCGGCGCAGAGAGTGTTGTCGTCGACAGCAGGGTCGTAGGCAGCACGGCCGCCGGCAGTAGCTTCGGGTAATGCTAGAAGACGTCGAAAAGACTCCGGTGTGAGTGTGAACGGATGATGATCGATCATCGACGTAATCGTCTGAGAGTTGAACGCCGTGACGACTTGACTGGAGCGCCAAACTTGATGCAAGTATAGAACTGGAACGTCGATGGTAGCGGTGAGTGCCTCGTGAAGTGGATGTCCGAGAAGGATGTCCATGACCACACGATGTTGTGGTCTGAACTCAGCCACGTCTAGGTGGTGATTGTTCGCCACGATTTCAATACCATGATCTGCTGGAACCAAGACGTTGTCAGCCTCTTCGTCAATAAACTCCTATTGAGGAGGATTGCCTTGTTGTGGTTGTTGATCCGCCATTTGATTACCTAAAAGACACGGTGTTAGATTGCATGCGGATGAACAATGTTGGTGCGTACCTTGGCAAAAATCGGCTCAAACGGAAACAGATTGAGGACTAGTAGTGGAGCAGGGTAATGGAATTACCAGATTGTCAAAGTTGTCTGGACAGAAGAAGTATCCGGAAAACATAGTGTCTAGATACAATGGTTACCAGATAACAAAAGTGACCGGGTACATTGGTATCCGGATACAACAGGTTACCGGATAAAATTGAGATTACTGGACAAAATAAGCTTACCGGACAATTAAGGTTACCGGACGACCATGAACTACCGGATAGTTGAACTTACCCAAAACTATAAGGTTTACGGACAACTAGGGTTACCGGATGATCAAGGAAACCGGACAACCATGAACATCCCGGATAGTTGAACTTACCGGAAACCATAAAGGTTTCCGGACAACTGGGGTTACCGGGTGACATGGTTTCCGGATGAGATGGCTTTCCGGGTGAGTTGACTTACCGAATAAAATATCTAAACTATTGAGAGTTTCCGGATAAGGTTGAATGTGTCCGGATAGTTTGAAACTATCCGCACGACATCCGGTCAAATCGAAATCGGCCAAAAGTGGATTCAATACACAGATCTAGCTATTGTAACAATGTTTAATCGATGAAAAACGTACAATAAAGCCAAAACTCGGGACGAAATCGACGTGGTTGAGACCGAATACAAACCGACTCAAATTCGGGGTCCGAAAACCCCTTTCGATTCACAAATCGAGTGAATCGACGGTTTTAAATGGGTGTAAGTGTGCGAAAATCATTAGAGATCGAAATGATGAACATACATGTGAGTTTGTGGGGAGTTCGACCAAGAATGAGTGAAAAACGAGAGTTTCCAAACGTGAGGGTTTACGAGAGGTTTTTTGGGGTATTTGGAATCCGGAAAAAATGAATTGAGGGGAAACCAGAAGTATATATAGAGCAAGGTATCCGAGTGGGTCGTCCGAATACCTATCCAGATAAGATAGTTTCCGGACAACATATCTGGATGCCTTTCCGGATACTTTTGGAAAATTCAAAAAAAATTCCCTGGTTGTTCCCATTTGATATTTTTGTTGATCCAAACCCTCAGTGATTTGATAATGACCCTCTCTTAAACACTTAGTGAAAATTGTAAGTAAACAATATGTATTAGAGTTTCACTATCGCTGATAAGTACTAAGACTTTACAGTACCGCTGATAGGAACTCTCACTCTTTAGATTAGATATTCAGCGAACCTTGTTCATCATCTTATAACTCTGAGCCTGTTCAGTCTATGAGATGATCGCTGATAAGTTAGTTGTTTACTTATGATCCCTGAAGACAAGTTTCACGTCAACCAAAGTTCTACGCTGAAGTCGAAGATCAAGCTTAAGAACCAGCGACAAGTCTACTCACGAACTGATGCGGATATCAGAAAAGCAAGACATGTCCATTCAACGTGAAGTATCAAGTTGAAGACTTCAACAATCGCTGAACTTTATCATTCGCTGATAAAGATCTGACTCAACGAAAGCTGATCATGAAGTCTCCCTGCATGTTACTATTGTCTTACCTCCCTTGCACGTCTCCGTACGAATTGTCAGAACGGACATCCCTTTTGTCTGTAATCGTACAACAACTCTGATTCTACACTGTGCACCATGCGGCTACTAAGGTTGTCTACAAAGATCAATGACATGCAACCACTTAGCTACTGCCACGTGTAAAGCCATACTGCCATGCATTAAATGCATGCAGTATATAATAAGAACCTTATTTCAGTTTTGATGTGTGCTCGGACGATCTTCTTATTTCTCTCTTATTGTTAAGTTATTATTCGTAATTTCTTTAACTCTTTCTAGTGCAAGAAACTTATTGTTTGGCCCTGTTAACAAACAATCCATCGCTGGAAAGAAATATACACTGGTCATAGTTGATGAATTATCTCGATATACATGTGTTATGTTTCTCCGTTCTAAGAGTGACACTCCTGAAGAACTCATCACCTTTGTTCGGAAGATGGAAACCCTGAACAACTTGACCGTTCGCTCAATAAGGAGTGATCATGGGACTGAATTCAAAAATAGTTGTCTTGATTCCTTTTTTGAGAGTAAAGGTATTTCTCACAACTTTTCTTCAGTGAGAACACCGCAACAAAACGGAGTCGCTGAAAGAAGAAATAGAACTATTATTGAAGTTGCACGTTCAATGCTCAGCGATTCTCACCTGCCTACTCAATTTTGGGCAGAAGCTGTCAACACTGCTTGTTTTATGCAAAACAGGTCGCTGATAGTCAAAAGATTTAATAAAACAGCCTATGAACTTTTTCATGGGAAAAATCCTTCAATTAACTTTCTTCACATATTTGGATGTCAGTGTTTCATACTGAACAACAGAGATGCCCTTGGAAAGTTTGATCCTAAGGCTGATGATGGAATATTTCTTGGATACTCCTCAGTCTCCTAAGCCTTCAGAGTTTTCAATCGAAGAAGACAAACTGTTGAAGAAACTATTCACGTCACTTTTGACGAATCCCGTTCAGCGAATTCTCGACCTTCTGCTGATACTGAAGAACAGAATCAATGGATGTTTTCTCATCTTGGTGATTCAGAAGATATTCCCACTCCTTATACTCATACAATTGAAGATGATGGTTCTACTATCATCCCAAACATGCAAAATAGTGAAGCTGAAACATCATGGGTCTCAGCTGTTCCTTTAAACACTATACTTGCTTCTAAACCAAATGTCTCAGACATTCCATCTACTTCTCAGCAATCAGTGAATGAGATGACATATGCACCTACTCCTCTCTTGGCTGACATTCCAGAAGTTGCTGAAGCCTCATCTTTAGCTCATCCAGTTTAATTTGAGTCAGCGACTTATGCTCCTGCTCAGCGATGGACTATAAATCACCTAATTGATCAAATCCGTGGTGATCCAAACGGTGGTGTTCAGACTCGTTGAAGTGTAGGTAACATTTGTTTATTTGTTAACTTTATTTCTCTGATTGAACCAAAGAAAATAGATGATTCCCTAAAGATCCAAACTGGGTCAGCGCCATGCAAGAAGATCTGACTGAATTTGAAAGAAACAAAGTTTGGAAACTTGTTCGAAGACCAACTGACAAGACAGTGATAGGCACTAAATGGGTCTATCGAAACAAGTTGGACGAACATGGAACTGTAACCCGCAACAAGGCTCGTGTTGTTGCTCAGGGATACAGACAAGAGGAAGGCATAGATTACGACGAAACATTTGCTCCAGTAGAAAGACTAGAATCTATTTGTCTATTCTTAGCATATGTTGTACACAAAGACTTCAAAGTATATCAAATGGATGTTAAGTCAGCATTTCTCAATGGAAAGCTGAATGAAGAAGTCTATGTGGAACAACCTCCAGGATTCTCAGATCCTAAGCGTCCAGGTTATGTTTATAAACTGGATAAGGCACTTTATGGCTTAAAGCAAGCTCCACGTGCATGGTATGACACTCTATCCTCTTATCTCCTAATTGAAAATTTTGAGCGAGGTAAAATCGACAAAACTCTATTTTTCAGAATAGTGAAAGGTCATATCATTCTTGTTCAGATATATGATGATGACATTGTATTTGGTTCTACTAACCCTGATCTTTGTACTCGTTTCTCTGAAAGGATGAAAGAAGAGTATAAAATGAGCATGATGGGTGAGCTAACATATTTCCTTGGTCTTCAGATAAAACAAAATGAAAAAGGAACTTTCATTAATCGGGGAAAGTATGTTAAAGATATGCTGAAGACATTCGATTTAACTCAGAGCTCAGCTATGAAAACCCCTATGGCACCACCGCTGACACTAAACAAGGATTCAAATGGAATACCTGTTAATGTCACGCTGTACCGTGGGATGATCGACTCTCTCTTGTATCCTACAGCTAGCCGACTCGATATTATGTATGCAATCTGTTTGTGTGCACGATATCAAGTTGAACCTAAGGAATCTCATATGATCGCTGTAAAGCGAATCTTTTGTTACCTTAAGGGTACTATGAACCTAGGTCTTTGGTATCCCAAAGACTCAGGGTTTGATCTAATCGCCTATTCAGATAGTGATTTTGCAGGTTGCAAATTTGATAGGAAAAGTACCACAGGAGGCTGTCAGCTCCTGGGTGGAAAGCTGGTGAGTTGGACAAGTAAAAAGCAGAACTCGGTGTCCACCTCAACTGTTGAAGATGAGTATGGAGCCGCTGGAAGCTGTTGTTCTCAGGTCTTGTGGATAAGAAATCAACTACTAGACTATGACCTTCACCTCTCGAAAATTCCAATCTATTGCGACAGCACAAGTGCCATTGCTATAGCCAACAATCTAGTGCTACACTCAAAGACCAAACATATCGAAATCAGGTATCATTTTATCAGAGATCATGTGATGAATGGTGATATAGAACTTCATTTTATCCCAACTGACTATCGGTTAGCTGATCTATTCACCAAACATCTTGATGAGACAAGATTCAACTTTCTCATCAGCGAGCTTGGAATGCTGAACTTTGAAGAGTAAAATCTTTAGTGGTTCACATTTTATCAGCGATAGGATAAAACAATTATATAACCCATTCTATCATTCTCTCTCTGAACATAATTGATCCGCTGATATCAAGGTATGTTTTCTCTCTTGCTCGCTGACGTTCGCATGGGAATGTAAGATTTCAAAACATATTGCATCGCTGAATATCTCTTCCTTAACAGCGATACTTTGAAATTTCTTAAACTAACACTGATATTTCTATTCAGTGCTTCATATTTTTCAAAAATAGTCCCTGAGCTTTCAAAACCTCAGAGACATCCTAAAATATGAAAGGACGTTTGTGACATCATCACAACGGATAAACCCTGGCACGTTCTTTTTCTGACAAACGTTTGCACGTTTCGTTTACCTTCCAATCAAACGCAAACACGTGTCCGTGTCATGATGAAAAACTTTCCCGCTCGAGTTTTTCTCTCTCTCAAATCTCTCTATATAAACTATTTCAAGTTTATATTTTCTCTTTACGCGAACTTCTTCTCCAACCAAGAAAAATATTTACTGTTGCTTATTTCCAGAAATCTGTTCATCTCCTTCTTCGATTACCAGGTTTATATTCTTATTATTTACCTACATAACTTGTTTCTGATCTTCTTATTGCTTTTAAAAGATCAAACAAAAGAAACCTTTTCTAAAATGAAATAATTTCTTTCATGGTTTTATGAACACAACCTTTTCATGGTTGTTCTTCAAGTTTAAAACTCAAAATCTTAAACTTGTTCTTCATTCGTTTTTCCAGAATCCTTATCTAAAGGAAAATGGAAAACAAGACTTTTACTGGGTTTGTTTTTCTTTTTAAAAACAAGAAAACCCTAATCTTCATTAAGACATTTCTGTCTGAATGAAATGGACAAAAATCGGAAAACATCTTATTGGAAAATCTTTCACATTAAGACTATTCTTTATCTATGTTCATGGTTGATATGTTAAACATAAATGGCATCTTCTACTCCTGCTCCTACCGCTGAGAAATCCACGGCTGCAAAAAAACTGACAATGATCAAGAAGTCCAAAATGCCCAGCGAGATGAACTTCATCTTCGCACATCTGATAAGCTGCATGATAGCGAAGAGTGGCTCCTCTGATCAAGCTGCTCAACCTCAGCAAGCAATGGGCTATGCATTGTTGACTGGGCCTCAATCATCTACGACGACCTTGCGTTCATAGTAGATATGGCTGAAAGATCTGCATGGGTTCCTTATCCCAGATTCATCAGCGCCGTCTTTCAACTTGGACCTGGCGAAAAGTACCCAACAGAGGGTGATATGAGACTCTCTCAGGTTGGCCCTAAGGTACTCGACTTCAAGCCGCTGGAAAACGAGGTACGTCTTTCTACTCTCTTATCTCTTCTCAATCCTCCTTCTTCTACTTCTGCAGCTCATTCATTGGAAATCCCCACCGCTGATACCCACGCTGCACCCTCTACTCCTTCTCAAAAAAGGAAACAATCTACTTCCCAACTTGGTTCCAAAAGAATCAAGAAAACCAAGGAGCAACCCCCCAGCATTTACATGTTGAAGACTCCTCAGCTCATCTTGAAGAGCTGATGGAAAGTTCAGTGGTACGCTCTGCCACAGCAGACCAAGCCACACCTTCCATCCTAGCTTCAGCGTCTCTAAACGCAGAAGTTATAAACTTGGAAATGAACCCACCTCCTTCAGCCTCTCTACAGACTGAAGTGATTGACAGCGGATCCAACGCTGAACGCCGCACCCAACCATCTTTCTCATCCCTCATTCCTCCTACTCAATCCTTGGTCTCTCCATCAATTTTCCCAACTTTCTCAGGGACACCCTTCATCGTACATGACTCAGCTACAGACACTCTAAATACGATGTTGGATGCAAACTTAGGATCTGCAGGCACCTCCATTCGCCAAGGTACTCTTGAAGGCGACATGGAATTTCATTCAGGACACAAAGGGTTCGACAACTTCGCCAACCCGCCTGCAGGTATAAACACAATCCAAAACACTCCTCTCTCTCTACCCCAAACTTCTGAGCTTTCGTCTGTTCATAAGTTAATAACTGTTTCAGGTCCTAATTTGGGGGATATCAACACCTCCCTGAAGGCCCTGGAAACAAAGGTGGAAAATTACAACACCATTCTCTCCACGAACTCTTCAGCGGTTACAGACGTTGGAGAGAAACTCAAAAAGCTGACCGAGATCGTCGATACAAAAGCCTCTAAAACTGATCTGGAGAAGGTGGATGGTAGCATCGCTCAATTTGCTACCACCCTCGCTGACAATTCAACCGCCACCACATCTCTTTCAACAAACTTCACCTCTCTGTCCAATGAAGTCACATCATTGAAGACAGAGGTTGGTTCTCTTAAGGGTGAAGTTTCCACGATCAAGGCTGACGTCTCCGCCGTCAAAGAAATTGTTCAGAAAGTGCTCGATCGCCTGAACGTCCCAACTTCAAATTTTTCTCAGGTCGATCGCGAAGCTCTTCAAAATATCAATCCTGCTATAACTGGCCTGGAAGTCAGATTAGCAAAGATTGAACAATGTGTTGGGATCTCTGGCCTAGAAGACAGAGACCAAATACACACTGCTGCTGCTGAACAATCTGTTACCTCCCCCAACCATAATGTGGAAGAGGGGGAGAAGACTAAAGAAGACCTTCCCCATAATGCTGAGGGGGAGGGTATTGAAACTTCTGCTGCTGCTGGTACTTCTACTTCACAACCTCAGGGAGATGAAAACCCTAAGGAAACCGATAAACCTTCCTCTGTATTTGAGGGGGAGCAACTCGATGAGCAACTTAAGGAAGTGCTGCTGACGTGACCGAACCTTATGCTGAAGAGGTCGAGTCTAAAGAAGAAACTGAAGATGATGAACCTGTCGACATCTCTGATGAAGAACCATCATCATCCCCCAAAGATGATGATGATGAAGATGATGATGATGATGACGATTTCTTCTAAATCCAGCCTATTGCAAAAGCTCCAACTCAAAAAGGGATCAAGATAAAAGAACCTTCAGGGGAGCGGACCAAGACAAAGCCTGCAGTGTCTGAAGCTGACAAAGGCAAAAACAAACGCCTCGCTGAAGAAGACAATCTGACGATCTTGCTTCAAAAGCCAGTTTGTCAGGTACACTACCTTCTATTCCCTTACATTTCATCCCTCCTCTATCCCTTCTCTATCTCAACCCTTCTATGCTTAAAACCTCTATACACATAACCACATTCTTTTCTCTATCTCTTTCTTCCCAAATTTTCTTACTTAAACAATCGCTGTGTTTCAGCGAGTCCTCTCCCCTGTTTGAGGATCCCGCTGAAGCTCCCACGACTACACCAGAAATAATCCCAACCACAAGAGCTGAAGAAATAATCCCAGTCTTGGATTTAACCACTGAGACTGATGAACCTGAAGGACAACTGCTCTCTCACAAAAACAGACCTTCCTTGGCTCCTCAAAAGCTAAGTGAAGAGGATCAAGAAAAGAGAGATGCAATGATCAAACAGTTTGAAGATCAGCGAATCATTCTTCCTCGTGACAAAATCCCTGCTCCCACAAAGTTTAGGATTTCAAGGAAAGAATACGAGGATCATCTAAGAGCTGAAAGATTACTCGTCGAAAAGAAGGAAGCTGAAGAAAAAGATAAGGCTCTCGCCATCCAGCTTGTCCAAAAATCGGTGAAAGACCCCGCGTTGAAAAGAACTCCCATTGATGTCCAACGTCAGCTATGGGATGATGCTCAAAGGATCGTTGAAGAAAAGACTAAGCTATCTGATACGACTTTGGAATGGTGTAAAGAAATGTTGAATTATCGATACGACGTGCCAAAATCATCAAGGTAAACATCAGAGGAAGACTGTTCGTTGACGTTCCTGTTGTTGAAGTTGATGTATTCAGAGAAGACAAAACCAAGCAAACCTTCAATGCTGCTACTTTAGAGAAGTTTGGTTTCTCTGAATGGCTGGAAGTGAAATTAGCCATTCAGCGATCGCGCTCAAATTTCATGAGCCATGTCGAGAAAATTTTAAATACTCAGATCCACTTGGTTTCTTCTGCTGTGGATATTCCTCCTTCCACTCTTCTTCCTCCTCAACAAAGAAGAGTCTCTGCAAAGGAAAAGAAAGCCTCAGACTCAGGTCCTCCTATACGGAATGAAACAGGTATTGGTTTCTCTCGTACTGAAGTTCTAGGTCCTGATGCTGATCTCTCAGCGCTTGACACCTCCCTACCACCTGGTGAAACTTTCATCCCTGGCAAAGTCCTCAGATATCTCACATACTGGTGTGAAGTCAGACGCGACATTCAGGAACGTCACCTCAAGCCCCTGATCTTTGAAGAAGCAAAGAACAAAAAGGATCAAGGTGTCACTGTCCCTGAGTGGATGATTTCCACATCAAAGACCCTCGATGAACTTCTCATCAAGGAAGAACCTTTTGACGGATAGGATCGCCTTTTAATTCTTTCTATACTTATCTGTCTACATCTTTTGTACTTGTAATTTTATTTGTTGTACTTATAATTTTTCCACTTCCCTATGTAATCTTTACGAAGTTTAAAGAAAATTTTCAGCGAATGTACTTTACTCCACCAGTACTGAAAAGATCCAAGAAAACAGTGAAAGGGACAAATATTTTATGAGTTCTTTTTATCCTAGTGTTTTCATTAAATAGCAATTTTCTCTGTTGCTATGTCATAATCAAATAGGGGGAGATTGTTGATCCAATCCCTCAGTGATTTGATAATGACCCTCTCTTAAACACTTAGTGAAAATTGTAAGTAAACAATATGTATTAGAGTTTCACTATCGCTGATAAGTACTAAGACTTTACAGTACCGCTGATAGGAACTCTCACTCTTTAGATTAGATATTCAGCGAACACTGTTCATCATCTTATAACTCTGAGCCTGTTCAGTCTATGAGATGATCGCTGATAAGTTAGTTGTTTACTTATGATCCCTGAAGACAAGTTTCACGTCAACCAAAGTTCTACGCTGAAGTCGAAGATCAAGCTCAAGAACCAGCGACAAGTCTACTCATGAACTGATGCGGATATCAGCGAAGCAAGACCTGTCCATTCAACGTGAAGTATCAAGTTGAAGACTTCAACAATCGATGAACTTTATCATTCGCTGATAAAGATCTGACTCAACGAAAGCTGATCATGAAGTCTCCATGCATGTTACTATTGTCTTACCTCCCTTGCACGTCTCCGTATGAACTGTCAGAACGGACATCCCTTTTGTCTGTAATCGTACAACAAATCTGAGTCTACACTGTGCACCATGCGACTACTAAGGTTGTCTACAAAGGTCAATGACATGCAACCACTCAGCTGCTGCCACGTGTAAAGCCATACTGACCTGCATTAAATGAATGCAGTAAATAAGAAGAACCTTACTTCAGTTTTGAAGTGTGCTCGGACCATCTTCTTATTTCTCTCTTATTGTTAAGTTATTATTCGTAATTTCTTTAACTGTTTCTAGTGCAAGAAACTTAGTGTTTCTCAAGACTTGTTAAGATTAGGTTTATCCTTAATCTTGTTCCGCAACAAGTTGTAAATTGTCTTGATTTATCAATAAACAATTTAGAAAAGTTAAAACGTGTGTTTGTATTCAACCCCCTCCCCTTCTACAAACTTGTATAGCCCTTCGGGACCAACAATTTCTGACCCAAATACATTTAAGGAGTGTTTGAAAACACGCTCCCCCTCAAAATTTGCACAGAAATAAAAATTTCTCCCCCTCGGATGATGCCTTTTTGAAATCAGATTTTAAAAACCGAGGAACGTACAGACACAAAAAAACTTGAACGTTTAAGAGAATATATGTGATGCTCCCCCTCAAATATTGCGCAGAGAGAAAATGCTCCCCCTTGGATCATGCAAGTGGTGCTTTTTAGGAAACACTTTGGAATGTCCACACACAAAAAAACTTTCAAGTGTAAAGAAAAAATAGTGTGACACCCCCCTCAAAAGTAGAACACACTTACCTGATAAGCTTATGTGCTCCCCCTGAACACATGAAAAAGATTATGAAACACACAGATAAATTGAAGAAAGTAGACGACAGTAATTGAACATAAAAGGAAACACACGCGAAATGAAAGCAAGCAAACGAAATCTACCTAATTAATACAGAGATTTAACAGAAACGTATAAAGGATACAAGTAGAATACAAATGCGAGGAAGTGTGTACTCGATCATCTGGAGTTTAGACAACAGATGATGAATAGGCAGTTCCTCGTAGGTGTATGGAACTTATATCGGGCACACGAGTTGGTCAAATCTTCAGATTTAGCATACCAAGCTTGGACACAAGATAGATAAAACATTTTTTGTCCAAGGGTTTTGTAAATAGGTCTGCTAACTGATGTTCTGTATTAACAAAGTAGAGTTCGATTGTACCTCTTTCGACGTGATCCTAGATAAAGTGGTACCGAACGTCTATGTGCTTCGTCTTCGTGTGCTGGACCGGATTGCTGGATATTGCAATTGCGCTCTTCGAGTCACAGTAGATTGGCACATGAGAGTAGGTGAAGCCGTAGTCCTTGAGCTGTGTGCGCATACAGATGACTTGAGAACAGCAGCTTGCGGCGGCCACATATTCTGCCTCGGCAGTCGATGTGGAGACGCACTGCTGCTTCTTGGATGCCCAGCTGACTAAGATGTCGCCCAAGAACTGCACGTGTCCCGATGTGCTCTTCCGATCCAGCATGCTTCTCGCATGGTCCGCGTCTAAGTACGTCGTGGGCTCAAAACCTGTGTCTTTCGGGTACCACAAGCCAAGATCAGCAGTACCTTTTAAGTAACGAAAAAATCTGTTTACTGCAATTAAGTGAGACTCTTTTGGTTTTGACTGAAAACGGGCGCATAGAAATGAAGAAAATATGATATCCGGTCTACTCGCCGTCAAATACATCAAAGAACCTATCATACCCCGGTATGTTTTGGTGTCAACCTCCTTTCTGTTAGGATCGGCGTGTAACTTTGTATCGGGGGTCATGGAAGTTTTCATAGGTGAGGATTGTTCCATCTGGTATTTCCGAAGAATATCCCGGATGTACTTAGCCTGGTTTATGAATATCCCGGCCGACAGTTGATTAACTTGAAGGCCGAGGAAGAAGTTCATCTCACATAACATATTCATTTGAAAATATTCTCCCATGAGGACAGAAAAGTGTTAGAGCAGTATTGTATTGAAGATTTATTGTAAAGTCTTGGATAATGTCAAACATTGTAAAAGTCAAAGAAAGTCTAAGTCAAGTGAAAAGTCAAACTAGCTTTAGTGTTTAAAGCTTTGTAATTAGGTGGTATAAATAGGTTTAGTTAGCTTAAATCTAAAGGGGAGAATTTGATAGTAAGTCTAGAGGAGAGCTTTAGAGAAACACTTTATCTTCATGTCATTTGTACTTTGAAGATCAATACATGGATGACTTTCTCTCTAGATATTATTGTGTTTGAGTGCTAGATCTGGGAACTCACATTTGATATTATTAGTGATAATTGATGAGTATTCGCGATATACTTGGCTGGATTTTCTCCGACTCAAATCTGAAGCACCACAGCTGATTATTAAGTTCATCAAGAAGATTCAAACTCTTCTACAACGCCCGGTTCGAAAAATAAGAAGTGACAACGAAACTGAATTCAAGAATGCAACATTACAAACGTTTCTTGACTCTGTTGGCATTTCTCACAATTTTTCTGCACCAATTACTCCACAACAAAATGGAGTGGTTGAAAGGAAGAATCGGACTCTTGTAGAAACGGTTCGAATAATGCTTGCCTATTCGAGTCTTCCACCAAGTTTTTGGGCTGAAGCGGTTTCCACAGCATGTTTTACTCAAAACAGGACAATCATTAATAAACGCTTTAATAAAACTGCATATGAATTAATTAATAATCGCAAACCAAAATCAAATTTTTGCGTGTTTTTGGATGCAGATGTTTTGTCATAAAAGATCGTGAACATCTTGCGAAGTTCCAATTCAAGGCTGATGAAGGAATTTTTATCGGTTATTCCCTGAACTCGAAGGCATACCGGATCTACAATAATAGAACAAAATCAGTCATCGAGAGTATCAACGTTACGTTTGACGAGACTGTGACTTTGACTTCTGAACAACACAGTTCAGAACTCGGACAGAAATCTGAAGCTTCTACTGAAAAAGGAGTAGAACCTGTGGCGAAACAGTTTTCTAATTCTGTACCAGATAATAATAATACTAAAGATTTAGATTTGTTATTTCATGATGCATTTACAAAATATTGTGCAGATATGGAAACACCCATCGCATTTGTAAATGCATCTTCACAACAGACGAGTGTTAATGTCTCCGGTCCATCTGACGATGTCGGTGCTAGTACTTCTGGGGCAACCAACGAGACTCCAAGTGAACCAACAACTATTCCAGTTTCTGAACCTGAAGTTCCGGGTTCAGTAAACACATCATCGGAGGTCTCTACACCTGAATGTCAAATACAAGAAGTTCAAATACCTGAACCGACTCAAGTATCCTCAGCTGAATAGACCGAAGAAATTCTTGCAGTTTTGGATGAGAACGATTCAACGAACACTCGTGCAGAAATTCCGACTCTTCCGAGTACATATAAATGGACAAGAGCACATCCTCCAGCAGATATTATTGGTGACATCAATGATGGAGTGAAGACAAGATCTGCGACTACAAACGAATGTTTGTACGTCAACTTTCTTAGCACGTTAGAACCCAAGAAAGCATCTGAAGCTTTACAAGATCCAGATTGGATAAACGCCATGCAAGAGGAGTTAAATGAGTTTAAGCGTAACGAAGTTTGGCATTTGGTAAAGCGTCCTAAAGACATGACCATTGTTGGAACTAAATGGGTCTTTAGGAACAAGAAAGACGAAGCAGGGATTATAGTCAGAAACAAAGCAAAACTGGTTGCTAAATGGTATAATCAACAAGAAGGAATAGATTACGATGAAACCTATGCACCAGTAGCAAGGATTGAAGCCATCAGAATTTTTCTTGCATACGCCGTGCATAAAAACATAAAGGTATTTCAGATGGACGTCAAATCTGCGTTTCTGAACGAAATACTTCATGAAGAGGTATATGTAAGTCAACCTGAAGGTTTTATGGATCCTAAATATCCAAACCATGTCTATGTTTTAGACAAAGCACTCTACGGTCTAAAACAAGCTCCGAGAGCATGGTATGAGACTCTGGCTATTCATCTGCTTGAAAAAGGATACACCAAAGGTACAATAGATACAACTCTTTTTCTCAAGAGGCAAGGTAAAGATTTATTGTTAGTACAAATATATGTTGATGACATAATATTTGGTTCTACTAATCCTAAAATGTGTAAACATTTTGAAGAGGTGATGAAAAGCCGTTTTCAAATGAGTATGATGGGAGAACTTAAATTTTTCCTTGGGCTCCAAGTAACACAGTCAAATGAAGGCATTTTTATTAATCAATCGAAATATATAAACGATATGCTTAAGAAATTTGACTCAAATTCTTCTTCCACCATGAAAACTCCCATGGCTACCGGTAAGCTTTTGGACGCTGATTTATCTGGTAAATCAGCCGATCAAAAGTTATATCGTGGCATGATTGGATCTTTACTATATCTAACGGCTAGTAGACCGGATATTTTGTTTGCAACATCTTTTTGTGCACGTTTCAAGCTAACCCAAAGGTAACTCACCTTGTGGCTGTAAAGCGAATCCTTAGATATCTCAAAGGCACACGAAACTTGGGCCTTTGGTATCCTAAGGATTCAGGGTTTGAGCTAACTGCTTACACAGATGCAGATCATGCGGGAAATATGATGGACAGGAAAAGCACATCTGGTGATTGTCAATTTTTGGGAGATAAGCTTGTAAGCTGGTCATCAAAGAAACAAACCTGTGTGTCAACATCTACGGCTGAAGCAGAATATGTGGCCGCCGCCAGTTGTTGTTCACAAGTGATCTGGATGAAGACTCAGCTAAAGGATTATGGATATATCTTAAACAAGATCCCAATTTATTGTGACTCCAAAAGCGCCATCGAAATAATTGAAAATCATGTTCAACACTCCAAGACGAAACATATCGATGTAAGGTACCATTTTATTAAAGATCATGTTGAGAAGGGAACTATAGAAATGCATTTCGTACCAACAGAACTAGAGCTTGCAGATTTATTTACAAAACCTTTAGATGAAAAAAGGTTCACTTTTCTAATCAGCAAACTAGGAATGTTGAACACTTAGGCACTTCTTAGTTTTCTTTAAAACATTTAGGGGGAGTATCTGTTTTTGTTTATTTAAATATATTCATCTTTTGAGGGGGAGTTAGAATTTTTCACAAAGTGATACATCTAACAATCTGGACTCATGTTCTATGAGTACCAAGTTCTCATCTGTCTGTGCAGATTTTTCTGAAGAAGAGACAACTGATTATGCATCTGTTCAGGGGGAGCAGATTGGCATAAGTCTGTAAGTACGGTATAGTATATAGTTGTTTACTTTCAAGGGAGAGCAAAGAGATTTTGGCTTCTGAACAATTCAGTTCAGGACCCGTTCTTCAAAGACTAAGACTTCTAAACAAATCAGTTTAGAACTCATACTTCTCAGGTGATATCCTTAATTGTCAACTCTTTCTGGTTCAAGGAACAAGTGGTGAAAGGTAACATTGCATTATGTTTTATTACTACTGCTTTGAATGCTTGAACCTTCACAAATTTAATTCAATGAAATGAAAATTTTCAATTTTTATTCAATGAATAAAATGAGTGTCAAGGATGATTTTACAAGCAATTTTGTATTATCTGAGTTATATTTGTTTCAACTTTCACTCCTGAAATAAATCGAAAGGTCAGCAAAACATGAATGAAATTATGCTGAATACTCAAAATTATGGAATTCTTGACTTATATAGAATACAATGCTCAGACAGCCTAAATGTCAGAATGATGGATGGAAATGAAAATATGGGAGAAGTACTATGTTTTAGAACCAAGTGATTGTGATGCATCAAGTAAACAAATAAAAATCATTTAGTTTGAAAGTTTGTGCATGTGGCCTTTCTGGTTTGGGAGATTAAGTCCTAAGGGGTGGTTGTCACCTAGTCCCTAAGACCAACTGGTCTGGGATCGACTGACCCAAATCCTGCTATAGAACCAGATAGAAAGCCATGTTCTACTGGTACAAATGGGTTTAAGATATATCGATGTGGCCTTTCTGGTTTGGGAAAGTAAGTTCTAAGGGGTGCTCGACACCTAGCACCTAAGGCCAACTGGTCTGGGATCTGCTGACCCAAATCCTGCTATAGAACCAGATAGAAAGACATGTTTAACGGTATATCTTATTCCTACTAAACTTTTTGATCAAAAGATGCCAATGAGCACAAAATCAAAAGATGCCAACGGGCACAAAATCAAAAGATGCCAATGTGCACAAAAGAAAAGATGCTAATGAGCACACATCTCTTGAAACTTGGGGAAAATACAAAGTCGCGATAAACACGTAAATTTGTGAAAATCCTGATTTTGGACAAATAGTGTGAGTAGAGCAAAGTATTCTTATATGTTTTAGAATTGCATATGCTTGTAGCTAATCATATTTCGCATGCTAGCACACCAAATAGATTTAATAAAGGGGTTGAAACTGAACAATTTTTAACTTGATATACAATGATGACTTGTACTTGAATCCAAACACATACATTTGATTTCATTTGATTGAAAAATCTATTAAATTTCATTAAGTTGGATTTCTTTTGTAAAGTTTTCAAATGATTAAATGTTAGTAGTTATAAAATGTGGTTCAATGAATTTTAAATTCCTGGTATAAATGTTTTCATTAATGCACTGTATTTGAAATGAATATTTTTTTAATGAAATATATGCATACTTTCAGGGGGAGAAAACAAATTGCTCCAGAATTCTTATTTTGAGGGGGAGCAAGATTATTCATTAAGGAGGAGATTGTTAGTGATATTTAGAGACAAGACTGAAATTGAAAATGGTTTTCGATAATCATGATTCTCACCATCATCGAAAAAGGGGGAGAAATGTTTAATTCAATTGCACGTCAAAGAGCTTTCAAAACTTTTCAAAGCTTCAAAGTTTAAAGTTGCAAAGTTCAAAGCAGCAAAAATCTGAAATTCTCGTTCAAGAATTGAAGATAATTTGTTGAAGATCGTTTTGAAGAAGATTGACTTTTCAATATGGAAGACGGAGATTTTTTTGTGTCTGACTGAAGATTCTTCAAAGATGAAAGTTTAAAGACTATCAAAGCATCAAAGTTCAACGTGAACTTGTGAAGATTCAAATGTTTGAAGAGTGCCAAAGCTTCAACGTTCAAAGTGGTCAAAATTAAAGTTTTGAAGATCAAGAGTTGAAGACTACTGCAATTTTTTTAAAAATCTTGAATCCAAAGGGGGAGAATGTTAGAGCATTATTGTATTCAAGATTTATTGTAAAGTCTTGGATAATGTCAAACATTGTAAAAGTCAAAGAAAGTCTAAGTCAAGTGAAAAGTCAAACTAGCTTTAGTGTTTAAAGCTTTGTAATTAGGTGGTATAAATAGGTTTAGTTAGCTTAAATCTAAAGGGGAGAACTTGATAGTAAGTCTAGAGGAGAGCTTTAGAGAAACACTTTATGTTCATGTCATTTGTACTTTGAAGATCAATACATGGATGACTTTCTCTCTAGATATTATTGTGTTTGAGTGCTAGATCTGGGAACTCACAAAAAGTTCTTACAGTATTGAGGATTAGTTGAACCGAAAATGATGTCATCTATGTAGACTTGGACTAAAATTATGTGACTTTTTTCATTTTTAATAAACACGGTTGTATCGATTTTACCTTTTGAAAAACCTGATTTTATTAAAAATTTAGACAGAGCGTCATACCAGGCGCGTGGAGCATTCTTCAAACCGTATAAAGCCTTGTCAAGAATGTAAACGTGATTAGGCTTTTTGTCGTCCATGAACCCGTCCGGTTGTGATACGTATACTTCTTTCTTGATAACGCCATTGAGGAAAGCGGTCTTGACATCCATCTGGAAGACCGTGAAGTTCTTGTGCGCGGCGTATGCAAGGAACATGCGAATCGCTTCAATTCTGGCTACCAGAGCGTATGTCTCGTCGTAGTCAATACCCTCTTGCTGGCGGTATCCTTTGGCCACGAGGAGCGCCTTGTTGCGAATAACGACACCATCTTCATCTTTCTTGTTCTTGAAGATCCACTTCGTGGCGATGACCGTCTTGTGAGATGGACGTAGGATGAGTCGCCATACTGTGAGGGCCTCAAATTGGTTGAGTTCCTCTTGCATCGCCATGACCCATTCCAGATCATCGAGTGCTTCAGTGACGGGGGTTGGCTCGATCTCGCTGAGATAACCAGAGAACAAGCAGAAGTTGGCCGATGCGCCTCGAGTCCGAACCGGAGTGGAAGGATCGCCTATGATCTGGTGTAGAGGGTGAGCCTTGGTCCATTTGGTGGTGTGTGGAAGCGGTTGTTGAGTTGTGTGAGAGGTGTCCGGATCCACATACCCACCGGTGGGAAGATCTTAAACTGCTTCAAGTGACGTCGGTCGGTTCCTTGGAGGAGATGTAGCAGTATTCATTGATGGTTGAGCAACTTCTGGTTCCAGGGAATTCAGAGGTTGGTCCTTGAGTGTTGTTGAGGACGAATCTTCAGGAGCAATCTCTGGGATTGGCACAGGTTCCTCCAAGGGATTAGCCGTATCAGTCGTTGTGTTTGACGAACGGTGAGAGGATTCCAATATAGGGTTTGGAGTGCTCGATGATGGCAGCGGCCTGGAGAGGTTCGTCGAGTTGTTGATTTGAGCAACTTCATTCCTAGGTTGCACAATTACACGAGGGTTAGGCATGTTAAAGAATTCATCATAAAAGTGCTGAAAAGTAAATCTAAATCAGAAAGATGTGATTTTGACGTAGATGCATGATTTGGATTTACTGGGGTTTATGTAGACCCCGAACGTGAGAGTTCGGAAGCTAACACGCCAGTTAAAGCGGGTTCTGAACTGATTTGTTCAGAAGCCAAATCTGCGGCTTCGTCAAAGGTCACGTTTACGCTTTCGACAACGGATTTAGTTCGTTTGTTGTAAACGCGATAAGCCTTAGCCTGCATCGAGTATCCGATGAATACTCCTTTGTCTGCCTTCGGACTGAACTTCCCGAGGTCATCCTTTTCGTTTAAGACGTAGCACGTGCACCCGAATGCGTGGAAGTACTTGATATTCGGGATGCGATTGTTGATGACCTCGTACGGCGTTTTGTTGAACCGCTTTGATGATGGAGCGATTTCGCGTGTAGCAGGCAGTTGCAACCGCTTCAGCCCATAGAAAGAGTGGCAGCTTCGATTGTGACAGCATGGTGCGAGCAGCCTCGACTAGGGTACGGTTTCGCCGTTCTACCACTCCGTTTTGCTGAGGAGTCCTAGCGGTAGAAAAGTTCTGCAAAATACCGACGGATGTTAGGTAGTCGTTCACTGTTTGATTCTTGAACTCCGTCCCGTTATCCGTCCTGATTGTCTAAACTTGCTGTCGGAGGTTCAGTTGAATGGTCTTCAGGTGGGTGATGATGAGTTACGTGGTTTCGTCTTTAGAGTGCAGGAACTTCACCCATGTGTATCGTGAGAAATCGTCGACCATTACCAGAACGTACTTCTTGTTGTTGCTACTCTGAACACGTATCGGTCCGCACAAATCCATATGGATGAGTTCGAGGGACCGGGACGTGCTCGGAGCGGCCTTCGGCTTGTGGGTTGCTCGCTTCATTTTTCCCATCTTGCATGCACCGCAGAGTTTGTCCTTTTCGAACTTGAGCTCGGGCATGCCTTTCACATGTCCACCTAGCACCAGCTTGTTGATATTCTTGAAGTTGAGGTGCGAGAGTCGTCGATGCCATATCCACGTTTGTTGAGAGTTGGCCTTCGATATAAGGCAGACTGAATCATCGGTCTTCAGGGAAGAGAGGTCGATGGTGTAATGGTTGGTCTTTCGAGTTCCAACCAGTAGCTCCTTTCCGTCTTCAGTGCGGACGCTACACCGTTTAGCTTTGAAGTTGACCTCGAGAACTTTATCGCAGAATTGACCGATGCTGAACAGATTGTGTCCCAATCCTGCGACGTATGACACCTTCTTGATCGTGATCTTATCTTGGACAATGTCACCGTAGCCCATAATCGGCGCCTTATCATCATTCCCAAACCTCACGTCTCCGCAGTATTTCTCTGTGAAGTTCGTGAGTATCTCACTCCTTCCGGTCATGTGCATGGAGCATCCTTAGTCTAAGTACCACACATGACCGTCCTGTAAAAACAAGATTAACGGTTCTTAGGTACCCATTTGAAAATGGGTCCTAGAGGGTTAGGTTTAACCCCTGACTGAGGAACCCGTTTTGAAATGGGATTCCTTTTGGGATTACGTTTAACTGCTGACTAGGGAACCCATTTTGAAATGTGTTTCCTTTTGGTCTTACGGGATTTGCGTTTAGGTTTAGAATTATAAACATGATAAAAACCAAACCAAACCAATCAGATGCATATCTATTATCGTCAAAGTCATTCAATCCACAGTTAGAACAACACAAGCAATCATGGGATAATTGAATCAAATGCTGATTTGAATAAAGTCTAATTGGAAAATTAACACTTTGTTCAACAAAAGTATCTGAATGATTCAAACCACAATTGTAACACCCGTAATTTTCGGTAAGTGTAATTTCAAATCGGTGTGGAAATTGATCTTTCAAGAGAAATAGAAGAAGTAGGATTTTTGGATTAAATTCTAGATTTTAAATAGAAAAAGTAGGATTTTGGAGAATTCAAACACGAATCCAACGGGCCTTTCTGGAGCGAAAACGGAGCTAACACGAAGAAGTTACGGCCAAAACAGTGTTCAGTATTAGTTTCAACGGGCCTTTCATCAAAAATCTAAGTGGTGAGTTTATCCTCCTAGCTTCTAAACTTTCATATTAGTTTAAAATGCTCCATTGATGACTTCCTAGTGTTTATATTTCTCAAATTTCGGTTTGGATGATTTTGGGGAAGTTAGGTCAAATTAGAGTTTTGGTCAAAATGAAGATTTTGATATAAGATGTTTGGGGAATGATGCTAAGTGCTTTGACATGTATATTTATGTTTGGAAAACTTTTGAATCTAAGGTTTGAAGGAATTTCTTGTGGATTCAAGTTTCTACAAGGAGCTCTTATTGGGGTAAAATCTAGATTTAGCCTAAATCTAGCAAGGTGAGTTCAACTTGATTTGTGAAAATGTTGCACATGCCAAAATGTTTATTTTAAAGTGTTTATGTGTTTTACATAATATTATCAATTGTTGAGTTATATAGTGGGTTTTGATTATTTGAAGTTTTGAGCTTTACAAATCTTGTAAAACACCCACATTTGGGATTTTTGGGTAATTGATAAATAAATCATGAATGAAAGTGTTTTGTTAATTTAATGCATAAGTGGATGTTGTTTGGTCAAAATACACTTTTAGTGTTTGTTGAGACTATGCAAAGTTTATGTTATTTTTTGTTTTTATAATGTGAACGTGTGAGTTGTGGATTTTGGTCAATCTCGACCTTATGAACATTTTAGGAATTGTAAACCTTTTGATTTTGGGCCGAAGGCCAATTGAGAGTCAAGAGACAAATATTTTGGGTAACCATGTATTTTGGTTTATGTAACTGTGATGGCTCACGTAATTAGCCAAACGTTTATTTTGCCTCTAAGGGCTTTATTTGAACTCAAATGGGTCTTTGGTGTGTTTGCCGGTTTTAGTAGCTCGAGATGGAGCTTTGGATGGGTTATGCACTTAATTGCGTTTTATTTGAGAATATTCTCTTTTGAGTGTTTTGCTTCATAAGTGATTACCATTTGACATTTATGCACTTTCGGTATTTTTGGGTTTTATAAACCGCTGTGAATTATATACATTATCAAGTTATAAAGTATTTGGGTATATATGTATATATGGTTTGACTTCATGGGAAAGTGGCAATGAAGGGGTTTTGAGCTAGTCATGCCTTGGAGCATGTATTTGCATAATGTGGGTTAGATATACATCATTTGCATATGTTGACTTTTAATAAAAGGTCAGTTGATCTTTTGAGCTTATGGCTCGGTTTTTTACTATGTTGGGTCTTGAGGACATTTGTCCGATTTTGATAGCTCGATGTTGGGCGTTTGGTTATGATTTGCATTTAATGCATCTTATTTGAGAATTACATGTTTTGAATGCGCTAGTTCATTCATTTGGGGTCATGTAATGTTTTATTTGTAATGCAATGGATCCATAGGCACTTTATTTTCTTACGTTCAATGTCGGGACGACTAGTTTTCCTTCATTGTAGCACGGTTTAGGCATCGACGGTATGGTGTTAGACCTACGTGCTAATATGTTTTTATGTCCAATGATGGAACGCTAGTTTTCCACATTGAGGCACGGTTCAGGCATCGACGGTATGGTGTAAGTCATGCGTGCTAGTACGTTGTATCGCTGTTTAGGCATCGACGGTATGGTGTAAGTCCTACGTACTAATACATGAAATCTAGATAACATTGATAAGTGACCTAACTTTGTGTGCCCGTCACATTCGATGGAACCGGGTCTCCCCCGTCGCCGAAAGGTGTTGCTTTGGGTATTTACTTTTATTCATGTTTTCGGTGACGTAATTATATATCTAAATTGATTGTTTTCCATGACTTATGGGCAATGTATTATGTCTAATCCTTGTTGGGATGTTTTGAATAATGGAGTTTTATTCACGTATATATTATTTGGGAATTTAATGTTTATTCACATTTTGGGTGAGTTTTGGGTTTGAGCTTACATCTTAAAGAAATGTTTTACGTGGCGTTGCAATCATCTAAAATACGTATTCTTGGAAATCAGATTGTTTTCATATTTAATGTGAATCATTTTGGGAATCATGATTAGAGTCTCACCCTTTCCTTTTAACGATTTCTATAATCATGATAAAAACTCTTGAACTCACTAGGCGTTAGCGTAACCTTTTTATTTGTCGGCATGTGCATCAGGTTCTGGATGGAAAATGGTACTAGTGACACTATGAAGAGATGAGTGCTAGTTGTACGCTCGAGAAGAGAGTAGCTTGGTGAAGTCTTCCGCAATTGGGAATAGCAACTTGTATGGGTTTAGTAACACCCGACCTTATATATATATAGACTTGGTTTATTATTTGTCAAGGTTAAACCTAGAATTATAATTGAGGTGATCCAAGTATTGAATGTAGAATAAGGAATTTTATCCTTTATTTGATGTATTATCGAAAGTTTTAAATTAGTTGCTCTTTCCAAACTAGAGAGTGTTACAACAATCATTAATGTTCTTCCTAGAATTAAAAGCAGAATTAAATGACTTCGATTCCGACTTGTTCTTGATAGATCCTTTAGCTACCCACTGTTGTTTGACTTGTTTTGCCTGACCAATTTTATCTGAAAAGTCATTAACGGCATGGTCAATAGAGTTTGAGTAGACAGGATTTTTATCATTTGATCGACCGGTCTTTTGCCGTGGCTGTGAATGGTTTTGTGAACGAGAATCAGTTTTAGAAACTTTGTTCACAGCCGGGGTCTTGAGTTTTGAAGAACTCTCGCCTTTAAGAAAATTGACCGGGCGATTTACAACTTTGGAAAGAAAGTCGGTGTGATTCGGAAGAGGTTTATCAAACTCAAACTTAGGAAACTCTTCGTTTGAACTACCATCAGAATTCATGAATTCAGAAAAATCAATATCAGGAATCGATGGACTAGGATTGGTTGAGGAAGGAGAGGAACACTTTGTGCCTGTGTTTTTAGAAGAACCTGGTGCGGATGCTTTTAAAAAATTAGAGTTTAGATCCTTTTTAACACAATCAGCTTGAGACTCTTTTCCTTTTCGTGAAGAAGTTTTTCCAATAAACGCTTTGCACGAAGATGTATCGGAAGAGTCTGAGGAAGGTTCGGGTGAAATCATCTTTTCGTCTAGGAGTTGATCAAGTTTCTCTTGAAGTTGAAACTTGCTCACTTGCTCTTGCATCACTTCTGTTGCCAAAGCAGACAGTTTTGATGTGAGCCGATCGATTTCATTCCGAAGGATTTCCTGTCCCTCATCTGACACAGATTCGGTTTTGGAGGATTTGAGTTTCTCAAGTTCATTTAAAAACGCTTGCTTTTCCTTTTGAAAATCAATCCTTTCTTTTTCGAGTGTCTCCTCTAACTCGACTATTTTGGATTCCAAAATGAGAGGGGGGACATAGAGTTTAAACTCGTTCGTCTTAGTTTTGGGTTCAGGTGCTGGGACCTCATCCTTTTTGGAGGAATCCTTGGGCTCAGCTACCTTATAGCCGTCAAAGTAGTCATTCGAAAGATACTTGGATTTGTTCTTTTTGTAGGAATAGTTGAGACGTTCATACGCAAAAGGTAATTGCATTTTCGTGGTGTGTGTGCGTTTGTATTCCTCAGTTTCCTCTTCCTTTTCCTTTTCAAGAGGACCAGTCCACTTGATTTTGTATTGAGGATACTCCTTTTCGAGACCAAGAAAACTAAATTTTTTGTTAAATTACCACATTTTTTTGAACATTCTAGAGATCATTGAGATGGTCATTCTAGAGATTATTGAGTGAATTAAAGTATTATGGTTTTAGGGGGTTAAACCCCAATACTTAATGAGATTTTATGGGGATCAAAAAATCTATAGAGTACTAATATTTGTTTTTTGTACATTTTTTTGAACATTCTGGAAATCATTGAGATGGTCATTCTGGAGATTATTGAGTGAATTAAAGTATTATGGTTTTAGGAGGTTAAACCCCAATACTTAATGAGTTTTTATGGGGATCAAGAAATCTATAGAGTACTTTTAATAAAGAGTAGGTCTCATTGATAAAATCTTTTTCAAGTATTAAGGGTTATCATACCCAATTCCCCATTCCTTGTTAATGTACGTGAATTCCTTGGGTTTGTTCATGTGAATTGTCTGATCAGTTTAACCTCTTTTGTGAAGTTTGGTTTCAAGATCAGTTATTTTCGAAACAAACTCTTTGTGTTGGATTTGGAGAGAGGAGCATTGATAAATAATCTCTGCTTTCTCATTCTCACATTGATCAAGCTTTAGATTCAATTCAGATATCTTGGCTCTTAAGTCCTTAGGTGCTATTGAATGATTAGTACATTTATCTTTTAGGTTAGCATTATCGGACTTGTATTTTTCAGTAATACGCTTTTGAACATCTAGCTTTTCTTTTAACAAGTTAATTTCAAGCAGTTGTTCATTAGTGGTGGCCTTATAAGATTCTATTCGTTCAACAAGTGGTTGCATCTGTTCGATTAAGCTTTGATGAATAGGGTCACATACCTGACACGGATTTGCCTTTTCCGATGGAGGAGAATGGTTGCCCATGAAAGCATCAGCATCTTCAGAAATCGCTATCAGTGTCGGATTGATTTAACCAGTGATCGTCTTTGACTAACAGTGCCTTTCCTGCAGCTTTCTGTTCGGCCAATAGAAGTTTCGCCTTGTAGTAGTGAACGTTTTTCTCTACTGGCTTTCGACAGTCCTTGGCAAAATGACCCAATTTGCCGCAGTTGTAACATGTGACAGGTTTGTCCTGCTTCTTTGACTCGGACTTGTGATCATTCTTCTCGTTCTTCTCCTTGTGGTCAGGTGACTTGTGCTCGTCATTCTTCTTTTTTCCTTCATATTTGGCCTTATAATTATGGCGCTTGTTGGGGGTAGTGGAGTAGCGTTGATTATTAGAAGAAGGTTTCTTGAAAAACTTCTTTTGCTGGAAAGATATGGTGATTAGGGCCATCGCTTTCTTTACTGCAGTCAGTTCAGGATCAGAATCGCTTTCCTCCGCTTCTTTAGATTCTGGTTCAGATTCACTCGACTCATGGGTTCGTTTGGAGTGACGGTTGGAAGATTTGCCTCTTTTTGAAGAAATAAGAGCAAGTGGATCGGCCTGGGACTTGGACGAGGATTTCTGACTGCTCAGTATCTCCATGACTTCATCCTCGTCCTGCATGATCATCTCGTAGAGTTCATGGATTGGGAGGTTCTCCATTAGGTTGTTGTGTTTGATGTGAGAAGCGAACACTTTCCATTCTGGTAGGAGGTTGTTCAGAAACTTGAGAGCATTCTCCATGTTAGATTGAGTGATCTTGTTCTTATGGAGCTCGTTCAGAAGGAGGCAGAATCGTTCATAGGCCTGTGTGATTGATTCGCCGTTGTGCTGCTTGAAGCCATCCGGATAGAATGAATCCATAAATTGTTAACCGGATAGTGTAAACTATCAGAAACTTCCGGAACAGGGATTTTACCGGAAACCAAGACTAATGTGAATCTTTCGGACACAATGCGTCCGGAAAGTAGCGAAAAAGTAAACTTACCCGGTAAATGTGAATCTTTCGGACACGACGGCTGTGATCAATAGTTTGATTCGTATGCGATTAGGGTTGCCCAAAATAGTTCCTGAAAGATTAGAAACCTTCCAAAACACAAAAATAACAACACCCTAAACGATTTTCAAGCAAAAAACTATGATTTTGATGAAAAAATTTAAGCTTTATCAAGAACAGAGACAACATTAAGAAATCTTGATTTTAACAGAAAATGCTTCAAACGATCGAATTAGAATGAGAAAATTTGCAGAAACGCTAATGATATCAATACTAATCGAATGGAATACGCAGAAACAAGCAATTTCTTAGAAATCAAAATATGAGACTTTGAAATTGAAGAACACAGTCGCCAAAAATTGTCAAGAAACCTTACCAGAAACCTTTTAAATGCTTCGAATCGAATCGTCCGTATGCTCTGATACCAATTGTGGATCCCAGACTAGTGCATACAAATAAGAAATCAATATAATAGAATAACAATCAGTATGATTTCAACTTGTCATCCATATAACTTTGATAACCCTTTCAGAGTGTTTACAAAGTGTTTGGAATTCAGAATAATGATGAGTAAACGATAATGAACGATTAACCTATTTTCTAAGACTAATAAAACTATTTATACATAGGCATAATCTAATCAGGCCCATGGCCCATTACATTAATTAAGCCCAAATTCAACATTTACAAATTAATCCCTTGAACTTCCATTCAATCTGATTTATTCCCAACAATGTCTCCTTTCCGCTTGGTGTACGGTAAGCCTTGCCACCTTCTGGTGGAATTGGACCATAAGGCTTATTCGGCGGTGAAGACATGTAATATGGACTTGGACGAAGTGGGATCGCATAGGAAGCTTCAAATTCAAGAGTTGGAGGAGATAAGAAATTACGCCTACGAGAACGCTCGTATAAATAAAGCAAAGGCTAAGGCGTTTAATGACTCGCGTGTTTCATGTAAGAAATTCACCAAAGGTCAGAAAGTTCTCCTTTATCACTCAAGATTGAAATTATTTCTCGGTAAGCTAAGGTCCAGATAGATAGGACCTTTTGTTGTTCTAACTGTTTTTTAGCATGGTGCAGTTGAGATCCAAAGGCTCTACAGGGCAGATCTGCAAAGTTAATGGCCATAGACTGAAGCCGTTCTATGAGGGCTTTGATGGAAGGGACTTAGAGAGGGTAGCCTTGGACATGCCTAGCCAAAGACCTAAAAGAAAGGCGCTGCGTGGGAGGAACCCCACGGATTTCAATTACTTGCTTTTTATTGCTTTATGTTACTTAGTTTGTTTTCGTTAGATTCTCCAATTTCACTCCTAGCTTTCTCGGTTCTCTCAGGCTCTTCCGAGTGGTTGGAAGCTCAAAGGGACGTACCCATCTTTACGGCGTCTTACATTGGAAGGACACTCACCAAATCAGGGGAGTTTTCTGTTCCCCATTTTCTTTTATTGCTTAGAGTGTCCTATATAAATTGAATACACTGAGGACAATATGTGAATTAAGTGTGGGGGTGGGGGTTATTTGCATGATTTGGGATGCTTTGGGTATATGTTTGCTTTTTAGGGGTAAAATTTTGCAAATTGTTTTTGCAAAATTTGTGCTTAAATGTGGATCTTTGTCCGTTTGGACGATGTGTTAGCATGTTTTTTTATGAGCTTAAATGGTTGATGACGATGAGTTTGGATGCATGTATATCATGATTGAGTTTGATTGATAGCACTTAGAGTCGATTAGTGGAGTATATCGGTCAAAAGTAGACTATTGCTAATCTCTTGAACTAGCTATAACATCGTGAGACTTTGAGCGTACTAGACTAAACACTTATATTAGTCTCTAATTCATTTCTTGTGTGATTACGTTATGCCTAGTTATACACCTCTAGAACTTGATTTGTCTCTCCTTAAGACTACATTGTATTTACATGCTAATAAGTATGATAACGGCCATCGTTTGCTCATTCTGTCAACCCATTAGCCTTAAGCCTACCTTTATGTTATTACTACCCTTTACTTTGAGCCTTAGCCCATTCTTTTATCACCCACATCATAAACCAACGCAAACACGACTCACCCGACAACCACCAATGGAGTGTCTCGGTATCCCTATGTTCTTGGAAGTAGTACTTATATGTTGGGAATGAAAAAAATGAGAAAGGGAACAATGAGAAAAAGAACAAGAAAATTTTTTTCAAAAAGAAGAAAAAAAATCGATGAGAAAAATGTGTCATCAATAAAGAAATAAACTAAGACGACGAAAGTGATGATAAGGTTATTTATAAGCGTCTAATATTTATTCTCTGTCATCCAAAAGAAAATGTGCTTCAAAGATAAATATGAAAAGCCCTTTGTGGAAAGAAAGTTTCATGCTTGAATAACCCAGTCCTCCATTTGGTGTACGGTCCTTAACCACTCTTCCCCAAATATATCCCACCTTACCCAAAGCCTTAATTGTCATTACAACCCTTTAAAAAACCCTTTTTGATTTATTTGCATGTATGTTATCCAAGTAGTGGAGGGTGAGAGACTTTTCAAGCTTATGGTAGGTATATGCTAGTGTAGTGACATTTTGAGCGATATACTTTAACCCAAAGGAGTGAATTGAGTGTTGTTTTAATTTTCCTATTCGTGAGAGTTCATGAGATTATCTTGTGTCTACTTGATTGTGCTCATTAATTGATGCTAAGTTGCAAATCTTAAGCTCATGATATCCTATATGTGTTGACACTCTCGTTGGATTCGATTTTTATACCACGTGCTAACTTAAGTCATTGTCGGGACGGACAATGATCTAAGTGTGGGGGTATTTGATAAAAGCATGTTTGAACCTATTTTTATAATTGGTTCTGTGCATTTTATGAAGATTTTATGGCTAATAGACCCCCCTTAATTTTAGTTATTATTTGGTGTTTGATAGGTGCCAAAAAAGATGGATTTAAGAGAAACAGAGCATTAATTTCGAAATTATTACAAGGCTGTACAAATTTTCCAGAGAAATTTGAGGTTGGGCATAGTTTTCAAATGATCCAGACATGGGCATACAAATTCAAAAGCCGTGAAAATGAGGCATAGATATTTAAATATTTCTGCAAAAAGAGAAAAACGGGATTTCAGTCGATTTAAGGATTCGTTCGCGATTGGAGGTTGTTTGGAAACAAAAACGACCATGGCACGACTTCTCAGGCGGCCAAAACCGCGCCCCAAGCCGCGAGAGGCACTGTTCCACCCTCCATTTCGTATTTGAGCGGGTTTTCTAGTGTCCCAAGCCGCGCCCCGAGTCGCGGGCAACCTCAGGTCCGAGTTTTGCGACATTGTGGGCAGCTTTTCGAAGGGGTGGTATAAAAGTCGACGAAAACAGACGCTAAAGGGGGGGAATCGATTGGAAACGATTTTGGAGAGCCGTTTTTAGAACAAGAGACGATTTTTAGATTATTGGAGTCGATTTTGGAGACAAAAAATTCTAGGGTTCTTAAATTCTTCATCTCTTCTTATCGTTTTCCTTGTAAGTCTATTTCACTTCAATTAGGGAACATGAGTAGCTAATATTCCTTTTCTAGTGATGAGTTTGTAGACTATTTCGATTTTGGATGTGTTGAAACTCATTTTTGGCTTTAATTTCATATGATTTCAACTATGGAATCCTTGATTTCAATGTTCTTCATCTTTGGTTGGGTAAAATGAGTTGGTCCATCTTTTTATTCAATTTAAGTTTGAATTGTTAGATTCAGCTTTGAATCCGTAATTTTTTTTAGCTTCATCATAGTAGCAAATATTACTCCAATTAACGATTTTGTTGATTGACGGTAGTATAGGATTACATGATCTAATTTAAATGATTGGCTCCCGATTGTTGGTTAGATTTGGTATTTGTTTGCTCATAATACGATTAATAATTAGTTTTATGTTCGTGACAAAAACTGATTAATTAATTAGAGGCTAGTCGTTGAGTTTCTCGCGCTAGTCGCACTTTTAGAACAAATGCGACATTGAAGCATTTCGATGTTCAAGCCATTTTGGGTTTCATATGAGAAAAGGTTTGTTTAAATAAGTTAGTGATACACCACTATCCAAAGGAATGAATGGTTTACACTCATTGCTAGAATTGTTCATATTATTGTTTAACGATTTAATTAATTTCTGCACATTTGCGATATTCTTCAATCATCCAAACCCCTCTTTAATTGGTTCAACTGATTCATATATGAACCTACAGTTAATTAGTTTATATATGAAAGACAAAGGTTCATATATAAATCACAAAGGTTCATATATGAATTAGTTAAAAATAGTTCATATGTGAATTACATGGGTTCACATATGAGCAGATAGTTCATATGTGAATCACACAGGTTCATATATGAACTCGTCTTGTGTTTTTGTAAAAGTTACAAAACTGCCCTTCTATTTTTGGAACAACTGCAACTTTTGACAAGTCAAAGCCGCAACTTTTGACCAATTAAAGCTGATCTTGACCGAATAAATAGCCAAGATTACTTCTTTATTTCTCATATATTTAGCACTTCTCAAATGAACCTAAAGCTATATATATATATATATATATTATCTATTATCTATTACTATCTTAATATTGGTTTTAACCAATTTTCTTAATTACAACTCTTGAAACATGATGTATAATAATTTCAAGCACACAATTGAAAAATCTCTTAAGTGCAAGTTATAAGGCATGGTGTACAACAACTTAAACCACACAAAAACCGGTCTATACCCAAGAGAGAAACTGAACCCCTTTGCTTTTTCCCATCGATCCCTTCTCCTTCTAATTTCACGTTTCTCTCTGATCTAAAACGTGTTTCGATAGCTTCCAACAATACTTTATTCTTTAATCGCTAAAATGGAAGATGTGGCTCCCAAGACGACGACCCAAATTGCATATATATACGACCCTAAGTTTTGATTTCTCGACAGCTTCTTCAAACCCCTTACAAATTTCTGGAGGTATGCTAACGTTTTTAATTGCGATTTAGTCTTGTGCTTTTAAATATTCACTAATTAGGTGGATCAAGTTTGGGATTTTGATCCATTTGATGTGTTTATTTTAGTCTTTTTGTGTTCTTTGCTCGAAGAAATTTTGTGTTTTTTTGTTTCATAGGTGGTTTGTGAGGATGGTGGTCTGAATAAGTCTTTGTATTCCAATTAGGTTTTTAACGAAAGAAAATTTTGGTTGGGTGTTGCTGCTACCTATATATATAGGTGTGTGTGTGTGTCACGGATGCTCCTCCCTTCAATTGTAAATCTCTTTAGGTTTTTGAATTTTTCATGTCACAGAATGGTGCAAAAAATCTTTAGGTTTTTATGTCTCTATTATAGAGAGAGAAAGAAAACAAACAGATAGAGAGAGTTAGAGAGAGAAAAGCATCATATAATTCAAATTTCGTGAATTGAATTTGTTGGATTACTAATAAAAGTGGGATTATATTCAAAATGGGTTCATCATCTCTATCAACAACACCATTTCTGAATATAGAAATCAAACCCATCTTCAAGATATTTCTCCACCATTGGTAAACTAAATCTAATTTGTATCCATTTTCTTGTCTACGATATTCTATTTAAATGGACTAAATATATCATAGTGCTTCAAGTTTTTACTGATTTTTATTGGGTTTTCATTCATTATCGACTTTTTAGTTTTATTTTCTTTACTTTTGATGTATAATAGATTAATAGTGCCATCTTTTATCCAAATTAATAGTGATTTTTTTTCATTATCGACTTCTTAGTTCTGTTTTCGTTTTGTTTCAAATTTATGGTGATTTTTATTGGGTTTTTGTATATGTTTTTTTATTTGATCCATATCAGATTTAGAATTTCAAAAGTAGTATAATTGATCTTGAAACAGAAAATGTGATTTTTTTGCTGTTTGGTTGATCCGGTCGTGGTTGAGTATTGAGTGAAAGTCTAACAATCTTGTGCTTTATTAACCTTTTGCAAATGTGATTCCAACAAGTATAATTGTTGAACAATTTTTCTTTATGGTTGGTGGGGAAATAATTGTTGAACTGCCTAAGTACCACCATCTCAACATGACAAGACAGAGAACATCCATATATCATGTACAAGCATAACATATGTTCCATCTATGGATCTATCGCCAACCAATTGATGTTGGATTTATCATAAGATTTGGTATGAGTGATGAGTGATGAACATTTCTTAAGAGTTAAAGACCAACATGCTTCTTTGGATAACCAATATGGAAGTTATTTGAATAGAGTAATTATCAAGTTGGGATTTAGAGTGCAAAACAGTCCACCATTTCAAAGAAAAATGCAGAAACATAATGAGAAAGTGAAGTGAGACGCCTACATAGGACTATAAGACTGGTCATTTGGATAAATGACCTTAAATGACTTTCCAATTAGGTCCATGACCTTCTAATTTTATTTAGTTCATTGACCATCATTTGACCTGCCAATTTAAAAAACTAGAAATATACTAGAGGGTCATTCTGCAAAATAAGCTTTTGGATAAGGTTATTAAGCTAAATAGCCAATAAAGAACACACACAAATTGGTTTTTTAAATACAAACAGCTATTGCACTAGCAGCAAGTCCTGTTCTCTCCCTTGGACCCTTCTGATAGTAATTTCTGAGGATAAGATTGTTGCATAATACCAAATGATAAGGGAGTACGAATCAAGCAACTCACAAAAACCATCCTATTCCACAGCCAATAAAATGATAAGAAAAATCATTGGTTGATGCAGCAAGGTCAATTAAGTAACCATGGTTAGTTTGTTATGGTTGTTTATGTAATGGTAAACAACTTCTTTGTTGGTTTTTTAATTTTATTTTATTTTGTGTACTGTTTTTTATGACGACCACCAAAGTTATGGTGGTTGAACCACATTTTTTAGGTTTGGTAGGAGGGCAAGCAAGATATCAAAACTGCTCCCGGCTTCCAGCTTGTAACAACCCAACTCAAGAAATAAAGCATAAACAACAATAATTAAATAATTCGTCGGAACGGCCTCAAACATATCATCTTGATACAATTTTTACAACAGAAGGTTGGCGGAAACAACCTATTACACAGCTGAGACTTCTAGAATACTAAGTTGGGCTTACTAAATAAAATAACCTCCTTCTAGACCCAAGCTTCAAGTTCGTGCCTACCTCTTGCCCTTACTTGAGCCTTCTACTAGTGCTTTCCTGAAAATGGTTAAGTTTTTGAAAATGCGAGGGTTAGACCATGAAATCTAGTGAGCTCCCTCAAAACAACAGTTATCAAAACATATTTAAACAGTTCATAACTTTCAAAAACAACTTTGAATAAACTTTCACGTAACTTCACACTCGTAAATGGCACACTGAAGTCGCTCGGAAGTGACAACGTGTCCGTCTCACACTGCCTTACTGGGTCACTCCTCCCATGGCATAAGCAGGTCACTCCTCCGGGTATGAGCTGACGGGCCACACCCCCTGACTTAGCCAATTTACGTTTAACCACAATGTATGCATACATCTCATATAAACTTTCAAACAAGTAAAATCATGTGAATAAACATGGAATTTCTTCTCATTTACTTACTTTGGAAAACACGTTTAAAACACGTATCTTTAGTTAGAAAAACTCACCTGTCGCCTTAGCAAATTACTTCTCACGAAAGCTTCGGTTTTTAGGGGGGAAACCACCTAAGATAATAACAGAATACAAATCGTAAGTCTTAAGTCAACCTTTCTCCCTTCTAAACAGATTCTCACTCTTGACTAATACCACCGAATCCAAAACCGTAGTTCCGGACTCCATAATCCGAATCCAAATCCGGATTCCGGTCTCAACGACGCTCCGGGCTCCAATTCCGGGTCCGGTCCCATTCCGGATCCCGGTACACCCGGTTTCGGTCCCATTCTGGATCCCGGTACACCCGGTTCCGGTCCTAACCAGGTTCCAGATCCAAGTGAGTTCCGACCTCATTCCGGATCCGCTTCTAATCCGAACTCAAAACCCCGAACTCCACCCCATACCGGATCCATTCCGGATTCCGGTCTTATACCGGATCCATTCCGGATTCCGGTCTTATACCGGATCCACAATAATAAAATTCCGGAAAAGGGCATGACATCGGTAATCGGCTTCTACCGTACACATCTAAAGCACAGTCTTCTCAAATCAAATAAACCCTTACGCGAGATTACATCCACAAGGCATAACATACTACAACACTAACACAAATAAGCAGCTCATTCTTTCAAATATTACCCAGAAATCCCAATTTCTCCAAAATCTCAATTATCCAAAACTAAATTGATAGAAGCTGAGAAGGAATTGAGTTCAGATCATTACCTTGAGTTGATTGCTTTGAAAACCTTCTCCTATTCTTCAAAATTGCAGAATGTTGCTCGTTTCTCCTTCTCTACTCTCACTCCCAAGCCGCCAAGGAAAAATAATACCCTTCTAGGGTTTTGTGCCCACTTTGAGGGTTTTTATACCTTCCCTCTATTTACACTTTGGTCCACAAGAAATCGGATTTCACTCTGTGGCCCACTATCAATGGTTTCTTTACACTACAACCTACACTTCTATAAATAAAAACTTGGTTATTACAATACCTCCCCCTCAAAAGAATTCCGTCCTCAGAATTCCATTGACGAAAAGCTGAGGGTACTTGGACCTCATGTCCGTTTCAACCTCCCAAGTTTCCTCTTGTCCTTTAAGAAACTGCCACTGAACTTTTACCAGTCTGATCTCTTGTTCCTTAACTTACGAATCTTACTGTCCACAATCTCAATGGTTCCTCTACGTAAGTCAACCTCTCACCAATATTGATATCATCCAATGGTACTGCCACCTCTGTCTCAGCCAAACGCCTTTTTAAATTCGAAACATGGAACCCTTGGTGCACTCTATTTAATTCTTCTGGTAACTCCAACTTGTAAGCTACTGCCCTTACTCGTTTGATAATGACGAAGGTCAACTCCTTATCGCCTGTATTCCTTGCAAGGTCGCCATCATCTCAACTTCCAACATTTTCTCTCCATAATAGAGACGTGCATCACACTATGAGTTCTTCCAAAATCTCATCGGGCACCACAAGATCGTACACTATCTATCCAACTCGGTTGTCCCAAACCGTTTTGATGGAAAACATAACCGTACTCCATACTTTGGAACCGCCCTCGGTGAGTCACAACTTTGCTATGCCGTGCCATCTTGTACCATATACTTGCAACCTCTCTGATCACTATACTCGCTTAAATACCATCTAAAACATCTAGACGCGATATTGTTCGCTTCCGTCCACACACCTGGACTCGCGGTTCTAAAACGCGTCTAATCAAGGTTTTCGCCTACAACTTCACTTTCTTAAAAGGAGGAACTTCACGGAATTCCTTGCTACTATATCGTGAATCTTTTACCAGGAAACATTCAATCACTTGCCAACTTGGCACAAAGCCAACCTTGAATATTCCAATAAACTCTCAGTTCAGAGTTCCCTCACCGAATAACATGCAATTCTAGATTACTTCCTTAATACGACTTATTTCCTACTTAAATAGTATTTCCCTTCCCTGAATCACATCGATTACAATTCATTAACGCTAACCAACACATACGTCCTCATCACATCAATACTCCATACTTATACATAGCTAACAGTAGAAAATCTCCACAATCCACCATCCGACGTGTCCACCAAACCGAGATAACACATTCAAGTTCCCGTTGCATCCCACAATCGTCCAACCATAAACGAAATAAATTCAGGTTCCACTCGGTCAACAAGGAGTGACCAGGCTCACACGAAACTACTCTCATCAACTTAGTACTGAACGACAAGTTTACTTGAAACATTTCTCACAAAACACCAAGTCAAATCCAATGGTCCTTCATTCTGAGTACTACATTCAACTACCCCTTCCTCTTCCTTCGCGAAACATAAAACATGTTTTCGACTAACGGCTCAATAGAAGGTGCACGCTTTCGACCAGTCGCATAAGTGGGTTTTCCATCGTCCTTGAATCATAACACACACAATTCCCCTTTGTCAACACTTACCGGGAATCCCTATACCCACCAATGACAATCTATACACACACTACTCCACACTTTCGGTGTCACTTTCCAACCTTCCTACTTTCAAACTACTCAATTATTCTGACATCTCTTTCCACCTTCTTACGTTAACATGGAGCACCGCCCACTAAACATTACTTGCCTCTTTTTTTGACCTTTTCTACAAGTGCCGACACACTTCCTCATTACTATACATAACCAAACGGTTTCACTAAGATTTTAACTTGAGGTATCCAACCAAGTCATCCTAAAATGTCACCGGTAATCGAAGCCACTACACGCTTCTTGCTCTCCAAACTGATACCTTCTCAGGTAGCTCTTTCGTACACAAGAAACAATTCACACCCCTTAAAGATTTCGCCTTTACCACACCGCATCACAAGCTAGCCAATTCAACATCTTTAAACTTTCCATGATCCTAAAGATATTCACACCCAACGACTCACACAACCAAAAATACTTGGCTCCTCATTTGGGTAACCACCCACTACCGCTCTGACATTTTATTCCGAGAATAGCCGTATCATAACGCCAACTTACAAACCATGTGTCCCAACAACTTCATTAACAATTTGTACACCTCATCCAAAATCCCCGAAAAGGCTTCCATCTGATGCTTCCTCTTTTAACAATACGTTACCACAACACTGGCAGGCACATTTATCTTGGCAAAAGATGCCACTAACTTATCCATACATTCTCCACCCACAACAACACACCATAAACTAGGTTCTCACGGTCATTTATACACAAAAATCAAACTTTCCTTCATATTCACCCACATAAAACCAAGTCTATCTCATGACTTTATATTTCCCGAATCTAAATGAACCACAACTCACGATTCCCAAATTTACTCAAGCATATTCGTTTCTTACTGGTTCTTTGCGAACTAACAACCATTACATAAGACAGGACACATTCCCTTGCAGACCGATATAATCTATGCACCCACTTCGCTAGTGTTAAATGCCTCATCCTTTTACGAACTGTCCAAATCTCGCAGGTAAAACACTCACCCGATTAGCAATCTTCCACATTCTTAACGCCCACACGAGGTGTTCCATCATCAAATATACACCTTTTCCTTGAATGACTTCCCACATTTACCCATACCATGGTAATTCTCTCAAATTTCAACCTCTTGTCAACGCCTTCGGCTCCAGGCACTTTAAATAGTTGTTGACTTAAACATTAATAGTCGTCCTGATGATGCATTCTTAACCTTTCCGTCAACAAGGGTTCCCAACAAAACCTAACCCTTCCAACATATCACAATCAACTTCAGGTTCCGTCATCCTCACCTGAAGGGGAAAGTTTCAAGACTTACCCTTGCAGTATCAATATTACAAGACAAACCCCAGACTCATGTCCGACGCTGAAGACATTTCATTTATGCCTCTCAACACTACTCATAACGAGTTGCTAATATCAGCATCTTGATGACTTCAAGTCCTTCCTCCAGTAAACCATACCAACGTCCAACGTCCATTTATGACCTTCCACCATTCAAGATTACAAGCTACCTTAAAATAAACCATACCAACGTCCATTTATGACCTTCCACCATTCACTTCTCTACCTTAATGTGAATATCAAGATCATAAGACACTCGCAACTGGTGTGACCGACACATCACCACTCTCAAAACATTTCCTTATCCGGAAATACGACAATATCCACGACCTAGTGAGTTCATAGCCTTCATGCATGACGACACGATAATTTAAATCATTTCTCACCTTTTATGTTTAAAAATAAAACAACATTTGAAAACAACTTGGGTACCCATGGCCCCAACACTCTCATAACTCAAATGCCTTGTACAACGGTTTATTGAAAATACTCTACACTACAACCTACTCTCATAACTAATTAAAACTCAAATGCCTTGTAAATACTCTTATTTAATTATTGTTGGTCCACAAGAAATCGGATTTCACTCTCTGGCCCACTATCAATGGTTTCTTTACACTACAACCTACACTTTTATAAATAAAAACTTGGTTATTACACAGCTTGAGTTCTGTTCGGTCCTTTAAAACTAGGTAGAACCTCATCTCAATAATGCGATTTTCATGCAAGATATCTATACTGCTCCACGCTGTCGACTTCACTTTGTTCAGTTCTTTAAAACTACGTAGAACCTTATCCCTATATTGGGATTTTCATAAATTATTTTTGAATCCGAGAGGCTATTTAAAATCCTTTTAATTGTGTGTACGATTTGATATCCTGAATCCTCTACATTTGTTGACAATTACATACATGTATTACAAGTATATGTGTGTATACTTACAAGTTTAATACCAAGCAAATATAGGAAGAAGTTAAATTATTATTCAAATATTTAATATATATGTGTGTATGTGTAGGATACCGAATCAGAATAGCAGCAAACAAAGATTATCATTTTAGCTGTCGAAAGATCTAAATCTAAAACAAAAGTAGGTTGGTACCCATATTTCCAACTAGATGAACTTTGAAACAAGAGGACTGCAAATGATTCAGCAGTCTGAGACATAAAATAAAACTAGAAGCACCACTATTAAGTTGATGGGGCTTTCATGAGATATTGATTTTGAAACAATTCATACTCTTTAAATCCAATAAATCTAAAAATGTCAGAGAGAACTAATTGTATGACATTTTTTAAGCATCTAGCTGCCATTAAGTTTTAATCTCTTCTTTACTTGCCCCCTTTGCTATATATATAGAATGTCAAAAGCTTTCTACAATACACACCTATATATATATATATGTGTGTATAGTAGAAAGCTTTTGACATTCAAATGTTAGAACTTGTTGTAACATGGGTGCAGACTAAGGGGTCGTTTACAAAACGCTTACCCGGGTAATTTCTTACCAAGTCACATTAGCTTACCGGAAGAATATGGCAAGGACTAAGAATCTTATCCGGTAAGAGCGGAAGCAAGGACCGAGAGTCTTACCTGGTAAGTGAGTGCGACGGCTCTTACCACGGTTAGCGCTTACCGGCTAAATTGTTGCATAAGATGCCATTTTGGTGGACAAAAATCTTACCGGGAAGTAAGTGATGGTGTTGAATTTTACCGGTAAGCACTTACCCGGGTAAGTGATTAGGTAAACGACCCCTAAGTTGATGGGTCAGAACTAAAGATATGACTGATTCATCCAAGATAAATCCATCACGTTAAACTAAAAATTAAGATTGGTGTTTTTGTTCATTATCTCTTTTGTTTCTGCCAACTTTTATCTTCATCATTGGAGGGGTTGGTTGCAACAAGTAGCATGGTTGTAGAACCGATATAAGAGTCATTTCGAGAGCTTGCTGATAATTACAGCTTTTTACTTTCTTACGTGAAAACTTTTCTTATATGTACTTGACTGATAAGAGCAAGTTGGATTCTCAACCATAGCTCTTAATCCACGTTATTCCTGACAAGACCAACAACACCAGTGGTATGTCAGTCTGATTTCTTAAATTGCATGCATTGTTTAGATTTCTCCCCTCTTGTGTTTCTTATAACATACATGTGTTTAGCTATAGTTTTCATAATTTTAAGATTGGGACACATAATTAGAGATTTAAGTCAAGTTATATGTACAGATTGGGACATGGAAAAGTTATTCTATATATTTATCTAAATTATTTGTATTTCAAGTACAAGTTATTCTGTATATAAGTTTTGTAGTTTATAGTTTATTAATTATCTCTTAGAGTAAAATTACGATGTACAACTTATAGTAGTTTATTGTTTATTATGTATTCCATGAGATTTGGAGTTTGCTCATAAATGTAGCCATAGGATCACTATACACAGCTTCTTGGACTCAAAATGCTGCACATTGACCATTGTTTCCTGTTAAGAAAACCATCTTTTAGTTATTTTCTTTCAACTTGCTATTATCTTTTAAATATATATACATGTTGTCTAATATTTTTATTTTATTTAATATAAGTATATATTTATATATTTCAAATAGAATCTGATTAGTGTAATAAACTTGTAGAAAATGGACTTTCCGTATGATGTTGATGATTTTTCATCGCTAAACGATGTACATTTTCAATGGAGCTTGACAAGTCGCTCAAAACTGAACAACATTCTGGATATGCAGATGAACATTATTTACAAATGATTGTATTTCTTTGTTCAGTCAAGAATTTCAAGTTTTGTAATGAGTTCCGGGTATATAGGTTTAGAAGCCCAATACGTGTGCAATTATTTTTCCATTCGATCTTGCTAACACACTGTAACACCCGTAAATTTCGAATCAATGTGAAACCGACCTTTTAAGAAAAATATGAAAAATAGGATTTTGATCTAAATCTTAGATTTTATGGTCTTGTTGGATGAGGAATTCAAATACGAGTCCAACGGTCCTTTCCGGAACGAAATCGGAGCTAAAACGAGAAAGTTATGGCCAAAACGAATTTCGGTACACTTTGAGCTATTGTGCCCGGCGATAGTGACACTGTCACAATCACCGTGTCACTATCGCCCGTAATGTACCGAGGGTTGGGGGACGCGGGCGATTGTGCCCTGGCGATAGTGACACTGTCACTATCGCCGTGTCACTTTAGCCGACGGATTCCAGGGTGTTTTAAACCCTTTTCTTCTTCTTTCTTCTTCATTTGCATTACCACTCTCAAACTCTCTCATCTCTCTCTCTAAAAATCGTTTCTCTCTTAAGAAACCCTAAAACCTCCCCTCTCCTCCCCATCTTCTTCACCAAATCATCACCACCACCATGGTTGGAAAACATTAACACCTTCAATATATCGTCCTCTTCATCTTCTCCACAAATTTCTAGGGTTTTTACCCAACCCTTTCCACTCCTTTTGAAGATTAGGAGTTGTGGTGCATCTTAGAGGTTATAGAGACATTTTGGGTTGATTCAAGTATGGTTAAGGTAAATCTCCCCTTCTCTTCATTTTGAAGTTAGGGTTTTGGCTAAGTGAATATTGTTGGTATAAATTGATTTGATGATGATTCCTTGTGGTTAGACTTTAGTATTAATAGCTGGAAATTCATAAATCTAGGTTTTAGAAGTTTTGGCTTGAGGATGCAAACTTCATCAAGGGAGCTTATGTTTGGAGAACTCTAGATTTAGCTTAAATCTAGCGAGGTGAGTTCAAGTTACTTTACGAAAACTTTGTACATGCCAAAATGATATTTTCCAAATATTTGTGTGTTTCACTTGAAAATTTATGTGATTGAATTATTTGAATGGTTAACTCTTTTGAAGTGTTTATCTTCATAAATGTGTAAAACACCCATATTTGGGGCTTTTGAATATTTGATGGTTAAAAACCATAATGTGTCTTTAAAAGTCTAATTACTCAGAATGAAGATTATTTGATGGTTTAATAAAGTTTGTGTAAATGATTTTAATAAACCATTTGTGAAATGCACTTTTAGTGTTATGGGTAATTTGAGAATATTAAGGGTGTGAGTCCTCTTTGGAAATGAGGGTTATCCCGATCCAAGATTTTATTTCGGGTTTGCATGGATTTGAAGTACTTACCTGCAACCGGTGTGTGTTGTTGTACTTAATGACATTTTATGACTTTTATGAATTATCTTTCGAATTGGTTGAGCTTGTGGCTCAGTATTGGGTTTTATTACGACTTGAGAACAAGTGCCCGTGTCGATAGCATCAGAGTTGAGTTTTGATTTATGATTTATGTTATTTGGGAATTGCATGTTTAATTGCATTTGTTTATATGTTTGGAGTCGTGTAATGTGTTAGACCTTGTTAGCCATGGATCCATAGGCATAGTAATGGCAATAGATCTGGAGTGATTGAGTCATGTAGCACAGGATAGGCATCAGGATCCGTGATAAGTAAGGCGTGGGCCTATATGGTCGGGCGTCGTCTCATGGGCAGTAAGGTGTAATCCCAATGTGCTGTTGTGGATTTGGAGTGACCCAACGTATAGACCTGGAGTGGTTGAAGTTGGGGAACTCCCTAGTCTCGCGGGCAATAGACCTGGAGTGATTGAGCCTAGTTTACGAGATTAGCCACGTGGGTGTTTTTATTACATAGTAAGTGACCCACTTTGGTGTTCCGTCACGTGCGATGTATACGGGTCTCCCCCGTCACCGAAAGGTGTTGTTTTGGGTATTTGTTACTACTCATGTTTTCGGTGATGTGTTCTATTTATATGGATTGTTTTCCATGGTACATAAGTTGTGGTTTATATCTCATCCGTGTATGATGTTTTGGGTATTTATGTTATCTCCACCTTCAACGGATACGAGTCTTCCCCGTTTATGGTATTTGATCCTTATTACCTTTTACGGTCGCATTAGTATCGCTTCGTATTGTGTTTTAATAAAGAGTTGTATTTAATGGATGGTTTCCATGTTTTACGGGTTGAGTATGTATTGTCAACCATATTTGAAGGTTTTGCTTAAACTAAACTTATTCACGTATTTGAGTGAGTTGGAAATGTAATTCATTTTGGAAAACGTATTATACCGATCGGGAACTTTTCCATGAAAATGTGTGAGTTGGAAAATGGATGATTTACGATTAAGGTAAACTCTTTTGAAATCATGACTAAACTATTACTCATTTGAATTATGCTTTTTATAGTCATGATAAAATGCTTGAACTCACTAGGCGTAAGCCTAACCCTTTTTATTTGTCGGCATGTGCAACAGGCTCAGGTTGGGGTAGCTCTAACTACAATGTGAAGTGGAGAGTGCTAGTAAAGTGCACGAGAGTTGAATTGTTTAGTGAAGTCTTCCGCATGTATTTTGAATTTAGCAAATTATATTATGTTAAGTAACACCCGTCGTAAGTTTAGTTGTGGATATTATATTGTTCAAACTCTGAGGTAGTTTCGAGAATAAATTGTAGAAATGATTTTATCTACTTTTGGCTAATTTATTGAAATTAAAGTTAGTTGCTCGTTCCAAAATTGAGGGTGTTACAAGTTGGTATCAGAGCATAAGTTTGAGAGATTTAGGTGTTGATTTTGGATACCTAGACTCAAACTAGCGTTTGTTTAAGTAATGAGAGTGAAATTCACCTTTAGGCACTTTAAGATAGGATGTTTCGAGGTCAATGGATGTTGTTAGAAACGAGAATCACGTCGAGAGTAACAAGGATAATCATGTACGGTGCATTCATAGTGACACCTGGCCAGTGTCATGGTGAACCTACTAGTTACATGTGCGTACTTGAATTACTTTAGTATGATGATCGTTGGGGTTGTGAAGGAGGTTCTAAACTAGTTGTCGTTGGAATAGATGGACGATTCTAGTATTAGTCACTTGGAGTGACGATAAGCATGATATTTGCTTTAAGTAGACCGTTTCGGGTCGAGATTGATGGTTGGATTAGAACCATAGGCCTAATGAGCCGATTTTGATTTGAGGAAAAACCGTAAAGTTAATTGATGTAATTCTCAACTTACCTTAAGAGGTTAAAACATCCGGATGACAATAGTGGACCGGAGGGATTTGGAGGGGTATGAGTTGAGACGTTGAATGCCGACTAAGTCATGCATAAAGTTTAAATTGAAAATAAATTGCATTAATTATTTCGTGTGTTTTGAATCCATATATGGATCGTGTTACAATTTTGGGAAATGTTTAGCACGCACAAAATATTTTAAATTATTGGTTTTGAACATGCACGAAAGTATTCTATTTCGGGAGTTGTGAGCCCCGTCGGAACTTGTTCCGTTTTATCATTGTCCAACGTTATTTTAGGATACAGTGATATCCATGTTTTATGATGTTTAAGATGTTAGGCAAGTGACTACGGCTTATAACTTTAACATTGGATCTCCTCCACATATATTAGAGTTTGGACGGAAAGTTATCTTCCAGTACGTCTATGTAAAGTTATTTTGGAGAACTTGTTTAATGTGAATTGTTACACAATGTTGTTTATGTGGTTTTACCATAGAAGGGATTTTGGATTTTGGCATTTTAGCCATGATTTTGCTTAATGCAATTTAACTTTGGGAGCACAATGTTTGGTGCTATTTTGTTGACTTTGAGTCATTGAGTTCGTGGAATTTCATGGAGTTTTATTGTACGACGTTTTGTGTCGTGTGGGTACAATTTTACAATGTGCATACGCTATTTGCTTATGTGAAAATTTTACGAGTTAAGTTGGACATTTGGTCTCACTCGAGTTTTGTTGAGTAAAGTTAATTTTATGCCATAAGGCGACTAAAAAGAGATGAGTTTGGAACTCTAGTGTCGCGTAACTTTTCTTTCAAAAGGTTTGTGTTATTAAGTATTTCATTGCAAATGATTTAGTGTATGGATTGGTTTATACATGACTTAAGTGATGCATGAAAGAATATTTTGGTAACATTTCATAATGATTTACTTGGTGCGCTTTTGGTCAGTTAAACGTTTTATTATCATTTCATGAAAATACGTTATATCAACTTAGGGGTATGCATAGCTTGGTAACCATTATTTCTCGTCACTTGTTGAACGAATCGTGAGTTAAATTATTTTATTAACTCATTGTGCAACTGATGACCATTCGGTCAAAGGGTGTTTTGGTGTTGTGGAAATTATGCATAGTTGCATTATTGTACATTTTGAAAACACAAATGTGTTAGCCATTGACATTAGTCAATTTTGATTTTGCCAAGTGTTTTGGAAAATGGAAAACCTTTGGTTTGGAAGAAATGTGTACTTGGAGTATTTTTGACAAATACATCTTAAGCATCTACGTTTTGACATTTTGTGTCCCAAATACGAAACCTTGAGGAAATGCTTCGTGACGAAGATTTTAGAAAATTGTTGCATAAAACTATGGTGCATGTAACTTCTTATGTTTTGAACATTGACGCGCACCGTTGGTACAACTTGGAATTTGAAAATAAGTTGAACCTTTTGATGTCAACCAATTATTAACACTTATTTCCTCATATGTTTTAGAAAAACGCATTGTTGTGTGCAAGTTTGAGAAAGACGTTTTATTTAAACGTCATTATAGGACCGGATGAGATATTGTGGAGAAATTGATTTAAAGAGCTTCCTCTTTTGGAAATTTGGTTGCGAACCGTTTGATGCATGTCTTTTCGTTTCAAGAAAATTTCTAATGGGAGTGTTACAAGCTTGCATGCCTACCCCAATTTGTGGTTTTGTGATGTTTTAGTCGATATTTTCAAATGATGGAAATGTATGGGCTTTGTTTTAAATATGAAATTTATACAAGTCATTTTGTGTTGACTAAAGTGTACGTGCAAACCGTTTCATCATTTAGTATAAGAAACTGACGTGTGCAAAATTTTGTTGGTGATCCATGTTTCATGTCGTTTTATGGTTGGCAAGGGAATGTTGGAGTCAAATGTCATTTGGATCGCTTTTGAAATACGTGCACACCTTGTGTTGCACCCGTTTTAGGTCGAGTTGTCACTTTACATGCATCTCATGAGTCAATCCATACTAGAACCGTGGCGGTTCGTTTTTAAAGAAATTTTTTATTACGCTTTTGCGTTTTGTGGGTAAACTGAACTACAATGAAATGATTTTCAATATGATTTTCATATATGGGACGAGCGTGTCCAGTTTTACGTAACTACCGACTGATAAGTAGTAGTTTTATGCGTACGGTGTATTCGATATGAAAATCTTAGTATTGAAAATATTTTGTGAATGGTTTTGATTTATTGACATATTTATTGAAAAACACACTCGAAAACCTTGAACTCGTTAGGAACTTGGAAAGAGTAAGTAACCCCGTCTAGGGTAAGTGCGTGTAGCACTTCGACGGTTGAAGGTTGGGTATTCTACGCGTGTTGGAACTATAGGTCGAATGATATCGGTAGCGAAGTCAATGAGTTTGTGGTAATTGGAGGGTTAAACTTGCGGTAACACATTTCGAGGTTGGTATAGCCGTTTCGTGACAACCTTAGTTTGGTGGAAACCGTTAGCGTATTCGGAGGGTGGCGTCCGATTTAAACGAAATATTGGTAATGGTAGTGGTAACCTTAAGATGCTCAATTGTGATGAGCGGTTTTGGTGGAATAACCTTCGTGTGTGGTTAATGAACCTGACAGATGAAGATTAATGTTGAGGTGGATTTTGGGCCTATTAGAACTCGTCGGAGTTAATCGACAGTTAATGATAGGAACGATCGGAATTGATGATTCTGTTGAGTTCGTCGGTGAACTACTTTGGAGTGGTTAGAACTTGAAACTGAAATAGAGGTGTATGGAACATCTAAGGTTGGGAGACAACCGAAGTCGTCTAAACTAGGAGTTATTCTAGTGGTTAGAATGTTCTTTCGAACATAAGTAACATGTACTTGAAGGGGTGTTGTTGGTAAGAAATTGTTCGAGGAATTGTCTTTATAGACTATGTGGGGGAATTTAACGTCGGTTAAGAATTGATGAAGTATGGTTGACATTGAGTCGGTTAGCCTTGAGTTGTAAAGAATGTAGATTTCGAGGACGAAATCATCCTAAGGTTGGGAGGATTGTAACACCCGTAAATTTCGAATCAGTGTGAAACCGACCTTTTAAGAAAAATATGAAAAATAGGATTTTGATCTAAATCTTATATTTTATGGTCTTGTTGGATGAGGAATTCAAATACGAGTCCAACGGTCCTTTCCGAAACAAAATCGGAGCTAAAACGAGAAAGTTATGGCCAAAACGAATATCAGTACACTTTGAGCTATTGTGCCCGGCGATATTGACACTGTCACAATCGCCATGTCACTATCGCCCATAATGTACCGAGAGTTGGGGGACGCGGGCGATTGTGCCCTGGCGATAGTGACACTAACACTATCGCCGTGTCACTTTAGCCGACGGATTCCAGGGTGTTTTAAACCCTTTTCTTCTTCTTTCTTCTTCATTTGCATTACCACTCTCAAACTCTCTCATCTCTCTCTAAAAATTGTTTCTCTCTTAAGAAACCCTAAAACCTCCCCTCTCCTCCCCATCTTCTTCACCAAATCATCACCACCACCATGATTGGAAAACATTAACACCTTCAAGATATCGTCCTCTTCATCTTCTCCACAAATTTCTAGGGTTTTTACCCAACCCTTTCCACTCCTTTTGAAGATTAGGAGTTGTGGTGCATCTTAGAGGTTGTAGAGACATTTTGGGTTGATTCAAGTATGGTTAAGGTAAATCTCCCCTTCTCTTCATTTTGAAGTTAGGGTTTTGGCTAAGTGAATATTGTTGGTATAAATTGATTTGATGATGATTCCTTGTGGTTAGACTTTAGTATTAATAGTTGGAAATTCATAAATCTAGTTTTTGGAAGTTTTGGCTTGAGGATGCAAACTTCATCAAGGGAGCTTACGTTTGGAGAACTCTAGATTTAGCTTAAATCTAGCGAGGTGAGTTCAAGTTACTTTACGAAAACTTTGTACATGCCAAAATGATATTTTCCAAATATTTGTGTGTTTCACTTGAAAATTTATGTGATTGAATTATTTGAATGGTTAACTCTTTTGAAGTGTTTATCTTCATAAATGTGTAAAACACCCATATTTGGGGCTTTTGAATATTTGATGGTTAAAAACCATAATGTGTCTTTAAAAGTCTAATTACTCAGAATGAAGATTATTTGATGCTTTAATAAAGTTTGTGTAAATGATTTTAATAAACCATTTGTGAAATGCACTTTTAGTGTTATGGGTAATTTGAGAATATTAAGGGTGTGAGTCCTCTTTGGAAATGAGGGTTATCCCGATCCAAGATTTTATTTCGGGTTTGCATGGATTTGAAGTACTTACCTGCAACCGGTGTGTGTTGTTGTACTTAATGACATTTTATGACTTTTATGAATTATCTTTCGAATTGGTTGAGCTTGTGGCTCAGTATTGGGTTTTATTACGACTTGAGAACAAGTGCCCGTGTCGATAGCATCAGAGTTGAGTTTTGATTTATGATTTATGTTATTTGGGAATTGCATGTTTAATTGCATTTGTTTATATGTTTGGAGTCGTGTAATGTGTTAGACCTTGTTAGCCATGGATCCATAGGCATAGTAATGGCAATAGATCTGGAGTGATTGAGTCATGTAGCACAGGATAGGCATCAGGATCCGTGATAAGTAAGGCGTGGGCCTATATGGTCGGGCGTCGTCTCATGGGCAGTAAGGTGTAATCCCAATGTGCTGTTGTGGATTTGGAGTGACCCAACGTATAGACCTGGAGTGGTTGAAGTTGGGGAACTCCCTAGTCTCGCGGGCAATAGACCTGGAGTGATTGAGCCTAGTTTACGAGATTAGCCACGTGGGTGTTTTTATTACATAGTAAGTGACCCACTTTGGTGTTCCGTCACGTGCGATGTATACGGGTCTCCCCCGTCACCGAAAGGTGTTGTTTTGGGTATTTGTTACTACTCATGTTTTCGGTGATGTGTTCTATTTATATGGATTGTTTTCCATGGTACATAAGTTGTGGTTTATATCTCATCCGTGTATGATGTTTTGGGTATTTATGTTATCTCCACCTTCAACGGATACGAGTCTTCCCCGTTTATGGTATTTGATCCTTATTACCTTTTACGGTCGCATTAGTATCGCTTCGTATTGTGTTTTAATAAAGAGTTGTATTTAATGGATGGTTTCCATGTTTTACGGGTTGAGTATGTATTGTCAACCATATTTGAAGGTTTTGCTTAAACTAAACTTATTCACGTATTTTAGTGAGTTGGAAATGTAATTCATTTTGGAAAACGTATTATACCGATCGGGAACTTTTCCATGAAAATGTGTGAGTTGGAAAATGGATGATTTACGATTAAGGTAAACTCTTTTGAAATCATGACTAAACTATTACTCATTTGAATTATGCTTTTTATAGTCATGATAAAATGCTTGAACTCACTAGGCGTAAGCCTAACCCTTTTTATTTGTCGGCATGTGCAACAGGCTCAGGTTGGGGTAGCTCTAACTACATTGTGAAGTGGAGAGTGCTAGTAAAGTGCACGAGAGTTGAATTGTTTAGTGAAGTCTTCCGCATGTATTTTGAATTTAGCAAATTATATTATGTTAAGTAACACCCGTCGTAAGTTTAGTTGTGGATATTATATTGTTCAAACTCTGAGGTAGTTTCGAGAATAAATTGTAGAAATGATTTTATCTACTTTTGGCTAATTTATTGAAATTAAAGTTAGTTGCTCGTTCCAAAATTGAGGGTGTTACAAGTTGGTATCAGAGCATAAGTTTGAGAGATTTAGGTGTTGATTTTGGATACCTAGACTCAAACTAGCGTTTGTTTAAGTAATGAGAGTGAAATTCACCTTTAGGCACTTTAAGATAGGATGTTTCGAGGTCAATGGATGTTGTTAGAAACGAGAATCACGTCGAGAGTAACAAGGATAATCATGTACGGTGCATTCATAGTGACACCTGGCCAGTGTCATGGTGAACCTACTAGTTACATGTGCGTACTTGAATTACTTTAGTATGATGATCGTTGGGGTTGTGAAGGAGGTTCTAAACTAGTTGTCGTTGGAATAGATGGACGATTCTAGTATTAGTCACTTGGAGTGAAGATAAGCATGATATTTGCTTTAAGTAGACCGTTTCGGGTCGAGATTGATGGTTGGATTAGAACCATAGGCCTAATGAGCCGATTTTGATTTGAGGAAAAACCGTAAAGTTAATTGATGTAATTCTCAACTTACCTTAAGAGGTTAAAACATCCGGATGACAATAGTGGACCGGAGGGATTTGGAGGGGTATGAGTTGAGACGTTGAATGCCGACTAAGTCATGCATAAAGTTTAAATTGAAAATAAATTGCATTAATTATTTCGTGTGTTTTGAATCCATATATGGATCGTGTTACAATTTTGGGAAATGTTTAGCACGCACAAAATATTTTAAATTATTGGTTTTGAACATGCACGAAAGTATTCTATTTCGGGAGTTGTGAGCCCCGTCGGAACTTGTTCCGTTTTATCATTGTCCAACGTTATTTTAGGATACAGTGATATCCATGTTTTATGATGTTTAAGATGTTAGGCAAGTGACTACGGCTTATAACTTTAACATTGGATCTCCTCCACATATATTAGAGTTTGGACGGAAAGTTATCTTCCAGTATGTCTATGTAAAGTTATTTTGGAGAACTTGTTTAATGTGAATTGTTACACAATGTTGTTTATGTGGTTTTACCATAGAAGGGATTTTGGATTTTGGCATTTTAGCCATGATTTTGCTTAATGCAATTTAACTTTGGGAGCACAATGTTTGGTGCTATTTTGTTGACTTTGAGTCATTGAGTTCGTGGAATTTCATGGAGTTTTATCGTACGACGTTTTGTGTCGTGTGGGTACAATTTTACAATGTGCATACGCTATTTGCTTATGTGAAAATTTTACGAGTTAAGTTGGACATTTGGTCTCACTCGAGTTTTGTTGAGTAAAGTTAATTTTATGCCATAAGGCGACTAAAAAGAGATGAGTTTGGAACTCTAGTGTCGCGTAACTTTTCTTTCAAAAGGTTTGTGTTATTAAGTATTTCATTGCAAATGATTTAGTGTATGGATTGGTTTATACATGACTTAAGTGATGCATGAAAGAATATTTTGGTAACATTTCATAATGATTTACTTGGTGCGCTTTTGGTCAGTTAAACGTTTTATTATCATTTCATGAAAATACGTTATATCAACTTAGGGGTATGCATAGTTTGGTAATCATTATTTCTCGTCACTTGTTGAACGAATCGTGAGTTAAATTATTTTATTAACTCATTGTGCAACTGATGACCATTCGGTCAAAGGGTGTTTTGGTGTTGTGGAAATTATGCATAGTTGCATTATTGTACATTTTGAAAACACAAATGTGTTAGCCATTGACATTAGTCAATTTTGATTTTGCCAAGTGTTTTGGAAAATGGAAAACCTTTGGTTTGGAAGAAATGTGTACTTGGAGTATTTTTGACAAATACATCTTAAGCATCTACGTTTTGACATTTTGTGTCCCAAATACGAAACCTTGAGGAAATGCTTCGTGACGAAGATTTTAGAAAATTGTTGCATAAAACTATGGTGCATGTAACTTCTTATGTTTTGAACATTGACGCGCACCGTTGGTACAACTTGGAATTTGAAAATAAGTTGAACCTTTTGATGTCAACCAATTATTAACACTTATTTCCTCATATGTTTTAGAAAAACGCATTGTTGTGTGCAAGTTTGAGAAAGACGTTTTATTTAAACGTCATTATAGGACCGGATGAGATATTGTGGAGAAATTGATTTAAAGAGCTTCCTCTTTTGGAAATTTGGTTGCGAACCGTTTGATGCATGTCTTTTCGTTTCAAGAAAATTTCTAATGGGAGTGTTACAAGCTTGCATGCCTACCCCAATTTGTGGTTTTGTGATGTTTTAGTCGATATTTTCAAATGATGGAAATGTATGGGCTTTGTTTTAAATATGAAATTTATACAAGTCATTTTGTGTTGACTAAAGTGTACGTGCAAACCGTTTCATCATTTAGTATAAGAAACTGACGTGCGCAAAATTTTGTTGGTGATCCATGTTTCATGTCGTTTTATGGTTGGCAAGGGAATGTTGGAGTCAAATGTCATTTGGATCGCTTTTGAAATACGTGCACACCTTGTGTTGCACCCGTTTTAGGTCGAGTTGTCACTTTACATGCATCTCATGAGTCAATCCATACTAGAACCGTGGCGGTTCGTTTTTAAAGAAATTTTTTATTACGCTTTTGCGTTTTGTGGGTAAACTGAACTACAATGAAATGATTTTCAATATGATTTTCATATATGGGACGAGCGTGTCCAGTTTTACGTAACTACCGACTGATAAGTAGTAGTTTTATGCGTACGGTGTATTCGATATGAAAATCTTAGTATTGAAAATATTTTGTGAATGGTTTTGATTTATTGACATATTTATTGAAAAACACACTCGAAAACCTTGAACTCGTTAGGAACTTGGAAAGAGTAAGTAACCCCGTCTAGGGTAAGTGTGTGTAGCACTTCGACGGTTGAAGGTTGGGTATTCTACGCGTGTTGGAACTATAGGTCGAATGATATCGGTAGCGAAGTCAATGAGTTTGTGGTAATTGGAGGGTTAAACTTGCGGTAACACATTTCGAGGTTGGTATAGCCGTTTCGTGACAACCTTAGTTTGGTGGAAACCGTTAGCGTATTCGGAGGGTGGCGTCCGATTTAAACGAAATATTGGTAATGGTAGTGGTAACCTTAAGATGCTCAATTGTGATGAGCGGTTTTGGTGGAATAACCTTCGTGTGTGGTTAATGAACCTGACAGTTGAAGATTAATGTTGAGGTGGATTTTGGGCCTATTAGAACTCGTCGGAGTTAATCGACAGTTAATGATAGGAACGATCGGAATTGATGATTCTGTTGAGTTCGTCGGTGAACTACTTTGGAGTGGTTAGAACTTGAAACTGAAATAGAGATGTATGGAACATCTAAGGTTGGGAGACAACCGAAGTCGTCTAAACTAGGAGTTATTCTAGTGGTTAGAATTTTCTTTCGAACATAAGTAACATGTACTTGAAGGGGTGTTGTTGGTAAGAAATTGTTCGAGGAATTGTCTTTATAGACTATGTGGGGGAATTTAACGTCGGTTAAGAATTGATGAAGTATGGTTGACATTGAGTCGGTTAGCCTTGAGTTGTAAAGAATGTAGATTTCGAGGACGAAATCATCCTAAGGTTGGGAGGATTGTAACACCCGTAAATTTCGAATCAGTGTGAAACCGACCTTTTAAGAAAAATATGAAAAATAGGATTTTGATCTAAATCTTAGATTTTATGGTCTTGTTGGATGAGGAATTCAAATACGAGTCCAACGGTCCTTTCCGAAACAAAATCGGAGCTAAAACGAGAAAGTTATGGCCAAAACGAATATCAGTACACTTTGAGCTATTGTGCCCGGCGATATTGACACTGTCACAATCGCCATGTCACTATCGCCCATAATGTACCGAGAGTTGGGGGACGCGGGCGATTGTGCCCTGGCGATAGTGACACTAACACTATCGCCGTGTCACTTTAGCCGACGGATTCCAGGGTGTTTTAAACCCTTTTCTTCTTCTTTCTTCTTCATTTGCATTACCACTCTCAAACTCTCTCATCTCTCTCTAAAAATTGTTTCTCTCTTAAGAAACCCTAAAACCTCCCCTCTCCTCCCCATCTTCTTCACCAAATCATCACCACCACCATGATTGGAAAACATTAACACCTTCAAGATATCGTCCTCTTCATCTTCTCCACAAATTTCTAGGGTTTTTACCCAACCCTTTCCACTCCTTTTGAAGATTAGGAGTTGTGGTGCATCTTAGAGGTTGTAGAGACATTTTGGGTTGATTCAAGTATGGTTAAGGTAAATCTCCCCTTCTCTTCATTTTGAAGTTAGGGTTTTGGCTAAGTGAATATTGTTGGTATAAATTGATTTGATGATGATTCCTTGTGGTTAGACTTTAGTATTAATAGTTGGAAATTCATAAATCTAGTTTTTGGAAGTTTTGGCTTGAGGATGCAAACTTCATCAAGGGAGCTTACGTTTGGAGAACTCTAGATTTAGCTTAAATCTAGCGAGGTGAGTTCAAGTTACTTTACGAAAACTTTGTACATGCCAAAATGATATTTTCCAAATATTTGTGTGTTTCACTTGAAATTTTATGTGATTGAATTATTTGAATGGTTAACCCTTTTGAAGTGTTTACTTCATAAATGTGTAAAACACCCATATTTGGGGCTTTTGAATATTTGATGGTTAAAAACCATAATGTGTCTTTAAAAGTCTAATTACTCAGAATGAAGATTATTTGATGCTTTAATAAAGTTTGTGTAAATGATTTTAATAAACCATTTGTGAAATGCACTTTTAGTGTTATGGGTCATTTGAGAATATTAAGGGTGTGAGTCCTCTTTGGAAATGAGGGTTATCCCGATCCAAGATTTTATTTCAGGTTTGCATGGACTTGAAGTACTTACCGGCAACCGGTGTGTGTTGTTGTACTTAATGACATTTTATGACTTTTATGAATTATCTTTCGAATTGGTTGAGCTTGTGGCTCAGTATTGGGTTTTATTACGACTTGAGAACAAGTGTCCGTGTCGATAGCATCAGAGTTGAGTTTTGATTTATGATTTATGTTATTTGGGAATTGCATGTTTAATTGCATTTGTTTATATGTTTGGAGTCGTGTAATGTGTTAGACCTTGTTAGCCATGGATCCATAGGCATAGTAATGGCAATAGATCTGGAGTTATTGAGTCATGTAGCACGGGATAGGCATCAGGATCCGTGATAAGTAAGGCGTTGGCCTATATGGTCGGGCGTCGTCTCACGGGCAGTAAGGTGTAATCCCAATGTGCTATTGTGGATTTGGAGTGACCCAACGTATAGATCTGGAGTGGTTGAAGTTGGGGAGCTCCCTAGTCTCGCGGGCAATAGACCTGGAGTGATTGAGCCTAGTTTACGAGATTAGCCACGTGGGTGTTTTTATTACATAGTAAGTGACCCACTTTGGTGTTCCGTCACGTGCGATGTATACGGGTCTCCCCCGTCACCGAAAGGTGTTGTTATGGGTATTTGTTACTACTCATGTTTTCGGTGATGTGTTCTATTTATATGGATTGTTTTCCATGGCACGTAAGTTGTGGTTTATATCTCATCCGTGTATGATGTTTTGGGTATTTATGTTACCTCCACCTTCAACGGATACGAATCTTCCCCGTTTATGGTATTTGATCCTTATTACCTTTTACGGTCGCATTAGTATCGCTTCGTATTGTGTTTTAATAAAGAGATGTATTTAATGGATGGTTTCCATGTTTTACGGGTTGAGTATGTATTGTCAACCATATTTGAAGGTTTTGCTTAAACTAAACTTATTCACGTATTTGAGTGAGTTGGAAATGTAATTCATTTTGGAAAACGTATTATACCGATCGGGAACTTTTCCATGAAAATGTGTGAGTTGGAAAATGGATGATTTACGATTAAGGTAAACTCTTTTGAAATCATGACTAAACTATTACTCATTTGAATTATGCTTTTTATAGTCATGATAAAATGCTTGAACTCACTAGGCGTAAGCCTAACCCTTTTTATTTGTCGGCATGTGCAACAGGCTCAGGTTGGGGTAGCTCTAACTACATTGTGAAGTGGAGAGTGCTAGTAAAGTGCACGAGAGTTGAATTGTTTAGTGAAGTCTTCCGCATGTATTTTGAATTTAGCAAATTATATTATGTTAAGTAACACCCGTCGTAAGTTTAGTTGTGGATATTATATTGTTCAAATTCTGAGGTAGTTTCGAGAATAAATTGTAGAAATGATTTTATCTACTTTTGGCTAATTTATTGAAATTAAAGTTAGTTGCTCGTTCCAAAATTGAGGGTGTTACACACACCATATTAACCTTTAACTTTATATATTAGTTGACTTGCAAATTAACCACGCAATAAAATCGAAAGTGATAAAGAAACATGATTCTGGATTAAACTAATGTTTCAGAATTGTGATTCACCCGCGTTGCATCGCGCGGGTACAACACTAGTGTATATATATATATATATATATATATATATATATATATATATAGAGAGAGAGAGAGAGAGAGAGAGAGAGAGAGAGAGAGAGAGAGAGAGACTCCGTAAAATGCAAACCTTGCATTTGTTGCACCCCTTACCAACCACAACTTGCATATGTGCAGACGGGTTCTGCATATATCCATATGAATACGTGCAAGAATATACATATAATGGAGATACATTCATATGGGACAATGCATATATGCAGACTGTGGTTTGTAAGGGATGCAACAAATACATGGTTTGTATTTGATTTGTACCCTATATATATATATACTACCTTAAATATTGGTTTAGACCAAATGTCTTAAAGACAACCCATAATGCATATGGTACAACCAATTTGTGCACAAAAGCTAAAAATCTCTTAATTACAAATAAAGAAACACAATGTACAAATTAATATTGCATTTGCATTTAGACTGCTGCCAACTCCACCCAGTTAGGGAGTAATTAACATAAATAGCCACATCATACTATCATCTTCAACTTTTAACCACACAACTTTAACTTTTACAAAAATAGCCAGCATCCCGCAAATCTGACACCGCAAGGCAACTTTTACTTGCGGTGTCAGCTTTTTCTGACACACTAAAAAAAATATTATTTTATGTTTTCGCTTGCGGGACACAGCTGGCGGGGCGCAAACTTGCGGTGGGCGGCTTGCGGTTACCTTTTTCCTAAACACGTGTCTTTTTTTTGGAAATACCTCAACACTTGCGGTATGGGATATAATGACACGTGGATTCGTATCACTTGCGGTGGCTTGCGGTGTACTTTTTTGGAGTGTGCGTCAGAAAAAGCTGACACCGCAAGTAAAAGTTGCCTTGCGGTGTCAGACTTGCGGGATGCTGGTTATTTTTGTAAAAAATTAAGTTGTGTGGTTAAAAGTTGAAGATGAATATTTGAAATGGCCATATAGGTTAATAACTCCCCAGTTAGGCATGCACACCAATTTATTTCTTTCCTATGCAGAGCTTTCTTTGTCATGTTATCTATATATGACTATAAACCTCTTTTTTCCCTTTTACCTATCATAGCTATTTTCAGTTTTCTTTCTTACAAGTCCTTCCCAATATCTGTTCCTAATGTCATTTCAAAATTCAGATTTCGTAAATATGAACAATGGCGAGAAGGCCGCTCCATCTCAAGTTCTCAACTCAACACTTTCTCTTCAAATTAACCCTAAATTCAACTAAAAATCTCACACTTTCTCAAACATTTACACTCGCAAATTCCAAACAATCACACATTTCACAGCAGATTCAAACACATTTGAAGGCAACAACATCTCACCGTCATCACCATCTTTGGCACCGATGGTACCCTCTGAGCTAACAGCTCTCCCTAGAGCTTTCCTCAGGTATGTCCTTCTAATTTATGTAAGGATTGATTTCAGTACATATATCTATATCTACATCTATATCTATACTACATTATAAAGCATATTGAAAGAAAGTCTTGAAGTCTTAAATACAATTCCTTAAGCATAAAGTACAACACTATTATACCTAAAGTCTTAAAGTCTTAAATACAATTGCTTAAGCATAAAGTACAAACACTTTTATGCGTAAAGTCTTGAATGCTTATGAAGTCTTCCAGAAACCGAACAGACACGCTCATCTGCTTCATCTTATTGGCACGCTTCATCCATCCCAAGACATGCTCCTGCAATTGCCTCCCTCAAAGTGATGATTCAGAAACTATTTTCGATGATTGCATTCACTCTCAAAACTCCCGATTCCATTCTCGATTGTTCCATTCGATCCTTTGTCCTATCTTTATCTTCACTTTTGTGCTATTGTTTCATTCGAGCCTCCATTTTTCTCTTTCCAGTGGAGTTCTAGGTCTGATTTAAAATATATATGAGAAATTTGTTTGATCATCTTGCATTTTATATAGAGGAAAGCAAAGTTCTGGAAATGTGTGTCAACTCTACAAGGATTATGGGATAACAATGGCTTGTTGCTGGTCTTTGGGTATGATTAACGATCTCAAGTAATCGAACCAATTGTTTCTGTGTGCAGGCTCTTGGCTATGATTTCGACCATGATGACTACCACAGGTACCGAATAGGCAGAGTGTTGGAATTTGAATTCCAAATCTCATTGTAAATAGCTATCATGATTTCTTATGTTTTTACATGTAAAAATGATGGTCTTATGATACTTAAGAACATGTGCTTGTTATTGGGAATTATTTTTCCAACAGTTATCTCATTGTAAATGGCTGAAACTCCTTCAAACCTTTATGAGTAAGTACAAGCTATGCTGCTTGAATTTGGTGTTTGTCTTTTAGCCATTTTGTAAGGGCGAGTGCTTACGCGGTTAGTGTGCTTAGCGGGTCACTTTACCTTATCGGATGAACTTGACAAGGATTGAGAATCTTACTCTTTAAGAGCGATGACAAGGACCAAGAGTCTTACGTGGTAAGTGAGAGTGACGACTCTGACCGGGTAAGCGCTTACCGTATAAAAATGTTACCTACAACGTCATTTTAATAGATTAAAATCTTACCCGATAAACAACCCCTAAGTCACCTATGCATATACATAGGGTGAGTTTCAGTGTGCCATGATAATGAGAAAGAAAGAAGCAAGATTTCTCCAGATGGAAGCTCTCCTGATCGTGATGGAAACTTTGTACATTGAATGGCTGGTCATTGTGCTCTTGATGATCTTTGGTTGCTCCACAAATCATAGGTGAGCTCTCTACCTTTTGATTCATCAGCAAAAGTGGGTAATGGTGTTGATTGTTGAGGTTGGACCTCTCTAAGACCTTAGGAATCAGTGTTAAGAATCAAGGTAATTAGATTGGTTTACTTTAATGTGTATCAATGTCTTCGTTTCTTTTGCATTGCTATGTTACTACTTTCATCTGCTACGTAGAAGATATGAAAGGTGACTTGATGGTTGGTCTTAACTAGAGAGTTTTAGGCCATACTAACACCAAGTTTCAGATGTATGGTTATTTGAATCTAACATGGTAAAAATGTAAGTAAGCTTTATGACATCTTGGAAGAATTTGATATTTGGAAATTGTATAAATCTTAACGAACTATTTATGTCCCGCCGCATTGCGCGGGTACCCAACTAGTATATATATATATAGGGAGAGGTTCATTTGAGTAGTGCTAAATATATGAGAAATAAAGAAGTGATCTTAGCCATTCATTCGGTCAAGATCGGCGGCTTTGATCGAGAAGCAGCGGATAATTCCTCGCATGGTCTGCACGTGGTCTAGAGATGGCAATATGGGCGGGTCGGGCTTGCCCGGACCGGGATTTTTTTGGGACCGGGCTTGGGGGTTGAAGGTCCGGCCCGTTTATGCTTTTCAAAGACCGGGCCTAAACCGGGCTTTTTAAAAAATATATATATATATATATATATATATATATATACAATTTTTAATAAATATTATTCGTATCCACTATAAAATACTTAATTGGGTCACTCAAACATACTTAAAAATACGTTTTATTAGGATTTTCATTGAGTTATAAAAAAGTACATTTATTGAATTATAAAGAAAAATACATTTAAAGAACTACATTTATTGAGTTATAAAGAAAATACATTTAAATAACTACATTTATTGAATTATAAAGAAAAATACTACCCCCGGCCATTTTGATTGAAGGATCGAAAAATTGAAAGAACGAGAAGTTGCGAGAAATGAACACGAGAAAGCGAGAAATCGAGATATGTAAGCGAGAATTGTGTTTTTTGCGTTTTTGTAACTTGATATCAAACCTCATACACCCACTACCTATTTATAGTATTAAGAATGCAAAAAAAACAAAAAAACGGCTATATTCACGGGTATATATTTTTTTAAACGACTATATTTGTGAAGCATGGCGGGCCGGGCCCAAACCGGGCTTTGGACCGGGCCGAGACCGGAAAAATTGCTGAAAACAGGGCCCGGTAAGGCCTGTCGGGCTGGGACCGGGCTTCAATCGGGTCGGGCCGGGACCGGGCTTTGGGCGGGTCGGGCTAGGGCCGGGCCGGGCCCATTTGGCCATGTCTAGCGTGGTCTGCACAAGATAGAGTGGTAGTTTCGTAAAATACGCGGGACGAGTTCATATATGAACCTTTGTAATTCACATATGAACTCTTTTTAACTAATTCATATATGAACCTTTGTGATTCATATATGAACATTTGTGATTCATATATGAAACCCAAAGGTTCATATATGAATCACAACGGTTCATATATGAATTAGTTAAAAAGAGTTCATATGTGAATTACATGGGTTCACATATAAATAGATAGTTCAGGTTCATATATGAACTCGTCCCGTGTTTTTATAAAAGTTACGAAACTGCCCTTCTATTTTTGGAACAACCGCAACTTTTGGCAAGTCAAAGCCGCAACGTTTGACCAATTAAACCCGATCTTGACCGAATAAATGGCCAAGATTACTTCTCTATTTCTCATATATTTAGCACTTCTCAAATGAACCTAATATAGTGGTTTGCAAAGTTTGTACAAATTGTTTGGTTTGCAAAAAAACGCACCTCAAAAAAACGGAAAACTGAAGAACACTCTGGTGACCCTTTATCTGGACGGTATGCTCTTGTGCATGCAGGTAAATTATGTTGTTTTTTTGGTTTTTATGCACAAGTGCATTGCGCATTTGTGCATATGCGCAAATGCATGTTAGAAATTACCTGTATACACAAGTGCATACCGTCGAGATGAAGGGCTACTAGAGTTTTCCTTAGTTTTCCGTTTATTTGAGGTTTTCCCTTGAACCTGGCCCTATATATATATATATATATATATATATATATATATATATGGAGGCGGGTTCAAACGAGGAGCGCATCAATTTAAGAGAACGTGAGGAGCACTCCCATGCTTCTGATCACATGTGATCAACAACTGCTAAAAAATCGGAAAAAATCGAAAATTCGCGCAAGATGTGGCGCGAGGCGTGGCGCGAGGTGGCAAGTCGCGGATCATTAATGATTCACAACTGTTAATCATATGTGATTCATAACTGTCAATTGCTCCTCCAGATCAGTTGTGAATCACATGTGATCCACAACTGCCAATCACATGTGATTCATAACTGTCAATTGCTCCTCACGTTCTCACGTTTTGGTGCGCTCCTCGTTTGAACCTTCCTCTATATGTATGTACGTAAATGTGTATGTAGATTGTAATTAAATGTATATGTAGATTGTAATTAAATGTGTATGTAGATAATGTTTGTATGATTGTATATGGAAAAAAAACATGTGTATAATGTATCGTATATATGTATGCATTTGTAAATCTAAACCTCAAGTTGTTTAAAATTGTTGGGTGGGTAAACTATTTTAGACAAATTGGTGGGTAAATTGATTTTACAAATTGTACACAATCTTTTGGAAATCGTTATATATATATATATATATATATATATATATATATATATATATATATATATATATATATATATATATATATATATATATATATATATATATATAGGAGAGATGGTTTGGGTGTTAGGTAATACAATGGGTTTTTTGGGAATATTGTTTGGAGAAATGATAACGGGTTTTTGGACTAGAGAAGAGTAGGAAATCTGAGATTTGATAGGAGTAATTGGAGCAAACCTATTTTGTGTAGGGAAAATAGATAATGAGGGAGTAGGAGAAGTGTTTGCTTTGAAGGGAGAAAGCTGCAAATTTTTCTCAGAATTTTGCATCTTTTGATCTTCTCTTTGGTTTCTGCTCTCGCTGCAGGATCGTTTGAAATACAATTTGTTGTTGAAAAATAATTTAAATGTTCTTTGTAACTATAAGCAATATTTTCAATAATATTATTTTCTATAAAAAAGTTTGTAACTTCATTAAGAATACTAATTGGATTATAACTTTGAATAAATAAATTTATATACTGCATATTATCAAAATTTTGCAAAATAAGGCAACCATTATCAAATACAATGACACGAAGCATGATCAAAAGATACCTTCTTTGATTAAATGATCAGTTGTACAGTTGTCTTCCCGACAAGCTTTGCAAACATCAGGAGATATGAAAATCTGGAAATCTAGAGATTTTGAACATCTAGAAGTAGAAAATCTAAGTGAACTTCTTCTAGACATAACATTCTGAAAATATAGAGAGAATTTCTAAGAGTGGAGAAGAAAACGGATGCCCTCTCCTTTGATCTTGAGTTTCTTCTTATAGACGCTTGAATTCTTGAATAATTGAAGGTAACCGGCAGTTGTCTGATAATTTTTCTTTGATTGCGGTAATTTGATGTCGATACTTTTTGATCTTGAATTCTTGATCTTGAGTTTCTTTTTATAGACTTCGTAGTTTGTTGAATAGAATTCTAAGACTCCTTGGACTGTCATTCTTTGAACTTGATTCGAAGGGAGATTATCCCACCATTTGACTCGAACAACTCTTTGTAAGAGACTTGGAGAACTTCCAACTGCAGGAGTAACGTAAAAGTTTCAGGAAATAATCCATGGAATTTTGAATAGGATGGAGAATTGAAGAAGATGCTAGAACTCAGGAATATCTTGATAAAAGATTTCTTTGAACTTTTGGAAACCTTTTAAGATGGGATTTGGAAGAGTTTCTGGAATATTTCCTAAGAATTTGAACCATCTTACGAACCATCTTGGGTATGAACATTCAAAATTTTTGTCAAAAAAGATAAACCATGAATGAGAATAGTTTTTGAGGTAAAAAAGATTATACCAAGCATCTTGATAATCGTAATAATTATAACAAGGGTATTTTGGATAGTTTGAGAGGGTTTTTTCTGCGTAAGGACGGGCTTTCCATTCTTGGGTATATAGTATATGAAGAATATGAACTTTGCTAAATGCTATGATGGATTTATCAGAAGGATTATAATTATGAATGACTTTGATAGAACCTGTATCTTCTAAGATTGCTTGATAATACTCTCTTGGCTTTATACTGCTTCCTATGAACATGGAGTTTTTGGGGAAAAGAAAATCAGTGAGAGAATTAAATCCTTGATTGTAAATCCGTAATTCGTATTCTTCAAGGATTTTGATAGTTTGTTGATTAGGGTTTGGGGAGTATGAGCTATTTTCTTTAGAGGAAGAAGATTTGGTAGTTTGAGGAGAGATGGTTTGGGTGTTAGGTAATACAATGGGTTTTTTGGGAATATTGTTTGGAGAAATGATAACTTGTTTTTGGACTAGAGAAGAGTAGGAAAGCTGAGATTTGATAGGAGTAATTGGAGCAAACCTATTTTGTGTAGGGAAAATAGATAATGAGGGAGTAGGAGAAGTGTTTGCTTTGAAGGGAGAAAGCTGCAATTTTTTCTCAGAATTTTGCATCTTGTGATCTTCTCTTTGGTTCATTTCCCCTATAAAAATTCTCGTGATAAAAAATCTGGGAGAGAATTATTTTTGCCTTTTATAAATTCTAGTTGGAAGTCAAAATTACTTAATAATGCTAGCCATCTTGCAAAAATTTGTTTTGAAATAACATTTTTGATGTCATTTTCTAAAATGGGTTTTGCAGATTGACAGTCTATACGTAATAAAAATGGTTTCATATATAAATCATCTTCAAACTTTTTGATACAAAAAACTATGCTTAAAATATCTTTTTTAACAGTTGAATAATTTTTTTGAGTATCATTCCATGCTCCTGAAAAGAATCTTACTAATTCTTCATTAGAATCTTTATTAATCTTTTGTTTTAATATTTCTCTAAATCCTAAATCACTAGCATCAGTTTCAACAATGATACTAGCGTTAGGTTGTGGTATACTAAGACAAGGCAAATATTTAACCTTTTCTTTAATGTGTTTGATAACATTTGTATGTTCCTGAGTCCATGGTGGTGGATTCATTTTTAATCTTTGATATAAGGGTTTACATATAACACCTAAATCTTTAAAAAAGTCGTGAACATAATTTAAACATCCTAAAAATCTTTGAAGTTGAGTTTTGTCTTTTATTTCATCTGAAATTTATTAGCAAGTTCTAAACTTCTTTGTATTGGTTTAATAGTTCCTTGAACAATATCATGTCCTACGAATCTAATATTAGTTTGAAATAAACTCATTTTTGTAGAAGAAATGACTAATCCGTTGTTATGTACTAGATCATAAAATATGTTCAAATGTTTGAAATGTTGTTCTAAGGATTTTGAAAAGATTAAAACGTCATCAATATAGACGATAGCAAAATTGCTTATAGGGATAATGATATCATTCATGATATTTTGAAACTCAGAAGGAGCGTTTTTAAGACCAAAGGGCATAACGTTCCATTCATAACAACCAAAAGGAACATTAAAACCTGTTTTGTATTTGTCTTGCTCATGAATTTGTATTTGCCAAAATCCTGACTTCATATCGAATTTTGAAAATATTTTTGCATCGTAGAGTCTTTTAATAAATCTCTTTTATTTGGTATTGGATATCGAATCCATTCTAAAACTTTGTTTAAAGGTTTATAATTAATAACAAGTCTTGGAGAACCTCTTTCTAATTCAGCTGCGTTCATGACATAAAAAGCTGAACAAGACCAAGGTGATTTTGATGGTCTTATGAGTTTTTTGTTTAGTAAATGTTGATCCAAACCCTCAGTGATTTGATAATGACCCTCTCTTAACTACTTAGTGAAAATTGTAAGTAAACAATATGTATCAGAGTTTCACTATCGCTGATAAATACTAAGATCTTCCAGTACCGCTGATTGGAACTCTCGCTCTTTTAAGTTAAATATTCAGCGAAGCTGTTCACCATAAATGCTGAGTCTGTTCAGTCATTATGATGATCGCTGATAAGTTAGTTGTTACTTATGATCCCTGAAGACAAGTTTCACGTCAACAAAGGTTCTACGCTGAAGTCGAAGATCAAGCTCAAGAACCAGCGACAAGTCTCCTAATGAACTGATGCGGATCAGCGAAGACTCAGATTTGTCCACTCAACGTGAAGTATCAAGTACAAGACTTCAGCTATCGCTGAACTCTATCATTCGCTGATATGAAATGATAGATCGCTGAATCAACGAAAGCTGATCATGAAGTCCTCCGTACAAAATACTTTTGTCTTATCCACCCTTGCACGACTCCGTACGAAATGTCAGAAAAGAACCTCCGAATATCTGAAATCGTACAACCACTCTGAAACTACACTATTCATCCATACGGCTACTAAGGTTGTCAACCAAGGTCAATGACATGCAACCAACCAGCTGATGACACGTGTAAAGTATATACTGACTTGCATTAAATGCATGCAGTATATAAAGAGATGAACTCACTTCATTTGAAGAAGCTTGCTAACTCTGGACAAGTTCAATCTCTTATCTCAAGATAGGTTATTATTAGTAATTTCCTTATCTCTCTTAGTGCAAGAAACCTTAGTGTTCCAACTTGTTTAGATTTAGGTTTATCCTTAATCTTGTCTCCGCAACAAGCTGTAAATTGTTAATGATTTATCAATAAACAATTTAGAAAAGTAAAATCTGTGTGTTTGTATTCAACCCCCCCCCCCTCTACAAACTTGTATAGGCCTTCGGGACCAACAAGTGGTATCAGAGCGGATTTTTTTAATCTCATAAACAAGATCTAATCTAAGATATTTCTCTTCCTTGCTATTATCTGAAAATGGCCACCAACACAAACACACATTATATAGACAATGGTTCTCTTGCAAAACCCCCTAGATTTTCCAGAGACAACTTCAACTTATGGAAAAATAGGATGATACTCTTCTTAGAAGGTGTAGACCCTACTATGACTTGCTATCTTGAAAACGGCCCACACATCCCTGTAACAATTGATCCTTTAGTTCCAGCCACTGCAAATAGACCTGCTATTCCAGAAAGGCTGATTCCTAAGGAAATACACATGTGGACCGACGAAGATAAGAAGAAAGTGGCTATAGATACAAAAGCCAGATCCATACTATCCATGGCCCTTCCTGACGAAGTCTACCATTCCGTCATGAACCTGAAATCATCAAAAGCCATGTGGGACACAATATGTGTTCAGTATGAAGGAACGTCTGAAGTCCAGGACTCAAGAAAGATCAACCTGGTAAGACAATACGAAAGCTTCATTTCTGGTAAGAATGAAACTCTCTCTGAAGTTCACCAACGTTTTAATTGCTTAATTATAGATCTAAAAACTGTTGGTAAGGAATATTCTAACTTTGAAGTGCTGACAAAGTTTCTAGAATGTTTACCTGAAAGCTGGGACAATTATTCTATGTATCTCAAGCTGTCAAATGATCTAAAATCAATGACCCTTGCTACCTTATATGGTACATTGCTGAATCATGAGCAATCTAGCCATCTTAAGAAGAATCTTGTAAAAGATTCCAAAAGCACTCTTGTTGCTTTAATCTCAGAGGAACCTTCTACTCAGCGACCTTCGGTCACTATCACTGAGTTAGAAAGTAACTCTGAAAGGTCATCAGATTTTGATTCTTCAGATGATGATGAATCCTTGGCTCTCCTAACTAAAAAGTTCAGGAGATTCGCCAAGAAGAAAATGTTTAGAAAGAACAAACCTCTTTCCATAACTGACAAGCCTAAATCATCAGCTTTTGTTGATAAGGCTACTGCTACTTGTTTCAACTGCGAAAAGACAGGTCATTTCGCTAATGAGTGCAGGTCAAAGAAAGTCATAAGACCTTCAGCTTTCTCAAAGAAAAACTTTGTTCCAAGGAATAAAGATGACAAATACTCAAAGCTGAAGGAGAAGGAGAAGTATGCAAAGCTGAAAAGCTTTAAGAAGAAAAGAAAAGGCCTGATGGCTGACTATGATTGGGCTGCTTCTGATGAAGAAGCATCATCATCTGACTCTGAAGATGATGAAGCAAATCAATGTCTCATGGCCAAGATTGAAGAAGAGGAAGAAAGCTCAGACATTCCCTCCACTTCAACATCTGCCATTCAGGTATCACCTTCTTTCTTTACCAATATTGCAAATATTGATGAAGCTGATAGTCTCCGTAAGATCGATCTCTTGACTAGAAGTTTATACGAAGCTATGAACGGCAAAACTGTGGTTGAAAACCAAAATCTTGATCTCGCTGAAAAGCTTAAAAACTGCCACCTTCAAATAGAAAAGCTTTCTAAAATTGAAGAAGATTTTAAAGATCAAGTATATTTAAATCAGCTAGTCAAAATCGAACGAGCAGAAGCTATCGCTGCATTAGAGGCTGAAAAAGCTACTGTTGAAGGATGGTGTAATTCTTCAACAAAGATCACTGAGATAATTAAGGCTCAGATTCCTCTGAGTGATAAACGTGGTCTGGGTTATAAATATGATACTACAAAACCAACCACTGAACGTTCAATGCTTAAATTTGGAACGTTCGTATCCTCAGTCGCTGACACTTCATCATCTTAGTGCTCCTCGTCCTTTACACCAATCCCTGAGGAAACTCCTACCTCCTCAAAAGGTAAGGAGAAAATGGTTTATTCAAAACCTACCTCTGTCTCTAAAGACAAAGGTAAAGGAATTGTTATTTATCAAAATCCTCAGAAGGGTACCTTAGTACCAAAGCTGAATGCTTCTAAAGCCTCAGTGACCTACCCCTCTGGATCTAGAAAGCTGATCTCTGGATCTATTCAGCGATCTACTCCTAGACTCAGAGTGGATGTCCTTGGTAAGAAATCTGAAGAACTGAATGTTCGTCCCATTTCTAAAGCAAATAGCTTACTTGGTGCTGGTACTTCTAATTCTAAATTAAAAGCTCAGCATACAAGTGGTCCTAGAACTACTTTTAGTTATAGGAAATGTTATCACTGTGGACTTACCGATCATATTGCTAGTAAGTGCCCCACAGCCACCAAAGCTGAAAAGATAGCTAAGGTGAAGATTGCCCCCAAGGCAAAGAAGACCAACCCTGGTGCAAATCAGGTCAAGGTGAATTCTACCACTGAGGTTAAGAAATTAACCAAAGTGAAGAAAGACAAAGCTGAATCTTCGAATGCTGCGAAGACTGCTGAACCTTCCATTCCAACTACTTCCACTGACAAACGTGTATACATGGTTAAGTGGGTACCCAAGAAAAACTAATCTTCCTTTGTATTGCAGGTTAAGAAGGGTATCTGGTATCTCGATAGCGGATGCTCTAGACACATGACTGGAAAGAAAAACCTGCTCGCTGAATACAAGGAAGAGAAGGGTCCCTCTGTGACTTTCGGTGGAAATGGAAAAGGACACACCCGAGGGTATGGTGTACTTTCAAATGGTACAACCTCTTTCAGAAGAGTCGCATATGTTGAAGGACTGAAACATAATCTTCTGAGCATCAGTCAGCTCTGCGACATGGATAACAAAGTGATTTTCACTAAGGAATCCTGCTTTGTCACTGACAAAAAGGAGAAGATAGCTCTCAGCGGTTATCGTTTGGAAAATGTTTATGTAATAAATATGGACTCAACAACCACTGAGAACTCCTGTTTCTTCTCAAATGCATCTTCTGATGTTAACTGGCTATGGCACAAGAGGCTCTCGCATCTAAATTTCAAGACACTGAATACTCTTTCCTCCAAAGAGTTAGTCACTGGTCTACCTCAGCATTCATACGCCAAAGAGTCTTTATGTTCAGCGTGTGAAAAAGGGAAGCAGACCAAGGCAAGCTTCAAGTCAAAGCAAGTCTCCTCAGTGTCATCTCCTCTACAACTACTCCATATAGATTTGTTTGGCCCTGTTAACAAACAATCCATCGCTGGAAAGAATTATACGCTGGTCATAGTTGATGAATTCTCTCGCTTCACTTGGGTAATGTTTCTCCGTTCTAAGAGTGACACCCCTGAAGAACTCATCACCTTTGTTCGGAAGATGGAAACTCTGAACAATATGATTGTTCGCTCAATAAGGAGTGATCATGGAACTGAATTCAAAAACAGCTCTCTTGATTCCTTCCTTGAGAGTAAGGGTATTTCTCACAACTTTTCGTCAGTGAGAACACCGCAACAAAATGGAGTCGCTGAAAGAAGAAATAGAACAATTATTGAAGCTGCACGTTCAATGCTCAGCGATTCTCACCTGCCTACTCAGTTTTGGGCAGAAGCTGTCAACACTGCTTGTTTTACGCAAAACAGGTCGCTGATAGTTAAAAGATTCAAAAAGACAGCCTATGAACTCTTTCATGGGAGAAAGCCTTCAATCAGCTTTCTTCACATCTTTGGATGTCAGTGTTTCATACTGAACAACAGAGATGCCCTTGGAAAGTTTGATCCTAAGGCTGATGATGGAATCTTTCTCGGATACTCCTCAATCTCCAAAGCCTTCAGAGTCTTCAACCGTAGAAGACAAACTGTAGAAGAAACTATTCACGTCACGTTTGACGAATCCCTTTCAGCGAACTCTAAACCGTCCGCTGATACTGAAGAACTGAATCAATGGATATTTTCTCATCTTGGTGATTCAGAAGAAGTTCCCACTCCTCATGCTCACACCGTAGAAAATGATGGTCCTACTATCATTCCAGATATGCAGAATAGTGAAGCTGAAACATCTTGGGTCTCAGCTGTTCCTATAAACACTATACCTGCAGTTAATCCAAATGTCTCAGAAATTCCATCTATTTCTCAGCAATCAGTAAATGAAGTGACAAATGCAAACATTCCTCTCTTAGCTGATAATCCAGAAGTAGCTGAAGCCTCATCTTCAGTTTCTCCAGTTCAGACTGAGTCAGCGACGTATGCTCCGGCTCAGCGATGGACTGTAAATCACCCAATCGATCAAATTCTTGGTGATCCAAACGCTAGTATTCAGACTCGTAGAAGTGCAGGTAATATTTGTTTATTTGTTAACTTTATTTCTCTAACTGAACCAAAGAAAATAGATGATGCCCTCGGAGATCCAAACTGGGTCAGCGCTATGCAAGAAGAGCTGACTGAATTCGAAAGAAACAAAGTTTGGAAACTCGTTTGTAGACCAACTGACAAAACGGTGATAGGCACTAAATGGGTCTATCGAAACAAGTTGGACGAACATGGTACTGTAACTCGCAACAAAGCTCGTCTTGTTGCTCAGGGATACAGACAAGAGGAAGGCATAAATTATGACGAAACATTTGCTCCAATAGCAAGACTTGAATCTATTCGTCTTTTCTTAGCATATGCTGTACACAAAAACTTCACTGTACATCAGATGGATGTTAAGTCAGCGTTTCTGAATGGAAAGGTGAATGAAGAAGTTTATGTGGAACAACCTCCAGGATTCTCAGATCCTAAGCGTCCAGGTTATGTTTATAAACTGGACAAGGCACTTTATGGCTTAAAGCAAGCTCCTCGTGCATGGTATGATACTCTCTCTACTTATCTCCATATTGAACAATTTGAGAGAGGTAAGATTGACAAAACTCTATTTTTTAGAAAAGTGAAAGGTCATATCATTTTAGTTCAAATACATGTTGATGACATTATATTTGGTTCTACTAACCCTGAGCTTTGAACTCGTTTCGCTGATAGAATGAAAGATGAGTATAAAATGAGCATGATGGGTGAACTAACATATTTCCTTGGTCTTCAGATTAAGCAAACTGAAAAAGGAACTTTTATAAATCAGGGAAAATATGTTAAAGATATGCTGAAGAAATTCGACTTAACTGAAAGTTCAGCTATGAATACCCCTATGGCACCACCGCTGACACTTGATAAGGACACAAAGGGTGTTCCTGTCAATGTCACGCTGTACCGTGGGATGATCGGCTCACTATTGTATCTTACAGCTAGCCGACCCGATATTATGTTTGCAACATGTCTGTATGCACGATATCAAGCTGAACCTAAGATATCTCATATGAAAGTTGTAAAGCGAATCTTTCGATATCTTAAGGGTACAGCGAATCTAGGCCTTTGGTATCCCAAAGACTCAGGATTCGATCTAACCGCCTATTCAAACAGTGATTTTGCAGGTTGCAAAATGGATAGGAAAAGCACCACAGGAGGATGTCAGCTCCTGGGTGGAAAGCTGGTAAGTTGGACAAGTAAGAAGCAAAACTCAGTGTCCACTTCCACAGCTGAAGCTGAATATTTAGCCGCTGGAAGCTGTTGTTCTCAAGTCTTGTGGATGAGAAATCAGCTACTAGACTATGATCTTCAGCTCTCCAACATTCCAATCTATTGCGACAGCACTAGTGCCATCGCTATAGCAAACAATCCAGTGCTACACTCAAAGACAAAACACATAGAAATCAGATATCATTTTATCAGAGATCATATGATGAATGGTGATATAAAACTTCATTTTATCCTAACTGATTATCAGTTAGCTGATTTATTTACCAAACCTCTTGATGAGACAAGATTTAACTTTCTCATCAGCGAGCTTGGAATGCTGAACTTTGAAGGGTAAAATCTTCAGCGGTTCACATTAATCAGCGAAAGGATAAAATCAACTTGTATAACCTATTCAATCATCTTCTCTCTGAATAAACTTGGTTAAACTGATATCCAGGTATGTTTTCTCTCTCTGACAAACGCATGAAAATGCAAGATTTCAAAACAAATGCATCGCTGAATATCTCTTCCTTAACAGCGATATTTTGAAAGTTCTTAAAACCTTCACTGATATTTTCTATTCAGTGCTTCATGTTTTTTAAAAGAGTCCCTGAGCTTTCAAAACCTTAAAGACATCCTAAAAGAATGTGAAAGGACAGTTGTAACGTCATTGCAATGGATAACACTAGGCACGATTTCTTTCTGACACACGTTTGCACGTTTCGTTCAAACTTCCAATCAAATGCAAACACGTGTCTGTGTCATGATGAAAACCTTTTCCCGCTCAAGGTTTTCTCTCTCTAAAACTCCCTATATAAACAAACTCTTGGTTTATATTTGTCTTTTACGCGATCAATCTTCCTCCACAAGAAAAGATTTACTGTTGCATTTGTGCTCTCAAATCTTCAAAGAACTGTTCATCATCTTCTTCATCAAAAAATCAAGGTTAATATGTTCATTTTTTTTAAATGCAGATAACTTGTTTCTGATCTTATCATTGTTTTAAACATGATCAAACAAAAGAACTTCTTAAAAATAAAATCATTTCTTTCTGGTTTTATGAACACAACCATTTCATGGTTGTTCTTCAAGTTTTAAATCTTAATCATAAACTTGTTCTTCATTCGTATCCAGATTTCTTTTAGATACTGGAATACAAGACTTTATGGGTTTTACGTTTCGTTTCAAAAATCATGAAAAACCCTAATCTTCATTAAGACATTTATGTCTGAATGAAATGGACAAAATTCGAACCATCTTAATGGAAATTCTTTCCATATTAAGACAATTCTTATTTGTTAACATCTTTGGTAGAACTGATAATACAGAGAAATGGCAACTTCAAAGATCAATGTAACCGCTGAGAACATCTCCGCTGACTCTGAGGAAGTGGAAATCATCAAAGCCCCTCAGGTTAAGTTCAAGCTGGATCAACTAGATTGGACCAAGGTCAACAACCTCTCTGCGCTTCTCGAGTTTCCTCCTCGAAAGCAAGTCACACATCTGGATGATGCTGTGAATTTCCTGAAAAACTGCTGCATTTCAACAGCTCTGACCATCACACCTCCTGCAAGTCAGCTACTACTATCCCAGTTCTGGTACTCTGCCAGACACACTCAGCTACCCTCCGCCAAAGATGCATCCAAAACCATCGATTGCATACTCAGCGATACTGAGTATGGCACAATTAAGATAACCCCCGCAATCATTCGAAAAGCCCTGAACTTTCCCAATGCTACCAAAGAAAAACCGTTTGTTCCATTCCCTGACCATAAGAAGCATGCTGACAGAGAAGAAATCATTGCTTTCCTCAACGCAATGGGTTACATCTAGGAAACTGGAAGGGACAAGAAGCCCGAGAAGAAGCTGACGCTGATAAAGAAGTCCAAAATGCCTAGCGAGATGAATTTCATCTTCGTACACCTGATCAGCTGCATGACAGCGAAGACCGGCTTCTCTGATCAAGCCTCTCAACCTCAGCAGGCTATGGGATACGCACTGCTGAAAGGTCTACATATTGACTGGGCATCTATCATTTATGATGACCTAGTACAAAGAGTAGATTATGCTGCTGACAGACCTGCATGGGTTCCCTACCCCCGTTTCATCAGCGCCATCTTCCAATATGGCCTGAAGGACAGCTATCCTCAAGAGGGTGACCTGAAACTTTCTCAGGTTGGCCCTAAGGTGCTCGATTTCAAACCTGTCGACAATGAGGTACGTCTCTCTACCCTTCTCTCTCTTCTCAACCCTACTTCTTCGACTTCTGTGGCTCCTTCAGCGACTATACCCATCGCTGATGCCCCGGCCACACAATCCTCTCCTTCTAAGAAAAGGAAACACTCTTCAACCCAACTTGGTTCCAAAAGGATCAAGAAAACCAAGGAGCAACCCCAGCAATCCCATGCTGAAGACTCCTCAGCTCATTCTGAAGATCTGAAGGAAAGTTACGTGGTACGCTCTGCCACACCCATTCAAGCCATCCCTTCAATCCCGGCTTCAGCGTCTCTAAACGCTGAGGTTAGAAACTTGGAACCTACCCAACCTCCTTCAGTCTCTCCAAAGACTGATGAAGCGTTTTCAGCGAATCCAACGCTGAACTCAGTACCCGAACCCAATTCTTATCCTTCGCTTCTCCCTCCACTCACTTGGACACTCCTCCAAAGAACACTGGAGATGCCATCATTCTAGAAGCCACCGATGACGCTTCTCAACGAATGATGAAGACAGGACCTGCAGAGATCACCATACCTCACCGTACTTTTGAGGAAGATATGGAACATTTTTCAGGAATCCGCAACTTTGACGAGTTCGTCAATCCTCCTGCAGGTACAAATCAACCCATATACACTGTAACTAAACCTGAAACTTCTGAGCTTTCCTTTGTTCACAAGTACTTATGTGTTACAGTTCCTAATTTGGGAGACATCAACGCTTCTCTGAAGTCCGTGGAAACAAAGCTGACAGATCTCACCACCACACTCTCCAACAACTCTACAGCTGTAACCACCGCTGGAGAAGATTTGATAAAGCTGACAACGGTGGTGGAGAAGAAGGCTTCCGCAGATGACTTGAAGCAAGTTGATAAGACTCTCAGCGATTTCGCTAAGGTGCTCGCTGATATCTACACAGACTACACCTCACTCAAACAATCAGTTTCCTCCATGTCCGGCGAAGTAACAACGCTGAAGACATCGGTTGGAGCACTAGAGGGTGATATGTCTGCTGTGAAGACAAATGTTCAAACTCTAACGACTGACTTAGGCTCTGTAAAGACCGACGTTGGTTCGATGAAAACAATGATTGAAGAGTTGCTCAACAAGGCGAGAACTCCTGCTCCTGAACCTGCCCCTGCCCCTGCATTGGAAACTTTCACAGCGGCGGATCGCAAAGAGCTGGAAAAGATCAATCCTGCTATAACTGGCCTAGAAGTCAGATTAGCAAAGATTGAAAGCTGTCTGGGTATCTCTGGCCAAGAAGACAGAGAGCCTCCTACAGCTGAAGAGTCTGCCCATTCCTCCCCCAGTCATCATGAAAAAAAGGGGGAGAAGAGCGCTGAACATCCCGGGGAGAAGAGCGCTGAACATCCCGGGGAGAAGAGCGCTGAAAACCTTTCCCATGATGAATCTATCAGGGGAGAGAAGAACGAAGACCTCACCTTCGCTAAAGAGGGTGAGAAGACTATTGAAGCGGAAGTAGCCGCTGGACCTCAGGGAGATGAAAACCCTGAGGGAACCGAGAAGCTCGCCTCTGTATCTGAGGGGGAGCAACTCGAAGAAGACGCTGAAGAATCCGAAGCAGAGGATGATGAAGCCGTCGACATCCCTGATGATGAACCATCTTCTTCTCCAAAGAATGATGATGATGATGACGAAGATGACGATGATTTCTTTATCGTCAAACCTGCCCCATGGATTAAAGCTCTTAAGGGAATCTCGATAAATGAACCTTCAGGGGAGCGGACAAAGACAAACCCCTCAGCCTCTGGAGCTGAGAAAGGCAAAAGCAAAAGCGTCGCTGAAGATGACAATCTGACGATCTTGCTTGAAAAGCCGGTTTGTCAGGTACACTAAACATCTCTTACTCCATCCCTCCTCTATCATACACTATCAGTTCCTCTACCCAAGCCTATACACTTAAACCAATTCTCTCTATCTGTTTCTACCCAAGTTCTTACTTGTAAGATCGCTGTGTTTCAGCTAGTCCTCTCCCCTGTTTGAGGATATCGCTGAAGGCTCCACAACTGCGACTTCACCAATAATTCCAGCTGCCGCTGAAGAAATAATCCCAGTCTTGGATTTGATCTCTGAGACTGATGAACCTGAAGAACAGACTCTCTCACACAGACACAGACCTTCCTTAGCTCCTCAAAAGCTAAGAGAAGAAGAACAAAAGAGAAGAGAGGAAATAATAAAGCGATTCGAGGATCAGCGAATCATTCTATGGCGTGATCAACTTCCTTCAGTTCCTCCAAAGTTCAAAATCTCCAAAGATGAATACCAGGAACACCTTAGAGCTGAACGCCTTATCGCTGAAAGGAAGGAAGCTGAAGAGAAAGACAGAGAATACGCCATCAAGCTTACTCAACGATCAATCAAAGACCCTAAGCTGAAAAGAGTTCCCATTGATGTTCAACGTCAGCTCTGGGATGATGCTCAAGAAATCGTTAGAGAAAAGGCAAAGGTCTCTGATACAACTTTGGAATGGGCTAAACAAATGCTGACCTATCGATCAAGACCATCCAAAATAATCACAGCCAACATCAGAGGAAAAATGTACGCTGATGTTCCTGTTGTTGAAGTGGATGTCTACAGAGATGACAAAACCAAGCAAACCTTCTATGTTGCTTCATTAGAAAAGTTTGGTCTCTCTGAATGGTTAGAAACGAAATTAGCCATTCAGGGATCACACTCAAAATTCAAAAGCCATGTTGAGATGATCTTAAACAAACAGATCGACTTGCTTTCATCTGTTGTGGATATTCCCCCTACTCTTCCTCAACCGAAGAAAGCCTCTGCTAAGAAGAAGAAAGTTTCTGATTCAGGTCCAATCATTCGAAATGAAACAGGTATTGGTTTCTCTCGTGCTGAAGTTCTTGGCCCTGATGCTGATCTTTCAATGCTTGACACCTCCCTACCACCTGGAGAAACCTTCATCCCTGGCACAGTGGTAAGTGATCCATATGGTATATTCTTCTTAGACTATGATGGAAATCCTCACTTTCAACGTGTCTCTGAGCTCCACATCGCTCCCATCGAACAACTCAGAGATCTCGTACACTGGTCTGAAGTCAGACGCGACATCAAAGCTAGACACCTGAAGCCCTTGATTTTTGAAGCTGCTCTGAAGTTAAAGAATCAAGGAGTAAATGTCCCTGACTGGATGATCCCCACTAAAAAGACCCTTGATGAACTTCTCATTAAGGAAGAACCCTTTGAAAACTGATATAATCTCCTTTTTCTCTATTGTATCAGTTATCCTTCTGTACTTGTAAATTATTTCGCTCGTACTTGTAATCTTTCTGTTCTTCATTGTAACCTGATTCAATATTTTAAAGAAATATTTCAGCGAACGTACTTTACTCCATCAGTACTGAAAAGATCCCAGAAAACAGTAAAAGGGACAAATATTTTATGAGTTCTTTTTATCCTTATGTTTTCATTAAATAGCAATTTTCTTTGTTGCTATGTCATAATCAAATAGGGGGAGATTGTTGATCCAAACCCTCAGTGATTTGATAATGACCCTCTCTTAACTACTTAGTGAAAATTGTAAGTAAACAATATGTATCAGAGTTTCACTATCGCTGATAAATACTAAGATCTTCCAGTAACGCTGATAGGAACTCTCGCTCTTTTAAGTTAAATATTCAGCGAAGCTGTTCACCATAAATGCTGAGTCTGTTCAGTCATTATGATGATCGCTGATAAGTTAGTTGTTTACTTATGATCCCTGAAGACAAGTTTCACGTCAACAAAGGTTCTACACTGAAGTCGAAGATCAAGCTCAAGAACCAGCGACAAGTCTCCTAATGAACTGATGCAGATCAGCGAAGACTCAGATTTGTCCACTCAACGTGAAGTATCAAGTACAAGACTTCAGCTATCGCTGAACTCTATCATTCGCTGATATGAAATGATAGATCGCTGAATCAACGAAAGCTGATCATGAAGTCCTCCGTACAAAATACTTTTGTCTTATCCACCCTTGCACGACTCCGTACGAAATGTAAAAAAAGAACCTCCGAATATCTGAAATCGTACAACCACTCTGATACTACACTATTCATCCATACGGCTACTAAGGTTGTCAACCAAGGTCAATGACATGCAACCAACCAGCTGATGACACGTGTAAAGTATATACTGACTTCCATTAAATGCATGCAGTATATAAAGAGATGAACTCACTTCATTTGAAGAAGCTTGCTAACTCTGGACAAGTTCAATCTCTTATCTCAAGATAGGTTATTATTAGTAATTTCCTTATCTCTCTTAGTGCAAGAAACCTTAGTGTTCCAACTTGTTTAGATTTAGGTTTATCCTTAATCTTGTCTCCGCAACAAGCTGTAAATTGTTAATGATTTATCAATAAACAATTTAGAAAAGTAAAATCTGTGTGTTTGTATTCAACCCCCCCCCCCCCCCCTTCTACAAACTTGTATAGGCCTTCGGGACCAACAAGTGGTATCAGAGCGGATTTGTTTAATCTCATAAACAAGATCTAATCTAAGATATTTCTCTTCCTTGCTATTATCTGAAAATGGCCACCAACACAAACACACATTATATAGACAATGGTTCTCTTGCAAAACCCCCTAGATTTTCCAGAGACAACTTCAACTTATGGAAAAATAGGATGATACTCTTCTTAGAAGGTGTAGACCCTACTATGACTTGCTATCTTGAAAACGGCCCACACATCCCTGTAACAGTTGATCCTTTAGTTCCAGCCACTGCAAATAGACCTGCTATTCCAGAAAGGCTGATTCCTAAGGAAAGACACATGTGGACCGACGAAGATAAGAAGAAAGTGGCTATAGATACAAAAGCCAGATCCATACTATTCATGGCCCTTCCTGACGAAGTCTACCATTCCGTCATGAACCTGAAATCATCAAAAGTCATGTGGGACACAATATGTGTTCAGTATGAAGGAACGTCTGAAGTCCAGGACGCAAGAAAGATCAACCTGGTAAGACAATACGAAAGCTTCATTTCTGGTAAGAATGAAACTCTCTATGAAGTTCACCAACGTTTTAATTGCTTAATTATAGATCTAAAAACTGTTGGTAAGGAATATTCTAACTTTGAAGTGCTGACAAAGTTTCTAGAATGTTTACCTGAAAGCTGGGACAATTATTCTATGTGTCTCAAGCTGTCAAAGGATCTAAAATCAATGACCCTTGCTACCTTATATGGTACATTGCTGAATCATGAGCAATCTAGCCATCTTAAGAAGAATCTTGTAAAAGATTCCAAAAGCACCCCTGTTGCTTTAATCTCAGAGGAACCTTCTACTCAGCGACCTTCGGTCACTATCACTGAGTTAGAAAGTAACTCTGAAAGGTCATCAGATTCTGATTCTTCAGATGATGATGAATCCTTGGCTCTCCTAACTAAAAAGTTCAGGAGATTCGCCAAGAAGAAAATGTTTAGAAAGAACAAACCTCTTTCCATAACTGACAAGCCTAAATCATCAGCTTTTGTTGATAAGGCTACTGCTACTTGTTTCAATTGCGAAAAGACAGGTCATTTCGCTAATGGGTGCAGGTCAAAGAAAGTCATAAGACCTTCAGCTTTCTCAAAGAAAAACTTTGTTCCAAGGAATAAAGATGCCAAATACTCAAAGCTGAAGGAGAAGTATGCAAAGCTGAAAAGCTTTAAGAAGAAAGGAAAAGGCCTGATGGCTGACTATGATTGGGCTGCTTCTGATGAAGAAGCATCATCATCTGACTCTGAATATGATGAAGCAAATCAATGTCTCATGGCCAAGATTGAAGAAGAGGAAGAAAGCTCAGACATTCCCTCCACTTCAACATCTGCCATTCAGGTATCACCTTCTTTCTTTACCAATATTGCAAATATTGATGAAGCTGATAGTCTCCATAAGATCGATCTCTTGACTAGAAGTTTATACGAAGCCATGAACGGCAAAACTGTGGTTGAAAACCAAAATCTTGATCTCGCTGAAAAGCTTAAAAACTGCCACCTTCAAATAGAAAAGCTTTCTAAAATTGAAGAAGATTTTAAAGATCAAGTATATTTAAATCAGCTAGTCAAAATCGAACGAGCAGAAGCTATCGCTGCATTAGAGGCTGAAAAAGCTACTGTTGAAGGATGGTGTAATTCTTCAACAAAGATCACTGAGATAATTAAGGCTCAGATTCCTCTGAGTGATAAACGTGGTCTGGGTTATAAATATGATACTCCAAAACCAACCACTGAACGTTCAATGCTTAAATTTGGAACGTTCGTATCCTCAGTCGCTGACACTTCATCATCTCAGTGCTCCTCGTCCTTTACACCAATCCCTGAGGAAACTCCTACCTCCTTAAAAGGTAAGGAGAAAATGGTTTATTCAAAACCTACCTCTGTCTCTAAAGAGAAAGGTAAAGGAATTGTTATTTATCAAAATCCTCATAAGGGTACCTTAGTACCAAAGCTGAATGCTTCTAAAGCATCAGTGACCTACCCCTCTGGATCTAGAAAGCTGATCTCTGGATCTATTCAGCGATCTACTCCTAGACTCAGAGTGTATGTCCTTGGTAAGAAATCTGAAGAAGTGAATGTTCGTCACATTTCTAAAGCAAATAGCTTACTTGGTGCTGGTACTTCTAATTCTAAATTAAAAGCTCAGCATACAAGTGGTCCTAGAACTACTTTTAGTTATAGGAAATGTTATCACTGTGGACTTACCGATCATTGATTAAATATTTCGCTTGATTAACTTTGTTGTTTAAGGTATTTAGTTATGAATGAATAATTGGGTCTGTAAATTTAAATATTATTTCTTTATTTAAAATTTTTGTACAAATACCTTCTTCAGTTACAGTAATTGGGTAAAGTTGATAAATAAAAGGTGATCCTAAAATTAAAGTTGAGGTTAAGTTTTTGACAATGATTAAAGATGTTTTATAACAATAATCATCTTTACAAATATGAACATTAGAAACTTTATAAAAAATGTCAAGTTTTGATCCACTAGCTGATGATAAATGATTTGAAGTTTTCTCATAATAAATTGTAGGAATGATCCCTTATTGGATACAATTCATATCAGCGCCTGTAACAACCGGGTTTTATATGGCAAGTATGGAAGTTTCGTGTCTTTTGTTTAAAGAATGAAAGTATTCTTGGAGGGCCAAAAATGGAAATTGAGAGAAGGTATTTAAGGGCTCATTTACCTAGGGTTAGCTGATTTTCAGCTCCTTTTGTGGTTGTTTGGGCGGCTAAGGAAGAAAAAAGAAGGAGAAGGGAGTTTTGGAGAAAGGCATCAAAGGAAGAAGAATCAACAAGGTAATCCATTCCATATTCGTTTTCCTGGATTGTTTTAGTGCTTCATTTTAAATTGGTTTGGATTCCTAAGTCTGAAAATAGTGATCCATTGAGTTTTTACCCACTTTTTCTTAAAAGTGTGTTTTATGGGGTTTGTCTTAATGAATCGATTTTAGGGGATTAAAGTTGGATTAATTGGGTGTTTGGGGTTGGTGGATGAACCCTTATGGTTATCTAATCAAACTAATGGCTAAAACTTGAGTTTTATTCACTTTTAGAATTCTGGGTTCGAACAGCAGTCGTATCCAGACACTATCAGTTCGTGATGTTATGATGGTATCCGGATATGTATGCTAGTTTCCGGGTGAAGTTTTATGGTAGATTCCGGATAAGAATGGTAGTTCCCGGGTGGGTGATTTTCTGGGTAGTTTGAGTTTCCGGGTGCAGTATCCAGAAAGAAGGTGTATCCGAACAGTCTGGGTATCCGGAAAGGAGGTGCATCCAGACAGTCTTGATATCCGGATAGTATGGGTATCCGGACAGTCTTGGTGTCCGGACAAGTTGGTATCCGAAAAATGTGTGCTGGACAGTAGGTTGAGCCGTTTAATCTGATCCGAATCTAATGCCCTTAGGTGTTCGACTGGTTTAGCTGGGAGGAATTTAAGAAGTGCGTTCTACGATAATCAAAGGTGAGTTCTCTCAACCCTTTTTATGACGTACTACTTTTACTGAATATGGTTCCTTTATCGAGCATGAATTGATTTATAAAAGTTATGCATGTTTCATGATTTACATGTTTACATGCAAATGAAAGATGTTTAAGGTTTTTCATGAATATGATTTCAAATGTATGTGTATGCTATGTGGAGTCGGTTGCACAGTGGGGCCAGGGTACCTTGGGATTTCTAATCCCTTGGGCATATGGAGGTTAGCTTGTAGGTTGGAATTCGTTTCCTCCTACATGAAGGAACGAGGAGTCCACTTGGATTTCGGTGTAGACGAGAGGGTGTCTGTTAGGCCCCGATCGGAGTAGCTTATGCGGCCCTGAACCCTGTGTTTAACCTTGGATGATGTTTATGAGAAAGGTGTGAAAGTACGTTTTCTATGAAATGATTTTATACTGTGTTGAATGTTTTATGGAGGGAATTCACTAGACCTTTTGGTCTAACCCTCGCTTTTTCAAAAACTAAACCATTTTCAGGTAAGCGTTATATGGGTTCTTCTAGCAAGAACTAAGAGTTGGCAAGGAGGATTTGGAGCGTATAGCGACTCCAAGTTTTGACTGATGACTATAGATATAGTGCTCGGCTGTGGAATAGAGACTTCCGCTGTAAATGTTGCTTAGTATAGTGAAATGAATGTTTGTGAACAAGATAATAATGTAATTTGAACGCTATTTTCTAGATAAATTCTTGTTATGAATTCGGGATGTTACAGCGCCACTATCAATAAGGGCAATGACAGTTATTTTAAATTCATTTTCTATACAAAGATTAATACTTGTATGCCATCTTTGATTTGAAATATTTTTAGGGATTTTAATTTTTTTATATTTGATTCTTCATTTGCAATCATTGTAACTTTAGGGATTTCATGTTGAATATTATCTTTATCCTTTTCGATTTTTGAGAGGCGTTCTTTGATGATCCTTATTTCTGTTTTAACTAAAGTTAATTCTTCTTGAAGTTCTTGAGTTGATATTGGTTTGGTTTTTTGAGAAAATATGTTAAAACTTCTTGAAGATTGAATGACTCAGTAGTCGTTGAAGTACTTGTTTCTATTTTAGGATTATAATTGAGAAACCTTTTTGTAGCTTCATCTTTAATAGTTTGATCTGGAATTTTATCTAGTAGCTCGAGAATCTCTCTGTCTTCTTTTGTTATAACATTAATTTTATTACAAGTACAGTTTCCTAAACATTCACATGTTTCAAAGTCTGAATTGCTAGTTGAATATTCTTCTAAAACGTTTAAGTCATTATTATCATAATCTGAAATGCTAGATTCATACTCTGAGCTTGAATATTCGTCATTGAGAATTAATTTGCTTATTTGAGTTTTTAGTTGATCAGAAATTTGAAATTCATTAATCTTTTTCTTAACATAACAATTCTTTGCCATGTGTCCAGTTTTACCACATTTATAGCAAATAATTATATCTCTTGATTCAGTTTGCTTATGAGGTTTTTTGTTGAATTTTTTATATGGTTTTTTCTTATAATTATTAGTTCTATCATATTTGTTAGTTTTATCATATTTTGTCTTAAACCTTTTGCTAGAATATTTCTTTGAATATCTTTTGGATTTGGACGATGTAGGAGCAGTTATATTTTCATAACCATATTGTTGACAGAAATTACCAAGTTCTTCTTTATTATTAATTCTGTCTTTCTTTATCTTGGCTTTAAGTTTTAAATCTGAATAGATAGCTAATCCTTCTTTATTAATGTAACCAGATATTTGTCCATAAGTTAATTCTGCATAAGGAATTTGATTATTATATTCTTCTCTTAAGTTTTCTCATATTCTTTCTGCAAAAAGTTTTGGTAAGCCTGCAATGAACCTTTCTTTCCAAAAGGCTTTGCTACAGTCTGGTCTTATCATTACTTTTGATAAAAAAACATATCTTTATACCATCTGTAATCTTGTAGTTTTCTACAAGTGAGATTTAAGAGTATTTCTGAACTTTTTTCTTGAAATAGAGATGGATCTCCTATAAAGTGTTTTACAATACTAAAGAAAAGAGTAGTGATTATATCGTCTTCTTGAGTTTGAGCTTGTTGATTGTTTTCAGTTTTGATAACTGTTTTCTTTGCATTAAGGACAATATGTTTATGATCTGCTATGTAATGATCCCATCAGTTTCTTAAAATACATGTGAAACCTGATATGAGCATGCCTGCAAATTTTTTTTCATTATTGCCTTTAGTAAGATAGGAATTCGAGGCCATATTCATTTCTTGAATTATATTAAGAATTTGGTGCTCTGATAGTCCATCAATGTTCCATTCATAAACTGAAGAACCATCATATGCACTTCTATTAAGAGACGATGTGTCTTCAAATTGAACATCTGGGAAAGTTGGTCTATGATAATAGTTTCTTGTTTGAGGGCGACCAGTACTAGTGGAATTGCCTTTAAAAGTTAATTTATTGGCAAATTGTTCATAAATTTGAGATATATCTTTTGATTCTGTATCTGAATCTGATTCTTGATTTAGAACATTTACATTTAAATTGCTTAATTTTTGTTCTAATTCATTAACTAATTTCTTATTATAACCTAGATTAGTATTGGAATCAATTTGGTGGGGTATGAAAATTGGATTTTTATTGTTTTCTTTGACCTTGTCTTTAGAGGGAGGATTCTCAATTCCTTTGATATTATTATTTTGATTGTTTTCTAATCTATTTAGTTGTTGACTCATGGTGTTAAGAAATTCATTTGAATAATTGTTTTGATAAATAATGGTTTTAAAATTTTCATCTTTATCGGGTTTTGTAATGGCTAAAGGTGTTCCTATAAATTTATTATTTATTAAGACTGAATCTTTTGGAGGATGTATTGTAGTTATAATTTCATCACTCTTTATGAATTTATAATCTTGAGTTATTTTTGGGGTATCATAGATATTAATAAACGGATTTGGAATATCTTGTTCTTTGCAATACATTTCATACCAATTAAAAAAAGTTATATGAACATCGTGTTCTATGATATATTTTCTCCATAAGAGTTGATGTCTAAATTCTTTCTTGGAATCATTAACAGACGAATGATAGAAATCTCTTCTTTCTTTATTATAATCATAATCAAATTCTTCTTTAAGGTATTTCATATTAATACCTGAGTGACTCATTTTTGGCTCACTCATATTTGTTCTTTATATTGATTTATTTCAGTTTGTATTTCGGAAGGAGTAGGTTCGTAAACATAACTTTGAGAATCTTCAGATCCTTCTTGATAAAATGCTTGAGGAATTGATTTATTAAAATCTATATTTTTGAATTTTAATGATTGAGATTTTTGAAAGGAAGGAGTTTTTGCTCTACTTATTGATCCTGTAGATAACCTCGAAGAGGCAGATAGAAGATTATCATAATTATTAAAATTAATATCAACTGATCCATCTTCATGTTCAATAATATTAGATATGTGATTTGAATTATCTATTGGTTTTGGGATACCAATATCTTGAAGATTCCAATTACAAGATTGAGTAATTTCGTTCCATTTAAGTCGTTTAGTGTAACAACCCAATTCCCATATACACAACAAATCACATAATGTAACATAACATTGATATAACAAACGAAACATCATATTACAAGTACGGTCCCGTAGTCTTTTACAATCAGAAGAAGCCATTCTACAACAAACTTTATACTAAATACATACATAACATTTAATTATTATAATACAACTGCTAAACATGCCAAAATCTTCATCGTATATTCCTTCACAAAAGCCATCCCTCGATTACTCTAATTACTTGCTCTTACTCGATCCACCACCTGGAATACATATTTTTAAAACAAAAATGAGGGTTAGACCTAAGGGTCTAAGTGAGAAAATCCCTGTTAGTTCGAAATCATTTATATAAACTTTAATTATATAAATTACACAGCACGATCAAATATATCAATTTGAACTCACACATCATATACCTTCCCTTCTCATTCCTCCTGACCATATTAGTTGGTTGCAAGCCAACTAATAAATTTACAATGCTGTACAACATCTACAACCAAACAACGCTATACGGATTCTATAGCCAAACACACCGGTCCTAATCCCGGCCAACGTATTATAACACATTATAATACTCATGTAAATATAATACCTCAATATATTATAATTCACGTATAAACACATAATCACCAATTATCACATTCCCAAACCATACGTATATGTATTCCAGTTAGAAACGTTTTTAAAGTAAAACTCACCTGTTTTGCTTATCAAACACGCTCGCCCCTTCTTTCAAAATGATCTTATCTCTCACCACGACTCCACCGAATCTGAAACAATTTAAGATACATATATCGCTTTACTAGCCAATTACATAAAGCCTAACAAGTTCCTATCCTCAACTGCCCCATTACACACTGCACTTAACCCACTGCCGGGACTACACAGGGTACCGGGACTACACAGTACCGGGACTACACAGTACCGGGACTTCTCAGTACCGGGAGTTGTCGATAATACCGGGACTCCATGGTACCGGGACTCCATGGTACCGGGAGTCGACCAGACCGGGAGTCCACCGGGAGTCTAAGAACACAGTCGGTTTCATCTTACCTAGATTCGATTGACATCAATACCAATCACTGAAATCGTAACTTCTAAACCGATAGATATCTTCTATTACTGATTACAAACACAAAATATAAAAGAGCTTACCTCAAAATCGAATCCAACCCAATTGATTGATGATCTAACCATAGGTTTCGTCCACTGCTTCTTTTCTCTCACAACTCACACACGTACACTTTCTAAAAGAGGAAAATGAGGATATCTGATGTGTTTGAGATATTTATATCTCAAATTAACACTTTTGGCTCAAAACTATTAATAAGGACCAAAACACTCCATAACTTTATAACTTATCTTAAACTTACCCTAATCATCAAATCTTATAGTTAAATTATCTAACGGACTTACCCGGGGTATTACATCATCTCCCCCTTAAAAGAATTCCGTCCCGGAATTCAGTTAAGCAAAAAGATGAGGGTATTTGGCTCTCATTTCCGATTCGGATTCCCACATAGCATCCTGACCTCTATGATGCCTCCGTTGAACCTTCACTTGCTTGATTTCCTTATTCCGCAGCACTTTGACTTTATGATCAACTATAGCTTCTGGTTCTTCCACATAATTTAATCTTTCATCGATTTGTATCTCTGGTAGGGAGACTGACTGATCTGGAGTAACCAAACACTTTCGGAAGTTCGATACGTGAAAGGCATTATGGATCCTGCTCAATTCCGGTGGAAGATCTAATCGGTAAGCTACTTCACTGATCCTTTCTGTAATTGCAAACGGTCCGATATACCTTGGGGTAAGTTTACCTTGTCTCCCAAATAGGGTGACTCCCTTCCATGGCGAAACTTTTAACATTACGAAATCCCCGACTTGAAATTCCAAAGGCTTTCAACGTCGGTCAGCGTCGCTCTTCTGTCTATCTTGAGCCACTTTCAATCTTTCTCGAATCTGAGTAACCTTATCGGCAGTTAATTGAACTATTTCCGGCCCCGCTAACCGTTTCTCTCCCACTTTGTTCCAACATAGAGGCGTTCGGCATTTCCTATCATACAGTACTTCAAACGGTGCCGCTTGTATGCTGGAATGATAACTGTTGTTGTAAGCGAATTCGATCAACGGTAAATGTGTAATAACCAGGTATTTTATTTAATTTAAATTGGAATTTTATAAGTCCTTATATTAGTATTTTGTGAAATTTAAAAGTTAAGGGATAAGTTTTAATATTAATTGGAAGTTTAGGGGTATTTATTGCCAAGTAATATAAGCTTAGGGTTAATTTGGTCATCTTGCCAAACTTTGTACCCACAACCGACTTTAGTATATCAAATAGGAGATGATGTCTTCATTTGAAAAACATCAAAATATCTTAAAACTTATGTGTGTGTGTGTGTATCTCGGTTGAGAGAAAAGAGAGAGACATAGAAAGATCAAGAAGAAGAAGTATCTCCTATATTACTACAGCTGGGTTAGGATTCAAATTCAGAAAAACAAAGGTATTAATCCTTGCAAACTCTTCTTTTTATGTATAGTAATTCCTAAAGTTTTACTATGAAGTTTTAGAAGTGGGTTTTTGTAAATTTAGAAAGATATGATAAATTTGGATTTGGGATAGTGTTCCAATGGTAGTATAAAACGTATCTGCAAAGTTACATAAACATGCATAGTATAAAACTGCAAAATCTGGGTTTTAGGATGAAACAGTGAACTGTGACATTCATCGAAGTTGCAATAGAGGACTGCGACATTCAACGAAGTCGCAATGGTCGATTACGATTTGGGCTTGAAGTCGCAATGGTCGTTTGCGACTTGGATTGAAATCGCAGTAGTCGATTGCGATTTGGGCTTGAAGTCGCAATGGTCGTTTGCGACTTGGATTGAAATCGCAGTAGTTGATTGCGATTTGGGTTTGGGATCGCAGTAGTTGATTGCGACTTAGGATGGAGTCGCAATAGTGGGTTGCGATTTCGGGATGAAGTCGCAGTAAGAGGTTGCGACTTTGTACTGTTCATCACGGTTGCGACTTGTACTGTTCATTGCGATTTCATGTTATTTTGGGTTGCGACTTAAGTTGAGGATTTCGTAAGTTTAGTTTTAAAAAGAAATACTTGTTATTTTGTGTAATTTCAGATTCTGTGAAAGGTGGAAATACGTGACATTAAATTGGGAAAGCTTTTGTGATAAACATTCCAGGTGAGTTTTACTTTAAAAAGTATTTTTACTGGAATACCTTCTGTGCTTTACAAATAATTGATAATGTGTATGAATATGTCATACGTGAGTAATTATAATATATTGAGATATTATAATTACGTGAGTATTATATGAAAATATAATATGTGGCCGGGCTTAGGACCGGTGTGATAAATTGGCTTGCAACCAATTGTTATTGGCCATTGGTGGAGGGATAAGGTGGTATGTGAAAGGTATGTTGTGTGAATTGTAATTGGTATTACTTTACATATGATATATATGTATTTATATAAAAGAGTGTTTTATATAAATGAATTTTAATGATGTAAAAATGTCAGGGATTTACTCACTAGACCCATAGGTCTAACCCTCAGTTTCTGTTTTAAAAATTTTGTATTCCAGGTGACGCAATGAATAAGAGCAAGTGAATAGAATCTTTGATGGATGTTTTTGTACTTTAAGTTTTATTGTTATTACTATGTAATCTAAAGTGAATTAAGTTTGTGTTGAAATTTTTATATTATTCAGACTATGGGGACCGAATGTGAATTATGAAGTACTCTGTTGTAAACATGTTATGAATTATATGATATATGTATGTTTTGTTTTGCGGGATGTTACAGATGGTATCAGAGCCCTAGTTTAAGGGATTTAGGTATTAGTATCTGTACCTAGACTTAAACTGCATGTGAAGTAGGATGTCCCTAGTATTTTAAAACCTGGGAATGCTAAGTATAAAAGGTAGAAGGAACAACATGTAAGGTAATTTCAAATTACACCAGGCCAGTGTAATTATGATCTTACAGGTGCATGCTTGAACTGGAATACCTTGTTATATGGGGTATGTGCTTATGTGTATATTAACTTTGTTTGAATCCACAGAATGGCGAGTGGCACTAGACAAAGGAATCAGAGAGGAGGAAGAAATTCAGGTGGAGAGAATCCACCAATAGGAAGAGGGGGAAGAGGAGGAGATCGAGGTAGAGGCAGAACCGGCAGGGGAACTGGGGGTCGAACTGGAGTTGGAACACAACCGCAAGGCACAGGGTTTGTTACATGGGATGACTTGATGGCTGAAATGGGAAGGTTACAGGATAACATACAAGCTATGTTTGAACAAAATCGCCACAATGAAACTGAAAGACCAATTCCGGAACACGAAGTTGAAATGCCACTTACCTCTACTGTTTTGCCGGTAATGAAAAGGTGTGACTATAAAATGTTTCTTAGTTGTAAGCCCCCTACATACTCAGGAGATCGGGATCCGGTAAAAGCTATGAGATGGCTGAAAGAAATCGAGGCTATCTTCAAGACGTGTAAATGTGCTGAACAAGATAAAGTACTTTATGGAACTGCGATGCTAAAAGGAGATGCTCTGTATTGGTGGGAGGCTCATACAGAATCGAGAGGAGCGGATGTATATACTACTTTTTCATGGGAGGAATTTGTGTTGGCATTCACAACACACTTCTGTCCACAAGCTGCGGTCAGATAACTAGAGGAAGAGTTTATGAATCTACAACAAGGGAACTTATCGGTTAGAGATTATACTGCACGATTTTTGGAGAAGTCTCGTTTTGCAGGATATTATGTTGCTACAGAAAAGATGAAAATGGAGAGGTTTATTTATGGGTTGAATTCCGAGGTTCGAAGATTGGTGACTGCCACAGGGCCAAATACTTTTACAGCTGCGGTGGATGCTACCGAGAATGTGGAGAGAGATAATAAAAGAGATGCTGGTGATAAGAGCTTGGGGAAAAGGAAATGGGAAGGACCACCACAAGATTCGAGGAAACCTAGATTTCAGAGGTTTGACAACCGTCCGTCATTTCGACCAACAGAAAGACCATGTCCAAGATGTAATCGTTATCATCAAGGAAATTGCCAAGTAGAGTCGCGGGTTTGTTTTAATTGTGGAAAAACCGGTCACGTTGTTAAAGATTGTCGATCAACGCGGTTTTGCTTTTTGTGTAATTCTCTGGATCACCTCCAATCAGATTGTCCGCGAGGTAGAATACAATCAGGGGGTACATCGGGGAAACCAGCCATTACTAGACCAGTGGTCCCAAGAATAGAACCGCCGAGAACGAGGGGTCGTACGTTCCAAATGACAGCTAAAGAGGCGGAGGAAACTCCGGATGTGGTCACAGTTACATTTTTCATAAACTCCACGCGTGCTAAAGTGTTATTTGATTCCGGTGCAAACCGATCTTTTGTGTCTCCCTCCTTTGCTACTCACATGCATTTAGAGCCTAAAATGTTAAAACATGCTTTATTAGTAGACACTGCAAATGATAACCAAGTGGCAGTTAAAGAGGTTTTTGATCGTTGTATGATAAACATAGAGGGGTGTGGAGTACCGATACAACTATTCCCAATAGCTTTGATTGAATTTGATGTGGTAGTAGGAATGGATTGGCTAGCTGAGAATCAGGCTAATATAGTTTGTGATAAGAAAATAATCAATGTCGTTTTACCTGATAAGAGATCGGTAGTGATTTATGGAGATCGTAAGAATCATCAGTCCAGTCTTATATCTATGATAAAAGCCCGTAAGTGTGTTAATAAGGGTTGCTCTAGTTACCTAGCCTATGTGATAGATAGTAGGCCTGAAAAGTGTAAGCTGGAAGATATTTCCATTGTTAGTGAATACCCAGAAGTTTTTCCTGAAGACTTGAATAGTCTTCCTCCTGTTAGGCAAGTAGAATTTGGAATAGACCTAATACCTGGAGCCAATCCCATCGCTCGTGCGCCGTACAGATTAGCACCACCAGAAATGAAAGAAATGATGTCACAGCTTCAAGATTTATCTGATAAGGGCTTCATCAGACCCAGCTCATCGCCATGGGGTGCACCAGTTTTATTTGTGAAGAAGAAAGATGGTTCAATGAGAATGTGTATCGATTATCGGGAGCTGAACAAACGCACAATCAAGAACAAGTATCCACTTCCAAGAATTGATGACCTTTTTGTCAATTAGTTGGAGCTTGTTATTTCTCCAAGATTGACCTTAGATCTGGCTACCATCAGTTGAAGGTTAAGGAAGAGGATGTTTTAAAGACTGCATTTCGCACAAGATACGGCCACTACGAATTTTTGGTAATGCCTTTCGGATTGACGAACGCTCCAGCCGCTTTTATGGATCTAATGAATCGGGTATGTAAGCCTTATCTCGATAAATTTGTCATTGTGTTTATTGATGATATACTTATTTATTCCCGATCCAAAGAGGATCATGCGCAACATCTTTGTTTGATTTTGGAGTTGTTGAAGAAAGAAAGGTTGTACGCTAAGTTCTCCAAATGTGAATTCTGGTTGCGGGAAGTTCAGTTTTTGGGTCATGTAGTTTCAGAGAAGGGTATACAAGTTGATCCAGCGAAAGTGGAAGCAATTGAAAGATGGGAACCGCCGAAGACGGCAACCGAAGTGCGCAGTTTTCTGGGTCTAGCTGGATACTATCGGAAATTCATAAAAGACTTTTCTCGAATCGCGACACCATTGACTAAGTTAACTCGGAAGAATTTAAAGTTTGAATGGAAAGCAGAACAAGATGAGGCATTCAGAATATTGAAAGAGAAACTCTGCAGCGCACCGATATTAGCACTGCCAGAAGGTTCTGATGATTTTGTGGTCTACAGTGATGCTTCTAAGTTGGGATTGGGATGTGTACTCATGCAACGTGGGAAGGTGATTGCTTATGGTTCCCGTCAACTGAAGGATCATGAAAGACAATATCCTACTCATGATATGGAACTAGCGGCAGTTGTTTTTGCCTTGAAGATTTGGAGACATTATCTTTATGGTTCTAAATGTCAAATTTTCACGGACCACAAGAGTCTCCAACATCTTTTCGATCAGAAGGAACTGAATATGAGGCAAAGAAGGTGGTTGGAATTGGTAAATGATTATGATTGTGAAATCCTTTATCACCCCAGGAAGGCAAACGTGGTGGCAGATGCGCTAAGTCGTCAAGAAAGGAGTGGAACGATAAAAGCGATATCTCTTCGAGCGGAACTGCTTCCAAATATTTTTGACGAATTATTGAAATGCCAAATAGATGCTTATCAAGAAGAAAGTTTGAAATCTGAACGGTTGGTTGGGATATCAGCATTGCTTGGGAAAGATGACCGTGGGTTGTTGTGTATGGGAAACAGAATTTGGGTACCTCGTTTGGGAGGATTACGGGATCGCGTACTACAAGAAGCTCATCAATCTCGATTTTCTATTCATCCAGGTACAAATAAAATGTATAGAGATTTGAAACAATTCTATTGGTGGCCGGGAATGAAGAGAAGTGTTGCTAAGTACGTGGAAGATTGTACTACCTGCAAGAAAGTGAAGATTGAACATCAGAAACCGTTTGGTCAGTTGCAACGACTAGATATACCAATGTGGAAATGGGATCAGATCACTACTGATTTCATTACCAAGTTGCCAAGAACTTCAAAGGGATTCGATTCTATTTGGGTGATTGTGGATAGGTTGACGAAGTCTGCTCATTTCTTGCCGATAAAAGAAACTGATTCTTTTGAACGTTTAGCTAAGTTGTATATCAATGAAATAGTGACTCGACATGGAGTTCCAATCTCGATTATTTCCGATCGAGATAGTCGATTTACTTCTAGATTTTGGAGAAGCTTTCAAAAGGAGATGGGAACGCAGATAAAGTTGAGTACAGCATATCATCCACAGACTGACGGACAGAGTGAAAGAACAATTCAAACTTTAGAAGATATGCTTCGGGCTTGTATAGTTGATTTTGGGGGATCATGGGATAAACATTTGCCTCTGATAGAGTTCGCTTACAACAACAGTTATCATTCTAGCATTCAGGCGGCACCGTTTGAAGTATTGTATGGTAGAAAATGCCGAACGCCTTTGTGTTGGAATGAAGTGGGGGAAAAACAGTTAGCAGGGCCAGAAATAGTACAGTTAACGGCGGATAAGATTACTCAGATTCGGGATAGATTGAAAACAGCACAAGACAGACAGAAAAGCTATGCCGATCGACGTAGGAAACCGTTAGAATTTCAGGTTGGGGATTTTGTGATGTTGAAAGTATCGCCCTGGAAAGGAGTCATATGTTTTGGGAAACAAGGTAAACTCAATCCGCGTTATATTGGGCCATTTGAAATTTCGGAAAGAATTGGTGAGGTAGCTTACAGATTGAATCTTCCGCCAGAATTAAGCAGAATTCACAACGCGTTCCATGTATCAAATTTTCGAAAGTGTTTGGTTACACCAGACCAAGCAGTCTCACTACCAGATATTCAAGTGGACGAAAAGTTGAACTATGTGGAGGAACCGGAAGCCATAGTTGATCACAAGGTTAAAGTATTGAGGAATAAAGAGATCAGACAGGTAAAGGTTCAGTGGAAACATCATAGGGGTCAGGATGCGACATGGGAATCAGAATCGGAGATGAGAGCCAAATACCCTCATCTGTTCTCTTAACTGAATTCCGGGACGGAATTCTTTTAAGGGGGAGATGTTGTAATAACCAGGTATTTTATTTAATTTAAATTGGAATTTTATAAGTCCTTATATTAGTGTTTTGTGAAATTTAAAAGTTAAGGGATAAGTTTTAATATTAATTGGAAGTTTAGGGGTATTTATTGCCAAGTAATATAAGCTTAGGGTTAATTTGGTCATCTTGCCAAACTTTGTACCCACAACCGACTTTAGTATATCAAATAGGAGATGATGTCTTCATTTGAAAAACATCAAAATATCTTAAAACTTATGTGTGTGTGTGTATCTCGGTTGAGAGAAAAGAGAGAGACATAGAAAGATCAAGAAGAAGAAGTATCTCCTATATTACTACAGCTGGGTTAGGATTCAAATTCAGAAAAACAAAGGTATTAATCCTTGCAAACTCTTCTTTTTATGTATAGTAATTCCTAAAGTTTTACTATGAAGTTTTAGAAGTGGGTTTTTGTAAATTTAGAAAGATATGATAATTTTGGATTTGGGATAGTGTTCCAATGGTAGTATAAAACGTATCTGCAAAGTTACATAAACATGCATAGTATAAAACTGCAAAATCTGGGTTTTAGGATGAAACAGTGAACTGTGACATTCATCGAAGTCGCAATAGAGGACTGCGACATTCAACGAAGTCGCAATGGTCGATTGCGATTTGGGCTTGAAGTCGCAATGGTCGTTTGCGACTTGGATTGAAATCGCAGTAGTCGATTGCGATTTGGGCTTGAAGTCGCAATTGTCATTTGCGACTTGGATTGAAATCGCAGTAGTTGATTGCGATTTGGGTTTGGGATCGCAGTAGTTGATTGCGACTTAGGATGGAGTCGCAATAGTGGGTTGCGATTTCGGGATGAAGTCGCAGTAAGAGGTTGCGACTTTGTACTGTTCATCACGGTTGCGACTTGTACTGTTCATTGCGATTTCATGTTATTTTGGGTTGCGACTTAAGTTGAGGATTTCGTAAGTTTAGTTTTAAAAAGAAATACTTGTTATTTTGTGTAATTTCAGATTCTGTGAAAGGTGGAAATACGTGACATTAAATTGGGAAAGCTTTTGTGATAAACATTCCAGGTGAGTTTTACTTTAAAAAGTATTTTTACTGGAATACCTTCTGTGCTTTACAAATAATTGATAATGTGTATGAATATGTCATACGTGAGTAATTATAATATATTGAGATATTATAATTACGTGAGTATTATATGAAAATATAATACGTGGCCGGGCTTAGGACCGGTGTGATAATTGGCTTGCAACCAATTGTTATTGGCCATTGGTGGAGGGATAAGGTGGTATGTGAAAGGTATGTTGTGTGAATTGTAATTGGTATTACTTTACGTATGATATATATGTATTTATATAAAAGAGTGTTTTATATAAATGAATTTTAATGATGTAAAAATGTCAGGGATTTACTCACTAGACCCATAGGTCTAACCCTCATTTTCTGTTTTAAAAATTTTGTATTCCAGGTGACGCAATGAATAAGAGCAAGTGAATAGAATCTTTGATGGATGTTTTTGTACTTTAAGTTTTATTGTTATTACTATGTAATCTAAAGTGAATTAAGTTTGTGTTGAAATTTTTATATTATTCAGACTATGGGGACCGAATGTGAATTATGAAGTACTCTGTTGTAAACATGTTATGAATTATATGATATATGTATGTTTTGTTTTGCGGGATGTTACAAAATGCTTATCCCACGATCCCGCAAAATCAACAATGCAAGCCCGGAGCATATCTTCTAAGGTCTGAATCGTTCGTTCACTCTGACCATCTGTTTGGGGATGATACGCCGTACTTAACTTTATCTGTGTCCCCATTTCCCTTTGAAAACTTCTCCAAAATTTTGAAGTAAAACGACTATCACGATCAGAAATGATCGAGATTGGAACTCCATGTCGAGTTACTATTTCGTCAATGTACAACTCAGCTAATCGCTCCATCGAATCGGTTTCCTTTATCGGTAGAAAGTGTGCAGACTTTGTCAATCTATCGACGATCACCCAAATAGAATCAAATCCCTTCGGAGTCCTTGGTAGCTTCGTGATGAAATTTGTGGTACTCTGCTCCCACTTCCACATAGGTATTTCTAGCCGTTGTAGTTGACCAAACGGCTTTTGGTGTTCGATCTTTACTTTCTTACAAGTATCACATCTTTCCACATACTGAGCAATTCCTCTTTTTATCCCTGGCCACCAATAGAATTGTTTAAGGTCTTTATACATCTTGTTTGTACCTAGGTGAATAGAGAAACGGGATTGATGAGCTTCTTGTAAAACATGATCACGTAACCCACCCAAACGAGGTACCCACACTCTGTTTCCCAGACACAATAACCCACGATCATCTTTTACTAGCAATGCTGACATCCCCGCTAACCGTTCTGATTTCAGATGTTCATCCTGATAAGCCTCCACTTGACACTTCTGCAATTCGTGAAATATGTTGGGTAGGAGTTCAGTTCGTAGGGAAATAAATTTTATTGTTCCACTCCTTTCTTGACGACTCAGCGCATCCGCCACCACATTCGCCTTTCCCGGGTGATAAAGGATTTCACAGTCGTAATCGTTCAGCAATTCTAGCCATCTCCTTTGTCTCATATTCAATTCCTTCTGATCAAAGAGGTGTTGGAGACTTTTATGATCGGTATAAATCTGACATTTGGAACCATACAGATAATGTCTCCAAATCTTTAACGCGAAGACGACCGCTGCAAGCTCCATGTCGTGCGTAGGATACTGTCTTTCATGATCCTTTAATTGACGAGAAGCATAAGCAATAACCTTTCCACGCTGCATAAGTACACATCCCAATCCCAGTTTTGACGCATCACTATAAACAACAAAGTCTTCCGAACCTTCAGGTAGTGATAGAATCGGTGCGCTGCACCGTTTCTCTTTCAATATCCGGAATGCCTCGTCTTGTTCTGCTTTCCATTCAAACTTCAGGTTCTTTCGGGTCAGCTTAGTCAACGGCGTTGCGATACGAGAGAAGTCTTTTATGAATTTCCGATAGTAGCCGGCTAAACCCAGAAAACTACGTACTTCGGTTGGCGTCCTCGGGGGTTCCCACTTTTCGATCGCTTCCACTTTCATTGGATCAACTTGAATGCCTTCTTCGGAAACTACATGCCCCAGAAACTGAACTGCTCGTAGCCAGAATTCACATTTCGAAAATTTAGCGTACAACTTTTCCTTCTTTAGTAACTCCAAGATCAAACGAAGGTGTTGCGCATGCTCTTCTTTGGATCGGGAATAGATAAGTATATCATCGATAAATACAATAACTAATTTATCGAGATACGACTTACATACCCGATTCATTAAATCCATAAAGGCAGCTGGAGCGTTCGTCAGTCCAAACGGCATCACTAAGAATTCGTGATGTCCATACCTTGTTCGAAAAGCAGTCTTTAGAACGTCTTCTTCTTTAACTTTCATCTGGTGATAACCGAATCTTAGATCAATCTTGGAGAAATAGCAAGCTCCAACTAACTGATCGAAGAGGTCATCAATTCGGGGTAGTGGATATTTGTTCTTGATCGTGCGCTTATTCAGTTCTCGGTAGTCGATACATATTCTCATCGAACCATCCTTCTTTTTCACAAATAACACTGGTGCTCCCCACGGCGAAGACTAGGTCTGATGAAGCCTTTATCGGATAGGTCTTGTAGTTGTGCCATCATCTCTTTCATCTCTGGAGGTGCCAGACTATAAGGTGCACGGGCTACAGGAGTGGATCCAGGAATTAGGTCTATTCCAAACTCTACTTGTCTATCGGGCAGAAGACTATTCAAGTCTTCTAGGAACACCTCAGAAAATTCACTAACGATCGGTATATCTTTCAACTTATTCTTTTCCGGCTTAATGTCTATCACATAAGCTAAGTAACTCAGGCAACCCTTATTAACACACTTACGGGCTTTTATCATAGATATAAGGCAAGACTGATGATTCCTACGATCACCATAAATCACTACTGGTCCCTTCTCAGATAATACCACATTTATTAACTTCCTATCACACACTATGTTAGCCTGATTCTCGGCTAACCAATCCATTCCCACTACGACGTCAAACTCTATCAAAGTTATAGGAAACAATTGTATCGGTACTCTACACCCCTCTATATTTATCACACAGCCATCAAATACTTCTTTAACTGACACTTGATTATCATTTGCCGTATCTACTGATAGAGCATGTTCTAGCATTTTAGGTTTCAAACACAGGCAAGCAGCAAATGCAGGAGACACAAACGATCGGTTTGCACCGGAATCAAATAACATCTTAGCACGTGTAGAGTTTATTAAAAATGTACCTGTGACCACATCTGGAGTTTCCTCCGCTTCTTTCTCGGTCATTTGAAATGCGCGACCCCTGGTTACTGGCGGTTCCAGTCTTGGTATTACTGGTTTAACAATTGTTGGCCTGCCCGATGACCCACCTTGTTGTATCCTCCCCCGCGGACAGTCCGACTGAAGGTGATCCGGAGAATTGCATAAGAAACATAACTGCGTTACCTTACAATCTGTAATGACGTGTCCGGTCTTCCCACACTTATAACACGCTCGTAAATCACCTTGGCAATTTCCTTGGTGGACACGGTTGCACTTCTGACATGGTCTTTCCGCCGGTCGAAACGGCGGACGGCTATCATACCTCTGAAATCGGGACTTCTTCGGATCGTGTTGTGGTCCTTCCCACTTTCTCTTCCCGATACTTTTATCGCCATCATCCCTTCTAATATCTCGTTCAACATTCTCCGCGGCATCAACTGCAGCTGAGAAGGTATCGGGTCCCTTTGCAGTCACTAGCCTTCTGACTTCTGAGTTCAGCCCAAAGATAAACCTTTCCATCTTCATCGTCTCCGTAGCAACGTAGTATTCTGCGAACCGAGACTTTTCCAGAAAGCTAGCGGTGTAGTCTCGAATGGATAAGTTTCCTTGTTTCAAGTTCATAAATTCCCCTTCCAGTTGTTTGACGGCTGCTTGGGGACAAAATTGTTTAATGTAGGCTATCACAAATTCTTCCCAAGAGAGGATAGAGTAAACATCAGATCCTTTAGAATGAATAAAAGATTCCCACCAATACAAAGCATCCCCTTTTAACATTGTTGCCCCGTACAATACCCTATCTTCATCTGTACACTTGCTTGTCTTGAAAATAGCTTCTATTTCCTTCACCCATCTCATTGCTTTCATGGGATCCCTGTCTCCCGAGTAGGTCGGAGGTCTACAGCTTAAAAACATTTTGTAGTCGCACCTCCTTTGTACTGGTACAACAGTCGGTGTGATTGGCATTTCATCTTCCGATCCGGGATCCGGTATTTCAGCTTCATTATGACGGTTTCGATCAAACATTGTTTGTATGCTAGCCTACAGTCTTCCCATTTCTGCCATTAGATCATCCCTGGTAACGAACTCTGTACCATGTGGCTGGACTCCGCCTCCAGCTCGACCTCCAGCACTACCCCCGGTTCTACCCCCGACTCTGCCCCCAGTTTTGCCTCCCCTGTCCCCCGTTCCTATCGACGGATTAGTACTATTCGGATTTCCTCCTCCTCGGTTCTTTCGTCTAGTACCACTTGCCATTCTGTAGATTCAAACAAAATTAATACACACATAAGCACATACCCTATATAACAAGGTATTCTGGTTCAAACATGTACCTGTAAGATCATAATTACACTGGCCAGGAGTAATTTGAAATTACCTTACATGATGTTCCTTCTTCCCTTTTATACTTCATCATCCCAAGGTTCTATGATGATAGGGACATCCTACTTCACATGCAGTTTAAGTCTAGGTACAGATACAAATACTTAAATCCCTTAAACTAAGGCTCTGATACCATTTGTAACAACCCAATTCCCATATACACAACAAATCACATAATGTAACATAACATAGATATAACAAACGAAACATCATATTACAAGTACGGTCACGTGGTCTTTTACAATCAGAAGAAGCCATTCTACTACAAACTTTATACTAAATACATACATAACATTTAATTATTATAATACAACTGCTAAACATGCCAAAATCTTCATCATATTTTCCTTCACCAAATCCATCCCTCGATTACTCTAATTACTTACTCTTACTCGATCCACCACCTGGAATACATATTTTTAAAACAAAAATGAGGGTTAGACCTAAGGGTCTAAGTGAGAAAATCCCTGTTAGTTCGAAATCATTTATATAAACCTTAATTATATAAATCATACAGCAGGATCAAATATATCAATTTGAACTCACACATCATATACCTTCCCTTCTCATTCCTCCTGGCCATATTAGTTGGTTGCAAGCCAACTAATAAATTTAAAACGTTGTACAACATCTACAACCAAACAACGCTATACGGATTCTATAGCCAAACACATCGGTCCTAAGCCCGGCCAACGTATTATAACACATTATAAGACTCATGTAAATATAATACCTCAATATATTATAATTCACATATATCGCACATATAAACACATAATCACCAATTATCACATTCCCAAACCATACGTATATGTATTCCAGTTAGAAACGTTTTTAAAGTAAAACTCACCTGTTTTGCTTATCAAACATGCTCGCCGCTTCTTTCAAAATGATCTTATCTCTCACCACGACTCCACAGAATCTGAAACAATTTAAGATACATATATCGCTTTACTAGCCAATTACATAAAGCCTAACAAGTTCCTATCCTCAACTGTCCCATTACACACTGCACTTAACCCACTACTGGGACTACACAGGGTACCGGGACTACACAGTACCGGGACTTCTCAGTACCAGGAGTTGTCGATAATACCGGGACTCCATGGTACCGGGATTCCATGGTACCGGGAGTCGACCAGACCAGGAGTCCACCAGGAGTCTAAGAACACAGTCGGTTTCATCTTACCTAGATTCGATTGACATCAATACCAATCACTGAAATCGTAACTTCTAAACCGATAGATATCTTCTATTACTGATTACAAACACAAAATATAAAAGAGCTTACCTCAAAATCGAATCCAACCAAATTGATTGATGCTCTAACCGTATGTTTCGTCCACTGCTTCTTTTCGCTCACAACTCACACACATACACTTTCTAAAAGAGGAAAATGAGGATATCTGATGTGTTTGAGATATTTATATCTCAAATTAACACTTTTGGCTCAAAACTATTAATAAGGACCAAAACACTCCATAACTTTATAACTTATCTTAAACTTACCCTAATCATCAAATCTTATAGTTAAATTATCTAACGGACTTACCCGGGGTATTACATTTAGGAATTTGAATTTTTGTATGTTGAGGGTTGGCTTCAAATATTAATGTTTCATCTCTAGGACTTGATGTCTTAGTTTTTGGTTCGATTGTTGAAGTCATAGTTTTGTAACATACTCTGTAGATTACAGCTACAGGTTTAGTGTTTTCTTTAAATTCTAAATTCTTCGTTTTGATAGTGAGAACTAAAGTATCTAATATATTTGGATCAAATAATCCTACTGAAAAGTTAGGATAACAATTAAAGTAAATCGGACCATTTGAGACATTAGTTTCTTCCATAGCGAGTATAGAACTTTGAAAGTTTGTATGTCTAGCATCTCTAAGTATTAATAATACTGGGGCATCAATTCCTAATCTAAACAACGGTTTGATAGCAACTTGAACTAATCCAACGTGTAAAAATTTGTATTTTTGTCTATGTTGTATTATGGATGATTTGGATAAGAGGGTAAGATTATTATAATCTCTATTAATTGATACAGTTTGTTCTGTAGTATTGATTGAATATCCTTGGAAATAATCAAAAGTTCCTATTTTATAAACTGTTTTAACATCTTGTTTGGGAATTGTCCAATTTGTTAGACTTTGCTCAATATTTGAAATATGAATTTCTGAAGTGTTCATAGTAAGATCATTTTCTTCTATGTTATCAGTTTCAGAAGAATGTTTCTTGGCGAATAAATTCATAACTTTATATTTTTAACAAAATGTATTTAAAGAGTTGTTTTAAGAGAAAGAAAATCGTTTCTTTTAAATACTTCTAGAATAATCAGAGGGACCACCTTCGGAGGGACCACCCATAAATAGTCGTGGTACGGCTGGGCGACTTACCTCCTGCGCCACTTACGCTAATCCAACCGACTGGGCTGACCAACACCGACATAAAAAGGCTGACCAACACTGACCTCGAGTTCATATTAAAAGAATATATTTTCTTAAATTTAAAACTATATTTAAATATACCTTGAAATTTTTTACAAAGTGTAGTATTCCTCTACCAATTCCCACCGTTTCTGGCTCTGATACCATTCTGCTCTCGCTGCAGGATCGTTTGAAATACATTTAAATTATTTTTCAACAATTTAATTGGATTATAACTTTGAATAAATAAATTTATATAATGCTCTGATACCATTCTGAACTCTTTTAACTAATTTAAATGTATTTAATAACAGTTGTCTTATTTTAAAAACAATCTTAGAATATACAAAGTATAGAGAGATGTTTAAAATTATGAATGGTATCAGAGTATTTCAATCTTAATAATTTAAAAGAGTTCAGAATGGTATCAGAGTATTTCATAATTATTGAAATACTTTATAGGATATCCATCTCTATAACAGTTTTCTTTGCATTAAGGACAATATGTTTATGATCTGCTATGTAATGATCCCACCAGCTTCTTAAAATACCTGTGAAACCTGATATGAGCATGCCTGCAATTTGTTTTTCATTATTGCCTTTAGTAAGATAGGAATTCGAGGCCATATTCATTTCTTGAATTATATTAAGAATTTGGTGCTCTGATAGTCCATCAATGTTCCATTCATAAACTGAAGAACCATCATATGCACTTCTATTAAGAGACGATGTGTCTTCAAATTTAACATCTGGGAAAGTTGGTCTATGATAATAGTTTCTTGTTTGAGGGCGACCAGTACTAGTGGAATTGCCTTTAAAAGATAATTTATTGGCAAATTGTTCATAAATTTGAGATATATCTTTTGATTCTGTATCTGAATCTGATTCTTGATTTAGAACATTTACATTTAAATTGCTTAATTTTTGTTGTAATTTCTTATTATAACCTAGATTAGTATTGGAATCAATTTGGTGGGGTATGAAAATTGGATTTTTATTGTTTACTTTGACCTTGTCTTTAGAGGGAGGATTCTCAATTCCTTTGATATTATTATTTTGATTGTTTTCTAATATATTTAGTTGTTGACTCATGGTGTTAAGAATTTCATTTGAATTTTTGTTTTGATAAATAATGGTTTTAAAATTTTCATCGTTATCGGGTTTTGTAATGGCTAAAGGTTCTGCTCTCGCTGCAGTTTGAAATACATTTGTTGTTGAAAAAAAATTAAACGTTCTTTGTAACTATAAGTAATATTTTCAATAATATTATTTTCTATAAAGAAGTTTGTAACTTCATTAAGAATACTAATTGGATTATAACTTTGAATAAATAAATTTATATAATGCATATTATCAAAATTTTGCAAAATAAGGCAACCATTATCAAGTACAATGACACGAAGCATGATCAAAAGATACCTTCTTTGATTAAATGATCAGTTGTACAGTTGTCTTCTCGACAAGCTTTGCAAACATCAGGAGATATGAAAATCTGGAAATCTAGAGATTTTGAACATCTAGAAGTAGAAAATCTAAGTGAACTTCTACTAGACATAACATTCTGAAAATATAGAGAGAATTTCTAAGAGTGGAGAAGAAAACTGATGCCTTCTTCTTATGTTGAACCCTCTTTATATAGGCTTTTGAATGATTGAAGGTAACCGGCAGTTGTCTGTCAATTTTCATTGATTGAATATTTTCACCGGTAATTTGATGTCGATTTTATTTTGGAAATAATTTCTTTGGCCTTTTGTGCTATTATTGTCCTTTGAAGCATGGCCGACAATCCTTTTGAAAAAGAGCTTCCTCTTTTTGACTTCCTTGCCATAGCTTTGTTGTCTTTCTTGACTTTCTTGCCATAGCTTTGTTGTCTTTCTTGACTTTCTTGTCACAACTTTTGTTGTCTTTCTTGATTAGTTGTACCTGGAATATTTGATCATTTTTTGATAAGGATAACATTGAAAATACGAAGAGATGTATTTTCTACATATGAATAATAACACCTTTTGAACAATCAAAGAAATTGTCTACAAAGATAATTCACCAAACTCACACAATTAAAACATTAATCATAAAGATTTATGTCAGAATAGGGGTCTTGAGCATCTTGAATTATTTCTGTGTCTTGAGTCATACCGGAATTGCTTGGGGAACTTCGTTTGATTTCTCTGTTAAGCTTCTTGAGTTCTTCTTTAGAATTTGCAGCGAGAAATTGTTTTAATTCCTCATCTTCATCTTCTTCTTTATTTTGAATAACCTTGGAGTCTTCTTCTTGAATAACTTTGGAGGTAGAGACATCATAGTTTATGGAATAAAATTCTGAAACACCTTGAATCGTCATTTTCTGGATTTGATTTGAAGGGAGGTTATCCCACCATTTAACTCGAACCATTCTTTGTAACAAACTTGGAGAAATGCCAATTGCAGATGTAACACTAAAAGTCTAGGAAATAATCCATGGAATTTTGAATAGGATGGTGAATTGGAGGAGATGTTCAAATTCAGGAATGTCTTGATAAAAGATTTCTTTGAATTTCTGGAAACCTTTAAGAACAGGACCTGGTAGAGTATCTGGAATGTTTTCGAAGAATTTAAACCATCGTACGAACCATCTTAGGTATGAGTACTAAAAATTTTTGTCGAAGAATATGAACCATGAAAGAGAGTAGTTTTTGAGATAGAAAAGATTTTACCATGCATCTTGGTAATCATAATAATTGTAACAAGGGTGTTTTGGATAGTTTGAGAGAGTTTTTCCTGCGTAAGGACGGGCTTTCCATTCCTGGATAGAGAGAATATGAAAGATATGGACTTTGCTAAAAGCTATAATGGACCTATCAGAAGGATTAAAAGTATGAGTAACTTTGATGGAATTTGTATCTTCTAAGATTGCTTGATAATAGTCTCTTGATTTTAGATTGCTTCCTATGAACATGGAGTTTTTGGGAAAAAGAAAATCTATAAGAGAATGAAATCCTTGGTTGTGGATTTGTACCTCGTATTCTTCAAGGATCTTGACAATCTGTTGATTAGGGTTCGGGATGTAAGAACTACTAGAAGATTTGGTAGTCTTAGGATTTTGAGGGGTGATTATTTGAGTATTGGACAATATAATAGGTTTTTTATGAGTAAAGCTTGGAGAAATGGTTACTGGCTTTTGGACTAAAGATGAATATGAATATGAAGGCTGGGTTTTGGTAGGGATAATTGGAGCAAATCTATTTTGTGTAGGGAAAATAGATGATGAAGGAGCAGGAGCAATGTTTGTCTTGAAGGGAGTGAAGGGAGAAAGCTGCCCTTTTTTCTCAGAATCTTGCATTCTTTGAACAGTGATCTTTTTATCTTCTCATTGATTCATTTCCCCTGTAAAAATTCTCTCGATAAGAAATTTGGGAGAGAATTATTTTTGCCTTTTATAAATTCTATTTGGAAATCAAAATTACTTAACAATGCTTGCCATCTTGCAAAAATTGGTTTTGAAATAACATTTTTTATGTCATTTTCTAAAATGGGTTTTGCAGATTGACAATCTATACGTAATAAAAAAGGTTTCATATATAGGTCATCTTCAAATTTTTTGATACACAAAACTATGCTTAAAATCTCTTTTTTAACAGTTGAATAATTTTTTTGAGTATCATTCCAGGCACCTGAAAAGAATCTTACTAGTTCTTCATTAGAATCTTTGTTAACTTTTTGTTTTAATATTCCTCCAAATCCTAAATCACTAGCATCAGTTTCAACAATGATACTAGCATTTGGCTGTGGTATACTAAGACAAGGCAAATATTTAACCTTTTCTTTAATGTGTTTGATAACATTTGTATGTTCTTGAGTCTATGGTGGTGGATTCTTTTTTAGTCTTTGATATAAGGGTTTGCATATAACACCTAAATCTTTAAAAAAGTCGTGAACATAATTTAAACATCCTAAAAACCTTTGAAGTTGAGTTTTGTCTTTTATTTCATCTGGAAATTTATTAGCAAATTCTAAGCTTCTTTGTATTGGTTTAATGGTTCCTTGAACAATATCATGTCCTAAGAATCTAATATTAGCTTGAAATAGACTCATTTTTGTGGAAGAAATGACTAGTCCGTTGTTATGAACTAGATCATAAAATATGTTCAGATGTTTAAAATGTTGTTCTAAGGATGTTGAAAAGATTAAAACGTCATCAATATAGACGATAGCAAAATTGCTTATAGGGATAATGATATCATTCATGATATTTTGAAACTCTGAAGGAGCGTTTTTAAGACCAAAGGGCATGACGTTCCATTCATAATGACCAAAAGGAACATTAAAGCCTGTTTTGTATTTGTCTTGTTCATGAATTTGTATTTGCCAAAATCCTAACTTCATATCAAATTTTGAAAATATTTTTGCATCGTAAAGTCTTTTTAATAAATCTCTTTTATTGGGTATTGGATATCGAATCCATTCTAAAACTTTATTTAAAGGTTTGTAATTAATAACAAGTCTTGGAGAACCTCTTTCTAATTCAGCTGCGTTCATGACATAAAAGGCTGAACAAGCCCAAGGTGATTTTGAAGGTCTTATGAGTTTTTTGTCTAATAAATCTTGAATTTCTTTCTTACAGTGATCTTGTAATTCATTTGACATGTGAATAGCTTTCGATTTTGAAGGAATATTTTTTTCATTAAAATCTTTTATATAGGGTAATTTAATAATATGTTGTTTGTTTTCCAAAAGGCATTTGGGAAACTAGAACAAATATTATTTTCAAATTTTTCTTTTATTTTTGTAATTCTATTTTGAATATTTTGGTCTTGAAGATTATCGATAATTCTTTTATAACTAATTCATTGATCAAATATTTTGCTTGATTAACTTTGTTGTTTTAAGTATTTATCTCTGTATGAATAATTGGATCTATAAATTTGAATATTATTTCTTTGTTAAAAAGTTTTGTACAAATACCTTCTTCATTTACAGCAATTGGGTAAAGTTGAGAAATAAATGGTGATCCTAAAATTAAAGTTGAGGTTATGTTTTTGACGAGGACTAAAGATGTTTTGTAACAATAATCATCTTTACAAATATGAACATTAGAAACTTTATACGAAATGCTACGTTTTGATCCATTAGCAGACGATAATCGATTTGATGTTTTTTCATAATAAATTGTAGGAATGATTCCCTCTTGGATACAATTCATATAAGCTCCACTATCAATAAGGGCGATGACAGTTATTTTAAATTTATTTTCTATACAAAGATTAATATTCGTATGCCATCTTTGATATGAAATATTTTTAGGAATTTTATTAATATTTGATTCTTTATTTGCGATGACTGTGACCTTTGGGATTTCTTGTTGATTATTAGTTTTATCCTTTTCGATTTTTGAGAGGCGTTCTTTGATGAATCTTATTTCTGTTTTAACTAAAGTTAACTCTTCTTGAAGTTCTTGAGTAGATATAGGTTTGATTGATTGAGAAAATTTGTTAAAAACTTCTTGAAGATTAAAAGGTTCGTTTATTTTTGAAGTACTTACTTCTATTTTAGGATTATAATTAAGAAACTTATTTGTAGCTTCATCTTTAATGGTTTGATCTAGAATTTTATCTAGGAGTTCAAGAATCTCTCTGCCTTCTTTTGTTATAACATTAATTTTATTACAGGTACAGTTTCCTAAACATTCACATGTTTCGGAGTCTGAACTGGTAGTTGAATATTTTTCTAAAGCATTTAAGTCATTATTATCATAATCTGAAATGCTAGATTCATAATCTGAGCTTGAATATTCATCATTGAGAATTAATTTGCTTATTTGAGTTTTTAGTTGATCAGAAATTTGTAATTCATTGATCTTTTTCTTAACATAACAATTCTTTGCCATGTGTCCAGTTTTACCACATTTATAGCAAATAATTATATCTCTTGATTCAGTTTGCTTATGAGGTTTTTTGTTGATTTTTTATATGGTTTTTTCTTATAATTATTAGTTCTATCATATTTGTTAGTTTTATCATATTTTGTCTTAAACCTTTTGCTAGAATATTTCTTTGAATATCTTTTGGATTTGGACGATGTATGAGCAGTTATATTTTCATAACCATATTGTTGACAGAAATTACCAAGTTCTTCTTTATTATTAATTTCGTCTTTCTTTATCTTGGCTTTAAGTTTTAAATCCGAACCAATAGCTAATCCTTCTTTATTAATGTAACCAAATATTTGTCCATAAGTTAATTCTGCATAAGGAATTTGATTATTATATTCTTCTCTTAATTTTTCTCTTATTCTTTCTGCAAAAAGTTTTGGTAAGCCTGCAATGAACCTTTCTTTCCAAAAGGCTTCGCTACAGTCTGGTCTTATCATTACTTTTGATAAAAACATATCTTTATACCATCTGTAATCTTGTAGTTTTCTACAAGTGAAATTTAAGAGTATTTCTAAACTCTTTTCTTGAAATAGAGATGGATCTCCTATAAAGTGTTTTACAATACTAAAGAGAAGAGTAGCGATTATATCATCTTCTTGAGTTTGAGCTTGTTGATAGTTTTCAGTTTTGATAACAGTTTTCTTTGCATTAAGGACACTATGTTTATGATCTTCTATGTAATGATCCCACCAGTTTCTTAAAATACATGTGAAACCTGATATGAGCATGCCTGCAATTTGTTTTTCATTATTGCCTTTAGTAAGAATGGAATTCGAGGCCATATTCATTTCTTGAATTATATTAAGAATTTGGTGTTCTGATAGTCCATCAATGTTCCATTCATAAACTGAAGAACCATCATATGCACTTCTATTAAGAGACGATGTGTCTTCAAATTGAACATCTGGGAAAGTTGGTCTATGATAATAGTTTCTTGTTTGAGGGCGACCAGTAATAGTGGAATTGCCTTTAAAAGTTAATTTATTGGTAAATTGTTCATAAATTTGAGATATATCTTTTGATTCTGTATCTGAATCTGATTCTTGATTTAGAACATTTACATTTAAATTGCTTAATTTTTGTTCTAATTCATTAACTAATTTCTTATTATAACCTAGATTAGTATTGGAATCAATTTGGTGGGTTATGAAAATTGGATTTATATTGTTTTCTTTGACCTTGTCTTTAGAGGGAGGAATCTCAATTCCTTTGATATTATTATTTTGATTGTTTTCTATTCTATTTAGTTGTTGACTCATGGTGTTAAGAATTTCATTTGAATAATTGTTTTGATAAATAATGGTTTTAAAATTTTCATCTTTATCGGGTTTTGTAATGGCTAAAGGTGTTCCTATAAATTTATTATCTATTAAGACTGAATCTTTTGGAGGAATCTATTGTAGTTATAATTTCATCACTCTTTATGAATTTATAATCTTGAGTTATTTTTGGGGTATCATAGATATTAATAAACGGATTTGGAATATTTTGTTATTTACAATATATTTCATACCAATTAAAAAAGGTTATATGAACATTGTTTTCTATAATATATTTTCTCCATAAGAGTTGATGTCTAAATTCTTTTATTGAGTCATTAACAGATGAATAGTAAAAATCTCTTCTTTCTTTATTATAATCATAGTCAAATTCTTCTTTGATGTATTTCATAATAATACCTGAATTATTCATTTTTGACTCATTCATATTTGTTCTTTATATTGATTAATTTCAGTTTGAATTTCAGAAGTAGTAGGTTCGTAAACATAACTTTGAGAATCTTCAGATCCTTCTTGATAAAAGGCTTGAGGAATTGATTTATTAAAATCTACATTTTTGAATTTTAATGATTGAGATTTTTGAAAGGAAGGGGTTTTTGCTCTACTTATTGATCCTGTTGATAACCTCGAAGAGGCAGATCGGAGATTATCATAATTATTAAAATTAATATCAACTGATCCATCTTCATGTTCAATAATATTAGATATGTGATTTGAATTATCTATTGGTTTTGGGATACCAATATCTTGAAGATTCCAATTACAGGATTGAGTAATTTCGTTCCTTTTAAGTCGTTTAGGAATTTGAATTTTTGTATGTTGAGGGTTGGCTTCAAATATTAATGTTTCATCTCTAGAACTTGATATCTTAGTTTTTTGTTCGATTGTTGAAGTCATAGTTTTGTAACATACTCTGTAGATTACAACTACCGGTTTAGTGTTTTCTTTAAATTATAAATTCATCGTTTTGATAGTGAGAACTAAAGTATCTAATATATTTGGATCAAATAATCCTACTGAAAAGTTAGGATAACAATTAAATGTTCTAAATCAAGAAACAGATTCATATACAGAATCAAAAGATATATCTCAAATTTATGAACAATTTGCCAATAAATTAACTTTTAAAGGCAATTCCACTAGTACTGGTCGCCCTCAAACAAGAAACTATTCTCATAGACCAACTTTCCCAGATGTTCAATTTGAAGACACGTCGTCTCTTAATAGAAGTGCATATGATGGTTCTTCAGTTTATGAATGGAACATTGATGGACTATCAGAACACCAAATTCTTAATATAATTCAAGAAATGAATATGGCCTCGAATTCCATTCTTACTAAAGGCAATAATGAAAAACAAATTGCAGGCATGCTCATATCAGGTTTCACATGTATTTTAAGAAACTGGTGGGATCATTACATAGAAGATCATAAACATAGTGTCCTTAATGCAAAGAAAACTGTTATCAAAACTGAAAACTATCAACAAGCTCAAACTCAAGAAGATGATATAATCGCTACTCTTCTCTTTAGTATTGTAAAACACTTTATAGGAGATCCATCTCTATTTCAAGAAAAGAGTTTAGAAATACTCTTAAATTTCACTTGTAGAAAACTACAAGATTACAGATGGTATAAAGATATGTTTTTATCAAAAGTAATGATAAGACCAGACTGTAGCGAAGCCTTTTGGAAAGAAAGGTTCATTGCAGGCTTACCAAAACTTTTTGCAGAAAGAATAAGAGAAAAATTAAGAGAGGAATATAATAATCAAATTCCTTATGCAGAATTAACTTATGGACAAATATTTGGTTACATTAATAAAGAAGGATTAGCTATTGGTTCAGATTTAAAACTTAAAGCCAAGATAAAGAAAGACGAAATTAATAATAAAGAAGAACTTGGTAATTTCTGTCAACAAGGATTATAATTAAGAAACTTATTTGTAGCTTCATCTTTAATGGTTTGATCTAGAATTTTATCTAGGAGTTCAAGAATCTCTCTGCCTTCTTTTGTTATAACATTAATTTTATTACAAGTACAGTTTCCTAAACATTCACATGTTTCGGAGTCGGAACTGGTAGTTGAATATTTTTCTAAAGCATTTAAGTCATTATTATCATAATCTGAAATGCTAGATTCGTACTCTGAGCTTGAATAATCTTCATTGCGGATTAATTTGCTTATTTGGGTTTTTAATTGATTAGAGATTTGTAATTCATTGATTTTTTTCTTAACATAGCAATTCTTTGCCATGTGACCAGTTTTACCACATTTATAACAAATAATTATATCTCTTGATTCTGTTTGTTTATGGGGTTTTTTGTTAAATTTTTTATAAGGTTTTTTCTTATGATAATTATCAGTTCTATCGTATTTGTTAGTTTTATCATATTTTGTCTTAAATCTTTTGCCTGATGTAACATCCCAATTTTCTTAGCAACCAATAGCATAAAGTTAAACATTCAGATTACATAATTAAGCTTGTCTTTACATCATCGCTAAAAGATTACTAAGCGTAAATAACAGCGGAAGTCTCTAAGCTCACAGCCGAGCACTAACTATAGTCTTCAAAGCAAAACTGGGAGCTTCTCACGCTCCATTACCTTCCAACTATCTCTTAGTTCTATTTAGAAGAACTCGTTGCCCGCTTACCTAAAAATGGTTTAGTTTTTGAAAAGCGAGGGTTAGACCAAAAGGTCTAGTGAATTCCCTCCATAAAACATTCAACACAGTATAAAATCATTTCATAGAAAACTTACTTTCACATCTTTCTCATAAACATCATCCAAGGTTAAACACAGGGTTCATGGTCACATAAGCTACTCCGATCGGGGCCTAACGGACACCCTCTCGTCTACGCCGAAATCCAAGTGGACTCCTCGTTCCTTCATGTAGGAGGAAACGAATTCCAACCTACAAGCTAACCTCCATATGCCCAAGGGATTAGAAATCCCTTGGTACCCGGATCCCACCGTGCAACCGACTCCACATAGCATATAATTCATTCTCATAAAACATGCACTTTTAATTCCATTAAATCATCATTCTCATTTCATCATACATAATAAGTTTTCTCAAATAAAACATGGAGTTCATGGGTAAACATGCGTGATTGTTACAAACAGTTCATGCTCGTAAATGAAACCAAATTCAGTTAAAACATTTAACACTTTGCGTCGTAAAAAGGTTTAGGGAACTCACCTGATGGCGATTCCTTCCTTAACTTCAAGTCTCTTACCGTCCGTAAACCTAATTTAATAATGTATAAATTACTTAGACGCAACTCGGCTTCTGATTCTTATTTCTCCTTCTTAACTCCTACCTTAAAACGTTGGAATATTAACCCCTTAACGAGCCTCTTATTTAAAGATTACTGAACCCAAGATTTGCTAAACATTACTAGCCCCAATTACATCGAAACCCAACTCTCGGTATGGTTTGCGCCAAAGCCAGCTTTGCGCCAGGGCTTGGTTTGCGCCAAGTCCAGCTTTGCGCCAGGGATTGGTTTGCGCCAAGTCCAGATTTGCGCCAGACCTGTTTTGCGCTAAGTCTGATTTCGGTGTTCTACTTGCAGCGACGCAAACCCAAAAATCCTTACACTCAGTTTCTTCTTATCCAATCTATTAGCGAGGTTATTACCATAACATTCTTACTCAAATCTGTTTTACAACTGTTCCTTTAACTAACAAAATCCCTAATCGTTTTAATTCCTTTAGATAGCAATCCAATTAAAATCAAAACCTTCCACAGTGTTCTTATACATTAACCAGATAAAACATAGGGATTGAACCACAAGAATTTGCTAGCTGACTAAGTATAGAAGAAAGCTTAAGAGATATTAATACTTACCAATTATCAGAGTCTCTTCCCAATTTAGTTGCCAAGCTCTCTATCAACTATATCTCTCGACGTCTCCATCTCGCTGTCTCTACTGCTGCTGATTCTTTCTCGGCCCACAACCCAAGCACACCACCAAGACTCCTTCATTTAATTATCCTTTCTTTCTTCTCTCGATTTGCAGTAGAACACGCTCTCAAATTATTTCTCTTTCTCTCCTCTCTCGATGTGCGGTACACACACACCCACACAACCCTAAAATGAATTTCCTAGTATATCAGCCAAAAGCGGCGCACCCACAAGAGGGAATTAATTTCCCAATTTACACTTCTTTCCCCACACTTTCCAAAATAAATAAGTTTGATACCTTAATTTCCATTTAGAACCCAACACTCAAATTTGAGGTTATTACAACCTCCCCTCCTTAACAGAATTCTGTCCCGGAATTCACCCCAAAATAACCGATGTAATTGATTATCAAAGCTTAAATTTCAACTCTCGGAATACATCTTATAATAACAAACAATAACAACATAATTCCCTGCTTTCGCTGCGCAACTCTGATTAAACCCAATCATCTTATAAGTCATAAAATGTAATCAGAGGTTGTAAGCATCTCAATGCTTACCACCCCCTAATTATCCTTAACAGATTCATGACCACACTAACAGTTTCCACTCTCAACTGCATTTCCCGAATAGTGCGACCTATAACTACCGACCTTTGCTTCATAAAATAATACAATTCATTCTCTATATCACAAGCAGCTATAACTTGACCCACTCGTTTCAAATATAATTATCGACTTATTTCAATTGATAAACTCCAATTGAGATGCAGTTCATTTCTTTCTATCAACCATAAATTATCATAATTAATCACTTAATACCAACATTTCGTTATTTTAGTATTCACACATTCATCAGTCAAGACTGCTTTCTTAATTAACAACTTCCACCGAGTACCCAACAATCCACAATTTTCAAAATAATTTGAAGATTACTTATTCCATCATACTACTTATCTACTTCTCACTTTAATATACTGATCCTCCCGTATCAATACCTAGTAAGAATCTCGGTAGAATCATAACACCTCCTGTAATAACAAATACATGTCATTGCTTAACAAATCCATAAAATTTTGGTCAACCAATCAAAGACTTATACATCTATCATGACATTTCAAATCAACTAATGATCATACTACAATTCCAACCCATAGTCATCATCATGTCATTCATTAAACTTAACTAGATCTCCAACTGTCTCTTACTAGGATTATTCCTTCTTACGTACGAAACAATTCACATTCTTTAAAGACCTAGCAGTTACTATAACACACTTTGACTACTCCATCCCTCATCTTCTTTTAATCTTCCAATGATTCCAAAACATACCTACTAAGCGACTCTTATAACCAAAAACACTTGGTCTCTCATTTGGTCATTCATACACAATTCAAACTTGCCTTTATATTCTCCCATATCCTTAACCGAAGTTATTTCACTACCTCGTCTTCCTCCCTGTTAGATCTGAAGTTTTGTCAATAAACCAAGTGTTAAAGATCTGAAAAGAAGACTCAGATGTTCTGAGTAGAGGAGTCAGAGATCTGAGAAGAGAAGTCAGAGTTCTGAGAGAAAGAGTCAGAAGCTCTGAGAAGCGTTATCAGAAGAATGTTCAGAAGTTCTGAACTACCTGTTCAGAACTTATGACTACATACTTTACTTAGTATTTAGTAAACTAATTAGGACACGTGTTATGTTCTTATTAGTCTTTCTTATTTGTACTGTAGCTTTAACATGTCCGTTGCAGTATAAATAGAGTGGTTAGCACTACGTTGCTAACTGATTGATTTTCCCGTATATCTTTGTATTCATTCTTTGTAATCTTTGAGATTCTCTCTCTCTTAGATCTGTAATTCCGTTCATCATTGAATACAATTGGGCTTGATCATACAACTTCTCAATTACTGCTTTCTATATTGATTGTAAGATTAGATCCTGTACTTTCAATTGGTATCAGAGCCAATCAACAAACAAATTCATTCAAGATTGTGATTGCGAAGATCGATTGATCAATTTCTTGAAGATTTCTTGATTCATTCAAAAATCGATTCCGCTGCTAGGGCTAGTTCTTGAATTCTTGGCAATTCTCGAATTACCTGTTACATTTCGATCAAGAAACTCGAATTTGTCTTTCTGTTGAATTTTCTTACAATCATGTCTTCTAAAGAATATCTAGCCATGGGATCTGAAACCAAACCGCCTGTTCTTATACCAGAAGAGTATCAGCAATGGAAAATTCGTATGATCCAATTCCTAGACAACATTGATGAAAATCTTATGATCTCCATTCGAGAAGGTCCAATTGAAGTGTATATCGATGTTGCCGCAACCCCTGCTACAGAGACAACTCCAGAAATTCCAGCGACCAGAGTGAAGAAGAATTATTCCCAATACACAGCTGAACAGAAGAATAGGCATGCTATTGACAAAAGAGCAATTACCTTGATGACTTTGGCTGTCCCAAATGAGGTTCTTAACAGGATTGACAGTGGATCATCAGCTAAAGAAATGTGGGACGAATTGGAAAGGCAGATGTTAGGAACTGTGAGATCTATTCAGGCAAAGTTAAATCAAAGCATAAATGCTTATGAAAGGTTCAAAGCAAAAGAGTCAGAAAGTTTGACACAGACATACAGTAAATTTTGCACTATTCTAAATGACTTGAGAAGGAATGGACTGAAGAAAACGAAGTCAGAAATAAATTACAAATTTCTGAACAGTCTAAATTCAGAATGGTCATCATTTGCCATAAGTCTGCAAATGAACAAGGATATGTGTGAAGAAGACTTAAATGATCTGTTCCGTGTTCTTAATCAACATGAAGACTCTGTCAAGTTAGTTGTGGAAGAGAAGAAAAATGTTGCTGATCAGTTAGCGTTCTTATCAAAGTCCAAAGCAATCAAAGCACCCAAAAAGACTGCATATCTATCAGAGATACCTAATCTGGAAGAATCTGACAAGGAAGAAGGATCAGAAGATGATGAAGATATCAAGATAATGGCTGAGAAACTAGCTTTGTTGACAAATACTTTCAACAAAAGGTATGGGAAGGGTAGATTTCAAGGAAATTTTAAGAGAGTTGGGAGTTCAAATTATAAGAAGAAAGAAGACAGAGAAGAAAATAAGTTTGAAAAGAGAGTAGAGAGAAGTGAAGAAAACAAAGAAGAGAAGGATGAGAGAAAAGAAAAGAATCTGTGTTTCAAGTGTGGAAAGTCTGGCCACTATGCTAAGGATTGCAGAGTTAAAATTGTGAAAGACTATGAGTACTACACCAAGAAGGCTCAGCTTGCAAAGAAGAGAGATGATAAAATTGCTTTATTGGCTGAACAGGAGAATTGGTTGTACTACACTTCTGATGAAGATGATCATATCAACTTTCCACAGATGCAAAGCTATATGGCAAAAATGAGGAATGAGGATGATTCTGATTTTGAAGATGCTGATTCTGAGTCATCTGCTGAGGTACATTCTTCACTTGAAATAGAGTTAATGACACAGATTGGTGAAATGAAAACTGAATTTGCTAATCTAAGAAAACAGATAAAAGGAGAAAGAAATTTGGTTAACAAATTCAGAATTGAAAAAGAAGTAATAAAAGAACAATATGAAGAATCTGAGGTTGAGAAACAGAAAGTTAAAGATGAAAATTCTGAATTATTGAAAAAGATCTCTGAACTAAAAGTTGAGTTTTCAAAAATAAAGGATGAAAAAGGTGATTTACAAATAAAATTTGATATGTTATTTGAGGAAAGAAAGAATTTATACACCAAAATCAAAGAATTGGAAGATCTGAATTTGAAAAGGGGTCAGACTCAGCAAACATTAAATCTTTTATTAAGCAATGTTAAAGATACAAGATTTTACAACCCAAAGAAGGGATTGGGATTGGAAGAAAATGTCACTTTAAAAAGAGCTCCAATCAACTTGTATGAAAAACTTCAAGTTTCTAAGCCAAAAATCCCAGAAATTGTTGAAGTTTTCATAAGACCTGCTAGTTCTATAACAAGTTCTGACAATTTGCAAAGATCAAACTCTAAAAAGTCAGATGAGAAAATTTCTGAGTCTAAAACAGAAAAGTCAGTTGTTTTTCAGAAGAAAAGGTTAAGAAAGAAGTTTCTAAACCAACAGATGAGAAGCCAAAATACAATGATACTAAATTCAAGTATGATTCTTTAAATGTCAGCTACAAAAATAAACAACCAAGTTTTTCATATCATGACATTGAGAGCATATTTGACACAAGTAAAAATTCTGAAACAGTCAATCAGAAGTCTGAAACTCTAGTCAGGATTCTGAACTTTGCAGTCAGAACTCTGAGTCTAAAGATCAGACATCTGAGTCTGTAAATCAGAACTCTGACTCAGATAGTCAGAAGTCTGATTCAACTGGATTTTCTGAAACAAAGTCAGATGAATTTTTAGAACTTGAAAAAAGGTTTAATCTTGTGAGTCAAGAACTTGAGGACTTAAGGAAAGCTTATGATGAACTTGAAAATGATTACTGTGAGGTGGATATTAAACTTGAAGAAGCTTTGAAAGAAAAGAATATTTTTATTCAGAAAATAACAGAGCTTGAAAAACTAAAGACTGAGTATGATCTTTTTAAAATTAATGCTCTAAAAGAAAATGATAAATTCTTTAATGAATCAAGTACATATGAAAAAGGTGAATCATCTAATTCTTCTAACAAAAAGGAGTTGAATTTTTCAGAAAAAGAAGAAAGCAAAAGGAAAGATGGTGTGAAAAGAACTTCTGAGATGAATGAAGAGGTTCCTGCAACTGTACCAAAAGCACATAGTTATTGTGATAAATGTACTTGTACTTTGAAAAACAGCAATAAAAATGAAAAAGCTTATGGTACAGATCTGTTGTTACTTGCAAAGAAAAATCTTAGTTGTGTTCGTTGTAAAAGTAACTATTTTCAATATTCTCAGAAATGTCCAATCACAATAACATCTGTTTCTTTCATAAGAAAAGATATTCAGAAAACAGAAAAGAAGAATGTTTCTGTTCCTCAGAATACAGAAAAGAAGAAAGTTTCTGTTCCTCAGACTCAGAAAAAAGAAAAGATAAAAGAAAAGAAAGTTGAAAATATTGCAAAACCAAAAGTTACAACTTTCAAAAAGAATTTGAACAAGTTTGTGAGCAGAAAATGTTCTGACTTCATAAAAGTTCAAGGAAAGTGGTGTTTGAAGAAAGATTTTGAGTGGAGAGTAAAAGGTACTAATGTTAAATCCAATGACAAAGCTAATAAAGATGGACCCATTCCAAAATGGGTACCTAAAACTAACTGATCCTTTTGCAGGGCTGTCATGTGTGGTTTTTAGATTCAGGAGCTTCAAGACACATGACAGGTCATAAGTCTTTTCTATCAAACTTTACAGAAAAGGCTGGAGGAGCAGTAAACTATGGAAATAACAGCAAAGGACAAGTCAAAGGTTATGGGGATTTAACTAAAGGGGATCTGACTATCCAAAAGGTTTTCTATGTTGAAGGATTACAGCATAATCTTTTCAGCATAAGTCAGTTTTTAAACAGTCTTTGTCAAATCAAGTTTCAAATAACAGGTTGCATGATTTTAACTGAAAATGATGTTAAAGTCTTCTGGGCCAAAAGACATATGGACTTATTTGTAGTTAATTTTTCAAAATTGAAAACATTAAATACAGTTTGTCTTTTATCAAAGTCAACTGCAAATGAATGCTGGCTTTGGCACAGAAGATGTTCTCATCTAAATTTCAAAGATCTTAATAATCTTGTTGCAAAACATTTGGTTAAAGGCTTACCAAAGCTTAAATTTGAAAAAGAATCATTATGCTCAGCTTGTGAAATGGGCAAGATGAAAAAGAGTTCTCACAAATTAAAAATGGACTCATCTTGCAAAGCACTATTAGAAATGATTCATACTGATCTTTGTGGTCCAATTTCAGTTCAATCCATGGGAGGAAAGAAATATATGCTTGTGATTGTTGATGAATTCTCCAGATACACATGGGTTGAGTTCCTAAGAGCTAAGTCAGAAGCTGCTACTACATTGATAAATTTTATCAAAAGGATTCAAGTTCTCTTACAACTTCCAGTTCAGAAAATCAGAAGTGATAATGGAACAGAGTTCAGAAATGAGACTCTTCAGAATTTTTTAGAAAGTTCTGGGATTTCTCACAATTTTTCTGCTGTCAGAACTCCTCAACAAAATGGTGTTGTTGAAAGGAAAAATAGAACTCTAGTTGAAGCTGCGAGAACAATGCTGACTTATGCAAATCTTCCTACCTTCCTATGGGCTGAAGCAATTGCAACTGCTTGTTTTACACAGAATAGAACTTTAATCAATAAGAGATTAAATAAGACTGCTTATGAACTGATAAATAAAAGAAAACCATTAATCAAATTCTTTCATGTTTTTGGTTGCAGGTGCTATATTCTTAGAGACAGAGAAAATCTTGCCAAATTCGATAAAAAGGCAGATGAAGGATACTTTGTGGGTTATTCTTTAACTTCCAAAGCATTCAGAATTTACAATAGAAGAACCAAGAGGATGATGGAGAGCATAAATGTAACTTTTGATGAAGCCAGAAATAGGACTTCTGAAAAAGACAGTTCAGAACTCATGCAGAACAAGACAAAAATGACTTCTGATACAAATTCTAATCCTATTTGTTCAGAACTCAATTTACTGTTTAAGGATGCTTTTAGTGAACTAATTTCCGATTCTTATGCAGAATATGAAAACCCAAAGATGGTCAAAGAGATGAAAATAAGACTCCAGAAATAGTTCAATCAACTGTAATTTCTGACAAAGATCCAACAGAGGAATGTCCAAATCTAATAAATACAAGTGGTGGAAATTCTGAACCTTGTAATCAGAATTCTGATTCTTGTACTCAGAACTCTGAACAAGTCACTCAGAATTCTGAATTCATTGCTCAGAACCCAAACTTGGATGCAACTCCTACTCATACATCAGAACAAGGGGACAGTTCAGAATTACAAGCAATCATTGATGAGAATGATGCAAACAACAATTATTCAGAGATTGATGTACTCCCTAGTGCTAATAAATGGACTAAAAATCATCCTATTCATCAAGTAATAGGTGATCCATCAGCAGGAGTAAAGACCAGATCAGCTACAGCAAATGAAGCAATGTTTGCTGGTTTCTTGAGTGTGATTGAACCAAAGAAAGCTAATGAAGCCCTAGAGGATCCAGACTGATTTCAGCAATGCAAGAGGAATTGCTTCAATTTGAAAGAAATAAAGTTTGGAGACTCATTCCAAATCCAGAAGGTAAATCTATTATTGGAACTAAACGGGTGTTCAGAAACAAAAAGGATGAATCAGGTGTTGTCATCAGAAACAAGGCAAGATTGGTTGCTAAGGGATACTGTCAACAAGAGGGAATTGATTATGATGAGACATTTGCACCAGTGGCAAGAATAGAGGCAATCAGAATATTTTTGGCCTATGCTGCACACAAAAACTTCAAAGTGTATCAAATAGATGTCAAATCAGCCTTTCTAAATGGCAAACTTAATGAAGAGGTGTATGTTCATCAACCTGGAGGTTTTGTTGATCCAGAATTCCCTGATCATGTTTATATTTCAGACAAAGCTTTATATGGTCTAAAACAAGCACCACGAGCCTGGTATGACACTCTTACTAAACACTTGTTAAGTTCAGGGTTCAAGAAAGGTAAGATTGACACAACTTTGTTTTTAAAGAAACAGGGTGATGATTTAATTCTGATTCAGATTTATGTTGATGACATAATATTTGGTTCTACCAGTCTAGAATTATGTGATAATTTTTCAAAAATCATGTCATCTGAATTTGAAATGAGCATGATGGGTGAGCTGAATTTTTTCCTTGGTCTTCAAGTCAAACAATTACCAAAAGGTATTTTTATAAATCAAGGAAAATATGTCAGAGACATTCTGAAAAAGTTCAAAATGTCTGATTGTGCTTCTATGAGAACACCTATGGCAACTAACATAAAGTTAGATGCTGATCTCAAAGGTGTTTCAGCAGATATCAAACTCTATAGAGGCATGATTGGATCATTACTTTATTTGACTGCAAGTAGACCAGATATCATGTTTTCTACCTGTTTCTGTGCTAGATTTCAATCTAACCCAAAAGAATCACATATGTTGGCTGTCAAAAGGATTTTAAGATATCTCAAAGGAACACCTGATCTAGGTTTATGGTATCCAAAAGAAACTGACTTCAAATTGACTGCTTTCACTGATGTTGATCATGCAGGAAGTAGGTTGGACAGAAAGAGTACATCTGGTGCTTGTCACTTTTTGGGAGATAAAATAGTGAGTTGGGCATCAAAGAAGCAGAATTGTGTGTCCACTTCAACTGCTGAAGCAGAGTATGTTGCTGCTGCTGCTTCATGCTCTCAAACATTGTGGATGAGAACACAACTCATGGACTATGGATATCAGCTTAACAAGATTCCCATCTATTGTGACTCAGAAAGTGCAATTGCCATTACTCAGAACCCTGTTCAACATTCAAAGACTAAGCATATAGATGTGAGGTATCATTTTATAAAGGACTATGTAGAAAAAGGAACTATAGAGATGCACTTTGTGCATACAAAGTATCAATTGGCCGACTTGTTCACAAATCCACTTGATCACAAAAGGTTCTCTTTTCTCATATGTAAAATAGGAATGCTTAATCTGACTAATTGAAAATATCTGTTTTTCTTAAAAATGCTAAATTTTTCTAAGTAAAATTGTCTGAGTAGTGTACTCAGAACTCTGAGTCTTAAGTTCAAAACTTCTGAGTACTGAGATCAGAACTTCTGAGTCTTAAGTTCAGAACTTCTGAGTCTTGAGATCAGAACTTCTGAGTCTTAAGGTCAGAGATTCTGAGTCAATACTTCAGCAATCTAACTTTCAAAAATTTATTTTTGAGAAATACAAATACTTCAACTGTGTGGATTATGCTTCTTCTATTATCTTTTTATCTCATCTTTATGTATCATAAATAGTCAAAATGCATGCTCAAGTCTAGGGGGAGCATCAAAAAAAAATTTGGAAATTATTTTGTGATGCTTAAAAATGTTTGTTTTCATTTCTTATCTCTGATCATTCTAAGAAGAACAAGCTTTTAATGATAAATATTTTTGTTGTTGTTCAAACTATATCTGAATTAAAAAATTTCATATTCAGATATAAGATTTTAAATGATTTTTTTTTTAAAAATCATCATAATATGAACAGAATTTTGATGATAAAAAGTGTTTCTATCTGTTCAAACCTCTTCTGAATAATCAAAATGTTTTATATTTGTCAGAAGTTGATTTTAAATGACATTTTGGTTACAAGGCAAAATTCTTCTGAGTTATGGAATCAGAACTCTGAGTAGAACAATCAGATATCTAATAAAGGAAAGTCAAAACATCTGAGCGTGTTATTCAGATCTTTGACTTGAGTCAAAATTCTATCCACTAACACGTGTCAGCTTCATATTTGTTTGATTATGCCACGCATTTCATTTAAATCCTCTGTGGCATTTCAAATGTGTTGACTCCGTTATAACATTGATTTCGCTTTTCCGTTAAACCTTTCAACTTCGCGGATTTTAAATAGGTCTTAAAATCCCTATTTCAAATCTTTTCAAATTCCAGAGCGAAAAGTGAGATACGAATCAAATCCAGAGTTCTTTGAGTTTGTTTTCTTCTTAAATCATGTCTAGAATACGAAGGAGTGGTCCAATTTCGCTACATTCTACAAAATCGATAATGGATCCATCTGATTCGGATAATGATGAAGTACAGAATAAAGCTGTAGAGGAAGAGGCAATAAGAAATGATAAAGAAGATGAACAAATGGATGAATCAGAAGGAAATGCAGATGAGGTAAACATTAATATTGAACATGAACAGAGTGCTGTAGGGTCGATTATGTCAGATAGACCTATTTTCGTGGAAAGGGCTGTTCCTGAGAGTGAATGGTTGAAATTGTCTGAAAATAATTGTGTTATATTGTTTGAGGAAAGTCGATTTAAACCTGAACACAGAATTATCATGGAGTTATTCAAACATCATCCTTATAGAAAATGGTTTACAAGAAGCAAAAATGTTCCTGTTCAGTACATACAACAATGGTGGAAACATCTGAGGTTAGAAGATAATAAGTTTGTGTCTGAAATTGGAGGAGTGACATTTGCCTTATCTATCTCTGCACTAAGAGAAATGCTGAATCTACCAGAGAAAGATGATGTACAAAGAAGGACAGATTTTGAAGACTCACCCCTAACAGAGGAATTAATAGCAGAATTTATGAAATTGGGATACAATGAAGGATTGAGGACTCTCAGTTTGTTCAGAAGAAACAAATTACCACCGATTTAGGCTTGCTTCTTTCATGTGGTAAATAAATGTTTGTCAGGGAAGAATAGTTCTGCTGATCAAGGTTCTAAACAAATTCTTCAGATCTTTCAGGGCTTAGTGAAGAATAGGCATTATGACTATACTTTAATACTTTGGGAAGACATGAAGAATACATTTGAGAAGAATCAGAAAGCAATTCAGAGGAAAAAAAAGGATGCTCCACTGACATACATTCCTTATATAAGGTACTGGCAAATTGTTATTTGGTATGCCATGCAGGAAAACAGCACAATCTCAAGAAGAACAAATGAAGAGCATGGTCCTACATTTTATTTGGGTAAGATGACCTCAGTAACAAGACTTGAAAACTATCCCAATCATAAACTGTTGCCAAAATCACTTAGGAATTATATTCCAAGGGAGAGTGATATTTTAAAAGTTTATTGCACCTCTATGGGAATTGAATTACCTCAAATCCCTACCCAAGAGGACCAACCTGAGAAGATAGGTGAGGGGTCTAGTCGAATTAGAGAGGGGGAGGATGTTCAAATGGGTGAACATTCTGAGAGACTTGAGGGGGAAAATTCTGAGAGCTTGGTTAGACTTGGTGAGGAAAAACAGAATGAGAGTGGTGAGGATGAGAGATTTTCAACAGAGGTTCAAACAGAAAGAGATGCCTCTGAACCAGCTAATCTTGGCCAGGTAACCACAAATGCTATTGGTTCACATCTCTTAGTGTCCAATATTGAAACAAACACCATGGACCTAGTGGTGGATCTTGAACAACCCATCCATACCCACTCAGAAGCATTTCAACATGCTACTGTTTCACACAAATCCGGGGAACCATCCCAAACTCATTTGGAGGGAGGTGATAAATCCCAATTTATTTTTCAACACATTGAGCCTGAATATCACAGTCCTATTCATATTGAGCTTGAAATTCCTTCTGACACTTGCACAAATCCGGAATTTCGTATTCCTGAAACAACATTCATAGACATACCTAATGTTGGGTGTCGAGGATTGGATGGAAGTCCTGGTGAGGTGAACATTACAAAAGCCTCATTCAAACGTGCATCTGTTGTACAAGATGACTTTGTGTTATCTACAGGCCATGAGCCCTCTGGGCACATGAAAACTGGACCATCTGTTGGTTCAGGTTCACTGTTAGAAACTTCTGAATTTGAAAAGATTCAGAAACAAAACAAGGAGATGGGGGGAAAAAGTAGAAATTTTGGAGAAGAAGGTGGAGGATTTGAATGATGAGATGTCAGATTTGAAAGTTGTGTTGGAGAAAAAGTTGATTTCTGTTGAAACCAAAGTAGATGATGTAAAGAAATCCTTGGATTCTCACAAAAAGGAGATCATGGTTATAATGTCTGGTTTTCAAAAAGATATGTTAAAACAAATGCAAGGTATGCAGGAATCTATACTGAAAGCACTGAGTGTATCATTGGCTTCTACTTCAAAGCCTCTTGATCCTGTTCCTATTGCAGAAGCTGAACCTGAAGTTACATTTAATCAGAACTTGAAAAGAAAGTTTGATGATAATGAGCCTCATGATCATCAAAAGGGGGAGAAAAGACAGAGGTTAAGTTCTGATGATGACATTGGCATAGAAGATTTTGAGATAGCAGATATGCACTTAGCCAGTACAAAAAGTTCAGAAGATCAGACACAAGAAAAGTTAAAGGCAATAACTCAGATAGTTCAGATTGATAGCTCAGATACAGAGGAAATGGAGTTGGAAAGTACAGATGGTGGTGATTCAGATAAAACAGAGGAATTGAACTTAGACACAGAAATGGAAGGAAACTCAGATGAAACTGAAGCTATTGAGGAATCTGTATTGAGATCAGAAAAGACAGTGGAAAGTGAAGTGGTCAACATGTGTACAGATATTGTGGTGTATAACAAAGAAAATATGACGGATTCTGAATCAGAACAAAGGAGGTTAAGTGAAGAGTTGATCAGAAGGGTGCATAATAATTTAGTCAGAGCTTTGAATGTTCAAAAAGTTCAGCAAGGAATAAAAATGGTAAGACCTATTGATCTAATGGGAGAAGAAGACAGAACTGTGAATTATACTCAGGATTTTGAAGATGATTTTAGATTTAACTTTTGTGATGAGTTAAATACAGAAGAAGAGTATGTGAAAGTGAAAGACTACTTTATGCCTTCTGAGTATGTATTCAGAAAACCAATTGAGATCCCAAAGATTTACTTGCAAAGACTAGAAGAACCTGTATGTGATTTCATCCTAGAGTTAAGTGATGTGCCATTAGCCAGACAATTTCATGATGATATTTTTCCTGAGGAAACGTATGATAATCTCTACTACACAGAAGGAGAGTATGAGCTTTTGGAAAGTAACATTGATGGTTTTATGGATGACAGAGCTCAGATAGTCTACTCAGAAGCTTCTAACAGATTCAGAGTTCCTGACTCAAAATTGCATATCCAGAAAAGAATTGAGAAAGTTCTGATGTTTCAACAAGAAGAATTCAATGGTTTAATGTTTGTTAGAATTAAAGTGCTGAAAGAAAGAAATACAAAGGTTTCCATGTCTACTTTTGATTTTCACAGATTGACTCTTGATGATCAGATCTTTCTAGTCAAGTTCTTTGCCAGTACTGAAGAAGCCTTGATGGAAATTGAATGCAGAAGACTTCTGGGTATCTATGTCAGAAATATACACTTGTATGACTTCCAATTAGCTATTGAAGAAAGAAAAGAGAAGTGTAATCTGAGTTCTCCCACAAAGAAAACAGAAATTGGTTTAGATTTGAAGGGATTTGTGAATGAAGGAATGGAGACAGAAGGGTTCACATATACAGTTCACGGAAGGCTTGAAATGTTCAGATTAAAAGAGTTGGTGAAGTACAGTGATGCAACTCTAAATTGGTTATTGATTGAAATGGAAGTAAGTATGGAAACTGAAAGAGAAAGTTTAAAGAAGAGATGTATGAACTCTGTGAAGAGGAGGTTGGATCTTAGAAGAAAAATCAGAAACTGTAGTGAATGGTTGCTATCTGAGGTGAATCCCAAAAAGATACTACATAATGATTTTGTGTTTCCTGCTGAGTATGAAGTGAATGAAATTCTGACAGATGAAGTTGAAGAAGTCCAGAACACAACACCTCAGAATGTGCAGATAACTAGTTTTGATCAAGCTGAACAGTCTGAACCTAAAGAAGATGAAATATCCATTGATCTAAATGGATACTTTCTTGAATTTGATCTGCTTGAGTTCTTCAAACCAAAAGAAGTACAATTTTTGGATGTGTATTATTCAGATTTCTTAATCACAGGAATTAGAGAACTGAAAGTCAAACAATTCAGAAAGATGGAGTACTTATCATTTGAAGTTCTGAGAGAAGATGGCAAGGTTTATTACTTTACTGATGCAGATTTTGAGAAACTATTAGTGGTTGACTTCTACAGATTACACAACTTTCTATGCTTCAAAGAGTCAAGCAAAGACATAAATGAAAGGAAGGCAAGAAGTGTGGTGATTGAGGCCATGTTCTACATCTTAAGGTGGCACTGTTATACAGATTTCCAAATAGCTTTGTACTTACAAAAGTCATGTGTTTATCTGGCAAATCCCAACACAGATCATGAACAGAAAAAGGTGTTAAAGACTGGAAGTGTTCACAAATATCCAGATTTGGGAGTATTTTTGAAAAACAAAAGTGGAAAGATCTTCTTCAGAGCAAAGGAAACTGCAAAATACTGTTCTGGAACTTTAAGAATCATAAAGCATAATTTGGAGAAAAAGATGCTGAAAGTGAAGGAAGCAAGTATAATTCAAGAAGTAATCAATCAGCAAGTTGAAATTATTCAAGAAATCATTGTCAAAATTGATAAGAGGCTTAATCTGAGAAATGTGCTACTTTAGAAAATCGTTCCTGCTCTGAAAGACCTGGATGATGCTAAATTCAAGTTTATTTGACAAAAAGGGGGAGATTGTTAGATCTGAAGTTTTGTCAATAAACCAAGTGTTAAAGATCTGACAAGAAGACTCAGATGTTCTGAGTAGAGGAGTCAGAGATCTGAGAAGAGAAGTCAGAGTTCTGAGAGAAAGAGTCAGAAGCTCTGAGAAGCGTTATCAGAAGAATGTTCAGAAGTTCTGAACTACCTGTTCAGAACTTATGACTACATACTTTACTTAGTATTTAGTAAACTAATTAGGACACGTGTTATGTTCTTATTAGTCTTTCTTATTTGTACTGTAGCTTTAACATGTCTGTTGCAGTATAAATAGAGTGGTTAGCACTACGTTGCTAACTGATTGATTTTCCCGTATATCTTTGTATTCATTCTTTGTAATCTTTGAGATTCTCTCTCTCTCTTAGATCTGTAATTTCGTTCATCATTGAATACAATTGGGCTTGATCATACAACTTCTCAATTACTGCTTTCTATATTGATTGAAAGATTAGATCCTGTACTTTCACTCCCACTCTAAAACATCATTTCATAATTTCCCGAATAACACGAACATATTTGATTCTTGCTAGTCCCTTGCAATTCCAACTCCTTACATAGATATGGCACAATCCCTCACAGATCGACATACTCTACCCGCTCACTTCGTTCGTGCTAAGTACCTCATCCTTCTCACCCAGCTGTCGACTTCAACACCAATAGTCAACCTAAACTACTTTCAACCTATTCTTTAACATGGGTTCCTCACGGAACCTAGTACTTTCAGCATATCTCAATCAACTTCATGATCTGTCTCCCTCTTTTCGAAACCTACGCATGTGACCTCAATATTACAAGCTCACCTCAAAACTCATATTCCTACGCCATAGAAATTTCATTCTTCCTCACTACCCTACTCATAACGAGTTGCAAAACCATCACCTTGAAGGCTTCAAACCCTTCTTCCGGACACAACCGTTCCTTGACAACCGTACTTCCAATTACCGAACAAGGGTGCAAACCCTCATACAACCGATACTATCATCCACTTCCGACTCTACCACTGTTCACCTTTCCTCTTAAACACACATTATTAAAGCTACAACATTCTTTCATGATTTGTCCGACACTTCTCCACTCTTGAAGTTCTTCTAAAGCTTAACATGCAACATCCTACGACCTAGTGGGTTCATAGCCTTCATGCATGAAAATACAATAAATACATCTTTCTGCGCATTTCATCATTTTAAAATAAACAACATTTGAGAAAACACTTGGGTACTCATGACTCCGTTACTCTTGTAACTTCAATGCCCTGCACAACGACTCGAGAATCGTTTGCATGCATCCTTCTGTGATCCTTAATCTTACTCAATTCGGAACGATGTCATTATGACAGTAATTAACTGCAAGAAAATCTTTTCATATGACACAATTTTGAAAGAAGATGCCGACACCAAGTAAACCGGTTGGTTCTCATACTCATTTGTATGATATCGATGGATCAAAAAGCATTTTGGTTATAAAAGAATTGTAGGTAACCATTTTCTGGACCTTTTACAACAATTTGACTTATCATTAAAAGAGTGGGATACTTTGCAAACCGTTAAGCTCAAGGTTTCAATGTGTAATGTGAATGAAATCACCTTTTCTTTACACGTGCACATTCTGACTCATTTTCGATCAAAATTTATATTTATTCATTTGACTTAAATCATGAAAATTCCTTGTTACATAAAAAGACACCATGCATGAGACTCTACTTGCATTTGAAGGCTACTCACTCTAACAAGGTCGACCGCTTTACTCACGCAGCTTACCCTTGACACCTTACCTACGATCAATGGTCGCCCTCTTGGTCATGCATCAATTTACTGAACACGCTTTCCACATCTCACCTACTCAACCCTTTCATACTAATTTGTTTTAAGTCAACTATCTCACTTTCCAGTTCTACATGGTTTCATTTCACTATAAGCATCTTATTTCATTTATCCTACCATTGAAAAGATCGATTAAGAATATAGAGCTCCATTGATACTTTCAAGATTTCGACACAGTCCTTCCTTACCACCCTGACTGATCTATTCCATGATTCGTAGAACTGGGCTCTCCCGAAACAGGAGTCTTACTCAACTCAACATTCATCCTCTCCGAATCTACGAAGAGCTACCTCTAGACGACTCATAACACTCTATCCAACATGTCTTCTCTACGAATTGTACACACCTCATAACATAAGTGACTTCCCACAAACCTCCCCAAACAAGGGGCCTCACTCTACCCCTCAGGGATCTTACTGACATTCTAAGGTACTAGAACACGACATAAACACTAGTTTCTGACTACCACTTCAGAACAATAAGGTAGGTTAAGCCTACAATAGTGTAACAGATAAGTCTGGTACGGTTGCACCAGCCCACCATTCGGGACCTCCTCATCTAGATTTCTTGAAACACCCGTTACTGACCTGCCCCTCAAAGTTCTGCCAGTCATAGTGCTAAGCGGAAAGAAACCGACAATTAATTCTTGCTGGATGTGACACAATATATTTGCTATAAGTAAGGTATTGTAAGCACGCGCATGTACCTGTAAGTTCGTAATTACACTGGCCAGGGATAATCCCAAACTTACCTTACACGCTTGTCCTTGGCACCTTATTCCTAAGCGCATTTATAATGATCGTTCCTAAAGGCAATCCTATGTCTCGGCTGTGTTCCTCATCTTACAGTTTAAGTTTAGGCCCGATTGGTCACCTAAATCCCTTAAACTAAGGCTCTGATACCATTTGTAACGTCCCAATTTTCTTAGCAACCAATAGCATAAAGTTAAACATTCAGATTACATAATTAAGCTTGTCTTTACATCATCGCTAAAAGATTACTAAGCGTAAATAACAGCGGAAGTCTCTAAGCTCACAGCCGAGCACTAACTATAGTCTTCAAAGCAAAACTGGGAGCTTCTCACGCTCCATCACCTTCCAACTATCTCTTAGTTCTATTTAGAAGAACTCGTTGCCCGCATACCTGAAAATGGTTTAGTTTTTGAAAAGCGAGGGTTAGACCAAAAGGTCTAGTGAATTCCCTCCATAAAACATTCAACACAGTATAAAATCATTTCATAGAAAACGTACTTTCACATCTTTCTCATAAACATCATTCAAAGTTAAACACAGGGTTCAGGGTCGCATAAGCTACTCCGATCGGGGCCTAACGGACACCCTCTCGTCTACGCCGAAATCCAAGTGGACTCCTCGTTCCTTCATGTAGGAGGAAACGAATTCCAACCTACAAGCTAACCTCCATATGCCCAAGGGATTAGAAATCCCTTGGTACCCGGATCCCACCGTGCAACCGACTCCACATAGCATATCATTCATTCTCATAAAACATGCACTTTTAATTCCTTTAAATCATCATTCTCATTTAATCATACATAATAAGTTTTCTCAAATAAAACATGGAGTTCATGGGTAAACATGCGTGATTGTTACAAACAGTTCATGCTCGTAAATGAAACCAAATTCAGTTAAAACATTTCACACTTTGCGTCGTAAAAAGGTTTAGGGAACTCTCCTGATTGCGATTTCTTCCTTAACTTCAAGTCTCGTACCGTCCGTGTAGGTTCCTGTTTTGCTTTAAACAAGATTGTCAGATCTATTAGTTCAGGTTTAAGGTTTGATGCGGAAGCGTATTTAAAGAACTAACAGATAAGTTTGATAGATTTAGAACAAACTATAAATAAACAGTGAACAGAATATTATATCTCAAAGTTTACTGAATATATATCAAGAACAGGTTTATGAACCGTGAGTAAGAAAAAGCTTTAAAAACAGATATGACTCTTAAGGTGAATAAGCTTTTGTGTTCTTGATGTTGTTGCTGTGTATTGTGTGTTAGGAAGAACTCAACATGAGTCTTCCTTATATACTACTCTAAAAGGGACCATAAAGCATATGCTACTATTCAAAAGGTACGTATGAATAGTTGAGAGGATGTCGTGAACAGTTGCAAGGATGGCATGAACAGTCAGACGTGCTATATTGCATTTAATGCAGCAGACGTCTAATATGTACTAAGCCCTACTGAGTCCAATCAGAGTTTGACACGTCGATGTTGGACAGGGCATGCTACCATGCAAGTTGATGTACGAGTCCTTTAACAGTAGCAAGATATTATAAATATCTTCAAGTCTCAGTAAGGACCACAGAAGCTTTGTAATGAGTTACAGAGGTTCTGCGGTCTGGTCCTCTGGAGCAGTCTTCGCCGGATTCCGAGTCTTTGATCTTCTTTGTTCGTATGACAGAGCTTCTGTAGGAAGCCTCTGCTGCTTCTGTAGCTTCTTGACATTGATTTCTCGGAAATGCTGGCAGAGCCTCTGTAAGAGGCTTTCTTCACTTAGCCTATTTTTCACTACTTCTAAATACTTCTATGATTTAGGAAGATTGATGCTAACAATCTCCCCCTAAGTAGTGAAAAATAAAAAATTAAACTTTGAGTTTAGATAGGCTAAGTTAGATAAAACAGAGGTTAAACAATACCTCGAAATTCCTTTCATTTAGAAATATGCCAGAGGCATTTTACATTTGTGTACAATGAAAGATAAACTTTTAACTTTGTTTGCAGAGATTGGAGGTCTGAGAATCAGATTTTGGCATCTTGGAAATCGTTGTAGCTTCTGTTGTCTCTTCCGACTTTTCTGATCTCTTTGTAGAATCTGATGCAGAGTTCTCTTAGGCGAATTGTTGCGTCAATCTATCTTATGATAGTATCTGCAGCATCTTTTTCCATTTTCTTTGAACCTCTATATTTCACAAGGCTTGCTCTGAACTTGTTCAGAGTACTTGTTGCATACTTCTGACAGTCCATGCATACAAATAGTTTAGTTTCGCCTTGAGGGTTTTGAAATACTAACCCAAACCGTGGTTCTGTGATGATTGAGTTTGGTACGGCGTCTGGTGGGCAGCGATCCTCTGGTGGTCGTAAATCTAGATGTTTGAGACCAAGATCCTTTCCCAGCTGGAAATCTATCATGCTGTAGAGCAGAAGCTTTTCCCTCATCGCTTTTCTCAACACTTGATAGGCTCTGGTGTCTGCCTCTGTGTTGTAGTTGTCCTTTGTCCATTGCAGAAGATCAGGTAGATCATATGGATTGATATTTCTTAAATCAGCATCAGCGAAGGTAGTTTCTGAATTGTTTTCTCTTCTGACTTTGTAAAGATTGTACCTGACCCTTGGATAGGTTCTTGTGAAGGAGAATTTGCAGAAGATTACCTTTTTGATCTTGTGGATTGAGAAGACATCTGCTTTGGTTCTTGGCTTTGTCCTTGTGAAGATGTTCTCAAATTCTTCTCTGATCCTTGGATCTGTCACATGATTTGTTGGATAATTTGTCTGAAAGGATTGTTTGTAGAGGTATTTGTATACCACTTCTCTGATCCTTGGATCTCTTCATGTGTTGGACCAGGTCGTGGAATTTGTCTTCTGAGACTCTCCATCTGTTGAACAACTTATGCAGCTCTACCAGTTAGAGGAATTTCTGACAGAGGCTTCAATCCATGTGCCCAGTCAACTTCTTCGGGTTTTGGGGTTTGAAAGGCGTCAAACGCACTCTTCATTAGTTTTTCTGTTGGCTTTGGCAATGTTTTCTTCTTCTTTGGCTCTTCTGTCAGTATCCCTTTGCCCTTATCTTTTGCTATTATCGTGGCAGAACCTGTTGCTTCTGTGGGTTTTGAGGTTGGCACTTCTGTTGGTTTGATGGAGGTTGCCTCTGTGGATTTTGACGATTGTGATTTAGAGGACTTTTGTGGCGATGGTTCTGTTGGCTTGACTTGCTCTGTAACCTCTGTTGGAGGTTGTTTGGTGACTTCTTCTGCGAGCTCAGTTTCTGTTGTTGAAGTTTCGACATCGAATCTTCTTGCCATTTTGAATGCTAGTGTGAACTTGTGCCTTTCTTCTTCTCTCTGCGCCATCCGTTCAGTCATTGTGTTGTGCATTTTCCTCAGAACATCAAAAGCAGAGGTCGTTGCTCTTTTTGGTTTGGTGGCAATCGACTTTCTTCTTGGTATGGTTTGGGGTGTTTCCATAGAGGTGGGTGTTTTCTCTGTGGTTTGTTCATCTGTTTCTTCCAAAATGATTACCTCAGGGGCGGTTGTTGCCTCTGTGGTTTGCTGATCTGCTTCTGGAGTTTTGGTTTCGTCAGGAGATGATTCCACAGAGATGGGTGTTGTCTCTGTAGTCTTTTGGGTTTGTTGTTGTTGGGTTTGTTCTGGAGGGGCTTGGCTGATTGGTTCTGCTGCGATTGGTGGACTTTGTATTCCTCTGCTCGTAGCTTTCTCTCTTAGATTCTCCCACTCAGGATTATCTGATGGACCAGGTTGGTCATCATCAGAATCATCCTGACTTGTATCAGAAGTACCCTCTGCTCTGCAAGAAGTGTTGGGCTTCTTCGGTAATTCAGCTCCTGCTGCCATCAACTTTTCACAGACATCATCGCAGAGGCCAATCAATGTCGCAAGCTCTGCTTCTGTTTTGAAACGCATTCTGCCGACACTCTTTCTGAAATCCCTGACATAGTTGGCATTTGCAGTTGTGAAGGAGACAATGACTTCTGTGACCTGGTTAATGACGTTCTGTTCGAGCTCTGTAAGCTGTGCTCTGGTCATATAGTCTTTTGGTTGCATCATTGTCGAGTTGCGTATTGCCTCTGCTTGTACTTGTGATAGGGCATTCTGTAAGGCTGCAGGAGTGATGCCCTCTGCTCTGTGGGATTGCGTATTCATTTGTTCAAGGAAATCTTTGACAGAGTCCCTGAAAGCAGAAGTTGCAGTTGTTCCGAATTCCTGAGCTGCAGAAGTGGCGGTTGCTTTGGCAGTAGTCTCGGCAGAAGACTTCATCTTTGAGATGGCGGTTTTTACCTCTGTGGACAGATTGTCCATTTTGGTGTTCAGTTTCAGGATAGCCGTAGATGTTGTCTCTGTAAAGGATTTGAAAGAGCTTTGCAACTCTTTCAATGTTTGGTTCACAGAGGTGACAAGGGTTTGGAACTCATCCCTTGATACTTGTGTTCCTTGTGTAACCTCTGGAGGAACACATTCGTCTCCAGAGTGAGTCCCTGTTCCTGGGACACCTTCGTTCACCCTTGTTTGTACGATGGGGGTGGAAGGATTTCCTTCTGATCCTCGAGAAGAAACCTGAGTTTCGATCTCTACAGAAGTTCTGTGAAGAACAGTGTCCAAATCCACTCTAGAGGTGGTTATTGGAATGTCCTTCTGTTGACTGGGAGACTTGTCTAGAGTCTCTTCGTCTCTGTGCTCACTACTTCTCTCTGAAAGAAGTTTTGGTCCTAATGTGTGCGTGGCAGAGGAAACGAATTCCTCTGTAGGGTGTTCTAGGGTGATCTGGGGCGACTGATCACGAACAATAGGTGAGTCTCTTTGAGGAGACTCCCTAGGAATGGATTCCCCGGTTTCTGTGGGCACAGAGGTTGAAAGAGTAACCTCTGGCTGGATGGGTAGGGTTAGGATCGAGCTGTGCTGCTCTTTTTCAATAACTCCTTCTGCAGCTAGACCTGCGGAGTTAGAAATGTGGGTTGCACTGGGAGTTGGTTTTGGTTGTGTGCCTCTATTTATCCAGGCATCTTTTCTTGCTTCTTCCTCTGTTAAGCATCCAAGCACTACTTCATTTTCTATCATATCATCCTCTGTAACTATCCTATGGCTTGGTGCTTCTTCCCTAAGTTCTGTTGAAGTTCCTTGCTCTGGTCGTAAGAAGTCATACATTTGATGAGATCCGAATAATCTCATGACATGTGAATGATAATGACCCTTACGTATCCAGACAGCTTCTTCTTCATCTGAATCTGTCTCTAAGATCTCTATTTCTGTCTCTGTTGTTGCTAATCCCTCTTTTTGTACAACTTCGGCCCCTTTTCCTTTCTCTTCTTCCATCATGTTCTCAGAAGCCTCTGTAATTTCACCTCTGTTCCATTCAGCTTCAGTTTGTTCTATTTCTTCTGAAGCTGGGTTTGGACTTCTTCTGTGGACATCCAATCCTTGAATGAAAGGGTTTTGTAAAATAACAGGGGTTTCGGCTGGTTGATTTCTGGGTGTTGTATCATCTTCTTGCAGATGTGTGTCAATGTCAGAAATGAAGAAATCTTGTTCTTCTGGAGAGTGGTGGTCGAGAGGTTGTGCCGTCCACCCTGCTGTATTTAGGGTTTTGGCAATTTCAGGGTTCTGTAAGAAGTCGTTCAGGTCTCCTTGGTGAGCAAATCTATCTGGAGATTGATAGGGTGATTGATATCTTTCTGTAGCCATTTCTTCTTCTGCAACTTCTTCTTCAGCAGTTTCCTCTTCTGCAATGGTTACCAACTTTGCAAGTGATTTACCATGCCTCTTTTTGGTTTTCCTCCTCTTAGGATTTGGTTCCCCTTCTTCTGTTGATTTAGATCTTTTCTTCTTCATTTTTGGGGAGGAGGGAGGAGCAGAGGAGCCAATTTCTGTGGCATGAGGAGGTGAGGGTCGATCTTCTGTAGCGCTTGTTGAGGTGCCTTCTGCAGTTTTCCTCTTCTTAGCTTTTGGAGTAGATGCAGAGGTTCTTGATGAAGACTTCTTTCCCATTAGTTCTGCACGTTTGGCTATAAAGCTGAGTTGAATAGCCATGTGCTTTGCTAACTTCTGATCCTTTTCTTCTTGAGTGGAAAGAGGTTTTGCTATTATTGTTCCTAGGGGGACACCTAAACGCGGGGGTGTCATAGGACTCGGTTTAGGAGTTCTATGATCGCGTATATACTCTTGCTTAAGGGATCTATTCGTTGCATATTTCAGAAGCTTCTTGGACAGAGGTCTGCAGTGTGAGTAGCCTTCAGCATGATCAGTGGGGGTATTCTTGTTCATCGGGAACTGTTTGGGAGTTGGCCCTTCCATTGGCCAATTTTGGATTAGCAGCAGAGGTTCGAACAGTACTCCTAATATTCTTTGGAATTGCAGAGGTGGTAGAAAGTTGGGATCGTTCTCTTTGACCCTTTTCGAGTTGTTCTTTCTGTCGATGGTGTTTATGATCTCTTGCATCATTATGGTCGCATAATCTAGTGGAAGATCATAGTAAACCCCATACATGATGCTCAAGATTTGATGTGAGCTCTGGTCAATACTGCCTATCTTTCCTGTCAGGCATCTGTTAAGAATAGAGAACAAAGTGTTCCACAGAGGTGGTAATCGGCCTCTGCGGATGTCATTTCTCTTCCGTAGTTGGGTGTTGTACCCAAGCATTTCCACGAATCGACAGAGCTCTTCGTCTGTTGGTTGCTCTGCATAACTTTTCAATCCCAGAAGACCCCTTGTTGGTAGGTTGAATTCAAGTGAGAACATTGTTCTGTTGAACTTGATTTCAAGATGCTCAGATTTATCAGGTCTTGAAATGTACCCTTTGATAAGAGAATCGTCTTTATCAAATCGGCAGCTTTGCCAAAATTGGTTCAAATAACGGACTGGAATTTTGTTCGGGGTTCTTGATAATAGAGGGAAGAGGACATGATTCTCCATGATGTTCAGAAGTATGGCATGGGCTTCGCCGAAAGTAGTGGGTGAGGGGACCAAATAGCAGTTGTTGGATTTGATAGGAAGAATGGCTTCGAAATGATCCTTTGCTATAAAGTTTTGCAAGTGTGTCGTCGGAGCAAAGTCTGCTTAGTCCCCGGAATCTTGTTGTTCAATATTTCTTGCAAGACTGGGGTTTTCAGAATGTTCTGAATGTGCAGGGGAGTGTTCCAGTGAGTTCGCCGGAGAGAGTTCAGAGAATGTAGCTCGAGAAGATGAGGCCATTTGATTTTAAGAATAAGATTTTTGCAAGCTTTTTGCAGGGTTTCGCCGGAGAAGAAGATGAGAGTTTGCAAAAAGTTTTATGAGAGGGTAAGCTTTGTTTTTATAGGATGGTAAAACGGTAGAATTCGAAAGAGTAAAATATATGGCAATGGATTAAAGTTTGGAATCCGCACTCGAGTTTGAGCGGCGGGTTCAACTTTCCAAATAAAAACGTTCCATGTACGCCCAATGAAAATGGGACACGTAGGCCTTGTCAGAATATGACAGGACGACGTGCGCGGCCCATTAATGCTAGGCGCGTGAGGTTGATTTTAGCCATGTGAGTTTCACTCGCAGTAACAGTAGACGTTATTACCACAGATAACAAAATGGCAGAACTTTTGTGTTTTACAGAAGCTCTGTGATTTTGAAAATCTTGAGTTTTAACCTTTTCTCATATATCTCATTGTTGTCATGACTCTGAAGGTTTTTCTTTGAACGAAAACGTTTGTAAAGACATTGGAGAGGATCAATAGGATTTTGTCAAGAAATTTTACTCACAGAGGTTTTGTAGCTCTGATGGAACTTGCAGAGGCTCTGCGAGAGCCAGCAGAAGCTCTATGAGAGAAAAAATCTTATAACTTGAATTCTATTAACTTTCTGATCATCCAATTTTTCGATCTGTGTTAAGAGATGTTTTCGCACATTTTTGAAGGTTGGTGTCCGAGAAAACTATTTTGATAAACGTTTTGTTCGAGAAGGTCATGGTGTGTGTTGTCGGTTTCCGAGATAACATTCCAAAAGATCGACAGAGGGTTAATTTGTGATCACAGAGCATATTTCCTGCAGAAGCTCTGTTGAGCTCAGCAGAAGCTCTATGACCTTAAATTTCTCCTATTTCGAATTTTGTTAAACCTTTTGAACTTTTGATTTTTGAAATGTTATTCATAGTATATTTAGGACATATTTGACAATTCTTGTCCTAGAAAACAGTTTTCTAAAAATCTTTCGTGCGAGAGACATACCTTTTGGTTCTTCTGTTCTCGGCAGTTTTGTCTTACTTCTGTCGATGGAGAATTATCGACATTCTTCTTTGGCTTTCCTTTGAAAGATTTACCTCTGTAGATCATTTCAGGGTCCCTTTTGCTCCCCCTTGATCTAATCGTTTCTGTAGATCAAGAATTTTCCTTTTTCCCCCCCTTGATTTATGCTTGGTTCAAAGAATGGTAAGATTTGTATTGAACATAGATTATGTTTACCAGAGGTTCTGTAAGGGTTATCAGAAGATCTGAGCGGACCCACAGAGGCTCTGTAAACAATTATTTTATAAAAAAATATAAACTGAAATAACTTTATCAACGCAATAACTTAGTAATAATAGATTTTTATACTTATTTACAGAAGATAAAGCTATACTTACAGAGGATTTTCACACCATGTTAATCATTCCTAACTTACCCACCAAGAAGTTGAATCTTTTCTCGTCTAATGCTTTGGTGAATAAGTCAGCGAGTTGATATTCTGTGGGCACGAAATGCATTTCGATTGTACCGTATTCAACATGATGTTTCAAGAAATGATACCTTATATCGATATGCGTGGTTTTTGAGTGTTGCACAGGGTTGGCAGAGATAGCAATAGCACTTTTGGAATCACAGAAGATGGGTATTTTGAACAGAATGTGGCCGTAGTCTTTTAGCTGTGTCTTCATCCATAGAACCTGAGAACAACAACTAGCAGCAGCAACGTATTCAGCTTCTGCAGTGGATGTGGAGACACAATTCTGCTTCTTGGAGGTCCAACTGACTAGTTTACCACCTAGGAATTGACAACTCCCAGAGGTACTCTTTCTGTCGAGCATGCATCCTCCATAGTCTGAATCTGTATAAGCTTTAAGACTAAAACCAGAGTTCTTTGGATACCAGAGACCAAGATTGTTGGTCCCCTTCAGGTATCTAAAGATTCTTTTTACAGCATCATAATGTGATTTCTTTGGATTAGCTTGATAACGTGCACAAAGACATGTGGCATGCATAATGTCAGGTCTGCTTGCTGTTAAGTATAACAGAGATCCAATCATGCCTCTGTAGAGAGTACATTCTACAGAAATACCATTTGGATCTAAGAATAACTTATTTCCAGTGGCCATTGGAGTCTTCATTGCAGAGGTATCAGAGAGATTATATTTTAAAAGTATGTCAGAGACATATTTGGCTTGATTTATAAAAATTCCCTCTGAAGATTGTTTGACTTGAAGTCCGAGGAAGAATGTTAATTCTCCCATCATACTCATTTCAAACTCACTTTGCATGAGTTTTTCAAAAATTGTGCACTCTTCTGAATTTGTAGACCCAAAAATTATGTCATCATATTTGTACAAGCATTATCTCACTATTTTTGCGTTTATAGAATAAGGTAGTATATGTTGTACCTCTGTTGTAGCCATTGACTAGAAGGAAGGTAGAAAGTCGTTCGTACCATGCTCTTGGAGCCTGTTTCAGTCCGTATAGAGCCTTTTCAAGGTAGTATACATGCCTTGGAAACTTTGAGCTTTCAAAACCTGGTGGCTGATTTACGTAAACCTCTTCTTGGATTTCACCGTTTAGAAAAGCTGATTTTACGTCCATCTGATAGACTTTAAAACCTCTGTGGGCTGCGAAGGCTAAGAATATTCTTATTGCTTCGAGACGTGCGACAGGGGAAAAAGTCTCATCGTAGTCTATGCCTTCTTCTTGTCTATATCCTTTTGCTACTAATCTTGCTTTGTTTCTGACGACCACTCCATCTTCATCCTTCTTGTTTCTGTAGACCCATTTAGTCCCAATGGCCTGTTTCACTCTTGGCAGAGGTACTAAAGTCCATACTCTGTTACGCTCAAATTGCAGAAGTTCTTCTTGCATGGCGTCTACCCAATTTGGGTCATCTAGGGCTTCAGAAATCTTCTTTGGTTCTATAACACTAATAAAATTTGTAAAGAAACAAATATTAGCAGTGGCAGACCTTGTTTTTACTGAGTCAGAAGGTTCTCCAATTATTTGGCTTGGAGGATGGCTTTTTGTCCACTGAGTTGTGCGTGGAAGATGATCATCAATGTCATCAAAACTTTCTTCAGAGTCTTCTTGTGTTTCTTCTTGTGTAGCCACTGTTGTTCTTCATGCCTTGGTAGTTGATTCTACCGTTTGTGGAATGATTGGTACGAGTGGTGGTGGAGTTTGTTCCTCTGAGGATGTATAGTCTTGGTCCTCGATCTCCTCTGTAATTGGTTCTTCTGTGGTTTGTGCAGCTTCTGTGGTCGTTTTTCTTGATGTTTCATCTTCTGCACTTTCTTCTGCTTCGGCAATTGCATCTGTAGTATTTACAGAGGAAGATGAAGCATTATTTGGACCAGTTAGAGTCATACCTGTAGGATTTTGTCCGACAGAGGATGGTTCTTCAGAAACTCTGATGGTTCCGACAGAAGGATCAATGTCATTGTGGAACATCTCCAAAAATAGAAGATTCAAATCTTCTTTTGTTCTTGAGATGTCAGAGGATTTCCCTTTAATTCCGAGTTCTGAACTTATTTGCTCAGAAGTCATTTGGAATGAATCATCAAAAGAAACATTGATGCTTTCTACAATCTTGTGAGACTTTGTAAGGAATGTTCTGTAGGCTGGAAGTGGCAGAGTATCCAATGAATTTGCCTTCATCTGCTTTTACATCAAACTTTCCTCTAGAATCTCTGTCGTTTAATACAAAGCATTTGCATCCGAATACATGGAAAAATTTGATGTTTGGCCGCCGTTTGTTAAGCAATTCGTAAGGCGTCTTGAGGTGTCTTTTCACAATGGTTGATCGATTTTGAGTATAACACGCAGTAGAAATTGCTTCTGCCCAAAAGTTCATTGATAATCCGCATGCTGACATCATAGTTCTTGCGGCTTCCACAAGTGTTCGATTCTTTCTTTCGACAACACCGTTCTGTTGTGGAGTGCGAGCTGCAGAGAAGTTCTGTGAAATTCCTTCTGTTGAAAGATAAGTTTCAATGACACAGTTTTTGAATTCTGTGCCGTTGTCACTTCTTAACTTCTGTATTTTGCAGTCATAAAGAACTTGGATTCTTTTCATTTGATTTATCAATATAATTGGAACATCTGATTTCTTTCTAATAAATTCAACCCATGTGAAACGTGAATACTCATCAACTAAGACAAGTATATATTTCTTGCCACCTAGGCTTTGTATTGCAATGGGACCGCAGAGGTCGACATGAAGCATGTACAGAGGCCTGGTGCAAGACACATCTGTTTTGCCTTTGTGGGAAGCTCTTTTGAGTTTTCCCATCTCACAGGTAGAACATAAATGATCCTTATTGAATTTAACATTTGGAAAACCTTTAACTAGATCAAGTTTGACCAGTTTTTCCAATGTGTGAAAATTCAAGTGACAGAACCTGTTGTGCCATAACTAGGCTTCTTCACTTTTGCAGGCAACAAGGCAAACTTTGTCCTTGTTCTTTGAGTTGAAGTTCATTAGATATAGATCACCTATTCTTTCAGCTCGCAGAAGTTCCATACTTGTTTCTTCACTTTGTAGAGAGCAGAAAGTTCTTTTGAACAACACATTGAATCCTGTATCACAAAGTTGACTTACACTGAGTAGGTTGTGCTTAAGGCCATCCACATATGCAACTTTGTATACAGAAACGTCTTCTTTCCTTATGACTCCATAACCTTTTATGTGTCCTTTTTTGTTGTCTCCAAAAGTCACAGATCCACCATCTTGTGTTTCTTTGTACGTGGATATTGCACTTTTGTCACCAGTCATGTGCCTTGAGCATCCGGAGTCTAGATACCAGATTGGCACATACTTCTTCTGCAGGACAATCACAGAGATTTAGGTACCCATATCCATATGGGTCCAATATTGTTAGAGTTTTTCAAGTTTGCTTTGGCATTCTTGAAATACATTTTGTTTTCTGCAGAAAAGTCAGATTGTTTCTTTGTGGGATTTGACTTTTGAATTGGCGTAGAGAGTAGACAATCTTGATTTGAAAAATGATTATTAAGTTTAGACATAAGATCAAAGCAATAACAGTATTGAATATGAGATGTAATTTGTTTGAACTTTTCATTGAACTTTTTAAACTCAGCCACAGAGGCATTACATTCTTTCTTTACATTAGATTTCCTATTACTAGAAGATCTATGAATACTCGAATGTTGTTTGCAAAAGCTCTGTTTAGGACCTGCCTTCTGTGGGTTGCTTCTGTGGTGAACTTCCTTTATCACTGTCACAGAAGAAAAAGATTTATTAACCTTGGGTTTTGAAAATCTAGAACTTATAGGATCAATAGAGGTCTTCTGTAACATTTTAAGCTCATCAGAGGTTTTGACATGTAGATTCAAATTTAGAAAATCTTGGCAGATTGGAATCTCTGTGATTCTCTCTTTTGGAGAAATAGTTCTGTGAGGAACTTCAGAGGAGTATTTAACATCCTCTGTGTCATAGAGAGTTATCCCAGATGTAACATCTGACTATGAATCGTCAGAAGATGAGTCGTCCTCGTATACAGAGGTTGAGTCAATTCTTTCAATAGAGGTTGAATTTTCCGAACATGCATCATACAAGCTTTCTTCCTTTGTAGAATAGTTTTCATAGATTGCAGAGGTTTCTAATAAGATTTCTTCAGTGAGAGATTTATCTATAGAAGATGTACAGAATTTTTCTAAAACGCTTGATTTCCATATTTCCAAAATTTCTTTTTCAATTAAGTTTTTAAAGTTTTCTTCTGAAAAAATAGGTTTAAACTCAGGAGCTTCTGCTGATAACTTCTTTTCAACGTTTATCAAACAGACAAAAGCAACCTGTGTTTGGGTCTCTGGTTTACCAAACTTGAAGATACCAATCTGATCTTGTGTTTTCAGATATTTCTTTGGTTTGATACCTCTATTGACAGAGGTTGAAGATGATGAGTCTGTGTTTTCAAACAACACGTTAATCATCTTCTTATGTTTCTTCAAGTAAGGATCCACAGAGATTTTCGCCCGTTTGCTTACAGATATTAGATTTGGAAAATCTGGTTTGTTTGTTTTTCCAATCACAAATAACGAGGACAGAGGTTTGTTTCTTTTGCCTTCAACACCTAGGGTGATATCATCATACCCTATACCTCGTCTCCCTATTTGTGAGTTTATTTTTTCATAAACTTTATGTGCATCTTTATAGTTTTTAAGCAAAACTTCTCTTCTGAGTAAATCTTGCCATAATACCTCTCTTTCTCTTTGAAAGTATTCTTTAAGAGCTCTTATGTCAGTAGTTTCGCTCCTTGAAACTGAAAGTTCTTTTGTTTTATCTTTTAAAGCATTGGTTAATTCAGAAATTTGTTTTTTTAAAGGATCTAGAGTTTTGTTCCATTTCTTTTCTATTCTCTCTTTTTCCTCAAAAATCTTTGCTTTTTCTTGAGTGAGAAGCAGTACTTCTCTCTCATTGAAAGTGAGTCTTTTTTGAATACTTTGATTTATCTCTTTCAGTTCAATTAATTCAATGTCAATTCTAAGTGTATTATCATCTACAGAGGTAATACAAGAGTTGGAATTTGAAGTAGATACCTCAGAGTCAGTGCAGGAGTCGACTTCTGCCATGCCACAGAAGAGGGCATTGGCGGTATGTTCATCGTCAGAAGTAGAGTCTGACTGGAAGTCTTCTGTGTTCTCCTCAGAATGTCCTTTTGCCATTAAGGATTTTTTAGCATAATACTCGGCTTTCTTTTTGTAGAAAGCAGAGTCCCTCTGTGGGCGATTTGATCTGCTTCTGCATTCATTCGCAAAATGGCCTGGTTTTCCGCAGTTAAAACACCCTTGAGGAATGTTTCCTATTCGATCATTTGACTTCTGTAGGTCTCCGCCTTTCTCTGATCTACATTCATTTGCATAGTGACCAGGTTTGCCGCACTTGTAGCATTCTTGCTGCGTGTGGCTTACCGAGTCATCTGACCTCTGTCGGTCATTCCCTCTGTAATTTCTATCGCTTGACCTCTGTCGGCCACTTGATTCTTCTCCTCTTCTGTCATCTCTTCTGTTGTCTCTTCTGCCATCCTGGTTGTCTCTATCATATCTTTCATTTCCGGAACCTCTTCTGTTTCCTCTGAACTCTTTTGTCAATAGAGCTAAAGATTTAGCTAGTGACGCAAGAGTTATTTCCTTTTCTGCTTGCTCTTCTTCTTCACTGTCAATTATCACCATCTTCTTCTTTTCCTTCTTCTTCTCCTCTGTGGCTTTATCATTTCTTGGTCTCTGTGCATCCTCTTTAGTTTTACTAACCAATGCATATGGTGCAATGGTTAGTGTTTTAGCCTGTGCTATCTGAGGTTCTTGTGCGGCTAATGTTCCGTAAAGATCAGAGAGAGTCCAGGTGTCTAGATCCTGATTTGTCTGTAGTGACATAGACAGCTGGAGCCATTCTTCATTTAGACTTTTTAAAAACATGACATTGTTTTCTTCAGAAGTTCTGTCAATGCCTGATTTTCTGCACTTGTTGATTAGAGAGTTGAATCTGTCGTATGTTGTTTGCAGAGATTCTGTTGCAGAGGCTCTGAATGCATGATATTCATTGATGTACTGTGCTCTTCGGGTTTTTTGTGTTTTAGCACCTCCTTCCAACTGTCTTTCCAGTTCTTTCCACAGATCATGCGCTGTTTCACATGAATCCAAGGATTGAAAGAGTTCGTTGGGTATTGCCATAATCAATGTCCTCTTGGTTTTCTGAGCAACTTCATCTTCTGCTTTATCTTCGGTTGACCACTCCCCTTTTGGCTTTGGTTTTTGATGTTCGGGGATTTCGGTAGATTCAGCAGTAGCAGGTACACGAGGTACTACTGTCATGGGAATAGGAGGACGATTGTACAGATATTGTACTAGATTTCTTTCAGTGCCCTCGAAAAAATGGACCATTCTTATTTTCCACTGAGGATACTCATCTCGAAGGAGAGTAGGAGGTTTAGTGAGAGAACCAGTAGTAAAGAAATTATTTGTATTTGTCATTTTTGAAGATTTTAGAAAGAAATTATGACTAAAGAGTTACTTCGATGAACTTGAAGATTTTCTGGGTTTAAGCAGTTTCCAGACACAATTTTAAATCTCAATAATATCTATCACGAATCTTGATAAGTGGATCACTTGATATTGACAATCAAGGCAGGCTCTGATACCAATTGTAGGTTCCCGTTTTGCTTTAAACAAGATTATCAGATCTATTAGTTCAGGTTTAAGGTTTGATGCGGAAGCGTATTTAAAGAACTAACAGATAAGTTTGTTAGATTTAGAACAAACTATAAATAAACAGTGAACAGAATATTATATCTCAAAGTTTACTGAATATATATCAAGAACAGGTTTATGAACCGTGAGTAAGAAAAAGCTTTAAAAACAGATATGACTCTTAAGGTGAATAAGCTTTTGTGTTCTTGATGTTGTTGCTGTGTATTATGTGTTAGGAAGAACTCAACATGAGTCTTCCTTATATACTACTCTAAAGGGGACCATAAAGCATATGCTACTATTCAAAAGGTACGTATGAATAGTTGAGAGGATGTCGTGAACAGTTGCAAGGATGGCATGAACAGTCAGACGTGCTATATTGCATTTAATGCAGCAGACGTCTAATATGTACTAAGCCCTACTGAGTCCAATCAGAGTTTGACACGTCGATGTTGGACAGGGCATGCTACCATGCAAGTTGATGTACGAGTCCTTTAACAGTAGCAAGATATTATAAATATCTTCAAGTCTCAGTAAGGACCACAGAAGCTCTGTAATGAGTTACAGAGGTTCTGCGGTCTAGTCCTCTGGAGCAGTCTTCGCCGGATTCCGAGTCTTTGATCTTCTTTGTTCGTATGACAGAGCTTCTGTAGGAAGCCTCTGCTGCTTCTGTAGCTTCTTGACATTGATTTCTCGGAAATGCTGGCAGAGCCTCTGTAAGAGGCTTTCTTCACTTAGCCTATTTTTCACTACTTCTAAATACTTCTATGATTTAGGAAGATTGATGCTAACAGTCCGTAAACCTAATTTAATAATGTATAAATTACTTAGACGTAACTCGGCTTCTGATTCTTATTTCTCCTTCTTAACTCCTACCTTAAAACGTTGGATCATTAACCTCTTAACGAGCCTCTTATTTAAAGATTATTGAACCCAAGATTTGCTAAACATTACTAGCCCCAATTACATCGAAACCCAACTCTCGGTATGGTTTGCGCCAAAGCCAGCTTTGCGCCAGGGCTTGGTTTGCGCCAAGTCCAGCTTTGCGCCAGACCTGTTTTGCGCTAAGTCTGATTTCGGTGTTCTACTTGCACCGACACAAACCCAAAAATCCTTACACTCAGTTTCTTCTTATCCAATCGATTAGCGAGGTTATTACCATAACATTCTTACTCAAATCTGGTTTACAACTGTTCCTTTAACTAACAGAATCCCTAATCGATTTAATTCCTTTAGATAGCAATCCAATTAAAATCAAAACCTTCCACAGTGTTCTTATACATTAACCAGATAAAACATAGGGATTGAACCACAAGAATTTGCTAGCTGACTAAGTATAGAAGAAAGCTTAAGTGATATTAATACTTACCAATTATCAGAGTCTCTTCCCAATTTAGTTTCCAAGCTCTCTATCAACTCTATCTATCGGCGTCTCCATCTCGCTGTCTCTACTGCTTCTGATTCTTTCTCGGCCCACAACCCAAGCACACCACCAAGACTCCTTCATTTAATTATCCTTTCTTTCTTCTCTCGATTTGCAGTAGAACACCCTCTCAATTTATTTCTCTTTCTCTCCTCTCTCGAAGTGCAGTACACACGCACTCACACAACCCTAAAATGAATTTCCTAATCTATCAGCCAAAAGCGGCGCACCCATAAGAGGGAATTAATTTCCCAATATACACTTCTTTCCCCACACTTTCCAAAATAAATAAGTTTGACACCTTAATTTCCATTTAGAACCCAACACTCAAATTTGAGGTTATTACACCAGAATATCTCTTTGAATATTTTTTAGATTTGGATGATGTAGGAGTAGTTATGTTTTCATAACCATATTGTTGACAGAAATTACCAAGTTCTTTTTTATTATTAATTATGTCTTTCTTTATCTTGGCATTAAGTTTTAAATCTGAACAGATAGCTAATCCTTCTTTATTAATGTAACAAGATATTTGTCCATAAGTTAATTCTTCATAAGGAATTTGATTACTATATTCTTCTCTTAATTTTTATCTTATTCTTTCTGCAAAAAGCTTTGGTAAGCCTGCAATGAACCTTTCTTTTCAAAAGGCTTCGCTACAGTCTGGTCTTATCATTACTTTTGATAAAAACATATCTTTATACCATCTGTAATCTTGTAGTTTTCTACAAGTGAGGTTTATGAGTGTTTCTGAACTCTTTTCTTGAAATAGAGATGGATCTCCTATAAAGTGTTTTACAATACTAAAGAGAAGAGTAGCAATTATATCATCTTCTTGACTTTGAGCTTGTTGATTGTGTTCAGTTTTGATAACAGTTTTCTTTGCATTGAGGACAATATGTTTATGATCTGCTATGTAATGATCCCACCAGTTTCTTAAAATACCTGTGAAACCTGATATGAGCATGCCTGCAATTTGTTTTTCATTATTGCCTTTAGTAAGATAGGAATTTGAGGCCATATTCATTTCTTGAATTATATTAAGAATTTGGTGTTCTGATAGTCCATCAATGTTCCATTCATAAACTGAAGAACCATCATATGCACTTCTATTAAGAGACGACGTGTCTTCAAATTGAACATCTGGGAAAGTTGGTCTATGAGAATAGTTTCTTGTTTGAGGGCGACCAGTACTAGTGGAATTGCCTTTAAAAGTTAATTTATTGGCAAATTGTTCATAAATTTGAGATATATCTTTTGATTCTGTATATGAATCTGTTTCTTGATTTAGAACATTTAATTGTTATCCTAACTTTTCAGTAGGATTATTTGATCCAAATATATTAGATACTTTAGTTCTCACTATCAAAACGATGAATTTATAATTTAAAGAAAACACTAAACCGGTAGTTGTAATCTACAGAGTATGTTACAAAACTATGACTTCAACAATCGAACCAAAAACTAAGATATCAAGTTCTAGAGATGAAACATTAATATTTGAAGCCAACCCTCAACATACAAAAATTCAAATTCCTAAACGACTTAAAAGGAATGAAATTACTCAATCCTGTAATTGGAATCTTCAAGATATTGGTATCCCAAAACCAATAGATAATTCAAATCACATATCTAATATTATTGAACATGAAGATGGATCAGTTGATATTAATTTTAATAATTATGATAATCTCCGATCTGCCTCTTCGAGGTTATCAACAGGATCAATAAGTAGAGCAAAAACCCCTTCCTTTCAAAAATCTCAATCATTAAAATTCAAAAATGTAGATTTTAATAAATCAATTCCTCAAGCCTTTTATCAAGAAGGATCTGAAGATTCTCAAAGTTATGTTTACGAACCTACTACTTTTGAAATTCAAACTGAAATTAATCAATACAAAGAACAAATATGAATGAGTCAAAAATGAATAATTCAGGTATTATTATGAAATACATCAAAGAAGAATTTGACTAGGATTATAATAAAGAAAGAAGAGATTTTTACTATTCATCTGTTAATGACTCAATAAAAGAATTTAGACATCAACTCTTATGGAGAAAATATATTATAGAAAACGATGTTCATATAACCTTTTTTAATTGGTATGAAATATATTGTAAATAACAAAATATTCCTAATCCGTTTATTAATATATATGATACCCCAAAAATAACTCAATATTATAAATTCATAAAGAGTGATGAAATTATAACTACAATACATCCTCCAAAAGATTCAGTCTTAATAGATAATAAATTTATAGGAACACCTTTAGCCATTACAAAACCCGATAAAGATGAAAATTTTAAAACCATTATTTATCAAAACAATTATTCAAATGAAATTCTTAACACCATGAGTCAACAACTAAATAGATTAGAAAACAATCAAAATAATAATATCAAAGGAATTGAGATTCCTCCCTCTAAAGACAAGGTCAAAGAAAACAATAAAAATCCAATTTTCATAACCCACCAAATTGATTCCAATACTAATCTAGGTTATAATAAGAAATTATTTAATGAATTAGAACAAAAATTAAGCAATTTAAATGTAAATGTTCTAAATCAAGAATCAGATTCAGATACAGAATCAAAAGATATATCTCAAATTTATGAACAATTTACCAATAAATTAACTTTTAAAGGCAATTCCACTATTACTGGTCGCCCTCAAACAAGAAACTATTATCATAGACCAACTTTCCCAGATGTTCAATTTGAAGACACATCGTCTCTTAATAGAAGTGCATATGATGGTTCTTCAGTTTATGAATGGAACATTGATGGACTATCAGAACACCAAATTCTTAATATAATTCAAGAAATGAATATGGCCTCGAATTCCATTCTTACTAAAGGCAATAATGAAAAACAAATTGCAGGCATGCTCATATCAGGTTTCACATGTATTTTAAGAAACTGGTGGGATCATTACATAGAAGATCATAAACATAGTGTCCTTAATGCAAAGAAAACTGTTATCAAAACTGAAACTATCAACAAGCTCAAACTCAAGAAGATGATATAATCGCTACTCTTCTCTTTAGTATTGTAAAACATTTATAGGAGATCCATCTCTATTTCAAGAAAAGAGTTTAGAAATACTCTTAAATTTCACTTGTAGAAAACTACAAGATTACAGATGGTATAAAGATATGTTTTTATCAAAAGTAATGATAAGACCAAACTGTAGCGAAGCCTTTTGGAAAGAAAGGTTCATTGCAGGCTTACCAAAACTTTTTGCAGAAAGAATAAGAGAAAAATTAAGAGAAGAATATAATAATCAAATTCCTTATGCAGAATTAACTTATGGACAAATATTTGGTTACATTAATAAAGAAGGATTAGCTATTGGTTCAGATTTAAAACTTAAAGCCAAGATAAAGAAAGACGAAATTAATAATAAAGAAGAACTTGGTAATTTCTGTCAACAATATGGTTATGAAAATATAACTGCTCATACATCGTCCAAATCCAAAAGATATTCAAAGAAATATTCTAGCAAACGGTTTAAGACAAAATATGATAAAACTAACAAATATGATAGAACTAATAATTATAAGAAAAAACCATATAAAAAATCAACAAAAAACCTCATAAGCAAACTGAATCAAGAGATATAATTATTTGCTATAAATGTGGTAAAACTGGACACATGGCAAAGAATTGTTATGTTAAGAAAAAGATCAATGAATTACAAATTTCTGATCAACTAAAAACTCAAATAAGCAAATTAATTCTCAATGATGAATATTCAAGCTCAGATTATGAATCTAGCATTTCAGATTATGATAATAATGACTTTAACGTTTTAGAAGAATATTCAACTAGCAATTCAGACTCTGAAACATGTGAATGTTTAGGAAACTGTACTTGTAATAAAATTAATGTTATAACAAAAGAAGACAGAGAGATTCTCGAGCTACTAGATAAAATTACAGATCAAACTATTAAAGATGAAGCTACAAAAAAGTTTCTCAATTATAATCCTAAAATAGAAACAAGTACTTCAACGACTACAGAGTCATTCAATCTTCAAGAAGTTTTTAACAGATTTTCTCAAAAAACCCAACCAATATCAACTCAAGAACTTCAAGAAGAATTAACTTTAGTTAAAACAGAAATAAGGATCATCAAAGAGCGCCTCTCAAAAATCGAAAAGGATAAAGATAATATTCAACATGAAATCCCTAAAGTTACAATGATTGCAAATGAAGAATCATATATAAAAAAAAATCCATAAAAATATTTCAAATCAAAGATGGCATACAAGTATTAATCTTTGTATAGAAAATGAATTTAAAATAACTGTCATTGCCCTTATTGATAGTGGCGCTGATATGAATTGTATCCAAGAAGGGATCATTCCTACAATTTATTATGAGAAAACTTCAAATCGTTTATCATCAGCTAGTGGATCAAAACTTGACATTTCTTATAAATTCTCTAATGTTCATATTTGTAAAGATGATTATTGTTATAAAACATCTTTAATCCTTGTCAAAAACTTAACCTCGACTTTAATTTTAGGATCACCTTTTATTCATCAACTTTACCCAATTACTGTAACTGAAGAAGGTATTTGTACAAAAAATTTAAATAAAGAAATAATGTTTAAATTTACAGACCCAATTATCCATACAAAACTGAATACCTTAAACAACAAAGTTAATCAAGCGAAATATTTAATCAATGAAATTAGCTATAAAAGAATTCTTGATAATCTACAAGATCCAAATATTCAAAATAAAATTAAAAAGACAAAAGAAAGGTTTGAAAATAATGTATGTTCTACTTTTCCTAATGCTTTTTGGAAAAGAAAACGACATACTGTTAAATTACCCTATACAAAAGATTTTAATGAAAAAGATATTCCTTCAAAATCTAAAGCTATTCACATGTCAAATGAATTGCAAGATCACTGTAAGAAAGAAATTCAAGATTTACTAAACAAAAAACTCATAAGACCATCAAAATTACCTTGGTCTTGTTCAGCTTTTTATGTCATGAACGCAGCTGAATTAGAAAGAGGTTCTCCAAGACTTGCTATTAATTACAAACCTTTAAACAAAGTTTTAGAATGGATTCGATACCCAATACCAAATAAAAGAGATTTATTAAAAAGACTACGATGCAAAAGTATTTTCAAAATTCGATATGAAGTCAGGATTTTGGCAAATACAAATTCATCAACAAGACAAATACAAAACAGGTTTTAATGTGCCTTTTGGTCATTATGAATGGAACGTCATGCCCTTTGGTCTTAAAAACGCTCCTTCAGAATTCCAAAATATCATGAATGACATTATTATCCCTATAAGCAATTTTGCTATTGTTTATATTGATGATGTGTTAATTTTTTCAAAATCTTTAGAACAACATTTTAAACATTTAAACATATTTTACGACCTAGTTCACAACAATGGACTAGTCATTTCTTCCACTAATATTAGATTCAACAATGGACTAGTCATTTCAAACTAATATTAGATTCTTAGGACATGATGTTGTTCAAGGAACCATTAAACCAATACAAAGAAGCTTAGAATTTGCTAATAAATTTCTAGATGAAATAAAAGACAAAACTCTACTTCAAAGGTTTTTAGGATGTTTAAATTATGTTCACGCCTTTTTTAAAGATTTAGGTGTTATATGCAAACTCTTATATCAAAGACTAAAAAAGAATCCACCACCATTGACTCAAGAACATACAAATGTTATCAAACACATTAAAGAAAAGGTTAAATATTTGTCTTGTCTTAGTATACCACAGCCAAATGCTAGTATCATTGTTGAAACTGATGCTAGTGATTTAGGATTTGGAGGAATATTAAAACAAAAAATTAACAAAGATTCTAATGAAGAACTAGTAAGATTCTTTTCAGGTGCCTGGAATGATACTCAAAAAAATTATTCAACTGTTAAAAAAGAGATTTTAAGCATAGTTTTGTGTATCAAAAAATTTGAAGATGACCTATATATGAAACCTTTTTTATTACGTATAGATTGTCAATCTGCAAAACCCATTTTAGAAAATGACATAAAAAATGTTATTTCAAAACAAATTTTTGCAAGATGGCAAGCATTGTTAAGTAATTTTGATTTCCAAATAGAATTTATAAAAGGCAAAAATAATTCTCTCCCAGATTTCTTATCGAGCGAATTTTTATAGATAAAATGAATAAAAGAGAAGAGAAAAAGATCATTGTTCAAAGAATGCAAGATTCTGAGAAAAAAGGGCAGCTTTCTCCCTTCACTCCCTTCAAGACAAACAATGCTCCTGCTCCCACATCATCTATTTTCCCTACACAAAATAGATTTGCTCCAATTACCCCTACCAAAACTCAGCCTTCATATTCATCTTTAGTCCAAAAGCCAGTAACCATTTCTCCAAGCTTTACTCATAAAAAACCTATTATATTGTCCAATACTCAAACAATCACCCCTCAAAATCCTAAGACTACCAAATCTTCTAGTAGTTCTTACATCCCGAACCCTAATCAACAGATTGTCAAGATCCTTGAAGAACACGAGGTATAAATCCACAACCAAGGATTTCATTCTCTTATAGATTTTCTTTTTACCAAAAACTCCATGTTCATAGGAAGTAATCTAAAATCAAGAGACTATTATCAAGCAATCTTAGAAGATACAAATTCCATCAAAGTTACTCATAATTTTAATCCTTCTGATTGGTCCATTATAGCTTTTAGCAAAGTCCATATCTTTTATTTTCTCTATATCCAGGAATGGAAAGCCCATCCTTACGCAGAAAAAACTCTCTGAAACTATCCAAAACACCCTTGTTACAATTATTATGATTACCAAGATGCATGGTACAATCTTTTCTATCTCAAAAACAACTCTCATTCATGGTTCATATTCTTCGACAAAAATTTCGAGTACTCATACCCAAGATGGTTCGTACGATGGTTTAAATTCTTCGGAAACATTCCAGATACTCTACCAGGTCCTGTTCTAAAAGGTTTCCAAAAATTCAAAGAAATCTTTTATCAAGACATTCCTGAATTTAAACATCTCCTCCAATTCACCATCCTATTCAAAATTCCATGGATTATTTCTTGAACTTTTAGTGTTACATCTGCAATTGGCATTTCTCCAAGTTTGTTACAAAGAATGGTTCGAGTCAAATGGTGGGATAACCTCCCTTCAAATCAAATCCAGAAAATGACGATTCAAGGTGTTTCAAAATTTTATTCCACAAACTATGATGTCTCTACCTCCAAAGTTATTCAAGAAGAAGACTCCAAGGTTATTCAAAAAGAATAAGAAGATGAAGATGAGGAATTAAAACAATTTCTCGCTCTAAATTCTAAAGAAGAACTCAAGAAGCTAATCAGAGAAATCAAACGAAGTTCCCCAAGCAATTCCGGTATGACTCAAGACACAGAAATAATTCAAGATGCTCAAGACCCCTATTCTGACATAAATCATTATGATTAATGTTTTAATTGTGTGAGTTTGGTGAATTGTCTTTGTAGACAATTTCTTTGATTGTTCAAAAGGTGTTATTATTCATATGTAGAAAATACATCTCTTCGTATTTTCGATGTTATCCTTATCAAAAAATGATCAAATATTACAGGTACAACTAATCAAGAAAGACAACAAAAGTTGTGACAAGAAAGTCAAGAAAGACAACAAAGCTATGGCAAGAAAGTCAAGAAAGACAACAAAGCTATGGCAAGGAAGTCAAAAAGAGGAAGCTCTTTTTCAAAAGGATTGTCGTCCATGCTTCAAAGGACAATAATAGCACAAAAGGCCAAAGAAATTATTTGCAAAACAAAATCGACATCAAATTACCGATGAAAATAATAGCACAAAAGTCCAAATAAATTTTTTGATACACAAAACTATGCTTAAAATCTCTTTTTTAACAGTTGAATAATTTTTTTGAGTATCATTCCAGGCACCTGAAAAGAATCTTACTAGTTCTTCATTAGAATCTTTGTTAATTTTTTGTTTTAATATTCCTCCAAATTCTAAATCACTAGCATCAGTTTCAACAATGATACTAGCATTTGGATGTGGTATACTAAGACAAGGCAAATATTTAACCTTTTCTTTATTGTGTTTGATAACATTTGTATGTTCTTGAGTCCATGGTGGTGGATTCTTTTTTAGTCTTTGATATAAGGGTTTGCATATAACACCTAAATCTTTAAAAAAGTCGTAAATATAATTTAAACATCCTAAAAACCTTTGAAGTTGAGTTTTGTCTTTTATTTCATCTGGAAATTTATTAGCAAATTATAAGCTTCTTTGTATTGGTTTAATGGTTCCTTGAACAATATCATGTCCTAAGAATCTAATATTAGTTTGAAATAGACTCATTTTTGTGGAAGAAATGACTAGTCCGTTGTTATGAACTAGATCATAAAATACGTTCAGATGTTTAAAATGTTGTTCTAAGGATGTTGAAAAGATTAAAACGTCATCAATATAGACGATAACAAAATTGCTTATAGGGATAATGATATCATTCATGATATTTTGAAACTCTGAAGGAGCGTTTTTAAGACCAAAGGGCATGACGTTCCATTCATAATGACCAAAAGGAACATTAAAGCCTGTTTTGTATTTGTCTTGTTCATGAATTTGTATTTGCCAAAATCCTGACTTCATATCAAATTTTGAAAACATTTTTGCATCGTAAAGTCTTTTTAATAAATCTCTTTTATTGGGTATCGGATATCGAATCCATTCTAAAACTTTATTTAAAGGTTTGTAATTAATAACAAGTCTTGAAGAACCTCTTTCTAATTCAGCTGCGATCATGACATAAAAGGCTGAACATGACCAAGGTGATTTTGAAGGTCTTATTAGTTTTTTGTCTAATAAATCTTGAATTTCGTTCTTACAGTGATCTTGTAATTCATTTGACATGTGAATAGCTTTCGATTTTGAAGGAATATTTTTTCATTAAAATCTTTTATATAGGGTAATTTAATGATATGTTGTTTTCTTTTCCAAAAGGCATTTGGGAAAGTAGAACAAACATTATTTTCAAAATTTTCTTTTATTTTTGTAATTCTATTTTGAATATTTTGGTCTTGAAGATTATCGATAATTCTTTTATAACTAATTTCATTGATCAAATATTTTGCTTGATTAACTTTGTTGTTTAAAGTATTTAGCTCTGTATGAATAATTGGATCTATAAATTTGAATATTATTTCTTTGTTTAAAACTTTTGTACAAATACCTTCTTCATTTACAGTAATTGGGTAAAGTTGAGAAATAAATGGTGATCCTAAAATTAAAGTTGAGGTTAAGTTTTTGACGAGGACTAAAAATGTTTTGTAACAATAATCATCTTTACAAATATGAACATTAGAATCTTTATACGAAATGCTAAGTTTTGATCCATTAGCAGACGATAATCGATTTGATGTTTTTTCATAATAAATTGTAGGAATGATTCCCTCTTGGATACAATTCATATCAGCTCCACTATCAATAAGGGCGATGACAGTTATTTTAAATTTATTTTCTATACAATGATTAATATTCGTATGCCATCTTTGATATGAAATATTTTTAGGAACTTTATTAATATTTGATTCTTTATTTGTGATGACTGTGACCTTTGGGATTTCCTGTTGATTATTAGTTTTATCCTTTTCGATTTTTGAGAAACTTTTTTGTAGCTTCATCTTTAATGGTTTGATCTGGAATTTTATCTAGGAGTTCAAGTTTTACCAAATTCTTCTTGTTTATTAATTCTGTCTTTCTTTATCTTGGCTTTAAGTTTTAAATCTGAACAGATAGCTAATCCTTCTTTATTAATGTAACCAGATATTTGTCCATAAGTTAATTCTGCATAAGGAATTTGATTATTATATTCTTCTCTTAATTTTTCTCTTATTCTTTCTGCAAAAAGCTTTGGTAAGTGTAACATCCCAAGAACACAATAGGACATACATAGCATTAAACTCAAACTCTTTTCAATAAACTGGGTCCCAATATTTCGATTTATCATTCATAAGCTAAGGTTGGCGGAAACAACCTATACACAACTGAGAATATTCTAACTCCTATGGTTGGCACTTGCACTGTCTCTAGATGCGCCTGTACTCTATCTTGCTCTTGCTCACTTACTTGAGCCTCTTACTACTTGCTTACCTGAAAATGGTTTAGTTTTGAAAAGCGAGGGTTAGACCAACAGGTCTAGTGAATTCCCTCCGTGAAACAACATGTATAAACCACGTGTAATCATTTTAAAAAAATAATTCATGAACTATCACACATATGGTACTGCACTGCATGGGGATCACATAAACATCCGCGATCGGGGCCCAAGCAGACTCCCCTTTCGCCCTCTCGTATCGGGGCCCAAGCAGACTCCCCGATACCCGCCTAGGAGGGAAACAAATTCCAACCTACCGTCTCGTCATACGCATCCAAGGGAACACCGGATCCCGAGGCTCTCTGACCCCGCAGTGCAGACCGACATCACATAACATGCACATACATTTCATAGGCATGAAAAATAGAATCTTTACAAATCCTGCTATCTCATTTCATCATGTCAAGCTTTCTTTAAGCATAAATAAGCACGTACGTTAGAAACATGCATTTCAGTTGTAAACATTTCATGCGCTTTAAGGACCATAATCAGTAAAGAAAACGTTTAACATTTTAAGCCGTAGAAAGGGTTTAGGGAACTCACCTTGATTGACGTACAATGCACTTCTTAAACACCTTCAAGCTACACCAACAGAACACCTAAGGCAATAGATCCACATCAGAAAAACAGCTCAGCCCTACTGTCCGGATGCCCCTTCCCGGACACAGAACTTTTTCGGACACAATAATTTTCCGGACACAACAGTTTTCCGGACGCTAGAATTATCCGGACACAACACTTTTCCGGACACAACAGTTTTCCGGACGCTAGACTTATCCGGGCAAACTACCCGGACACTAAGCTCATCCGGAGACTTCAGCTACCCGGATACCAAGAAACACCCGGACATCCTCATAGGGCACTTACCCAGACACTTGCAACTTATCCGGACACCACCGAACACTGGTGTCCGGAAAACACGGCTGTTCAAACTTAACATGTCTAAAAGTGATTAATAGTCCGATTCTAGCCATTAATTCGATTAGATAACCATAAGGGTTCATCCACCAACCCTAAACATCCATTTAATCCACTTTCTCACCAATAAATCGGTTTATAGAGACAAAACCCTCAAAACCCACTTTTAACAACAATGTGGTTGAAACTCATTGAATCATTGATTTCAGACTTGGAATCTCGACCAATAAGGATATGAACACAAGAATTAACAAGGATTAAGAGTTACCTTACTGATTTCTTCTTTGATTCTTCTTTGATTCTTCTTTGATTCTTCTTTGATTCTTCTCTTCTTTGATTTCTTCCCAAAACTCTTCTATTTTTCCTCTTTTCTCTCTTAGCCACCAACCACAAAACCCAAATACTGATTTTGGAGTAATAGAGGTTGCCCTAGGGTATGGAGTCCATAAATACCTTACATAAAATTGCAGAATAGTCCCTTGCCTTAACTTTCATACTTTGCACAATGAACACTAAACTTTCATACTTGCACAAGAAACCCGGTTGTTATAGTAAGCCTGCAATGAACCTTTCTTTCCAAAAGGCTTCGCTACAGTCTGGTCTTATCATTACTTTTGATAAAAACATATCTTTATACCATCTGTAATCTTGTAGTTTTCTACAAGTGAGGTTTAAGAGTATTCCTGAACTCTTTTCTTGAAATAGAGATGGATCTCCTATAAAGTGTTTTACAATACTAAAGAAAAGAGTAGCAATTATATCATCTCCTTGAGTTTGAGCTTGTTGATTGTTTTCAGTTTTGATAACAGTTTTCTTAGCATTGAGGACAATATGTTTATGATCTGCTATGTAATGATCCCACCGGTTTCTTAAAATACTTGTGAAACCTGATATGAGCATGCCTGCAATTTGTTTTTCATTATTGCCTTTAGTAAGATAGGAATTCGAGGCCATATTCATTTCTTGAATTATATTAAGAATTTGATGTTCTGATAGTCCATCAATGTTCCATTCATAAACTGAAGAACCATCATATGCACTTCTATTAAGAGACGATGTGTCTTCAAATTGAACATCTGGGAAAGTTGGTCTATGATAATAGTTTCTTGTTTGAGGGCGACTAGTACTAGTGGAATTGCCTTTAAAAGTTAATTTATTGGCAAATTGTTCATAAATTTGAGATATATCTTTTGATTCTGTATCTGAATCTTGATTTAGAACATTTACATTTAAATTGCTTAATTTTTGTTCTAATTCATTAACTAATTTCTTATTATAACCTAGATTAGTATTGGAATCAATTTGGTGGGGTATGAATATTGGATTTTTATTGTTTTCTTTGACCTTGTCTTTAGAGGGAGGAATCTCAATTCCTTTGTGTAATAACCCAAAATAGGTAATGTGAGTTAAATGAAAGTTAGGGGTTATAACGGTACTTTTCAATTTAGTTTGAGGGTAAGATGAGAAATGGGGAAATTAATTCCCCTAATTGTTTCTTGTGCGTCGCTTTTTGGCTGCGGGTTTAGGAAAAGTAACATATTCTTATTTTAGGGTTGTGTGTCCTGCTATAGCATCGAGAAAGGGAAATAGAGAGAATTAATTTAAGGGTTCTTTGTGTGGTGCTTGGTGTGTGCCGAGAAGAAAACGAAGAGAGAAAGAGACAGCGAGATGGAGATATCGAGAGAAGAGAAAGAAATGAATTGAGAGGTGTGTGTGTGTGTGCTTGGTGTGTGCGCCGAGAAGAGATAGCGAGAGAGAGATGAATCAAGGAAGAAGAAGAAGAAGATTTGTTTGGCAGCGGTTCCCGTTTTGTGAGGTTTTAATCTGGTAAGAAACCTTTCCCTTGGGTGTTCCCGTTTTGCAAGTAATGTTAGAATTGTTAGGTTTCTTGTTGCTCTCAGCTATGTAAACTGAGAAATCAATTGTGGGTATTAATAGAAATTGATTCTTATTCGTATGGTTAAAGTTAAATCAAATGTTTAAAGTGGGTAAGTTTGATTAAGAAAATCGACTAAGATGTTTAATTTATAGTGAGAACCTTGATAATCACTCCTAAGGTTGTTTCTTCACTTAAGCTAGCGAATTACAGTTTTAAATCGTGAAATCAAGGCCGAGCAAATCAGTGTCTGGCGCAAATGAGAGTTGGCGCAAAACAGTGTTTGGCGCAAAGCTGTTTGGCGCAAATGCTGTTTGGCGCAAACCAGACCAAGATCTGGACCGAATGGTTTGGGGGCTGAAAGTTAAGTTGGGCCGAGAGATTCTTAATTCTCTTTGGACTTAGAGTTACAGTGGGCTTAGTTATTAAATTTGGGCGTAGTTTATTATTAAAGTCTATAATTATTTAATAAGGGCCTAGAACGTAATTGATAGTCTATCTATTTAATTTGGGTCATATTATTAGTAACATAATCCAGTTTTGATATTTAGGGCCCAGTGTTATTACTTGTGTGGAGAACCTAGAGTTGGGTAAATTAATGGATCCGGTATAGTATTTCACTTGAATGGGTAAGCAAAAACCATTAATTATGATTTGTGGACTAGAAGTGTAATCTACCAACTTAGATAAGTTTGGGTTGAGTTCGGGATTTAACTCGAGTAATAAATGAACGAATTATGACGTACGTTATTAATATAATAGGTGTTCCGCCTAGAGATCGGAAGTGTAAGTGAGGAGCTTGGAGCGAGCAAGCCAGGTGAGTTTTTCTAACTAAAATACGTGCTCTTACGTGTTTTCCAAGGAAAGTGATTTTATGAATATACTATGTTATTTTACCTGACTTTTACGTAAACGGAAGTTAATACTCTACTGATCAGAGTATGTTTATGAGCATGATTTATTTACAAGCTGTTACGAATGTTTTCCCATGAAAAGAATGTTCTACTTAAAAGATTTTCCAGCAATATGATATGGATTGTAAAATGTTATACGGAGTTCATGTTTTATGTTTATCATGAACTATGTGTATGCTATGTGGAGTCGGTTTGCACTGTGGGATCAGAGATAGATCCTCGGGTTCTGATGACCCCTTGGATATGTATGACAGACTGGTAGGCTGGAATTTGTTTTCTCCTATTTCGAGTAGAGGGGAGTCTGTGTAGGCTCCGGGAAGGGGAGTCTGCGTAGGCTCCAGAAGAGGCAAAAGGGGAGTCTACTTGGGCCCCGATCGCGATTAACGATGTGATCCTTATCACAGTGCAGTACCATGCTTGACGCTTATGTGAAGAATGTGAATTGTTTTATAAAAATGATTTATAATGTTGACGTACACTGTTTTTGGAGGGAACTCACTAGACCTCATGGTCTAACCCTCGCTTTTCAAAACTAAAACCCTTTTCAGGTAAGCTTCTAGTAGGAGGCTCAGGTAAGTGGGCAAGCACAGGATAGAGTACTGATGCAGTTAGAGACAATGCCGGTGCCACTTGTAGTAGTAGTTTTTCTCAGTTGTGTATAGGTTGTTTCCGCCAACCTTAGTTGAGATTGTTGTAATGAGAAATTTTGGGACCCGATTTTTGTAAAGGTTATGGTTTATCGCTATGTTGTTCTACTGTTTTTTTAGGGATGTTACAAATGGTATCAGAGCCATAGTTTAAGGGATTTAGGTGACCTGACGAGCCTAAACTTAAACTTTGGGAGTAGAAATCACAACTGAGAATCAGGGAATGCGTTAGGAAGGCACTATTTTAATATAAGAAATGCGTTAGAAGGACACTATAGTGAAAATAGGACTAATAGGGTACCGAGGACGGTCATGTAAGGTATGTTTGGAATTACACCTGGCCAGTGTAATTGTGAATTTACAGGTACATGTATGTGCTTGACCTGCCTTATTATTCCGAAGTTGTAGTCTGAAGCTAGTCAGGTGTCGTGTTCCAGTACTCTGGAATGTTAGCAAGATCCCTGAGGGGTAGATTGAGACCCATTGTTGGGGAAGTATCATGAGAGAGCGTTCATGAGGTGATGTATGTATACATCGTAGAGAAGAAATGTTGTTTAGAATGTTACGAGTCGTCTAGAGGTAGATCTTCGTGGATTCGAAAAGATAAAATGATTGATTTTGAGTAAGACTCTGGTTTCTGGAAAATCTCAGTTCTAGAATTCGTGGGATAAGGTCAGTTAGTTTGGTAAGGATTAACAGTGTTGAAATCTTGAGTGTACCAATAGAGCCCTGACTTCTTAGTCGAGCTTTTCTTTGGCAGGGTAAATGAAAAAAAAGATACCTATGGTGAAAAAGAAGCATGTAGAAGTAGAAAATGAGATAGCTGATCAGAACGAAAATAGTAGGAAATGGTGGAGTAAGTGAGATGTAGAACGTATGTACTGCAAGCTGTTGCAGGACCGAGAGGGACGACCTTTAGTCGAAAGTACAGTGTCAAGGATAAGTTACGTGAGGAAAGGAGTTGACCTTGTTTGAGTGGGTAACCTTCATTTTCAAGTAGAGTCCCATGCATGACGTTCTTATGTGTAATATGACATTTTCACGATTTAAGTTAAATGTGTAAATATAAACTTTGATCGAAAATGAGTCAAATGTGCACGCGCATGTTTAAAGAAAAGGTGGTTTCATCCACGTTGCACATTGAAGTTTTGAGTCTAACGATTTGCAAAGTATTCCACAATTTTTTTATGATAAGTTAAATTGTTACAAAAAGGTCGAGAAAACGTTTGCCAGCCAAAACTTTTACAATCAAATACCTATTGATTTATTGATATCATACAAAGGAGTGTGAGAACCAAATGATTTACTTTGTGTCGGTAATTCTTTCAGAATTGTGTCAAATGAAAAGATTTTCATGCAACATATTACTGTCGTAATAACATCGTTCGGTCGGAGTAAGATTGAGTTTTACAGATAGATGCATGTGCACGATTCTTGGAATCGTTGTGCAGGGCATTGAGGTTATGAGAATGATGGGGTCGTGGGTACCCAAGCTAGTTGCGAAGGTGGTTTATTAAAATGATAAAGTGTGCGAAATGATTTATTTAATGCGTTGTCATGCATGAAGGCTACGAACTCACTAGGTTGGGGGAAAAATTATATTCTAAGATAAAGTAAGATTCCAAGAGTGGAAAGGTGTTGGACAAATCAGGGGAGGACGTATGTAGTTTTAGTACACGTGTTCAAGAGGAAAGGGGGACAGTGAAAGAGTCAGGAGTGAATCATAGTATCGACTGTATGAGGGTCTGTACCCTTGTTCGGTATCTGGAGGTACGGTTGTCGAGGGACGGTTGGGTCCAGGGGAAGGACTAGACGTCATCAAGATGTTGATTTTAGCAACTCGTTAAGAGTAGGGTTGAGAGACAGAAGCGAAACGTCCACGGTGTTGGGTATGAGTTTCGAGGTGAGCTTGTATTATTTTTATTGCAGGAGTAAGTACAGAATAGAGGGAGACGTATTATGGAAGTGATAGGGATATGTTGGGAGGAGTAGGTTCCGTAAGGAACCCTTGCTAAAGAATAAGTTAAGAAAGTAGTTACAGATTGTCTGTTGTTGTAGAAGTCGATAGCTAGGTAAGATGGCCGAGGCCGAAGACGTGAACCAGAAGGTGGAAAGTTGATAGAACACCTTCTAGGGATGTTGAGAGGATGAGAAGTCTTCGATCTGAATAAGAGTTCTATTTACGAGGTATGGAAGGATATGTAGAATGAGGAAGCGTATGGCCCAATCGAAGCGAGTGTGTAGATCTTATCGTTCAGTCAAGGGCTGGTCCTGTTTTGTAAAGGCAGGAATCGTGAAGAGCTAGCTAGAATGTTTGCATGTGAGCCAATTGAGAACTCGTGAGTTATAGTTCAACAAGTTGGGAAATGACTATTTAGTGATATAAACTCGATTGTAGTATTCGGGAGAATATGAAGGAAAGTGTGAATTGTGTACGAATGACCATGAGAGATTTGGTCGGCAGTGTGATGTTATGAGTGAGGAATGTACAGTTATGTAATGGCATTTATTGCCAAGTTAAATGTACCAGCTAGTATCGTAGTGAGGTTATGTTAGAGGGAAAGAAAGCACCATATAGAAGCTTTTGGGGGCTTCGGATGAGATGTGCGATCTTTTAACCAGATTGTTGGTACTCATAGAGTGTAAGTTGACTTTATGGTGTGATTATGTTCGGGATAGAAGGACGGAGTAGTGGTGTGAGATTACCCAAATGAGAAACCAATTGTTTGTGGTTGTAAGAGTCGCTTAGTAAGAATTTTTGGAATAATTGGAAGTTTAAAGGAAGATGAGGGATGGTTTAGTCAAAATGTGTTAAATCTTTAAAGAACATGAATTGTTTCTTATATGTGAAGGAATGATCCTAGAAGAAATAGTTGGAGATTTGGTTATGCTTAATGAATGACATGATGATGATTATGATTATGGGTTGGAGTTGTAGTTGTAGTATGATCATTAGTTGATTTGAATCGTCATGATAGATGTAGGTATAAGCCTTTGATTGGTTGATTAAAATCTTATGGATTTGTCAAAGTAATGACAATTATTTTGTTATTTCAGGATGTGTTACAATCCTACCGAGATCCTTGCTAAGAAGTTGATAGGGGAGAATCGATATGTTTAAGTGAGAAGTAGATAAGTAGTATGTTGGAATAGGCCATTTTCAAATTTCCTTGAGAATTGTGGATCATTGGGTTACTCGGTGGAAGTTGTTAATTAGGAAATCAGTTTTGACTGGTGGATTTTGTGATTACCAGCATAACTAGATGTGATGCTAAGTTATGATATTAAGTGATTAAATATGATAATTTATGGTTGATAGAAAGTAATGAATTGAAATTATATTGGAGTTCATCTTCTGAGGTAAGTTGATAATTACAATTGAAATGGGTTGGTCAAGGTAAAGTTGCTTGTGATAAAGAGAAGGAATTGTACAGTTTGGTGCGGTAAGGATCAGTAGTTATATTGCACTAGCCGGGAAAGGCAGTTGAGTTCAGAAACTGTTAATGTGGTCGTGAATGGGATGAGAATAATTAGGAAGCGGTAAGTATTGAGATACTTACATCCTGTGTTCACATGTTATGATTTATAAGATGGATTACGAGATGTTCGTGGGATAGTGTTTTTGAGATTAACACACTGATCGTTAAGGAATCATTTAAGGTAGATCTAAGTCAGAAAGTCGGGATGACTTTTTATGTCTATCTGATTTTGGTCGTGGTGGTTCATCGAAGGATTTATAGAACCTGAGTTTCGTAGTGGTCCAGAAGTAATAGACCCGTCTGGAAGATGAAAAATAAGATGATTGCATGTTACGGTTTTAAGCAGGGATTGTGAGTTTAATCAGAGTTATGCAGCTAAGGCGTGAAAGTATGTTGTTATTGTTTGTTATTGGAAAGATTTATTCCGAAAGTTGAGATTTAAGCTTTGATAATCAATATTCGCCGGTTATCTTTGGAGTGAATTCCGGGATGGAATTCCATTAAGGAGGGGAGATTGTAATAACCCAAAATAGGTAATGTGAGTTAAATGAAAGTTAGGGGTTATAACTGTACTTTTCAATTTAGTTTGAGGGTAAGATGAGAAATGGGGAAATTAATTCCCCTAATTGTTTCTTGTGCGCCGCTTTTTGGCTGCACGTTTAGGAAAAGCAACATATTCTTATTTTAGGGTTGTGTGTCCTGCTATGGCATCGAGAAAGGGAAATAGAGAGAATTAATTTAAGGGTTCTTTGTGTGGTGCTTGGTGTGTGCCGAGAAGAAAATGAAGAGAGAAAGAGACAGCGAGATGGAGATATCGAGAGAAGAGAAAGAAATGAATTGAGAGGTGTGTGTGTGCTTGGTGTGTGCGCCGAGAAGAGATAGCGAGAGAGAGCTGAATCAAGGAAGAAGAAGAAGAAGATTTGTTTGGCAGCGGTTCCCGTTTTGTGAGGTTTTAATCTGGTAAGAAACCTTTCCCTTGGGTGTTCCCGTTTTGCAAGTAATGTTAGAATTGTTAGGTTTCTTGTTGCTCTCAGCTATGTAAACTGAGAAATCAATTGTGGGTATTAATAGAGTTTTGATTCTTATTCGTATGGTTAAAGTTAAATCAAATGTTTAAAGTGGGTAAGTTTGATTAAGAAAATCGACTAAGATGTTTAATTTATAGTGAGAACCTTGATAATCACTCCTAAGGTTGTTTCTTCGCTTAAGCTAGCGAATTACAGTTTTAAATCGTGAAATCGAGGCCGAGCAAATCAGTGTCTGGCGCAAATGAGAGTTGGCGCAAAACAGTGTTTGGCGCAAAGCTGTTTGGCGCAAATGCTGTTTGGCGCAAACCAAACCAAGATCTGGACCGAATGGTTTGGGGGCTGAAAGTTACGTGGGGCCGAGAGATTCTTAATTCTCTTTGGACTTAGAGTTACAGTGGGCTTAGTTATTAAATTTGGGCGTAGTTTATTATTAAAGTCTATAATTATTTAATAAGGGCCTTAACGTAATTGATAGTCTATCTATTTAATTTGGGTCATATTATTAGTAACATAATCCAGTTTTGATATTTAGGGCCCAGTGTTATTACTTGTGTGGAGAACCTAGAGTTGGGTAAATTAATGGATCCGGTATAGTATTTCACTTGAATGGGTAAGCAAATACCATTAATTATGATTTGTGGACTAGAAGTGTAATCTACCAACTTAGATAAGTTTGGGTTGAGTTCGGGATTTAACTCGAGTAATAAATGAACGAATTATGACGTATGTTATTAATATAATAGGTGTTCCGCCTAGAGATCGGAAGTGTAAGTGAGGAGCTTGGAGCGAGCAAGCCAGGTGAGTTTTTCTAACTAAAATACGTGCTCTTACGTGTTTTCCAAGGAAACTGATTTTATGAATATACTCTGTTATTTTACCTGACTTTTACATAAACGGAAGTTAATACTCTATTGGTCAGAGTATGTTTATGAGCATGATTTATTTACAAGCTGTTACGAATGTTTTCCCATGAAAAGAATGTTCTACTGAAAAGATTTTCCAGCAATATGATATGGATTGTAAAATGTTATACGGAGTTCATGTTTTATGTTTATCATGAACTATGTGTATGCTATGTGGAGTCGGTCTACACTATGGGATCAGAGATAGATCCTCGGGTTCTGATGACCCCTTGGATATGTATGACAGACGGGTAGGCTGGAATTTGTTTCCTCCTATTTCGAGTATAGGGGAGTCTGCGTAGGCTCCGGGAAGGGGAGTCTACGTTGGCTCCAGAAGAGGCGAAAAGGGAGTCTGCTTGGGCTCCGATCGCGGTTAACGATGTGATCCTTATCACAGTGCAGTACCATGCTTGACGCTTATGTGAAGAATGTGAATTGTTTTATAAAAATGATTTATAATGTTGACGTACACTGTTTTTTTTGGAGGGAACTCACTAGACCTCATGGTCTAACCCTCGCTTTTCAAAACTAAAACCCTTTTCAGGTAAGCTTCTAGTAGGAGGCTCAGGTAAGTGGGCAAGCACAGGATAGAGTACTGATGCAGTTAGAGACAATGCCGGTGCCACTTGTAGTAGTAGTTTTTCTCAGTTGTGTATAGGTTGTTTTCGCCAACCTTAGTTGAGATTGTTGTAATGAGAAATTTTGGGACCCGATTTTTGTAAAGGTTGTGGTTTATCTCTATGTTGTTCTACTGTTTTTAGGGATGTTACACTTTGATATTATTATTTTGATTGTTTTCTAATCTATTTAGTTGTTGACTCATGGTGTTAAGAATTTCATTTGAATAATTGTTTTGATAAATAATGGTTTTAAAATTTTCATCTTTATCGGGTTTTGTAATGACTAAAGGTGTCCCTATAAATTTATTATTTATTAAGACTGAATCTTTTAGAGGATGTATTGTAGTTATAATTTCATCACTCTTTATGAATTTATAATCTTGAGTTATTTTTGGGGTATCATAGATATTAATAAACGGATTTGGAATATTTTGTTTTTTACAATATATTTCATACCAATTAAAAAAGGTTATATGAACATCGTTTTCTATTTTATATATTTTCTCCATAAGAGTTGATACCTAAATTCTTTTCTTGAGTCATTAACAGATGAATAGTAAAAATCTCTTCTTTCTTTATTATAATCATAGTCAAATTCTTCTTTGAGGTATTTCATATTAATACCTGAATTATTCATTTTTGACCCATTCATATTTGTTCTTTATATTGATTACTTTTAGTTTGAATTTCAGAAGGAGTAGGTTCGTAAACATAACTTTGAGAATCTTCAGATCCTTCTTGATAAAAGGCTTGAGGAATTGATTTATTAAAATCTACATTTTTGAATTTCAATGATTGAGATTTTTGAAAGGAAGGGGTTTTTGCTCTACTTATTGATCCTGTTGATAACCTCGAAGAGGAAGATCGGAGATTATCATAATTATTAAAATTAATATCAACTGATCCATCTTCATGTTCAATAATATTAGATATGTGATTTGAATTATCTATTGGTTATGGGATACCAATATCTTGAAGATTCCAATTACAGGATTGAGTAATTTCGTTCCATTTAAGTCGTTTAGGAATTTGAATTTTTGTATGTTGAGGGTTGGCTTCAAATATTAATGTTTCACCTCTAGGACTTGATATCTTAGTTTTTGGTTCGATTGTTGAAGTCATAGTTTTGTAACATACTCTGTAGATTACAGCTACAGGTTTAGTGTTTTCTTTAAATTCTAAATTCTTCATTTTGATCGTGAGAACTAAAGTATCTAATATATTTTGATCAAATAATCCTACTGAAAAGTTAGGATAACAATTAAAGTAAATCGGACCATTTGAGACATTAGTTTCAGCCATAGCGAGAATAAAATTTTGAAAATTTGTATGTCTAGCATCTCTAAGGATTAATAATACTGGGGCATCTATTCCTAATCTAAACAAAGGTTTGATAGCAACCTGAACTAATCCACCATGTAAAAATTTGTATTTTTGTCTATGTTGTATTATGGATGATTTGGATAAGAGGGTAAGATTATTATAATCTCTATTGATTGATACAGTTTGTTCTGTGGTTTTAATTGAATATCCTTGGAAATAATCAAAAGTTCCTATTTTATAAACTGTTTTAACATCTTGTTTGGGAATTGTCCAATTTGTTAGACTTTGCTCAATATTTGAAATATGAATTTCTGAAGAGTTCATAGTAAGATCATTTTCTTCTATGTTATCAGTTTCAGAAGAATGTTTCTTGGCGAATAAATTCATAACTTTATATTTTTAACAAAATGCATTTAAAGAGTTGTTTTAAGAGAAAGAAAATCGTTTTCTTTTAAATACTTCTTGAATAATCAGAGGGACCACCTTCGGAGGGACCACCCATAAATAGTCGTGGTACGGCTGGGCGGCTTACCTCGTGCGCCACTTACGCTAATCCAACCGACTGGGCTGACCAACACCGACATAAAAAGGCTAACCAACACTGACCTCCAGTTCATATTAAAAGAATATATTTTCTTAAATTTAAAACTATCTTTAAATATACCTTGAAATTTTTTACAAAGTTTAGTATTCATCTACCAATTCCACCGTTTCTGGCTCTGATACCATATATTATAGAAAACGATGTTCATATAACCTTTTTTCATTGGTATGAAATATATTGTTCTTTACAATATATTTCATACCAATTAAAAAAGGTTATATGAACATCATATATATATATATATATATATATATATATATATATATATATTTATATATATATATAGAGAGAGAGAGAGAGGCTCCGTAAAATGCAAACCTTGCATTTGTTGCATCCCTTACAAACCACAGTCTGGTTCTGCATATATGCATATGAATACGTGCAAGAATATACATATAATGGACATACATTCATATGGGACGATGCATATATGCAGAACCAGTCTGCACATGTGCAGACTGTGGTTTGTAAGGGGTGCAACAAATACATGGTTTGTATTTGATTTGTATATATATATATATATATATATATATATATATATATATATATATATATATATATATATATATATGCGAAATATCCGTTGCAAACCATACAGATCGTGCAAACTTTGCAAACCATCCATATCCTTTAGATCTAATTAATTTTATTTAAAAAGGGTAGATTAGTAATTGGTTAAATCATCCGATAATGATTAATGTTATATTAATTATTGTTTGTTTGGTAACTGCCGATTTCATGGGGATATTGTTTCCAAATCGTAGGCAGTTATCATTTTTAGAACTCTAATCATTTATGTCGATGATTTTCTGCATATTAAACCTGTCGTCGGAAGTATATCCCTGTTTGTTTACATCTTCTTGCCGGAATATTATTTGTTTGTTGAATCAATGGAGCATTCGTACTCAATGAATGAGGAAACCGTCAATGATATATATGGATCATGTTCTCGTATTCGTGATGAAGAACCGTCCTTCGTTGAAACCGATTCCGTAGACTCGCCGATGAAAAACAGTACGGTGTCAAGCAACCCAATGAAAAAAATATTGTTGGCCCGAATGATGATGGTATCGAATAGTTTTTTCGTTGTTGTCAATTTTATGTATTTTTTTGTTATACCCGACGTGTATGGTGATTCGTCTACTTTGCCTTAATGATTCCATCGAGTATGTAATTTTTTATTTGACAGTTTTATGTACTTTTTCTATCCAACTTATTTTATACTTTTCTGTTTGTGCATTCATTGATCTCAATTTTCTGCACTCGTTAGATGTAGTCAAACAGAAAGTTTTTGACACACATGTATAAAATTAGTTGTTTAAAATTAAAGGCTTTAATCATTAAAATTCCTTTCTAACAGTTTTAGTATTAATTTCAGGTCTTCATTAGTGCCCCTTGTCGTTAATTTTAAATACACTTGTTTACTTTCTTGAGAATGTGATGTGGTGAATTATGATTTAATCCGAATCATTTTATTCATAGCTTTTTTGTTTTACTTAATACTGTATTTCAATCATTTTATTGGTAAACTGCATAGTTATATTAAATATTGTTTTTTATTGTGTAGATGATAATGACGATGATATTCGAAAAGATGTTGATGGGTCAAAGTATTTCATGCCGGATGTTTCTAGTGATTGCACACCCAAGATTGGTGATTTTTTCGTTAATCACATAGCAACCGAGAGGTGTTATAGGAATTATGCCGAAAAAGCAGGGTTTGATGTTAGGCCTTCTAACAAAAAAATCAATAGGCTAGGTCGAATTACAACCAGGTATCTTGTTTGTAGAAAACAAAGTATACCTACCCCTAAGATTTACGATTCATTAGAATTTCGGACAGGTTCTCGCAAGCGACGTAATACTAACTTAAAAAGGACCGGTTGTAAGGCTTGTTTTAAAGTTCATTTTGCTAAGGAAAGAAATAGGTATGAGGTTTATAAGTTTGTAGAGTGGCATAATCATGTTGTGTTAAGTGAGCAAGAAATGAGATTTTCACGTAATAATAGGACACTTTCTTATGCTGAGCAAAAGAATGTGTTTCATTCATGTGCTCATAAGGTTGGTGTAAGCAAAGGTCATAGAATTCGTAATGCGTTGATGGGTGGTGTGGGAAATTCTGGTGGAACTGAGGGATTATCAGAATTATAGGCATGACATGAATACTTTTGTTGGCAATAAGGATTCTCAGATGTTGATAAACACCATGACAAGTAGGCAACAAATATGTCTGGATTATTTTTTGAGTACAAAGTTGATGGTAAAGAGCTATTTGCTATTTTCTGGCCGATGAAACCGCGCGCATGAATTATCGTGAGTTTGGAGACGTTATATCATTTGACGCCACGATCAGGACAAACATGTAAGTTATTATTTTTATTGTGCTTTTATAATTCATTTTTGATAAATTTATTGTATTGGGTTTTTATTTAAAAAGTTTATATGTTAGGCATGCAATGAGTTTTGTTCCCTTTGTTGCGGTTGATAATCACAAGAAAAGTGTGGTTGTCGGTGCGGCATTGATTTTTGGTGAAACTGTTTATCAATACTCTTGGATTTTGAAGGCCTTTTTGAAGGCACATGGTCGACCGCCAGTTTTTGTAATAACTGACGAGTGTCTTTCCATGAAGAAAGCTATTCCTGAAGTGTTCCCGGAAAGTAGACATCGTTTGTGCATGTGGCACATAATGAATAAGGTTGATGATAAGGTATGTTTAACATTTTTTGTTGTTTTAAATTGTTTTGATCACATTCATTTTTTTTATAGTGATGTTAATCATTTGTTAATATTAAGTACTATTGCCAATTTAATGCCTCAGATTAGTGTTTACTTGAAGCATAAGACCTCGTTTAAAGTGGAGTTGAACAAGTTGGTATAGGATGTCAATATAGATCTTTGTGTATTTGAGGCATCTTGGAATGAATTGATGGAAAAGTATTCATTGGTTGGAGATTCATGGTTTGAGGAGATGTTCAATATTAGAGAATCTTGGATACCGGCATACTTCAAAGATTTTCCTATGTACGGTTAGATGAAAACAACATCTCGTTCTGAGAGTATAAATGCATTTTTAATGTATTTCATGCTTTTCACCATGATCTTATGGTGTTTCTTCATTCCTTTGACAATGCCATTGATACTCAACGTAAAGTGCATGCAGCCGGTGAAGTTAAGATGAAATCGACTATTCCTCGAATGGTGACCCTTAGCAAGATTGAAGAGAATGTTGCACTGGTGTACTCGCGCACTATTTTTTTCGATTTCCAAGAAGAGTTAAGCCAAGCCATGAATTCATGTATTTGGGAGGGTTTTGTTATCGTTGGTGGTACAAAGGTATACACAATTACTGAGGACATTGAAGGGTACGAGGAGGATACAAAATTCACGGTAAAGAGAAATTTATTATTATTCAATTGTTATTTTTTTATATAATACTTATATGATTATTTTTAACTTTAGGTTGTTCGTGATTTTGCTCTCGACACGATTGAATGCTCTTGTAATTTTTTTGTGCGGAATGGTATTCTTTGTCGTCACGTATTGAAGGTTTTGTTGAATGAGAAAGTAAAAACAATATCGGATCGTTATTTGCTTCGTCGTTGGAAGTATGATTTAATACCGGTGCAATGGTTACCGGCGAAAGTTCGTTATGGTGAGGTTGATGTCGAAGTCGAGAAGTTAATGGGAGATGCGCATAAATTGATAGAAGGGGTTGTTGAGCGATTGAGGCATGACAAAGATTCACTAACTGAATTTGTGAAGGTTCTAGAGAAATGGAATTCTGACATTCCTGTCGATGAACCCCAACAAAGTAGCCGAGAACGGAAAAACTCTAACATTCAGGAATTCATGGGTGCGCCAAAAGTTGACACTGTTGAAGTGTATCCTCCAACTGGTGTGCGCAATAAGGGGTGTGGTACCGACAAGAGGTTGATTGGTATCCGCAAAAAGGTTGCGAAAAAGATGAAAAAAACTAAGAGGGTATGTCGAAAGTGTGGGCAAAAGGCGAGGCATGATTCTTGTAATTGTCCCGATAAGTGATTTCATTTTATTAATAAGTTGTTTGTTTTTGGTTTATTAATTAGACATGTTTTAGAAGTTGAGATTGATGATTTATGGATTTTATTTTCATTGTTGTTTAGCGGGTTAACTCATTGTTTTTTATTGATAACCTTCAGACTTGTTTAAGGTTATTGTCTTTTATGATTAATCTAGTGTTTCATTTATGGATTAAATTAATGCATCTTACAGTATCACTTTTTATACCTTGATAACTTTCAGAATGCATGTCTTCTAGAAACCAATGTAATCATTACTTGTTGTCGGTTGCTTCCTTTTTTTATTTGCTCATTAATGTCGATGCATCATTACTCTTTTCTTTATATTATAAAACAAGGTGTTTGTCTCTTCATTTTTTCACCCTAAAATTTGCTAACAAACCCTAGAAATCTATTTCCGTCCTAAATCGTGTCTCTTTCTCCGTCCACCGAATCAAATGCCGATGAAGGTGTGTGCCCGCGATCGTTCATCAAGATTTTACTTGGTCACCACATGAGACTTTTAAGCGACATTCATGACCTTAAAAAGGAGCTGAAACAGCTTCGTATTGCAACGACCCGGATTTTCAAACATGCGTCAAATAACATATATTGCATAACATCGTTATATAACAAAAGATACATCATATCACAAGTAAGGTCCCTTAGTCTTTACAACCAAAATAAGATATTTCGTTACAAACTTTTTGCTAATTACATACAGGATATCTAATAATGAAACTATAACTGCAAAACACGTCTTAGTCTTCATAACATAAGTCTTCACAAAAGCTAGCCACTGATTATCCTTGTTACTTGCTCTTACGTGATCCACGCCCTGGAATACATATTTTTAAAACAAAATGAGGGTTAGACCTAATGGTCTAAGTGAGAAAATCCCTCTCAGTTAAAATCATTTGTACAAATACCATATACATAACACCAATATAAATACCAATTAGGACTCATGCATTGTGTACTTTTCTATCTCATTCCCATGGCCAAATTAGATGGTTGCAAGCCAACTAATCAATTTACTCTGTTGTACTAAATACAGGCAACACCGTTGTCCCTCTGTACAGCCAACTCCACCGGTCCTAAGCCCGGCCAACTTGTACTCATGTAGTGTAATACTCATATAAACATAATATGCACACTATTACACTATTTATCACATTCTCATTCCACATATATATGTATTCCAGTTTAAAAACGTTTTAAAGTAAAACTCACATGTTTGCTTATCGAAACTCTTTCCAGTCCTTCCCAAAAGATTCAGCTTTTACCCCAGATTCACAGTATCTGAAACAATTAGATACAAATATCTCTTTACCAAAATGGACCACATAAGACTTACTAGGGCTAAAGACTCTAGATAAATCTATCTAACTCTTGTCCTCAAATGTTTCCCCCACACCCGAACTTAAGTCGAGTCCACAGTATATTCAGTCCTCATTCATTTCCCCATCCAAGAGTCAACAAAACACAGGTTACTGGATACTTAAAAGTATCTAAACTCTCAAAAGTGACCAAATCAGCTAAAGTATCCGGATACCACAAGTTATCCGGACAACACAACTTTCTGGACAGCACAAACATTTCGGACAACACAACTGTCCGGACAACATATACAATCCGGATAACACCCGGACACTAAAGCAATCCGGACACTATCCGGTAACTAGTTTTAACCGGAAACTTATGGAAAAGAGGACTTACCCGGATATAGGACTCGTCCGGACACCACTAGAACAACTTCCGGACACCATCAATCAAAACTACCGGACACATTCATTTTGTCCAGAAACCTTTGTCTGTTTACCCTTTTTCTACCCAGATTCGACAGAAAATACTACCTGCTATGAAATTGATGATTCTAATCCGATAGAAACCTTCTACTTACAATTACAAATATAAAATGTAAAGGAACATACCTCAAAATCATTTCTAAGCAAACCAATATGAAGTCCTAGCCAAATGACCTTTTCTTCCTCTTCTTCTTGTCTCCAAACACACACACAACTCTTAATCTGATATTTTTTGTTTATGAAAAATATATGGAGCTTAAAGGGTAATATCAAACTATATTTACCATTTAGACCTTGAACTAATTACTAATGACCCAAACACCCCTAAACTTATAAATTTACCCAAACTTACCCTAAACATCAATTATAGAGTTAAATAAATTTAATGGAACTAGAATTTAACTAACGAACTTACCCGGGGTATTACATCATCTCCCCCTTAAAAGAATTCCGTCCCGGAATTCAGTTAAGCAAAAAGTTACGGGTACTTAGTTCTCATATCGGATTCTGATTCCCAAGTAGCATCCTGACCTCTATGGTGTCTCTACTGCACTTTTACTTGCTTGATCTCCTTTCCATTCCGCAGCACTTTAACTTTATGGTCAACTATGTCTTCAGGTTCCTCCATAAAATTTAGTCTTTCATCAACCTGAATATCTGGTAGAGAAACTACTTGATCTGATGTAACCAAACACTTTCGTAGATTTGAAACATGAAAAGCATTATGGACTCCGCTTAACTCCGGCGGAAGTTCTAACCGGTAAGCTACTTCACCGATTCTTTCTGTTATTGCAAACGGTCCGATGTACCTTGGACTGAGTTTACCTTGCTTGCCAAATCGAATGACTCCTTTCCAAGGTGAGACTTTTAACATCACGAAATCTCCAACTTGGAATTCTAACGGTTTTCGGCATCGGTCAGCGTAGCTTTTCTGTCTGTCTTGAGCCACTTTCAATCGTTCCCGAATCTGAGTAATCTTATCTGCGGTTAACTGAACTATATATGGCACTGCTAATTGCTTTTCTCCCACTTCATTCCAACACAGAGGCGTTCCGCATTTTCTACCATACAGAACTTCAAACAGTGCCGCTTGTATGCTGGAATGATAACTGTTATTGTAGGAAAATTCAATCAACGGCAAATGCTTATCCCATGATCCCCTAAAATCAACAATGCAGGCCCGTAGCATGTCATCCAAAGTCTAAATCGTTCGTTCACTTTGACCGTCAGTTTGAGGATGATACGTTGTACTTAACTTTATTTGCGTCCCCATTTCTCTTTGAAAACTTCTCCAGAACCTTGAAGTAAAACGACTATCACGATCAGAAATAATTGATATTGGAACTCCATGTCGAGTTACTACTTCGTCGATGTACAATTTGGCTAGTCTTTCTAACGGATAGGTTTCTTTAATTGGCAAAAAGTGAGCAGACTTTGTCAACCTATCAACGATCACCCAAATGGCATCAAACCCTTTCGGAGTCCTTGGTAGCTTCATGATGAAATCTGTAGTAATCTGATCCCATTTCCACATAGGTATTTCTAAACGCTGTAACTGCCCAAAAGGCTTTTGATGTTCAGTCTTTACATTCTTACAAGTAGAACAACCCTCCACATACTGAGCAACACTTCTTTTCATTCCCGGCCACCAGTAAAATTATCTTAGATCTTTATACATCTTATTCGTACCTGGATGAATAGAGAAACGAGATTGATGAGCTTCTTGTAGCACCCGATCACGTAAACCACCCAAACGAGGCACCCAAATCCTGCTATCCAAACACAGTAACCCATGATCATCCTTTACAAGCAATGTTGATATCCCCACTAACCGTTCTGGTTTCAATTGTTCCTCTTGGAAAGCTTCTACTTGACACTTCTTCAATTCGTCAAAGATGTTAGGTATAAGTTCAGCTCGTAGTGCAAGTGCCTTTATTGTTCCGCTTCTCTCTTGGCGACTCAGTACATCAGCTACCACATTTGCTTTCCCCGGATGATAAAGAATTTCGCAGTCGTAATCATTCAACAATTCTAACCACCTTCTTTGCCTCATATTCAATTCTCGTTGATCGAAGAGATGTTGGAGACTCTTATGATCGGTGTAAATTTGACATTTAGAACCGTAGAGATAATGTCTCCAAATATTTAGCGCGAAAACAACTGCTACAAGTTCCATGTCGTGTGTAGGATACTGTCGTTCATGATCCTTCAGTTGTCTAGAAGCATAAGCAATAACTTTCCCACGCTGCATTAGTACACATCCCAATCCCAGTTTGGAAGCATCACTGTAAACAACAAAATCATCGGAACCTTCAGGTAGTGACAGTATCGGCACGCTACAGAGTTTCTCTTTCAATATTCGGAATGCTCCATCCTGCTCCGCCTTCCATTCAAACTTTATATTCTTTCGTGTCAGCTTGGTCAAAGGTGTAGCGATACGGGAGAAATCTTGTATAAACTTTCGATAGTAGCCGGCTAAACCCAGAAAACTTCGTACCTCGGTTGGCGTTCTCGGCGGTTCCCACTTTTCAATTGCTTCTACTTTCATTGGATCAACTTGAATGCCTTTCTCGGAAACTACATGCCCCAGAAACTGAACTTCCCGTAGCCAGAATTCACATTTAGAAAATTTAGCATACAACTGTTCCTTCTTCAACAACTCCAAAATCAAACGAAGATGTCGTGCGTGCTCTTCTTCTGATCGGGAGTAGATAAGGATATCATCGATAAACACAATAATGAATTTATCAAGATATGACTTACATACTCGATTCATTAAATCCATAAAAGCAACTGGGGCGTTCGTCAGTCCAAAAGGCATCACTAAGAATTCATAGTGACCATACCTTGTGCGGAAAGCAGTTTTCAGAACGTCTTCTTCTTTAACCTTCAGTTGGTGATAACCAGATCTCAGATCAATCTTGGAGAAATAGCAAGCTCCAACTAGTTGATCAAAGAGGTCATCAATTCTGGGAAGTGGATACCTGTTCTTGATCATGCGCTTATTCAGTTCCCGATAATCAATACACATCCTCATCGACCCGTCTTTCTTTTTCACAAACAACACTGGTGCTCCCCACGGCGAAGAACTGGGTCTGATGAAGCCCTTATCTGAAAGATCTTGCAGTTGTGTCATCATTTCTTTCATCTCTGGAGGTGCCAGACGGTACGGTGTACGGGCAACAGGAGCGACTCCAGGAATCAGATCTATACCAAACTCTACTTGTCTAACGAGCGGAAGACTAGTCAAATCTTCTGGGAAAACTTCCGGGAATTCACAAACCACAGGAATACCTTCCAACTTATTCTTTTCTAGCTTAGTATCTATCACATAAGCTAAGTAACTCGGGCAGCCTTTATTAACACACTTACGAGCTTTCATCATAGAGATAAGGCAAGACTGATGATTTCTACGATCACCATAAATCACTACTGGTCCCTTCTCAGGTAATGCAACATTAATCAACTTCTTATCACAAACTATACTAGCCTGATTCTCGGCTAACCAATCCATTCCTACTACCACATCAAATTCAATCAAAGCTATAGGAAACAACTGAATAGGTACTCCACACCCATCTATATTTATTACACAACTATCAAATACCTCTTTAACTGATACTTGATTATCATTTGTAGTATCTACCATTAAAGCACGATCTAACATTTTAGGTTTTAAATGCATATAAGCAGCAAATGAAGGAGACACGAACGATCGGTTTGCATCGGAGTCAAATACCACTTTAGCACGTGTGGAGTTTATTAAGAATGTACCTGTAACCACATCAGGAGTTTCCTCCGCTTCTTGTGCTGTCATCTGAAAGGCACGACCCCTAGCTCTGGGTAACTCTGGCCTTGGTACTACCGGTCTTACTCCCGCTAGTCTCACTGAAGTACCACCCTGTTGTATTCTCCCTCGTGGACAATCAGACTGAATGTGATCAGGAGAATTGCATAAGAAACATAATCGAGTTACTTTACAGTCTTTAGCAATATGGCCGGTTTTTCCACACTTGTAACACACTCGAGGATCAACTTAACAATTTCCTTGATGAAAACAGTTACATTTTGGGCAAGGTCTTTCAGCTGGTCTGAAAGGTGTACGACTATCAAATCTCTGAAATCTGGACTTCTTTGGATCATACTGTGGTCCTTCCCATTTTCTTTTTCCAGTACTCTTATCACCAGCATCTCTTCCTCTATCCCGTTCCACATTTTCCGCGGCATCTACTCTGGCTGAGAAGCTTTCCGGTCCCTTTGCAATCACTAGACTTTGGATTTCTGACTTTAACCCGAAGATAAACCTTTCCATCTTAAGTGCCTCCGTGGCAACATAGTACTCTGCGAAACGAGACTTCTCCAGGAAACGAGCAGTATAATCCCTAACCGATAAACTCCCTTGTTGTAGGTTTATGAATTCTTCCTCCAGTTGTCTAACTGCTGCTTGCGGACAAAACTGTCTCTTGAAAGCTGTAGTGAATTCGTCCCAAAAGAAAGTAGAATACACATCAGATCCTCTAGAGGTAATGAGAGCTTCCCACCAATATAAAGCATCTGCTTTCAACATCGCGGTTCCGTATAGCACTCTATCTTCTTCAGCGCACTTGCTGGTCTTGAAGACAACTTCTATCTCTTTTAGCCACCTCATGGCCTTCACTGGATCTCTTTCTCTAGCGTAGGTTGGAGGTTTCCAACTTAAAAACATCTTATAGTCACACTTCCTTGGCACTGGTATGACAGTAGGTGTAACGGGCATCTCGTCTTCCAGATTAGGATCTGGTATTTCAGTTTCAGTATTACGAGTTCGGTCGAACATAGCCTGTATACTTGCTTGTAGTCTTCCCATTTCAGCCATCAAGTCGTCTCTTGTAACCAATTTATTACCTCGCGGCTGAACTCTGCCTCCAGTTCTGCCCCTGCCTCGTTCTCCCCCTCTTCCCCTTGTCCCGACTGTTGGATTAGTTCTACTAGGGTTTCCCTCTTCCTCCCTATTTGTACGTCGAGTACCACTTGCCATTCTGTAGATTTCAACAAAGTTAATATACACATAAGTACATACCCCATATAATAAGGTTTTCCAGTTCAAACATGTACCTGTAAGTTCATGATTACACTGGCCAAATGTAATTTGAAATTACCTTACATGATGTTCCTTCTACCTTTTTATATTTAGCATCCCAAAGTTCTAATATAATAAGGACATCCTACTTCACATGCAGTTTAAGTCAAGGTACAGATGCGTCAAATAACATATATTGCATAACATCGTTACATAACAAAAGATACATCATATCACAAGTAAGGTCCCTTAGTCTTTACAACCAAAATAAGATATTTCGTTACAAACTTTTTGCTAATTACATACATGATAACTAATAATGAAACTATAACTGCAAAACACGTCTTAGTCTTCATAACATAAGTCTTCACAAAATCTAGCCACTGATTATCCTTGTTACTTGCTCTTACCTGATCCACGCCCTGGAATACATATTTTTAAAACAAAATGAGGGTTAGACCTAATGGTCTAAGTGAGAAAATCCCTGTCAGTTAAAATCATTTGTACAAATACCATATACATAACACCAATATAAATACCAATTAGGACTCATGCATTGTGTACTTTTCTATCTCATTCCCATGGCCAAATTAGATGGTTGCAAGCCAACTAATCAATTTACTCCGCTGTACTAAATACAGCCAACACCGCTATCCCTCTGTACAGCCAACTCCACCGGTCATAAGCCCGGCCAACTTGTACTCATGTAGTGTAATACTCATATAAACATAATATGCACACTATTACACTATTTATCACATTCTCATTCCACATATATATGTATTCCAGTTTAAAAACATTTTAAAGTAAAACTCACCTGTTTGCTTATCAAAACTCTTTCCAGTCCTTCCCAAAAGATTCAGCTTTTACCCTAGATTCACAGTATATGAAACAATTAGATACAAATATCTCTTTACCAAAATGGAACACATAAGACTTACTAGGGCTAAAGACTCTAGATAAATCTATCTAACTCTTATCCTCAAATGTTTCCCCCACACCCGAACTTAAGTCGAGTCCACAGTATATTCAGTTCTCATTCATTTCCCCATCCAAGAGTCAACAAAACACAGGTTATTGGATACTTAAAAGTATCTAAACACTCAAAAATGACCAAATCAGCTAAAGTATCCGGATACCACAAGTTATCCGGACAACACAACTTTCCGGACAGCACAAACATTCCGGACAACACAACTGTCCGGACAACATATATAATCCGGATAACACCGTGACACTAAAGCAATCTGGACACTATCCGGTAACTAGTTTTAACCGGAAACTTATGGAAAAGAGGACTTACCCGGATAAAGGACTCGTCCGGACACCACTAGAACAACTTCCGAACACCATCAATCAAAACTACCAGACACATTCATTTTGTCCGGAAACCTCTGTCTATTTACCCTTTTTCTACCCAGATTCGACAGAAAATACTACCAGCTATGAAATTGATGATTCTAATCCGATAGAAACCTTCTACTAACAATTACAAACATAAAATGTAAAGGAACATACCTCAAAATCACTTCTAAGCAAACCAATATGAATTCCTAGCCAAATGACCTTTTCTTCCTCTTCTTCTTGTCTCCAAACACACACACAACTCTTAATCTGATATTTTCTGTTTATGAAAAATATCTGGAGCTTAAAGGGTAATATCAAACTATATTTACCATTTAGACCTTGAACTAATTACTAATGACCCAAACACCCCTAAACTTATAAATTTACCCAAACTTACCCTAAACATCAATTATAGAGTTAAATAAATTTAACGGAACTAGAATTTAACTAACGAACTTACCCGGGGTATTACACGTATGGTTCATAAGGATCTTGGTGAGAAGTAAGACAAGGTTGTAGAAGATCTGTCGGCTTCCATGGCAGAGATTGAGGAACTGAAAGCTAGTATCAGGGCCATGGAAATGTTCACTGTTCCCTAGACCTTATATCATCCAAGTGTTAACCCCAAGTCCCCAATGCTATCTTCTTTTTTTGGTGTTTTGGTATGGTCATGTATGATATTCCTATAAGGGGTGGGTTTCTGTGAATGCGTTCGTAGTATAGGGAAAAAATGGGGTTTTGGTTTTTGTTGAAGTATGGGGTTACACTTGTTGATGATTGATCTTACTTTTATGTGTAAATGCAAATCGATGTTAATATTATGGTATTTATCTTTTTTTGTCATGATTTTCCCCATAATCCACTTGTTCAGTAGATTTTGCATGTTGTGATTGGGGTACCATTTATGTTTGTAATGCATGATTTAAGCTAAGATCAAACTAGATGTTATTTTATATGTATGTTGTTAGTTTCTGTAGATTTGTAGTATGGGTTTAAAATATCATATTTGTTTATTTACAAAATTGATTTGCAACTTGTAAAACAGTTGGGTAATGTATTATGTTACTATTAAATGATTGAATTTATCGTGGTTTATCAAATCAGGTATGGTGTTTTATGTTAATGAACTTACATATTCATATTTGTTATACAATGTAAATTATATGACATAATAGAGCTATTTTATTATGTATCATAACGTAGTGTTAGGAATTCATATAATGATAGTGAACCATGATTCTAAAAGTTACTGTATGTTAGCCTATATAATATTCATGCAAGGTGTATTATGTTATTGTTTTATGGTAATGCACTGCTAAGATCCAATCATACCAAACTAGTCTTCTGTAGACAAAAAAAATTAAAACACGATCCAATTATAAAATCCTGAATAAAGCAACACAAGATTCACAAACAGAAATAATTTATCAAATATGTTTAACCAATTGTCAACGTTAAGCCAAAAGCAACGTATTTTTTATCATCTTAGCACTTAGGTAAGACGCTCCCAACGACAGTCATGGGTTGTACGGAGAATGTGGTTTCGGAGCTCGTCATTCATCGTGTAGAACCTATGTACTTCCTTCGCCATTGCATCCTTTAAATTATTATTTGTATGTAAAGTAATCTTTGAAACATACTTTTTCCATAGATCTTCGAGTTGTGAATGTTGCTTTTGACTTTCGTCTGCTAAACTGCATTTCCATTTCGTGTCGCCCATGAACGTCTCCATATGTATCATTGTGAACACACCACAGTCGTATGAATTGAAATTAGTCTGCCAATCCAAGACCAATCTTTCCAGCTCCACCTCTTTAAACATTTGTGCAGACGGATGTCGAACAACAATCAAATGCTGTCGGATTACCTTTAGCTGAAAAAAGCAAATTTATAAAAAAAATTATATTTTAGTTAATTTCAAACATCTACTGACTAAAATTAATAAATTCATGCTAACGTACCAAAATTTCTGGCAGGTAAGAGTACTTCCTCAAAATCATCTCATTAGACATTTCCTTCCATTTTCGATTGTCGATTATGGTGAATGCTGGATTCTTGAGGTTTACCACAACTAATTAGTAGAAGCATCCATCTTGCATTGGAAAGAACACCTGCATTTTACGGGTACGTTACTATTACGTACAACCTATTAAATATAATATATAATGTCTGCATATAACCGTTATTAACTTACCAAGTCATGATTTGTCATGCTAACAACTGCTTTATTTTTTCTAGCAGATGTTGATATGCTTTCTATGAACATGTCGTAATGAGTCTTCAGATCAAGGCATCAGGTACTCAAAATTGGGTCCGCATGTCCATGATTTTATATTTTCAAAAATTTATACAAAAAGATAGTTAACATTTATACTACGTGTTGTTTAATTGGTTGATGGAATTTTAATATTCTTACCATAATATCAATCTTGAAGAAATAACGTCTCATTGAATCTCGGTTTCTGAATCGTTCTTCGTAGTTTAGTATCGATGCACATGCGTTGATTACCGTTGGTTTGGTGTTCATGTTCATGATAGCTAATGTCTCCATCTCTGATCAATCGATGTATGTCAACTCATCTGAGCGAAAGACGTTGTCGCTAAGAATAATTATGTACAAGTGTCGTTAGTGTACTTTTTATCGAAACATATTCAAACATTAAAATATAGATATGAATATTACTTACAACTTGCTCTCGAACATAACTGTTGTCCATTCATGCACTTTCTTGTCTTCTGTTGAAATATTAAAGTCGACCACTTGGTTATAATATAGTGACTTTAGATGTTCGCCCGGTTTCACCGTCCGCCTTGTTGCTCTAGGACGTAGATTTGCATTCTCATGATCCTCGTGAATGTGTTCCCCTGTATGAGCATCAATGCAATATGTCTCCTCTTGTTTAGGATTGATAACACCAATGTTTTGAGTTGGAACATATGTTGGACGGTTAGATTCATTACTTGGAACCATTTGGACAGAAATTGGATCCTTAGTTGGACTGAATCCAATATCAAAGTTAGGTGCTTCATCGCCCATGCTTTCCTCAATAATTTTCCCTTTTCCTTTGCCGTCAACTGCCGTGTTCACACTTTTTCCAGCTTGCATGATTATGTTCTGTGTAGTGGTCTTCAAAGGGCTGTCTCGTAGATCAAAATTCACAGGTTCCTTGATGTTCAACGATTTTCTAGCTTTAGAACGCTCCACCGATATACGAATTGACTCATCAACCTCGTCTACAAAAGTTGGGTTGTCCCATATATGACAAAATGGGTCTTCAATGACTTGGCTATGAACGAAAGCTATTGATGGAGTTGTGAAATCACTCACACCTGTTGATGTCTTTGTATTCTTTGGTGTGTGTGTGTGTTTTGTTGAACAGTGATACCAATTCAGATTGCATACTCATGAATGGTTCCTTTTTCCTGAACTTTAACAGTGCAACAGATATGTCGTATTCTGTTGCTTTCCTTATATCTTTGATCCGATCGATTCGTCCACGGATTGTCTGAATGAATACTTGTTGTTTTGATGACAGTTTGGTATTAAATATATTTATTTTATACACTTTGCAATAATTCCAATTCCATAAGTTTAAATAAGCTTACATCTTCTATTGAGTTCGCATCCAAGGGATGATCCGGGTCATCTATGTCATTCCTGTCATATGTAGTCTTCACTTTACTTTTTAACGGTAGCAAACCAAAGCCTCCGTCTTCTAATTCGGTTGCATGTCTCTTCTTAAGCTGAAGTAAGTCCCATGCGCATGATGGTGGTGAGCCTTTTTCAACTTCCACTCGGGTGCTGAAGGTTGAATGCACATAAAGTAACTACGAAAACAATACACAAGTGTAAGTTATATTCATTACCTTTTATTTATGTTAAATAATTAAAGTTATAAAAGCTAATATATCTACCGTTAGGTACGTTAGAGGACCGATGTAGAAGCACATAGCATTGTCTCTTATCCAGTATAGTTTGCTTCCCCCAACCTTGTCGTACATGAATTTGCACCAGTCTATCTTTGACATCATATCCTCGTTTCGTATATTTGCGAGAAATTGCAAGTTACATGTACCCATACTATTACACTCACACATCAGATTCACAAACAATACTAGGAAGCTAATTTTGAATATGAATCCATCATCCTTGGTTTCTATAATGTAATTCATTACATCTTTTGGTCTTATGGACTTCTTCTTAAGCTTTGCTCTCCATTGGGCGGTGATGTTCATTTTCATTTCTACGTCATCTTTGGCAAGCCTAGGATTGTGTGTACAGATTCAACAGTGATAGGGATAACGTCATTCCTAAGGGTAATGACCATTTCTCCCGTATCTAAGTTATCTAGCACAAAGTATCCTAATTTCGATGGAACCCCGTCAACTTTCATCCCAGGTAATGAGTTTAAGCCCAACTCTTTCACTGTTTCCCTCTGTTCCATGGTCAATCCGAAGATGGTGTCATGTAAAGCACATGGGGAGGTTCGTGTCCTCAATACATCAACTCCAACTCTTGTATTATCATGTTCCTGAATCTCATCATCTGGTGGGTTCTCTTCTTAGGTATTCTTTTCTGGTTCTTCCATCTTTGTTGAACATTCACCTGGGGGATAAATTCATGATTTACACGTCATTATTTTACTGTGTGTATGTTATCAGTTAAATGGGGTACCTTTGACTTTGTGTTCAGCTCCCAAATGTGAGTATGGAGTTTCAAAGTTTATGACATTCCTGGTTTGACTCCTTGTAACCCTCGATGAACTTCCAATCTCAATCATTGAACCTGTTTAAAAAAATAAGTTCTATTAATTTGTTGATTTTTTATAAGTGGTGGGATAACAATTTTCAAGCATTTGTTAAACCTACTTTGGCTCCCTGTTGTGTAGTGTGTTTGTTCCTTTTCATGAATAGGGATTGTGGGGCCACCTGAAAGTTGAATCACCACCATATGTATTGTTATTAATGTTTTTCAAAAAGAGTCACGTAGGCATAAGTTTAAATTAACATTTATACTTTTGTTATACCTTCATTGACCATTGTTTTATCCTCAGAATCTGTCATCGACAGGTCATGTAATAAAATATCCACTCCTTCTATTGTGTTCAAAAAATCCAAATCATGTCATCTATTGTTTGCTAGAGCATGGAATTGACTTTAACTTTTAGTCATATACATACCTGTTACTTTCTCCTCTACAGAATCATATATGGTTATTCCTCCGCTATCTGCAAGCCAATAAATAAAAAATTGATGGATGTTATATTTAAGTTGCGCTATATCCAGAATCATTACCTTTGCGTTTCTTCTTCTTCATTTTGTTCTTGTCCCTGGTGATGGGGTGTCCAGTACCATTGGGCTCACTATCCCTGTGTGTCCCCAACTCAATGAAATAATCATGATTAACTTGTTAAAGACTCCGACCATTGTTAAATAATTATACGCTTATACAAAATATAAGTAATGCATTTCAGTGTTTATTTCCGATATATTCATTTAAGTTAGTTTGGTGGGTAAACAATTATCTTCAATTTTGTTTGGCAAACATATGTATACCAATCATGATTTTACTATGTTCATAACATGTTCTCATACATTCATGATTAACAGGAAAAAAGGGCATTCATGAATACTCAACTTCTAATGGCATGTTTAGTGAATGGAAAGAAATCATGCATTCAATGCAAACCACAGTATTCATGAACACAGGATACAATATTCATGAATACATGATTGAAAGCAATTGCTTGATTAACAACCAATTTGTTCATGAAGCAAACAGACAACCATTAGAATGAATCATGATGCATCTAACAACAGGGTATTCATGAATACAGACTTTGTATTCATGAATATAATATATTTTCCCTTTTCTTATTCATCCCATCCGCATTGCTCTCTACATTCACATTGTGGATCTCAAAGTGTAGGATAATATTAAACAATAAAGTTTCTTATTTAAAAATACTTCAAATCTGTCCACTAGTTAGTTTTGTCTGCAAGAGTAAACTATGTTTCTTTATATTCAATATTAACAACTTTGAAAAAGACTACCCATCAAGTTATCTTTTTTTTCAGCATAAAAGTGTAGTAAATCGACTCTTAAGAATAATTCTCTCTATTTGGCAAACAATCAGTTTAATCTTCAATATTGGGCAAAAAACATGATTTTGGATATTCTTCATTAACTTTGTTAAGTTAATTTTAAACCCCAAATCAGTTGATTACATTGATTTTATAATGTTAGAAATTTTCTACCCAAATACAGAAACCCTAATCATTACAAGAAGCGTATTTCATTACCTCCATCCTCTCTTTTTGGATCCTTCATAGGTGATTGAGGGTCTGGTGATTCTACCGGTGCATCTTCCATTTTTACTTGATTATCTTCCTCCAGGTCCACCTCAACAGGGTTGTTGGCCGTGTTTTTGAAGTTCGAGAATGAGGTTTTGAGTCTTATCCTTTCGCTGGGGCGTCTAACTGTGAGAACACTAAAACGTTAGTGCATAATCGAAAATGGTACAATCATGAATCGCCGGACTTGATGATATTCAAGAATGTTACCTCTGTTGGGATGCATGTTACCCTGTTGCTAGTGATTTCAGTTGAAATATGTCGCCGATGAGTTTTTAGTATCAAGATCGAATTGATTTTTGTCAATAAAAACCGTCCATATTTGTTCTGCGATAAAGAAGGCAACTAGAATCCCGGAATATCGGCGATCGTTTTCCTGATGATTGTCACCGGCGTCATTTGACCAATTTACCCTTGAGGCGTGTGGAAATTCATAAAAAAATCAAAAAATGAACCTTAATTACATTAATGCCACCGTTTTTATTTTGACCGTGGATTGAAAAAATGGAGGGATGTGATTGGTTTGCAAAGTGTGCATGAATGGTGTGGTTTGCAAAGAATACTACCCCTATATATATATATATATATATATATATATATATATATATAAGGGTGGGTTCAAATGAAAACTCATTTTCAATTATGCACACGAGGACAAGTCACAACCAATGATCAAGATTTCGAAAACTAATCAATGGTTGAAACAAAATAATATTAATTAAGAAGTGGTTAGTGACAAAATTGGAAATTTGAATATGCGCCTACCTTATTTGACTTTTTATTTTCTTTTTCAATTAAAAACTTTTACCCCCTTAAATTTTAAAATAAATTATCTTAAAAATTACTAATATTTTAACTAAACAAATTACATCAAAAAACGAGAATTTCGTGCTCTTCGATATGACATCCATCTTGATATAGTTTTTTTTTTTATTTTAACCATTTTTTACGTGAAATGTCATATATGTGTTATATTCATTATGAATATGTATGCACGTCCCTAGGTGTCCACATTCAGTATGAATAACAATGTTGAACGCTCATTCACTATTCATGATGAATAATACAGTATTCAGTATGAATAATAAAGTATTCATAGTGAATAATACAACATTCATAGTGAATAATACAACATTCAGGATGATTAATACACGAATTCATGATTCATGTATTATTCATCATGAATCGTGTATTATTCACCATGAATGATGTATTATTCATGATGAACAATAAATGAATGACAGTGAAGGTGTGGGCACATCGCGCGCTCTTTTTGTTTCCCGGTTCATAGCCGAAATTTGGTTTTATTCATTATGAATATGTATGCACATCCCCAGGTGTCCACATTCAGTGAACGTTCATTCACTATTCATGATGAATAATACAACATTCGGGATGAATAAAACATGAATTCATGAATCGTGTATTATTCACCTTGAATGTTGTACTATTCATCCTGAATGATACATTTATGATGAATAATACATGAATGACCTGTGAAAGTGTAGACACGTGACGCGCCCTCTTTTGTTCCCTGGTTCACAATCGAAACTCAATGGGTGTTGGGTTACAGTGATGAATAATGTCTTACGACGTTGAAGAAAGTGTTGAAAAATGTGATGTCGAGTAACGGATGTCGAGGTGTGGTACACATTTGAACTTACATTAATATTCATAATGAATATAGAACATATACAACACTTAATGTAAAACACGGTTAAAACAAAAAAAATATCGAGATGGATGTCATATCGGAGAGCATGAAATTCTCGTTCTTTTGATGTAAATTGTTTGATTAAAATATTAGTAATTTTTAAGATAATTTATTTTAAAATTTAAGGGGGTAAAAATTTTAATTAAAAAAGAAAATAAAAAGTCAAATATGGTAGGCGTGAGATTGAAATTATCTTTTTTTTTTACCCCTGCTCACCTTAATTAATAATTTTAACTAAAAACTCTATTTAATATGAGTCATTGGATCAATAGATATGAAAGGCCAAGATCCGTCCTCGTGTGCACAACTAAAAATGAGTTTTCATTTGAACTTTCCTCTCTCTCTCTCTCTCTCTCTATATATATATATATATATATATATATATATATATATATATAGAGAGAGAGAGAGAGGAAGGTTCAAACGAGAACGATAACTATTTACGATAACTACGAGAACGGTCGACCATGTACAAAATCACTGGTGATTCACATACAAAATCATATGTGATTAAAATTCTGGACACGCGCGGTTTGTCCTACGGTTTGCAAAGCGCGCGGTTTGTCCCGCGGTTTGTATTGTGAATCACCAGTGATTTTGTACATGGTTGGTCGTTCTCGTAGTTCTCGTAAATAGTTAGCGTTCTTGTTTGAACCCACCTCTAAATATATATATATATATATATATATATATATATATATATATATATATATATATATATATAGGGGTGGGTTCAAATGTGAACTCAAATTCAATTGTGAACATGAGGACAAGTCACAACCATTGATCAAGATTTCGAAAACTAATCAATGGTTAAAACTTAATGAAACCAATTGAGAAGTGATTAGGGACAAATATGGAAATTTGAATCAGCGCCTACCATCTTTGACTTTTTATTTTCTTTTTTAATTAAAAAACTTTTACCCCCTTAAAGTTTAAAATAAATTATCTTAAAGATTACTAATATTTTAATCAAACAAATTACATCAAAAAAACGAGAATTTCGTGCTCTTCGATATGACATCTATCTCGATATAGTTTTTTCTTCATTTTAACCGATTTTACGTGAAATGTTATGTATGTGTTATATTCAGTATGAATATGTATGCACGTTTCCTGCTGTCTATATACAGTATGAATAACAAAGGGGAACGATCATTCACTATTCATGACGAATAACACAGTATTCAAAATGAATAATACAACATTCAGGATGAAGAATACACGGATTCCGGATTCATGTATTATTAAACATGAATCATGTATTATTCACCTTGAATGTTGTATTATTCATCCTGAATGCGATCCCAATCTAATCAAGTAACAATGATATAATCCAAAAGATCTTCAATAGATTGAGAGAGAAATATACAAATATGAGAATGAGATCTAGTTTCTCTCTCTAGACTCTCACTCTAGAAAGTTATCCATCTATTACAATCTCTCACGTATAAGTCTTCTACCTCAATTCCCTTACAACATCCCTATTTATACCCCTTTGACTATCACTTACTAACCTTGACTTTGACCTTTACAAGACAATACTTTGACTTTGACTATGTCTATGACTATTTACAAATACAATAAATCTTGAATACATTTTTGCTCTAACAATCTCCCCCTATGGATTCAAGATTTAAAAATTTATGACAACAGTCTTCAGCTCTTTGTAATCTTCAGATCTTCAACATTTTAAGCTATTCAGCACTTCAGCAATCTCTCTCTTCGCTTTGAAGGAATGATCAATCTTTGAAAATAACTCTGAAGAATCTTCAAATAAGCGTTGTCTTCAGAAATCCTATTTGACTGCTTTAACCTTCATTTGGATCTTCAAAAATCAAATAGTCATCAAAGTTTTAAAACACAAACTTCACATCTTTGTAGTGTTGGTCAAAGTCTTTAAACAAAATCTTCATATCTTTGAATCTTCGCAACACGGATCTTTGAATCACTATAGCATTGATCTTTGCATCTTTGAGAAATATCTTCAGTCTTTGAATATGAACAGGTCTTTGAGCTTTAATTGGGTTTGAGCTTTGAAAACATTCTTGAATGGGCTTTGAATCTTTGTAGCTTTGACTTTCTTGAACTGTGTATCTTCACTTCTTCAACAATAACAAACTTTGAACTTTGAACTCTCTTGAATCATCTCGAAGCATTTCGAAAACATCTTGACTTGTTATCGCGAGCTTCTTGACTTTAACAAAAACTTCTCTTCATCTTGAAATTGAAACTTTCATATGTTCTCCCCCTTTTTGATGATTGTGAGCATCATGATCATCAAAATTATTTTCAATTTCAGTAGTATACCAATAACAATCTCCTCATGTTGATCTGTTTATCCGTCAATTCCAAAATTATTTATCTGAATCTTTTCAAATTCAGACAATATGAAAGTGTAACCCTGAAACAACGGATGAATCAGTTAAAATGCCGGTAAGTTTCACGGAGCCACTTAGTACAACGAATGCACTTTGGAAATAAGATTTTTGATGTTCACTCCCCCAGGGCTTCCATTCATTCATCGAAAAACACAATGGAATTTCTATGAACATTATGACAAGAAAACATATTCCTTGTGTGTACGTGCAAGTGTAGAAATGATTGAAGCAACTTATGCTTGAATAGATAGGCTCAAAATATGTAAACTGTTGAGACAACAACAAGTTTTCCACATACTCAATGTGCATGAATGAAGTGCGAAGGTGGGGCAAACTTCCTTCTTTTTCAATATCCAAACCTTCTGAATGAAGATTAGATAAATAATATGTTGCGTCCCCAAGAAAATTGAAACATTTCTTTGTTGAAAGAAATGAGTAGCTGGTGGGGTTAATGAAAGAGTTGGCATGGGCTAGTTGCTTGTTTCAATGATGGTCACCAAAGAATGTGAACCAATCAGTAATGTGGCTACCCGGCTCAGAAAGTGGTTGGTGCAGAGTTCTCTTATTCTTTTAACTCTGTTCTCACACCCTCTTTCTGTTTTTAATCCGCTCACTTCTACCCAGACTCTCGTTTTAATTTTACCTCAGCACAATGAGATACTCAACCGTATGAGTTATCTTCCCCACTCTTTGATTTTGACCCCTCACCCCTCCATCACTCAAGGATAACTTCTTGGGTAGGAAACATTGGTTAACGTGGATCCATAGAAGTTTAATAACATCTCACATTGATTCCCATGAAATTTTTTCCTAAAATTTTTGCGTTGTTCAACAGTTTAGCATGAACAATTATGAATATCGGCATGTTGATCCAAACCCTCAGTGATTTGATAATGATCCTGGGAAACACTTAATGAAAATTGTAAGTAGACAATATGTATTAGAGTTTCACTATCAAAGATATAATACTAAGTCTGTTTAGTACCGCTGATAGGAAACTTATGTTCTTTAAATTACACTTCAGCGAACACTGTACATCAGTGAGCCCTGAGTCTGTTCAGTCTCACTGATGATCGCTGATAATTTATGTTGTTTACTTATGATCCCTGAAGACAAGATTCACGTCAACTATGTTCTACGCTGAAGTCGAAGATCAAGCCGAAGAACCAGCGACTAAGTTTACTATTGACCTGATGCAGATATCAGCGAAGCCAAGACTTGTCCATTCAACGTGAAGTTTCAAGTAGAAGACTTCAGCGAACGCTGAACTTTATCATTCGCTGATAAAGAGTCATTCAACGAACGTTGATCATGAAGCATGTTCTACAAGCAACTTTTGTCTTATCCCCTTGCACGCCTCCGTACGATTTTTGTCAGAACGGACATCCCTTTTGTCCAGAATCGTACAACCAACTCTGATTCTGCACTATTCATCATGCGGCCACTAGGTTGTCTACTGAAGTCAAATCATGCAACCAACCAGAGGTTGCCACGTGTAAAGGTATACTGACTTGCATTAAATGCATGCGGTATATAAAGGAAACCCTACTTCATTTTGAAGATGCTCGGCCATTCCTCTCTCGCTGAACTTACTGTGTGAAAGAATACTCTCCTTAGTATTCTTATTTTCTTAATATCTATTTCTAATGCAAGAAACTCTTAGTGTTCTCATAGTTTGTTTAGATTAGGTTTATTCCTTAATCTTGTTCCACAACAAACTGTAAATTGTTTGATACATATCAATAAACAATTTAGAAAGATAAAAACCGTGTGTTTGTATTCAACCCCCCCCTTCTACAAACTTGTATAACCCCTTTGGGACCAACAAGTGGTATCAGAGCAGTTTGTTTAATCTGATAAACAAGATCTTGCTTATACTATCTATTTCTCTCTTCATTGATATTCTTCATTATGGCAAACTCGATAAATACAAACTATATCGATAATGGCTCTCTTGCAAAACCCCCTAGATTCAACAAAGATCATTTCAATCTTTGGAAAAATAGGATGATGCTCTTCTTGGAAGGTGTAGATCCCACTATACCGCACTATATCTAAAATGGACCATATGTCCCTTTCATGCTAGACCCTGCTGTTCTAGCCACTGCTACTAGAGCTGCCATCCCTGAACGAATCATCCCCAGGGAAGTCACTCACTGGACTGATGAAGATAAGAAGAAAGTGGCCATCTATACTAAGGTCAGATCCATCATCTCAATGGCTCTTCCTGATGAAGTCTACCACTCCATCATGAACCTGAAGAGTTCTAAAGCCATGGGGACACTATATGTGTTCAGTATGAAGGTACTACTGAAGTGCAGGATTCAAGAAAGATCAACCTGGTAAGGCAGTACGAAAGTTTCATTTGTGGTAAGAATGAAACTCTCTCTGAAATACATCAACGATTTAACTGTCTAATTATTGATTTAAAAACTGTTGGTAAGGAATATTCTAACTTTGAGATCCTGACAAAGTTTCTGGAAAGTCTTCCTGAAAGCTGGGACAGTTATTCTATGTGTCTTAAGCTCTCAAAGGATCTGAAATCAATGACCCTCTCTACCTTATTTGGCACTATGCTCAATCATGACCAGTCGTGTCAACTTAAGAAGAATCTTATAAAAGATTCAAAAAGCACACATGTTGCTTTACTCTCTTCAGAGTTGGTGCCCACTCAGCGTTCCACTGTCACTATCACTGAGTTGGAGTCTAACTCTGATGATTCATAAGAAGCTGATCCTTCAGAGATTGATGAATCTCTGGCACTTCTGACTAATACTTTCAGGAGATTCGCCAGAAAGAGTAACTTCAGAAGAAATAAACCTCTTTCCCTCACTGACAAGCCAAAATCTTCAACTCCTGTAGATAAGGTCACTGCTACCTGCTTTAACTGTGAAAAAGTAGGACATTTTGCTATTCAATGCAGGTCAAAGAAAATCTTCAAACCTTCGTCTTCTTCTTTCAAAAAATCCTCTAACCCCAGGGCTAGAGATGACAAATACCAGAAGCTGAAAGAAAAGTATGCTAAGCTGAAAGGATAAAAAAAGAAAGGAAAAGGTCTGATCGATGAAGATCATGACTGGGTTGCTTCTGATGAAGAATCATCTGACTCTGATGATGATGATGAGGCCAATCTCTGCCTCATGGCTCAAATAGAAGAAGAGGAAGAAAAAGCTGAAATTCCCTCTACTTCTACCTCTACCTCTCAGGTATCAAATTCTCTCACTAACACTTCCACTTCAGCCTTTAATGACGGTGATAGACGATGGACCATCGCTCTTTTGACTATTGATTTATATGATGCCATGAATGGCAAGACCAAAGCTGAAAAACAAAATATTGATCTCGCTGAACAGCTTAAAAACTGTCATTTGCAAATTCAAAAGCTTTCTAAAATAGAAGAAAATTTTAAAGATCAGGTCTGCATAAATCAAATCATTAGTATTGAGCGAGAAGAAGCTATCGCTGCATTAAAAGCTGAACAGGCTACTGTTGAAGGATGGTGTAAATCCTCAACAACGATCACTAAGATATTAGGTGCTCAGATTCCCCGCCAGTGACAAACGTGGTCTTGGTTACAAAGCTGACGCTGAAGAACCAACCATTGATCATTCCATGCTTAAGTTTGGAATGTTCGTGTCATCTATCCCTGACACTTCTTCATCTCAGTGTTCTTCTTCAAAAACTCCCATCCCTGAGGAAAAACCTAACTTGATTTCTAAAGGTAAAGGTAAAGAAAAAGTTTTTAATCAAAAACCTCAGAAGGGTACCTTTGTACCTAAGCTGAAAGTTCTCAAATCTTTAGTGAGTCATCCCTCTACGTCTAAGACCAAGATCCCTGAATTTATTCAGCGATCTACTCCTAATCTGAGAGTGGATGTAAATGGTAAGAAATCCGAAGAACTGATAGTTCCTCCAATTTCCAATGCCAAAGGTATTCTTGCTGCTGGCCCTGCCCATTTAAAAATTTCGGCTAAGCATGCAAATGATCCTAAAGCTACTTTTAGCTATAGGAAATGTTATCACTGTGGACATACCGATCATATTGCTAGTAAATGCCCCACAACCACCAAAGCTGAGAAATTAGCAAAGGTGAAGATCACTGCCCCCAAGGCAAAGAAGACCAATCCTGGTGCAAATCAGGTTAAGGTGAAAACAACCACTTAGGTTAAGAAATAAACCAAAGTGAAGAATGTCACTGAAGCTGAATCTTCAAATGCTGCGAAGATTGCTGAACCTTCCACTTCCTCAACCACCACTGACAAATGTGGACCCATAGTAAAATGGGTTCCCAAATCAAACTAATCTTCCTTTGTTTGCAGGTCTTGAAGGGTATATGGTATCTCGATAGCGGATGCTCTAGAGTCATGACTAGCAAAAAGAACCTGCTCGCTGAATATAAGGAAGAGAAAGGTCCCTCTGTGACCTTTGGTGGAAATGGAAAAGGCTATACCCAAGAGTTTGGTGTACTTTCTAATGGTACAACAAGCTTCAGAAGAGTCGCATATGTTGAAGGGCTGAAGCACAATCTTCTGAGTATCAGTCAGCAATGTGACAAGGACTACAAACTGTGTTTCGCTAAGGAATCCTGCTTTGTCACTGACAAAAAGGAGAAAGTCGCTCTCAGCGGATACCGTTTGGAAAATGTTTATGTTATAAACATGGACTCGACAACCACTGAGAATTCTTGTTTCTTCTCCAAAGCTTCATCTAATGTCAACTGGGTATGGCATAAGAGGCTCTCTCATCTTAACTTCAAGACGCTGAATACTCTCTCCTCATCTCAACTTCAAGACACTGACACTGAATACTCTTTCTTCAAAAGAGTTGGTTACTGGTCTTCCTCAACATTCATACGCTAAGGAATCTCTATGTTCAGTGTGTGAAAAAGGGAAAGAAACCAAAGCAAGCTTCAAGTCAAAGCAAGTTTCCTCAGTGTCATCTCCTCTTCAACTTCTTCACATGGATCTATTTGGCCCTGTCAACAAACAATCCATCGTTGGAAAGAAATATATACTGGTCATTTTTTATGAATACTCTCGCTATACCTGGGTTATGTTCCTCCGTTCTAAGAGTGACACCCCTGAAGAACTCATCTCTTTTGTCAGGAAAATGGAAGTCCTGAATAATATGATCGTTCGCTCAATAAGGAGTGATCACGGGACTGAATTCAAAAACAATTCCCTTCAAAACTTCTTTGAAAGCAAGGGTATTTCTCACACCTTTTCTTTAGTGAGAACACCGCAACAAAATGGAGTCGCTGAAAGAAGAAATCGAACGATCATCGAAGCTGCACGTTCAATGCTCAGTGATTCTCATCTACCTACTCAATTATGGGCAGAAGCGGTCAACACTGCTTGTTTTACTCAAAACAGGTCGCTGATTGTCAAAAGATTCAAGAAAACAGCCTACGAACGTTTCCATGGGAGAAAGCCTTCTATTAGCTTTCTTCACATCTTTGGATGTCAGTGTTTCATACTGAACACCAGGGATGCCCTTGGAAAGTTTGATCCCAAGGCTGATGATGGAATATTTCTTGGATATTCTTCTATCTTCAAAGCCTTCAGAGTCTTCCATCGTAGAAGACAAACTGTAGAAGAAACAATCCACGTCCCTTTTGACGAATCTCGTTCAGCGAACTCAAGACCTTCTGCTGATACTGAAGAACTCAATCAATGGAGGTTTTCTCATCTTGGGGATTCGGAAAATATTCCCAACCCTCAGGTCAACATCCCTACCGCTGATGATGATCCTACCATCATTCCAAACATGCAGACAACTGAAGCTGAATCGTCACGGGTTTCAGCTGTTCCTCTTAACACTATGCTTGCTTCTGAACCATCTACCTCAGATATCCCATCTACTTCTCTCAATCAGTGAATGAAATGCCATCTGAACCTCTTCCTCTTTTGCCTGAAATACCTGAAGTTGATGAAGCCTCTTCTTCAGCTCCTCCAGAAGTTCAAATTGAGTCAGTGAATCATGCTCCAGCTCAGCGATGGACAATAAATCACCCCATTGATCAAATTCTTGGTGATCCAAACGCTGGTGTTCAGACTCGACGAGGTTCAAGTAACATTTGTCTATTTGTTAACTTTATGTCTCTGATTGAACCAAAGAAAACAGATGATGCCCTTAGAGATCCAAACTGGGTCAGCGCTATGCAAGAAGAGCTGACAGAATTTGAAAGAAACAAAGTTTGGAATCTCGTTCCAAGACCATCTGACAAATCAGTGATAGGCACTAAGTGGGTCTATCGAACCAAGTTGGATGAACATGGAACTGTAACCCGCAAAAAGGCTTGTCTTGTTGCTCAGGGATACAGACAAGAGGAAGGCATAGACTACGACGAAACATTTGCCCCAGTGGCAAGACTCGAAGCTATTAGTTTATTCTTAGCATACGTTGTTCACAAAGACTTCAAAGTATATCAGATGGATGTGAAATCAGCATTCCTTAACGGAAGGCTGAACGAAGAAGTCAATGTTGAGCAACCTCCAGGATTCACCAATCCTAAGCATCCAGGTTATGTATATAAGCTGGATAAGGCACTTTATGGCTTAAAACAAGGTCCTCGTGCATGGTATGACACTCTCTCAACTTATCTCCATATTGAAAAATTTGAGCGTGGTAAAATCGATAAAACTCTATTTTTCAGGAAAGTAAAAGGTCATATCATTCTTGTTCATATATATGTCGATGATATTATATTTGGTTCTACTAACCCTGAATTATGTACTCGTTTTGCTGAAAGAATGAAAGTTGAATATAAAATGAGTATGATGGGTGAACTAACATATTTCCTTGGTCTTCAAATCAAGCAGAATGAAAAAGGCACTTTCATTCACCAAGGTAAGTATATTAAAGATATGCTGAAAAAGTTTGATTTAACTCAAAGCTCAGCTATGAAAACCCCAATGGCACCGCCACTGACACTTAACAAAGATCCTTTAGGGAAGTCCGTTAATGTCACAACGTACCGTGGGATGATCGGATCTCTTATGTATCTTACAACGAGTTGTCCTGATATTATGTATGCAACTTGTTTATGTGCACGATATCAATCTGAACCTAAGGAATCTCATTTGATCGCTGTAAAACGTATTTTTCGATACCTTAAGGGTACTCCTAACCTAGGTCTTTGGTATCCTAAAGACTCAGGGTTTGATCTAATCGCCTATTCAGATAGTGATTTTGCAGGATGCAAATTGGATAGGAAAATCACCACAGGAGGGTGTCAGCTCCTGGGTGGAAAGCTGGTGAGTTGGACAAGTAAAAAGTAAAATTCAGTGTCCACCTCAACCGCTGAAGCTGAGTACGTAGCCGCTCGAAGCTGTTGTTCTCAGGTCTTATGGATGAGAAATCAACTATTGGACTATGACCTTCATCTCTCCAAAATTCTAATCTATTGCGACAGCACTAGTGCCATCGCTATAGCAAACAGTCCAGTGCTACACTCAAAGACCAAACACATCGAGATCAGGTATCATTTTATCAAAGATCATGTGATGAATGATGATATAGAACTTCATTTTATTCCAACTGACTTTCAGTTAGCTGATCTATTCACCAAACCTCTTGATGAGACAAGATTCAACTTTCTCATCAGCGAGCTTGGAATGCTGAACCTGGAGGAGTAAAATCTTTAGTTGTTAACATTAGATCAGTGATAATATGAACTTGTATACCCCTATTAATCATCTAATCTTTGAACAAATTGATTCGTTGATATCAAGGTACGTTATATCTCTTAAACGCTGAAGTTCGCTTCAGCATGCAGAATTTCAAAATAAATTACATCGCTGAATATCTCTTCCTTTTAGTGAGTCTTTTGAAACTCTAAAAATCTCACTGATATTTCTAATCAGTGCTTCTCTATGTTAAAAATGTCCTTGAGCTTTTCAAAGACACTCAGAGACATCTTAAAATACGAAAGGATAGTTGTGACGTCATGTACAACGGATAACTTATGGCACGACCTTTCATCTGACACGTTCGCCCGTTTCATTTCCTTGTCCAATAAGATTCAAGGGACGTGTCACGTGTCATCATGAGAAACTTTTCCCGCTCTTAGTTTCTTTCTCTACTCTCACTATATAAACCCTTCCAGTTTATATTTTTACCTTTTACGCGATCATACTCTCTTAAACCAATAGAACTCACTTGATTCCTTTGCATTCGGATTATTTTCTCAAGAACTTGTGTTCATCATCTTCTGCTTCAACAAAACAGGTTCCATTTCTCTCCTTATTCTCTCAAAAACTTGTTTTTGATCTTCTTATTGTTTTTAAAAGATCAAACAAAAGAACTTTCTAACAATGAAATCATTTTATTCATGGTTTCATGAACACAATCTGTTTACAGGTTGTTCTTGTAAGTTTAAACAAAAAATCTTAAACTTATGCTTTTCATACGTTTTTCCAGAATCCCTTCCATAAAAGGAAACTGGTAAAACAAGACTTTTCACTAGTTTTGTACTTCTTTTCAAAACTAGAAACCCTAGTTTACCATTTCTTTTTCTAAATGGAAACTGAAAAACCCTAAAAATCTTATTGTGGAATCTTTTTCCATTTCAAGAAATTTTCTTTATCTTCTTCATCCTTTTGTGTTCTAAACAGAAATGGCATCCAGCAACACCAAGGTTGCATCTCATGATTCTGACATCGCTGAACTCCCAAAGGCAGCAAACATGAAACACTCCCTGGACCAGATCCAGTTCCAGTCAAACAATCCATACGCCCTCTTGGAATTCCCCAAGAAGAAGATGGTTACCCATCTTGATGATGCTGTCCACTTCCTCAAGTCATGTCCTCTGGCGACAGCCCTAACCATCAAACCCCCTGCTCACAAAAACCTACTTGCTCAGTTCTGTTATACTGCACAATGAACCGTTGCCACCTCAACCAAAAACCCAAAACGTCAAAATGACGTGATTGCTTTTGAAACTGAACTCGGTGAAGTCTAAATCACCCTTGGGGCTATACGATCAGCCCTGAATCTCCCAAGAAGCTCAAAGACTCATCGTTTTGTCCCATTCCCTGACCCTAACACAACTGCAGGAAAGGCAGAACTTATCGCCTTCTTAGACTTGATGCGTTACAACTGGAACCCTGATCGTGAAGGAAACCCTGAGAAGAAGATAACTAATGTGCTTAAGAGCAAGATGCCCAGCGAGCTCAACTTCATCTTCGCTCATATCATAAGTTGCATGTCTGCAAAGACGGGATCAACGGATCAGGCCTCAAAGACTCAGACTGCCATGGGTTATGCCCTTCTCAAAGGTCTTCACGTGGACTGGGCTAGCCTGATCTTCGAAGATATGATGAAGCGAGTGGACGTCGCAGATCGTCCAGCGGTGGTTCCGTATCCCTGCTTTCTCAGTGCTCTCTTCTTGCATGACCTGAAAGATAAGTATCCCATATGTGGCGACCTGAAACTCTCTCAGGTTGGCCCGAAGGTGCTCGACTACAAGCCCATCCTTAACGAAGTACGTCTTTCTCAACTCTTAACTCTTTTTCGCTCTCTTTCTTCTACTTTTGCAGCTACCTCAACGGCAGCGGTCGACCCAACCGCTGATACCCAGGCTGCAACCACCACCTCTTCCAAAAAGAGGAAACATTCTGAATCCCCCCTTGGCATCCATAAGACCAAGAAGACCTTAAAGGAGCAACCCAAGCCTTCCCAGGCTGAAGACTCCACGTCGGTCCTTTTATAGACAACGATGGAAATATTCGGGGTACACTCCGCCACATCCACTGGACCATCCACTTCTATACCCATTTCAGTGCCTCAGTTCACCGAAACCTTCTTGGATATGAACCCCCAATCCTCAGCGCCTCAAGCGTTGCGGAGGCTATTTCCAGCGGATCCAACGCTGAATCTGCTACCCACACCCTCTTCACAACCTTTGCTCCTGCTTCTCATTCTTTGGTCTCTTCACAATTCATCTTCCCTACTACATCACCTTCAAACGTCATCCATCTGGAAGACAATGCTGTTGCTGAACTAGAGCGCCTGATGCAGCCGAATCAAGGACCTGAAGGCGCTTCCACCCATCGCTCGTTGGAAGATGACATGGAAAACTTGTCAGGCTACCGTGACATCCATTCTTTTTCCAACCCGCCTCCGGGTAACCTAAACACTCCTATCTCTGGACCCCCAACTTCTGAGTTTTCCTTTGTTCATAAGTTCTTTTCTGTTACAGGTCCTAACTTGGGCACTATTAGCAACTCCCTCACGGAGATCGCTAATAAGGTGGAAAGTCTCACCACCACCATAACCAACAACTCCTCAGCGGTTACAAACGCTGGGGAGACGCTGAAGAAATTGACCGACACTATGAACGACAAGGCTACAACCGCTGACGTCTCAAAGCTTGAAGGCGGTTTATCTAGTGTAGCTGAGGCCATCACCATTAACTCTTCCACCCTCAGCACCCTCAACAACACCAACACCGACCTCTCCACAAACTTCAAAGCCCTGTCTGGCGAAGTCACAACGCTAAAGACAGAGGTATCAAATCTTAAAGGAGAGGTGACATCTCGGAAGACTGAGGTGAGTGATCTCGCTCACAAGGTTGGCTCCTTAAATAATCTGTTGAGTCAAATTCTCGATCGCCTTAACGCTCCCACTGTCCCTCTGTCCCACTTTTCTCAGGATGACCGGGAAAAGATGGAGATGGCAATGGCACATATTCTGAAGACAACCTCTGCTACATCTGGCCTTGAAGACAGATCAGCAGCGGTTAAAAACCGTTCAGGCATCCCTGGCCACAAAGACAGGGATACTAAACAGGTATTTGCTGCTGCAACTGCTGCTACCACCGCTACCTCCCCCATCCAACATGAGGAAGAGAGGGAGAAAGATAAAGATGAAGACCTTCCTCATATTTTTGAGGGGGAGGAAAATGATGATGAAACTCAGGGAGATAAGAACCCTGAGGGAACCGAGAAAAGTCCCTCTCACTCTGAGGGGGAGCAACTCGAAGACCTCACTCACTCTCATGCTGCTGCTGTGGATCTATCTTCAGAGAGTGAGGAATAGGATGCTGAAGCTGAAGAAGACGAAGAACCTGATCTTAAAGATGACGAACCATCATCATCCCTAAACGATGATGATGATGATGATGGCTTCGTTTCCAGCCAAAGCAACCAAGGATCCCTGCTTAGAAGGGAGTCGTAATAAAAGAACAAGGGGAGGGGACCAAAAAGACATCTCCAGCGAAAGCGGCCAACTCTGGAAAACAAAAAGGCCTTGCTGACGAGAACTTGGCAATTCTTCTCAAGAAGCTAGTTTGTCAGGTATGTTACATCCTATTCCCTTACACTGCATCCCTCCTCTACCCCTTCTCAATATCTATCCTACTCACTCTCAAACCTCTAGACACTTAACTCGTCCTTTCTCTATCTCTTTTCCCTATGATCTAATCCATTGATCATTTTGTTTCAGCTAGTCCTCTCCCCTGCTTAAGGGTCAAGCTGAAGTTCCTCTCAACAACCTCGCAATAATCCTAGCCTCAAGAGCTGATGATCAAGAAATAATCCCGGTCCTGAATTCAACCGATGACATTTTTGAAGAAGAAGAAGAGTTGCTCTCGCACCGAAAAAGACCTTCCTTGGTTCCTCAAATACCAAGTGAAGATATAAAAAGAAAAAGAGCAGCGATGATTCAAAGACTGGAAGATCAGCGTATTGTCCCTCCTCACCTAAATTTCTTATCAAACAGGGAAATCACTAAGTCTTTCAAGGCTGAAAAACTCCTGGTTGAACGAAAGAAGGCTGAAGAAAAAGATAAAGAATATGCCATTGAACTTGTTCAACGTTCGGTAAAGGATCCAAGCCTGAAGAAGGTTCCTATCTCTGTTTAGTGAAAGCTCTAGAAAGACGCCAAGAAGATCAGAGAAGAGAAAACCAAGGTCTCTGATTCCACTGTAGCTTGGTGTAAGGAGAAATGTCATTACCGACATCATGCGTCCAGAATTAAAACGGTCAACATCAGGGGAAGGACGCTCAAAGACGTTCCTATCATTGACATTCAGATTCTCAGAGAGAATGGTCACAAGGCAACCATCTTCACATCGTGGCTTGACCAGCTTGGTTTCTCTGAATGGTTGAAGATGCGGATAGCCATTCAGCGGTCGCGATCAAACTACAAATCCTTTGTCGAGAAAGCTCTGAACAAGCAGATCGACTTGGTAACATAAGCCGTTGATATCCCTCCTCCTTCTCCTCCAGTTCAACATAGAAGGCTTGCTGCAAAGAAAAAGAAGAAACCCTCAACTTCAGGTCCTCCTATCCGAAATGAAACCGACATCGATTTCTCACGAGAAGCTGTCCTTGGTCCTGATCCTGATCTATCAGCGCTCGATGTTTCCCTACCCCTGGTGAAGACTTTATCCCTGGAAAGGTTCTTAGTGAACCTTATGGCATTTTCTTCATTGACTGCACAGGACGCAAATGCTTTCAACGCATCTCTGAGCTAGCCATTACCCCTATCGAACAGCTCAGAGATCTCATCTACTAATGTAGTTTCAGACAAGACCTTCTCGGACATTTCATGAATCCCTTAATCTTCAAAGAAGCCAAGAAAAAAAAACAGGGAGTGAAAGTCCCTGATTGGATGGTGTCTAAAAAAAATACTCTTGACGAACTTCTCGCCAAGAATGAACCTGAATAGCTGATAGGATATCCTTTTGTAATTCTTCTATCTTTATCAGCTTGTAACTTTTTGTACTTGTAATTATTATTCGTTGTACATGTAATTTTTCCACTTTCCCTTGTAATCTTTACGAAGTTAATGAAAAAATTCAGTGAATGTACTTTACTCCATCAGTACTAGAAAAGATCCCTGAAAACAGTAATTGGGACACGCATTTTACGAGTCCTTTTTATCCTTATGTTTTTATACTTAGCAAATTTTTTTATTGCTATGTCATCGTCAAATAGGGGGAGATTGTTGATCCAAACCCTTAGTGATTTGATAATGATCCTGAGAAACACTTAGTGAAAATTGTAAGTAGACAATATGTATTAGAGTTTCATCATCAAAGATATAATACTAAGTCTATTTAGTACCGCTGATAGGAAACTTATGTTCTTTAAATTACACTTCAGCGAACACTGTACATCAGTGAGCCCTGAGCCTGTTCAGTCTCACTGATGATCGTTGATAATTTATGTTGTTTACTTATAATCCCTGAAGACAAAATTCACGTCAACTATGTTCTACGCTGAAGTCGAAGATCAAGCCGAAGAACCAGCGACTAAGTTTACTAGTGACCTGATGCGAATATCAGCGAAGCCAAGACTTGTCCATTCAACGTGAACTTTCAAGTAGAAGACTTCAGCGACCGCTGAACTTTATCATTCGCTGATAAAGAGTCATTCAGCGAACGCTGATCATGAATCCTGTTCTACAAGCAACTTTTGTCTTATCCCCTTGTACGCCTCCGTACGATTTTTGTTAGAACGGACATCCCTTTTGTCCAGAATCGTACATCCAACTCTGATTCTGCATTGTTCATCATGCGGCCACTAGGTTGTCTACTGAAGTCAAATCATGCAACCAACCAGAGGCTACCACGTGTAAAGGTATACTGACTTGCATTAAATGCATGCGGTATATAAAGGAAACCCTACTTCATTTTGAAGATGCTCGGCCATTCCTCTCTCGCTGAACTTACTGTGTGAAAGAATACTCTCCTTAGTATTCTTATTTTCTTAATCTCTATTTCTAGTGCAAGAAACTCTTAGTGTTCTCATAGTTTGTTTAAATTAGGTGTATTCCTTAATCTTGTTCAGCAACAAACTCTAAATTGTTTGATACATATCAATAAACAATTTAGAAAGATAAAAATTGTGTGTTTGTATTCAAACCCCCCCCCCCCCCCTCTACAAACTTGTATAACCCCTTTGGGACCAACACGGCATTTGATTAACATTGCCATCAGAATGTATGCTCCTCAATAATATGATGAATATTTGAACATTTGAACTTTGAAGATTTCTCAAAACAAGAATATTTAAAGAATGAAATAAATTCGAAAGACTTGTTTGAGAATCTGACAATGTATCAATCAGATCAAATATGAAGGATAATCATGTAAGGAATAGGGTATAAAAGAATTGAATGTTGTTTATATGAACAAATATAAACAATCTTTGAATGAAACGTTTACAGTCTTACGCTGAATGAATGTATGATGCTCAACAAAAGTGAAGGACAAACGGGAGTATTACCATCGAAAAATTGTTTCATTTTGAGACATGGTAATAACAAAGTCAAAAAGAAGCTGAACCGGTGTGTATGAATACTTGAAATTATATAGAAAAAAATAATACGCAAGTATTAATCTTTGGAAACACACGGTCAGAAATTGATGTTACGATAATCTGAGATATATATATATATATATATTTATATATATATTTATATATATATATATATATATATATGTGTGTGTGTGTGTGTGTGTGTGTGTATATATATAGAGGGAGGATAATTTGAAACCCTCCAAAAGGTTGAAACCAATGCAACACATGATATCACCATTAATTAAATATTTAACGGTTGAGATCAACTTCAGAATCTCCTAAAATTAAGCTTAGTGGATCGGTAGTTATTTTTGAAGTTGATCTCAACCGTTAAATATTTAATCAATGGTGAGATCATGGGTTGCATTGGTTTCAACCTTTTGGAGGGTTTCAAATTATTTACTCCCTATATATATATATATATTTATATATGTGAAAAACATTTAAGATCACACTTCTATATTCATAAAATCTGTTTAAAATAGAGAAGTGGTCTGAACATTTAAGCAAAACATTTTTCATGCTTGAAAGTCGTTCTTCTTTCAAACAATCTCAGATTGAGTTTAGAAGATACTTACAGTCAAATGTTTAAGCTCCCCCTCAAATCATGATAGACTGATTTAAAATCAGATAAGCTCCCCCTCAAAATCTGCAAAAGATCTTAACGAAACAAGATCAGTAAATGAAACAATCAAAGTCTAAAACAATAAAGTACGAGTTCTAAACTGATGTGTTTAAAAGTCAAACACGTTGAAGAACGAGTCCTGATCTGATATGATCAGAAGTCAAAAACTTGTATGCTCGGGTTCTAAACTGCAATGTTTAGAAGCCATAATCGTGTATGCTCCCCCTACAAAGAAGCATAAAAAGAATATGTCAATAAGCACAAAATATATCAAAAATTAGAATTACTCCCCCTGAAATTATGCATATATTTCAGCATAGGTACTCTTCTTCAAATTGCACACTTCTTATCTGTTTTCCAGTCATGTGTTTGGTATTGTTTCGACATTCAGCACTACACATAATGAACCTGCAAAACAGATTAAGTAGATTTTGGTACCCAACGGAACTTGGGTCTTGGCTTGTTATGTGTAGTTCTTTTTGAAGAAATATTATAAGTACCATACCAAAAATAAACATTTTCTTGCTTAACAAAATCACGAGTTCCACAAGAAGAACAACAAAGTTTCTTTTGTGCCAACCTGATCAAATGATTTGCAGAATAAACAGGATTAGGTTTAACAAAAGACTTACCTTTAGGAACATTGTTCTTTTTGGCAGTTATCTTAGGAACAGATGATTTTGGTGCATTTCTTTCTAGAGTGGAACCTTTTACCTTCCAAACCATCTTTACAGGCTTAAAAATAGGTGTATCTGAACTTGTAGCATCACGGTTGTAGAAAAGATTAGAAGGACGCATCCGATCTTTTGAAGGATTGCTTGATTTGACGGACCTTGTCGAAGAAATATATTCATGAATTGAACCAGAAGCGGTCTTGAACGAACATTCCGAATCAGCTGAATCATCATGCGGCGATTGAACAATAGTATCGGCACTAAATTGTTCAGATAATTCAACTTTGAAGTTAATCGCTTCCAATTTCTGAACTCTGTCTGACATAACATTTCTCTCTCGAACAGTCAAGTTAAATTTCTTCTGAAGATCAAATTTGATCTTCTGTTCTTTCATAGCTTCCGTTGCTAAAGCAGATAACTTCCTTGTTAGCTTAGAGATTTCGGCCTTAAAGATGTCTCTTTCTTCATCAAAACTGTTCTCATATATTTCTTTAAAAATTTCCATGTTCTTATTTTGAAAGCTTTGCTTTTCCTTCTCAAAATATATCTCTTTTCAGCAAACTCTTTTCTCTCCTTTTCCAAAACGGTTTTCTATTTTTCAAAATCCTTTCTCTCTTTATCCAACAAATTTCCCAAAGTAGATATCTTTAAAGAAAGCTCAACATTCTTTGCCTCAGAGGATTTTCTTTCGTCGTCAAAATTCATTCTTTCCTTCTCAAGCTTTTCCTTTTCTAAAAATAACGCCTTCTCAAAATCAGAAACTTGTTTTGAAAGTTTTATGCATCTAAGCTCTACAACTTTCTTTTCTTCAAAACAATTCTTTGAAAAATCAGAAAGTTTCTTTTCAAAGCTTGCTTTTAAAGATGTTCTTTCTTTTTAAATATCGTTTATAATATTTAAGAACATACTTCTTTCCTTGTCTATCTCGTTTCTTTCTTTTTGAAACTCTTCTTTTTTCTTTCTCATCACTTGTTCAAAATCAGATATTTTCTTTGTCAGCTCGGCATTCGTTTCTTCTAAAGAAATCACCAGGTTTGATTTTGAATCACATTCATATTGCTTTAAATCAGCTTGAGTCTTCAAGTCAGAAAGTTGTTGCTGGAGATCTTGATTATTCTTCCGTAAAGTATTGATCTCTACTTTCAACAAATCCTCTGACACTTTTCTTTCCTTTCTCATCTTCGTTTCCAAAGCAGAGAGTTCTTTGACAAACTCTAAATTCTTCTTCTTCAGATTAGCATTTTCAATATCTAAAGATTTTTCTTTTTCCTCAAGCTCCTTGATATCGTCTTGTGATGGCAAATCAGATAGCTTCTTTTTCAGCTCAGTGTTTTCAGTTTCTAACAAATTTTCCTTCATCTCAAACTCTTCTTTGTCTTTAGTCACTTGGTTTTGAAGCTCAGTGAATGTCTTTGTCAATTCAGCATTCTTTTCTTCCCAAACAACATTTTTAGCTTCTAAAACAAAAACAGGTGCTTTGTTTTCTATCCTCTTGTTGTCTTCATTTGAATACAAACCAACATTATAATCGTTTATAAACTTTATATATTTGGGTTTATATTCTTTCAAATCCTCGATGAGTTTCTTGTGATTCTGTTCTCTTGCAGCATAGCGTAAAATCAAGTCATTTAGCTCATTGAATATCTTTTGTTGTGCAACTGATAAATTTAAATCCTTAATGATTGACGAATAAGGCATTGTTACCTGAAAAGATTTATAAAAAAAATTGATCGTTATCAGATACTTCGTGAGAAGTAGAATTATGCACACACGATTAATCAGAGAAAAATTGATTAAAGTCAGAGAAATTTTCAAAATCAAAATTTGAAAAACAAATTATAAATTTATCGTTCAAAAAGTAATTCCAAAAAATTAATGCGGAAAACTGGTGTGAATCCCTGTTTGATCAGGTAACAATAAATCAGTAACCAATAACACGAACAATTGATTATTTCAATATGTCATCCCTCTCGTATTCATAAATCAAGATAGTTACAAATGTTAGAATGAAGAACACAACTATCTCTCTCTCTCTAATGAATCTCTTGGATGGCTAATCAATTGCTAACCTAATTCTAAAGGTTAACATAACCTTAAATACCTAGGCCTTAAACACAATGGCCCATGGCCCAACAATCTAATCTAAGCCCATTTAACACAAATGAGGCTTTTACAATAATTAATTAAAACAATTAAGCACTATATAATTATTTATATATCTTTCTAATATGTAGGACATTTATGGTCCTAACAATCTCCCCCTAAAGATATATAAATAAAAATCGGTCTTGAAACATTCAGATCTTGATCTTCTCTTCTTCTTGAATCTTTGAAACACTTCGGTGTTGCTTGTCTTCATGTCTTTTTCCGCTCCCCTTGAATAAAGCTCTTGAATTTGAATTCAGCTTTAAAAGAACTTGTAGAACCAATATGCTTGAAGGAGGAAATAATCTGAAGCGAACACCACTTGATAAGGAATGAGAAGAATTGATTACTTGTAAGCACTTTGATCACTTGTATTCACTTTGGGAATCTTTGGATCTCGGAACAGAACTGTTACTCCCCCTTGGATTTTGCATGGGGAATTCTTTACTCCCCCTCGGCTTTTGCTAACTCCCCCTCAACTTGATCTTCGGTGTCTTTGAATCTGTACCCTTTCTCCCCCTCATGATGAGAAGGAGCATCCGGAGCATCATGCACGTTCAAAGACAATAGTGACGAGTAGCAAAAAATGCAGATCAAACGATAAGTAACCAGAATGGGGTAATCAACTAACACAGAAACACGTTAGTAACTGTTATCACAACAATTTAAAAAATTGTGTAGCCTATGTTCAGAGTTGGCAAAGGGGTATCTCTGATAGGACTTCCAGATATCACTGTAGTAAAATTTTAAAAAATACTTCTCAATATGTTCCGGCAATATCACAAAGATATGCAAATGGAATCACAAAGACTCGTGCGTGTGTGAAAGAAATAAATTTTAGCTATTAGGCTCAAAAATTGATTTAACTCGGGACACAAGTTTAAAATCAATTGACACAGTGAATAGAATATGAAGTTCGGAGACCGGAGCTGGTGTCTTCCTTTTTCAATATCTAAGACCTCCGAGTGAGGAATAGATAGATTATGTGCTAAATCTCTGTGAATATCTGAAACAAGCATCTGTTGTGAGATACTTGAGTGGCTGGGTGGGGTGACACGAGTTATCGACACTGGGTCCATGTCTGTTTCAATATTCATCTCCAAAGAACGAGAATGAATAGATTGTGTGGTTACCCGGATAACTGACTCGGTTTGGTAAGGACCAATAATTCTTTTAAGTCCTGTCACAGCCTCACCATATTCTTTTCTCTCCAAACTTATCTATCATCTAGACCCCTCACTGTAGTCTATAAGGGATGTGTTTCATGGGTAGGTCCTTCCGGTGCTGGATAGACCATAGAAACGATGTAATTCCTAACACTCTTTTCATGCATCGAGTAAAGCATTTAAGAAAACAATGAAATACGAGTTCTAAACTGAAATGTTTAGAAGTCACACTTTTAAGATCGAGTCCTGATCTGAAGTAATCAAAAGTCATTGTTTTGAAATACCGGAATTTCAAGAAACAAAATCAAGCGCAAAACATAATGACTCAGTAAGCACAGTATTTGCAAAAACGAAACAATGATTAGAAAGTTTAATTGTGAAGAACAACTCACAATTAATATATCAGATAAGAATGGAATCATTTAGCAAGAAATAGCGAACTTAGAAAAAAACAACTAGGGATTCAAACGAGTGTATTTCCATCGAAAAATCAACAAATAGGAGAGACATGGAAATAACTAAGTCAAGAAAATGACACGTGGCAATCATGGAATTTAAAATTGGAGAATAACAAACACAAGTAAGTTATTCAGAATGAATTGCCATGGTCTTTTGAATTCAGTTAGAATGTCACTTACCTTTCATAGAATAGGTCTCCCCCTCAAAATTGGCATAACCTTTGAATGCTCGTCATGTGATGTGAATAATAGAAATTAAACCCGCACATAACATTCCTGCAAAGCAGATTAGACAGATTTTGGTATTCATCTTTTGATGGATCCTTGTTGGTTAGATGCCCTATGAGGACCTGGGATACTATAAGTACCATACCAATACTTTACATGGTCTTTCTTCACAAAGTCATTTGTTCCACAATAAGAGCAACACAGTTTCTGTGTAGATAAGCTGATCAGTTTGTTAACAGAGTAAACTCGATCAGTTTTCACAAAAGGTTTAGCGTGGAAAGCTGTGTTGTTCTTTTCACTCTTAACAGGGACAGATGGCTTTGGAGCAGGAGTGGTTCCTTTAACTCTCCAAACCATGTTCACTTCCTTGAAAGATGGGTTATCTTTATTATCAAAACGAGAATTATAGAAAAGATTGGAAGGTCGAATCTGATCTTTTGAAAAATCATTTGATTTGACAGAATTCTTTGAAGAACGATTTGTAGAAAATGAACTTGAAGCAAGAGTAGGTTGAACACCTTTGAACTTGCTTTCTTCAAGTTTCTTGACCTTAACGGATAAATCATTTCGTTCTTTGAGAATTAAATCAAATTTCTTTTGTATATTAGATTTAACCATTTGTTCCTTCAAATTCTCGGTTGCTAATCCAGATAATCTCTGAGTAAGTTTAGAAATCTCATTCTGAAAGATCTTTCTCTCTTTTGCAAAATCATCTTTCAAACATTTTGCCCTAAAGCCTTCAACTTTCCTCTTTTCAGTCTCTGCGCTTAGAATGTCTAATTCTTTCTCTAGATCGGATATTTTCAAAGAAAGTTCTCCATTCTTTTTAGAAAAAGATTTGCGTTCAGTTTCAAACTTCTCTCTTTCTAAAATTAAAACTTTTTCAAAGTTGGAGATTTGTTTTGAAAGTTTTAGACACATAAGCTCAAGTCTCTTCTTCTCTTCAAGAGAATTGGTTGTAAAACCAGATTGCTTTTGAATAAGCAATTGTCTTTCCTTTTCAAAACTTGCTTTCTCCTTTTCAAAAACCTTTTTAAGAGTAGATAGTTTACTTTTAAGCTCAAGGTTTTCACAGTTTAGGAGTTTACCTTTCTCTTCTTCTTCAGCAAGCTTCTCAGAACTATTCCAGATTTGAGATTTCAACTCCTTTAGTTCTTTGATGTACTGGTTGCACAAATCATCTGATTGCTGGATATTCTTTTCATGTAGTCTTTGATGTGCTTTCTTTTCAAGTGCCTTTATCTCGTCTTGTGATGGCAATTCAGACAACTTCTTTTTCAGCTCAGAGTTTTCAGACTCTAATGTTGTTGCCTTTTCTTCAGATTTGGCAAGCTTCTCAGAACTTTCAATTGTTTGCAATTTCAGTTCCTTCCGTTCTTTGAGGAGTTTGTCTCTAAATTCATCTGCAGACTTGATATTGAAATCATACATTTCTTTATCGGCTTTACACGCACGATTAAAGCAATACGACATTGTTACCTGCAAATTTATGATCGTTAATCGGTGTTGATTTTGAAGAATCAAAAATGCGGAAGAAAATCAAAAATTAAATTTGAAAAACAAATTTATAAAATAAATTCGTTTCCAAAAATTAAAATTTGATTATTGACGGTACAAACGAAATCAAACTTCGATGGTGAAACCGGTCGTGAAGAAATCCGGATGAATTGAGATTCCGGAAACAATTAGCCAAACTCAAGGTGTCCGGAAGAATGTGCTTACCGGATGAGTTTACCGGATGCGATGAGAACTTACCGGGTGAAGTGTACTTTCCGATTGAATATGGTTTACCGGACAAAGACTTACCGGGTAGTTGAGATTCTTACCGGATGAGATTTCCGCACAAACGAACACTTACCGGATGTGAATGCTTACCGGATAAAATTGTTACTTACCGGATGAAATTTGATAGCGACTTTTCGGATAAAATACAAACCAAGCAAACCAAAAATATTAAAAAAACAAAAAAAAACTTTTAACCAAATATATGTATGTAATCAGATTACGTATGCATGCAACAAAAAATTATAGTCAACGTACTTGCAAGATTGGTCAACTATCACGGCTCAATTCAAAACAAAAAAATATCCGGAAACTTTGTTTTGACCGGAAAGTGAGATTTTGACTGGAAAATTGATTTTTACCGGAAAGTTGATTTTTACCGAAAAGTTGATTCAACAAAAATTTTATCCGGATAGTTTTGTTTTTGTCCGGAAAGTGATGAGAAATTGAGAAACTTACCCGGAAACTGCGGCCGTTTGAAGAAATCGGATCAGGGTTCGATAGGGTTGCTTGATTTCACTCCTGTAGGGTTAAATTTGGACTAAAAACACAATAACAAACATACCCAAATCGATTTCTAAGCAAAACATATCCTTTTTATCAATAATCACCACAAAAACTTAAAGAACACCAAAAACCCAAGATTTGATTTTTATCTTGAAAAATACTACCTTTGAGAATCGATATAAGTGCAGATAAACAACAGATAAACGCGAGTAAACAATCGAGATCAATCAAACATATTAATAAATCGACGAAAGACTTTGCAAACCCGATTGAAGAACAATTTAACCCAAGAAAAAACTGCAGTCTGTCGAGATTTATCTGGGTGACTTCTGGACCTCCAACGATTAACCAACCGGTCAGAATGTGAAACAGAGTGTCGTGAAGTTACTGTCCAAAAATCGCGACGATCCGACGGTTCAAACTCCGGGAATAGGCGAAACGGATCGCTGCGATTTTCCAGAAAATTTTCTGCGAATTTTCTTGTCTTTTCTCGCTTTCGTTCGATTTCTTTCGTATCTTCAAATCACCGATTTTGCTCTGATACCAATTGTGAGTCCCAGATTGATCAGGTAACAACGAATCAATAAACAATAACACGAACAATTGATGATTTCAACTTGTCATCCCTCTCGTATTCATGATTCAAGATAGTTACAAAGGTTTGAATGAAAAACTCAACTATCTCTCTCTCAACGATTAACCTCACGATGACTCTCTATCAATTGCTATGAATCGCTATGAATGCTTAACCTAATTCTAAGGTTAAGGAAAACTTATATACTTAGGCCTTAGATAAACAAGGCCTAAGCCCATTAAGCAATTAAGCCCAATTAAACTAATTAAGGGCTTTTACAATTAATAATAAATCTAATTAAGCACTATATAATTATTTATATATCTTTCTAAGATATAGGACATTTATGATCCTAACAACTGGACTTTTAGTCGACAAACCTGCAAAATATAAGAAAAATATATCAGTTATGAGCAAAAGCAGATAAAAATTGATAAAATGAACAAGAAATGAAAAATTACGGAAAATAGTAGGGGTGAGCAGCGGAACTGGGTACCCGCCTTTGGAACCGGAACCGCTCCGAAACTGCCGGTTTCGGAACCGGAACTGATGTGACTGGTTCCGGTTTCGGTTCCTAAAATAACGGAACCGATGTGACTGGGTCCGGTTCCGGTTCTCATTTTTTTAGAACCGCTACCCGCTGGGTACCCGCCGGGACCGGTTCCGGGACCGGGTACCCGGAACCGCTGGGTACCCGGTACATTTTAATAGAAAATATCTAATATTTAATATTTATTACATATTTAATCTATGTGAAAAAATATCTAAATTAGATTAATAATTAAAATTTTAAAATTATCTAAATAAAGATTACTAGTTTAAGAAAAAATTGTTAAAGAACATTCATAAAAGGTTGACAAATTGTATATATAGTGTTAGGCCTTAAAAAAATTGTTTACTCTTAGCGATGTGGGAGCTAGCAGCACCATCTTTCAGTTTTTGATGAAAGACCTTGTCCCACATCGAAAATTTTGAGAAAATCATGCCTCATCTTTCAGTATATATTACCCTCATCTCTTCCCTTTCAATTGCATCACTAGTTCACTACATTGTTTGGGTTTAGCCTTTGGCTTGAGCCCTTTTCCTTGAGCCCTTTGGCTTGACGCTTTGTAAAAATATTAATGGATTCACTACATTGCTTAGGTTTAGCTTTTGGCTTGAGCCCTTTCCCTTGAGCCATTTGGCTTGAGGCTTTGTAAAAACATTAATGGAGCACCCTATTAGAGTGGTTGCACCATTTGTTTTTTTAAATATAAATGTGTTCGATTAAAGTTTGTTTAAGTTCGTTTAGGTTCGTTTGTTTGTGTTCGTTTAACATTTTAACAAACAAACATAAACGACTATATTTTTTAAACGAACGTACACGAACACCAAAAATGCTTATGGAAGAAGTTGTTGGACATTTAAAATGTTAAAAATTAAAAAAACAATTGGTAGGCGGGTACCCGGAACCGGAACCGGTTCCCAGCGGTTCCGGGACCGGTTCCAAAATTATGAGAACCGACGGGAGCGGTTCCGGTTCCGGTTCCTTCTTTCTAGGAACCGCCGGTTCCGGTTCCATGAAAATAGGCCGGGTACCCGGTATTGCTCACCCCTAGAAAATAGGGACTAAAATTGACAAAATACGAAACTAAAACGAAAAACAAGGACTAAAAGTGTAAAATACTAACACATGAAAAAGACAAGGACTAAAAATGACAAAAACCTAAAAATAAAACTCAAAGGACTAAAAATGTAAGAAATTCAAACCTAAAATACAGGGATTGAAAATGACTCAAACTAAAACATAAACTGCAGGGACTAGATCTGACAAAAGCTAATACTATCTAACTGAGTCTAACGAAAAGGACTAAAATTGAAATAAAAATAACAAAACTAACGAGATTAACGTAACTAACGGAAAAAAGACTGAAATTGTAACAGATTTAACGGCCTACTAACGGACAGCCGTTAGTACTGTTCATCATCCTTACCAACGTGATTTAACGATGTGCAAACTTCAGATTCGTTTTTCTCCAAATCGAATGATTCTTGTTGCGTTGTGCTTCTTAATCGACAACAACCCGAATACAATCAAATTTATTCGATCATGCAATCAAAGAACAAACATGGCAAAACATGAATAACACCGATCGGAATCCCGTTTTTCCGGCGAGTAGTGTTTCAGACGACGAAAGACTCAGGTTTTGTGCGATGAGATGTTCTTTTCGGGCAACATATGATCGATCAAAGAGTCTGATCGTACAAGATGTGTGCGAGAACCAGTGTTGATCGCACATAGATTGTGCGATTAAACTTTTCCGGCGAGAAATTTTGTGCGTCTACTTTTCTGATCGCATAGGCTTTATGCGAGAAGACTGAATGTCTGTTTTGTGCGAGTGTTTTGAGATCTGATCGCACAAACTGTGTGCGATCAGGATGAAGATGAACACATGAATATTTGAAGTTTCTGACGAAAAATTCCAGTTTCCGGCAGATAGCGGTTTTCCGGCGAACCAACTTTCAAACACGAAACTCACTGAAATCTCAAGATTTTTCAATTTTATAAATTGAAATCAATCCAAAAACTCAATTGAAATCGATTTGTGGAATCAAATCGAAACAAAACATGATCAAACTTTAGATCGAACTTCAAACTCGTGAAAAAAAATGATGAACACCGTCTACTTTCAAACTTCTTCAACCACAACAATTCTGTCACTGAAATCTCGATCTGGAAGCTGTAATCAGATCGAAATCAACACAGAAAGAAATCTTAGAGATTCAGATCGATTAAACACCTCTAAAATGCACATAAAAACTGATCTGTGAACTTGAATCAATTTCAAACACAAGCAAAACTTGAAAATCAAGTCAACATTTTATGAAATCCTTCGAAAGAACACTGTTGACATTTTTAGTTTTCAAAAATTGATTTTTATGATAAAAATCAAAATCTTTGATTAAAAAATGTTCCAAACAACAAAACGAAATCAATCTATGAACTTGAATCGATCAAAACACAAACGAATTCCAAATTTTTGAAGATTTTTAAGAAAAATCTCAAAAACTCAAAAATCTCTCAATTTCTTCAAAAATTGATAAAATTTCTTCAAATCGGTGCATAATCCGAACTGATTAGGCTCTGATACCACTTGTGATCCCAATCTAATCAAGTAACAATGATATAATCCAAAAGATCTTCAATAGATTGAGAGAGAAATATACAAATATGAGAATGAAATCTAGTTTCTCTCTCTAGACTCTCACTCTAGAAAGTCATCGATCTATTACAATCTCTCACATATAAGTCTTCTACCTCAATTCCTTTCCAACATCTCTATTTATACCCCTTTGACTATCACTTACTAACCTTGACTTTGACCTTTACAAGACAATATTTTGACTTTGACTACGTCTATGACTATTTATAAATACAATAAATCTTGAATACATTTTTGCTCTAACAACATTATTAAACATGTATTATTAAACATGAATAATACACGAATTCTGGATTAATGTATTATTAAACATGAATTCTGTATTATTCACCTTGAATGTTGTATTATTCATCATGAATGATAAATTATTCATGATGAATAATATACGAATGACCCGTGAAGGTGTGAACACATGACGCACTCTCTTTTGTTTTCCGATTCACAACCGAGACTTGTATTCTTTATGAATATGTATGCACATCTCTAGGTGTCCACATTCAGTATTAATAACAAAGGTGAACGTTCATTCACTATTCATGATGAATAATACAATATTCAGGATGAATAATACAGTATTCAGTATGAATAATACATCATTCAGGATGAATAATACACAAATTCATGAATCGTGTATTATTCACCCTGAATGATGTATTATTCATACTGAATGATACATTATTCATGAAGAATAATACATGAGTGACCGTGAAAGTGTGGAGACGTGACGCACTCTCTTTCGTTCCTCGGTTCACAATCAAAACTCGATAGCTTCCCGATTCATCTCGATGGGTGTTGGGTTACGGTAATGAAGAACACGATGCCTTAGGACGTTGAAGAAAGTGTTGTAGAAGATGATGTTGAGTTACGGACTTACGATGTCGAGATGTTGTAAACACTTGAACGTACATAAATATTCATAATGAAAATAACACATATATGACATTTCACGTAAAAACGGTTAAAACAACAAAAAAACTATATCGAGATGGATGTCATATCGAAGAGCACGGAATTCTCGTTTTTTTGATGTAGTTTGTTTGATTAAAATATTAGTAATTTTTAAGATAGATTAGTTTAAACTTTAAAGGGGGTAAAAGTTTTTAATTAAAAAAGAAAATAAAAAGTCAAAAATATGGTAGGCGTGAGTTTAAATTATCTTATCTTTTTACCCTAATCACCTTAATTATTAATTTCAATTAAAAACTCTGTTTAATATGAGTCATTGGATCACTAGAGATAGAAGAGCCAATATTCGTCCTCACGTTCACAATTGAATTTGAGTTCACATTTGAACTTTCCTCTCTCTCTCTCTCTCTCTCTCTCTCTCTCTATATATATATATATATATATATATATATATATATATATTAGATGCTAGTTATAATGTTAAGCCATACAAAAGGTGTTAACTTTGTTAACCATTTTTCACCAATGAGAGCTCACCATTTAAATTGGTTGATTACAGCCTATTAATTAATGTTTAAGGGTATTCTTGGTATTTTATAAATGGGTTTTTTATTGTTTTTAGATTGGAGTTACAAATTTTAATAATTATTGGGGAGTTACGAATTTGATTAGAAAACTTGAACAAGAAACAAAATGAGATGAAAAGTATCTAGCAGAAACAACAAACAAAGGAGATGAACACATGTGAATAAGAAAAATAGACAGAAGAGTAGAGAAAATAAAATAAAGCACTTTTTCAAAACCTGATCATTTGTGCACATCTATGTCCAAGCTGTGTTCACCATGTTTCACCATGATATTTTACGCATGTTCACAACTATGTCACAGCTGTGTTCTTAACGTATGTACATAGTCTGTTATGATATTTTACTGTATTCATGAGGGTAAAACCTGGTGAACACATCTGGGATTTACACAACAGGTTTGTGTAAATCACAATTACGCACATTCAAAACCACAATTATGCACAGTTAAATAAATCTGCACAGAACCAATTTCAAATACAGATTGTTTTCAATTAACGCTATGATTTTTACTATTATTACCATAAAAGTATAATTAACTTGAGAACATACGTGAAATGCCAATGGTCAACTGTGTACAATCATGAACAGTAAGAATATATATTAGTTTTGCTATCCATATTATTTTTTTGATACACATACTCGTTTCATACGTGTTCAACTTTCATTAACACAAACCATTTATTGTTTTTTAGTTGTTTCATACAAGTTCAACGTATATCCGGGTTGAATGTTTTTTACTATTGTTACCATAAGAGTATAATGAACAATCGAACATTAACAAACATAAATGAACGAACGTAAACGACCCATCATTTAACAAACATGAATGTTCAAACATTCACGAACTTATATGAACGAACGATACCATCGTTCGTGTTCGCTGATTTAACTAACCTAACTAAAAATACGTGTTCATTTTTGTTCATTTTCTAAATTACAGAACATACACCCCCCTTCAAACGGTTATAAAACGGTTGGATGTTTGGTTTATTTTACAGCCCCACATACATTTAAAATGCAGATGGATTTGGTGTTTAAGAAAGAACATAAAATACATGTAAGATACAAGGATGTCAGAGATGTTAATGTAATGGATTGATTGTATTGGGAGTATTCTATGGAGGGGTTATAAAACTAAGGGAATTGGTTTTACTAAAATGACCCTCAACACCCCTGTTCATTACTTTATTTCTCAAAATCCTCATCTTGTAATTAATGATTTAGATGTATTTCATCTCAAATGTTGTTTATTGGTTATTAAAGTTAGCACCAAATTTTTGGCTAACAAAATAACCCAACCCTATATATATATATATATATATAGAGAGAGAGAGAGAGAGAGAGGGATTATGTGAAAACCATCATTAATATGCAAACTTTACAAACCTCAACCAACCAATCATATTTTTTCTTGAATTTTTATTTTAAATTAATGGCAAAGGGCAATGTTGTATTTTTTAGTTCATCTCAGTAATTAAGGAAACAAGTAACGAATTTCATTAATTATTTAATTGTGTCATTAGTTAATTGAATTCCCTATTTTTATGGAAAGGTAAATCTAAATCAATCTTTATCTACTTGTGGCTTACGGTTTATCACCGTATTCTTCTCAATTGGGTTTAGGATTTTAGAGATAATTATCCAGAATAATACATTTGTAGGAGTTTTTTGATTTTTTTATTCTCAATGCTAAAACACACTTTTTATAATTTTTACACAATGTTTATATTATTTCGATGAAATTTTTGAATTTTTTCGGAACTCATATTACGTGATATAATTTGTATGTAATGTGTGTTTATCTTACAATGTTTTTTTGGAAGGAGTAGCTCCAGGCAATATATTAAAAACAAAATAAAGAGTTACGACACCCGCCAATTACAAAACCAAGCACACCTTGGAAATATTTCATCATATGGTTTCATTAGTCCATTCCAATCATATATATATGACATCATGTTATATATTTCATCACATACTTACGTCCATACATATTTCATCAAACTAACTTCATAGCTTTTTCATCATTGAACTATTTGTTGTATAAAAAAAATCATCACCTGTTATGGGTTCCCTACATGCATATAAATACAAAAAAACAAGAAACCACTTTTCACCTTATAAACATTCGACCCATTTGCATAAACATCTTGCAAAAATCACTTCTAGATGCAAACATATAAAATTATAAGGTAACAGGTTCATTAAGCACCCAATTTTTTTATTCTCAATTCTAAAACACACTTTTTATAAGTTTTTCACAATGTTTATATTATTTCGATGAAATTTTTGACATCCTGTTTCATTAGACTTTTTAATTAACCCCCTTTATACCACCCTTTATCTACTCTGTTTCATCACCTACGCTTTCACTCTTGATAATGAAACAGATTGTTTCCCTCTTGCTGATGAAACAGAATGTTTCACTTACAAAGGAAAACCCACGCTTTCTAATTATGAAAACCGTTCATCAGAAGCTGAATATTGATTTGTTTCATTAGACTTTTTAATTAACCCCCTTTATACCACCTTTTATCTATTCTGTTTCATCACCTACGGTTTCACTCTTGATAATGAAACAGATTGTTTCACTCCTGCTGATGAAACAGAATGTTTCACTTACAAAGGAAAACCCACGCTTTCTTATGGTGAAAAGCGTTCATCAGAAGCTGAATATTGATCTGTTTCATTAGACTTTTTAATTAACCCCCTTCATACCACCTTTTATCTATTATGTTTCATCACCTACGGTTTCACTCTAGATAATGACACAGATTGTTTGACTCTTGTTGATGAAACAGAATGTTTCACTTACAAAGGAAAACCCACGCTTTTTAATTGTGAAAAACGTTCATCAGAAGCTGAATATTGATCTGTTTTACCCTACGAGTTAGTAAACACAAGCATAGCAACCTTATATATGTTACATAAACAACGTTCAACACAGATTAAAGTAATATACTTACCGTTAGGTACGTTATTGGGCCGGCATAGAAGCAGACGAAACTATCTCTTGTCTAGTTGTCTTTACTTTGTTTCAGCACGTCGAAGATGAACTGGCACCAATCGATTTCACGTAGCATCTCCTCAGACGTAAACCTTGATATGATATGAGTGTGGCACTTCCCCTGACCACTGCATTCTCCAAGAACGTTAGCTACAAGGATGACAAAGTTCACCTTAAACCAATAGCCGACATCTCCCGACTCGACAATCAACGTCTTTATGTCATTTGGTCTACACTTCGGCTTACCAAACTGCCTATTAAACATTGCAGTGATATTGACATCCCGGGGGGCAGGCTCCTCGTTCAGTAAATCTATACCCCCTAACGGCACTCCCAACATGTCATGTATTGACTGCAAGGTGATCTGCAATACTCCGTCTCGTAGCCTCAGTGTCATGTTATCGGTGTCGAGACGGTCGACTACATAATACCCCAATCTAGATGGTATTCCATCCGTTTTCATTTCAAGTAGACAGCCCAATCTAACTTCTTCAACAGCCTTTCTCTGACGTGTGAGTGCCTGAATTGTTTCATGTAGAACTCTCGACGATGTTCTTGTCCATAATACTCCATCATGCTCCGGTCTTTCCTCGTTTCTTTCATCTCTCTTTGCAACACCGTCTTTAAGTATACCATCCCCTTCTTCACATGTTCGAGGTACATTTCGGCTTCTTTTTTAATGCATTGGTTTCTCCTTGTTAACACGTGCATCCATTTTCTTCTCTTCCTTTATTTCATCAGCCTTCCGTGTTGGGTGTAGCCTACTCCTCATTTCTGCTAAATATTTATAAGTCACATCAATACTACACGAACTAATTGAAAACCATAAAATTTAAATAGAAAGTGTGTCCCCTTTTTACCATCTGTCACTGTCGGTACAACTAAAGGTTCATCAGACTTGTTGTTTCCGCTTCTTAAACCACTTCTTGTTGGATGCATTCTTGTTGATCCAAACCCTCAGTGATTTGATAATGACCCTCTCTTATATACTTAGTGAAAATTGTAAGTAAACAATATGTATCAGAGTTTCACTATCGCTGATAAGTACTAAGATCTTACAGTACCGCTGATAGGAACTCTCGCTCTTTAAATTAAACATTCAACGAACACTGTTCACCATTAATGCTCTGAGTCTGTTCAGTCATTATGATGATCGCTGATAAGTTAGTTGTTTACTTATGATTCCTGAAGACAAGTTTCACGTCAAAGAAGGTTCTACGCTGAAGTCGAAGATCAAGCTCAAGAACCAACGACAAGTCTCCTAATGAACTGATGCGGATCAGCGAAGACTCAGATTTGTCCACTCAACGTGAAGTATCAAGTACAAGACTTCAGCTATCGCTGAACTTTATCATTCGCTGAATAGATAATGATAATACTCTGAATCAACGAAAGCTGATCATGAAGTCCTCCGTACAAAGTACTTTTGTCTTAACCACCATTGCACGACTCCGTACGAAATGTCAGAAAAGAACCTCCGACTGTCTGAAATCGTACAACCACTCTGATACTACAATGTTCATCCATGCGGCTACTAAGGTTGTCAACAAAGGTCAATGACATGCAACCAACCAGCTGATGACACGTGTAAAGTGTATACTGACTTGCATTAAATGCATGTTGTATATAAAGAGATGAACCCACTTCATTTGAAGTAACTTGCTAACTCTGGACAAGTTCAATCTCTTATCTCAAGATAGGTTATTATTAGTAATTTCCTTATCTCTCTTAGTGCAAGAAACCTTAGTGTTCCAACTTGTTTAGATTTAGGTTTATCCTTAATCTTGTTTCCGCAACAAGCTGTAAATTATTAATGATTTATCAATAAACAATTTAGAAAAGTAAAATCTGTGTGTTTGTATTCAACCCCCCCCCCCCCCTTCTACAAACTTGTATAGGCCTTCGGGACCAATAAGTGGTATTAGAGCGGATTTGTTCAACCACTCTGATACTACACTGTTCAACCATTCCTTGCTATTATCTGAAAATGGCCACCAACACAAACACAAATTAAATAGACAATGGTTCTCTTGCTAAACCCCCTAGATTTTCCAGAGATAACTTCAACTTATGGAAAAATAGGATGACACTCTTCTTAGAAGGTGTAGACCTAACTATGCCTTACTATCTCGAAAATGGTCCATTCATCCCTGTAAAATTGATGCTGCAGTTCCAGCCGCTGAGAATAGACCTGCTATTCCAGAAAGGCTGGTCCCTAAGGAAATCTTTCAATGGACTGACGAAGATAAGAAGAAAGTGGCTATAGATACAAAAGCCAGATCCATACTATCCATGGCTCTTCCTGACGAAGTCTACCATTCCGTCATGAATCTGAAAACATCAAAAGCCATGTGGGACACAATATGTGTTCAGTATGAAGGAACGTCTGAAGTCCAGGACTCAGGAAAGATCAACCTGGTAAGACAATGCGAAAGCTTCATTTCTGGTAAGAATGAATCTCTCTCTGAAGTTCACCAACGTTTTAATTGTTTAATTATAGATCTGAAAACTGTTGGTACGGAATATTCTAACTTTGAAGTTCTGACAAAGTTTCTAGAATGTTTACCTGAAAGCTGGGACAATTATTCTATGTGTCTCAAGCTGTCAAAGGATCTAAAATCAATGACCCTTTCAACCTTATATGGCACGTTGCTGAATCATGAGCAATCGAGCCATCTTAAGAAGAATCTTGTAAAAGATTCCAAAAGCACCCCTGTTGCTTTAATCTCAGAGGAACCTTCTACTCAGCGACCCTCGGTCACTATCACTGAAAAGGTCATCAGATTCTGATTCTTCAGAAGATGATGAATCTTTGGCTCTCCTAACTAAAAAGTTCAGGAGATTTGCCAAAAAGAAAGTGTTTAGAAAGAACAAACCTCTTTCCATAACTGATAAGCCTAGATCATCAGCTTTTGTTGATAAGGCTACTGCTACTTGTTTTAACTGCGAAAAGACAGGACATTTCGCTAACGAGTGCAGGTCTAAGAAAGTTTCTAGACCCTCAGCTTTTACAAAGAAATCCTTTGTTCCAAGTAATAAAGATGACAAATATTCAAAGCTGAAAGAAAAATATGCTAAGCTGAAAAGCTTTAAGAAGAAGAGTAAAGGCCTGATGGCTAACTATGATTGGGCTGCTTCTGATGAAGAAGCATCATCATCTGACTCTGAAGATGATGAAGCAAATCTATGTCTTATGGCCAAGATTGAAGAAGAGGAAGAAAGTTCAGACATTCCCTCCACTTCAACCTCTGCTATTCAGGTTAAGAAGGGTATCTGGTATCTCGATAGCGGATGCTCTAGACACATGACTGGAAAGAAAAGCCTGCTCGCTGAATACAAGGAAGAGAAGGGTCCCTCTGTGACTTTCGATGGAAATGGAAAAGAACATACCCGAGGGTATGGTGTACTTTTAAATGGTACAACCTCCTTCAGAAGAGTCGCATATGTTGAAGGGCTGAAGCATAATCTTCTAAGCATCAGTCAGCTTTGCGACATGGATAACAAAGTAATCTTTACTAAGGAATCCTGCTTTGTCACTGACAAAAAGGAGAAGATAGCTCTCAGCGGTTATCGTTTGGAAAATGTTTATGTAATAAACATGGACTTAACAACCACTGAGAACTCCTGTTTCTTCTCAAAGGCCTCATCTGATGTCAACTGGCTATGGCATAAGAGGCTATCTCATCTAAATTTCAAGACACTGAACACTCTTTCTTCAAAAGAGTTAGTCACTGGTCTACCTCAGCATTCATACGCCAAAGAGTCTTTATGTTCAGCGTGTGAAAAAGGGAAGCAGACCAAAGCAAGCTTTAAATCAAAGCAAGTTTCATCAGTGTCATCTCCTCTACAACTACTCCATATGGATTTGTTTGGCCCTTTTAACAAACAATCCATCGCTGGAAAGAAATATACGCTGGTCATAGTTGATGAATTCTCTCGCTTCACTTGGGTAATGTTTCTCCGTTCTAAGAGTGACACCCCTGAAGAACTCATCACCTTTGTTCGGAAGATGGAAACCCTGAACAATCTGACCGTTCGCTCAATAAGGAGTGATCATGGGACTGAATTCAAAAACGGTTCTCTTGATTCCTTCCTTGAGAGTAAGGGTATTTCTCACAACTTCTCTTCAGTGAGAACACCGCAACAAAATGGAGTCGCTGAAAGAAGAAATAGAACAATTATTGAAGCTGCACGTTCAATGCTCAGCGATTCTCACCTGCCTACTCAGTTTTGGGCAGAAGCTGTCAACACTGCTTGTTTTACGCAAAACAGGTCGCTGATAGTTAAAAGATTCAAAAAGACAGCCTATGAACTCTTTCATGGGAGAAAGCCTTCAATCAGCTTTCTTCACATCTTTGGATGTTAGTGTTTCATACTAAACAACAGAGATGCTCTTGGAAAGTTTGATCATAAGGCTGATGATGGATTCTTTCTTGGATACTCCTCAGTTTCCAAAGCCTTCAGAGTCTTCAATCGTAGAAGACAAACTGTAGAAGAAACTATTCACGTCACGTTTGACGAATCCCGTTCAACGAACTCTAAACCGTCCGCTGATACTGAAGAACTGAATCAATGGATGTTTTCTCATCTTGGTGATTCAGAAGATATTCCCACTCCTCATGCTCATCCAGTAGAAGATGATAGTCATATCATTCCAAACATGCAGAATAGTGAAGCTGAAACATCATGGGTCTCAGCTGTTCCTATAAACACTATACCTACCGCTGAACCAAATGCCTCAGACATTCCATCTATCTCTCAGCAATCAGTAAATGAAATGACAAATGCAAGTATTCCTCTCTTAGCTGAAACTCCAGAAGTAGCTGAAGCCTCATCTTCAGCTCCTCCAGTTCAAGATGAGTCAGCGACTTATGCTCCGGCTTAGCGATGGACCGTAAATCATCCAATTGATCAAATTCTTGGTGATCCAAACGCTGGTGTTCAGACTCGACGAAGTGCAGGTAATATTTGTTTATTTGTTAACTTTATTTCTCTAACTGAACCAAAGAAAATAGATGATGCCCTCAAAGATCCAAACTGGGTCAGCGCCATGCAAGAAGAGCTGACTGAATTCGAAAGAAACAAAGTTTGGAAACTTGTTCGGAGACCAACTGATAAAACAGTAATAGGCACTAAATGGGTCTATCGAAACAAGTTGGACGAACATGGTACTGTAACCCGCAAGAAAGCTCGTCTTGTTGCTCAGGGATACAGACAAGAGGAAGGTATAGATTATGACGAAACATTTGCTCCAGTAGCAAGACTTGAATCTATTCGTCTATTCTTAGCATATGTTGTACACAAAAACTTCAAAGTACATCAGATGGATGTTAAGTCATCGTTTCTGAATGGAAAGCTGAATGAAGAAGTGTATGTGGAACAACCTCCAGGAATCTCAGATTCTAAGCGTCCAGATTATGTTTATAAACTGGATTAGGCACTTTATGGTTTGAAGCAAGCTCCTCGTGCATGGTATGACACTCTTTCTACTTATCTCCATATTGAAAAATTTGAGCGAGGTAAGATTGACAAAACTCTATTTTTTAGAAAAGTGAAAGGTCATATCATTCTAGTTCAAATATATGTTGATGACATTATATTTGGTTCTACTAACCCTGAGCTTTGTACTCGTTTCGCTGATAGAATGAAAGATGAGTATAAAATGAGCATGATGGGTGAACTAACATATTTCCTTGGTCTTCAGATTAAGCAAACTGAAAAAAGAACTTTTATTAATCAGGGAAAGTATGTTAAAGATATGCTGAAGAAATTTGATTTAACTCATAGTTCAGCTATGAAAACCCCTATGGCACCACCGCTGACACTTGACAAGGATTCAAAGGGAATACCTGTTAATGTCACGCTGTACCGTGGGATGATCGGCTCTCTCTTGTATCTTACAGCGAGCCGACCCGATATTATGTATGCAACATGTTTGTGTGCACGATATCAAGCTGAACCTATGCTGTCTCATATGAAAGCTGTAAAGCGAATTTTTCGATACCTTAAGGGTACAGCAAACCTAGGTCTTTGGTATCCCAAAGATTCAGGATTCGATCTAACCGCCTATTCAGATAGTGATTTTGCAGGATGCAAATTGGATAGGAAAAGCACCACAGGAGGATGTCAGCTCCTGGGTGGAAAGCTGGTAAGTTGGACAAGTAAAAAGCAAAATTCAGTGTCCACTTCCACAGCTGAAGCTGAATATGTAGCTGCTGAAAGCTGTTGTTCTCAAGTCTTGTGGATGAGACATCAGCTACTAGACTATGATCTTCAGCTCTCCAAAATTCCAATCTATTGCGACAGCACTAGTGCCATCGCTATAGCAAACAATCCAGTACTACATTCAAAGACCAAACACATAGAAATCAGATATCATTTTATCAGAGATCATGTGATGAATGGTGATATAGAACTTCATTTTATCCCAACTGATTATCAGTTAGCTGATTTATTTACCAAACCTCTTGATGAGACAAGATTCAACTTTCTCATCAGCGAGCTTGGAATGCTGAACTTTGAAGGGTAAAATCCTCAACGGTTCACATTGATCAGCGATAGGATAAAATCAACTCGTATAACCTATTCAATCATCTTCTCTCTGAATAAAACTTGGTTAAGCTGATATCAAGGTATGTTTTCTCTCTCTGACAATCGCATGAAAATGCAAGATTTCAAAACAGAATGCATCGCTGAATATCTCTTCCTTAACAGCGATATTTTGAAAATTCTTAAAACCTTCACTGATATTTCTATTCAGTGCTTCATGTTTTCAAAAGTATCCCTGAGTTTTTCAAAACCTCAGAGACAACCAAGAATATGAAAGGACAGTTGTGACGTCATTACAACGGATAAGCCCTGGCACGTTCTTCTTTTTGACACACGTTTGCACGTTTCGTTTACTCGCCAATCAAATGCAAACACGTGTCCATGTCATGATGAAAATCTTTTCCCGCTCAAGATTTTCTCTTTCTAAAATCTCTATATAAACAAATTCTTTGTTTATATTTTTCTTTTACGCGAACAACTTCTCCTCCAAGCAAAGAAAGAATTAACTGTTGCATTTGTGCTTTCTAAAACTTCAAGAACTGTTCATCATCTTCTTCATCAAACATCAAGGTTAATATGTTCTTATTTATTACCGAATGCGTAAAACTTGTTTCCGATCTTTTCCTTGTTTTAACAAGATCAAACAAAAGAACTTCTTAAAAATGAAATCATTTTATTCATGGTTTTATGAACACAACCATTTCATGGTTGTTCTTCAAGTTTAAATGCAAAAATCTTAAACTTGTTCTTCATTCGTTTCCATAATCTAATTCTTCATAGAAAACTGGATAACAAGAATAAGTGGGTTTTACATTTCGTTTCTCAACAAGCAAGAAAAACCCTAATCTTCATTACGACATTTGTGTCTGAATGAAATGGATAAAATTTGAACCATCTTAATGGAAAATCTTTCCACATTAAGATTATTCTTATTTGTTAACATCTTTGGTTGAACTGATAATACAGAGAAATGGCATCGTCTGACATTCCTGCTACCGCTGAGAACATCTCCGCTGATTCTGAGGAAGTAGAATTCTTCAAGGCTCCTCAAGTCAAGTTTGCCCTTGACAAACTGTATTGGACTAAGGTGAACAACCTCTATGCGCTTCTCGAGTTTCCTCCTCGAAAGCAAGTCACACATCTAGATGATGCTGTGAAATTCCTAAAGAATTGCTGCATCTCCACAGCCCTGACCATAACACCTCCTGCACATCAGCTTTTGCTCTCACAAATCTGGTACTCAGCCAGACACTCAACTACCTTCAGCCAAAGACCCCTCCAAAACAATCGATTGCATCCTCTGCGATATCGAATATGGCACCATGAAGATCACCCCTGCCATCATTCGCAAAGCTCTCAGCCTTCCCATCGCTACCAAGGAAAAACCATTCGTTCCCCTCCCTGACCCCAAGAAAAACTCAGACAGGGAAGCCATCATTGCATTTTTCGATGCAATGGGCTATGTATGGTAAATCGGCAGAGACATGAAGCCCGAGAAGAAGCTGACGATTATCAAGAAATCGAAAATGGCCAGCGAGATGAATTTCATCTTCGCTCATCTAATCAGCTGCATGACTGCAAAGAGCGGCTCCTCTGACCAAGCCGCTAAACCTCAGCAAGCAATGGGATATGCACTGCTGAAAGGTCTCAACATAGACTGGGCATCGATTATCTATGATGACCTAGTTCTAAGAGTGGACACCGTCGCTGACAGACCTCCATGGGTTCCCTATCCCCGATTCATCAGTGCCATCTTCCAATATGGCCTGAAGGACAGCTACCCGCAAGAGGGCGACCTGAAACTCTCTCAGATTGGCCCTAAGGTACTTGACTTCAAACCAGTTGAAAATGAGGTACGTCTTTCTACTCTTTTAACTCTTCTCAACCCTTCTTCTTCTACTTCTGTGGGTCCTTCAGCGACAATACCCATCGCTGATACCCTGGCCACAAAATCCTCTCCTTCTAAGAAAAGGAAACAATCATCTACCCCACTTGGTTCTAAAAGGATCAAGAAAACAAAGGAGCAACCCCAGCAATTTCATGCTGAAGACTCCTCAGCTCTTTCTGCAGAGCTGAAGGAACGTTCAGTGGTACGCTCTGCCACACCTGAACAACCCATCCATTCCATCCCAACTTCAGCGTCTCTAAACGCTGAGGTTACAAACTTGGAACCTACCCAACCTCCTTCAGTCTCTCAAAAGACTGATGAAGTGATTTTCAGCGAATCCAACGCTGAACTCAGAACCCAACCTCCAATCTTATCCTTCACTCCCCCCTCTACTCATTTGGTCTCTCCTCTAGTTTTCGCTGGATACGCCATCATTTCTACGGAAACTAAAGCTGATACTCCAGGAATGATGAAGACAGGACCTGCAGGACAATCCATGGGCACTTTTGAAGATGACATGGAACATTTTTCAGGAACCCGTAATTTTAACGAGTTCATCAATCCTCCTGCAGGTACACACCAACCCATAAACACTGTCACTAAACCCCAAACTTCTGAGCTTTCCTCTGTTCACAAGTTCTTATATGTTACAGGTACTAATTTGGGAGACATCAACGCCTCTCTGAAGTCCATGGAGACAAAGCTGACAGGTCTCACCACTACTCTTTCAAATAACTCTACAACTGTAACAAACGCTGGAGAGAATCTTACAAAGCTGACAACGGTGGTGGAGAAGAAGGCTTCCACAGATGACATGAAGCAGGTTGATAAAACTCTCAGCGACTTCGCCAAGGTTCTCGCTGACATCTACACTGACTACACCTCTCTCAAAAATTCAGTGTCATCCATGTCCAGCGAGGTCACAACGCTGAAGACATCGGTTGGACAACTAGAGGGAGATATGTCTACTGTAAAGACTGACTTAGGCTATGTAAAGACCGATGTTGGTTCGATGAAAACGATGATCGAGCAGCTGCTACACAAAGCGAATACTCCTGCCCCTGCCCCTGTCCCTGCTTCTGACAATTTCACAGCGGCGGATCGCACTGAGCTGGAGAAGATCAATCCTGCTATTTCTGGCCTTCAAGACAGAATAGCAAAGATTGAAGGTTGTATAGGTATCTCTGGCCAAGAAGACAGAGAACCTGCCAAAGCTGCTGAGTCAACCCATTCCTCCCTCAGTCATCATGAGAAAGAGGGGGAGAAGAGCGCTGAAGATCTCTCCAAGAGCGCTGAAGACCTTTCCCATGATGAATCTATCAGGGGAGAGAAGAAGGATGCTGAAGAAACCACCGCTGGACCTCAGGGAGATGAAAACCCTGAGGAAACCGAGAAGCTCGCCTCTTTATCTGAGGGGGAGCAACTCGAAGAAGAAGCTGATAAAACCGAATCCGAAGCAGAAGATGATGAAGCCGTCGACATCCGTGATGATGAACCATCCTCTTCTCCAAAGAATGATGATGATGATGATGACGAAGATGACGATGACTTCTTTATCGTCAAACCTGATCCGAGGATCAAAGTTCTTAAGGGAATCTCGATAAATGAACCTTCAAGGGAGCGGACAAAGACAAAGCCCTCAGCCTCTAGAGCTGAGAAAGGCAAAGGCAAAAGCGTCGCTGAAGATGACAATCTGACGATCTTGCTTGAAAAGCCGGTTTGTCAGGTACACTAAACATCTCTCACTCCATCCCTCCTCTATCATACACTATCAGTTCTACTACCCAAACCTATACACTTGAACAAATTTTCTCTCTTTGATTCTACCCAAGTTCTTACTTGTAAGATCGCTGTGTTTCAGCTAGTCCTCTCCCCTGTTTGAGGATATCGCTGAAGGTTCCACAACTGCGACTTCACCAATAATACCAGCTGCTGCTGAAGAAATAATCCCAGTCTTAGATTTGATCTCTGAGACTGATGAACCAGAAGAACAGCTACTCTCGCACAGAAGCAGACCTTCCTTAGCTCCTCAAAAGCTAAGTGAAGAGGATCAGAAAAGAAGAGAGGAGATAATAAAGAAATTCGAGGATCAGCGAATCATTCTGAGGCGTGATCAACTTCCTTCAGTTCCTCCAAAGTTCAGAATTTCCCAAAAGGAATATAAGGATCACCTCAGAGCTGAAAGATTAATCGCTGAAAGAAAGGAAGCTGAAGAAAAAGACAGAGAATACGCCATCCAGCTTTCTAAACGATCAGTGAAAGACTCCAAGCTGAAAAGAGTTCCTATTGAAGTTCAACGTCAGCTATGGGAAGAAGCCAAGAAGATTGTTGAAGAAAAGAGAACTGTGTCTCAATCTACCTTAGCCTGGTGCAAAGAAAAGGTACACTTCAGACATCGACCTTCCAGAATAATCAAGGTACTCATCACTGGAAGATCAACCCTCAAAGTTTCTATCGCTGAAGTCGAGATATTCAGAGAAGATAAGAAGTACGAAAAATTCTATGCTGAAGCCATAACGAAGTACGGTCTCTCTGAATGGTTGGAGATCAGGTTAGCCATCCAGAAGTCCAAGTCGAAGTACAAGGAACATGTTGAAAAGCTGATCAACAAACAAATTGACTTAGTCTACTCCTGTGTGGATATTCTTCCTCCTCCTCCTCTCGAAAGTCAGAAAAGAAAGGCCTCAGCAAAGAAGAAGAAATCTAAATCTTCATTTGATGGCCCTGACATACGAAATGAAACAGGTATTGGTTTTTCACGTGTTGAAGTCCTTGGTCCTGATCCTGATCTTTCCATGCTTGACACATCTCTTCCTCCTGGTGAGACTTTCATCCCTGGCAAAGTCATAAGCGAACCCTACGGGATATTTTTCCATGACTACGATGGTGGAAAGCATTTTCAACGCATCTCTGAACTTCACATCACTCCCATCGAACAGCTGAGATATCTCATCTACTGGTGTGACTTCAGGAATGAACCTCAGGCACGACATCTGAAACCCTTGATTTTTGAAGAAGCGCTGATCAAAAGAAAACAAGGTGTAACCGTTCCTGACTGGATGATTCCCACCACATCAATGACCCTTGATGAACTTCTCATTAAGGAAGAACCCTTTACAAACTGATATGATCGCCTATTTCTCTATTGTATCAGCTATTCTTTTGTACTTGTAATTTATTTCGCTTGTACTTGTAATCTTTCCATTTCTCTTTGTAACCTGATTCAAAGTTTTAAAGAAAGATTTCAGCGAATGTACTTTACTCCATCATTACTGAAAAGATCCCAGAAAACAGTAAAAGGGACAAATATTTTATGAGTTCTTTTTATCCTTATGTTTTCATTAAATAGCAATTTTCTTTGTTGCTATGTCATAATCAAATAGGGGGAGATTGTTGATCCAAACCCTCAGTGATTTGATAATGACCCTCTCTTATATACTTAGTGAAAATTGTAAGTAAACAATATGTATCAGAGTTTCACTATCGCTGATAAGTACTAAGATCTTACAGTACCGCTGATAGGAACTCTCGCTCTTTAAATTAAACATTCAGCGAACACTGTTCACCATTAATGCTCTGAGTCTGTTCAGTCATTATGATGATCGCTGATAAGTTAGTTTTTTACTTATGATTCCTGAAGACAAGTTTCACGTCAACAAAGGTTCTACGCTGAAGTCGAAGATCAAGCTCAAGAACCAGCGACAAGTCTCCTAATGAACTGATGCGGATCAGCGAAGACTCAGATTTGTCCACTCAACGTGAAGTATCAAGTACAAGACTTCAGCTATCGCTGAACTTTATCATTCACTGAATAGATAATGATAATACTCTGAATCAACGAAAGCTGATCATGAAGTCCTCCGTACAAAGTACTTTTGTCTTAACCACCCTTGCACGACTCCGTACGAAATGTCAGAAAAGAACCCCCGACTGTCTGAAATCGTACAACCACTCTGATACTACACTGTTCATCCATGCGGCTACTAAGGTTGTCAACAAAGGTCAATGACATGCAACCAACCAGCTGATGACACGTGTAAAGTGTATACTGACTTGCATTAAATGCATGCTGTATATAAAGAGATGAACCCACTTCATTTGAAGTAACTTGCTAACTCTGGACAAGTTCAATCTCTTATCTCAAGATAGGTTATTATTAGTAATTTCCTTATATCTCTTAGTGCAAGAAACCTTAGTGTTCCAACTTGTTTAGATTTAGGTTTATCCTTAATCTTGTTTCCACAACAAGCTGTAAATTGTTAATGATTTATCAATAAACAATTTAGAAAAGTAAAATCTGTGTGTTTGTATTCAACCCCCCCCCCCCCCCCCCCCCCTCTTCTACAAACTTGTATAGGCCTTCGGGACCAACAATTCTACTTTTAACATCTATTACAATTATACAATTCCATGTGTGTTATTAATGTGAAACGATTATTTTAAATTATATATTGAAAGGTACAATAAATGGTTTTTTGTATTACCGTTACCCAATCTGTGTTCTTCACGCTTTTCATCAACTTTTGTGTCCTTGCGTGTTAAGCCCTTTCGTGTTGCCTCGATCTGAATCTTCATAGCTTCATCAACGAATAATCATAAAATGCATAAACGTTATTATCATTTTTAGTTTGCTTCCCATGTAATTATAAATAATATAAACACGATTTCACTACGATACCGTCGTTCAAACTCATTTTTCTCACTTCCTTTGAGACCTTATTTGTTATTTCTATTGCTTTCAGTTCGTCCGATTTGGAAATCGTCGATGAACTCGAAACATGAAATGGTGGATGACCCACAAAATCCGTATCTGTTAAAAAGAATTCACGTTCGTTAGCCAACGTTCCGACCAAGTTAATTTTATTATTCGTACACTAAATTTCTAAATAATACTGTCATTTGTTTGACCCTTTTCATCTTTTGATGTTCCGCTACCAATAAATGGTTTCGAATCAGTATCCTTAGATGTCTCACCTACATTTGTTTCCCCGTAAAAGATAACTAGAAAAGTACACCAGATTCATGTCACTTACGGTCCTCCACCACAAGTCTATACATTATACATGCATATGGATCAAACATAACAAAATAGGGTCATAAAAGAGATCATTGATGAGCCTTACATTATTAGAAGTTTCATGGTTAGGTTGATCACAAAAAAATGAAACTTAAACAAGAATTGTCAAAGTAGTTAAAACCTGTAGTTGTAAAACTATTGTCGAATCTGGGTTTTTGTAGTTAGACAAAAATTGAGTTTTATTAGCAATTTTTTGGTTATTACTATCAAAAATATTACGAACCAGCTGAATACTTTACTCATGATAAGCATAAAATATGAAAACTCTGTCATAAAATCAATTTCATTACGGTGATGAAACTATAACCACTGATCAGTTTCATTATAACGGTTCTTTCAATATAACAACTTATCAGTTTATTTTTATCAGTTTAACTACAGTGCTTTCACTATAACCACTTACCGGTGTGAGATCATTATATTCATAAACGCATATCAGTTTCATAATGGGGTTTCACCATAAATCCAGTTTCGGTTTCACTAAAGTGTTTCTCACTATAACCACTAAAGTGTTTCTCACTATAACCACTTACCAATGTGAGATTTCATTACGGTGATTTCACCATAACCACTTATCAGTGTGATTTCATTAACCACATGGTTTCACTACAACCACATGGTTTCACTACAACCACATTGTTTCACTACATTGTAACACCTGTAATTTTCGGATAAGTACAATTTCGAATCAGTGTGAAACCGATCTTTTAAGAAAAATATGAAAAATAGGATTTTGGTTTAAATCTTAGATTTTATGGTCATGTTGGATAGGGAATTCGAATACGAGTCCAACGGTTCTTTCCGGAGCGAAAACGGAGCTATAACGAAGAAGTTACGGCCGAAACAGTATCCGACCCAACAGGATGTCGCGCGGCCTTGTGCGCGACCTTGGGCCGCGGCCCAAGCCGCGTAAGCCTCTGGAGTCCAGTGTTGGGAGGCACGCGACATTCCACGCGACTTCAAGTCGCGGGACAAACCGCGGGAGTGGTCTGGAGCTTTAAGTCGCGAATCTCAAACCCTCAAACTTCAAACCTTCATAACTTTCTCACCACAACTCCGATTTGAGTGATTCAAGTTGCCATGGTTTCGTTTTTGAGAGCTCTTCAAATATCTAGAAAGAGTTTTGAAGTGTATTGGATTGTCCGGGAGTATTTGGTGGTGGTTGAGGTAAGCTTCTCATTTTTCTCCATTTAAGGAGTTAGGGTTTTGGTATTTTGGTGATTTTGGATGTTTTATGTTGGGGGAAACGTATGTAAGTGTTTGAGGATGATTATTTATGGTTATAAACTTATGGATCTAGGTTTTTTAAAATATTTGAGCTTGAAGGTTCGGATTTCTTCAATGGAGCATACGTTGGGAAAATCTAGATTTAGCCTAATCTAGCGAGGTGAGTTCAAGTTGATTTGTGAAAACGTTGTACATGCCAAAATGTGTGTTTTAAAGTATTTATGTGCTTTATGTGAAATTATATCTTGTTGAGTTATTTGGTGGGTTTTGATTAAATCAAAGTGTTGAACTTTACATATCTTGTAAAACACCCACATTTGGGGGATTTTGAGTGATTGAGGAATAAATCACGAGTAAAAGAGGTTTTGTTAAATTATTGCATAAGTGAAGAGGATTTGGTCAAAATACACTTTTAGTGTTTTTGTGATTGTGCGATAACTATGATGTGTTACATTTGTAAAGTGTGAACATGTGGGTTGGGGATTTTGGTCAATCCGACCATATGGATGTTTTGAGAGTTATAAACCCTTTAGTTTGGGGCTGATGGACAATTGAGGAATTAAAAGAGTAAAGTGTTTGAGTAAAGATGTATTTTGGTTTACGAAACCGTGTGAGTGACATGCATTTAACTAAACGATTATTTTGGCCTTTAAAGGCTTGATTATTACTCAAATGAGTCTTTTGAGTATTTGCCGGTTTTGGTGACTCGAGGTGGAGTCTTGGGTGTGTTATACACATACTCATTTCATACGTGTTCAACTTTCATTAACACAAATCATTTATTGCTTTTTAGTTGTTTCATACAAGTTCAACGTATATCCGGGTTGAATGTTTTTTACTATTGTTACCATAAGAGTATAATGAACAATCGAACATTAACAAACATAAATGAACGAACGTAAACGACCCATCATTTAACAAACATGAATGTTCAAACATTCACGAAGTTATATGAACGAACGATACCATCGTTCGTGTTCGCTGATTTAACTAACCTAACTAAAAATACGTGTTCATTTTTGTTCATTTTCTGAATTACAGAAACATACACCCCCCTTCAAACGGTTATAAAACGGTTGGATGCTTGGTTTATTTTACAGCCCCATATACATGTAAAAGGTGAGACTTGCGGTGTCCCTTGTTAGTGCTGTGGTAACCGTTCACTTCGACAACCTTGTCTTGGGTTGTCGGTATTGCGTGAAGGTCGTTAGGACCTTGTGGACACCATATTGATAACCTTGGTTTTGTAAGAATGCTCGATGAGTGAAACTCGAGTGTTGAGTCTGTTGTGATTCAAAGTTTGGTGGTATAACTAGGGATCAACTTTTGGGCTTGAGGTCAAACACCGTCAGTGTAATCGGAGGATTGTAGTCCAATTTTAATGGGATGATGGCAATGGTTGTAGTAATCTTAAGATGTTCAATTGTGATGAGCGGATTTAGTGAAACGACCTTCCTTGTGTGGTAAGAAAATCTGTCAGTTGGATATTTGATAATTGGACGTATCTTTGGAGTTGTGTAATTGAGGGGTCAGTGATGACCGTCGGTGTTGGCATTAATGGAATCCGTTAGGAGTGAACGCTAGTCCAAGTGGCGGAAATATTTGGGATTCAGAGGTTTTAAATGATATCGGTGGTGATTGAACTTAGGGCTAGTTTGGAGATAAAATTTACGAACATGTGGATGTGGAGTGATTGGGGAGCTCGAATATGTCGTTGGGATAGTATGGATCACTTAAGGATGGGAGACATCTTAAGTCTGGTGGTCGGAAGCCACTCTAGTAGATTAGGCTTTCAATTGGATGTATGTGTATTATGCCTAAGCATGGACTCGCTGTGAGTAACACCAAGAAGTTGTAATTTTCGGATAAGTACAATTTCGAATCAGTGTGAAACTGATCTTTTAAGAAAAATATGAAAAATAGGATTTTGGTTTAAATCTTATATTTTATGGTCATGTTGGATGGGGAATTCGAATACGAGTCCAACGGTTCTTTCCGGAGCAAAAACGGAGCTATAACGAAGAAGTTACGGCCGAAACAGTATCCGACCCAACAGGATGCCGCGCGGCCTTGTGCGCGACCTTGGGCCGCGGCCTAAGCCGCGTAAGCCTCTGGAGTCCAGCCTTGGGAGGCACGCGACATTCCACGCGACTTCAAGTCGCGGGACAAACCGCGGGAGTGGTCTGGAGCTTTAAGTCGCGAATCTCAAACCCTCAAACTTCAAACCTTCATAACTTACTCACCACAACTCCGATTTGAGTGATTCAAGTTACCATGGTTTCGTTTTTGAGAGCTCTTCAAAGATATAGAAAGATTTTTGAAGTGTATTGGATTGTCTGGGAGTATTTGGTGGTGGTTGAGGTAAGCTTCTCATTTTTCTCCATTTAAGGAGTTAGGGTTTTGGTATTTTGGTGATTTTGGATGTTTTATGTTGGGGGAAACGTATGTAAGTGTTTGAGGATGATTATTTATGGTTATAAACTTATGGATCTAGGTTTTTCAGAATATTTGAGCTTGAAGGTTCGGATTTCTTCAATGGAGCATACGTTGGGAAAATCTAGATTTAGCCTAATCTAGCGAGGTGAGTTCTAGTTGATTTGTGAAAACGTTGTACATGCCAAAATGTGTGTTTTAAAGTATTTATGTGCTTTATGTGAAATTATATCTTATTGAGTTATTTGGTGGGTTTTGATTAAATCAAAGTGTTGAACTTTACATATCTTGTAAAACACCCACATTTGGGGGATTTTGAGTGATTGAGGAATAAATCATGAGTAAAAGAGGTTTTGTTAAATTATTGCATAAGTGAAGAGGATTTGGTCAAAATACACTTTTAGTGTTTTTGTGATTGTGCGATAACTATGATGTGTTACATTTGTAAAGTGTGAACGTGTGGGTTGGGGATTTTGGTCAATCCGACCATATGAATGTTTTGAGAGTTATAAACCCTTCAGTTTGGGGCTGATGGCCAATTGAGGAATTAAAAGAGTAAAGAGTTTGAGTAACGATGTATTTTGGTTTACGAAACCGTGTGAGTGACATGCATTTAACTAAACGATTATTTTGGCCTTTAAAGGCTAGATTATTACTCAAATGAGTCTTTTGAGTATTTGCCGGTTTTGGTGACTCGAGGTGGAGTCTTGGGTGTGTTATACACATACTCGTTTCATACGTGTTCAACTTTCATTAACACAAACCATTTATTGCTTTTTAGTTGTTTCATACAAGTTCAACGTATATCCGGGTTGAATGTTTTTTACTATTGTTACCATAAGAGTAAAATGAACAATCGAACATTAACAAACATAAATGAACGAACGTAAACGACCCATCATTTAACAAACATGAATGTTCAAACATTCACGAACTTATATGAACGAACGATACCATCGTTCGTGTTCGCTGATTTAACTAACCTAACTAAAAATACGTGTTCATTTTTGTTCATTTTCTAAATTACAGAACATACACCCCCCTTCAAACGGTTATAAAACGGTTGGATGTTTGGTTTATTTTACAGCCCCACATACATGTAAAATGCAGATGGATTTGGTGTTTAAGAAAGAACATAAAATGCATGTAAGATACAAGGATGTAATAGATGTTAATGTAATGGATTGATTGGGTTGGAAGTATTCTATGGAGGGGTTACAAAACTATGGGAATTGGTTTTACTAAAATGACCCTCAACACCCCTGTTCATTACTTTATTTCTCAAAATCCTCATCTTGTAATTAATGATTTAGATGTATTTCATCTCAAAGGTTGTTTATTGATTATTAAAGTTAGCACCAAATTTTTGGCTAACAAAATAACCCAACCCTATATATATATATATATATATATATATATAAAGAGAGAGAGAGAGAGAGAGAGAGAGAGAGAGGGATTATGTGAAAACCATCATTAATATGCAAACTTTACAAACCTCAACCAACCAATCATATTTTTCTTGAATTTTTATTTTAAATTAATGGCAAAGGGCAATGTTGTCTTTTTCAGTTCATCTCAATAATTAAGGAAACAAGTAACGAATTTCATTAATTGAACTATTTGTTGTATAAAAAAAAAATCATCACCTGTTATGGGTTCCCTACATGCAGATAAATACAAAAAAACAAGAAACCACTTTTCACCTTATAAACATTCGACCCATTTGCATAAACATCTTGCAAAAATCACTTCTAGATGTAAACATATAAAATTATAAGGTAACAGGTTCATTAAGCACCCAATTTTTTTATTCTCAATTCTAAAACACACTTTTTATAAGTTTTTCACAATGTTTATATTATTTCGATGAAATTTTTGACATCCTGTTTCATTAGACTTTTTAATTAACCCCCTTTATACCACCCTTTATCTACTCTGTTTCATCACCTACGGTTTCACTCTTAATAATGAAACAGATTGTTTCCCTCTTGCTGATGAAACAGAATGTTTCACTTACAAAGGAAAACCCACGCTTTCTAATTATGAAAACCGTTCATCAGAAGCTGAATATTGATTTGTTTCATTAGACTTTTTAATTAACCCCCTTTATACCACCTTTTATCTATTATGTTTCATCACCTACGGTTTCACTCTTGATAATGAAACAGATTGTTTCACTCCTGCTGATGAAACAGAATGTTTCACTTACAAAGGAAAACCCACGCTTTCTTATGGTGAAAAGCGTTCATCAGAAGCTGAATATTGATCTATTTCATTAGAATTTTTAATTAACCCCCTTCATACCACCTTTTATCGATTCTGTTTCATCACCTACGGTTTCACTCTTGATAATGACACAGATTGTTTGACTCTTGTTGATGAAACAGAATGTTTCACTTACAAAGGAAAACCAACGCTTTTTAATTGTGAAAAACGTTCATCAGAAGCTGAATATTGATCTGTTTTACCCTACGAGTTAGTAAACACAAGCATAGCAACCTTATATATGTTACATAAACAACGTTCAACACAGATTAAAGTAATATACTTACCGTTAGGTACGTTATTGGGCCGGCATAGAAGCAGACGGAACTATCTCTTGTCTAGTTGTCTTTACTTTGTTTCAGCACGTCGAAGATGAAATGGCACCAATCGATTTCACGTAGCATCTCCTCAGACGTAAACCTTGATATGATATGAGTGTGGCACTTCCCCTGACCATTGCATTCTCCAAGAACGTTAGCTACAAGGATGACAAAGTTCACCTTAAACCAATAGCCGGCATCTCCCGACTCGACAATCAACGTCTTTATGTCATTTGGTCTACACTTCGGCTTACCAAACTGCCTATTAAACATTGCAGTGATATTGACATCCCGGGGGGCAGGCTCCTCGTTCAGTAAACCTATACCCCCTAACGGCACTCCCAACATGTCATGTATTGACTGCAAGGTGATCTGCAATACTCCGTCTCGTAGCCTCAGTGTCATGTTATCGGTGTCGAGACGGTCGACTACATAATACCCCAATCTAGATGGTATTCCATCCGTTTTCATTTCAAGTAGACAGCCCAATCCATAGAAACAGAGTGTTTAAGAAAGAACATAAAATGCATGTAAGATACAAGGATGTAAGAGATGTTAATGTAATGGATTGATTGTGTTGGGAGTATTCTATGGAGGGGTTACAAAACTAAGGGAATTGGTTTTACTAAAATGACCCTCAACACCCCTGTTCATTACTTTATTTCTCAAAATCCTCATCTTGTAATTAATGATTTAGATGTATTTCATCTCAAAGGTTGTTTATTGGTTATTAAAGTTAGCACCAAATTTTTGGCTAACAAAATAACCCAACCCTATATATATATATATATAAAGAGAGAGAGAGAGAGGGGGATTATGTGAAAACCATCAATAATATGCAAACTTTACAAACCTCAACCAACCAATCATATTTTTTCTTGAATTTTTATTTTAAATTAATGGCAAAGGGCAGTGTTGTCTTTTTTAGTTCATCTCAATAATTAAGGAAACAAGTAACGAATTTCACTAATTATTTAATTGTGTCATTAATTAATTGAATTCCCTATTTTTATGGAAAGTTAAATCTAAATCAATCTTTATCTACTTGTGGCTTACGGTTTATCACCATCTTCTTCTCAATTGGGTTTAGGATTTTAGAGATAATATCCAGAATAATAACAATTGGGACACCATCTTCTTCTCAATTGGGTTTATTTGCTTTTTGCTCCATATCTTCTTCTTCGTTTTTTTTTCAGTTTCTGCGTGATTTCTACATATTCGGACATGGATTCTAATGAAATAGAAAACGTCTCGCACGCTGAAATTTATGTAAACGATGTTTATAATAACAATGACGAATTCTTGTCGGAAATTCGTTAAACCTTTACACATAGAATTCCCCACCGAAAAAAATTCCAAAGAATCTCATTACAATGATTCGCTCCATGGCGATGATGTTGATTTGCAGAAAAAACCCGTCATCGACAGGTATGTCTAATATTCATATTATTGTTATGGACGTTGTCAAACTCCGGTGAAACTTCGATGTTATGCGTATATTTCACGTTATGTATTTGTCTTGTTTTACATAAATATGACATTTGTAGGAGTTTTTTGATTTTTTTATTCTCAATGCTAAAACACACTTTTTATAATTTTTACACAATGTTTATATTATTTCGATGAAATTTTTGAATTTTTTCGGAACTCATATTACGTGATATAATTTGTATGTAATGTGTGTTTATCTTACAATGTTTTTTTGGAAGGAATAGCTCCATGCAATATATTAAAAACAAAATAAAGAGTTACGGCACCCGCCAATTACAAAACCAAGCACACCTTGGAAATATTTCATCATATGGTTTCATTAGTCCATTCCAATCATATATATATTACATCATGTTATATATTTCATCACATACTTACGTCCATACATATTTCATCAAACTAACTTCATAGTCTTTTCATCATTGAACTATTTGTTGTATCAAAAAAAAATCATCACCTGTTATGGGTTCCCTACATGCAGATAAATACAAAAAACAAGAAACCACTTTTCACCTTATAAACATTCGACCCATTTGCATAAACATCTTGCAAAAATCACTTCTAGATGTAAACATATAAAATTATAAGGTAACAGGTTCATTAAGCACCCAATTGTTTTATTCTCAATTCTAAAACACACTTTTTATAAGTTTTTACAATGTTTATATTATTTCGATGAAATTTTTGACATCCTGTTTCATTAGACTTTTTAATTAACACCCTTTATACCACCCTTTATCTACTCTGTTTCATCACCTACGGTTTCACTCTTGATAATGAACAGATTGTTTCCCTCTTGCTGATGAAACAGAATGTTTCACTTACAAAGGAAACCCCACGCTTTCTAATTATGAAAACCGTTCATCAGAAGCTGAATATTGATCTGTTTCAATAGACTTTTTAATTAACCCCCTTTATACCACCTTTTATCTATTCTGTTACATCACCTACGGTTTCACTCTTGATAATGAAACAGATTGTTTCACTCCTGCTGATGAAACAGAATGTTTCACTTACAAAGGAAAACCCACGCTTTCTTATGGTGAAAAGCGTTCAACAGAAGCTGAATATTGATCTGTTTCATTAGACTTTTTAATTAACCCCCTTCATACCACCTTTTATTTATTCTGTTTCATCACCTACGGTTTCACTCTTGATAATGACACAGAATGTTTGACTCTTGTTGATGAAACAGAATGTTTCACTTACAAAGGAAACCCCACGCTCTTTAATTGTGAAAAACGTTCATCAGAAGCTGAATATTGATCTGTTTTACCCCACGAGATAGTAAACAAAAGCATAGCAACCTTATGTATGTTACATAAACAACGTTCAACACAGATTAAAGTAATATACTTACCGTTAGGTACGTTATTGAGCCGGCATAGAAGCAGACATAACTATCTCTTGTCTAGTTGTCTTTACTTTGTTTCAGCACGTCGAAGATGAACTGGCACCAATCGATTTCACGTAGCATCTCCTCAGGCGTAAACCTTGATATGATATGAGCGTGGCACTTCCCCTGACCACTGCATTCTCCAAGAACGTTAGCTACAAGGATGAAAAAGTTCACCTTAAACCCATAGCCGGCATCTCCCGACTCGACAATCAACGTCTTTATGTTATTTGGTCTACACTTTGGCTTACCAAACTGCCTATTAAACATTGTAGTGATATTGACATCCCGGGGGGCAGGCTCCTCGTTCAGTAAATCTATACCCCCTAACGGCACTCCCAACATGTCATGTATTGACTGCAAGGTGATCTGCAATACTCCGTCTTGTAGCCTCAGTGTCATGTTATCGGTGTCGAGACGGTCGACTACATAATACCCCAATCTAGATGGTATTCCATCCGTTTTCATTTCAAGTAGACAACCCAATCCAACTGCTTCAACGGCCTTTCTCTGACGTGTGAGTGCCTGAATTGTTTCACGTAGAACTCTCGGCGATGTTCTTGTCCATAATACTCCATCATGCACCGGTCTTTCCTCGTTTCTTTCATCTCTCTTTGCAACACCGTCTTTAAGTATACCATCCCCTTATTCACATGTTCGAGGTACATTTCGGCTTCTTTTTTGATGCATTGGTTTCTCCTTGTTAAAACGTGCATCCATTTTCTTCTCTTCCTTTATTTCATCAGCCTTCCGTGTTGGGTGTAGCCTACTCCTCATTTCTGCTAAATATTTATAAGTCACATCAATACTACACGAACTAATTGAAAACCATAAAATTTAAATAGAAAAAGTGTCCCCTTTTTACCATCTGTCACTGTCGGTACAACAAAAGGTTCATCAGACTTGTTGTTTTTCCGCTTCTTAAACCACTTCTTGTTGGATGCATTCTACTTTTAACATCTATTACAATTATACAATTCCATGTGTGTTATTAATGTGAAACGATTATTTTAAATTATATATTGAAAGGTACAATAAATGGTTTTTTGTATTACCGTTACCTAATCTGTGTTCTTCACGTTTTTCATCAACTTTTGTGTCCTTGCGTGTTAAGCCCTTTCGCGCTGCCTCGATCTGAATCTTCATAGCTTCATAGCTTCATCAACGAATAATCATAAAATGCATAAACGTTATTATCATTTTTAGTTTGCTTCCCATGTAATTATAAATAATATAAACACGATTTCACTACGATACCGTCGTTCAAACTCATTTTTCTCACTTCCTTTGCGACCTTATTTGTTATTTCTATTGCTTGCAGTTCGTCCGATTTGGAAATCGTCGATGAACTCGAAACATGAAATGGTGGATGACCCACAAAATCCGTATCTGTTAAAAAGAATGCACGTTCGTTAGCCAACGTTCCGACCAAGTTAATTTTATTATTCGTACACTAAATTTCTAAATAATACTGTCATTCGTTTGACCCTTTTCATCTTTGGATGTTCCGCTACCAATAAACGGTTTCGAATCAATATCCTTAGATGTCTCACCTGCATTTGTTTCCCCGTAAAAGATAACTAGAAAAGTACACCAGATTCATGTCACTTACGGTCCTCCACCACAAGTCTATACACTATACACACATATGGATCAAACATAACAAAATAGGGTCATAAAATAGATCATTGATGAGCCTTACATTATTAGAAGTTTCATGGTTAGGTTGATCACAAAAAAATGAAACTTACACAAGAATTGTCAAAGTAGTTAAAACCTGTAGTTGTAAAACTATTGTCAAATCTGGGTTTTTGTGGTTAGACAAAAATTGAGTTTTACTAGCACTTTTTTGGTTATTACTATCAAAAATATTACGAACCAGCTGAATACTTTACTCATGATAAGCATAAAATATGAAAACTCTGTCATAGAATCAGTTTCATTACGGTGATGAAACTATAACCACTGATTAGTTTCATTATAACGGTTCTTTCAATATAACAACTTATTAGTTTATTTTTATCAGTTTAACTACAGTGCTTTCACTATAACCACTTACCGGTGTGAGATCATTATATTCATAAACGCATATCAGTTTCATAATGGGGTTTCACCATAAATCCAGTTTCGGTTTCACTAAAGTGTTTCTCACTATAACCACTAAAGTGTTTCTCACTATAACCACTTACCGGTGAGAGATTTCATCACGGTGATTTCACCATAACCACTTATCAGTGTGATTTCATTAACCACATGGTTTCACTACAACCACATGGTTTCACTACAACCACATGGTTTCACTACAACCACATTGTTTCACTACATTGTAACACCTGTAATTTTCGGATAAGTACAATTTCGAATCTGTGTGAAACCGATCTTTTAAGAAAAATATGAAAAATAGGATTTTGGTTTAAATCTTAGATTTTATGGTCTTGTTGGATGGGGAATTTGAATACGAGTCCAACGGTTCTTTCCGGAGCGAAAACGGAGCTATAACGAAGAAGTTACGGCCGAAACAATATCCGACCCAACAGGAGGCCGCGCGGCCTTGTGCGCGACCTTGGGCCGCGGCCCAAGCCGCGTAAGCCTCTGGAGTCCAGCCTTGGGGAGGCGCGCGACATTCCACGCGACTTCAAGTCGCGGGACAAACCGCGGGAGTGGTCTGGAGTAGTGATGGCCAAATCGACCCGACCCGACAGGCCAACCCTACCAAGAACCGGTTCCAGCCCGACCCGGTCAAGAACCGGTTTCCAGCCCGAAAGCCGGGACCGGTTTGGGTTTTTAGGGATTTCTTCGGCCCGACCCGGCCCGAACCGAAACCGGTTCGGGGCCTGGTTCTTGGCCCGACCCGGCCCGATTTGTTTTCAAAAAAAAGAGCCGTTACGTGACCGTTTTATAGCCGTTGGGATGTGTTTGTGACCGTTTTTTGCCTCAAAATACACCCTCCATTCCTCCAACCCCATATAAATACTAGGGGTGTTATGGAGGCCATCACCACCTTACATTGCTTACAAAACGCAAAAAACGCATACAATTCTCATTTCTCGGCTCTCGCTATATTCGTTTCTCGCAAAAAACGCATACAATTCTCATTTCTCGTCTCTCGCTATATTCGTTTCTCCAATTTTTTACTTTTTAAAGTTTGGTAATTAATTATTATACAAAGAAATTAGTAAAAAAAAAATTTGAAGGCCCAATTAAGAACCGGTTTTGGGCCCGACCCGGTTTTATACAAACCGGTTTTCTATGCAATTAAACGGGTCAGGGATTTTTGGGTTAAACCCGGCCCGAACCGACCCGGTTTTCGGCAGAACCGGTTTTTTGAATTCACTGTTTGAGCCCGGTTTGTCCCCCGACCCGACCCGAAACCGGAATTTGGCCACTACTAGTCTGGAGCCTTAAGTCGCGAATCTCAAACCCTCAAACTTCAAACCTTTATAACTTTCTCACCACAACTCCGATTTGAGTGATTCAAGTTGCCATGGTTTCGTTTTTGAGAGATCTTCAAGGATCTAGAAAAGGTTTTTAAGTGTATTGGATGATCCGGGAGTATTTGGTGGTGGTTGAGGTAAGCTTCTCATTTTTCTCCATTTAAGGAGTTAGGGTTATGGTATTTTGGTGATTTTGGATGTTTTATGTTGGGGGAAACGTATGTAAGTGTTTAAGGATGATTATTTATGGTTATAAACTTATGGATCTAGGTTTTTTGGAAGATTTGAGTTTGAAGGTTCGGATTTCTTCAAAGGAGCATAGTTTGGGAAAATCTAGATTTAGCCTAATCTAGCGAGGTGAGTTCAAGTTGATTTGTGAAAACGTTGTACATACCAAAATGTGTGTTTTAAAGTATTTATGTGCTTTATGTGAAATAATATATCTTGTTGAGTTATTTGGTGGGTTTTGATTAAATCAAAGTGTTGAACTTTACATATCTTGTAAAACACCCACATTTGGGGGATTTTGAGTGATTGAGGAATAAATCATGAGTAAAAGAGGTTTTGTTAAATTATTGCATAAGTGAAGAGGATTTGGTCAAAATACACTTTTAGTGTTTTTGTGATTGTGCGATAAATATGATGTGTTACATTTGTAAAGTGTGAACGTGTGGGTTGGGGATTTTGGTCAATCCGACCATATGAATGTTTTGAGAGTTATAAACCCTTCAGTTTGGGGCTGATGGCCAATTGAGGAATTAAAAGAGTAAAGAGTTTGAGTAACGATGTATTTTGGTTTACCAAACCGTGTGAGTGACATGCATTTAACTAAACGAATATTTTGGCTTTTAAAGGCTTGATTATTACTCAAATGAGTCTTTTGAGTATTTGCCGGTTTTGGTGACTCGAGGTGGAGTCTTGGGTGTGTTATAGGCTTAATTGCATTTTATTTGAATACGTGCCGGTTTAAGTGTTGGTCTTGTGTGTGAAGACCGTTTGATGATTTTGTATTCTTAGTACCTTTGGGACTAATGAACCTTGGTGAGTTATATGCATTGTTGAGTTATGTAAGAGTTACATATACGTGTACATGTAGATGCATATATGATTTGACTTCATTGGGAAGGTGGCAATGAAGGGGTTGTGAGATTATCATGCCTCGGAGCGTGTGTTGCATGATGTGAGTTAGATGCATTTAAGTTGCATGAATTGATGTTGATAGATGATCATTAGATCTTTTGAGCAGAGGGCTCGGTTTTGGACTCTATTGAGTCTCGAGGGCATTCGCCCGGTTTTAATAAGCTCGACGTGGGCTTGGGGTTTGAATTGCATGAATTACATTATATTTGATGTTTACATGATTTGAATACATTGGTTATTCTTTTGGGGTCGTGTATATATATTTAAGTCGAGTAAGCTTGATTTGGATGGTGGGTTTCCAAGGTAAAGATCCAGCAGGATTGAACTTGGTGGTTCGGACTAAAGACCTAGTATGGTTGATGTCTTAGATGGGCTAAAGACCTAGTATGGTTGATGCCGAAGATGGACTAAAGACCTAGTATGGTTGATGTCTAAGAGGGGCTAAAGACCTAGTATGGTTGATGCCGAAGATGGACTAAAGACCTAGTATGGTTGATGTCTAAGAGGGGCTAAAGACCTAGTATGGTTGATGCCTAAGATGGACTAAAGACCTAGTATGGTTGATGTCTAAGATGGGCTAAAGATCTAGTATGATTGATGTCGAGGATTGACTAAAGACCTAGTTTGGTTGATGTCATCTATTTTCCACATCCAAGAAGCTTACTTGCATTTATTTAATCGTGGTTTAATTTATGTGTTTGCCACATTCGATGAGATCGGGTCTCCCCCGTCACCAAAGGGTGTTGATTTCGGGTATTTTATTTATTCGCATTGTTGAGGTTATATTATATGCATATGGATTGTTTTCCATGATTGATGGACGGATTTATGTTACATCCTTATTGGATGTTTTAACAGTCGGAGTTTTATTCGCAGCGACGATCATTTGAGAAATTATTATTAATTAACTCTCGATGTGAGTTTTGGATTTGAGTCCTTTGCAGAGAAACGATTTTCATTGGAAGCTTTTCTCTCAGAAATTGTGTGTGTTTGGAAAATGGGTTGTCGATGTCTTTTATACAAACCCTTTTAGAAAATCATTTATTAAGTTGAAGCTGTTGATTTATCAAATGATTTGCTCATGGTGTAAACTCTTGAACTCACTAGGCGTTAGCCTAACCTTTTTATTTGTCGGCATGTGCAACAGGTTCAGGTTGGGAATAGCTTTAGCTACACTGCGAAGTGATGAGTACTAGTAGAGTGCACGGGAGGTGAGATGATTAGCGAAGTTTCCGCACTTTTGGGATTAGCAACTTTTATTTGGGTTAAGTAACACCCGCCTAGAGTTGTTAGCTGTTTAATTTGTGATGTTTAAAGTTTGAGGTATTTTCAAGGATGATATGTAGAAGTAATTTTATCATCTTTTAGTTTAATTTATTGAAATTAAAGTTAGTTGCTCATTCCAATTTTGAGGGTGTAACAAGTTGGTATCAGAGCATAAGTTTGAGAGAATTAGGTGTTATTTTTTTTACCTAGACTCAAACTAGCGTTGTTTTAAGTAAATGAGAGCGAGATTGCACCATTAAGCACTCTAAGATAAGATATTCAAAGGTTGCTGAGGTCACTAGAAGCGAGAAGTCACATCAAGAGTAGCAAGGGTGATCATGTACGGTACGTTCAGAATTACACCTGGCCAGTGTGATAGTGAATCTTCCGGTTACATGAGAATACTTGGACGACTCTAGCGTGATGACCGTTATAGTGGTAAAGGAGTTCTAAGTGAGTAGTCGTTAGAAGAGGTTGACGACTTTAGCAGTTGCCCTTGAGAGTGGCGGTAAGCATGATTGGTTGTATTAAGTAGACCGTTTTGGTCGGACTTGATAGTTGGATGGGAGCCGTAGGCTTATTGAATTGACTTGATTCGAGGAAAAATGTGGGGTTAGTCGATGTGACTTCCCACTTTGCATTAAGATGTGTGAGTATCCGGATGACAATAGTGTGATCGGAGAAATTGGAGGAATGTGACCTGGACGTTGAGTGCCGACAAAATACATGCACGAAATTTATTTTGCTTTTAAAATAAATGGCATCGATTATTTCTTGTGTTTCGAATCGTCGGATGGACGGTACTCCTAAATCTTGGAAAAAGTTTGACATATGCAAGATTTTTAAACCATGATTTTGGAACATGCATGAAATTGTTTTACGACAAGCAGTTGTGAACCTGGTCGGGATTTATTTTATTTCTTGTAGTAGTCCAATACTACTGTTGGATATTGTGATATCCATGTTTTAATGTCGTTTATGGTTTTGGATAAGTAACCGCGACTTGCGACCTTAATTTTGGATCTCCTCCACATGTGTTAAGGTTTGGACGGAGAGTTACATTCCCTTGTTTCAGTGTTGATCTTTAATGGGAATTTTGATTTTTGCGAGTCTTGACGAAAGGGTGTCGTTTTATTTTGTGTTGCAACAAAAGGGAATTTTATGATTTGGATGATTTGATCATAGAATTGTTTTATGCGAGTTGTTTATTAAAAACAAAAACTTTGATGCCATTTAATTGGTTTGATGCGGTTGAGTTCCATTGAGTTTTATGGAAGTTTTGTGAGATATGACCGAGTTTCTTTTACGGCGTTGTGCGGTGCATGGGTGACACTTTGTTGAGTGCACACTTGGATGATGGCGTGCGTTATTATATGGGTTGAGTGAGAATCGAGTCTCATGCGAATTTGGTTGAAAATAGGCTTCATGACGTTTTGCATCAAAAAGAGTGGTTTTGGAGTTTTGGTGCCGCATAACTTCTCCTTTGAGGATTGTGGTAGTATATTTGTTGCAACTTGCTAGGTGTGCAAATTGACTTATACGTGGCATGAGTAATGCATACAAGAGCATCATGATAGTGCATCTTTAATGTTCTGTTTTATGCACTCTTATTTGTTGACATTGTTGATGTTCTTTCTCGCACATGCACTATATTGATTGATTGACAAGAGTAGCTTTGTAGCCATTACTTTGGGACGTTAGTGTGCGTCGCTTGTGCGATTTTAGGTTTGAAGTTGACTTGAATTATTTTATGTGTCAGTCAAATTATGGGCACGTATTGTTTTATGAGGTTTTGAGGAAAAACACATTGAGGTGTGTGAGCCTGGTCAAAAGATTTTATTTACTTGTCGTTATACGACTGAATGAGGAGTTTTGAAATTTCAGTTAATAAATTTCTACTTTGGAAATTAGTAGTGACTATCCGGTATGTGCTATACCATTTCAGAATGACTACTAAGAAGGTGCTGCAGATTGGCATGCAAAATTTTGATTTGGGATTTCGTTTAGATGTTTAAACCGATATTTCCAAATGATGAAAATATCCTGATATTTGATTTAAAAACTGGGAGATGGCCCAGACCATGACGTGTTTTAACCATGACGTGTTTTAACCAAGACGTGTAGATGATTTACTTCGTTTCTCTGTGAACAAAACTGACACATGCGAGGTTATTAACGAATCGCAGTTCATGTCGTTTTATGGTTAAAAGAAAATTTTAGAAATTGATGTCGTGTAAATTCTTCTTTTGAAATTCGTATAAACAGGATGTTGGCCATTATTTTAGTGTCGGAGTTTACTTTGCGCGTGTGGCTTAAGTAAATCCGTTATGGGACCCTGGCGGTTCATTTTAAAAGTTGTCGAGTACGTTCTACGTTTCGGTAGCAGACTGATTTGTGATGAAAAGGTTTTCAAAAATGATTTTTTTCATACGTGGGACGAGTGTGTCCATGTTTGTGCATCCACTAGCTGAGTAGTGGTAAGTTTTTGTACGTATGTGATGTTAGTATAAAAACTTTCATGTTGAAAAATCTAGTGAAAACTTGATTGGCATATTTATTGAGTCTGTCACTTGAAAACCTTGAACTCTTAGGCTTGGTGAGGTTGAGCGACCCCGGTTGGGGGTGAGGGCGTGTAGAACCTTTCGATGAAAGATTGGGTTTCTAACGCGGGTGATGTCGTTTGCGGAGTTGAATCATTTCCTATGGGCAACAAAAAGGTGAGACTTGCGATGTCCCTTGTTAGTGATGTGGTAACCGTTCACTTCGGCAACCTTGTCTTGGGTTGTCGGTATTGCGTGAAGGTCGTTAGGACCTTGTGGACACCATATTGATAACCTTGGTTTTGTAAGAATGCTCGATGAGTGAAATTCGAGTGTTGAGTCTGTTGTGATTCAAAGTTTGGTGGTATAACTAGGGATCAACTTTTGGGCTTGAAGTCAAACACCGTCAGTGTAATCGGAGGATTGTAGTCCGATTTTAATGGAATGATGGCAATGGTTGTAGTAATCTTAAGATGTTCAATTGTGATGAGCGGATTTAGTGAAACGACCTTCCTTGTGTGGTAAGAAAATCTGTCGATTGGATATTTGATAATTGGAGGTATCTTTGGAGTTGTGTAATTGAGGGGTCAGTGATGACCGTCGGTGTTGGCATTAATGGAATCCGTTAGGAGTGAACGCTAGTCCAAGTGGCGGAAATATTTGGGATTCAGAGGTTTAAATTGATATTGGTGGTGATTGAACTTTGGGCTAGTTTAGAGATAAAATTTAAGAACATGTGGATGTGGAGTGATTGGGGAGCTCGAATATGTCGTTGGGATAGTATGGATCACTTAAGGTTGGGAGACAACTTAAGTCTGGTGGTCGGAAGCCACTCTAGTAGATTAGGCTTTCAATTGGATGTATGTGTATTATGCCTAAGCATGGACTCGTTGTGAGTAACACCAATAATTTGTTATGTGCAATTTTGTGGGGATTAAGATTCGAATCTGGTTGAAGCAGAAGAAACTTGGAATATGTTGGGCGCGGTAGCCATGGATCGTGTGAGAACTAGATTTCGAGGACGAAATCATTCTAAGGTTGGGAGGATTGTAACACCCGTAATTTTCGGATAAGTACAATTTCGAATCAGTGTGAAACCGATCTTTTAAGAAAAATATGAAAAATAGGATTTTGGTTTAAATCTTATATTTTATGGTCTTGTTGGATGGGGAATTCGAATACGAGTCCAACGGTTCTTTCCGGAGTGAAAACGGAGCTATAACGAAGAAGTTACGGCCGAAACAGTATCCGACCCAACAGGAGGCCGCGCGGCCTTGTGCGCGACCTTGGGCCGTGGCCCAAGCCGCGTAATCCTCTGGATTCCAGCCTTGGGGAGGCGCGTGACATTCCACGCGACTTCAAGTCGCAGGACAAACCGCGGGAGTGGTCTGGAGCTTTAAGTCGCGAATCTTAAACCCTCAAACTTCAAACCTTCATAACTTTCTCACCACAACTCCGATTTGAGTGATTCAAGTTGCCATGGTTTCATTTTTAAGAGCTCTTCAAGGATCTAGAAAGAGTTTTGAAATATATTGGATGATTCGGGAGTATTTGGTGGTGGTTGAGGTAAGCTTCTCATTTTTCTCCAATTAAGGAGTTAGGGTTTTGGTATTTTGGTGATTTTGGATGTTTTATGTTGGGGGAAATGTATGTAAGTGTTTGAGGATGATTATTTATGGTTATAAACTTATGGATCTAGGTTTTCTGGAATATTTGAGCTTGAAGGTTCGGATTTCTTCAAAGGAGCATACGTTGGGAAAATCTAGATTTAGCCTAATCTAGCGAGGTGAGTTCAAGTTGATTTGTGAAAACGTTGTACATGCCAAAATGTGTGTTTTAAAGTATTTATGTGCTTTATGTGAAATTATATCTTGTTGAGTTATTTGGTGGGTTTTGATTAAATCAAAGTGTTGAACTTTACATATCTTGTAAAACACCCACATTTGGGGAATTTGAGTGATTGAGGAATAAATCACGAGTAAAAGAGGTTTTGTTAAATTATTGCATAAGTGAAGAGGATTTGGTCAAAATACACTTTTAGTGTTTTTGTGATTGTGCGGTAACTATGATGTGTTACATTTGTAAAGTGTGAACGTGTGGGTTGGGGATTTTGGTCAATCCGACCATATGAATGTTTTGAGAGTTATAAACCCTTCAGTTTGGGGTTGATGGCCAATTGAGGAATTAAAAGAGTAAATATTTTGAGTAATGATGTATTTTGGTTTACGAAACCGTGTGAGTGACATGCATTTAACTAAACGATTATTTTGGCCTTTAAAGGCTTGATTATTACTCAAATGAGTCTTTTGAGTATTTGCCGTTTTTGGTGACTCAAGGTGGAGTCTTGGGTGTGTTATAAGTGTAATACCCCGTGTAAGTTCGTTAATTAAATGTTAGTTCCGTTAAATCTATTTAACTATATAATTGATGTTTAGGGTAAGTTTGGGTTAAATTATAAGTTTAGGGGTGTTTTAGTCATTAATGGATAGTTTAGGGGTTAAAGTGGTAAGTTGGATAGATATTACCTCTTATGGTAATTAGATAATTCCTAAATCAGAATTATCCAGAAAGTTAGTGTGTGCAAGTGTGTGTGTTTTGGGAGAAAAGAAGAAAGGAAGAAAAGCTAGGTTAAGGCATAAATTGGTGCTCTTGGAACTGAATTCAGGTATGTTTTCTTTACAGTTTATGTGTGTATTTGCTATTAGGTAGTTTCTGTCGGATTGGAATAGTCAGTTTCATATCTGTTATGGATTCAGTCGATTTTCTGGGTAAAAAGCACCAACCCGACAGAGGTTTCCGGACACCATGAATGTGTCCGGATGGTTTTATTGGAAGTGTCCGGGTAGTTTGTGGGTGGTGTCCGGTTAATGTTCTAAAGGTGTCCGGACGAGTTCTTCATCCGGGTAAGTTCTATTTTCCTATGTTTTCCGGATAGAATTAGATACCGGATGGTATCCGGATTACTTTGGTGTCCGGATGACGTCCGGATTGTTTAGGTTGTCCGGAAAAGTCATGTTGTCCAGAAAAGTAGTGTTGTCCGGATAACTTATGGTATCCGGATACTTTGGCTGTTTGGTCAAATTGGTGAGTTTAGATGCTTTTAAGTGTCAAGTAGCCTGTGTCTTGTTAATTCATGGATAAGGAATGAATGAGGACCGAAGGTACTGTGGACTGGACATAATTTCGGGTTTGGGGAAGACAATTGAGGATAAGAATTAGATAGAGTTATCTAAAGTTTTTAGTCCTAGCAAGCCCTATATGTTCAAACTGGTAAAGCAATATCTGTATATACTTGTTTCAGATACTGTGAATCGAAGGTGAAAGCAGAATTCTTTGTGGAGAACTGAAAAGAGTGTTGTTAAGCAAACAAGTGAGTTTTTACTTAAAATGTTTTCTAACTGGAATACATATATGTGAATGAGTGTAATAATGTGCATATGGTGTTTTTATGAGTATTACACTGCATGGGTGCTAGTTGGCCGGGCTTAGGACCGGTGAAAGGTGGCTGTACAGAGGGACAATGGTGTTGGCTGTATTAGTACAGCGGTGTAAATTGATTAGTTGGCTCGCAACCAATTAATATGGCCAAGAGAACGAGATGGAAAGATATATGATGCATGAGTCTTAAATTGGTATTCTTATGTGAATGATGTGAATGATGTTGTGCAAATGGTTTTCAACTAACGGGGATTTTCTCACTAGACCTCAAGGTCTAACCCTCATTTTGTTTTCAAAAATATGTATTCCAGGTCGCGGATCGAGTAAGAGCAATTAAGAAGGTTAATTGCGAATAGCTTTTGGAGGACTATGTAGTTGAAGAATATGTTGTGTTTAGTAGATAGCATGTTGTTAGTAATGATGTAATCTACTATGTAAACGTTTGTAATGATGTACTAAATGTTTGTAAAAGACTAGTGGACTGTAATTGTTATCCAATGTAACTCTTGTTTTAACGACGTTAAGCTATGTATGCTATTTGAACTATGTTTGGGAATTATGGGTCGTTACAGATGGTATCAGAGCCCTAGTTTAAGGGATTTAGGTATTAGTATCTGTACCTAGACTTAAACTGCATGCGAAGTAGGATGTCCCTATTATTGTAGAACCTTGGGATGTTAATTATAAAAAGGTAGAAGGAACATAATGTAAGGTAATTTCAGATTACACCTGGCCAGTGTAATTGTGATTTTACAGGTACATGTTTGGACTGGAATACCTTGTTATATGGGGTATGTGCTTACGTGTATATTAACCTTGTCTGAATCAACAGAATGGCAAGTGGTATGAGACAAACGAATCGGGAAGGGGAAGGAAATCCGAATAGATCCAATCCAACAGCCGGAGGAAGGGGAAAAGGGGGAGAAAGAGGCAGAGGCAGAATTGGGGGCAGAGTTCAGGGGCGCGGTACGGAGTTTGTTACAAGAGACGACTTGGCTGCTGAGATGGGAAGATTACAAGCCAATATTCAAGCCATGTTTAACCAGACGCATAATACTGAAACGGAAAGACCAGATCCTAACTTGGAAGATGAGATGCCTATCACACCTACTGTCGTATCAGTACCAAGAAGGTGTGACTATAAGATGTTTTTAAGCTGTAAAACACCAACTTATGGAGGGGATAGAGATCCAGTGAAGGTGATGTGGTGGCTGAAGGAAATCGAAGTTGTATTTAAAACCAGCAAATGTGCGGAAGAGGATAAGGTGTTATACGGAACTGCGATGTTGAAGGCGGATGCTATATATTGGTGGGAGGCCCTTATTGACTCTAAGGGATCTGATGTATACTCAACCTTTACTTGGGGCGAATTTTCAAGGGCATTTAAAGAACAGTTTTGTCCGCAAGCAGCAGTTAGACAATTGGAGGAGGAATTCCTGAGCCTACAACAAGGGAATTTATCAGTCAGAGACTATACTGCCCGTTTCCTAGAGAAGTCGCGTTTTGGAGAGTATTATGTTGCCACAGAGAAAATGAAGATGGAAAGGTTCATATTCGGATTGAATTCGGAAATTCGAAAGTTAGCGACTGCAACGAGACCTGATACCTTCTCAGCAGCAGTAAATGTCGCGGAAAATGTGGAGCGAGATAATAAGAGGGATGCCAGTGATAAGAGTATGGGGAAGAGAAAATGGGAAGGACCTCAGTATGATCCGAAAAAGTCCAGATTTCAAAGATTCGATAATTGCCCGCCTTTCCGACCAGCGGAGAGACCGTGTCCGAAGTGCCACCGTTTTCATCAAGGAAGTTGTCAAGTGGATCCTAGAAACTGTTATAAGTGTGGAAAGATCGGTCATATTGCTAAAGACTGCCGAGTAGTTAGATTTTGTTACTCATGCAATTCTCATGATCATCTTCAGTCCGATTGTCCACTAGGGAGAATACAAACGGGTGGTACCAAGAGCAAGGGGTCGTACTTTCCAGATGACAGAGCAAGAAGCAGATGAGACTCCCGATGTGGTTACAGGTACATTCTTAATAAATTCCACACGTGCTAAAGTGTTATTTGATTCAGGTGCAAACCGATCGTTTGTGTCGCCTTCTTTTGCTGCCTATATGCATTTAAAGCCTAAAGTGTTAGATCATGCCTTACTGGTAGATACTGCAAATGATAACCAAGTGTCGGTTAAAGAAGTATTTGATAGCTGTTAAATAAATATAGAAGGGTGTGGAGTACCGATACAACTATTTCCTATAGCTTTGATCGAATTTGATGTGGTAGTGGGGATGGATTGGTTAGCTGAAAATCAGGCTAACATAGTATGTGATAAGAAAATGCTTAATGTTGTATTACCTGAAAAATGACCGGTAGTGTTTTATGGCGATCGTAGAAATCATCAGTCTTGCCTTATATCTATGATAAAAGCCCGTAAGTGTGTGAATAAGGGTTGTCAGAGTTACTTAGCTTATGTGATAGACATTAAACCAGAAAAGAATAAGTTGGAAGATATTCCGATTGTTAGTGAATTTCCTGAAGTGTTCCTTGAAGACTTGAATAGCCTTCCGCCCGTTAGACAGGTAGAGTTTGGTATAGATCTAATTCCTGGAGCCACTCCTGTAGCCCGTGCTCCGTATCGTCTGGCACCTCCGGAGATGAAAGAAATGATGGCACAACTACAAGATCTATCCGATAAAGGTTTCATTAGACCAGTTCTTCGCCGTGGGAGCACCGGTTCTGTTTGGGAAAAAGAAGGATGGTTCGATGAGAATGTGTATTGATTACCGAGAGCTGAATAAGCGCACGATCAAGAACAAGTATCCGCTTCCTAGAATTGATGACCTCTTTGATCAACTAGTTGGAGCTTGCTATTTCTCCAAGATTGATCTAAGATCCGGCTATCACCAGTTGAAGGTTAAAGAAGAAGATGTTCTGAAAACTGCTTTTCGTACAAGGTATAGTCATTATGAATTCTTAGTGATGTCGTTTGGACTGACGAACGCTCCAGCTGCTTTTATGGATTTAATGAATCGGGTATGTAAGTCATATCTCTATAAATTTGTTATTGTGTTTATCGATGATATACTTATCTATTCCCAATCCAAAGAAGAACACGCGCAACATCTTCGTCTGATTCTGGAGCTATTGAAGAAGGAAAAATTGTATGCTAAATTTTCGAAATGTGAATTCTGGCTACGGGAAGTTCAGTTTCTGGGGCATATAGTTTCCGAAAAAGGTATACAAGTTGATCCGATGAAAGTGGAAGCAGCTGAAAAGTGGGAACCGCCGAAGACAGCAACGGAAGTACGAAGTTTTCTGGGTTTAGCCGGCTACTATCGAAAGTTTATAAAAGACTTCTCTCGTATTTCCACGCCTTTGACTAAGCTGACTCGGAAGAATCTGAAGTTTGAATGGAAAGCAGAACAGGATGGAGCATTCCGGGCACTGAAAGAGAAACTCTGTAGCGCGCCGATACTAGCATTACCTGAAGGTTCCGAGGACTTTGTGGTCTATAGTGATGCTTCTAAGTTGGGATTGGGTTGTGTACTAATGCAGCGTGGAAAGGTTATTGCTTATGCTTCTCGTCAGTTAAAAGACCATGAAAGACAGTATCCTACACAAGACATGGAATTGCCAGCAGTTGTTTTCGCGTTGAAGATTTGGAGACATTACCTTTGTTAGCTTCAATCTTCCTAATCATAGAAATACTTAGAAGTAGTGAAAAATAGGCTAAGTATAGAAAAGCCTCTCACAGAGGCTCTGCCACTTCTTTCAGAAGATCAAGTCCAGAAAGCCACAGAAGCTACAGAGGTAATCACAGAACCTCTGTAGTGCGCAAGAAGAAGATCAACTCGGAAACAAGTGGACTGCTCCACAGAAGGTCAGACCATAGAACCTCTGTAATGCCTTACAGAGCCTCTGTGGTCTGCTATGAAGACTTGGAAGATATTACTGGATACGTTCATCAACTTGCATGGAAAAGTACTGTCAAAACACGTGTCAAGCTCTGAGTGGACTCAATAGGGCATGGTACAAAATAGACGTCTGCGCCATTTAATGCATTTACCAATAGTACATCTGCTCCATTAAATGCGCATGGCTCAAACAACTGCTCACACCATCCAGTCCACTGTTCACACCATCCAGTCCACTGTTCACACCATCCAGTTTACTATTCATGCCGTAAAAGGAACAGTGACCAACTTCATAGTCTTCTAAGAGTAGTATAAAAGGAAGTCTCATGTTGAGATCTTCCTAACGACGAATACACAAGGAATCACTAATACACTCAAGCTTTATTGTCAAATATCTGAGTGTTATATTCACACACACACCAACAGTTCTTAATCTGTTCTTCGTTGTTCTTATTATATATTGAATAACAGTAACTGTTCAAGAAATCCTTTTTATTCCTTACTGTTTTCTTTATATATGTGCGTTCTAATATCTATCAAACATATCTGTTAGTTTAATACGCTTCCGCATCAAACTCTAAACTCCACTAACAGATTGTTAATCTTGATTAAGTGTATCTGGGTTCCAACAATTGGTATCAGAGCCATCCTTGATTTTCAATATCAAGTGATCCACTTATCAAGACTCTTGATAGATATTATTGAGATTTAAAATTGTGTCTGGAAACTGCTTAAACCCAGGAAATCTTCAAGCTCATCGAAGTAACTCTTTAATCATACTTTCTTTCTAAAATCTTCAAATGACAAATACAAATAATTTCTTTACTACTGGTTCTCTCACTAAACCTCCTACTCTCCTTCGAGATGAGTATCCTCAGTGGAAAATAAGAATGGTCCATTTTTTCGAGGGCACTGAAAAAAATCAAGTACAATATCTATACAATCCTCCTCCTATTCCCATGACAGTAGTACCTCGTATACCTGCTACTGCTGAATCTGCCGAAATCCCCGAACATCAAAAACCAAAGCCAAAAGGGGAGTGGTCAACCGAAGATAAAGCAGAAGATGAAGTTGCTCAGAAAACCAAGAGGACATTAATAATGGCAATACCCAACGAACTCTTTCAATCCTTGGATTCATGTGAAACAGCGCATGATCTGTGGAAAGAACTGGAAAGACAGTTGGAAGGAGGTGCTAAAACACAAAAAAAACCGAAGAGCACAGTACATCAATGAATATCATGCATTCAAAGCCTCTGCAACAGAATCTCTGCAAACAACATACGACAGATTCAACTCTCTAATCAACCAGTGCAGAAAATCAGGCATTGACAGAACTTCTGAAGAAAACAATGTCATGTTTTTAAAAAGTCTAAATGAAGAATGGCTCCAGCTGTCTATGTCCCTACAGACAAATCAGGATCTAGACACCTGGACTCTCTCTGATCTTTACGGAACATTAGCCGCACAAGAACCTCAGATAGCACAGGCTAAAACACTAACCATTGCACCATATGCATTGGTTAGTAAAACTAAAGAGGATGCACAAAGACCAAGAAATGATAAAGCCACAGAGGAGAAGAAAAAGGAGAAGAAGAAGATGGTGATAATTGACAGTGAAGAAGAAGAGCAAGCAGAAAAGGAAATAACTCTTGCGTCACTAGCTAAATCTTTAGCTCTATTGACAAAAGAGTTCAGAGGAAACAGAAGAGGTTCCGGAAATGAAAGATATGATAGAGAAAACCAGGATGACAGAAGAGACAACAGAAGAGATGACAGAAGAGGAGAAGAATCAAGTAGCCGACAGAGGTCAAACGATAGAAATTACAGAGGGAATGACCGACAGAGGTCAGATGACTCGGTAAGCCACACGCAGCAAGAATGCTACAAATGCGGCAAACCTGGTCACTATGCAAATGAATGTAGATCAGAGAAAGGCGGAGACCTACAGAAGTCCAATGATCGAACAGGAAACACTCCTCAAGGATGTTTTAACTGCGGCAAACCAGGCCATTTTGCGAATGAATGCAGAAGCAGATCAAATCGCCCACAGAGGGACTCTGCTTTCTACAAAAAGAAAGCCGAATATTATGCTCAAAAATCCTTAATGGCAAAAGGACATTCTGAGGAGAACACAGAAGACTTCCAGTCAGACTCTACTTCTGACGATGAACATACCGCTAATGCCCTCTTCTGTGGCATGGCAGAAGTCGACTCCTGCACTGACTCTGAGGTATCTACTTCAAATTCCAACTCTTGTATTACCTCTGTAGATGATAATACACTTAGAATTAACATTGAATTAATTGAACTGAAAGAGATAAATCAAAGTATTCAGAAAAGACTCACTTTCAATGAGAGAGAAGTACGGCTTCTCACTCAAGAAAAAGCAAAGATTTTTGAGGAAAAAGAGAGAATAGAAAAGAATTGGAACAAAACTCTAGATCCTTTAAAAAAACAAATTTCTGAATTAACCAATACTTTAAAAGATAAAACAAAAGAACTTTCAGTTTCAAGGAGCGAAACTACTGACATAAGAGCTCTTAAAGAATACTTTCAAAGAGAAAGAGAGGTATTATGGCAAGATTTACTCAGAAGAGAAGTTTTGCTTAAAAACTATAAAGATGCACAGAAAGTTTATGAAAAAATAAACTCACAAATAGGGAGACGAGGTATAGGGTATGATGATATCACCCTAGGTGTTGAAGGCAAAAGAAACAAACCTCTGTCCTCGTTATTTGTGATTGGAAAAACAAACAAACCAGATTTTCCAAATCTAATATCTGTAAGCAAACGGGCGAAAATCTCTGTGGATCCTTACTTGAAGAAACATAAGAAGATGATTAACGTGTGGTTTGAAAACACAGACTCATCATCTTCAACCACTGGCAATAGAGGTATCAAACCAAAGAAATATCTGAAAACACAAGATCAGATTGGTATCTTCAAGTTTGGTAAACCAGAGACCCAAACACAGGTTGCTTTTGTCTGTTTGATAAATGTTGAAAAGAAATTATCAGCAGAAGCTCCTGAGTTTAAACCCATTTTTTCAGAAGAAAACTTTAAAAATTTAATTGAAAAAGAAATTTTGGAAATATGGAAATCAAGCGTTTTAGAAAATTTCTGTACATCTTCTATAGATAAAACTCTCACTGAAGAAATCTTATTAGAAACCTCTGCAATCTATGAAAACTATTCTACAGAGGAAGAAAGCTCGTACGATACATGCTCAGAAAATCCAGCCTCTATTGAAAGAATTGACTCAATCTCTGTATACGAGGACGATTCATCCTCTGACAACTCAGAGACTGATTTCAAATCAAGGATAATTCACTGTGACACAGAGGATGTCAAATTCTCCTCTGAAGTTCCTCACAGAACTATTTCTCCAAAAGAGAAACTCACAGAGATTCCAATCTGCCAAGATTTTCTAAAATTGAATCTACATATCAAAACCTCTGCTGAGCTTAAAATGTTACAGAAGACCTCTATTGATCCTATAAGTTCTAGATTTTCAAAACCTAAGGTTAATAAATCTTTTTCTTCTGTGACAGTGATGAAAGAAGTTCACCACAGAAGCAACCCACAGAAGGCAGGTCCTAAACAGAGCTTTTGCAAACAACATTCGAGTATTCATAGATCTTCTAGTAATAGGAAATCTAATGTAAAGAAAGAATGTAATGCCTCTGTGGCTGAGTTCAAAAAGTTCAATGAAAAGTTCAAGCAAATTACATCTCATATTCAATACTGTCATTGCTTTGATCTCATGTCTAAACTTAATAATCATTTATCAAGTCAAGTCTGTTTACTCTCTACGACAATTCAAAAGTCAAATCCCACAAAGAAACAATCTGACTCTTCTGCAGAAAACAAAATGTATTTCAAGAATGCCAAGGCAAACTTGAAAAACTCTAACAATATTGGACCCATATGGATATGGGTACCTAAATCTTTGTGATTGTCCTGCAGAAGAAGTATGTGCCAATCTGGTATCTAGACTCCGGATGCTCAAGGCACATGACTGGTGACAGAAGTGCACTATCCACGTACAAAGAAACACAAGGTGGTGGATCTGTGACTTTTGGAGACAACAAGAAAGGGCACATAAAAGACTATGGAGGATGCATGCTCGACAGAAAGAGTACCTCTAGGAGTTGTCAATTCCTAGGTGGTAAACTAGTCAGTTGGACCTCCAAGAAGCAGAATTGTGTTTCCACATCCACTGCAGAAGCTGAATACGTTGCTGCCGCTAGCTGTTGTTCTCAGGTTCTATGGATGAAGACTCAGCTAAAAGACTACGGCCACATTCTGTTCAAAATACCCATCTTCTGCGATTCCAAAAGTGCTATTACTATCTCTGCCAACCCTGTGCAACACTCAAAAACCAAGCATATCGATATAAGGTATCACTTCTTGAAACATCATGTTGAATACGGTACAATCGAAATGCATTTTGTGCCCACAGAATATCAACTCGCTGACTTATTCACCAAAGCACTAGACGAGAAAAGATTCAACTTCTTGGTAGGTAAGATAGGAATGATTAACATGGTGTGAAAATCCTCAGTAAGTATAGTTTTATATTCTGTAAATAATAAGTAAAATACATTGCTTAATTTATTGCTTTGATCGATTCTACTTCTGTATGTAAATTCTTAAAACCTTAAATAGTTCTTAAAATCACAGAGCTTCTGTAAGTCAACTAAGAACCTCTGACGACCCCTACAGAACCTCTGAAAGACCATGACCTATGTTCTATGCAAAACTTATCATTCTTTGATCCAAGCATAGGTCAAAGGGGAGCAAAAGGAAATTCCTTGATCTACAGAGGTGATTAGGTCAAGGGGGAGCAAAAGGAAAATTCTTGATCTACAGAAGAGATTAGATCAAGGGGGAGCAAAAGGGGCCCTGAGATGATCTACAGAGGTAAATCTCTCAAAGGAAAGCCGAAGAAGAATGTCGATAATTCTCCATCGACAGAAGAAAGACAAAACTACCGAGAACAGAAGAACCAAAAGGTATGTCTCTCGCACAAAAGGTTTTTGGAAAAACAATTTTCTAGGACAAGAATTGTCAAATATGTCCTAAATATACTGTGAATAACATCTCAAAAATCAAAAGCTCAAAAAGTTTCACAAAATTCGAATTAGGAGAAATTTAAGGTCATAGAGCTTCTGCTGAGCTCAACAGAGCTTCTGCAGGAAATATGCTCTGTGATCACAAATTAACCTTCTGTCGATCTTTTGGAATGTTATCTCGAAAACCGAAAAAGCAGACCATGACCTTCTCGAACAAACCGTTTTTTATAAACAGTTTTCTCGGACACAAACTTTCAAATATGTCCGAAAAACATCTCTTAAACCAAATCAAAAATTGGATGATCAAAAATACGAATAAAATTCTTTTTATGAGATTTTTTCTCTCATAGAGCTTCTGCTGGCCCTGACAGAACTTCTGCAAGTTCCAACAGAGCTACAAAACCTCTGTGAAGCAAATTTCTTCACAAAAATCCGATTTTATCCTCTCCAATGCTTTTACAAATGTTTTGGTTAAAGAAGAACCCCACAGAAGTCATGATAACAATGAGATATATGAAAAAGGGATAAACATCAAAGATTTTCAAGATCACAGAGCCTCTGTAAACTACAGAAGCTCTGTCAATCTGATTACTTGGGCATCTCTGTAGTATTAACGGTTACTTTTTCTGCGAGTGAAACTCATATGGCTAAGAACAACTCCACGCGCCTAGCATTAATGGGCCGCGCACGACGTCCTGTCATTTTCTGACATGGCCTGCGTGTCCCATTTTCATTGGGCAAACATGGAACGTTTTTTTTGGTAAGTTGAACCCGCCGCTCAAACTCGAGTGCGGATTCCAAACTTTAATCCATTGCCATATACTTTACCCTTTCGAAGTCTACCGTTTTACCATCCTATAAAAACAAACCTTACCCTCTCATAAAACCTTTTACAAACTCTCATCTTCTTCTCCGGCGATACCCTACAAAACACTTGCAAATGGCTTCATCTTCTCGAGCTACATCCTCTGAACTCTCTCCGGAAAACTCAACAGAAAACTCCCCTGCTCATTCAGAACATTCTGAAAACCCTAGCCTTGCAAGAGATATTGAACAACAAGATTCCGGGGATTCCGCAGACTTTGCTCCGACAACACACTTGCAAAACTTCATAGCTAAGGATCATTTCGAAGCCACTCTTCCTATTAAATCCAACAACTGCTATTTGGTCCCCTCACCCACTACTTTCGGCGAAGCCCATGCCATACTTCTGAACATCATGGAAAACCATATCCTTTTCCCTCTACTATCAAGAACCCCTAACAGAATACCAGTTCGTTATTTGAACCAATTTTGGCAAAGCTGCCGATTTGATAAAGACGATTCTCTTATCAAAGGGTACATTTCAAGACCTGATAAAACTGAGCATCTTGAAATCAAGTTCAACAGAACAATGTTCTCACTTGAATTCAACCTACCAACAAGGGGTCTTCTGGGATTGAAAAGTTATGCAGAGCAACCAACAGACGAAGAGCTCTGTAGATTCGTGGAAATGCTTGGGTACAACACCCAACTACGGAAGAGAAATGACTTCCGCAGAGGCCGATTACCACCTCTGTGGAACACTTTGTTCTCTATTCTTAACAGATGCTTGACAGGAAAGATAGGGAGTATTGACCAGAGCTCACATCAAATCTTGAGCATCATGTACGGGGTTTACTATGATCTTCCACTAGATTATGCGACCATAATGATGCAAGAGATCATAAACACCATCGACAGAAAGAACAACTCAAAAAGGGTCAAAGAGAACGATCCCAACTTTCTACCACCTCTACAATTCCAAAGAATATTGGGAGTACTGTTCGAACCTCTGCTGCTAATCCAAAATTGGCCAATGGAAGGGCCAACTCCCAAACAGTTCCCGATGAACAAAAATACCCCCACTGATCATGCTGATGGCTACTCACACTGCAGACCTCTGTCAAAGAAACTTCTGCGCTACGCATCGAACATATCCCTTAAGAAAGAGTATATACGCGATCATAGAACTCCAAAACCGAGTCCTATGACACCCCCGCGTTTAGGTGTTCCCCTAGGAACAATGATAGCAAAACCTCTTTCCACTCAAGCAGAAAAGGATAAAAAGTTAGCAAAACACATGGCTATTCAGCTCAGCTTCATAGCCAAACGCGCAGAAATAATGGGAAAGAAATCTTCAGCAAAGATCTCTGCTTCTACTCCAAAAGCTAAGAAGAGAAAAACTGCAGAAGGCACATCAACAAGCACTGCAGAAGATAGACCTTCACCTCCCCATGCCACAGAGATTGGCTCCTCTGCACCTCCCCTTTTCACAAAACAGAAAAAGAAGAGATCCAAATCAACAGAGGAAGGGGCACCAAAACCAAAAAGGAGGAAAACCAAAAAGAAGCATGGTAAAACACTTAAAAAGTTGTTTACCATTGCAGAAGAGGAAATCATAGAGGGAGAGACTGCAGAAGAAGAAGATGCAGAAGTAGGAATGACAGAAGAAGGATATCAATCACCATATCAATCTCCAGATAGATTTGCTCACCAAGGAGACCTGAATGATTTCCTACAGAACCCCGAAATTGCAAACACCCTTAATACAGCAGGGTGGACGGCACAACCTCTCGACCACCACACTCCAGAAGAACAAGATTTCTTCATTTCTGGCATTGACACACATCTACACGAAGATGACACAACACCCAGAAATCAACCAGCCGAAACCCCTGTGATTTTACAAAACCCTTTCATTCAAGGATTGGACGTCCACAGAAGAAGTCCAAACCAAGCTTCAGAAGAAACAGAACAAATCGAAGCTGAGTGGAATACAACTAAAGTTACAGAGGCAACGGTTGTAGAAGAAACCACAGAAAAAGGGATAGAAATCTCAGAGGTAGATTCAGATGAAGAAGAGGCTATCTGGATATGAAAAGGTCTCTATCATCCGCATGTCATGGGATTATACGGATCTCATCACATGTATGACTCATTGTGCACAGAACCAGGAACTTCCACAGAACCAGAAGAAGAAACAAGAAAAGATGCCGAAGTTGAAGAAGGCACACATCAATCACCCCCTCCCAGTGCAACCCACATTTCTAACTCCGCAGGTCTAGCTGCAGAAGGAGTTATTGAAAAAGAGCAGCACAGCTCGATCCCAACCCAACCCATCCAGCCAGAGGTTACTCTTTCAACCTCTGTGCCCACAGAAATCGGGGAATCCATTCCTAGGGAGTCTCCTCAAAGAGACTCACCTAATGTTCGTGATCAATCGCCCCAGATCACACAAGAACACCCTACAGAGGAATTTGTTTCCTCTGACACGCACTTATTAAGACCCACACTTCTTTCAGAGAGAAGTAGAGAGCACAAAGACAAAGAGACTCTAGACAAGTCTCCTAGTCAACAGAAGGATATTCCAATACCCACCTCTGGAGTGGATTTGGACAATGTTCTTCTCAGAACTTCTGTAGGGATTGAAACTCATGTTTCTTCTCAAGGATCAGAAGGAAATCCTTCCATTCTCAACATACAAACAGGAATGAAAGAAGGTATCCCAGGAATAGGGATTCACTCTGGAGACGAATGTGTTCCTCCAGAGGTTACCACCGGAACACAAGTCACAAGGGATGAGTTCCAAACCCTTGAGACCTCTGTGAACCAAACCTTGAAAGAGTTGCAAAGCTCTTTCAAATCTTTTGCAGAGACAACATCACTGGCACTACTAAACCTGAACACCAAAATGGACAACCTGTCCACAGAGGTGAAAACTGCCATCTCACAGATCAAGTCTGCTGCTACCGCATCCACCACTTATGCCGCAACAACTACTCCTTCTTCGATTGAGAACTCCATCAACAAGTTTCTTGATCAATTGAACAAACAGACTTCAGTGTCAACGGGCATCACTCCTGCAGATCTACAGAAGGCCCTACAAAAAGTTCAAGAAGAAGCCATACGAAATACCATGCTGATGCAACCCAAAGACTACATGACAAGAGCACAGCTGACAGAACTTGGGCAGAACGTGATTAATCAAGTAACAGAAGTCATCCTTTCCTTCACCACTGCAAATGCTAATTTCGTCAAAGATTTCAGAGAAAGTGTAGGAAGGATGAGATTCAAAACAGAGGCAGAGCTAGCAACTCTTCTTGGCCTCTGTGATGATGTCTGCGCGAAACTGATCGCTGCTGGAGCCAAAATGCCAATGAAACCTGATGCTTCCTGCAGAGCAGAGGGTACATCAGACAAGGGTCAGGATGACTCTGATGATGATGACCATCCTGGTCCATCAGATCATCCTGAGGGGGAGAAAACTACAGAGAAAACTGCAAGCAGAGAACTTACAGGTCCACCAATAGCCGCAGAACCTCTGAGTCAAGCACCTCCAGAACAGACCCGACAACAACAAACTCAACAAACCACAGAGAATACACCCATCTCTGTGGATTCAACCTCTGAAGAACCCAACACTACAGAAGCAGATAAGCAAACCTCAGAGGCAACAACCGCCCCTGAGGTAATCATTTTAGAAGAAACAGATGAACCAACCACAGAGAAAACACCCACCTCTGTGGAAACACCCCAAACCATACCCAGAAGAAAGTCGATTGCCACCAAACCAAAAAGAGCAACGACCTCTGCTTCTGACATTCTGAAAAGGATGCACACAACAATAAGTGATCGAATGGTGAAGAGAGAAGAAGAAAGGCACAGGTTCACCTTAGCCTTCAGAATGGCAAGAAGATTCAATGAAAACACTTCATCAACAGAAACTGAGCTCACAGAAGAAGTCACCAAACAACCTCCAACAGAGGTTACAGAGCAAGTCAAGCCAATAGAACCATCGCCACAAAAGTCCTCTAAATCACAATCGTCAAAATCCACAGAGGCAACCTCCATCAAACCTACAGAAGTACAAACCTCAAATCCCACAGAAGCAACAGGTTATGCCACGACAACAAAAGATAAAGGCAAAGGGATACTGACAGAGGAACCTAAGAAGAAGAAAACATTGTCAAAGCCAACAGAGAAACTGATGAAAAGTGCGTTTGACGCCTTTCAAACCCCAAAACCCGAAGAAGTTGACTGGGCACATGGATTGAAGCCTCTGTCAGAAACTCCCTTAACTGGTAGAGCTGCAGAAGTTGTTCAACATATGGAGAGTCTCAGAAGACAAATTCCACGACCTGGTCCAACACATGAAGAAATGGAAGAAGTGGTATACAAATACCTCTACAAACAATCCTTTCAGACAAACTATCCAATAGATCATGGGACAGATCCAAGGATCAGAGAAGAATTTGAGAACATCTTCACAAGAACAAAGCCAAGAGCCAAAGCAGACGTCTTCTCAATTCACAAAATCAAAAAAGTGATCTTCTACAAATTCTCCTTCACAAGAACCTATCCAAGGGTCAGGTACAATCTTTACAAAGTCAGAAGAGAGAACAATTCAGAGTCTACCTTCGCTGATGCTGACTTAAGAAACATCAATCCATACGATCTACCTGACCTTCTGCAATGGACAAAGGACAACTACAACACAGAAGCAAACACCAGAGCCTATCAAGTATTGAGAAAAGCGATGAGGGAAAAGCTTCTGCTATACAGCATGATAGATTTTCAGCTGGGAAAAGATCTTGGTCTCAAACATCTAGATCTACGACCACCAGAAGATCGCTGCCCACCAGACGTTGTGACAAACTCAATCATCAGAAAACCAAGATTTGGGTTAGTATTTCAAAACCCACAACACCAGGTTAAACTTTTTGTACTCATGGATTGTCAGAAGTACGCAACCAGTACTCTGAGCAAATTCAGAGCAAGCCTTGTAAAATACAGAGGTACAGAGAAAATGGATAGAGATGATGCAGATACTTTCATCAGAGAAATAGACTCAACAATCCGCCTAAGAGAACTCTGCATCAGATTCTACAAAGAGATCAGAAAAGTCGGCAGAGACAACAGAAGCTACAACGATTTCAAAGATGCCAAAATCTGATTCTCAGACCTCCAATCTCTGCAAACAAAAGTTTATCTTTCATCGTACTCAAATGTAAAATGCCTCTGGCATATTTCTAAATGAAAGAAATTTCGAGGTATTGTTTAACCTTTGTCTTATCTAACTTAGCCTAACTAAACACAAAGTCAAATTTTTATTTTTCACTACTTAGGGGGAGATTGTTAGCTTCAATCTTCCTAATCATAGAAATACTTAGAAGTAGTGAAAAATAGGCTAAGTATAGAAAAGCCTCTCACAGAGGCTCTGCCACTTCTTCCAGAAGATCAAGTCCAGAAAGCCACAGAAGCTACAGAGGTAATCACAGAACCTCTGTAGTGCGCAAGAAGAAGATCAACTCGGAAACAAGTGGACTGCTCCACAGAAGGTCAGACCATAGAACCTCTGTAATGCCTTACAGAGCCTCTGTGGTCTGCTATGAAGACTTGGAAGATATTACTGGATACGTTCATCAACTTGCATGGAAAAGTACTGTCAAAACACGTGTCAAGCTCTGAGTGGACTCAATAGGGCATGGTACAAAATAGACGTCTGCGCCATTTAATGCATTTACCAATAGTACATCTGCTCCATTAAATGCGCATGGCTCAAACAACTGCTCACACCATCCAGTCCACTGTTCACACCATCCAGTCCACTGTTCACACCATCCAGTTTACTATTCATGCCGTAAAAGGAACAGTGACCAACTTCATAGTCTTCTAAGAGTAGTATAAAAGGAAGTCTCATGTTGAGATCTTCCTAACGACGAATACACAAGGAATCACTAATACTCTCAAGCTTTATTGTCAAATATCTGAGTGTTATATTCACACACACACCAACAGTTCTTAATTTGTTCTTCGTTGTTCTTATTATATATTGAATAACAGTAACTGTTCAAGAAATCCTTTTTATTCCTTACTGTTTTCTTTATATATGTGCGTTCTAATATCTATCAAACATATCTGTTAGTTTAATACGCTTCCGCATCAAACTCTAAACTCCACTAACAGATTGTTAATCTTGATTAAGTGTATCTGGGTTCCAACAACCTTTATGGCTCCAAATGTCAAATCTATACTGATCATAAGAGTCTCCAACATCTTTTCGATCAGAAGGGTCTAAATATGAGGCAAAGAAGATGGCTAGAATTGGTGAATGATTACGACTGTGAAATCCTTTATCACCCGGGAAAGGCGAATGTGGTAGCTGATGCACTAAGTCGTCAAGAAAGGAGTGGAACAATAAAAGCTATTTCACTAAGGGCTAAACTCTTGTCTAACATCCTTGACGAACTGCTGAATTGTCAAATAGAAGCTTATCAGGAAGAACATTTGAAGTCAGAACGATTAGTGGGGACATCAGCATTGCTTGTAAAAGATGATCGTGGGTTGTTGTATCTGAGGAACAGAATTTGGGTGCCTCGTTTGGGTGGTTTACGTGATCGGGTACTACAAGAAGCTCATCAATCTCGATTCTCTATTCATCTAGGTACGAATAAGATGTATTAAGACCTGAAACAATTTTATTGGTGGCCTGGGATAAAAGGAAGCATTGCTCAGCATGTGGAAGCTTGTACTACTTGTAAGAAGGTAAAGATTGAACATCAGAAGTCGTTTGGGCAGTTACAGCGTTTAGAAATACCGATGTGGAAATGGGATCAAATTACTACAGATTTCATCACGAAGCTACCAAGGACTCCGAAGGGATTTGATGCCATTTGGGTGATCGTTGACAGATTGACGAAGTCTGCTCACTTCTTGCCAATAAAAGAAACTGATTCGTTGGAACGATTAGCCAAGTTGTACATCAATGAAATAGTAACTCGACATGGAGTTCCAATCTCGATTATATCTGATCGTGATAGTCGTTTTACTTCAAGATTCTGGAGGAGCTTTCAAAAAGAAATGGGTACACAGATAAAGTTAAGTACAACATATCATCCTCAAACTGACGGTCAGAGTGAGCGAACGATTCAGACTTTAGAAGACATGCTCGGGCTTGCATTGTTGACTTTGGGGGATTTTAGGATAAACACTTGCCACTGATAGAATTTGCCTACAACAACAGTTACCATTCCAGCATACAAGCGGCACTGTTTGAAGTTTTGTATGGTAGAAAATGCCGAACGCCTCTGTGTTGGAACGAAGTGGGAGAGAAACAGTTAGCAGGGCCAGATATAGTTCAGTTGACCGCGGATAAGATTTTTCAGATTCGTGAATGTTTGAAAGTAGCTCAAGACAGACAGAAAAACTACGCTGACCGACGCCGAAAACCGTTAGAATTTCAAGTTGGAGATTTTGTGATGTTAAAAATCTCGCCTTGGAAAGGAGTCATCCAATTTGGGAAACAAGGTAAACTGAGCCCGAGGTACATTGGACCGTTTGCAATAACAGAAAGGATCGGTGAAGTAGCTTACAGGTTAGATCTTCCTCCAGAGTTAAGTAGGATCCACAACGCATTTCACGTGTCAAATTTCCGAAAGTGTTTAGTTATGCCAGATCAGGCAGTGTCTCTACCAGATATTCAAGTGGATGAAAAGCTGAATTATGTGGAGGAACCTGAAGCCATAGTTGACCACAAGGTTAAGGTGTTGCGGAATAAGGAGATCAGACAAATGAAAGTACAGTGGCGAAATCATAGAGGGTAGGATGCTACATGGGAATCAGAGTTAGAAATGAGAACTAAGTACCCGCACCTTTTTGCTTAAACAGAATTCCGGGACAGAATTCTTTTAAGGGGGAGATGATGTAATACCCCGTGTAAGTTCGTTAATTAAATGTTAGTTCCGTTAAATCGATTTAACTATATAATTGATGTTTAGGGTAAGTTTGGGTTAAATTATAAGTTTAGGGGTGTTTTAGTCATTAATGGATAGTTTAGGGGTTAAAGTGGTAAATTGGATAGATATTACCTCTTAAGGTAATTAGATAATTCCTAAATCAGTATTATCCAGAAAGTTAGTGTGTGCAAGTGTGTGTGTTTTGGGAGAAAAGAAGAAAGGAAGAAAAGTTAGGTTAAGGCATAAATTGGTGCTCTTGGAACTGAATTCAGGTATGTTTTCTTTACAGTTTATGTGTGTATTTGCTATTAGGTAGTTTCTATCGAATTGAAATAGTCAGTTTCATATCTGTTATGGATTCAGTCGATTTTCTGGGTAAAAAACACCAAACCGACAGAGGTTTCCGGACACCATGAAGGTGTCCGGATGGTTTTATTGGAAGTGTCCGGGTAGTTTGTGGGTGGTGTCCGGTTAATGTTCTAAAGGTGTTCGGACGAGTTCTTCATCCGGGTAAGTTCTATTTTCCTATGTTTTCCGGATAGAATTAGATACCGGATGGTATCCGGATTACTTTGGTGTCCGGATGACGTCCGGATTGTTTAGGTTGTCCGGAAAAGTCATGTTGTCCGGAAAAGTAGTGTTGTCCGGATAACTTGTGGTATCCGGATACTTTGGTTGTTCGGTCAAATTGGTGAGTTTAGATGCTTTTAAGTGTCAAGTAGGCTGTGTCTTGTTAATTCATGGATAGGGAATGAATGAGGACCGAAGGTACTGTGGACTGGACTTAATTTCGGGTTTGGGGAAGACAATTGAGGATAAGAATTAGATAGAGTTATCTAAAGTTTTTAGTCCTAGCAAGCCCTATATGTTCAAAGTGGTAAAGCAATATCTGTATATACTTGTTTCAGATACTGTGAATCGAAGGTGAAAGCAGAATTCTTTGTGGAGGACTGAAAAGAGTGTTGTTAAGCAAACAAGTGAGTTTTTACTTAAAATGTTTTCTAACTGGAATATATATATGTGAATGAGTGTAATAATGTGCATATGGTGTTTTTATGAGTATTACACTGCATGGGTGCTAGTTGGCCGGGCTTAGGACCGGTGAAAGTTGGTTGTACAGAGGGACAATGGTGTTGGCTGTATTAGTACAGCGGTGTAAATTGATTAGTTGGCTCGCAACCAATTAATATGGCCAAGAGAATGAGATGGAAAGATATATGATGCATGAGTCTTAAATTGGTATTCTTATGTGAATTATGTGAATGATGTTGTGCAAATGGTTTTCAACTAACGGGGATTTTCTCACTAGACCTCAAGGTCTAACCCTCATTTTGTTTTCAAAAATATGTATTCCAGGTCGCGGATCGAGTAAGAGCAAGTAAGAAGGTTAATTGCGAATAGCTTTTGGAGGACTATGTAGTTGAAGACTATGCTGTGTTTAGTAGATAGCATGTTGTTAGTAATGATGTAATCTACTATGTAAACGTTTGTAATGATGTACTAAATGTTTGTAAAAGACTAGTGGACCGTAATTGTTATCCAATATAACTCTTGTTTTAACGACGTTAAGCTATGTATGCTATTTGAACTATGTATGGGAATTATGGGTCGTTACAATAAGCTTAATTGCATTTTATTTGAATACGTGCCGGTTTAAGTGTTGGTCTTGTGTGTGAAGACCGTTTGATGATTTTGTATTCTTAGTACCTTTGGGACTAATGAACCTTGGTGAGTTATATGCATTGTTGAGTTATGTAAGAGTTACATATACGTGTACATGTAGATGCATATATGATTTGACTTCATTGGGAAGGTGGCAATGAAAGGGTTGTGAGATTATCATGCCTCGGAGCGTGTGTTGCATGATGTGAGTTAGATGTATTTAAGTTGCATGAATTGATGTTGATAGACGATCATTAGATCTTTTGAGCCGAGGGCTCGGTTTTGGACTCTATTGAGTCTCGAGGGCATTCGCCCGGTTTTAATAAGCTCGACGTGGGCTTGGGGTTTGAATTGCATGAATTGCATTATATTTGATGTTTACATGATTTGAATGCATTGGTTATTCCTTTGGGGTCACGTATATATATATATATATTTAAGTCGAGTAAGCTTGATTCGGATGGTGGGTTTCCAAGGTAAAGATCCAGCAGGATTGAACTTGGTGGTTCAGACTAAAGACCTAGTATGGTTGATGTCTAAGAGGGGCTAAAGACCTAGTATGGTTGATGTCTAAGAGGGGATAAAGACATAGTATGGTTGATGCCGAAGATGGACTAAAGACCTAGTATGGTTGATGTCTAAGAGGGGCTAAAGACCTAGTATGGTTGATGCCTAAGATGGACTAAAGACCTAGTATGGTTGATGTCTAAGATGGGCTAAAGATCTAGTATGATTGATGTCGAGGATTGACTAAAGACCTAGTATGGTTGATGTCATCTATTTTCCACATCCAAGAAGCTTACTTGCATTTATTTAATCGTGGTTTAATTTATGTGTTTGCCACATTCGATGAGATCGGGTCTCCCCCATCACCGAAGGGTGTTGATTTCGGGTATTTTATTTATTCGCATTGTTGAGGTTATATTATATGCATATGGATTGTTTTCCATGATTGATGGACGGATTTATGTTACATCCTTATTGGATGTGGATGTTTTAACTATTGGAGTTTTATTCGCAGTGGCGATTATTTGAGAAATTATTATTAATTAACTCTCGATGTGAGTTTTGGATTTGAGTCCTTTGCAGAGAAACGATTTTCATTGGAAGCTTTCCTCTCAGAATTTGTATGCGTTTGGAAAATGGGTTGTCGATGTCTTTTATACAAACCCTTTTAGAAAATCATTTATTAAGTTGAAGCTGTTGATTTATCAAATGATTTGCTCATGGTGTAAACTCTTGAACTCACTAGGCGTTAGCCTAACATTTTTATTTGTCGGCATGTGCAACAGGTTCAGGTTGGGAATAGCTTTAGCTACACTGCTAAGTGATGAGTACTAGTAGAGTGCACGGGAGGTGAGATGCTTAGCGAAGTTTTTCGCACTTTTGGGATTAGCAACTTTTATTTGGGTTAAGTAACACCCGCCTAGAGTTGTTAGCTGTTTAATTTGTGATGTTTAAAGGTTGAGGTATTTTCAAGGATGATATGTAGAAGTAATTTTATCATCTTTTAGTTTAATTTATTGAAATTAAAGTTAGTTGCTCATTCCAATTTTGAGGGTGTAACATACATGCAACTACATCCACTGAAAAAACCGAGATACCACTTTTCAAAAGAAAAAAAGGGAAATCAAAACATTAAAACCCTTTGTAAAGACATCAACAAACGCCTTTTTAAAGAAAAAAGGAAAATCAAAACATTAAAACCCTTTTTAATCTTGACCCACAATTCGTACTTTATACAAAGAGCATAATTTTCAGTTTGAAATCGTAATCTTACCTTCACCAACTGCATGTTTCATCTTTTTTGAATTCTTTTTGGAAACCCCTTTGTTCATCAAACCAGCAGCACCGTCCTCCTCCAATATCTCGTTCCCGTCTTCGTCAAGTGGGTTTTCAGGGGTATTCTTAAATCGACTAAATGAGTATTTCTTTCGAATGCGTTCGCTCGTCTTCCTCCCTGTTTCAGTTCGATATCAAGATAACGATGATCATTAATGACGTCAATGATTCAGACGATGAAAAGGTGAAGAAAAAAACCCTAGTTTCATACCTCCACCAAGTCGAATCATTTTCTTAATGCTTTGAAATCGTTGTATAAAATATCAAGGAATCAACAACAAGAATTTCGTATTTGTTGATCGTGATCTCCTTCTCCAGAAAAATCGCTCGATATGGTTGCTGTTGTTTCATCGATATTCTTCTGAAATTGCGCTATGGACCGTATCTTGAATATGAATAATTAGTTTCCTTTATTAACCTGGTTGTGTAAATTACACATTTACCCTTTTTTATTTTTATTTTGTTAATAAAATTCACTTTTTAAATTTCATTATTACCATATTTATATTAATCTAATCTAAACCATTGATTATCTTAATCTATGGTGATAAGGTGGGTTTCATAGTTTGCACCTTAATTGTGGTTTGCAAATGAAACCACCTCTCTCTATATAAATATATATATATATATATATATATATATATATATATATATGTGTGTGTGTGTACAAGTTATAAAAATGGCAAAACATGTATTTACGACTGGGTCATGCCAAATTTTTCCTAGAAATATTAGTCTAAAGATTAGGTTAAACTTCATTTCAATTATATAAATGTATATATGCAAAGACTAATCGCACTTTCGTCAATTTGTAGCTATATCAACTAATACCGACATATGATGGATGTATAAATGTTTACATATTGGTGGTCTATGGTCTATTAAATCCTATTTTTAATGACGAAGTAGGTAGATTTTTGGATTTTGCATTCGCAAATGAGCAAGATGATAAAATTTGATGTCCTTGTAAGAAATGTAAGCTCTTCAAATACAAAGGGGGAGATGAGGTGAAACTTAGACTTATTTAGAAAGGGCTTCATTCTTTCTTACACGCACTGGTATGCACACAATGAAATAGCGCTCGCTCAACAACCGCATAAAATAATAGCGGACAAATGAGTTCGCTGGTGTTCAACAAATGGTGATGGATCAAAATGTTTATGGTACATCAAGTACGTAGGACGAAAAATATCCAAATCTACATGCACATAACTTATATAATATGTTAGAAGTTGCAGACCAACCATTGTGGGAGGCATGTTAGTGATTTTAGAATTTAGAGGCAACTGCAAGGTTTTTGAATTGGAAGATAGATTGCAATGTACCAGAGTCAACCTATAATCGTAACATTTTGATGGTTAAAGAAATGTTACCCAATGGTGAACAATTGGTTGGAAGCTTTTTTACTAGACAAAGAAGATGTTGAAGCAACTTGCTTTTCCAAAAGAAAAGATCCGCGTTTGCAAAAACTATTGCATTCTATTGTATAAGGATTATGTTAATGATAATAGTTGTCGAGTGTGTGGGGAGTCTCGTTACAAGACAACTACGCGGAACACTAAGATGCCTAATCTGGTGATGACGTATTTGGTGATTGCACCAAGATTATAACGGTTGTTGGGAAAACATTAGGATTGTTTAAGTCGAAATGTTAGTGTGTGTGTGTATATATATATATATATATACTAGAAATGTGCCCGTGCAATGCATCGGGCGAGCGAGATGTGAAGTTTTATTGTAAATGAAAAATGAAAAAACCCGAGACGTGTAGCTCAGTTGCTCAAATACACAACACGTTCAAGTTCATGAATACATATTTCATAATATTATCATTGTTTATTTAATCATACAATGTCAATTGTATTTGAATTAACCATCATCAACCACTTAATAATATTTTGAAAGATTCTATTTAAGAAGTTTGAAATGGACACCTTTGCATCCGGGGTATTACCAACTTAATTTTTGGTTGTTTTATGTTAAATCAGATGAATTGTGACAGGTCAAAAAGGATGACTTTGATCAGGAAGTTTAAATGTTGATCAATACGCACCATGTGCTAATATCATGATTACACGGCCAAGATAAATACGGGTTATGAAAAGCATCCCTGATTTTTGGAAACTCGATTGAAGGGCAGCCTGGACCATATTTATCTTTGTCAGGTACTTCAATTGACAATTGTTTGTTTATTTTAAGGATATAAACAGCTTTAGTTGGTGTTTTTGGCTTCAAAATGAAAACTGTTGTTGGGAAAGTAGCATCAAAATTCATATTTATCTTCTTTTTGTTGCTTTTTTGATAGGATTTGAATGTGTTAAAAATTGAGGATGATATATTTTGATGTAACAACCCAAAAACTGAAATAAAGCATGACAATTAGCCAAAATTTCACGGAATACATGCAATCAAAATAAGTTTGCGGAACAATCTAGACACAGCTGAGAATTTCTAGACAAAACTCGAAATAAAGGAAAGTAATTATAACTATCAGCTAATCCTTGCTCCTAGCTTAGGCCTTCTCTTGCCCTTGCTCGAGCCTCCTACTATCAGTTTCCGTGAAAATGGATTTAGATTTGGAAAAAATGCGAGGGTTAGACCATAAGGTCTAGTGAGGTCCCTCAGAAGATCTCCGTGCCACAACAAAGTTTAAAACAATTCATAAACAAATAACATATCGAAACAATTATCTATCGTCCACAGGAACAACGTTTCAGCTTTGGCACACTGAAGTCCCATGCCTCGGTGACAACGTGTCAGTCTCATACTGCCTTATTGGAACACTCCCTCCATGGCATAAATGGGACACACCTCCGGTACGAGTATTGGCGGGACCCCCCCCCCCCCCCCCCCCCCCCGACTTAGCCACATCATGCTCACTCACAATTGTATGCATACACAAAACATATTCTTCATGAATATAACACACGGGTAGCTTTATATATAAAACAGAACATGCAGTTCATATCATCTCGCATATGTAAAATAACATCAGTATTATCACATTTTTAGTTAGAAAAACTCACTTGTCCTTGCTCGTCACTTCTCACTTACGCTTCAGATCTCTAGGCGGAACACCTATGGTTTAAAGGAAACAAGAGTGGTCAGTCACTCCTCCCGACCTTCCCGAAATATAGTCTAACACACAATTTGCCTAACCGGTCATTCCCTCTACGCCCGGAACCAAGTTATCTGGAAACAACCCGGAACTCCCGGTCTGGACACCCCTATCGAAAACCTTATCCGGACTCTTCCAGAAACCTTATCCGGACTCTTCCGAAAACCCACATCCGGACTCTTCCAGAAAACCACATCCGGGCTCACAGGGTTTTTATCGAGCAGAACCCAAATCGTAAACGCGACCCCCTTAAGGAATTCCTCGTCGAGACGGTTGGAGACTCCAAAATCTCCAAAGGAACGCATAATACCTTCCTATAACTATTAATCGGTCAAAACTTATTCTCACAAACATCAAATCAAATATTGAACACTTAATTTTCTCAAAATGGGTCGATTAACAGCAAGGTCTCCAAAAATCCTAACTCACAACCTTAGAACAAAGAATTACCAAGGGAAAAAGGAATAGAGGTTGCCTTCTTGATGCTGAATTGCTCTTCCAACGATTTTCCTTCTTCCCAAGAGTAGCGAAATTGAATTCTGGATTCTTTCTTTCCTATCAAGTTGTACGCCGCCAAGAGAAAAATGAAGAATAGGGTTTTGTGCCAATCATTGCAGGTTTTTATACTCCCTTTCTTAAATTACAATCAAACCCCTCCAAGGTTGAAGAATCTCAACTTTTCCCACAATAATCCCCATTCTTCTCATTTAGAACTCCGGTTATTACATTTGATTAAAATAATTTGTTAGTTTATAGTTTAGATGTAAATTTTGTATGCAGATAAACTCAACATTATCATATTTTTATAGGTATATACAACGTTAGACATTTTATGAGTTTACAGAAAACAAACAATGTTATTTATTCTATTTCCAGGCTTCAATACCACCTTTTATCAATAAAAAATAAATAAAATTTCAGCCTCCAATACTTATCAAAACAAGAAGAAACACGTAAGTCTAAAGATTACTTATGAGTTTATAGAAAACAAACAGTGTTATTTATTCTATTTCCAGACTTCAATACCACCTCTTATCAATCAAAAATAAATAAAATTTCAGCCTCCTATACTTATCAAAACAAGAAGAAATACCTAAGTCTAAAGATTACTTATGAGTTTATAGAAAACAAACAGTGTTATTTCTTCTATTTCCAGACTTCAATACCACCTCTTATCAATCAAAAATAAATAAAATTTCAGCCTCCAATACTTATCAAAACAAGAAGAAACACCTAAGTCTAAAGATTACTTATGAGTTTACAGAAAACAGACAGTCTTATTTATTCTATTTCTAGACTTCAATACCACCTCTTATCAATCAAAAATAAATAAAATTTCAGCCTCCAATACATATCAAAACAAGAAGAAACACCTAAGTCTAAAGATTACTTCTGAGTTTACAGAAAACAGACAGTGTTCTTTATTCTATTTCCATACTTCAATACCACCTCTTATCAATCAAAAATAAATAAAATTTCAGCCTCCAATACTTATCAAAACAAGAAGAAACACCTAAGTCTAAAGATTACTTATGAGTTTACAGAAAACAAACAATGTCATTTATTCTATTTCCAAACTTCAATACCACCTCTTATCAATCAAAAATAAATAAAATTTCAGCCTCCAATACTTATCAAAACAAGAAGAAACACCTAAATCTAAAGATTACTTATGAGTTTACATAAAATAGACTGTGTTATTTATTCTATTTCCAGACTTCAATACCACCTCTTATCAATCAAAAATAAATAAAATTCCAGCCTCCAATACTTATCAAAACAAGAAGAAACACCTAAATCTAAAGATTACTTATGAGTTTACAGAAAACAGACTATGTTATTTGTTCTATTTCCAGACTTCAATACCACCTCTTATCAATAAAAAATAAATAAAATTTCAGCCTCCAATACTTATCAAAACAAGAAGAAACACCTATGTCTAAAGATTACTTATGAGTTTACAGAAAACAAACAGTGTTATTTATTATATTTCCTGACTTCAATACCACCTCTTATCAATTAAAATTTAATAAAACTTCAGCCTCCAATACTTATCAAAACAAGAAAAAACACCTAAGTCTAAAGATTACTTATGAGTTTACAGAAAACAAAGAGTGTTATTTATTCTATTTCCACACTTCAATACCACCTCTTATCAATCAAAAATAAATATAATTTCAGCGTCCAATACTTATCAAAACAAGAAGAAACACCTAAGTCTAAAGATTACTTATGAGTTTACAGAAAACAAACAGTGTTCTTTATTCTATTTCCAGACTTCAATACCACCTCTTATTAATAAAAAATAAATAAAATTTCAACCTCGAATACTTATCGAAACAAGAAGAAACACCTAAGTCTAAAGATGAGTTATTCGAAAACAATTCAAATGAATTAATTGCTTCGAACTTTAATAGTTTGTTGGATTTTTACAATTTTAATAATTTTATGAACAAAATTTCAAAAATATCTGAAAACTAAATCGGATAGGATATGAAAATTGGTTGGGCTTTTAGACTTTTTCCGATTTCAAATAAATAAATAATAGTAGTAATACTTCAAATAATTGTATATTTTGTTATTTTATATTTAAATCAATTTTAAAATAAAATATTAAGGAAGCACGACAAAAAAAACGTCATCATCCTCATGTCAATTTTTTCAAAATTTAATCAATTTTTTCAAAATTTAATCAATTTTAAAAAGGGTAGTTGATACAAATAATCGTTTTATTCAGATGTTTTTATTTTTTAGCTATTTTTTAATTTTTTATACATGGTCAAAGTTTAAAGAGTAAACTCTAATTTTGGTCATGGTGGTTTAATGAAATATTTGAAAGTGAAACTTAAACTTTGATAACTCTACAAATCGTTCATGTAGTTTTCATTTTGCTCTAAAAGTCTTCCTTCATCATTAATTATGTTAATTTTCTCTGTTAGTGATAGGGACATTCTTGTTTTATTTACTTATCTAATTAACTTTAAAAAGTTAAATATATAATATTATATATATAGAGACCTACTATTTTGTAAACTTTTTTTCGTGAAAACTTTGGATTTCATAGGTTTTCTTGATAAAATTGTTTCATGAATTTGCTTATTTTGATGAAATTGTTTCATATCATTCATTTCTTGATGAAATTGTTTCATATATTTGTATTTTTTATGTAGTTGCATATATTTTTTTCAATCCTATGAAACTGTTTCATATATTTTCTCAGTTTTGATGATTTTTTTTCATTTTTACATAAAAAAACACAAATATATGAAACAATTTCATCAAAAAAATGAATTATATTAAACACTTTCATCAAAATAAACAATTTCATGAAACAATTTCATCAAGAAAACCTATGAAATCCAAAGTTTACAAGTTTACACGAAAAAAGTTTACAAATTATTACATCACTATATATATATATATATATTATATATATATATATATATGTGTGTGTGTATAGATAAAAAAAATATTGCAGACGCATCCCCAAGTCACCGCCAAGCATACATACATACCCACATAATTTTATCAATATTCTAATTTCTTTTGATAGAACTAGTCAGTATACCCGCGCGATGCGGTGGGTGATAAATTTTTATTGAAAACCACACGCCTTTGTCCCGACAGTATCTAGGTTATTGGTATATCCCAAATGCATTATCAAAGCTAAGGAACTTAAAACCCAAGAAGAACATCTAAGACCAAACGATAGAACAAATCCAGTTAATACGATTCATTGGTTTAAAAGTCCAGGGCTTTGATTCAAAATGTGTTTAACTATTACAAAACAACACAACTATAAACCAACAAATGTTTCTTTTTACCATGACCGACTCTTTTCTTCCTGTAAAAGATCCAATGAACTATATTGGCCTTGTGAATTGTCCGTCCATGTGCAGGACCTTCGTCACCTTCCTTGCTTAAGTGAGAGCCGGATTTGCCATCATCGGGTCTTCGTTTTATTAATGCCTCAAGGAGGACACATTGATTTCACAAAATTATCTTGTTAGAACTTGTGATAATATTAGTTCCTTGTATCATATGAATTGGCTATTTGGCTCCGTCACTTAAATTCAAACATTTTTGTTCGTATTTTGGATGATTATAATCTTTTCAGTTGTTAAGTACAGACCATTAAGACTTAGTGAGCTTAATGGGACTCATATTTTATTCGATAGTTTATTCGGTATATTTTGATAATGGCTTAATGATATTAAAAATAACTTAATTAATAAGCTTCTAGGATGAGCTTTATGAAGAAAGATAAGTTTTTTTTTCCTTCCAAACTTGTCCTCCCAAGTCCCAAGTAAAAAATACATGATCTTTCTTCATCTCAACATTTATCAATCTATACAACCAACTTTATCCATTCAGGACTTGATACAAACAACAAAACCCATCCTTCTTTTTGCACATAAACATTGCTTTATTCGTGACAAAATGATGAAGATAATCTTTTATATTTGACTATAACTAACAACAAGATACAATAGCAACTGATCAAACAATATTTGACACAATTAAATTCTCTTAAAAAATCACACACCAACCTTAAAAAATTCAAGGGTTCTTCATTTTAATCCTCAATTTTCTAGCAAAGGTTCACTGTCCTCATTATCAGAAATATAGTCCGGGTTCTCCACAATATGCGTTGTTTTTGGTACAACCACGCAAAGGCACTCCGGCATCTTCAAATCTACCGGAATTGAACGGCTGAGATTGAACCCTGAGCATCGGTTCCAAAAAGGTCGTCCAAAGACTCAAAACTTTGTTCAGCTGTCCGTAGCTAGTGCAAATCTCTTCACATGAATATCTGATAAGTTTAAGTGCATCTTCATGTATTGCATTGTCTGTATACTCAAACTCGAGATTTGGGGAAATGGAGTGTCGGTTTCCAGCAGCAATGCTATTGAGAACATCAACGTCTTTTTGACTTTTTCCCTTCATTTCTCTGATCTCAGCCACCAAAGCTGTTTATTAAGACAAGCAACACATGCTTAATGAGACAACTGAATCTATGCCTTCACTCACCACTATAAATAGTAAATTGTTTTCCGTTTATCCCAAAATCATCAACCATCTTATTTTTTCCCAGCATGTTGCATCTAAAGCCAACATCCTCCAAGATAGGTATTAAAGTAGAAGTATTTTCAAGTAGGCACCAATTACAGTCTACAAAACAGGCTTATATGAAGTCCAAAAGAATAAACAAGATCTGTAAATCACAACATTTTAACATGAATTGGAAAAAAAATTCCAAAGCCAAAACAACGATAATAGTCCAATTTAAAAAACTCATTAAATAAAAAGAAGAGAAGGAATCGAATATAACCTAAAATCCAATGCATTCGTTCACAATTGCAATCTAGAAGCAGAAAAAGAGGAGTCGGTACAAAGATGAAGGTGGAGAACCTAATTTAGGGCATCTCCAATGGATCACAATATATTTTACACCAAATTTTAAAAGTAGTGTAACAAGTAGTGTAAGTTTTAGTGTTAATAGTAAATCAAACTGGTATACTTTTCTACTTTCACCTCCATCAAAATCAAAGCGAGACTCCAAGGATTTTAAGCTTCTACCTCCAACTACAATTTCAACAAAGAACAAATTGTTAGAAATCAAAGGTGAAAGGGTGGTATAGACAAGCATTGGCATTTTCAAATTAAACAAATTCTCATTCGTTTTTATTGGAACTTGTCTTAACCAGGGGTGATGAACCGACAACTGTTCCTTTTCTTTTCCGTTTGTTAGCCTCTTCAGCTTCTTACGTTTTGTTTTGTTTTCCTTTAAAAGGATTGTTTTGCTCCTTTTACAAACACAGAAAGTACAAGAAATTTTATTCGACTCTCTCTGTACCAATTTCTACATGGTATCAGAGCAGGACGATCAAAATTAAGATCCTCAAGAACACCGATTATATGGCGGGCGACAAGAACGACGACGGGAAGTCCGGCAGTGGATCGATCGATCCAGCCTCACCTTTCTATCTACACCCGTCTGACTACCCCAAACAACTTCAGGTCAACGAGGCCCTGACAGACAGTAATTTTAACGACTGGGTCCAAGAGATGACAAATTTTTTGTTCGCTAAGAACAAAATCGGATTCGTCGACGGAACCGTTGTGAAACCTGAGACGACTGACGAAAAGTACATGCCATGGATTCGGTGTGACGCCATGATCAAAGGCTGGCTCACCACAGCCATGGAGAAAGACATTCGTGGGAGCGTGAAATACGCAAACACGGCCAAAGAAATATGGGACGATCTCAATGAGCGTTTCGGGAAGGAGAGTGCTCCGAGGACATACGAATTGAAACAGGCCATCACCATGACGCGCCAAAATGGGTCTTCTGTTTCGGCGTATTACACTCGCCTGCGTGGGTTATGGGACGAGATCGACTCAGTTCTCCCAGATCCGCGATGTGAGTGTGATGGGTGCAAGTGCAACATCGGCAAGAGGCTCGTCGAGTTGAAAGACAAGGCAAGACTCTACGAGTTCCTTATGGGACTCGACCCGATCTTTTCGGTGATGCGAACACAGATCCTGGCAATGAAGCCTACGCCTTCAATGGGTGCCACTTATCACCTAATTGCTGAAGACGAGCAACAACGTAACATCACTAGCGGAAAAAGGACACCTTCGACTACGGAAGCCGCCGCCTTTCAAGCAGCTAGACCGGCGCAATCACAGCGCAAGGTCACTGCTTTGCGGACCGAAAAGGGGGCAGGGGGAGAAAAGGTTGGTCATTGCTCTTTCTGTGGTAAGGATGGTCATGTGGCGGACGGGTGCTTCAAGAAAATCGGGTACCCGGATTGGTGGCCGGGTACGAAAGGAAAGAAAGAAGGTTCTAAGCCGAGAGCAGCAATGGTAGAAGGCAACGATCAGATTCCCGGGTTGACCAAAGAACAATGCAAGATGGTGATGAAATTTTTCGGCAAGAAGAACGATCAAAGGAAAGACACCGGGGCACCAATCGCAAACATGGCAGGTACGTTTAACGAAAATGACGAATGGGTCATGGACACGGGTGCTACCGAATACATGACCCACGTCGAAAGGATGTTTGAAAGTTTATCCCGCAATAACCGCGAGCGCCCCGTCACCATACCCAATGGTGACCGTGTGCCCGTCGAAGGAAAGGGTGACGTTCTCTTTAAGGGAGGCGTGAGAATCAAGGGAGCTTTGTTCATTCCAAACTTTAAATGTAATCTTCTTTCGGTGAGTCGACTAACGAAAGATTTAAATTGTGCCGTCACTTTTTTCCCGGATTTTTTTGTAATACAGGGCTTGAGTTCGAGGAGCTTGATTGGAACGGGTAAGTGCGTTGGTGGCCTATACAAGATGAGGATTGATCAAGGGAATAGAGTAGCGATGGTGGCGGTTTCGGCTACTCAGTGGCATAAAAGACTTGGTCACCCCTCGAAAGTAAAGTTGTCTCATGTCAGTTCGTTAGAACTTTCTTCCGATTTCGAAAACAGTTTTTGTGATTCTTGCCTTAAAGCAAAGATGTCTAGACTCCCTTTTCAATTAAGTTCAATAAAAACCGTTGAGTGTTTTGATATGATCCATTGTGATATTTGGGGTGGTTACCGCACCTTCTCGCTCACAAACGGGAGTTATTTCCTCACCATCGTGGACGACTTTAGTAGGGCGGTTTGGGTGTACATTATTAAACAAAAGAGCCAAGCAAGCGATTACTTGATAAATTTCCTCAACATGGTGAAAACTCAATATAAAAGGGAAGTAAAACGGGTGCGTTGTGATAATGGGGGGGAGTTTACCTCAAACCGTATGAAGGCGTTTTACAACGAGCATGGAATCATGCTTGAGACCACGTGTCCACACACCCCCCAACAAAACGGGGTGGTGGAGCGGAAACATAGACATCTGTTGGAAATAGCGCGAGCTATTCGTTTCGAAGCATGCTTACCTATACGGTTTTGGGGAGAATGCGTATTAACGGCCGCATATATTATAAACCGCTTACCGTCCAAAATAATCAACTACAAGACACCGTATGAGATAATTTGTGGACGGTCGCCGTCTTATGACCACATGCGGGTTTTGGGTTGCTTGGCGTATTTTTGGAACACCGACACAAAGGGAGACAAATTTGCGCCAAGAGGTAAGCCCGGGGTTTTTTTGGGTTATCCTTACGGAACGAAAGGATACAAGATATACGACGTTGAAAGTAAAAAGATGGTAATTAGCAGGGATGTTCGATTCATGGAACACGTCTTTCCTTTCTCAAACGGGGGAAATAACGAGTTTCAAGGTGACAAAGAAATAGTCGAACCGTACAGGACTAGTTCCGATTCAGATCATGCTAAACCCACCGTTCCGTCCCAAGAAAAGGTTAGTAGAAGTGGGCCAGAAGATGTTGAAGAGCATATACCAGGGAACTACAACGCGCCGATTAATACTAATGAAGAGGACCAAAATTTTCAAAACAGTGAAGCCGATCCAGCTTCCCCTACTGGTCCAATTTTTCCCGAGCCCACAGAAATAATTGATGAAGTTCGCACCACAACAGATCCCTCGGTTCCGGTTCAACGTCCGCAACGTACAAGAACTCAACCCTCTTGGTTGAGGGATTTCGACGTCCAATTACCGCCGTCAGTTGACAACGCACACCCGTCTCCCGATCAAGCTTCCACCGGCTCGGCTCAAGCCCACTCTACGGTACACCCTCTTGCCCATTACATTACCTATGATAATTTTTCTAACGGTCATAAAGCATTCCTTGCGGCCATCTCTTCCCAAGATGAGCCCAAAACTTTTCATCAAGCATCACAGGATGAACGTTGGAGAGATGCCATGAAGAAAGAAGTACAAGCCCTTGAACAGAATGGAACTTGGTCTTTGGAACCTTTACCAAAAGGCAAGAAAGCCATTGACTCCAAATGGGTGTACAAGATCAAGTATAAGCCAAATGGGGAGGTCGAACGTTACAAAGCGCGACTCGTGGCAAAGGGTTATACACAAATGGAGGGGGTAGACTATCACGACACGTTTGCCCCCGTCGCGAAACTAGTAACCTTGAGAACGCTTCTAGCCCTAGCGTTTAAACGGGATTGGTTGGTTCACCAACTTGATGTGAACAATGCTTTCCTACATGGAGATTTGGAGGAGGAAGTTTATATGAAGTTGCCACAAGGTTTCTCCACAACAAACGAAACAAGAGTATGTCGCCTCAAGAAATCCTTATACGGGCTCAAGCAAGCTTCCCGTAATTGGTACCACAAGTTCACAAGTGCTTTGTCACAATTGGGTTTCCTACAATCTAAGGCGGATCATTCACTCTTCATCTACAAAAGAAACGAAATTTTTGTAGCCGCCTTGATATATGTTGATGATGTCATAATAGTGGGAAACGACCCACCAATGGTCGATCGCACCAAAGCACATCTTAACAAACTCTTTACCATCAAAGATCTTGGACCCCTAAAGTATTTTTTGGGAATCGAAGTTGCGCGAACAAAAGATGGGCTTGTTTTAAGCCAACGCAAGTATACACTTGACATTCTAAAGGAAAGTGGTTTAGAAGGTTGCCGCCCCAGTTCGTTTCCTATGGAACAAAATTTGAAGCTCGGGCCCGATTTAGAAGAAGCTAAAGTTGACGCAAATTCCTATCGTCGACTGATTGGAAAGTTACTCTATCTCCAAGCCACACGCCCCGATGTGGCTTACGCGGTTAATGTTCTTAGCCAATTTGTGGGAGATCCGCGACAGACCCACATGAACGCAGCTATACGGGTCTTGCGATATTTAAAGACAACACCGGGGCAGGGCATTTTGTTGCCTAAAGTTGGGGGAACGCAGCTTGTCTCTTACTGTGACGCTGATTGGCTCGGTTGCCCATCAACAAGACGTTCTCGTACGGGTTATTTGCTATTGCTAGGAGGGGCACCTATTTCGTGGAAATCAAAGAAGCAGTCCCTCGTGTCCCGCTCCTCGGCGGAGGCTGAATATCGCGCTATGGCGTCAGCAGTTAGCGAGATACTTTGGGTTAGGTTTTTGGTCAGTGAACTTGGAGAACCAATGCAAAGTGCTACTACTCTATTCTGCGACAACCAAGCTGCCCGTCACATAGCTAACAATCCCGTTTTTCACGAACGCACTAAACACGTGGAAATGGACTGTTATTTTGTTCGTGAGAGAGTCGAATCGAAAGAAGTTCAGCCCGCCCACATCGACTCAAAGTTGCAGATCGCGGACCTACTCACCAAACCGTTGGGAGCTCAGCACTTGAAGGGCCTACTGGTCAAGTTGGGCATGAAAGATTTACACGCGCCAACTTGAGGGGGAGTATTGGAACTTGTCTTAACCAGGGGTGATGAACCGACAACTGTTCCTTTTCTTTTCCGTTTGTTAGCCTCTTCAGCTTCTTACGTTTTGTTTTGTTTTCCTTTAAAAGGATTGTTTTGCTCCTTTTACAAACACAGAAAGTACAAGAAATTTTATTCGACTCTCTCTGTACCAATTTCTACAGTTTTAACCATTTTCCTCCATTCTCCATTCTCCATAATCATATCTTCATTTTTTTGGCATGAGCCCACCATATATACAAGACCCAATTAATTCATTTGCCAATTTCACTCCAGCTACTTCCATATATATATATATATATATATATATATATATAGACCTGACATCACGTGAGACCAAGCTATTTCCATGAGACCCGTGAGACCACAAAAATAACACTAAACCTTCACAGCAAAACACTATGAAGGTATTGTGAAGGTAAACCTTCACAGTGTTTTTGTTGTGAAGGTTCGCTGTTTTTCATACCTTCACAATGAATTGCTGTGAAGGTTTCGTGTTATTTTGTGGTTTCACGGTCTCACGAAAACATATTGGTCTCATGTGAACCCAACTATATATATATATATATTCATTCTCTGTAGAAAGAATGAAATATAAAAAGACATATTCGTACATGTGTAATGTGGCAAACAGTGCCGTTACAGTTGCAGGTTACATTGCTGCCAATTCTGCCATCCAGAGAAATTGTTACATTAAGCCCTCCACCTCCACTGCATGAATTTTGAGCAACCCGCCAGTTGCTATACTGTAGCCTTGAGGATATTGTCTCAAGAGCTTCAACTGTCGTAGATCATGTCATAAAAAGAATGAAGTAATTTAAACAACAGGCATGAAATCATACATGACTGGTCATCTAGAACTACCATCCAAGTGATTTTCCTGGTTAAAAAATATGTAGATTTACATATTTTCAAAAATGTCAGCATACTAATGGTAGCTTATTTCTTTTAAAAGTATACATGATTTAGTTAACGAACTTCCAGATAGGCCAAAGTGTTTTTCTCATCAAAATAGTGATAAATTAATGCTAAAAGCTATAAATAAATAAATAATAAATCGATGATAAAATTTGGTCAAAGTTAACAATTTGTGATGAGAAACTACTATTTGGCATTGAAAAACTACTACTGATTGATGATAATGTTAACCCTTAAAAAGATTATATATTGGTAGCAAAACAACACATAAATTGCATCAAATCATGAGAAAATCCACATGTCTTGAAAGACATATTCACATGCGATGAACATGTGAGGACGTATCCTAGAAGTAACGGGGAAAATTAAGGATAAATATAGCATTTTTTGCTTGCGATATATGGCAATAATATTTTGTATATAATTGGTTATATCCTTCTTTAGTTTTATTATTTTTTAAATACTGCATGTTTGGCCAAGCCAAAATTTTAAAATAGGCCACAGATCAACCATACGTACATTTATGACCCAATATCAACCGAACAGGGGAATTAGTCACTCTTTTTTGAAGTTGAACATGTCAATATTTGGCTAATTAGGCAAATGCTAAAAAAGTTCCCTTAAATTTGAAGAATCAAAATATTAATTTATTACTTTTTTCTTCAAAAAGAAAAGAATCTAAGTAGGCTGATTATTTGTGTCTCCTAACAGCAGCACATTTATGTCGCCACACAACCTGTGTTTCCCTTGCACATTCTTTTCCTGACCTCCAAACATTGCAAGAGCTAGTGCAGTCTTTATGTCCTTATGACCGTAAATTGACGGAGCAATCGACTTGATAATCTAGCCATTTTCCCATAAAATCCATTTTAAAATCAGGTGTTATGTAACAAATATTTCAACTAATATGATGAAATAGCACACAAGTTAAAGGAAGTTTTATATTGCAAAGCCTAGAATATAATGTATACCTCAACAGTGCCAAAAAAGATTCAAATTAAACCATAAAACTGTATGCATGCATGTAGAAATCATCGAAAAGACAACACTTACTACTTATAAATAACCATGCAAATGACTTGCCGACACTGATAAAAGCTTGGTGTTAAACCCATATGGCAACATTAACACTGATATACGAAACAAAATACACAAATACTTGGTGTGGAGAAATGAAAAATGCACAGAAATTACATATTGTCTCTGCAAATCAATAGCCATTTACAAGAAAACAGATATTCATAAGAAAATAGTCTATAGCTACTGACATGGTGACACCAAATGATATATGTACACACAAAAACATAAATGCATTTTACATAAACAAGCAGGCATGCGAACCTAACTCAAAACTGGCACCCATAAGACAATGTATTGAGCAAAATCAGAAGATACTAACAACAGTAGAGAAAACCCATTCTTCTATTTCCTCAAGAAATCAGCTAAAACCAGAATGTCATTAACTCAAATGAATACACGAAGAAAGGAAAAAAGGCCAAAGAAGCAGCTACATAATACTCTATACATCAGAAGAATGATTAATATTAACAATGTATTTGACATTAGCAAGTGTAAACGGCTTACTTCAATTTATTCGCAAAACCAGAATAGAAGTGCGTGATTTTTCTCTGCAAATTGGGGAGAAACCATTAAAGAAACAAACAATTCAACCCAAATTCTGTTGAAAAACATAGTGTTTTTCTTTGTTATTGTACAAATCAACAACTCCAACCAAAATATTATTGCATGAAAAAGAGCAAAAAGAAAATAGAATTTCTTGTGGTATTGAAGTGTCCACGCCTCATGCATGAAGAAGAAAAAGAAAAGAAAAAGTAAATAGGAAATTTACTTGGTGTTGCTTTGTCCACGTTTTTTTTTGCATGAAAGAAAAAAAAAAACAAATTGCATAACACATATTAGACCTTCCGTAGCGGTCTCGGGCTCGGGCTCGGGTAGGGAGCGGGCTTGGGAGGGCTCCGGTACCGGGGGGGGGGGGGGGGGGGGGGGGGCTTGGGAGGCGGGTTCCAGCCCCGGGTTCCCCAACCCGATTCATCCCGCTGGTTTGGTTTTTTTTTTAATTTTGTTTTTTAAAAATTTTGAAAATCAACGGCTATGCAACGACTTTATCTTATTTTTATTTTATTTTTTTAATTTTATTTTTCAATTTAATCACACTATATATATAATCCTAAAACCCATTTTATTTTTCACACAAAACAACTCTCTCATTCTCTCATTCTCTATATTTTAACCAATATGGATTCGCCACAACCCGGTTCACCGACCGCATCATCATCATCCGTAGACACCGACGAGTTGTTGCATCTACAAAGGGAAATTTTTGTAGGCTTGGTTCGAGAGACTGCACAATTAATTTATGGTAGCACCGCCTCATCGTCAAGAAGAGAGAGGGCCGCGAACATAGAAAGAGGTCGAGTAGCTGCAAACGAGCGGCTTATGCGGGACTACTTTGGCAACAACCCGGTTTATACACCGGATATGTTTAGGCGGCGGTTCAGGATGAGGAGGCAACTATTCGAACGAATAATTGAAGATTTACAAGGATAATATTCATATTTTACATTATGTACGCTTGTGTCATATTACACAATATGATACTCGAAGACGAAGACCATGCTATTTGTGGTGGCGATGAAAACGACCTTTTCACGGATGATATCGAAACCCAAATCAGTGAAGAACAACACGCGGCAAATGTTCGAGAAGTCAAAAACCGGGACACTCATAATAACCTTCGGTCGGATTTGGTCGAACATATTTGGCGTATCCAAGTTCCCAACAATGACGACGAGTAGATTATTTATTTTGTAATTTTTAAATTTATTTTGTAATTTTTATTTTTAATGAATGATATGAATTTTTATTTTTATTATTTATCTTATTTTTATTTATTAAAAAATATATAAATATTTTTATTTTGTTAAATAATTAAATGTATAAATAAAAGAATTAAAAAAATGAGGTGACAAGAGGGTTTGAGGGTTCCAGTACGGAGAAAAGCTGATTTGGCGCTGAGGTGGCTTGAGGGTTTGAGGGTTCCAATGCGGATGGCCTTAGCTGGAGGTACTTCATATCTTGGTGACTAAGGAAATGCATGGCTATAAACGCCATGCAAGAGTGTGCAATTCGAAGATGCAGCAGCAAGCACAAAGTCATAACCCATTTCTTCCTTCCTTCTTTATTCCCTCCTTTGTTGATTTTATATATCTCTTTGATATATAATATCTTGGTCGATATATATACACACATATATATATATATATAAATATATAGGGGTGGATTCAAATAAAAACTCAAATTAAATTGTAAACGTGAGGACAAACCACAACCGTTGATTAATAATCCGGTGAAGAGAACAGTGGCAAAAAAACGCGGTGGCAATTTTGTAAATAAGTTGAAAACTTTGTCCATGACTTAATGAATATTTAACGCGCAGGGGTAAAATTGGAAAAAAAAATTATTCAGTATGAATAAAAGGTAATTATTCAGACTGAATAAAGGTAATTATTTTCGTCAGATTAGAATCAGCGCCTCCTTTGTTGATTTTTTATTTTCTTTTTTAATTAAAAAACATTTACCCCCTTAAATTTTAAAATAAATTATCTCAAAAATTACAAACATTTTAATCAAACAAATTACATAAAAAAAACGAGAATTTCGTGCTCTTCGATATGACATCCATCATGATATAGTTTTTTTTCGTTTTAACCGTTTTTACATGAAATCGTGTATATGTGTTATATTCAGGGTGAATAATACAACATTCGGGATGAATAGTATCTACATTTATTCGAACTGAGTATATAGATTTATTCAGACTGAATATATGGAATTATTCAGACTGAATAATTTACCTTTATTCAGTCCGAATAATTATATTCGTTTGAATATCTACCTTTATTCAGTTTGAATAATTCTATATATTCAGACTGAATAAAGATAGATATTCAAAACGAATAAATGTTTAAGTTTTGTTCTTTTTTCATATATACCATTATTCAGTCTGAATAATTCTATATATTCAGTCTGAATAATTCTATATATTCAGACTGAATAAAGTTAGATATTCAAAACGAATAAATGTTTAAATTTTGTTCTTTTTTCGTATCTACCTTTATTCAGTCTGAATAATTCTATATATTCAGTCTGAATAAATGTAGATATTATTCATCCAGAATGTTATATTATTCATTCTGAATATTACACATGTACACGATTTCACGTAAAAACGGTTAAAACGAAAAAAAAACTATATCAAGACATGAATAAGTTTTATTCTTTTTTAATATATACATTTATTCAGTCTGAATAATTCCATATATTCAGTCTGAATAATTCTATATACTCAGTCCGAATAAATGTAGATATTATTCATCCCGAATGTTGTATTATTCACTTTGAATATAATACATATACACGATTTCACGTAAAAAACGGTTAAAACGAAAAAAAACTATATCATGATGGATGTCATATCGAAGAGCACGAAATTCTCGTTTTTTTGATGTAATTTGTTTGATTAAAATGTTAGTAATTTTTGAGATAATTTATTTTAAAATTTAAGGGGGTAAATGTTTTTTAATTAAAAAAGAAAATAAAAAATCAACAAAGGAGGCCCTGATTCTAATCTTGACGAAAATACCCCTAAAGCTGAATTTTAGGAATGACTTAAATATGGCTGCGATCAATGGACGAGATTTGTCCTCACGTTTACAATTGAATTTGAGTTTTCATTTGAACTTTCCTCTCTATATATATATATATACATATCTCGTTCGTGAGGAAATATTTCGTTAGCTGATTTGTGATCCAAGGATCTCGTAAACACGTTGTAACTTTCTCCCGGTTGGTAATATATTGAACTCATCTCTCCCTGTGGACGTACACTATCACACCGATAGTGGAACCATGTTAAATCTTGCTGTCTCGATTTACTTGTTGCTTTGATAAAATATTATCGTATATATTTTATAACTGCTAACATTTACGTGTGGATCGGTATGAATCAACAGAACAAAATATACAATATTTAGATCTCGTTATTCCACATTTGTTGTATTTGGTCGGTTGCAACGTGATTTATTGATATCACTTTGGGACCGTAAATCACTTGGATACGATATTGTGACTGCCTCCGACCTTACAATTGGTATCAGAGCTGATTGATCTAAATTTGACGTAAATTGTATATTTTTAGTTGCACGTCAAGTGCTTGTTAAAAATGTCTGATGATTCAGGAAATCTGTTTGCCGGATCCGTTTCCAACCTGGACTCAAATGTTTACCAAAAAGGTTCTTTTAAATTATCGGGTCCGGGATTAGAATAGAAAAATAGAACGGTGAAGGTGATTTTGGTAAATGGCAGTTTACTAGTGCTGCAGCACTTAGGAAAAACGATGTTCACCCCGTAGTCTTTGCTCCGGAAGAAAAAGATCCAGATATGTCCACCTTAGAAGCTAAGGAAATGGAGGCTTGGGCCTTCACAACCTTACAAATGGCTATGGGTCCAAATGTTATTTCTGAAATCGTTTCTGAAAAGACAGCCGCAGGGATTTGGAAACAACTTGAGAATCTTTATCTCAAGAAAACTTTGACCAACCGACTGTTACTGATGAGGTCGTGCCTTTTCTTCAAAATGAAGGAGGGTACTACCATTTAGGCCCACATGACTGAATTCGAAGATATTATTGTAACGACCCGTAATCCCATACATAGTTCAATTAGCATACATTGCATAACGTCATTAAAACAAGAGATACATTATATAACAAATACGGTCCCTTAGTCTTTTACAAACATTCAGTACATCATTACAACGTTTACATAGTAATTTACATCATTACTAACAACATGCTACATCTACCAAACACAACATAGTCTTCACTACATAGTCCCCTCAAAAGCTATTCTCGGTTTAACCTTCTTATTTGCTCTTACTTGATCCTTGACCTGGAATACATATTTAAAACAAAAATGAGGGTTAGACCTAATGGTCTAAGTGAGAAAATCCCTGTTTCCTTGAAAATCCTTTGCACACCAACATTCACATAATACAAACACAATTATCAATCATAACTCACTCATCACGTAATTCTCTGTCTCCTTTCCATGGCCATATTAGTTGGTTGCAAGCCAACTAATAAACAACGATGTACAACAACTACAGCCAATCAACACTGTACAACAACTACAGCCAACACACCGGTCCTATGCCCGACCAACGTATTATAACATAATATAATACTCACGTAATTACAATATCTCAACATATTATAATTCAAACATAAACATAGTCACACCATTTATCACATAACCAATACACACATATATGTATTCCAGTTTAAAACGTTTTGAAGTAAAACTCACCTGTTTGTCTTATCAAAACATTCTCCAAGCTTTTCTCAAACAATTCAGCTTCACCTCAATTTCACAGAATCTGAAACAATCATATACAAGTATTGTTTTACCACTTTGAACACATAAGACTTGCTAGGACTAAGAGCTTTAGATACTCTACCTAACTCTTATTCTCAATTGTCTTCCCCAAGCCCGAACTTATGTCAAGTCCATAGTATTTTTGTCCTTATTCATATTCTATCCAAAAGTCAACAAAACACAGGCTACTAGATACTCAAAAGTATTTAAACTCTTCAAAATGTCCAAACAGCAAAAGTATCCGGATACTATAAGTTATCCGGACAACACTACTTTTCCGGACAGCGTGACTTTTTCGGACAACATACATAATCCGGATAACAACACTTTCCGGATACATAACCAATCCGGATAACACAACAATCCGGACGCTATCCGGTAATCATTTCATCCGGAAACTAAGGAAATTAGGACTTACCCGGTTAATCGATTCATCCGGATACCTGCAAGAAAACTATCGGACACTAACAACACATTATCCGGACACTACCCAAGAACTACCTGGATACCTTCATTTCATCCGGACACCTCTGTCGGTTTACTCCAATTTTACCCAGATTTGCCAGATTTTCACCTCAGGCCCGAATTTGATGATTCTACTTCGATAGGAACTATTAACTAGCAATTATAGACATAATTTACAAAGGAACATACCTTCAAATCACTTCTAAGTAGACCAAATGGAGCCTTAACCCTTCCTTTTCTTTCTTCTTCTTTTTCTCTCCAAACACACACACTTGCACACACTGATTTCTGGATATTATCTGCTGTTTATGAAATATCTGAATATCTAAAAGAGATAATATCCAATCCAACTTACCACTTTAGTCCCTATACTCTCCATTAATGGCCAAAATACATTTTTCTTAATAATTTAACCCAAACTTACCCTAAACATCAATTATAAAGTTAAATAAATTTAACAGAACTAACTTTTAACTAACGAACTTACCCGGGGTATTACATCATCTCCCCCTTAAAAGAATTCCGTCCCGGAATTCGGTTTAAGTAAAAAGGTGAGGGTATTTGGTTCTCATTTCAGATTCCGATTCCCAAGTAGCATCCTGACCCCTATGATGTCTCCACTGAACTTTCACTTGTCTGATTACTTTGTTCCGCAACACTTTAGTTTTGTGGTCAACACTTCTTCATCAACCTGTATTTCGGGTAGAGACACTGCCTGATCTGGCGTAACTAAACACTTTCGGAAATTGGATACGTGGAACGCATTGTGGATTCTGCTTAACTCTGGCGGAAGATCTAACCTGTAGGCTACTTCACCAATTCTTTCTGTAATTGCAAACGGTCCAATGTACCTCCGGCTCAGCTTACCTTGCTTTCCAAACCGAATGATTCCTTTCCAAGGCGAGACTTTTAACATCACAAAATCTCCAACTTGGAACTCTAACGGTTTTCGGCGTCGGTCGACGTAGCTTTTCTGTCTGTCTTGAGCTACTTTCAAACGTTCCCGAATCTGAGTAATCTTATCCGCGGTCAACTGGACTATATCTGGCCCTGCTAACTGTTTCTCTCCCACTTCGTTCCAACACAAAGGCGTTCGGCATTTTCTACCATACAGAACTTCAAACGGTGCCGCTTGTATGCTGGAGTGATAACTGTTGTTGTAGGAAAATTCTATCAGTGGTAAGTGCTTATCCCACGATCCTCCAAAGTCAACAATGCAAGCCCGGAGCATGTCCTCTAAAGTCTGAATCGTCCGTTCACTCTGACCATCAGTTTGAGGATGATACGTTGTACTTAACTTTATCTGCGTTCCCATTTCCTTTTGGAAACTTCTCCAGAATCTTGAGGTAAAACAGTTGTCACGATCAGAGATAATCGAAATTGAAACTCCATGTCGTGTTACTATTTCGTTGATATACAGTTTGGCTAATCTTTCCAACGAATAGGTTTCCTTTATTGGTAGGAAGTGAGCAGACTTGGTCAACCTGTCAACGATCACCCAAATAGCATCAAACCCTTTCGGAGTCCTTGGTAACTTCGTGATGAAATCTGTAGTAATTTGATCCCATTTCCACATCGGTATTTCTATTCGCTGCAACTGACCAAATGGTTTCTGATGTTCAATCTTCACCTTCTTACAAGTAGTACAACCTTCCACGTATTGAGCAATATTCCTTTTTATTCCCGGCCACCAATAAAACTGTTTCAGATCTTTATACATCTTGTTCGTACCTGGATGAATAGAGAATCGAGATTGATGAGCTTCTTGTAGTACCCGATCACGTAAACCACCCAAACGAGGCACCCATAATCTGTTCCCTAGACACAATAACCCACGATCATTTTTCACTAGCAATGCTGATAACCCCACTAACCGTTCTGATTTCAGATATTCTTCCTGATAGGCTTCTACTTGACACTTATTCAGTTCATGAAAAATGTTAGGTAGAAGCTCAGCTCGTAATGCAATAGCTTTTATTGTTCCACTTCTTTCTTGACGACTCAGTGCATCAGCTACCACGTTCGCCTTTCCCGGATGATAAAGGATTTCACAGTCATAATCATTCACCAATTCTAGCCATCTTCTTTGCCTCATATTTAATTCCTTCTGATCAAAAAGATGTTGGAGACTCTTATGATCGGTATAAATTTGTCATTTAGAGCCGTAAAGATAATGTCTCCGAATCTTCAACGCGAAAACAACTGCTGCCAATTCCATGTCGTGTGTAGGATACCGTCTTTCATGATCTTTTAACTGACGAGAAGCATAAGCTATAACCTTTCCACGCTGCATAAGTACACATCCCAATCCCAGTTTGGAAGCATCACTATAAACAACAAAGTCTTCGGAACCTTCCGGTAGTGACAAAATCGGCGCACTGAAAAGTTTCTCTTTCAATACCCTGAATGCTTCATCCTGTTCTGCTTTCCATTCAAACTTTAGATTCTTTCGAGTCAGCTTAGTCAAAGGCGTCGCGATACGAGAAAAGTCTTTTATAAACTTTCGATAATACCCGGCTAAACCTAGAAAACTTCGTACTTTCGTAGGTGTCTTCGGCGGTTCCCATCTTTCAATTGCCTCCACCTTCGTCGGGTCAACTTGAATACCTTTCTCGGAAACTACATGCCCCAGAAACTGAACTTCCCTTACCCAGAATTCACATTTCGAAAATTTAGCGTACAATTTTTCCTTCTTCAGTAGCTCCAGAATCAAACGAAGATGTTGAGCGTGCTCTTCTTTGGACCGGGAGTAGATAAGGATATCATCGATAAACACAATAACGAATTTATCTAGATATGGCTTACATACTCGGTTCATTAGATCCATAAAAGCAGCTGGAGTGTTCGTCAATCCAAAAGGCATTACTAAGAATTCATAGTGACCATACCGCGTGCGAAAAGCAGTTTTCAGAACGTCTTCTTCTTTAACCTTCAGTTGATGATAACCAGATCTCAGATCAATCTTGGAGAAATAGCAAGCTCCAACTAGTTGATCAAAAAGGTCATCATTTCTAGGAAGCGGATACTTGTTCTTGATCGTGCGCTTATTCAGCTCTCGGTAATCAATACACATTCTCATCGAACCATCCTTCTTTTTCACAAACAGAACCGGTGCTCCCACGGCGAAGAACTGGGTCGGATGAAGCCTTTATCGGATAAGTCTTGTAGTTGTGCCATCATCTCCTTCATCTCTGGAGGTGCCAGACGATACGGTGCACGGGCAACAGGAGCGGCTCCAGGAATCAGATCTATTCCAAACTCTACTTGTCTAACGGGCGGAAGGCTAGTCAGATCTTCTGGAAAAACTTCCGGAAATTCACGAACAACCGGAATATCTCTCAGCTCACTCTTTTCTAGCTTAATATCTATCACATAAGCTAAGTAACTTGAGCAGCCTTTATTGATACACTTACGAGCTTTCAACAAAGAGATAAGGCAAGACTGATGATTTCTACGGTCACCATAAATCACTACTGGTCCTTTCTCCGGTAAAACAACATTTATCAGCTTCTTATTGCAAAATATACTAGCCTGATTCTCGGCTAACCAATCCATTCCCACCACCACATAAAACTCGATCAAGGCTATAGGGAATAACTGAATAGGCACTCCACACCCATCTATGTTTATCACACAGCTATCAAATACCTCACTAACCGGTACTTGATTATCATTAGCCGTATCTACCATTAACACATGATCTAACACTTTAGGCTTTAAATGCATATAGGCAGCAGAAGAAGGCGACACAAACGATCGGTTTGCACCGGAATCAAATAACACTTTAGCACGTGTAGAATTTATTAAGAATGTACCTGTAACCACATCGGGAGTCTCATCTGCCTCTTGTTCTGTCATCTGGAAGGCACAGCCTCTTGTTCTTGGTGGCTCTAGTCTTGGTGGCTCTAGTCTTGGTACTACCGGTCTGACAACCGCTGGTTTCCCTGACGTACCCCCTTGTTGTATTCTTCCCCTCGAACAATCGGACTGTATATGATCCGGAGAATTACATGAAAAACAGAACCGCGTGACACGATAATCCTTAACAACATGCCCAGTCTTCCCACACCTATAACAAACCCGCGAGTCAACCTGACAATTCCCTTGGTGGACACAGTTGCATTTCAGACAAGGTCTTTCCGTTGGTCGGAAAGGCGGACGGTTATCGTATCTCTAAAACCTGAACTTCTTTGGATCGTGTTGTGGTCCTTCCCACTTCCTTTTTCTTGTACCTTTGTCGCTAATATTTCTTCCTTTATCCTGCTCCACGGTTTCCGCGGCGTCTACTGCAACGGAGAAAGTTTCGGGTCCTTTAGCAATTACAAAACTCCTGACTTCTGCATTCAACCCGAAGATAAACCTTTCAATCTTCATGGCCTCCGTGGCAACATAATATTCTGCCAAACGAGATTTTTCCAGAAAACGAGCAGTGTAGTCCCGAACAGATAAATTTCCTTGCTGCAAGTTCATAAACTCTCCCTCTAGTTGTTTAACCGCAGCATGAGGACATAACTGCTTCCTGAAATCTATAACAAATTCTTCCCACGAGAAGGTAGAATATATGTCAGAACCTCGTGAAGAAATATGAGCTTCCCACCAGTATAAAGCGTCACCTTTCAACATTGCGGCTCCATAAAGTACCCTATCCTCTTCCGCGCACTTACTAGTCTTGAAGATAGCTTCTACTTTCTTCAGCCACCGCATAGCTTTCACTGGATCCCGGTCTCCTGAATAGGTCGGAGGCTTACAACTGAGAAACATTTTATAATCACACTTTTTCATTACTGGTACATAGTAGGAGTAATAGGCATATCATCTTCATGTGAAGGATCTGGTCTTTCTGTTTCAGTATTATGAGTCTGGTTAAACATAGCCTGGATATTTGCCTGTAATCTTCCCATTTCGGCCGCTAAGTCGTCTCTTGTAACAAACTCCGTACCACGCCCCTGAACTCTGCCCCCAGTTCTGCCTCTGCCTCTTTCTCCCCCTCTTCCCCTTCCTCCGGCTGTTGGATTGGATCTATTCGGATTTCCTCCCCCTTCCCGATTCGTTTGTCTCGTACCACTTTCCATTCTGTTGATTCAGACAAGGTTAATATACACATAAGCACATACCCCATATAACAAGGTATTCCAGTCCAAACATGTACATGTAAGATCACATTTACACTGGCCAGGTGTAATAATGAAATTACCTTACACGATGTTCCTTCTACCTTTTTATATTTAACATCCCAAGGTTCTACAATAACAGGGACATCCTACTTCACATGCAGTTTAAGTCTAGGTACATATACTAATACCTAAATCCCTTAAACTATGGCTCTGATACCATCTGTAACGACCCGTAATCCCATACATAGTTCAATTAGCATACATTGCATAACGTCGTTAAAACAAGAGATACATTATATAACAAATACGGTCCCTTAGTCTTTTACAAACATTCAGTACATCATTACAACGTTTACATAGTAATTTACATCATTACTAACAACATGCTACATCTACCAAACACAACATAGTCTTCACTACATAGTCCCCTCAAAAGCTATTCTCGGTTTAACCTTCTTATTTGCTCTTACTTGATCCTCGACCTGGAATACATATTTAAAACAAAAATGAGGGTTAGACCTAATGGTCTAAGTGAGAAAATCCCTGTTTCCTTGAAAATCCTTTGCACACCAACATTCACATAATACAAACACAATTATCAATCATAACTCAATCATCACGTAATTCTCTGTCTCCTTTCCATGGCCATATTAGTTGGTTGCAAGCCAACTAATAAACAACGATGTACAACAACTACAGCCAATCAACACTGTACAACAACTACAGCCAACACACCGGTCCTATGCCCGGCCAACGTATTATAACATAATATAATACTCACGTAATTACAATATCTCAACATATTATAATTCAAACATAAACATAGTCACACCATTTATCACATAACCAATACACACATATATGTATTCCAGTTTAAAACGTTTTGAAGTAAAACTCACCTGTTTGTCTTATCAAAACGTTCTCCAAGCTTTTCTCAAACAATTCAGCTCCACTTCAATTTCACAGAATCTGAAACAATCATATACAAGTATTGTTTTACCACTTTGAACACATAAGACTTGCTAGGACTAAGAGCTTTAGATACTCACCCTAACTCTTATTCTCAATTGTCTTCCCCAAGCCCGAACTTATGTCAAGTCCATAGTATTTTTGTCCTTATTCATATTCTATCCAAAAGTAAAAAAACACAGGCTACTAGATACTCAAAAGTATTTAAACTCTTCAAAATGTCCAAACAGCAAAAGTATCCGGATACTATAAGTTATCCGGACAACACTACTTTTCCGGACAGCGTGACTTTTTCGGACAACATACATAATCCGGATAACAACACTTTCCGGATACATAACCAATCCGGATAACACAACAATCTGGACGCTATCCGGTAATCATTTCATCCGGAAACTAAGGAAATTAGGACTTACCCGGTTAATCGATTCATCCGGATACCTGCAGGAAAACTATCGGACACTAACAACACATTATCCGGACACTACCCAAGAACTACCCGGATACCTTCATTTCATCCGGACACCTCTGTCGGTTTACTCCAATTTTACCCAGATTTGCCAGATTTTCACCTCAGGCCCGAATTTGATGATTCTACTTCGATAGGAACTATTAACTAGCAATTATAGACATAATTTACAAAGGAACATACCTTCAAATCACTTCTAAGTAGACCAAATGGAGCCTTAACCCTTCCTTTTCTTTCTTCTTCTTTTTCTCTCCAAACACACACACTTGCACACACTGATTTCTGGATATTATCTGCTGTTTATGAAATATCTGAATATCTAAAACACATAATATCCAATCCAACTTACCACTTTAGTCCCTATACTCTCCATTAATGGCCAAAATACCTTTTTCTTAATAATTTAACCCAAACTTACCCTAAACATCAATTATAAAGTTAAATAAATTTAACAGAACTAACTTTTAACTAACGAACTTACCCGGTGTATTACAATTATAATGAAGCTGAAGGCAACAGAGTCTATTTTCGCCACAGATAATGAGGCACTCGCTTTGATTCTGTTGTATTCACTTCCCGAGAAATACTCCCAGTTCACTAATAGTTTTATTTATGGAAGATATTCCATTTCTTTGTCTGACGTGAAAGTAGGGATGATCTGTGAAGAACATAGAATTCAGATGAAAATTGGTAGCAGTTCGCGAGATAACAACCACAACAGTCAAGGTCTATCTACCGAAAGAGACCTCAGGGGAAGAACTCGTAGTCGCTCCCTATCTCGTAAACCTGGTTTTTGCGGGAAATCTAAGCAACGTGGCAATTGTAATTATTGTCACAAACAGGTCCCTGGGTCAGAGATTGTCCTGGTTTGAAAAACAAGGACAAGACCAAAGCAGGATCTTCAGCAGTTGCAGCCAAAAGAACACGGGTTTCTCAGCAACGGTTACATCACCAAAAGGCGACAGGCGTTGGGTGTTGGATACCGGAGCTTCGTGCCATATGACACCATTTCGGGACTATTTCATTACTCTCGAGGAGTTCAAAGGTAACCATATTTATATGGGAAACAGTACATCGTGTGTCACTCGGGGCATCGGTTCGGTCAGAATCAAAATGTTTGACGGTACTATTCGAACTTTATCAAATGTTAAATTTGTACCGTCTGTGACTCGTTCTTTGATTTCTGTTGGACAACTGTCCAAACTTGGCTGTAAGATTCGGATTGAGGATGGGAGTATGCGCATCTCCAGAGGGAACTTTATTGTGATGAAAGGTAAGCTGGCAGAAAATAACTTGTTTCATCTGGTAGGCGAAACGATCAGTTCTGATGCGTGTGTCGCGGATAGTTCGAAAAGTTTAGATGCTACCCATTTGTGGCATCTTAGATTGGGGCACACTTCAGAGAATAATTTGGAGATTCTGCGCAAGCGGAAGCTCATTGCAGTTGACACGCCTACGAGTCTGGACTTTTGTTCAGAATGTGTTTCGGGTAAACAGACGCGTGTTTCTTTTGGTGTTGGAAAACACAACACCAAAGGAATCCTCGATTATGTTCATACAAACGCCTGGGGACCATCTTCGACACAGTCTCTCAGTGGAGGTAAATACTATGTTACTTTTATTGATGCTTTCTCGCACTAACTTTGGGTGTATGTGATTAAGTTAAAGTCAGATGTTTTTGAAATATTCAAAACTTGGTTAGCACTAGTCGAAGCCGAGACTGGTAGAAAATTAAAGGTGCTAAGATATGACAATGGTGGTGAATAAACTAGTGGTAACTTTAAATACTTTTGTTCACGTAGAGGTATTCACCGACACTACACCACACCACACATGGCGATCCGCAATCAAACGGAGTCGCCGAACGGATGAATAGGACCTTGTTAGATAAAGTCCGATGTATGTTAGTTACATCTGGTTTCCCTAAAATATTTTGGGCTGAAGCACTTCACACTGCTGTACACATTGTGAATCGGTTACCATGTTCATCCATTGGAGGGAAAATTCCGGAAGAAGTTTGGAGGGGTAAAGGTGATATCTGTTTGAAATACATACGTGTATTTGGTTGTCCTGTATATATTCATGTGACAGGTCAGGACAAGCTGGATCCCAGAGCCACCAAGGGATTCTTGCTCGGCTACACATATGGAATTAAGGGTTACCGAATCTGGAACCCGATCACCCGAAAGGTGATTCATTCTCGACATGTGACCTTCGATGAGTCGATTATGTTCAAGTCTAATCATAATCGACAACCCGCTCCAGAACCGGAAATTATCTCTTCTGTTTCTCCAACAGACGATGGAGATGAGATAATTGTCAGTCCTATTGTACCCAGCTCATCCGCTCGAGGGTTTTCGTTGGGTTCAGAATTTGAAGAAGATGTTAGTCCACCAGAGACATCAATTTCTGATCCAGTTAGTTCAGTTCAGGAAGAAGTTCTGAATGATGGTGGAGGTCAAGGCGATACAATTCCAGTACCAGTACCTACGAGGCAGAGCCAGAGAACTATCCGTCCTCCTAATAGGTATGGCGATTGGGATTTTGCAAATATGTGTTTTACTGACCAGCTTGAGTATTCTTTGCACGTTGTACAGGATGAGCCGTTTGACTTTTCGGAGGCACTAGCTTCGAACCACTCTGATAAGTGGTTAGTAGCTATGCAGGAGGAAATGAAAGCTCTATCGAAAAATAATACTTGGGAGCTTTGTCCATTACCAAAAGGCAGTCGAGCAATTGGCTGCAAATGGGTCTATAAAGTCAAAGACGATATGCGTTATAAGGCTCGCCTGGTTGCGAAAGGCTTTGCACAGCATAAGGGTATCGAGTATGACGATATCTTCGCGCCTGTGGTTCGCCACACATCTATCCGGGTTCTTCTGGCCCTTGTGGCGACTCACGATCTGGAGCTCGAACAGTTAGATGTGAAAACAGCTTTTCTGCACGGAGATCTTGAGGAAACCATCTATATGAAGCAACCGGAAGGTTTCATCTCCGACAACAAGCCCGATTGGGTCTGTAAATTGAAAAAGTCCCTTTATGGACTTAAACAGTCGCCTCGACAGTGGTACAAGAAGTTTGATTTGTTTATGCTCTCGTTAGGGTTTTGAGCGTAGTGAGAAAGACGCTTGTGTCTATCATAGATCAAGCGGTGGCGTTTATACTTATCTACTTCTTTATGTTGATGACATGCTAATAGCTTGCAGGGATCGATCTGAGATCAACCGTTTGAAAGATAGGTTGAAATCAGAATTTGAAATGAAGGTTCTCGGTGAAGCTCGTGTTATTCTCGGCATGGAAATTGTTCGGTACAGAAAGTCTCGTACTCTCAGGTTAACACAAAAGGGCTATATTCAAAAGATTTTGAAGCGGTTTAATCTTGATGGTGCAAAGTCGGCGTCTACGCCACTTCCGAGTCACATCAAGCTTACAAAAGACGATTGTCCGGTAGACGATGCTGGAAAGGCTAAGATGGCAAAGATTCCGTATGCCAGTGCAGTCGGGAGCCTCATGTATGCTATGGTATGTACTCGTCCCGATCTTGCACATTCCGTTGGAGTGATTAGCCGGTTTTTATCGAACCCGGGTAAATCACATTGGGCTGCGGTGAAAGCTGTTTTTCGTTACTTGAAAGGTACGGAAACTCACGGCCTTATTTATGGTATGCAAAACAACTGTGATATTGTTGGGTACTACGATTCAGATTACGCAAGTGATCGTGTCAGTTGAAAATCCACTTCTGGTTATGTTTTTACATTAGGTGGAACAGCTGTCAGTTGGAGATCTCGATTACAATCTGTTGTTGCACTATCGACTACCGAAGCTGAACTTATTGCAGCGGTCGAGTCTGCTAAAGAAGCAGTTTATTTACGAGAACTATTGACTGGTTTGGGCCTGAAGCAGTCCACTATCCGTATTAATTGTGATAGCTAGAGTGCTATTCACTTGGCTACAAATTTGGCGTTCAGCTCTCGAACGAAGCACATTAGTGTGCGTGATGCATTTCTGGTAGCTTTGCACGACGCAAATGTTGTGTATTTGAAGAAAATATTATCTAAGGATAATGCTGCCGATATGTTCACCAAGTCGTTACCGTCAGCCGCATTCGAGCATTGCTCGAATTTGATCCAACTCATATTGTGTTAGTGCCGTTCGGCACTTTGGGGGAGAGATGAGAAATATTGCTACAGATGACATAGCGACATCTTGGGGAGTTATTACTTGGCACGTGTTTTTTTAGGTTGCTCAACTCGTTCGTTTATTGAGATTGCTCACTTGAGGATTTTTGCTTTTGATTTTGACGGGTGATGGCCGAGCCGAAGCTCGTAAAGGTCAAAATGCATTATGTTACCTCGTGTCAATCTCTATCAGCTATTTGTTCGTTTTCGGTGGATTGGTCCATGCCTTGGTTTCGTCGGGTGATTTGCACATCATGGTGGAGTGTTGAAAAACATCAGTATTTTTATTTCTTATTGTACAAATCACCAACTCCAACCAAAATATTATTGCATGGAAAAAGAAAAGCAAAAACAAAATATAATTTCTTGTGGTATTGAAGTGTCCACGTTTTTTTTGCATGAAAGAAAAAAAAAACAAATTGCATGACACATATTAGCTGGAGATGTACTTCATATCTTGGTGACTAAGGAAATGCATGGCTATAAAAGCCATGCATCAGTGTGCAATTCGAAGATGCAGCAGCAAGCACAAAGTCATAACCCATTTCCTCCTTCCTTCTTTATTCCCTCCTTTGTTGATTTTATATATCTCTTTGATATATAATATCTTGGTCGATATATATATACACACACATACATATATATATATATAGAGAGAGAGGAAGGTTCAAACGAGGAGCGCACCAAAACGTGAGAACGTGAGGAGCAATTGGCAGTTATGAATCACATGTGATTGGCAGTTGTGGATCACATGTGATTCACAACTGATCTGGAGGAGCAATTGACAGTTATGAATCACATATGATTAACAGTTGTGAATCATTAATGATCCGCGACTTGCCACCTCGCGCCACGCCTCGCGCCACATCTTGCGCGAATTTTCGATTTGTTCCGATTTTTTAGCAGTTGTTGATCACATGTGATCAGAAGCATGGGAGTGCTCCTCACGTTCTCTTAAATTGATGCGCTCCTCGTTTGAACCCGCCTATATATATATATATATATATATATATATATATATATATATATAGGATGGGTATCAAATACAAACCAACTAGTTTGTACAAACTCGTACAAACCATACATAGCTTCATGATTTTGTAAATTTGACTTCATGAATGTATATATATATATATATATTGGCTTCATGAATATATAATTTGGCTTCATGAATATATCACTTGGCATTTTTAACTAATTTTTTTTACAAAAATACCCTAAAATACCCTTATTTTTGTAAAAAAATTAGTTAAAAATGCCAAATGATATATTCATGAAGCCAAATTATATATTCATGAAGCCAAAATATATATATATACATTCATGAAGCCAAATTTACAAAATCATGAAGCTAGGTATGGTTTGTACGAGTTTGTACAAACTAGTTGGTTTGTACCCGATACCACCCCTATATATATATATATGTATGTATGTGTGTGTATATATATCTCTTTGATATTATATATATATATATATATATATATATATATATATATATATATATATATATCGTTCGTGAAGATATATTTCGTTAGCTGATTTGTGATCCAATGATCTCGTAAACACGTTGTAACTTTCTCCCGGTTGGTAATATATTGAACTCATCTCTCCCTGTGGACGTACACTATCACACCGATAGTAGAACCACGTTAAATCTTGCTGTCTCGATTTACTTGCTGCTTTGATAAAATATTATCGTATATATTTTATAACTGCTAACATTTACGTGTGGATCGGTATGAATCAACAGAACAAAATATACAATATTTAGATCTCGTTATTCCGCATTTGTTGTATTTGGTCGGTTGCAACGTGATTTATTGATATCACTTTGGGACCGTAAATCACTTGGATACGATATTGTGACTGCCTCCGACCTTACAAATTTTTCATAACTTGCGATTTGAAATATCTAATTGGGTTTCATATCGGAGAATCGAAGATATAGAAGAAGGAAAAAAACCCTAATTAAGAGCGAGCAATGGATGTATATGGCCCACTTGATATCGTTACCTGAAAAAAAAAGACAGTTTTCAAATGCATATTTCTTGGAACACAGTTTCCGACTATGCGCAATTCAAAATTATTCCATTTTTGTTAGAAGAACAAATCTCAACCCTAACGTAAGAAACAAACCAAAATCAATTGGGAATAATAACGCCCTTAGAGTAGCGTGAAACGTCGGGTAGAGAATCACCACTGAGTTTGATAGAAAATCTTCAAAGGCCTCTAGTTATCAGGTATAGAAACTGGTTTTGAGAGAATATCCATCGAAATCGCCATCGTTGAGGTGGGGTTAATCAAAGTCTAAAATTGATGAACAGGAAGGTCAAAAGTGAGTCAAGAAACAATGTCAATGGTTATATTGAAGAAATCAAATCATTAGACGAACCAGTAGAAGCTCTTCCTTCACCAAGCGGGTTCGTGGAGAAGAACGATGGAGAGTTGCGCCGTTTAGAGAGGGATTTATGCAGAGTGAAGAAAGCCTGCCAATGAAATCGGGGGGATGGGGAAGAGATATTAGGGTGAGAGGTCAGGAACGTGGAGAAGACGAACGTGGAGAAGAACGTGGCTAAGAAAAAACCGAATCTTGAAAAACTGTTTTTTAGAAAATAACTGTTTTACAATTTTTAAAAAGTAGTATAGATAAATTGTGAAAAGAATTTTCTTGGGTTTATTTGATTAATAAACACTGGAATGGAGTTCTTGATTGTTCTATTGGTGGCGGCCGCAGTTGGTGGGTTTTCAGTCACGGTTTTGACTTTGGAAAGAGCTTTTCCGGCGAACAAGACGGTTGAACTTGAAGTCCTCAGAAAACAATAACGAGTTAGATACACCCGAATCTTGCACGGTTTCTCCGGCGACAATGTTGACTTCGACGTCGTCGGCACCTCCGATCCTTACTAGTTAGTAGTTACTACGACGGATAATTTCATCAAAAACCTAGAATTTCAGTGTTTTTTTCACCTTTTTGAAGTTTAATCTTTTATTAAATACTTAAATTTTATAATTTCTATACCCACCGATTTCGAGTTCTTAGTTCTCATTGTCTTTTTTGAATTGGGTTTGTTGTAAGCCTATGATAGTTAGAATAGCGGTATAATGATTCAATTGCCAAACCAGTTCAGGTTCAAGGGAGGGTGATCGAGCTGACCCATTAAGTGATAAATATCTGTTGAGAAATGATTCCTGCTCAATTTTTGAAAATGTTCATTTAAGGATTTGCTGCTAATTAGAGGGGTGACGCACACTTAAACCCTATGTAAGTGATTAAGAAACCCAAACTAAGTGAAGCCGTCGAGGATGGATATGGAATGGAAAAAAAACTAAGGGGATGGAGATGAGCCGGAGATGGATGCTTGGCAGTGATTTTGGGATGTTTTATCCATGTGATATTTTTTATATACAAATATACTCTCATACATTATATATATATATATATAGGGTTGGGTTCACGTGAGACCAACTTGTTTTCATGAGACCGTGATACCAATAAATTAACACTAAACCTTCACAGTGATTCATTGTGAAGGTAAGAAAAACAGCAAACCTTCACATCACAAACACTGTGAAGGTTTACCATCACAGTACCTTCACAATCTTTTGCTGTGAAGGTTTAGTGTTAATTTTTTGTCTCACGGTCTCACAGAAATAGTCTGGTCTCACATGATCTCAAGTATATATATATATATATATATATAAAGGGTGGTTCAAGGGAAAACCTCAAAAAACGGAAAACTGAAGAACACCCTAAGAGCCCTTCATCTGGATAAAGATGGCAGTAGACGGTGCCTACACGCTAGCTCCCTCACTACCGAGGCCGCTGTGTGGTTCCAGTTTTTACGGGCCTCCTTATCACCGAGTACTCATGATACGACCCTCTCGATGCACAAGTGCGCTTTGCTGTACTGCATTCTTGCGGGGAAACAAATAAATCTGGGAATCGTAATGCACTCCGCTATCTACCAAGCTCGGACCCGAAAGAAGGTAATCCTCCCTCTCCCTTGTCTTATTACTTCGTTACTAATCGAAGCTGGAGTGCCAGCTGCTCAGGACGATAAGTGGATCACCTCAATGAACAACATCAGCATCGTGACAATCAAGAAGATGGGGAGAGCAATTACTGCTCCCCACGAAGAACCTGCTGATGAACAACCCACAGTGAGATCCACTGGCACCCCACTCCGCCAGCCCACTCCAGGAAGCACAAGCAATCCCATGACCGCAATTCTGACCGCATTAACAGCTCTCACTTACCGCGTCGATCTTATGGAAGCCCAACAGAAGCACATAAACCGGGCCACAGAATCATTCTGGATGTATACACTAGATATGGATGCAGTCCTCAATCAGATATATCAGGGTGCTGATCCCCTGCTTGCTGCACAACTCCTTGAATTCCCAGAAGGTATCTGTCCATCCAATGATAGTGAAGATGGTTTCCATGAAGACTCCACCGAAAGCTCACCGCCAGCGACTCCTGCCCACTGAATGGTTTGTTGGGACTGTGGTTCCCACTCTAATTGCTCTAAAAAACAATCTTTATTTTGTGTTTGGTTTCGTATTTTGCCTATGGCTAGGCACTTGACACTTTGCTACTATCTTATTTTGGTTGAATGATGCATGCATTACCTACTGCTAAGTAGGTCTTTTGGGTACTAACTTACTTCTCATTTTAATGCTTTTTGATCCTTTTCCATTTCAAGGTGCAACTTTCGGCTTCCGACTTAAAAAGTCACTTTTGTAAGTACGGTTCTCAACTTGTCACATTAAAATGATTTAGGCCATTTTTGCATCCAAACTCGACTTTTTGTACCCCAAATACCTCCTGCATCCCACTTTCCAAGTCACAGTGAGGACACTGTGCAATCTTAAGTTTGAGGTGGGGACTTCCAGTCTTTCCACAGTGGGGACACTGTGAGGTCCTAAGTTTGAGATGGGTAAGCTATACCCCCTCCCAAAAAAAACACACAAAAACTGAAGAAAATTGGAGTGTCACTACAAAAGATTGATGGTGTGCCTTTTGGACCATCAAAGTGCTCATTCCAAGGAAAAGATGGTGTGCCTACTCTGGACCATCAGAATACCCACTCTCACAAAAAATAGCCATACCCAAATAAAGCCTGAAAGTGTACGTACTTACCCTTGCAAAATACAAAACACTCACTTCTTGAAATAAAAATCTCAAAGCGAGATTCTCGGTCCATGTTTGGAAGTAGTTACTACAAAACCCTTGGGAAAAATATTCAAAGCCACAAAACCTTCAAAACCAAGAAAGCCCTATTGATCAAATGTGAACAAGGGAAAGATGTCGTCGAGTACATAAGGTGAAGCTTTTATTTTGGGACCGAAAGAAGCATCCATGGAGGGAGATCAACGTCCATTCAAAGTGAGAAGTTGGTAAGTCCCGGAAAATCCAAAAGTGCATTTTTTATTTATTTATTTCTTTCTTTTTATTACTTGGGGACAAGTAATGGTTTAAGTTTGAGGTTATCATAACTCTATTTTTAGAGTTATTATTTTCTTTTATTTTTATTTTATTTTGTCAAATTTTAGCCATTTCACTTCTCAAAACCCCTATTCTTGGTAACATTCATGAAAATGAGCAAAAAGAGTGAACCGTAGTTTTTATAAATCATTTGGTAGTATTTTGTTGCTTTTCACGAAATATCTGCAGTGACTTGCGCATCCCACTCCGGACCCCACTATCGAGCAGAGAAGAAGACAAAAGAAAACCAAATCTTAGCTTGAAAGTAAAAATCTGGAGAATGGAAGGTTCAATTGGCTGAGGCATGGGATTGAGAAGTACAAACATGTTCCCAAAAGCATAGCAAGATGAATTGTTTATTGAAACCAATGGTACTATAAGTGGACTTTTTGGAAAGGGTGAAGGGACTCATGGGTAAAAGAGCTACATACTTGTGGATAGAAGTGTTAACTCAAAGAAGCTGAATTTTATGCCTTCTATCTTCAGCCCTTATTCTCTAGTTCTTACCCATCTTTTGTAAAGTCCAACCTTTCCTCTTAGTATAAATAGAGGTGTTGGGTTTCATTTAATTCATCTTGCATATCTCCATCTATCACATTTAGTGCAAGTGTAGTTGTTAGCTTATCATTTACTGCAGTAGTTCATTAAATTTATGTATTTTCAATTCCTAGTTTAATTTTTAGTTTCGAGTAGTTTGTGGCAGTGACGTACCCTCGTTCCCCACTGCGGTTTTAATACAAGTCACTTTCAGTTTACTTATGTGCAACTCTTCATCTTTTGCTTTCTTTACTTCAGTAATTATGGGCTAAGCATCCTTTGGGATGTAGGAAAGAGAAGTACCTGGATTTTAGAGAAAATGCTTGAGTAATCTTTATACTTGGAATGTTTATTGTTTTGGTCATTCACTCTCGATTATTGCCCAATGATGCGAACAAGCCGATCACTTGTAAGGATCTAAAGTCTAGTTCTTAACTCAGAAATGAGTAAAACGCAGTGACATGAGCTTGGATGATGCTAGGGAGTTCGAAAGAATATTTATGACACTTGCGAAAGTGAGGCCGGCACAGTGAGCTAATCTCAACCCATTGGAGTAGTAGGCAAGCTAGTTGGTGTATTTAAAGCACTTAGAGTATTTGTTTCTACACATTCCATCGAGGCCTGAAAAGGTCCATTTTGAGATTACCATTGACAAAACAATAGATACTAAGAGTATGGGATTTTTACCTAAAGGTGTGAGTATTTTGTAACCGGGCTTTTCTAGCGAAAATGCCTACCTCAAGTACAAAGATCATTTTTAGGATCAGGTATTTAATATAAAATCTAGGGAAAATCTAACCTACATTCATTTCTTTAATTCTTAAGTAAAACCGTTAAAGTAGCATTTCACCAAACCAAACCAAAATATTGCTTCTTCTGTAATTGAAACCTGTAAAAGGAGCTCATGAGAACTGTATTGTCTTGATTGCCCAGTCTCTGTGGATTCGATTCTGGTATTTTACCAACTATTACTTGTTGTGACGATCATAGTGGACATTGTACACTTGCACTCCCCACTGTGGATAGTTTGCAACCCACTGCGATTAAATCACATATTTAGCACGTACCAAGTTTTTGGCGCCGTTACCGGGGACTGGCGTGATTTTAAATCTCAAGACATTAGTTTTTGTTCGAGCCCAAGTAACTCGTTTTTCTAAGTTGTTCGTGTTGCATGCCAAGGCGACAACACGACCTTTGGTGGCAATCGATCTTGAAATAGAAAAAACTTTTCGAAGAAGACGCAGAAACAAAAATCGACAACCCACTGTGAACACCACTGTAAACATGGCAGAAAACCCACCGTTAGTAGAGACCACAGTGACGATTGTCGATAGCAAAGATCGAAAAATACGGGACTATGCTACTTCCGGAGTTGGTGGTTTAAGCTCCGAAATTTTAAGGCCCAACATTGTTGCAATGCATTTTGAACTCAAATCGGTGATGTTTCAAATGATCCAAGCCATGGTTCAGTTTGGAGGATCACCATCTGAGGATCCACACTCGCACTTAAAGTCTTTTTTGGAAATGACTGATTCCTTTCAATTGCAAGGTGTGAGTGATGAAGCGTTAAGGTTAAGGCTTTTCCCTTTTACATTAAGGGATAAGGCAAAGGCTTGGCTGAACTCACATGCACCTCACTCGATAACCACTTGGCATGAACTTGCTGACAAATTTTTACAAAAATACTTTCCTCCCACAAGGAATGTAAGGTTTCGAAATGATAATATTTTGTTCAGACAAGAAGAAGATGAGGCTGTTTCAGATGCATGGGAACGATTTAAAGATTTACTTTGAAAGTGCCCACACCATGGCATACCACATTGCATCCAATTGGAGACCTTTTACAATGGTCTTTCCAATGCAGCCAAAATCATCTTAGATGCAACAGCAGGTGGAACATTCACGAGTAAAACCTACAATGAAGGATATCAAATCTTAGAAAAAGTGTCCAACAACAATAACGAGTGGTCCAATCCTAGAGCACCCATTCCAAAGACCAACACCATTGATTCCGAAGCACTCAAAACCATGAATGCGCAGTTAGTAGCTTTGACTAAATTAGTTTTGAATCAAAATAGAGGCCAAGCCAATTCCGCAACACATCTCCCTGAGAACTGTTCCCTCTGTGGAGAGTTTTTGACTATTGTCCAGCAAATCCCGAATCTGTTAATGTTATAGGGACCAACCCGAGGAACAACCCATATTCACAAACTTATAATCCAGGTTGGAGAAATCACCCGAATTTCTCTTGGACTGGTAATTCAGGACTCCAACCCCAAGGGGCGAGTTATGTCCAGCAAAGACCACAAAATCCCCCTGGATTTCACCAACATCACAGTGGGCATCCCCCACAGAACTTTCACCAAGGGCAATCCTCACAACAATTCCAACCAGGAACAACTCAACCCGCTGAGACTCAACCATCACTCAAATCAATTCTCAAAGGTTTCATGAATCAAACTCAAGCAGCTATTAGGAACATAGAGACTCAAGTAGGACAACTAGCCGTCGAAGTTAAGAATAGACCGCCAGGGACGTTACCTAGTGACACCGAACACGCTAAGGTGATAGGAAAAGAGCACGTCAAGTCCATAACACTTAGGAGTGGAAAGGATCTGAAAGATATCGTTTTTGATTCTAATGATCTGCCTCAAATACCCACTGTCTCTAAAACCACAGTGGCCACTTCTCAAGTCACTGTCATTCCCACAGTGAGGACCGATGTCCCTGAGCTTCCCACTTTTGGGCCCATACCAAAACCTACATTCCCAAAGCCAACGCCACAGCAAACTCAAATTGACCCACGAAGTGTACCTTTTCCTGAAAGAATGAAGACTAAAAATGTCGATGTTCAGTTTAAAAAATTCTTAGACATTTTAAAACAACTTCACATTAACATACCCTTGATAGAGGCTCTCGAGCAAATGCCAAGCTATGTTAAAATTTTAAAGGATATTTTGAACAAAAAGATAAAGTTAGGTGAGTTTGAGACTGTGGCTTTGACCAAGGAATGTAGTGCCCTCCTTACTAGCAAGATTCCACCTAAGTTGAAAGACTCGGGTAGTTTCACAATTCCATGCACGATAGGAGGACTAGAAGTAGGTCAAGCACTCTGTGATTTGGGAGCTAGTATAAACTTGATGCCACTATCCATTTTTAACAACTTAGGTATTTGAGAGGCTAGACCCACAACCGTGACATTACAACTAGCCGAACGATCCATTTCCTACCCCAAAGGAAAAATAGAAGACGTTTTGGTCCAAGTGGATAAATTTATCTTCCCCGCCGATTTTCTAATTCTAGATTATGAGGCCGATAAAGATATCCCAATCATCTTAGGGTGATGACACTTTTGAGGATGAGTGTAACGAAATAGTGGCAGCCTTTGAACCTCTGGATTTCAAAGACAGAAATGTTCAACCCCCTTCAACAGAACAACCTCTCGAGTTAGAGCTTAAACCATTGCCTTTCCACTTGAAATATGCTTATCTCGCTAAGGATAATAAACTTCCCGTTATTATCTCTTCAAAACTTCTGATTGATTTGATGATGAAGCATAAGAGGGCAATTGGTTGGACCATAGCGGACATTAGAGGTATTAGCCCCTCCCTATGTCAACATAGGATTAACTTGGAGAGTGACCACCCTGGAAAAGTCCAACCTCAAAGAAGGTTGAATCCCATAATGAAGGAGGTAGTTAAGAAAGAGATTTTGAAGTGGTTAGACGCCGGTATTATCTACCCAATAGCCAGTAGTAGTTAGGTGAGCCCCGTCCAATGTATCCCTAAAAAGGGAGGGACGACCGTAGTGTAGAACGAAAAGAACGAGCTCATTCCCACTAGGACTGTCACTGGGTGGAGGATATGCATGGATTATAGACAACTCAACCTAGCCACTAGGAAAGATCATTTTCCCTTACCTTTCATCGACCAAATGCTTGATAGGTTAGCGGGAAAAGAATTCTATTGTTTTCTAGATGGATACTCCGGATACAACCAAATCTATATCGCCCTCGAGGACCAAGAAAAGACCACCTTTACTTGTCCCTACGGCACTTTTGCATTCCGGAGGATGCCATTTGGATTGTGTAATGCCCCAGCCACTTTCCAACGTTGTAAGATGGCCATTTTCACCGACATGATTGAGGACACCATAGAAGTTTTTATGGATGACTTTTATGTGATAGGGACATCGTTTGACAACTGCCTGGGAAATTTGGAGAAAAGCCTAGTGAGATGTGAGACCCACGACCTTATTTTAAATTGGGAAAAATGTCATTTTATGGCCGAGGAGGGTATTGTCCTAGGTCATCTTGTATCAAAAAGAGGGTTGGAATTTGACAAGGCCAAGCTTGAAGTAGTGGCACAACTTCCCAAACCCACAACTGTGAAAGGCATTCGAAGTTTCTTGGGTCACGCAGGTTTTTATAGGAGGTTCATCAAAGATTTTTCCAAAATAACTAAACCCCTATGTATCCTGCTGCAGCATGAAAAAGAATTTAATTTTACCCAAGAATGTCGAGATGCTTTTGAAACCATTAAGAAAGCCTTAGTTACTGCACCTATAGTGACCACTCCTGACTAGTCACTCCCATTTGAAGTCATGTGTGACGCCAACGAGTGGGCTGTGGGGGCTGTTCTCGGACAAAGGAAGAACAAGATCTTTCACCCCATTTATTATGCAAGTAAAACACTAATTGAGGTTCAGATTAATTATACTGTTACTGAAAAAGAATTACTTGTAGTGGTGTTTGATTTTGATCGTTTCAGGTCGTATTTAATAGGGACGAAGGTCATCGTGCACACTGATCATGCAGCGATAAAATACTTGATCAACAAGGCTGATTCCAAGACACGTTTGATTCGATGGGTTTTATTGCTGCAAGAATTCGACCTTGAGATCGTTGATAGAAAAGGAACAAGCAATCAGGTAGCTGACCATTTGTCTAGGCTCGGGAAGATAGTGACCACTGTCGATCCCACTCCGGTCAAAGAGAATTTTCCCGATGAACAATTGTTGGCAGCCCAACATCACGATAATAATGTTCCTTGGTATGCTGACATTGCGAACTTTTTAGCAAGTAGACTAAAGCCCCACGGGATGAGTGGACAACCATTTAAAAAGTTTTTACATGATACACGACAATTTGTTTGGGACGACCCTTTCTTATATAAGATAGGGACGGACCAAATATTGAGGCGTTGTGTCTACAGGAGTGAGCAACATCAAATACTCCTTGGTTGTCACACATCCCACTACGGTGGCCACTTTGGTGGAAACCGCACTGCTGCAAAATTTTTGCAAAGTGGGTTCTTTTGGCCCACTGTGTTTAAAGACTCTTTTGAATTTGTGAAAAATTGTGAACAATGTCAACGCACCGGGAACATTTCACAAAGGAACGAGATGCCTCTTAATAACATTCTAGAGGTAGAACTTTTTGATGTTTGGGGGATCGATTTCATGGGTCCTTTCCCAAATTCAAACAATAATTTTTATATCTTGGTTGCGGTAGACTATGTTTCGAAATGGGTGGAAGCTGTTGCATGTCACTCTAATGATGCCAACACCGTGGTGAAATTTTTGCATAAAAACATTTTCACTCGATTTGGAACACCACGGACATTGATTAGTGACGAAGGCACCCATTTTGTGAACAAAGTCATGAGCTCGGTCCTTGTTAAGTATGATATACATTATAGAGTGGCCACCGCATACCACCCGTAGACCAACGGTTTGGCTGAACTTTCAAACCGAGAAATCAAAAGTATCTTGGAGAAAGTCGTTAAACCACACCGCAAAGATTGGTCAACCAAACTTGATGACGCTCTTTGGGCATATCGAACAGCCTACAAAACTCCCTTGGGAATGTCTCCATTTAAATTGGTTTTTGGCAAAGCTTGCCATTTACCGATTGAATTAGAGCACAAGGCGTTTCGGGCCCTTAAAGAGCTTAACATGAGTGAGGATGCTGCGGGAATTAAGAGGTGTTTACAATTGCATGAACTAGAGGATTTGCGATACCACTCCTATGAAAATGCAAAGTTGTACAAAGAAAAGACCAAGATGTGGCATGATCGAAGAATCAACCATAGGAAGTTCTTTGAAGGCCAACATGTACTATTGTTCAATTCTCGTCTTAAACTCTTTCCAGGTAAGCTAAAATCACGATGGACGGGACCATACACCGTGGTCAAGGTTAGTCCCTTTGGAACAGTGGAATTGAAGTCCCCACAGTTTGGTCAAACATTCAAAGTCAATGGGCAGAGAGTAAAGCATTTTCTGAGCGAGAGTGCTCACATTCCATCCCACTCTCTAACCCACTCTGGTTAAGCAAAGTCAAAACCACTTGTAAATATTTTATTTCAGTTATTTGCTGTGTTTTTATTATTTTTGGTCTTTTTAATTATGTGTGGTTGTTTATTTTAATGTGTGTAGGAGAGATTGCCAATTTTTGAAGAAAAAGTCAAACAATTGTTTCGCAGTGACATCGAGCATGTCACTGCGCTTCCCACTGCCGGACTGACGCTTCGATGGGACGGTTTGGGGGCCCAAGAACTGAAAAGCAAATCACCTTTTCTTACACAAGTGTCTACTTTTCTGCCACCTTACACACCCTCTCCTATTTTCAAGAAAAAAATCATCCTAACCTCTCTCTCTCTCTCTCAATAACCGTTCCCTCCAAGATAATACCCGAAAAATATTCCCTTTCCATACCAAAAGCCAAAAGACACCTTTTGCTCAAATATTTCAAAAACACTTTCATCTTTCCTTCTCTCTCACGAACCAGAAAACTCATACTCTTCAATGGCAAGAAGCAAAAGTGTTAGCTCCAATCTTTATGATAAATAGAAGTATTGGAAAAATAGACTAAGTATCTACACCAACAGAAACTCTGCCGAGTAACCGAGAAGACCAAAGCATAGAAGTCTTCGACAGAGGCTCTGCCGAGTAACCGAGAAGACCGAAGATAAAGAATCGCCAGAAGACTCTTCTCTGCGAACAAGGCCATAGAACCTCTGTCATACTTGACAGAGCCTCTGTGGTAAGAAGACAAAAGATCTATACAAGGACAATCGTACTTCACACGATTTCTGCCATTCAAAGGTTCTGAAGATCACTCGTACAAAGGCGTGACCTGACAACTCCACGTGTCAAACTCTGATAGGTTTCAGCCTAAAGCAGAATACGGAGCATTTAATGAACGTTGTATCTGCAACAGTTCCAGAATAGTGTTTTGTACCTTCCAGCAACTGTTCAAAGCAGTGTCTTAGTACCTACCATCCTTAGTATCTAGATCTTGTCCCCTTTAGAAGTAGTATAAATAGAAGGTTCATGTAAGCTCTTCTATTAAGCCTTGCACAACACACACATTTAGAGCATTTTCTTGTCATACCTTTCGGTGTTCTTGGTGTTCTTATTATATCAAATACAGTGAATCATTGAGCTATTTATCTGTGTTATTTACACTTCATATATTTGATATTGTGTGTTATTCTACCTCATTATATCTGTTAGTTCGTTAAAACGCTTTCGCATTATATATTGTTTGAACTAATTAGATAGAATCATCATTGTTAAGCAAAACAGGAACCAACAATTGGTATCAGAGCGGTTCTTGATTGTCTATATCAAGAGATCCTCATTTACAATGATTTTTGGTAGAAACTTGGACTTTTAACCTATTTTTCATATCTTTCAAAACAACATATGTTTTTCTGCCATTCTCGACTTGTTTCGACTTTCGTAAACTTACAGAATCTGTTTCTTCGGTTAAATCTCCATTTTAGTGCATTGTTCAAAAGTTTTAAAGCTTATAAAAATCATTAGAAACATCCACTTCAGTCTCTGAAGGTTTACTGTTCATACCCTATTTTTCTTGATTTTTAAAACCCTTTCAAAATGACAAACACAAACAACTTATTCACCGCTGGTTCTTTAACCAAACCACCCACACTACTCAGAGATGAGTACCCTCAATGGAAGATACGAATGATTCACTTATTCGAGGGTACTGACAAAGAACTCATGTACTATATCAACAATCCTCCTTTCGTACCAATGATCACAGTACCCCGTGTACCTGCCACAGACGACACTCCTGAAATCCCTGAGCACACGAAACCAAAGACCAAGGACAAGTGGTCAGATCCTGATTGGGCAAAATATGAAGTTGCTCAGAAGACTAAGAGACTTCTGATAATGGCCATACCCAATGACCTTTTCCAATCCTTAGATGCGTGTGAATCTGCATACGATCTGTGGAAGGAACTGGAAAAACAACTAGAGGGTGGGGCCAAAACTCAGAAGAACCGCAGAGCCCAATGCATCAACGAGTACTACGCATTCAAAGCTCTGCCGACAGAACCTCTGCAGACAACATATGATCGGTTCAACTCTCTAATCAACAAGTGCAAGAAGTTCGGAATCCACAAAACTTCTGAGGAAAACAATGTCATGTTCCTAAAGAGTCTCAATGATGAATGGCTCCAGTTGTCTATGTCTCTGCAAACAAATCAAGACTTAGACTCCTGGACTCTGTCAGATCTCTATGGAACGTTGCCAGCCCAAGAGCCTCAGATTGCACAAGCAAAAATTCAAATCAGTGCACCTCTTGCGCTGGTTGGTAAGGCTACAGAAGATAAAGAGAAACCGAAAAAGGAGAAAGCAGTGGAAGAAAAGAAAAAGAAGAAGATCTTGATCGTTGATAGTGAAGATAAGGAGGTGGTGGAAGAAGAAGAGACATCAATGGCCTCTATTGCTAAATCGTTAGCCCTTTTGACAAAGGAATTCAGCAGAGGTTACCAGAAGAAGTCTGGTAATGAACGTTATGGAAGAGATGATCGAGGAAGAGAAGGGTCAAATGAAAGTAACGACAGAGGTAGCGACCAACAGAGGTTGACTGACAGAGGTGGTGACCGACAGAGGTCAGACGATAAAGTCGGAAACACTCCACAGAACCAAGTATGTTACAACTATGGAAAGCCAGGCCACTACGCCAATGAATGTAGAACTGAAAGAGGTGGTGACCGACAGAGGTCGGACGACAGAGCTGGCAACGGTTCCCAGAACCAAGGATGTTTTAACTGTGGCAAGTCAGGTCATTATGCCACTGACTGCAGGAGCAAATCAAACCGCCCACAGAGGGACTCTGCTTACTACAAAAAGAAAGCGGAGTTTTATGCTCAGAAGTCGCTAATGGTGAATCAGGAGAACCGGCTGTCAGACGAATCATCTGATGAAGGCGACAAAAACGCCTTGTTCTGTGGGATGGCAGAGGTCAGCTCATCCGACTCCGATAGTGAGGTATCCACTTCTGACTCTAACTCTAGTCAAGCAGAAGTTGATTTGCTCAAACTAAACATTGAATAAACAGAACTTAAAAAGACCTGCGAAAGTATTCAAAAGAAGCTTACCTTCTTTGAGAGAGAAGCTAGACTTCTCACTCAAGAAAAGGCTAAAATCTTTCAAGAAAAGGAAGAAATTGAAACAAACTGGAACAAACACCTAAATCCTTTGAAAGAAAATATTTCTGAACTTAACTCTGCATTAAAAACAAAATCTAAAGAACTTATGGACGTTGAGACCGACAGAATGAACATTCTAGCTCTTAAACATTATTTTCAAAAGGAAAGAGAAGTCATCTGTCAAGATTTACTCCGAAGAGATTTGTTAATAAAGAAATATCAAGATGCACAAAAGGTGTACGAGAAAATTAATACACAAATAGGGAGACGAGGAATTGGCTTCTGTGATATAGATCCATACACTGGAAACAAAAGAAACAAGTCTCTGTCCTCTCTATTTCATATTGGAAGTACAAGAAAACCTGGTTTTCCAAATTTTCTCTCTGTAAGCAAAAGGCGAAAAGTCTCTGGGGAACCTCACAGAAGGAAACCTCTTAAGATAGTGAATGTGTGGTTTGAAAACACAGATCTACCATCATCAGCCTCTGTGTAACACCCCGCTTACCACGACACAATATTGTCCGCTTTGCCCCACTGGCTCACGGCTTTGTTCTTGGCGACCTAGCGAGGACTTCCCAGGGGGTCACCCATCCTGGTACTACTCCCACCCAAGCACGCTTAACCACAGAGTTCCCAAGGAACCCGCATGCTTGTGGCCCCAAAACGCGTTGTGTCTGGTAAGGCCAAGGTTTACTAATATACCCAGCATCTCTCCTGTCCACGGCCGATGTGGGATATGCCTAAGGTGTTACACACACCCCCTTAGGGACTCATCGTCCTCGATGAGGTTTGCCCCACCATCCCGAACGGCACAGGAGTGGCTCTGATACCATTTGTAACACCCCGCTTACCACGATACAATATTGTCCGCTTTGCCCCACTGGCTCACGGCTTTGTTCTTGGCGACCTAGCGAGGACTTCCCAGGGGGTCACCCATCCTGGTACTACTCCCACCCAAGCACGCTTAACCACAGAGTTCCCAAGGAACCCGCATGCTTGTGGCCCCAAAACGCGTTGTGTCTGGTAAGGCCAAGGTTTACTAATATACCCAGCATCTCTCCTGTCCACGGCCGATGTGGGATATGCCTAAGGTGTTACACTCTGTCAAAAGAGCGTCCAAACCTAAGAAATATCTGAAAACACAAGATCAGATAGGAATCTTTAAGTTTGGTAAACCCAAGACTCAATCACAGGATGCCTTTGTCTGCACTATAGATTCTGAAAAGAAACTATCGGCAGAGGCACCTGAGTTCTTGCCTGCTTCAACAGAAGAAAAACTGACTCATATTTCTGAAAAGGAATTATTGGAAATCAGTGAAAACAACTTTTATGAATGCCCCAGTACTTTCAATAATAGTCAAAATCTCTCTGATGAAACCTTAATGGATACTTCTGTTGACTTGGAAAATAATGAAAGCAAGTTAGACACATGTTCTGAAAATCCAGCCTCTGTCGAAAGAGAACTAAGTGACTCAACCTCTGTATATGAGAATGATTCATCCTCTGACGAATCTGAGACTGACTCTAAGTCAGAGATAGGACCTTATGACACAGAGGATTTTAAACTACCCTCTGGAGTTCTTAACAGAACTATTCCTCCCAAGGAGAAAATCACAAGAGTTCCTATCTGTCCAGACTTTCTAAACATGTGTATACAAGCCAAAACCTCTCTTGAGCTTGAGAAAATTTAACAACAAAAAGAAATGTCCTCTCAAATTCCAACAAGTTCAAAGATTTTAAAACCCTTAAGGCCTATTAAAGAAAAACTAACATGGCAACAGAAGGGTAAATGGGTTGAAAATAACAAAACTTTTTCTTATGTGACAGTGAAACCAGCAGAAGTTCACCACAGAAGGGGCTCACAGAAGGCTGCTCTCAACAAAGGATTTTGCAAACAACAATCTAGCCTACATAGGTCTTCTTGTAATAGGAAGTCAAATGTTAGGATAGAATTTAATGCCTCTGTGCCCCCATTTAATGTTTTCAATGAAAAGTTCAAACAAATCTATTCGCACATTCATTATTGTCATTGCTTTGATCTCATGCATAAATTAAGCCAACACTTCTCAAGTCCACATTGTTTACTCTCTGTACCCAACAAGAATGCTAAATTCAAGAGTAAGAAACATAATGTTTTTTCACCAGAAGCTAAAACAAAGACCAAGAATGCTAAGGCAAACTTGAAGAACCCTAACAAAGATGGACCCATGTGGATATGGGTACCTAAAACTCTCTGATTGTCTTGCAGAAGCAGTATGTGCCAATCTGGTATCTTGACTCCGGATGCTCGAAGCACATGACTGGCGACATAGGTCTACTATCCTCCTACAAAGATAAACTCGATGGAGGATCTGTGACCTTTGGTGACAACAAGAAGGGGTATATAAAAGGCTACGGAGTCATTAAGAAGGAAAACATAACCGTATGCAAAGTTGCATATGTGGATGGCCTTAAACACAATCTTCTCAGTGTTAGCCAACTCTGCGATACGGATTTCGACGTAAGGTTCAAAAGGACATTCTGCTTTCTACAAGGTGAGGACATAGGAGTCGAACTTCTGCGAGCCGAACGAAGAGGTGATTTATACCTCATGAACTTCAGTGCCAAGAACAAGGAAGACAAGCTCTGCCTTGTTGCCTGTAAAAGCGAAGAAGCCTGGTTATGGCATAACATGTTCCGTCATTTAAACTTTCATACTCTAGATAAGCTTGTTAAACTTGATTTAGTTAAAGGTCTGCCAAATGTCAAGTTTAATAAAGATCAATTGTGCTCTGCCTGCGAAATGGGAAAACTCAAAAGAGCTTCCCATAAAGGCAAAACTGATATATCTTGTACTAGGCCTCTGTACATGCTTCATGTTGACCTCTGCGGTCAAATCGCTACACAGAGCCTAGGTGGCAAGAAATATGTACTTGTTTTGATCGACGAATACTCAAGATTTACATGAGTTGAATTTGTCAGAAAGAAATCAGATGTTCCAAACATTCTGATAAATTTAATGAAAAGAATCCAAGTTCTGTATGAGTGCAGGATTCAGAAACTAAGAAGCGACAATGGCACAGAGTTCAAAAACTCTGTCATTGAAACCTATCTTACAGAAGAAGGCATATCACAGAACTTCTCTGCTGCACGCACCCCACAACAAAATGGCGTGGTTGAACGAAAGAACCGCACGCTTGTGGAGGCTGCAAGAACTATGCTGACAGCATGTGGATTACCAATGTATTTTTGGGCAGAAGCAGTATCAACCGCATGCTACACCCAAAATTGATCAATCATTGTAAAGAGGCACATCAAGACACCTTATCATTTGATCAACAAAAGGCAACCAAACATCAAATTCTTTCATGTATTTGGATGCAAGTGCTTTGTCTTAAATGATAGAGAAGCAAGAGGAAAGTTTGAGGTGAAAGCAGATGAAGGAAAGTTCATAGGATACTCTGCCACTTCAAAAGCTTACAGAGTGTACCTTCTGAAGTCTCGATCCATCGTAGAAAGCATCAATGTATCTTTTGACGATTCCTTTCAAAAGACTTCTGAACAAATCAGTTCAGAACTCGGTCTAAAGAAGGAATCCTCTGGCATCTCAAAGACAAGAGAAGAAGACTTAAATCTTCTATTTGAAGAGATGTTCCATGATGATATTGATCCCTCCGCTGGAGACGTCAGAGCCTCTAGAGAAACATCTTCTGCAAACCAGACTGAGTCAGGTATCTCTCTAACTTGTCCATTAAATACTTCATCCTCTTCTATAAATCATACAGATGCACATGCTGAGGGGGAGCAAAAAGAAGCCGAAGATAACACAACCAAGGACTCAACCACAGAGGCTCCTGAAATACCTACTCCAGCAACTACAGAGGAATCAATACCAGAGGAAAACGAAGACTCAGTCTCTACTTCCTCAGAGGAATAAATTCCAACTCTCATTCCAATCCTCCTACAAGCTGAAGAACCAAGCATAAGCACAGAAGAACCATCAACAACAGAGGTTGCACCAGAACCGCAATGTTCAACCACAGAAGTTAATCTTGATGACTCAAATGACCATCTTCCAAGAACAACACAGTGGACGAAAAGCCATCCTCCAAGCCTTATAATTGGTGATCCTTCTGAAAAGGTCAAAACAAGATCAGCCACTGCTAATTTTTGTTTCTTTACAAATTTTATTAGTGTGATCGAGCCAAAAAGAATCTCTGAAGCCCTAGATGATCCAAACTGGGTAGATGCTATCCAAGAAGAGCTTCTACAGTTTGAGAGAAAAAAGGTATGGACCCTAGTACCTCTGCCATGAGGGAAACAAGCCATAAGGACAAAATCGGTCTTCAGAAACAAGAAGGACGAGGATGGGGTGGTCATTAGAAAAAAAAACAAGATTGGTGGCCAAGGGATATCGCCAAGAAGAAGGCATTGATTACGATGAAACTTTTGCCCCTGTCGCACGACTCGAAGCCATAAGAAATTTCTTAGCCTTCGCAGCCCACAGAGGTTTCAAAGTCTTTCAGATGGATGTAAAATCTGCCTTTCTGAATGGTGAAATCCAAGAAGAAGTATACGTCCAACAGCCACCAGGGTTTGAAAGTTCCAAGTACCCAAAATATGTCTATTATCTCGACAAAACTCTGTATGGACTGAAACAGGCTCCAAGAGCATGGTACGAACGACTTTCAACTTTTCTTCTCAATACTGATTACGACAGATACTACTTTGTTTTACAAAAGAAAAGGTGATGAGATTCTGCTTGTACAGATTTATGTGGATGACATTATTTTTGGGTCTACAAAGGCACAACAGTGCAAAGATTTCGAAAAACTCATGCAGAGTGAGTTTGAAATGAGTATGATAGGAGAATTAACTTTCTTCCTCGGACTCCATGTAAAACAATCATCAGAGGAAATTTTTATAAATCAAGCTAAATATGTCTCTGACATACTTTCAAAATACAGTCTCTCTGATGCCTCTGTAATGAAGACCCCAATGGCCACTGGAAATAAATTATTCTCAGATCCAAATGGCACATATGTAAAGTGCAGGCTCTACAGAGGTATGATTGGGTCCCTCTTATACTTAACCGCAAGTAGACCTGACATAATGTATGCCACATGCCTCTGTGCAAGATATCAAGCTAACCCAAAGGAATCCCACTATATTGCTGTAAAGAGGATCTTCAGATACCTTAAAGGGACCAAAAATCTTGGACTCTGGTATCCGAAGAACTCTGGTTTTGGTCTTAAGGCATACACAGATTCAGATTATGGAGGATGCAAGCTTGATCAAAAGAGCACCTCTGGGAGTTGTCAATTCCTGGGAGGTAATCTAGTTAGCTGGACTTCGAAGAAGCAGAACTGTGTGTCTACATGTACAGCAGAAGCGGAATATGTTGTTGCTGCTAGCTGTTGCTCTCAAGTTCTGTGGATGAAAACTCAGCTCAAGGACTATGGGTACAACATATACAAAATTCCCATATTCTGTGATTCCAAAAGTGCCATAGCAATCTCTGCCAATCCAGTACAACACTAAAAAACAAAGCATGTCGATATTCGTTATCACTTTCTGAAGCATCATGTTGAACATGGCACAATCGAAATGCACTTTGTGTCCATTGAATACCAGCTTGCAGACTTATTCACCAAGGCACTAGATGAGAAAAGATTCCTTTTCTTGGTGGGTAAGTTGGGAATGATAAACATGAGTTGAACCCTCTTTAAATAAGATTTGATCTTCTTGTAAATATGTATATATTTAAACTCTTCTGTATGTAAATTCTTAATCATCAAAAGTTCTGTAACCAACAGAGCTTCTGTGGGATTGCTAAGAGTATGACAATCGCCACAGAATCTCTGATAACCTTGACCTATGTTCTGTGCAAAACTTATCTCATTTGATCCAAGCATAGGTCAAGGGGGAGCAGAAGGAGACCTTGAACTGATCTACAGAGGTTGATCATTCAAGGGGGAGCAAAAGAAGAGATATGATCAACCATATCTATAGAAGTCAGATATTTTTGCCGAACAAAGGAGAACCAAAGGTAAGTAACTCGTACAAATCCTTTTTGAAAACAATTTTCTAGGACACAAATTTCAAAATACGTCCTATAAACACTGTTTAAGACATTCCAAACAAGAAATGATCAAAAAGATTTTCGAGCCTTCAGTTATGGGAAATTTAAGGTCATAGAGCTTCTGATGAGCTCAACAGAGCCTCTGTAAGCCGGATCCTCTAGCACTGCAAATTTCATACGGAAACTCTGTCGATCAACCTTAAATGTCTTCTTTAAGGATTTGTACGTACAAATGCACACACAAGGATACTGGAAGAAAGTCTTATGGGCAAAGAGCTCACTCCACCAAAGAGTCTCTGTCACCCAAACTAGACAGTCTAAAAGTATGTCTCGAACAAAATCCATTTCCAAAACAGTTTTCCAGGACACAAATTTCCAAATATGTCCTAAAAACAGTGTTTAACACAATGAAAACCTGGGATGATCAAAACGTTCTCTAAATTTTTAGTTATGAGAAATTTTCACTCTCAGAGCCTCTACTGGCCTCGACAGAGCCTCAAAGCCTCTGTGAATGAAAATTTTATACTAAAGATCTATCGATCCTCTCCAATTATCTTTCAAACGTTTTTGGAAAAGGTACAAGCATCAGAGGAGACAAAAAGACAAGTTTTAGATCACAGAGCTCACTCCACCACAGAGCCTCTGTTGACTCTGACACTTGACCTTTTATGGAAATTCTGAAACAGTATGGGTTATTTACTGCGAGTGACAGAACTCACAAAGAAGACATGCCCACGCGCCAAGCATTAATGGGCCGCACACGACGTCTAATCGTGTTCTGACACTTCTGACGTGACATTCTCCCATTGGACGTGTGTGGCAAACGTTCTCCTAGAAAGTTGAACCAGCCGTATATACTCAATTACGGATCCCAAATTTTATTCACTTTCACATATTTACCCTTTCAGATTCCACCATCCTCATCAGTATAAAACCCAACTTACCATTACCTCTAAACGTTTACGAACTTACTCTCTTCATCTTCTCCGACGAACCTTGCAAAAACCTGCAACTTCCATTTTCTAATCTCTTTCTTCAAGATTAATCCAATGGCTTCCACCTCCAACGCTCCAGTGAACTCTCCATCTCATTCTGAGAACTCCCAAAACCAAGAAATCGCCAGAAACCTAGAACAAGACCACTCCGGCGATGAAGTAGATTTTGCTCCGACTACCCATCTTCTAAACTTCATTGCCCATGAACACTTTGAACGTGTTCTTCCTTTGAAACCAAACAACTACTACCTGGTTCCCTCAAAAACCACTTTTGGGGAAGCACACATCATCCTTCTTCACATTCTAGAAAACCACTATCTTTACCCCCTGTTATCCAAAACTGTCAACAAAATCCCCGCCAGATACCTAAATCAATTCTGGATGAGCAGCATATTTGACCCCGCAGATAGACAAATCAAGGGCTATATTTCGAAATCAAACAAATCCGAGCACCTTGAACTCAAGTTAAACAGAACCATGTTCTCAGTTGAGTTCAGTCTACCTACCAGAGGTCTTCTTGGCATAAAGCAGTACGCGGAGGAACCCACAGACGAAGAGCTCTGCCGGTTTGTTGAAATGTTGGGGTATAACACAACCCTAAGAAAAAGAAATGGTTTCAGAAGAAATCGATTACCCCCTCTGTGGAATACTCTCTTCTCTATTCTTAACAAGTGCCTAACAGGGAAAGTGGGTAGTCCAGATCAGACCTCTCACCAAATTTTGGCTATCATGTATGGGGTATACTATGACCTACCTCTGGACTACGCCACCCTCATGATGCAAGAAATGGTCAACACCATTGACCGCAAAATCTCCTCCATGAAGGCGAAAGGACGAAAGCCCGAAACTCTACCTCCTCTGCAATATCAAAGAATTATGGGTGTCCTGCTAGAGCCTCTGCTACGTCTACAAAAATGGCCAATGGAGGGACCAACGGCCAGAATGTACCCCCTGAACAAAAACACCCCAACAGAACACGAAGATGAATACCCTTTCTACAGACCTCTGCCAAAGAAACTTCTGGGATACGCTACAGACAAGACCCTTAAGTTAGATTATGTACGCGATCATAGGACTCCAGAACCGAGTCCTGTGACACCCCCGCGTCTAGGTGCCCCATTAGGAACTAGGGTTGTAGATAGGATGTCAGATGAGCAATGGGCTGCAGCTTTGGCCAAACATCAGCTTGTACAGGCCAACTTTCAGGCTCAGAGGGAAGCGATTCTCTCCCCTGCAACAAAGAAAAAACCCTCTGCCAAGAAGAAGAAGAACAAAACCCACAAGAAAACTACAGAGGGCACCTTTACGTCTGCTGCTCAACTATCCCCTCCTCATGCAACAGAAGCAGGATCCTCTGCACCTCCCTCTCCTCCAAAAGACAAAAAGAAAAGAAAACATAAGTCTTCTGAGGAGGGTGCCCCCAAACCAAAGAAAAGGAGGAGCAAGAAGAAATCCAAGAAACCCCACACTCCTCTACAATCCATCGCAGAGGAAGCAGATATGGTCGAAGAAACCCAAGACCAACCTCTGCAATCACCCTTACCTATCAATTATGCAGAAGATCAGGGTGATTTTTCTATCTTCCTACAACAACCTAGGATCGCACACTCTTTAGACCCCTCTGGATGGACTGCAGAAGCTCTATCTCATCATTCAACAGAAGCTCCAAACTTCGGAATCTCTTCTGACTTGGATGATGATGACCAAACCCCACAGAATAATCAGTCTAAGACTCCGGAAGTTCTACAGAACCCCTTCACCCAACCTGGTTTTGATGTTCTACGAGCAAGTCCAGAGGATTTGGCAAAAACCACCACCAAAACCCCACCAGTAATAGTCTCAAAGGTGGACTCTGATGAAGAAGATGATCAGGCAGAAGAAGGACCTATGCATCCCCACGTACGACAATTAATTGGCTCACATCCAATGTACGACTCTTTACGCACTGATGCAGAAGCCACTACAGAAGTTAGGGTAGAAGCACCGAGCCATAGGGTAGCAACAGATGTTGAGACCATAGATGGAGAAGAAGTGGTTGGATGCTCCACAGAAGTAGAAGCTAGAACTGATGCCTGGAATAGAAGAGGCACACTCCCACAACCAACTCCCAGTGCACCCCACATGTCTATTACCGCCAGTCTAGTGGCAGAAGGTAATATTGAACAAAAGCAGCACGACTCGACCCCAACCCAAACTGACCGGCCAGAGGTAACTCTTTCTACCTCTGTGCCAATCTTAGCCGGGGAAACCATTCCAGGGGAGTCCTCTCAAAAGGACTTACCCTTAGTTCGTGGTCCATCACCCCAGACCACAATCGCCAACCTTACAGAGGAATTTGTTTCCTCTGCCACGCACACTACTATAGGTCCAAACAACTCTTCAGAGGAGTTAGAGTGCACAAAGACGGAGAGACTCTAGACAAGTCTCCGTGTCAACCTAAGGATAATCTTGTACCCACCTCTGGAGTGGATCAAGACAATGTCTTTACCAGAACTTCTGTAGAGTCTGAGGCACAGGATGCCTCTGCTCGAGGATCAGAGGGAAATCCTTCCGCCCCCAACGTACAAACAAGGGCGAAAGAAGGTGTCTAAGGAACATGGACTCACTCTGGGGACGAATGTGTTCCCCCAGAGGTTACACCAAGTCCACATGTATCAAGGGATGAGTTCCAAACCCTTGTCACCTCTGTGGACACCACATTGAAAGAGTTGAAAAGCTCTTTTGATTCTTTTGCAGAAGTTACTTCGCGGGCCTCTACTAATATGAACACCAAAATGGACAACCTGTCCACAGAGGTGCAAAATGCCTTAGCCCAAATGAGAACAACTGCTGATACCTCTGTTGCATCTGCTGCCACTGAATTCGGAAAAGCCGCCACATCTTCATTCAAAACCTCTATCAAACTCTTCCTTGAAATGATTAATGCCAAAGCCTCCACCTCTAAGGCCCTTACCCATGAAGACCTAAAGAAGGCATTAGAGGAAGTTCAAGAGCAAACTATGCAACAAACTCTGGCCATGAAGCCTTCTAACTATATGACCAGAGCTCAACTGACAGAGCTTGGGCAAGGAATACTTGATCAAATGACAGAATTCATCCGGGCCTTCACTGTTGCCAACGCAAACTATGTCAAAGAATTCAAGACAAGTGTGGGCAAAATGCGCTTCAAGACAGAAGCAGAGGTCCAGACCCTTCTTGGCCTCTGTGACGATCTATGGGCCAAGATGATAGCCGCAGGGGCAGTACCGCCTAAGAAACCCGAGGCTTCGTGCAGAGCAGAGGGTACTAAAGAAAAGGGTCAGGATGACTCTGATGGTGACTCTGACGATTTATCAGATCATCCTGAGGGGGAGAATCAAAGGGAAAAACCAAGGGAGAAAGCTGCAAGCAGAGGTCTACCAGAACCACCTATATCCGCAGAACCCCTGAATCAAGTCCCCCCAACAACTCAAACCCAAGGAGGAAACCAACAACAAACCACAGAGGCTACAACCACCTCTGTAGAAACCCCTCAAGAAACCCCAATCCAAACCCAAGTACCTGAAACCAACCAAGATCAACAACAGAAGACCACAGAGGCAACACCCACCTCTGTGGAAACAACCTCTGTATTCGGAGCAGATGTCCCAACCCGTGAAGAATTCCAAATTCTAACATCCTCCAAAGAAGATCAACCATCCCAATCACCAAAACCAAAATCAGCAGAAGAACTCCCCTCTCCAGCACCAAAAACACCAGAAGCTGCAACAACAAAACCCCCATCTCCCACACCCAAAACCAGAACCAAAACCATTGCTCACAAAAGAAAACATCTGAGAAAAACCACATAAGCCTCACCAACAAAACCCACATCACCAACAAAGTCCTCAGAAACACAAGTGCCAAAACCTACAGAGGCACCCTCAGAAATCCAAAAGACAAATCCCACAAAGGCAACCCCATCTCTACAAGAAGATCTTCAGCCGAAGGAAAAAGACAAAGGCAAGGGGATAATGACAGAGGAACCCAAAAAGAAGAAGCCCAAGCATCAACTAGCAGAAAAATTGATAAGAGCTCTTTCGATGCATATGTGACACCAAAGCTAGAACAAGAAGACTGGGCTTTCGGTGTTACCCCTCTGTCAAATATACCTATTCTATATCCAAAGGCAAAAGTCACAGAGGATCGAGTGGCCCAAATCAAAGAGCGAATGGATGCTCTGTGCAGACCCATGCCTCTACCCGGTGCACCTCTACAACAAATGGAAGAAGTGGTGTACAGATATCTGTACAACAGAAGTGCCAGAGATATTATGCCATCAACAATTCAAGATCCCCACTTCCATGCTGACCTCGAGAACACCTTCACAAGAACAACACCCAAGCCAAAACATCAAGTCTTCTCAGAGTCCAAAATCGACAAGGTCTTATACTGTAAGTTTTCTCAAACCAGAACCACACCTAAGGTTTCCTATAACATCTATAAGGTCAAAAGGGAGGATAAAACCGTGACCCAATTCTCAGATGCTGATCTGAGAAATCTAAGTCCCTACGACCTACCCGACCTTCTCAACTGGACCAAAGAGAACTTCATAACAGATGCACATCGAAGGGCATACAGGGTGATAAGGAAAGCCATGCGTGAGAAACTTCTGCTATACAGCCTTGTCGACTTCCAATTAGGACGAGATCTTGGAGTAAGAAACCTAAATCTCCACCCACCAGAAAATGACTGCCCATCCTCTGCCATACCAAACTCAATTATTACATCTCCAAGAGTTGGGTTAGTCTATCAAGATCCTGCTGGGAACTCAAGACTGTTCATAGAGATAGACTGTCAGAAGTGCGCAACAAGTACTTTGACGGAGTTCAGAGCAAGCCTCGTTGAGCACAGAGGAACAGAGCAAATGAATCAGGCTCTCGCAGATAGACTGATAGAGGTCATCGACCAAGTAATCAACTTCAGAAACCTCTGCATCAGATTCTATCATGAGCTTAGAGAGTTAGGATTCGACAACAGAAGCTTCAACGACTTCAAAGACGCCAACGTCTGATATCCTCTACCAACCTCTGTTACTTTTACTTTCATCATGTAATCAAATGTAAGTGTCTCTGGCACATCTTTTATGAAAGAAAAATATCAACAGAGGTGAAATACCTCATGTCGTGTTCTTAGTCTACAAAACCTTGCATGTTTCAAATTTTTACTTTTCAATACTTAGGGGGAGATTGTTAGCTCCAATTTTTATGATAAATAGAAGTATTAGAAAAATAGACTAAGTATCGACACCAACAGAAGCTCTGCCGAGTAACCGAGAAGACCAAAGCATAGAAGTCTTCGACAGAGGCTCTGCCGAGTAACCGAGAAGACCGAAGATAAAGAATCACCAGAAGACTCTTCTCTGCGAACAAGGCCACAGAACCTCTATCGTACTTGATAGAGCCTCTGTGGTAAGAAGACAAAAGATCTATACAAGGACAATCGTACTTCACACGATTTCTGCCATTCGAAGGTTCTGAAGATCACTCGTACAAAGGCGTGACCTGACAACTCCACATGTCAAACTCTGATAGGTTTCAGCCTAAAGCAGAATACGGAGCATTTAATGAATGTTGTATCTGCAGCAGTTCCAGAATAGTGTTTTGTACCTTCCAGCAACTGTTCAAAGCAGTGTCTTAGTACCTACCATCCTTAGTATATAGATCTTGTCCCCTTTAGAAGTAGTATCACTAGAAGGTTTATGTGAGCTCTTCTATTAAGCCTAGCACAACACACACCTTTAGAGCAGTTTCTTGTCATACCTTTCGGTGTTCTTGGTGTTCTTATTATATCAAATACAGTGAATCATTGAGCTATTTATCTGTGTTATTTACACTTCATATATTTGATATTGTGTGTTATTCTACCTCATTATATCTACTAGTTCGTTAAAATGTTTCCGCATTATATATTGTTTGAACTAATTAGATAGAATCATCATTGTTAAGCAAAACAGGAACCAACAAAAAGACTTAACTTAAACCCTAATGAACCAAGCCGTACAGTGGTCCGCCGCCGCACCACCGACGATAACCCGCCGGAAAACATCACCGGCAACCTAAACGAACTTCCGCCATCCTCCCACGAACATCTAACATCGACCATCGCACCAGATGCGGAGTCGTCAAAGCAAGAAGGGTCGAAGGCGGCTTCGTCTTCGAAGGCCTCAGACGCTAGTCTGAGTGGTTTTGATACCGAAGTACAGCAAACTGATGAGGAAATGATAAAGCTGCAAGAAGAATACAACCAAAAGATCCTTGCACTTAAAAAGAAGAAAGAAGAGGTCGAGAGGAAAAGGAAAGAAGAGGAAGAAAGGTTGGCAAAAGAGGAGGCAGAAAGATTAAGAAAAGAGGAGGAAGAGAGAATCCAGAAAGAAGAGGCAGAACGGTTGGCGAGAGAGGAAGAGGAGAGAAAAAGGGTTGAAAAAGAAAGACTACTTGACGAAGAAAAGAAAAGGGCTGAAGAAGAAAGGTTGACAAAGGAAGAAGAAGACTGAATCAGATAGGAAGAGGAAAAACAAAGAAAAGATGATGAGGCTGCGACACTTCAAAACAAGGAGCATATTCAGACTGATCAAAACCTCCCAGTTGGTAGCACTATCAATTTGGAGGCACTTCAAAAGGCTGCCCACAGTGAGGAAAACCCAATCAAAAGAGCATTGAGGAAGAGAGGAATGGTCACCAGATCTGGGGTGACCATTTCGGAAAAAACACCAGCCAAGAAATCAAGGAAACAACCATCTGGGAAAGGTAAGGGTCTCGAACCCTCTTTAAGTTAATCATCTTATGAATCTGATGCTGGGGATGAGCAACTTCAATCTGAAAACCCACATCAGTCCACAGTAGGCACTGAGCATGCCCCAGTGGGGTGCCCAGGCAGTTCACAACTCCAGCAGTCGCTGCCCACTATGACTGCATTATCAATCAAAAGTTAAACTTAGAGAGGGGTTTTGACCCCGACTTTGTAGAGGCCAACCCGTTTATCAAAGATAGGGTTATACAGCAAGAATGGGCGACATTAGCATCTGCCAATCGTCGTGCCAATTCCTCTTTGGTTAGGGAGTTTTATGCCGAGGCCTCTCAGACGAAGGACCCATTTGTGAAAGTCCAGGGTCAAACCGTGTATTATACCGCTAGTGCTATTAATCAGGTCCTTGGAATAAGGATCCCAACTACATGCTCCTATGCACGGTTCCTACAAAAGATGACCCCGGCAGATGAAGATGTTATTTTGAAAACCCTGGCTGTTGAAGGAAAACCCTGGGATAAAGATGGCAGTAGACGGTGCCTACACGCTAGCTCCCTCACTACCGAGGCCGCTGTGTGGTTCCTGTTTTTACGGGCCTCCTTATCACCGACTACTCATGATACGACCCTCTCAATGCACAAGTGCGCTTTGCTGTACTGCATTCTTGTGGGGAAACAAATCAATCTGGGAATCATAATGCACTCCGCCATCTACCATGCTCGGACCCGAAAGAAGGTAATCCTCCCTCTCCCTTGTCTTATTACTTCGTTACTAATCTAAGCTGGAGTGCCAGTTGCTCAGGACAATAAGTGGATCACCTCAATGAACAACATCAGCATCGTGACAATCAAGAAGATGGGGAGAGCAATTACTGCTCCCCACGAAGAACCTGCTGATGAACAACCCACAGTGAGATCCACTGGCACCCCACTCCAGGAAGCACAAGCAATCCTATGACCGCAATTCTGACCGCATTAACAGCTCTCACTTACCGCGTCGATCTTATGGAAGCCTAACAGAAGCACATAAACCGGGCCACAGAATCATTCTGGATGTATACACAAGATAGGGATGCAGTCCTCAATCAGATATATCAGGGTGCTGATCCCCTGCTTGCTGCACAACTCCCTGAATTCCCAGAAGGTATCTGTCCATCCAATGATAGTGAAGATGGTTTCCATGAAGACTCCGCCGAAAGCTCACCGCCAGTGACTCCTGCCCACTGAATGGTTTGTTGGGACTGTGGTTCCCACTCTAATTGCTCTAAAAACAATCTTTATTTTCTGTTTGGTTTCGTATTTTGCCTATGGCTAGGCACTTGACACTTTGCTACTATTTTATTTTGGTTGAATGATGCATGCATTACCTACTGCTAAGTAGGTCTTTTGGGTACTAACTTACTTCTCATTTTAATGTTTTTTGATCCTTTTCCATTTCAAGGTGCAACTTTCGGATTCCGACTTAAAAAGTCACTTTTGTAAGTACGGTTCTCAACTTGTCACATTGAAATGATTTAGGCCATTTTTGAATCCAAACTCGACTTTTTGTACCCCAAATACCTCCTGCACCCCACTTTCCAAGTCACAGTGAGGACACTGTGCAATCTTAAGTTTGAGGTGGGGAGTTCCAGTCTTTCCACAGTGGGGACACTGTGAGGTCCTAAGTTTGAGGTGGGTAAGCTATACCCCCTCCTAAAATAAAAATACAAAAACAGAAGAAAATTGGAGTGTCACTACAAAAAATTGATGGTGTGCCTTTCTGGACCATCAAAGTGCTCATTCCAAGGAAAAGATGGTGTGCCTACTCTGGACCATCAGAATACCCACTCTAACAAAAAATAGCCATACCCAAATAAAGCCTGAAAGTGTTCGTACTTACCCTTGCAAAATACAAAACACTCACTTCTTGAAATAAAAATCTCAAAGCGAGATTCTCGGTCCATGTTTGGAAGTAGTTACTACAAAACCCTTGGGAAAAATATTCAAAGCCACAAAACCTTCAAACCCAAGAAAGCCTTATTGATCAAATGTGAACAAGGGAAAGATGTCGTCGAGTACATAAAGTGAAGCTTTTATTTTGGGACCGAAAGAAGCATCCATGGAGGGAGATCAACGTCCATTCAAAGTGAGAAGTTGGTAAGTCCCTGAAAATCCAAAAGTGCATTTTTTTTATTTATTTCTTTCTTTTTATTAGTTGGGGACAAGTAATGGTTTAAGTTTGAGGTTATGATAACTCTATTTTTAGAGTTATTATTTCCTTTTATTTTTATTTTATTTTGTCAAATTTTAGCCATTTCACTTCTCAAAACCCCCATTCTTGGTAACATTCATGAAAATGAGCAAAAAGAGTGAACCATAGTTTTTATAAATCATTTGGTAGTATTTTGTTGCTTTTTCACGAAATATCTGCAGTGACTTGCGCATCCCACTCCGGACCCCACTATCGAGCAGAGAAGATGACAAAAGAAAATCAAATCTTAGCTTGAAAGTAAAAATCTGGAGAATGGAAGGTTCAATTGGCTGAGGCATGGGATTGAGAAGTACAAGCATGTTCCCAAAAGCATAGCAAGATGAATTGTTTATTGAAACCAATGGTACTATAAGTGGACTTTTTGGAAAAGGTGAAGGGACTCATGGGTAAAAGAGCTACATACTTGTGGATAGAAGTGTTAACTCAAAGAAGGTGAATTCTATGCCTTCTATCTTCAGCCCTTATTCTCTAGTTCTTACCCATCTTTTGTAAAGTCCAACCTTTCCTCTTAGTATAAATAGAGGTGTTGGGTTTCATTTAATTCATCTTGCATATCTCCATCTATCACATTTAGTGCAAGTGTAGTTGTTAGCTTATCATTTACTGCAGTAGTTCATTAAATTTATGTATTTTTAATTCCTAGTTTAATTTTTAGTTTCGAGTAGTTTGTGGCAGTGACGTACCCTCGTTCCCCACTGCGGTTTTAATACAAGTCACTTTCAGTTTACTTATGTGCAACTCTTCATCTTTTGCTTACTTTACTTCAGTAATTATGGGCTAAGCATCCTTTGGGATGTAGGAAAGAGAAGTACCTGGATTTTAGAGAAAATGCTTGAGTAATCTTTATACTTGGAATGTTTATTGTTTTGGTCATTCACTCTCGATTATTGCCCAATGATGCGAACAAGACGATCACTTGTAAGGATCTAAAGTGTAGTTCTTAACTCAAAAATGAGTAGAACGCGGTGACATGAGCTTGGATGATGCTAGGGAGTTCGAAAGAATTCTTATGACGCTTGCGAAAGTGAGGTCGGAACAGTGAGCTAATCTCAACCCACTGGAGTAGTAGGCAAGCTAGTTGGTGTATTTAAAACACTTAGAGTATTTGTCTCTACACATTCCATCGAGGCCTGAAAAGGTCCATTTTGAGATTACCATTGACAAAACAATAGATACTAAGAGTATGTGATTTTTACCTAAAGGTGTGAGTATTTTGTAACCGTGCTTTTCTAGCGAAAATGCCTACCTCAAGTACAAGGATCATTTTTAGGATCAGGTATTTAATATAAAATCTAGGGAAAACCTAACCTACATTCCTTTCTTTAATTCTTAAGTAAAACCGTTAAAGTAGCATTTCACCAAACCAAACCAAAATATTGCTTCTTCTGTAATTGAAACCTGTAAAAGGAGCTCATGAGAACTGTATTGTCTTGATTGCCCAGTCCCTGTGGATTCGATTCTGGTATTTTACCAACTATTACTTGCTGTGACGATCATAGTGGACAGTGTTGTAACATCCCGTAAACTGAACATACATATAACATATAATTCATAACAGGGTTTCAACAAAATCATTCACATTACACATTTGGTCCCAAAGTCTGATCTAACCAATATAAAATTCAGTACAAACTTGATCCCATTTAAATCTGATAATGGCTAATAACTGAAATTTAAGTACAAAAGTATCATCAACTTCATAATGATCATCATTCCACATAGCTATCCACCAAGTATTCTAATCACTTACTCTTACTGGTACCACCACCTGGAATACAGATTTTTAAAACAAAAATGAGGGTTAGACCTAAGGGTCTAGTGAGTAAATCCCTGATATTTGAAAATCATTAAATTCATTTATATAAATACACACATTCATATAAATACATATACTTCACACACAACTTAATACCAATTACAATTTACACAACATACCTGTCCCATTCCACCTTATCCCTCCACCAATGGCCAATAACAATTGGTTGCGAGCCAATTTAACACACCGGTCCAAAGCCCGGCCACGTATTATATTTTCATATAATACTCACGTAATTATAATATCTCAATATATTATAATCACCCACGTATGACATATTCATACCACATATCAAATATTTATTATTCACGTAATGTATTCCAGTAAAATACTTTTTAACGTAAAACTCACCTGATCAGTTTATCACCAAAAGCCTTCTCAAGTTTATCTCACGTATTTCCACCCTTCACAGAATCTAAAATTACACAAAATAACAGATATCTCTTCTTAAAACTAAATTTACGAAATCCTTAACTCAAATCGCAATCCAAAATAATATGAAATCGCAATGAACAGTACAAGTCGCAACCGTGATGAACAGTACAAAGTCGCAATCTCTTACTGCGACTTCACCCCGAAATCGCAACCCACTATTGCGACTCCATCCTAAGTCGCAATCAACTACTCCGATCCCAAACCCAAATCGCAATCAACTACTGCGATTCCAATCCAAATCGCAATCAACTACTGCGATTCCAATCCAAGTCGCAAACGACCATTGCGACTTCAAGCCCAAATCGCAATCGACCATTGCGACTTCGTTGAATGTCGCAGTCCTCTATTGCGACTTCGATGAATGTCACAGTTCACTGTTTCATCCTAAAACCCAGATTTTTGTACTTTTACTCTATGCAAGCTACTGTAAAAGTGCAGATATGTTTAAGACCATTAGCACAACCTAACCTTAAGCTTAAACTCCCCAAAACATCCATTTTTAACAAAACCCACCAAGAACTTTAAACTAGTAAATTCAAAACACTTTGAGGAATTAAAACATAAAAATGTATGGATGGTTTACCTTGATCACTTCAGTTGATACTAAATCACAGCAGCAAATTCCTGAAACTCCTTCTTCTTCTTCTTCTTCTTTAACCTTTCTTTCTTTTTCTCTCTAACCGAAAACACACACAACACTAGGATATTTTTGGTTTTCTTTCTTAAGAATGAAGACATCATTCTTCTAATGATGTACCAGGCGGTGGTGGGGTTTAGTTTGGCCAAAAAGACCATACCCACCCTAAACTTATCTCAAATGGCAAGATTTAACCCCAAACTTCCATATAAAAATTAAAACTTATCCCTTAATTTCTAACTCCATAAAATACTAAAATAAATACTTATAAAATTCTAAATTTAACTTAGATAAAAATACCTGGTTATTACAACATCTCCCCCTTAAAAGAATTCCGTCCCGGAATTCGATTAAACGAAAAGATGAGGGTATTTGGCTCTCATCTCCGATTCTGATTCCCACGTCGCATCCTGACCTCGATGATGTTTCCACTGAACCTTTACCTGTCTGATCTCTTTGCTTCTCAATACCTTGACCTTGTGTTCAACTATAGCTTCCGGTTCCTCTACATAGTTTAGCTTTTCATCAACCTGGATATCCGGTAGAGAGACTGCCTGATCTGATGTCACCAAACACTTTCGAAAATTCGATACATGGAACGCGTTATGAATTCTGCTTAATTCTGGCGGAAGATTCAATCTGTAAGCTACTTCACCAATTCTTTCCGTAATTTCAAATGGCCCAATATAACGCGGACTGAGTTTACCTTGCTTTCCAAAACGTATGACTCCTTTCCAAGGCGAAACTTTTAACATCACAAATTCTCCAACCTGAAATTCCAACGGTTTCCGGCGTCGATCTGCATAACTTTTCTGTCTGTCTTGAGCCGTTTTCAATCTATCCCGGATCTGAGTAATCTTATCTGATGTTAACTGTACTATCTCTGGCCCTGCCAATTGCTTCTCTCCCACTTCATTCCAACACAAAGGCGTTCGGCATTTTCTACCATACAGTACTTCAAACGGTGCCGCCTGAATGCTAGAATGATAACTGTTGTTGTAGGCGAATTCTATCAAAGGTAGATGTTTATCCCATGATCCCCCAAAATCCACTATACAATCCCGGAGCATATCTTCTAAAGTCTGGATTGTTCTTTCACTCTGCCCGTCTGTCTGTGGATGATATGCTGTGCTCAACTTTATCTGCGTTCCCATCTCTTTTTGAAAGCTTCTCCAAAACCTAGAAGTAAAACGACTATCTCGATCGGAAATAATCGAGATTGGAATTCCATGTCGAGTTACTATTTCATTAATATACAACTTAGCTAAACGTTCCAAAGAATCAGTTTCTTTTATCGGCAAGAAATGAGCAGACTTCGTCAACCTATCCACAATCACCCAAATAGAATCGAATCCCTTTGAAGTTCTTGGCAATTTGGTAATGAAATCAGTAGTGATCTGATCCCATTTCCACATTGGTATATCTAGTCGTTGCAACTGACCAAACGGTTTCTGATGTTCAATCTTCACTTTCTTGCAGGTAGTACAATCTTCCACATACTTAGCAACACTTCTCTTCATTCCCGGCCACCAATAGAATTGTTTCAAATCTCTATACATTTTATTTGTACCTGGATGAATAGAAAATTGAGATTGATGAGCTTCTTGTAGTACACGATCCCGTAATCCACCCAAACGAGGTACCCAAATTCTGTTTCCCATACACAACAACCCACGGTCATCTTTCCCAAGCAATGCTGATATCCCAACCAACCGTTCAGATTTCAAACTTTCTTCTTGATAAGCATCTATTTGGCATTTCAATAATTCGTCAAAAATATTTGGAAGTAGTTCAACTCGAAGAGATATCGCTTTTATCGTTCCACTCCTTTCTTGACGACTTAACGCATCTGCCACCACGTTCGCTTTCCCTGGGTGATATAGAATTTCACAATCATAATCATTTACCAATTCCAACCATCTTCTTTGTCTCATATTCAGTTCCTTTTGATCGAAAAGATGTTGAAGACTTTTATGGTCCGTGAAAATTTGACATTTAGAACCATAAAGATAATGCCTCCAAATCTTTAATGCGAAGACAACTGCTGCAAGCTCCATATCATGGGTAGGATATTGTCTTTCGTGATCCTTTAATTGACGCGAAGCATAGGCCATCACCTTTCCACGTTGCATGAGTACACATCCCAATCCCAACTTAGAAGCATCACTGTAGACCACAAAATCATCCGAACCTTCTGGCAATGCTAATATCGGCGCGCTGCAGAGTTTCCCCTTTAATATCCTGAATGCCTCGTCCTGTTCTGCCTTCCATTCAAACTTTAAATTCTTCCGAGTCAACTTGGTCAATGGTGTCGCGATTCGAGAAAAGTCTTTTATAAATTTCCGGTAGTATCCAGCTAGACCCAGAAAACTGCGCACTTCGGTTGCCGTCTTCGGCGGTTCCCATCTTTCAATTGCTTCCACTTTCGCTGGATCAACTTGTATACCCTTCTCTGAAACTACATGACCCAAAAACTGAACTTCCCGCAACCAGAATTCACATTTGGAGAACTTAGCGTACAACTCTTCTTTCTTCAATAATTCCAAAATCAAACGAAGATGTTGCGCATGATCCTCTTTGGATCGGGAATAAATAAGTATATCATCAATAAACACAATGACAAATTTATCGAGATAAGGCTTACATACCCGATTCATCAGATCCATAAAAGCGGCTGGAGCGTTCGTCAATCCAAAAGGCATTACCAAAAATTCGTAGTGGCCGTATCTTGTGCGAAATGCAGTCTTTAAAACATCCTCTTCCTTAACCTTCAACTGATGGTAGCCAGATCTAAGATCAATCTTGGAGAAATAACAAGCTCCAACTAATTGATCAAAAAGGTCATCAATTCTTGGGAGTGGATACTTGTTCTTGATTGTGCGCTTGTTCAGCTCCCGGTAATCGATACACATTCTCATTGAACCGTCTTTCTTCTTCACAAATAAAACTGGTGCACCCCATGGCGATGAGCTGGGTCTGATGAAGCCCTTATCAGATAAATCTTGAAGCTGTGACATCATTTCTTTCATTTCTGGTGGTGCTAATCTGTACGGCGCGCGAGCAATAGGATTGGCTCCAGGTACCAGGTCTATTCTAAATTCTACTTGCCTAACAGGAGGAAGACTATTCAAGTCTTCAGGAAAAACTTCTGGGTATTCACTAACAATGGAAATATCTTCCAGCTTACACTTTTCAGGCCTACTATCTATCACATAGGCTAGATAACTAGAGCAACCCTTATTAACACATTTACGAGCTTTTACCATAGATATAAGACTGGACTGATGATTCTTACGATCTCCATAAATCACTACTGACCTTTTATCAGGTAAAATGACATTGATTATTTTCTTATCACAAACTATATTAGCCTGATTCTCAGCTAGCCAATCCATTCCTACTATCACATCAAATTCAATCAAAGCTATAGGAAATAGTTGTATCGGTACTCCACATCCCTCTATATTGATCATGTAATGATCAAAAACCTCTTTAACTGCCACTTGGTTATCATTTGCGGTGTCTACTAATAAAGCATGTTTTAACATTTTAGGCTCTAAATGCATGTGAGCAGCAAAGGAGGGAGACACAAAAGATCGGTTTGCACCGGAATCAAATAACACTTTAGTACGCGTGGAGTTTATGAAAAATGTACCTGTGACCACATCAGGAGTTTCCTCCGCCTCTTTAGCTGTCATTTGGAACGTACGACCCCTCGTTCTCGGCGGTTCTATTCTTGGAACTACTGGTCTCGTAATGGCCGGTTTCCCCGATGTACCCCCTGATTGTATTCTACCTCGCGGACAGTCTGATTGGAGGTGATCCGGAGAATTGCACAAAAAGAAAAATCGTGTTACTCGACAATCCTTTACAACATGCCCAGTTTTCCCACATTTAAAACAAACTCGTGACTCTACTTGGCAATTTCCCTGATGGTAACGATTACACCTTGGACATGGTCTTTCTGTTGGTCGAACTGACGGACGGTTGTCAAACCTCTGAAATCTAGGTTTCCTCGAATCCTGTGGTGGTCCTTCCCATTTTCTTTTCCCTAAGCTCTTATCACCAGTATCTCTTTTATTATCTCTTTCCACATTCTCGGCAGCATCCACCGCAGCTGTAAAAGTATTTGGCCCTGTGGCAGTCACCAATCTTCGGACCTCGGAATTCAACCCATAAATAAACCTCTCCATCTTCATCTTATCTGTAGCAACATAATATCCTGCAAAACGAGACTTCTCAAAAAATCGTGCAGTATAATCTCTAACCGACAGATTTCCTTGTTGTAGATTCATGAATTCTTCTTCTAACTGTCTGACAGCAGCTTGTGGACAGAAGTGTGTTGTGAAAGCTAACACGAATTCCTCCCATGAAAAAGTAGTATATACATCCGCTCCTCTCGATTCTGTATGAGCATCCCACCAATACAGAGCATCCCCTTTCATAATCGCAGCTCCATAAAGCACTTTGTCTTCTTCAGCACATTTACACGTCTTGAAGATGGCCTCTATTTCTTTCAGCCATCTCATCGCCTTTACCGGATCCCGATCTCCTGAGTATGTAGGGGGCTTACAACTAAGAAACATTTTATAATCGCACCTTTTCACCCCTGGTAGAACAGTAGAGGTAAGTGGTATCTCCACTTCATGTTCCGGATCTGGTCTTTCAGTTTCATTAAGACGATTACGTTCGAACATGGCTTGTATGCTATCCTGTAATCTCCCCATTTCAGCAGTCAGATCCTCTGGTGTAACAAACTCTGTACCATGCTGTTATGTTCTACCTCCAGTTCGACCTCCTGTTCCTCTTCCGGTTCTACCTCTACCACGATCTCCTCCTCTTCCCCCTGTTCCTAATGGTGGATTCTCTCCACTGGAATTCCTTCCTCTTCCCTGATTCCCTTGTCTGGTACCACTCGCCATTCTGTGGATTCAAACAAAGTTAATATACACACATAAGCACATACCCCATATAATAAGATATTCCAGTTCAAACATGTACCTGTAAGATCATAATTACACTGGCCTGGTGTAATTTGAAATTACCTTACATGATGTTCCTTCTACCTTTTATACTTAATATCCCCAGGTTCTAATTTAATAGGGACATCCTACTTCACATGCAGTTTAAGTCTAGGTACAGATACTAATACCTAAATCCCTTAAACTAGGGCTCTGATACCATCTGTAACATCCCGTAAACTGAACATACATATAACATATAATTCATAACAGGGTTTCAACAAAATCATTCACATTACACATTTGGTCCCAAAGTCTGATCTAACCAATATAAAATTCAGTACAAACTTGATCCCATTTAAATCTGATAATGGCTAATAACTGAAATTTAAGTACAAAAGTATCATCAACTTCATAATGATCATCATTCCACATAGCTATCCACCAAGTAATCTAATCACTTACTCTTACTGGTACCACCACCTGGAATACAGATTTTTAAAACAAAAATGAGGGTTAGACCTAAGGGTCTAGTGAGTAAATCCCTGATATTTGAAAATCATTAAATTCATTTATATAAATACACACATTCATATAAATACATATACTTCACACACAACTTAATACCAATTACAATTTACACAACATACCTGTCCCATTCCACCTTATCCCTCCACCAATGGCCAATAACAATTGGTTGCGAGCCAATTTAACACACCGGTCCAAAGCCCGGCCACGTATTATATTTTCATATAATACTCACGTAATTATAATATCTCAATATATTATAATCACCCACGTATGACATATTCATACCACATATCAAATATTTATTATTCACGTAATGTATTCCAGTAAAATACTTTTTAACGTAAAACTCACCTGATCAGTTTATCAGCAAAAGCCTTCTCAAGTTTATCTCACGTATTTCCACCCTTCACAGAATCTGAAATTACACAAAATAACAGATATCTCTTCTTAAAACTAAATTTACGAAATCCTTAACTCAAATCGCAATCCAAAATAATATGAAATTGCAATGAACAGTACAAGTCGCAACCGTGATGAACAGTACAAAGTCGCAACCTCTTACTGCGACTTCACCCCGAAATCGCAACCCACTATTGCGACTCCATCCTAAGTCGCAATCAACTACTGCGATCCCAAACCCAAATCGCAATCAACTACTGCGATTCCAATCCAAATCGCAATCAACTACTGCGATTCCAATCCAAGTCGCAAACGACCATTGCGACTTCAAGCCCAAATCGCAATCGACCATTGCGACTTCGTTGAATGTCGCAGTCCTCTATTGCGACTTCGATGAATGTCACAGTTCACTGTTTCATCCTAAAACCCAGATTTTTGTACTTTTACTCTATGCAAGCTACTGTAAAAGTGCAGATATGTTTAAGACCATTAGCACAACCTAACCTTAAGCTTAAACTCCCCAAAACATCCATTTTTAACAAAACCCACCAAGAACTTTAAACTAGTAAATTCAAAACACTTTGAGGAATTAAAACATAAAAAGGTATGGATGGTTTACCTTGATCACTTCAGTTGATACTAAATCACAGCAGCAAATTCCTGAAACTCCTTCTTCTTCTTCTTCTTCTTTAACCTTTCTTTCTTTTTCTCTCTAACCGAAAACACACACAACACTAGGATATTTTTGGTTTTCTTTCTTAAGAATGAAGACATCATTCTTCTAATGATGTACCAGGCGGTGGTGGGGTTTAGTTTGGCCAAAAAGACCATACCCACCCTAAACTTATCTCAAATGGCAAGATTTAACCCCAAACTTCCATATAAAAATTAAAACTTATCCCTTAATTTCTAACTCCATAAAATACTAAAATAAATACTTATAAAATTCTAAATTTAACTTAGATAAAAATACCTGGTTATTACAAGTGTACACTTGCACTTACCACTGTGGATAGTTTGCAACCCACTGCGATTAAATCACATATTTCGCACGTACCACATACCGTCCAGATGAAGGGCTCTTAGGGTGTTCTTCAGTTTTCCGTTTTTTTGAGGTTTTCCCTTGAACCTGGCCCTATATATATATATATATATATATATATAGCCTTAGGTTCAATAGAGAAGTGCAAATATTTAGAGAAATAGAGAAGTAAAAAAACACGGGACCGTTCATATATGAACGTTCATATATAAACAGTCATATATGAACGTTCATATGAACGTTCAGATATGACTGTTATATGAACGTTCATTTATGAACGTTCATATATGAACGTTCATATATGACTGTTATATGAACGTTCATATATGAACGTTCATATATGACTGTTTATATATGAACGTTAATATATGAACGGTCCCGTGTTTTTTTACTTCTCTATTTCTCTAAATATTTGCACTTCTCTATTGAACCTTTCCCTATATATATATATATATATATATATATATATATATATATATATATATATATATGGTCCCCTTCTTTTGTTAACCACTCATTTAGTGTTAACCAATCAGGACCAATAATCATGAAAATCAATGGCTAGGATTAAACTGATTTTTAATTACTAATTAAATAGAAAACACGGTTGAATATTTAGGAAGCACGTATGCACATGGGTAATATTGTCAATTACCAACCATGTCTAGTTATTAGATAAGGAAACAATACGATAGCGATAACCAGTTTCCTAATATCACGCATCTTCTTAACAATATCTCACATACACATGTGATTTTGTACGTGAATCACATGTGATTTTGTACATGGACGGCTGTTCTCATATTCTCGTAAATAGTTAGTGTTCTCGTTTGAACCTTTCTCTCTCTCTCTCTCTCTCTCTCTCTCTTTATATATATATATATATATAAATAATATTATATACTTAAAAATTTAAAGTGAATTAGAGAAATAAATGGAAAGACAAAAATGGCCCTCCCACTAACAAAGAAAATTAACAGAGTTAATGGCGGTGGACCACTTTCAAAGCAAAACGAGAACCACATGGACGATTTCTAGAGTTATCAAACTTTAAGTCCCACTTTCAAAGATTTTAATAAACCACATGGACTAAAATTAGAATTTACTCAAGCTTAAAAGAAAGTATGCATAATACTTTTGGGAAAAGTCTAAAAAACCCAACGAACTATCTGATTTTGAATGGTTAAGTCCTTAAACTATTTTTTGAATGATAAAACCGTTAAGCTTTTTAAATCCTGTTAAATACATCCTTGTAACTTTACAGGTTAATGTCATACAAATTTGGGAAAAGTCTAAATTTATAATGAACCTGTTAAATACATCCTTAATTTGATTTTAATGATTAAGTTCCTGAATATTTTTTACAAATAGATTTATAAATTTTGTCAAAAATTTTCTACCAAATATATTCTTGAATTTTTTTTAACAAATAAATCCCAAACTTTTTTGAAGAAACAAAATCATAAACTTAATTTTGAACAAATAAATCTGGAACGTGTTTTTGAACAAAAATATACAAATCTTCTCACCGACAACAAAATAAAATGAACCAATTAAACGGATAAAATTATACTCTTTTCATTACTAATTTGTAAAGAGACGAACGTTTTTATCTTTATAGATTACAAGAATATATTTAATCAGTTTTAGAAAGTTTAAGGGTTTTGTCATTCAAAAAAAAAGTTAAGGATTTAACGAATACTTTTTGGGGTAAGCTTTTTAGATTTTTTCTTAAAAAATGCAAGCAAAGTTGACGTAGAAAAACATTTTTCATAAATTTTTCATTTCTACGGTCACATGTTACTAGTTGAGTACCCGTGCAATGCGGCGGGATGTGAAAATTTAACGGTGAAATTAGAATATAATGTCTTCACCGAAAATATGAGATACGGATAGACATTCAAGTATTTCCAACATTGTTTACCGTACAATTGAATGGCAATGTAATTACAAAATGAAATTAGGGAAGAAAACGATTAAAAAGCTGTTGCAGAAAAAAAACTTGTCATAAAGGGCAGTTTAACTTGAACATGATTTTTTATGTAATAAATGTAAAAAAAATTAGAATTGTTGAATGTTAACACTTGTTTTTAAAATAGATGGTAGCTTTATGTGAGTGGAATTCGAAACCTGGAAATGACATCCAAGACATCTTATTACCAACTTAAGTCATCTTGGATATAATAAATGAAAGGGTGAGTAACAACTAAGTAGCTACAGTTACAAAACATGGTTGAAATTTGATAAGCAATTGTACGACAACAAGAGCCCAAGGTTTATGTGACCTTCGTCTGAGTTTTATGATTCTTGTTTCAAGTTCAAATCCCAATGTATTAATCTCATTGCTGCCAAGGCTTGCTATATCTGCAGTGTTTGTGTCATCCACATAATCTTAGACCCTTCAGTTCTTGATTCATCTTTGAGAGAACATTCCAATGTTTCATCACCACCCATTTAGAAATGCAGGAATACATTAATTTGAATTTGTAGGTTCCCAGATTCACCTTGTCTCATATAAACAGCAAGATCAAAGATAGCGGAAGCATTATAAAGCTGTTTATGTATGAGTGATTGTGAGTAGCATAAAACATGAGAGAATATCAATATGATGAACAATAATAGATAACAATAATGAATAACAAACTGCTCGTATATGGAATATTTGAATAACACCAATAACACTTTCTTGTGTGTGTATTCTGAAATCTCTCAGGCTACTGATCGTACACTAGTAGTGGAATGGAATTGTGCAGTGATAGTGTTCTCACAATTCTAGCAACGATCCTTACAATTCTTGACTATTTGTGTGTTCCACTAACGTTCTATTTATAGCCTGATAATGTAATAAACAGTGTACTATCAAACCCTATGATGACACGTGGAAAGCATGTCTTCGTCCTTTTAGGGCTGACGTGGAAAGTGCGGACACTTGTCTATCACTTAGAGATTTCTACGAGACTTCGGCTTTACAGAGGTCTTCATTCACCAGAGGTAGAAGACCTCTGGAGGTCTTCTGGCAATCTTGTTCTCTGATGTACTATCAGAGGTCTTCTGCCAGAGCTCTGACGATCTCTGATGGTCTTCTGTTTGTTCTTCTGCTAAGTCTTCAGCTTGATCTCTGGTGTCCTATTCTCTGATGTTCTTCTGACTTGTGATATTTTCAATACTTTTACAAAGTTATACTTGGGGCTAACAATATCCCCCTAAGTATTGAAAATTCAAACTATGCTATGATTACAGAGATTAAGCAAAAAATTGAAGACAAAGAGGAGAAAGTCATCCTCTGTTAAACCCTTTTACTACTTTCAAAATATGATTACAATACAAAGTAGAGAAAAATAGTAAACTAGTCATAATAGTTTCCTCTAAGAATTCTGTCAAATCTCATAATTAAATCCCTGAATTCTAGAGTAAGAGTAAGATGTCTTACGAAACTATCGATGACTTCTTGTGGGCATTTGGAACTTGGAGGCCTCTCTTGTACGATCTTACGTAGATACTTCAGAGATTGAGAGGAGTACTTGTGGGCTTCTGCGGCTCTGATGGCTTTCTTCATTCCCTTATGTCGGCAGATGAATGCTTCAGGATTGGCTGACAGAGATCTTGTAGGGTAGTTTTCAAGTCCCACAAGACTCTCATCTGGAAGTCCAATGCTCAGTTTCTCCAACTCGAAATTGATCCCATGTTGGAAGTCGATTTGGGTTCTGAGGTTCACGTTCTCTTCCATGGCTAGTAAGACTTCTGTTCTTGCAGTGCTGGCAGCTTTGAATCTGTTTGCGAAGTTGAGGCAGTAGGCGTGTAGGGTAAGAAGATCATAAGGGTTGAGGAGAACGAGTTCATTGTCTGTGAATACTTCTTGCTCCTCATTTTTGAGTTCGACCATATATGCGTGATAAGCGACTCTATTGTAGGCATAGGAATTCAGGTCTATCCTTATTATTCTTTCGAATGCAAAGGATGTGTTTATCCTACCAGAGACGTTGGTCTTCGTCCTTTTGAATTTACTTCTATCATCTGACAGTTTGTCTGCTCTCTTTGGGTTCAGATATGGATTTATGGGCACAACATTTACAGGAATTAGGTCTTGATCAACATAAAGGAAGGCATACACCTCTTCTAATGACGGTAGAGAAGTACTTGATGGATAGTGGTGGTTGTTGGTTATCAGCAGTTTGTTCTATGATCTTCTCTTTGCCTTTGTCAGAGCGACCTCTGAGGTATTTCCCTCTGTTGGAATCTCTGTTGTAGGTGCTTCTGTTAATATTTCCAGAGACTCTGCTATTTCATTCTGGTGAGGGTCGCGAATGATTAAGGTTGCTGTTGTGTTGGATGGTTGGTCTAATGTTTATTCAGCAGAGGATGGGTCTGTCCTCTCTTGTTCATTCCTTGTTGGAGATGGTGAAGGAGTATCGAGTAGTATGGTTTCTGTCAGAGGCTCTGCTGAGGTTTCTGCTGGGGTCTTGATCTGTCTGTCTTTGAAGGTGTAGTCTATGCTCCCCCCCTTTTGTTGATCAGACTCCTCTGCATCAATTATGTCATGCTCAAAGTCTGAGAGCTCAGCAGTGGCCTTTGGGGAGTCTGGTCCAACAAACCTCGGTCTTTTGAAGGCTTTGGCGCCAGAGGGTTCTCCCGCATACCTCTTCTTTGAAGCAGCATCAACAATTATTTCACTGAATGTCTTGGCAGCCTGTCTTAAGACATCTTCTAATTCTGTAGCAGCAGCTCTTATCTCCTTCACCTGGTCGTCGAAATTAAGTTTGTGGGCATCCAGAGTTGTTTGAACATGCTTCTCTGAGGCCTGGGCTTTACCCACAAATTTAGCAGAGATGGTCATCATTCTGCTTAGGACTTCTCTTCTGAACTCACCCATGTGACCTATAGTCATAAGGCGATCGTTGGGTCTGGGAGCATTGACATAAATGGGTGTTGGCGTAGCAGCTTCTGGTGTGTCTGTCGTTGTGGAAGTTGTTGGTGTGGCAGAGGATGAGGGTAGATCTTTGATTGCAGCAAAGATCGAGTTGTTGATCACCTCTGTCAGAGTTCTGATGTTTTCCTCTGATAGAGTGACAGAGGGCGTGGCTCTGGAGATAATTTCCTTATAATTTTATGCCAATTGTGTCTTCAGAGCAGAGATCTCTTCTTTCAGTTTCTGGTTCTCCTCTGCGCTCTTCCTTTCCCATTCTTCAACTTTCTTGGAGTTCTCTGCAAGTTGAGTCTTGACATTTTTGAGCTCATCTTGCAGAGAGATGTTTTCAGTTCTCCTCTGCTCCTCCACACTTGTGTTGATAAGTTTATACTCATTCAAATAGGTTCTAATCTCATCACAAAAACCTTTGAACTCTGTTTTTGTGGGGAGATCAGAGATGGGAGCATTAGAAACAACACACGTTCTCAATTGAGCCTCGAGTTCAAAGGCGTCTTCTTTCAGAGCTGATTTGATGTTGTCTCTGGAATGACTTCCACCCTGTCCTTCATGTTCCCTCTAGGGAGAGACATCTTAGGGTGTTCTGGTTTCTTTAGATCTCTCATCCTCAGAATCTGAGAGATTGAAGTAAACGTGGGAATTAACATTGCGATCTAGTCAATCTAATCCCTGTGATACTAGGCATTCATATTGCCTCTGAGTTAGGCAATCTCTACGGGTAAAACGGAAGTTACCCAAGGACCTAAGTTGTTCCTCCTTAGTAAGATGAGTCACAGAGGCATCATCGTGTGGTTGGGTGCTATCGATGTCTTGGGGCGAATAGACATCATTACCAAAAATAGCTTCCTCGGATATGTGCATCTCAGAGGCATGAAGAGTGGCCTCTGAGCGGTTTAGCTGGTTAGGGTTCGAGGTGTGCACCTCTGTTTCAATATCCATATGGTCTAGATCACCATGGATAGATGGAGTGCTTGCACTTGGAGTTGGGGAAGGTGTCCTAAAATACACATGTGTGTTCTTGCGAACATCTTCTTCTATTCTCACCGGACTCTCGGTTTCTATTGGGTTAGAGAACTCTAGAATCTCACGCTCTGTCTCACTGCTCTTTGTTTCACTACTACTAGAGGAGGTCGATCTCTCTTCCCCTTCCTCTGTAGTGTCTCTGACTCCCTCTGTGACAGCCTCCTCTGGGGATGCTCTGTCACGAACAACATTCTCTTCTTCATTCTCTGATGCAGACCTCTCTAAGAGTACTCTTGCCTCTAGTCTAACTTCTTCTTCTTGTGCCTCTCTAATAGGCATATCTAAAGTAGGCTCAGAACCTAAGTATGCTGGGGATCTCACCTCAGGATCTTGAGGTTGAGCAACATGTCTATAGTTGCGAATGGCAAGATGTCCGGGGTGGATAAGAGCGAGCATTGTCCCAGGGACTCTGCGAGAGTTAGGATACGTACCAGTAATTGTTGGTTGATAACGCCACTTTTTGGCGTTATTTTCAGTTCTCAAACCAATGAGATTGGCTTGTGTTCTAGCAAAAAGGCGGAATTTTACAGTTTATCTAGTGAGATGTGCAGGTTTTCTAAAAGGCGGCATTCATCGAGAAAAGAAGCGAAAATGAGCCCAAAACGAAGCCAACGGAAGTCCAAGATCCAAGCCCGAGACCCGCACCTGAACCACAAACCAGAAACTGACCCGGAGAGCATCAGGAACACGCGCGACTTTACCCGCGGTTTGCAAGTCGAGGCACAAACCGCAGGTGTCTCTGTTCCAGCCTTTATCTTTTGGCGTTTTTCCGGATTTTAGGTCATCATTGAATCATCTCGCACACGACGAACGGCAGCGACTAGGAGGCGATTTTCAGGGGGTTTTCGGAGCTTTTGGAGCCACGATAGAGGATCGATTGAAGAGCAATTCACGACGCGAAGCGGATTAGAGCCGAGAGAAGGGAGTACATCATCACATTCATCACGTCCACATTTATCATATTTACACACATTGTTTTCCTTCCCTTTTCTTTTGTTTTATCCACCACCAACATGAACTAATCTTTAGATGTTGGGGGTTGGAATGAATTTGGTTTAAGCATGTGAACATATGACTTGAGATTTTTATCAGTTTTCCTATTTTAATGAAGCATGTAATTTGGTTTTTAATGCCTTTGTGAGTTTAACTAGCTTCCAATTGCTTTGTTGTTTTCAATTAAGTTCGAGAGAATTAATTGTCAACTAGGACTAGAAATTGCATGCCTAAGGTGAGAAATTGGATAGAGATATACCAAGTAAGCCTTAGTCCCATTACAATCTTGAGTTTAATGCGTTTTGAATTCCATAGGTTGAGGTCGAGAGATAAAACTTGTGTTTTCAAGATAAAAACCACGGTTGCTTGAGAAAGAACCATGCGTTTGAAATAAAACTCGTTGTTGCTTGAGAAAGAACAACGGTGATTTAAATATTGGGTATTCATTAAAGGGAATAACTGGTAATTGTTTTGAGTCAGATGTTTATATGTGCAAACCTTAGGATTTCCAACTCTCACTTGTTTTCTCTATCAGAAGTCCTTAAGCTGTTTATTGTCTTGTGTTGATTTATTTATTTGCAATTAATTAGTTTTATACCAACAACTTAATTTGCGACCGTTCAGTTAATAGAACTTATAGTCATTGTGATACTTAGTTCCTAGTTCCCTGTGTTCGATACTCGTACTTTTTGTACTATTACTTGACTTCGACCCGTACACTTGCGGTTAGATTTAGGGGGTGTGAAACCGCCTATCAAGTTTTTGGCGCCGTTGTCGGGGAACTAGTTGCAACTGATAGCACTACCAGCTATAAGCGCTATTACATTGAACATTTTTATTTATTTATTTTGTTTCATCACTTTCAGTTTCTGGATTGCTAAATTTGTTTACTTTCTGTTTCAGGTACTAATTGGTTTATGCCAAGAAAAAACCGAGGGGAGAAATTCGAACCACTCGATTCGGAGATTGAAAGAACCGTCCGTCGACTACTCAAAGAGTCAAAAGTTAAACGGCAATTGAAGATGGGTGACGAAGCACCTCCTGCGAGACGTCCTATGCGGTCGTTTGCCGACCCGAACGTGGCAGCCACACGCATAGGAGTCCAAGCGCCCGCTACGAGGGCAAACCACTTCAAGATCAAACCTGGTACCATCATAATGGTACAGCAGAATCAGTTTGGGGGAGCACCAACTGAAGATCCCCATGCACATCTTCGTGCATTTGAACGGATTTGCAATACGTTCAAGATCAATGGGATGGAGGAGAACGTGATCAAGCTGAGACTATTCAGTTTTGCCTTAAAGGGAAGAGCTGAAATATGGATAGAGGGCTTACCATCGGATCAGATCACTACATGGGCAGACCTGAAAGCTGCATTCCTCCAAAAATTCTTCCCACCGGGGAGAACCGCTCAACTGATGGCCGGCATTACTCACTTCGCTCAATGGGACCAAGAGACTTTATACGAGGCTTGGGAAAGGTATAAAGATATGCTGAAGAAGTGCCCTCATCATGGGTTACATGGTTGGGTCATTATTCAGACGTTCTTTGGAGGACTTCGCCCGCAGTTCTAGAATGACATCACTGCTGCAGCGGGTGGGGCTCTCATGAACAAGACGTATGAAGAAGCAATTGAGCTGATCAAGAACTTAGCCGAACATAGTTTTTCTACTCCAAGATCATCCGTTAGAAGAGTTGCAAGCGTTCAAGAATCGGATGAGCTGAAAGAAATAAAGGCTCAACTAGCTGCGATCACGAACCATCTGAAGGGAGGCTGTCCTCAAGAACCTGAACAGGTTCAGTTTTTGCAAAATCGGAACAACCAGCCGAGGAACGACCCTTTCTCGAACACCTATAATGAGGGGTGGAAGAAACACCCGAACCTTTCATGGAGTCAACCCGGTCAACAACCACAAGGTAATAACTCCAATTTTTCTAATTCTTCCAATGCGAACAATGTTTACCGTCCTCCAGGTTTCAACCAAAGGAATTTCAATGAGGGACAATCTGGGGAGAAGAAACCGGGGCTGGAGGATATGATGATGAAGTTGTTGACCAAGATGGACAGCACGGTTGGAGAATTAGCGAGCACGGTTAACACGGTCAAGGCGGTTACTGAACAGAACACCGCATCCATCAAGATCCTCGAAAGACAAGTGGGGCAGATTTCGGAAGTTTTACAAAACCGACCCAAGGAACGTTTCCAAGTCAGACGGAAAGGAAACCGAGAGAAGAATGCAATGCCATCTTTCTGAGAAGTGGAAAGGAGCTGATCGAGGAGCCTACATGAGAACTGTCATCAAAGGAAACCGATCCTAAAGAGAAAGAGGTTGAGACTGTAGACATGGATGAGTTGGAGGCTGATGAAGAGGTTGTGATTGAAGAAAACAAGAAGAGTGAAGTGAAGAAGCCAAGGCAACTACCGGTCAAGCCGGCAACTCCAAGAGTGAGATAAGCATTCACGGGTATGGGAAATCACCAGTGCATCACGTGGTACCAATTGGGAGTTGTGCAGTTGTTATTATTTCAATGATATGTGCTTTTATTCTATTTTATCGCTAATTTTCTTGGGGACAAGCAATGCTCGGTTTGGGGTTGTTGATAACGCCACTTTTTGGCATTATTTTCAGTTCTCAAACCAATGAGATTGGCTTGTGTTCTAGCAAAAAGGCGGAATTTTACGATTTATCTAGTGAGATGTGCAGGTTTTCTAAAAGGCGGCATTCATCGAGAAAAAAGCGAAAAATAGCCCAAAACGAGTCCAAAACGAAGCCAACGGAAGTCCAAGATCCAAGCCCGAGACCCGCACCCGAACCACAAACCAGAAACTGACCCGGAGAGCATCAGGAACACGCACGACTTTACCCGCGGTTTGCAAGTCGCGGCACAAACCGCGGGTGTCTCTGTTCCAGCCTTTATCTTTTGGCGTTTTTCCGGATTTTAGGTCATCATTGAATCATCTCGCACACGACGAACGGCAGCGACTAGGAGGCGATTTTCAGAGGTTTTTCGGAGCTTTTGGAGCCACGATAGAGGATCGATTGAGGAGCAATTCACGACGTGAAGCGGATTAGAGCCGAGAGAAAAGAGTACATCATCACATTCATCACGTCCACATTTATCATATTTACACACATTGTTTTCCTTCCCTTTTCTTTTGTTTTATCCACCACCAACATGAACTAATCTTTAGATGTTCGGGGTTGGAATGAATTTGGTTTAAGCATGTGAACATATGACTTGAGATTTTTATCAGTTTTCCTATTTTAATGAAGCATGTAATTTGGTTTTTAATGCCTTTGTGAGTTTAGCTAGCTTCCAATTGCTTTGTTGTTTTCAATTAAGTTCGAGAGAATTAATTGTCAACTAGGACTAGAAATTGCATGCCTAAGGTGAGAAATTGGATAGAGATATACCAAGTAAGCCTTAGTCCCATTATAATCTTGAGTTTAATGCGTTTTGAATTCCATAGGTTGAGATCGAGAGATAAAACTTGTGTTTTCAAGATAAAAACCACGGTTGCTTGAGAAAGAACCATGCGTTTGAAATAAAACCCGTTGTTGCTTGAGAAAGAACAACAGTGATTTAAAGATTGGGTATTCATTAAAGGGAATAACTGGTAATTGTTTTGAGTCAGATGTTTATATGTGCAAACCTTAGGATTTACGACTCTCAACTGTTTTCTCAATCAGAAGTCCTTAAGCTGTTTATTGTCTTGTGTTGATTTATTTATTTGCAATTAATTAGTTTTATACCAACAACTCAATTTGCGACCGTTCAATTAATAGAACTTATAGTCATTGTGATACTTAGTTCCTAGTTCCCTGTGTTCGATACTCGTACTTTTTGTACTATTACTTGACTTCGACCCGTACACTTGCGGTTAGATTTAGGGGGTGTGAACCCGCCTATCATTGGTCTGAAAGAGGACATGGTCCAGACTGGAGTTGGAGCTCCCTGTTAAGTGAGCTGGAGAGCATCGAAGGCTTTTCTGATGACTAGGCTTATCAGTCTGGGAAATCGAATGGCTTTCAGGTTTCTGTCTTCTCCCACTATTTTTCCTTTGGCCAAAGCGTTGGTCTTGAGTTTTACAACTGTGAGAAGCTCTTTGTAGAGAATGGTGGCATAGTTGAAGTTTCGATGAATATAGAGACCATACATGATTTGCAGGATCTTTGTACTTGCTTGATCCTGGCTGCCACTTTTGTAGGTAAGGGTTCTGTTGAGTGCGGAGAACATGAAGTTCCAAATGGGTGGTAATTTACCTCTTTTGAAGGTACCAAGCTTGTCCAGGTTATCATTGTATCCTAGAAATCTGATAAATTTTAGGAGTATGGGTAGTTCAGGTGCTTTCTCGTAGGCAGGAATTCCCAATTCCTCAGGGGTTTTAAAGTCGAAAGATTCTTCTGATGGTTTTGGGACGAATAAGAATGGTGTTTGCTTCTGCGTTTGGTCCAGCATCAACTTTGCCCATGATTCCTTTCCTTTCCTCGATACACTAGCAAATGGTCCACCATTGTTGGACATATAGTTGTGGCAAGTTTTCATCGGCTTTAGTTAGGGCTAGGAAAAATTCAGAACATCGAAAGAACTCGACAATGATGTGATACAGGGGTTCGTAGTTTGCAGGGTTGGTAGAGAACCTGTAGTTGTTATCGGTGAAGGCGTAGGGTTGAATGATGATTTTATCAACAGGAACAATCCTGCTCGATTCTGCGGAGTTTTCTTGTGCCATTGTTGCAGATGTAAGAACTTGAAGAACAAGATATTTTTGGTTTTGAATGTGAGGGAATTTGCAGATATTCGAAGGTTAAGAAAGCGTAAGGAATGAAATGTGGATTCAAATGGGTATTTATACTCGAAGAATTTTTGGAGGGATAACCATCGTAGGCACTTTAGGCACTTGAGTGTCAGATAGTGGAACATTTTCTACTGTCGAACGTGGGAACAACTAATAGTTAGTTGCCCAATCAAAAAATGCCACATGTATTTTGGGTCGAATAACTTTTCTGATATGGAACCGTCACGGTTAGAGATTGGTGGGTGACATGTGGTTGAGGCTCAGAAATAACCCGCAATTCTGATGACCAATATCAGAGAAAGTATAAGGCACTATGAGATGGCAGAGCTCTGTTGGAACTCTTAGGACATTCTTGCCTCTGTTGAGTGATCTCTGACATTCTTTCAAGTAACCCGGATTCTCAAGATGTTTCACATTTACCCTAAAATCATTTGCAAATCCTATTTCTGATGAGGAAAATATCAGAGAACTAATATGACAGAGGTTTCTCAGAGGAATCACAGAGCTCTGATGTTTATGTCAGAGGCGCTGGTGAATTCTCCAGAGACCTGATTCTGAGTACAAGTTCAGAGATATAATAAAAAAAATGTTTTCATCAGAATAGGTTTTCCCTTTCTCCAAAAAAAATTGTTCTTTTGATTATCAAGCCAAGTCATGAAGATTTGAAAGTTTTGACTTGATCCCCCTTAAACAATGCTTATTTTTCTTTTAAGCTCCCCCTAAACCGATGAGCTTATTCACAAATTTAACTTTTTAGCTCCCCTTGATATGTGCAACTTTTGAAAGACTTGATGAAGATTATAAACAAGAGAGTTTCAGATGAACATAGTTGAAACTCAAAGAAACAATAAAATATGAAAAACTATGTTGGCAGAGCTCTGAGGTTGACATCAGAAGCTCTGTTGACATGAACTACCTAACTACTATGTTAGAGCTCTGAGATTGTCAGAGCTCTGAGATTGTCAGAGACTCTGATGATTTTACCAGAGTTTAGGAGGACATATTCAGCATACCCATCTTGCTGATTAAGAAATTGAATCTCCTTTCATCAAGGGCTTTTGTAAACAGATCAGCAAGTTGGAAGTCAGTTGAAACAAAATACATTTCAATTGTCCCTTTTTCAACATGATCTTTGATAAAGTGGTACCTTATATCAATATGATTTGTCTTGGAGTGCTGAACTGGATTTGCTGTAATTGCTATTGCACTCTTGGAGTCACAGAGAATTGGAACTTTGTTGTACTCCAGTCCATAGTCTCTGAGCTGTGTTTTCATCCATATGACTTGTGAACAACAACTAGCAGCAGCAACATACTCTGCTTCTGGTGTAGAGGTCCAACTCACTAGCTTATCCCATAGCAATTGACAACTACCAGAAGTACTCTTTCTGTCATTCCTGCATCATCCATAGTCTGAATCTGTGTATGCTACAAGCTCAAAACCAGAGTTAAGAGGATACCAGAGACCCATGAATTGAGTCCCTTTGAGATATTTGAAAATTTGTTTGACAGCAGACAAATGGGATTCCTTAGGATTGGCTTGGAATCTAGAACAAAGACAGATTGCAAACATTATATCAGGTCTGCTAGCAGTTAAATATAGCAGTGACCCTATCATGCCTCTGTAGTTTTTGACATCCACAGATTGACCCTGTGGATCATGGTCAAGTTTAAATCCAGTGGCAATAGGAGTTTTCATGGGATTTGAGTTATTGAGCTTATACTTTTTCAAAATATCAGAGACATATTTAGATTGGCTTAAAAAGGTGCCTCTGATGGATTGTTTCACTTGTAAACCAAGGAAGAAAGAAAGTTCTCCCATCATGCTCATTTTGAACTCACTTTTCATTAACTCAGAAAACCTATCACAGTACTTTTCATTTGTAGACCCAAAGATAATGTCATCAACATATATTTGTAGCAGAAGTATATCATTTTTATATCTCCTAAAGGATAAGGTAGTATCCACAGTACCTTTTTCAAAGTGGTTGACCAACAGAAAATTTGACAGAGTTTCATACCAGGCTCTGGGAGCTTGTTTAAGGCCATACAGAGCTTTATCTAGCTTGTACACATGATCTGGAAACTCTAAACTTTCAAAGCCTGGAGGTTGCTTGACATATACTTCCTCTTGTAATTTGCCATTCAGAAAGGCATATTTTACATCCATTTGATAGACCTTGAAACCTTTATGAGCAACATAGGCTAGGAAGATTCTGATTGCCTCTAGCCTAGCCACTGGTGCAAAGGTTTCATCATAATCAATGCCCTCTTTTTTGGCAATATCCCTTTGCATCCAACCTTGCTTTGTTTCTGATGATTATTCCATCTTCATCTTTCTTATTCCTGAAAACCCACTTGGTTCCAATAGCTGCTTTATCTTTTGGAAGTGGAACCAAGGACTAAACATTGTTTCTTTCAAATTCAAGAATCTCCTCATGCATGGCTTCAATCCAGTTTGGGTCTTCTAGGGCTTCAGTAATCTTCTTTGGCTCAATCATGCTCAAAAAGTTCACAAAGAAATCTTCATTGGCTGTAGCAGATCTTGTCTTTACACCATCTTCAGCAACACCTATAATCTAATGATGGGGGTGATGATGGTTCTTGTTCAGACTCCCTTTCTTCTGATTGTAGACTTTCATCTTCTCTCTGACCTTAACCTGTGGACAGAGAAGCAGATGGTGAAGTATTTGAAGGACCTGACAGAGATGTACCTATTAGATTCTGTCCTTCAGAGTTCTGAACTTGATTGCCTCTGGTGATGACTTCAGAGGAATCTTGACCATCGAAGAAATCATTAAATATCACATTGATATTTTCTTCTCTTACTTTGGATGTATTGGGCTCTTCTGTTGTGTGTGTCCTCTCTGATGATTGGCTTTCAGAGAAACTTGATGATCTTTCATCAACGGATACATTGATGCTTTCTTGAATGATTCTTGTTCTTGAATTGTAGACTCTGTAGGCTTTTGAGGTTAAAGAGTATCCAATGAATTTTCCCTCATCAACCTTCTTGTCAAATTTTCCCAATTGATCTCTGTCATTCAAGATGTAACACTTGCAACCAAAAATATGAAAGTACTTCATATTTGGCCTTCTATTGTTGATCAGCTCATAAGCAGTCTTCTTAAATCTCTTAACAACGACAGCTCTCTGTTTTGGGTAAAACATGCTGTTGAGACTGCTTCTGCCCAGAAGTTGATGGGAAGATCAGATCCTGCTAACATAGTTCTGGCATCTTCTACCAGAGTTTTGTTCTTTCTCTCAACAACACCATTTTGTTGAGGAATTCTAGCAGCAGAGAAGTTCTGGGAGATTCCTTCCTCTGTAAGGTAGGAGTCAATTTTGGCATTTTTGAACTCAGTCCCATTATCACTTCTCAGCTTTTGAATCTTCAGACCTAACAGAACATGTATTCTCTTCAACAGAATTATCAGAATTTCTGGGACATCAGATTTTACTCTGATGAACTCAACCCAAGTATATCTAGAATATTCATCTATAAGAACCAGAATATACTTGCTGCCAAATAGACTTTGCATAGAGATCCACATGAAGCATACGCAAAGGTCTAGGGCAATTGTGATCACTTTTTGTTCTGTGTGAAGCCCTTTTTAGCTTACCCAACTCACAGGCAGAACAAAGATGGTTTTTGTGAAATTTAAGAGAAGGCCGACCTTTGACTAAGTTCAGTTTCACGAGCTTCTCAAGATTTGAAAAATTCAAGGGAGCAAATCTTTTGTGCCAGAGCCAGGCATCTTCCTTATTCACAGAGACTAAACAGAGTCTCTCTTAATTAGGTTTTTGATTAGGATTGAAATTCATTTTATAAAGATTGTCTTTCCTATCAGCTCTGAGCAGCTCTTGACCAGATTCTGAAACTAACAAAGAACAATATTTCTTCTTAAAATTAACATCAAAACCATGATCACACAATTGACTTATGCTAAGCGGATTATGATTTAATCCTTCAACATAAGCAACTTTAGATACAGAAACACCTCCATTGGTCAAAACACCATATCCTTTAATTTGTCCTTGTCCATCACCTCCAAAGGTTACTGCCCCTCCCATTTTATCTTTGAATGAGGTCAGTAGCTCTTTATTGCCTGTTATGTGCCTGGAACATTCTGAGTCTAAGTACCAAATCTGTACATGTGGCTTCTGCAAGACAGATTAGTTTTTCTTAGGTACTGATAACTATATTTTTAGAGTTATTATTTCCATTTATTTTCCACTTTATTTTGTCAATTTTAGCCATTTCACTTCTTAAAACCCCCATTTTTGGTATATTTCACGAAAACGAGCAAAAGGAGTGAACCATGGTCTTTAATAAATTATTTGGTAGAATTTGGGTGTTTTCACGTTTTATCCTGCAGTGACCACTGTTGTGCCCACTCCGGTTCCCCACTCTTCGAGCAGATCAAGAAAACAAAAGAAAACCATGGGCTGGAAATACAAAACCTGGAGTTTAGAAGGTTCAAATGGCAGGAAAATATGGGCTGGAGAAGTACAAGGTAGTTTTCATTGGAGATAGCATCAAGTACACCTCCTTGTACTTAGAGATTGACTTGGAAAAGAGTCCATTGGGTAAAAGGATTACACAAGGAACTGATTTCTGCCACAACACAGCAGTCTTTACCCATTGGAAGACCCACCTCTTTTGTGTAATACCCAACTCCTTCTCCTAGTATATAAAGGAGCACTTGGGTATCATTTATTATCATCCTTGAGTTTTTGCTTAGCCTTAAATTCTCTCAACTACCACATTAGCTTTAGTCTTTTATTTACTGCAGTAACTAGCTTTAATTTTCAGTAATTTACTTTCTTAGCTTAATTGTAGTTCGCAATACACAGTGACAGAGACGAACCCTCGTTCCCCACTGTGAGTTCTATTCAAGTCACTTTCAGTTTAATTATGTGCAACTTCTACTCTTTTGCTTTCTTTACTTCAAGTATGGGCTAAACATCCTTTGGGATGTAGGAAGGAGAAGTACCTGGATTTTATTAAAAATGCTTGAGTAATCTTTATACTTAAAATATTTGTTGTTTTGGTCATTCATTCTCGATATTTACCCAAGGATCTAAAGTCTAGTTCTTAACGTAGAAATAAGTAGAACGTAGTGACACGAGCTTGAATGATGCTAGGGGATTCGAAAGAATTCTTATGACACTTACGAAAGTGAGGTCGGCACAGTGAGCAAATCTCAACCCACTGGAGTAGTAGGCAAGCTAATTTGTGTATTAAAAATACTTAGAGTATGTCTCTACACATTCCATCGAGACCTGAAAAGGTCCATTCTTGAGATCACCATTGACAAAACAATAAGTACTCAAAGTATGGGATTTTTATCTAAACGGTGTGAGTATTTTGTAACCGGGCTTTTCTAGCGAAAATGTCCACCACGAATACGAGGATCACTTCTAAGGATCGAGTATTTGATATAAAATCTAGGGAAAATCCAACCTACATTCCTCCTTTTAATCTTAGTAAAATCGTTAAAGTAGCTATTTCACCAAACCAAACCAAAGTATTATTTTCCTCTCTAATTGAAACTTGTAAAAGGGGCTCATAAGAACCGTATTGTCTTGATTGTCCAGTCCCTGTGGATTCGATTCTGGTATTTTACCAACTATTACTTGCTGTGACGATCATAGTGGACAGTGTACACTTGCACTTCCCACTGTGGACAGTTTGCAACCCACTGCGATTAAAACACATATTTCGCACGTACCAAGTTTTTGGCGCCGTTGCCGGGGACTTAAACGAACCGCCGCCAGTCTCCGGCGAAAACCCGATCATCTCCGGTGCGGCCGATGAGGGTTCTTCAAGGCACGAAAGCCCAAAGGCTATTTCATCCTCGCGAGTCTCAGACACCAGTGTTACCCATTTCGAGACCGAGGCACTTCTAGCCGAAGAAGAAGAGAGGCGGTTAGCAGAGGAGTTCAAACAGAAAATGGAAGCCATTAGAAAAAGAAAGGAAGAGGTCGAGAGGAGGCGTCGAGAGAAAGAAGAAAGAATCTGAAAGGAAGAAGAGGAAAAGCGAATTGAGGAAGAAAGGTTAAAGGCTGAGAAGGAAAGGATTTTTGAGGAAGAAAGGAAAAGGGCTGAAGCAGAGATTTTTGCTGAAGAAATGGAGATTCAGAGGAAGGTTGATGATGACTATCAGGAACAATACCGCAAGCTTGGGGATAATGTTGAAAGAGAGACAGTGAGAAAGGATGCCCACAGTGGGGAGAACCCAATTCTGCGAGCCATGAGAAAGAAAGGCGTGGTCACCCGGTCTGCGGTGACCAAAGCTCTGAAAAAACCGACGAAAAGGCCGGCAAAACAACCGTCAAAGAAAGGTACAAATCGTCAACCCTCTTTGAGTTCATCTTCTGTTGAGGTTGATGTTGGGGATGACCAAATTCAAACCCAAAACCGACATCAATCCACAGTGGGCACTGCGCATGCCCCCAGTGGGGTGCCCAGGCAGTTCACCACTCCGGAGGTGGCTGCCCACTATACGTGCATTGCTACACAGAAACTGAAGTTGGAGAGGGGTTTCGACCCTGAGTTTGTTGAGGCCAACCCATTTGTTAAGAATAGGATTGTAGCGCAAGACTGGTCGATTTTGGCCGCAGCCAATCGACGCGCGAATGCCTCGTTAGTGCGTGAATTTTACGCCGAGGCCTCTCAAGCAAAGGATCCCACTGTGGTAGTTCGGGGAAAACAAGTGAGTTATAATCCAGGAACGATTAACCGGGTATTAGGAAGAAGGAACCCGACTGTGTGTGAGTTTGCCCAGTTTTTAAAGAAAATGACCCTGGCGGACGAGGATCTCGTTTTGCGCGAAATAGCAACCGAGGGGAAGCCGTGGAATAAAGACGGCCAGAGAAGGTGCCTAAACGCTAGCTCCCTCACTACTGAGGCCGCTGTTTGGTTCCAATTTCTCCGTGCCTCTTTATCCCCAACATCGCACGATACCACATTGTCTATGCATAAATGTGCTTTGTTGTACTGCCTCCTCACTAGAAGAACGATCAACGTCGGGATTGTTATGCATGCGGCCATCGATCAAGCTCGGAACCGAAAGAAGGTAGTCTTGCCCCTTCCTTGCCTCATTACGTTACTAATGATAGACGCAGGTGTACCCTCAGCGGTGGAGGATCAGTGGTTTGACTCCACAAGCAACATCAGCACACAAACCATCCGCAAGATGGGAAGGTACGTCTCCACTCCTCCATCTGAACCAGAAGAAGATATCCCCACAGTGGGGACTATTCACCCCACTGTGACCATTGCTGAGGAGCATGTTGTGAGAACGCCTCGTACACCACTCCATTCAACCGAGGCAGGATCGTCAAACAACCAAATGGGAGAGATCTTGGCAACTTTGAAGAAGCTCACATACAGGATCGAGTTGCTAGAAGGTGAGCAGCGATATCAGAACCGAGCCACGCAGAAATTTTCGATGTATACAAGAGAACGGAATGAGGTGATGGGCCTAATGATGAAGGAGGCCAACCCGATGCTTGCTGCTTAGCTCCCAGATTTTCCTGAGGATATTTGCCCGACTTATGCTAGCGATGATGAATTTGATGAAGATGACGCCGCCAGTTCACCAGATGCAACCCCAACCCCCTGAATGGTTTGTTAAAACAATGGTTTATCTCGTTTTGCTCACAAAACAATTTTATTTTGTGTTTGTTTCATCTTTTGTGCCTATGGCTAGGCTTTCTGACAATTTGCTACATTTTAATTTCTGGTTTAATGATGCATGAAATCCTACCACTGGGTAGGTACTTTTGGGTACTAACGTATTTGTTGTTTGAATGCTTGTTTGATCTCGTTTCCATTTTAAGGTACAACTTTCGGCTTCCGACTTAAAAAGGTCCATTTTGTAAGTACGAATCTCAACTTGATACCATGAAATGATATAGGCCGTTTTCCGCATCCAAACACAATCCTTTTTGTACCCCAAACCACCACCTTTGTTCGTTAATTCAATGTCACAGTGGGGACACTGTGAGATTTTAAGTTTGAGGTGGGAACTTCCAGAGTGACTTCCAGTTTGCCCACAGTGGGGACACTGTGAAGTCTAAGTTTGAGGTGGGTAAGCCGTACCCACCTCCAAAAAAAAAGAAAAAAAATACAAAAATACAAAAACAAAAGAAAATCGGAGTGTCACTAACAAAATTGATGGTGTGCCTTTTCTGGACCATCAAAGTGATCACTCCCAGAAAAAGATGGTGTGCCTATTCTGGACCATCAGAATACCCACTCTCACAAAAATATCCATACCCACAATAAAGTCTGAAAGTGTGCGTACATACCCATGAAAAATCCAAAATACCCACTTCTTGAAATAAAAATCTTCAAGCGAGATTTTCGGTCCATGTTTGGAAGTACTTGCCAAAAACTCTTGGGAAAATATTCAAAGCCATAAATCCGTCGAACCCAAGAAAGCCCTATTGATTAATGGAAAACAAGGGAAAGATTTCGTCAAACACAAAAGTGAAATTTTCAAGTTTGGAACCGAAGGAAGTATTGAAGGAAGGAGATCAACGCCCATTCAAGTCAAGAAGTATGTAAGTCCCTAAAAGTTCTACTGCATTTTGTTCATTTTATTTCTTTCTTTTTATTACTTGGGGACAAGTAATGGCTTAAGTTTGAGGTTGTGATAACTCTATTTTTAGAGTTATTATTTCCATTTATTTTCCATTTATTTTCCACTTTATTTTGTCAATTTTAGCCATTTCACTTCTTAAAACCCCCATTCTTGGTATATTTCACGAAAACGAGCAAAAGGAGTGAACCATGGTCTTTAATAAATTATTTGGTAGAATTTGGGTGTTTTTCACGTTTTATCCTGCAGTGACCACTGTTGTGCCCACTCCGGTTCCCCACTCTTCGAGCAGATCAAGAAAACAAAAGAAAACCATGGGCTGGAAATACAAAACCTGGAGTTTAGAAGGTTCAAATGGCAGGAAAATATGGGCTGGAGAAGTACAAGGTAGTTTTCATTGGAGATAGCATCAAGTACACCTCCTTGTACTTAGAGATTGACTTGGAAAAGAGTCCATTGGGTAAAAGGATTACACAAGGAACTGATTTCTGCCACAACACAGCAGTCTTTACCCATTGGAAGACCCACCTCTTTTGTGTAATACCCAACTCCTTCTCCTAGTATATAAAGGAGCACTTGGGTATCATTTATTATCATCCTTGAGTTTTTGCTTAGCCTTAAATTCTCTCAACTACCACATTAGCTTTAGTCTTTTATTTACTGCAGTAACTAGCTTTAATTTTCAGTAATTTACTTTCTTAGCTTAATTGTAGTTCGCAATACACAGTGACAGGGACGAACCCTCGTTCCCCACTGTGAGTTCTATTCAAGTCACTTTCAGTTTAATTATGTGCAACTTCTACTCTTTTGCTTTCTTTACTTCAAGTATGGGCTAAACATCCTTTGGGATGTAGGAAGGAGAAGTACCTAGATTTTATTAAAAATGCTTGAGTAATATTTATACTTAGAATATTTGTTGTTTTGGTCATTCATTCTCGATATTTACCCAAGGATCTAAAGTCTAGTTCTTAACTTAGAAATAAGTAGAACGTAGTGACACGAGCTTGAATGATGCTAGGGGATTCGAAAGAATTCTTATGACACTTACGAAAGTGAGGTCGGCACAGTGAGCAAATCTCAACCCACTGGAGTAGTAGGCAAGCTAATTTGTGTATTAAAAACACTTAGAGTATGTCTCTACACATTCCATCGAGACCTGAAAAGGTCCATTCTTGAGATCACCATTGACAAAACAATAAGTACTCAAAGTATGGGATTTTTATCTAAACGGTGTGAGTATTTTGTAACCGGGCTTTTCTAGCGAAAATGTCCACCACGAATACGAGGATCACTTCTAAGGATCGAGTATTTGATATAAAATCTAGGGAAAATCCAACCTACATTCCTCCTTTTAATCTTAGTAAAATCGTTAAAGTAGCTATTTCACCAAACCAAACCAAAGTATTATTTTCCTCTCTGATTGAAACTTGTAAAAGGAGCTCATAAGAACCGTATCGTCTTGATTGTCCAGTCCCTGTGGATTCGATTCTGGTATTTTACCAACTATTACTTGCTGTGACGATCATAGTGGACAGTGTACACTTGCACTTCCCACTGTGGACAGTTTGCAACCCACTGCGATTAAAACACATACGTTAGTACCCAAAATGGGTCCTTTCTTGTTAGGCTTGGGGGTGTTTACTATTTTACCTGTTGGCTTTCCATTCTTTGATGGTGTGCCAGAGGATTTTCTCTGCATATTCTGTGAGTTAGTCTTAGGATTTTTCCTTTCTTGTGACTGATTCAGTATGCAGTGGGGACCATTCAGATGATTTTGCAGTTCTAACAAAAGCTTAATGCAATTACAATTGACAGAACATGGAAATGATTGACTCAAACTTTTGTTTTTATTCATCATCTGTGGATGACATGCCTTTTGAGATTGAAAATTTCTAGGATCAGATGTTTTTACAAACTTCCTGTCTAGATTTGTTTTCCTGAAACTGGCATTTCTCTCTTGATGAGATTTCTTGGACCAAAAAGATTTTCCTCTTTGATTTACTACAAAATAAGAAATAGGTGAGTCATCAACTTTCCATTTTCCCTTTTGTTCTGGAGTGAACCTTATAGGTTTGTAAACATAAGGCACGGAGGTATGGTTCACAGGATTATTCTTGACTTTCTCTTTTTTCTTCTCTTCTCTTCTAACTCCTCAGAAGATAGGATTCTGATACCCATATTTTTAAAACCAGGGCATGGTGGGATTCTGGATTGGTTGTTAGAAACAGGTATGACATTGTTCAAAATTCCAGACCCAACAAATGCCTGTTTAGGTTTGTGCAAGATAGTCTTGGGTGTACAAAAAATCTGCTCATCCACCTCAGAGTCAGAGTCAGAGTCAGAGTCTAAAAAGTCTTTGGTGGCTCTGTCAGAGGTGTAAGTTTCTGTAGGTTTCTGAGAAACATTTGATCTGGTGGAGTCAGAGGAGTTCAACTCTTTGATGGTACAAGTTTTGAATTTTATGAGTTTGGGTTTTAAAGCATCAGAAATGGAGTTTTCTTCCAGAACTCTTTGCAGATCTTCTTTAAATGAAGTTCTTATTTCTTCAGAGGTAGGAGAGAATACTGGTGCTTCAGGGTTAAGATCACTCTGAGTTTTGACATCAGAGGGACCAGCCACAGAAGTAGCAGGTTTATACTCCTTGAAAGAGTTGAAGTTGAATATCTCCTTGGGATCATGACTTTTGGCAAAATTAGAAATGATGATTTCAGCTTTTCCTTGATCATGAATAAACTTTAGAGATGGTTCTTTAACCTTTTCATGACCAGAGGAGTCATAACTGACATTTCTGTAATTCAGCTTTCTGGTCCTTGACCCTTCTGAAGTTTTAGCTCTCTTAAAAACAACAGTACCAGTGAGTACACCATCAGGCATTTGGACTTTCCCAACCCAGAAAGTACAGGACTGATAACGCCACTTTTTGGCGTTATTTTCGGTCCTCAAACCAATGAGACTGGCTTGTGTTCTAGCAAAAAGGTGGAACTTTATGGTTTATCGAGTGAAATGTGCAGGTAATCTAAAAGACGGCAATCATCGAGAAAAGAAGCGGAAAAGAGCCCAAAACGAGTACAAAACGAAGCCAACGGAAGCCCGAGATCCAAGCCCAAGACCCGTGCCCGAACCAGGACCCGAACCAGACCCAGAACCTGATCCGGACACATCAGGGAAACCGCGAGGTTTGTCCCGCGGTTTGCAAGCCACGGGACAAGTGGCGTAAGTCCCTGTTTCAGCTCTATAATTTGGTGTTTTCCGGATTTTAGGTCATTATCGCGAGACGGACGACGGGAGGCTGCTTGGGGGCGATTTTCAAAGCTATTTCACGCACTTTGGAGCCACGATAGAGGATCGATCGAGGAGACGTTTACCACGCAAATCGGATTAGAGCCGAGAGAAGGGAGTTCACCATTACATTCATCACGTCCACAATCATTATGTTTACACACACTAGTTTCCTTCCTTTTCTTATGTTTTTATCCACCACCAACATGAACTAATCTTTAGATGTTGGGGGTTGGAATGAATTTGGTTTAAGCTTACAGACATTTGATTTGAACCTTTTATCAGTTTTTCCTATTTTAATGAAGCATGTGATTTAATCTTTAATGCTTTTGTGATTTTGGCCAGCTTTCAATTATTTTGTTTGTTTTTCAATTAAGTTCGAGAGAATTAATTGTTAACTAGAACTAGAAATTGCATGCCTAAGGTGAGAAATTGGATAGAGATATACCAAGTAAGCCTTAGCCCTGTTGAAATCTTGAGTTTAATGTGTTTTGAACCCCATAGGTTGAGGTCGAGAGATAAAGTTATGTGTTTCAAGATAAAACTCATTGTTGCTTGAGAAAGAACAACGGTGATTTTTAGAGATTGGGTATTCATTATACGGAATAACTGGTAATTGTTTTGAGTCAATTATTTGTACATGAAAACCTTAGGATTTCCAACCCTCAACTGTTTTCTCTATCAGAAGTTCTCAAGTTGTTTACTGTCCCGTTTGTGATTTTTTTCTTGCACTTGAATAGTTTAAAACCAACAACTCAAAATATCGACCGTTCAGTTAATAGATCTTATAGTCATTGTGATACTTAGTTCCTAGTTCCCTGTGTTCGATACTCGTACTTTCAGTACTATTACTTGATTTCGACCCGTACATTTGCGGTTAGATTTAGGAGGGTGTAAACCGCCTATCAAGGACAGAGATGTCTTCTTCTTTCCAGTGAAGGGATCAAGGTCACTGAAACCTAGACCTTGAGTGTCCTTTTGCGAATGGATTTTAATATGTACATCTTGTGCATCCTGGTACTTTTTAATCAAAAGCTCTTTTCTCTGTAAAGATTGATGCAAGACTTCTCTTTCCTTTTGAAAATAATTCTTAAGAGCGACAGAGTTAAGCCTTTCATATTCTGATTTCTTTACCTTTTCAGCCTTTAGTTTCAAAACCTCTTCATATTCTTTGCATTTTTCTGAAAATGAGGCTTCCTTCTATTTCTGTAAAAATTCTAACTCATATTTTTCTTTTGAAATTTCTTCCTTCTCCAATTCCAAGAGGCTTTTCTCTCTTTTGTAGAAGGACAGATCTTTCTGAGCTAGTTTTCTCAGTTATTTTTCCTCAGACAGTTTCTGTTTAAGGTTTTGAAATTCCTCAGCAAGCTTTGACACATTCATTTCCAATTCAGAGTCAGATTTGGATTCAGAGGATGAACATACCTTGGCACTGGGTTTAGACGTCTCCAACGCTCTGTCAGTAGAGTCTATCACAGAGAATGCGCAAGACATTAAGGAAACATATGTCTCTGTTAACCTATCTGGCATCTCCTCTACCATCCCCTCACTCATCTCTTTTGAGCTTTCATCATCAACAGCCATCCCATAGAAGTTGGCATGCTCTGGTTCGTCATCAGAGGACGAGTCAGAGATCCAGTTCTCCATCTCTGCCACATAACTTCTTTTCCTGAAGTTATACTTGTATTTGTTCTTGTAGTAGTCATGGTCTTTTACCAGTCTACCTTTGCAGTTGGCAGAAAAATGGCCTGGTTTGCCACATCTAAAACATCTTCCATCGTTCTGATTGATGAGCTGGGCAACGTCTGCTTGCTTATGTGGAGCTGGTGGGTTGTATCTCTGTTGATATTGTTGTGGTTTGTGCTCTGGTGCAGCTCTGTTGTTGTTCTGGTGGTGAGGTGCAGTCCTCTGTTCATAACCTCTTTTCTCTTCCTTCCCTTCTCTCTCATACGTTCCTCTTCTATCAAACACTTTCTTGCCAAATCTCTTGTTGAATTGTTGGGTGATCAGGGCAAGAGATTGGGCAAAAGCATTGATGTCAGCATCATCATCATCTTCTGACAAACTTTCCTCATCTTCACTTTCTGCTATCAGGCTTTTCTTTCCTTTCTTCTTCATGGCTTTCTCCTTCTTCTTGTCTTTGGCAGCATTATCTCTGTTGGATTTCCCTTCAGTGGGTGTTTTTGAGTCAGAGATTAATGCTAGTGGACCTGCAATAGTGGATTTGCCTTTTTGCTTGACAACATCCTTCTCTTGTGCAGCTAAGGCGCCATACACAACAGTAAGAGACCATGTATCCAGGTCTTGGTTAGCTTGTAGAGACATAGACAGGTTTAACCATTCATCATCCAAACTTTTTAAGAATAAGACATTGTTATCTTCCTTCGACCTTACAACCCCACATTTTGTACATTTGTTAATCAGAATGTTGAATCTGTTATAGGTTTGTTGTAAAGTTTCCTCAGGAAGTGCTTTGAAATCATTGTATTTATTAATACATTGGGTCCTTCTGTTCTTTTGGGTTTTAATACCCCCTTCAAGTTGGTTCAGAAGTTAATCCCAGATTTCTTTAGCCATAACACGAGAGTCTAATTCTTAGAAAATATCGTTTGGAATGGCCATTATCAAGAGTCTAACTGCCTTAAGATCATTTCCATTTTAAGCTTTTCTTCTTCAGTAAAACCAGTGGTTTTAACTTCGAAGTGAGCAGGAATCTCTTCAGTTGTTTGTGTAGCAGGAACACGAGGAACCAATACCATGGGTTGGAATGGTCCATTAGTGACATATCGCATGAGATCTCTATCCATGCCATCAAAGAAGTTAACCATCCTGATCTTCCATTGAGGGTATTCATCCCTCAGAAGAGTAGGAGGTTTGGTTAAAGAACCAGCCGTATAAATAGCATTAATGTTGTTGTTTTCCATTTTAAGAGAAAAACAGAGTATGAAGACTTTGAACGAGTTTTAAACAGAAAGTAGATGAACAGTAAAGCGATGGAACAGTAAATGATGTAGAAATGATTTCCAAACTTACTGGAATGCTTAAACACGTAACAAGAGCTTTTAACAGGGAGTTTCAGGTTTTAAACAGAAAACAGAGTATACTATAAAGCTTGAAAAGCAAAGCACAATCAACAAGAGTGAATCAATCTGGTTAGATTGGATCGATTTGATTTAAGCAAATCAATCTACTCTGATACCAATTGTAGGTTCCCAGATTCACCTTGTCTCATATAAACAGCAAGATCAAAGATAACGGAAGCGTTATAAAGTTGTTTATGTATGAGTGATTGTGAGTAGCATAAAACATGAGAGAATAACAATAATGGATAAAAAACTGCTCGTATATTGAATATTTGAATAACACCAAGAACACTTTCTTGTGTGTGTATTCTGAAATCTCTCAGGCTACTGATCGTACACTAGTAGTGGAATGGAATTGTGCAGTGATAGTGTTCTCACAATTCTAGCAACGATCCTTACAATTCTCGACTATTTGTGTGTTCCACTAATATTCCATTTATAGCCTGATAAAGTAATAAACAGTGTACTATCAAACCCTATGATGACACGTGGAAAGCATGTCTTCGTCCTTTTAGGGCTGACGTGGAAAGTGCGGACACTTGTCTATCACTTAGAGATTTCTACGAGACTTCGGTTTTACAGAGGTCTTCATTCACCAGAGCTCTGGAGGTCTTCTGGCAATCTTGTTCTCTGATGTACTATCAGAGGTCTTCTGCCAGAGCTCTGAAGATCTCTGATGGTCTTCTATTTGTTCTTCTGCTAAGTATTCAGCTTGATCTCTGGTGTCCTGTTCTCTGACGTTCTTCTGACTTGTGATATTTTCAATACTTTTACAAAGTTATACTTGGGACTAACAGAATTCAAAAACATGCTTACGTATCCACCTATCTCTTTTGCGGTGCTGTTAAATTCTGCAAAAGTCGGATTTCAGATTCACTTACCAGCAAGACCCATGAGTAGGTTTCTTTTGCAAATAAATGGCGACATAAGTAGTTTTGTTACAGAAACTTTACCATGAAGACATTGTCTCACTCCAATCCACATGTCAAAGACAAAATCACTAATGTTCCATTTACTAAATACTTACCTGGTAAGTGTTTACCGAGTTTGACACAAACCACAAGTCTTACCAAGTAAGTGAGGAAAAACACACTTACCTCATATGCCTTTGATTTTACTGAGCGGTTATCATCATCAACCTTCATTTCTCACAATTCAGCTGCCCATGAACTTCATTTACATCAGAGAATATTTAGGCTAAAGATGTGGAAATTCTAAATTCTCTTTCTTGTTTTGATCAGACCCTAAAATGCCATATGTGTAAAGGTAACCAAGCTTTCTGGTGAAGTGGAGTGTCTTCTTGCATTGGTAAAGATTTTATCGTTGTTTTTCCCCTTTTGACTTAGCCATCTGCAAATGTCATTCATCCAAACTGTTAGACCTGATTAAAGTCAAAAACAGGAAAAAGGTAAGATGATATGTAAAATCTATGGATGACAATTATGAAATAAGACTATTTGAATAAGTGAAAAAACAGACTTATCTTTTCATATGCTTATGCCACTATGGTTCAACAAATAAATACAATGAATCCATAACTTCATCAATACAGCAGGTAGTGTAAAACCATTGGTAACTTAAGAAGTGAAACTTTTCAAGTGAGACCACATTTCCAATCGATTCAAGAAATTAGGGCAATAACCGTGATATTACCATATGGGGTCTCCTACCTTACAATTTCATTAAGATCTATTCGTCAATTGATTTCATAAATTTACTACTTCATCAATTTCCTCAAAAAAATGAGTCCACTACACATCTTGATTCTGAAAATTCACCTAATATTTTGTTTACCTAAAAAGTTGACAAAAACAATTAGTTATCAGATTCTCGAAAAAATTCATAGTAGAACAAAACAAAACTCATAAATGGAAAGTGAAGTTTATACAATTCGGTTGTCTGAATCGTCAGCCTGTATTACTTTGAATCGTCAGCCTGAAGGTTGAAGGCTTCAATACAGAAGCTTTATTCGTTAGCCCACAAGTTGAAGGCGTTGATACAACCGACCAAATCCTTGCTTTGTGTTATTTATATAGAACCAGAGGATATAAGTACAAAAGGAAATAAACCCGATCCATGTGGAACATCATTAACTATAGCTAAACATGTTATTTTAGCTGAATTGAAACATAAACCATAAAAACATTAACTTCCATAGTTTTTCCTGTCGAATGCATTTTCATGTTCTAGTTGGAGAAAATGCAACTCTCATTTTGGAATGAAAAAAACCAACCAGACATTTTAGCAAGAATTATGATTTTTTGCAATTCAAGGGTCTTATTATCTCTCGTATAACACAACTCCAAATGATATAATCAAGCACATTTATAAAAAAAAATTAAGAAACACACACACACACAATGTAGTTAAAAACCTTGGCAAGAAACACAAAAGATGATCAAAATATAAGTTGTGTCTTTTCAAAGAACCAAAAAGCCAAAATAGCAAAGAAGAACTAACTCGATAAAGTACCCTTCTTCCCTTTCGAGAGATGAAAATTAGGTTTGAAGATCAAATAGAACATTTTACGCTCTCTATTTAAGTGTAATGTGTAAAGGTACAACATAGTTTCCCAACAGGGAAAACCAACTCCGTGAGTAAAATTGGAATCAAGGCCTGTAAAGTTGTAAAACTGAAATCAAATTACTTGAAGTTAAACTAAAACTCAAAGATCTCTTGTTGTAGTAACCAACCTCACTGATGAAATCAAGGTATGGTTGTTTACACACATACAAATACCAAGAACAAAGAAGAAATGGTTGTTTACATAAAAACCTAAATTTTAAACATGGACACAAAAACAACATAACCCATTGACCCAAAAAACCCATTGCTTGTTCTTCAAAAACAACCTGAACCCATTGACCCAAAAAACAACTAAATTTGTTTCTTAGACATAACACTAAGAAATTAAGATAAACATTCACAAATTGTATGATAAAAGATAGAAAAAACAAAGAAATACCATCACAATGGAAAGAAGTCTACAATGGAAAACAAAAAGTGATGGATAGTTTTCGTTACGTTTATATTCAAATGCAAGCTTACGGGGTATTCAGAACCTGTCAATGCAAGTTTTTTTGTTTTTCTTTCCCTCCATTAAATCTGCTCCTCCACACCTGTAAGAGTTTGAATTCACTTTGAATGCCTTTTAAAGACCCAACATAATATACACAAAATAGGGAGTTCTTATCTCAACAACAAATCCACAAACCTTTCAGAGAAACTTCAACTTATCACAACAACAAAGAAAACCCATCATCTTCTTCCCATCTACCCGCGAAAAGGAACCCATAATCTTATTCCTATATATTTATACTTATAAGAAGCCTTGTCTTATCGAGTAACATACATAAACCAATCAACATATAAAAGCTCACGTCACTTGCTAAATGAGATAATAATAGAGATAGCTTGCAAATAATTCAATAAAGTAAATATTGGTATTTGTTACCTCTCATCCATTCCAAGGATCACGAAGAGAGCTAATCGAGAGGGAGAGATGTGGAGAGCTAATGACTAGCAAATATGCAGAGCAAAAAAATCGAAAATTGGGAATTTGAATCGAGCAGAGATGGGGGAAATCGAGCGGGAAAACCGAAAACTCGAAAAATCGAGCAACTGCTGTAGATTCCGAACCCTTAACAATTTTTGTAGATTCCAATCACTCAAGCCAAGCAACCTACAGAAAGAATGCACCAGTAGAGGTAGGTGATGCATAAAAATGGCACACTGGATCGAGTAGACATGGAGAATAATCAAGCAGGAAAGTCAAAAAATTGAAAAATAAAAAACTCAGCCCCATGGAGAGCCGAAATGCAAAAAAAAGTAAAGTAAAAAACAATGGAGTAATGGGCGATAGAAGAAATCAAAATTGGAGAGGAAAGGAGAAATCAAACCTATGGGAGCAATGGAGAGAACCACATCAATGGAGCCATCCACAACTTTTGAGTAGGATATATTTTATTAACATTACATCATGTTTCTCTCTGTTCAACATGTTAAAAAACTTTCATGATTTATGCCCCAACATTCATCAAAATCAAGTTTTCATTTGAGTTTTTGGGTCGTTTCACTCCATAAATTCATCAAAAAGATCAGATCAAATACCAAGAAAAAAAACTAGGCTAAAATTAAAAACAGACTCATTCAGACATTTCATCGAACACTTTTACTACAATGGTTGCTCCACCATTTTTTAACTTCACCAATCTTCGTGAACTCCAGAAAAACTTCACCAATCTTCGTCAACTCCAATATGCTCCACCATTTTTAACTCCTAGAAGGGATCACATATAAAAAAATATATGGTTTTATTCAATCATACATACCTGATTCATTTCTATATCGCTGTCTGGATCGTTGATGGAAATCAGAACCAAAAATCCATAACTCATTATCGCCTTATTCTTCTTCCAGAAGGAGTCAGAGCAGATTTAAGAACTTTCAGCAGAGTAGTTGTTTGAAGAGATAAACCCTGATATTCAAATTTTGAATTTGAAATTGGGTATCCCTGTGGAGTGGTGCTCACCACAAATGACTTCCTTTTCTCATAATTTTGTTGGGATTTAAAATAGAGAAAGTGAGTATATGTCTGTTTTCCTGATAATTAGGAAGAGGCTTGAAAAATGGAAGGATATACATTAATTTTTTAAATAAAAAAATTAAGATTTTAAGACTTGGATTAATTTTTTAAATAAAAAGATTAAGACTTTAAGATTTTAAAACTTTTGCTCTAGATGCTTTGTAATCACATGTTATATTTGTACAAGTTTTTTTTCAAAATAGTTATGCCGAAAAATTTACGTATAGTACTTTCTTACGATTTTTTAAGTTCATTTAAGAAAATATAATTTACAAACTTTATACACAAAAAGAAACTTTACATAGAATTTTTTTTTTGCGTAAATTTTCTTACATATACGTTATAGTTTTTCTTAATTTATTTCTGAAAATATAAAAATTAATTATTTTTATCAAATAAATAAAAAGAATTAAAAAAATTATGAACAAAAGTTTAAGCGGAACCCCTTAAGCATAAACTTTAATTTATATATTTTCTTAAATAAACTAAAAAATAAATTTAAAAATCTAAAATTTAAAATTCTAAATTCAAAATTTAAAATTTGAGTTTTGAAAATACACTTTACAATTTTAAAATTTTAAATTTAAAAATACATTTTAATTTTTTTCATTTAAATAATATTTTAGAAAAAAATAAACACAAAATTAGTTTTCTAAAAATAATTAATTTTCATGTTTTCTCAAATATTTTTTTTTTAAATTTCACGTAGAAAAATTTAGGCAAAAACCTTTTGCATAAAGTATTTTTCTAAATTAAATTTTCTCAAATAAAATTAAAACAAAACAAAATAATAATTTGTACAGAAAAGGCTTATACGTAAACTTTTCTGCGTAAACTATTTTAAAAAAAAAAAAAGTGAAATATGGCTTGCCACTTGGCTATAGACATTGAAACTTTATACATGTAAGTTTACGTAGAAAGATTTTGTACGTAAGCTTTTCTTGCATTTATCATGGAAAAATCCAAAATTTACGTAATTTTTTTTATATATAGGCTTTCTGCATAAATTTTAGCTATACGTGAAAATACATTAAAAATGGCTAAAAGTGATACTCATGCTTGAAATGGCTATTCGTGAGAATTTCCTTTTTGTAAACTAATTTTAAATAAACTTCAATTTTGGTCATTAAGGTTCATTGAATGTTTGAAAATAGGATTTAAATTTTGACAAGTCTATAAATAATTATTATAATTTTTGTTTTGCTCTGAAAATGATCCTTGCAAAATCATATATTAATATTTTGTATGCGAAATTCAGGGGTGGCATGGGGTTTCATAGCTCGGTTGTTGTAATGGAAAAGAAAAACTATATTCATGAAGAGTAATGTAACGATCCGGTTTTCAAATTTCACCATAATAACATGAAACCAACCACAATGCAATTCGAAAAGGATCGCCTAAAATAATCTTCTCAGAGTCACCTCAAATACCAATACAAAAAGAATAATTCTAACCGCAAAAATTTAAAATAATTACTAACCGATCCGACAAGGATCATTTCACATAACATTCCCAAAATCTCTACTAATCCGCAACAACGGAACTAAAATAAATCCAAACGAAGATTTATATTCTTAACGATCTATAATCACCAGAACCTTTAACCGAAGCATAATTAACTCAACAATATTAATGAAACGATAACTGTAGACAACCTTCACCTTAATAATTACCGCTTACCATTTTGCCCAGACTAGCAATCCCAATATAAAATTCACCTGAAATGCATATTTTTAAAAACAAAATGAGGGTTAGACCATACGGTCTAGTGAGGAAATCTTTGTTAGTGAACAATTCAATAAATCATTTAGCATGAAAATCTTTAAAACAGATAATCACTCCGTAGGCCCGCAAACACTGCATCCCTTCCAAGGCAACTAAACACAACAGTCGGAATTCAAAAATAACGCACACCCCGATAAGACCGAAGTCAATATCAACGGTGGCTCACTACACGAAACATATTCGCTAGCATAAACACGCACACTCCGATAAGACCGCAATCAATATCGGTAGTGGCTCACCACTATATATATATATATATATATAGGATGGGTATCAAATACAAATCAAATGGATTGTACAAACCCTACAAACTCAATCTGGCTTCATGAATCTGTAATCTGGCTTCATGAATATATAATTTGGCTTCATGAATCTATATTTTGGCTTCATGAATACATAATTTGGCTTCATGAATCTATATTTTCCGGTCGTCGGTGCCGGACGATGAATTTAGTTTTTCATCTAACAGTTACAAAGGGTAAAATAATATATTTAAAAAAAATAAATTTAAAAATATGATAAAAGCCCTAAAATACCCTTATGGATATAAAAAAGAAGTTACGTGATTGGTGGAGATGGGTTTGTACAGTTTGTACAATCTATTTGGTTTGTACCCGATACCACCCCTATATATATATACCCACCTGCGCGGACCATTACAGTATCACACGCACACGAGCTTCTGTTGTGAAAGTCCATTTACCCATGAATCAATAATTACATTATATGCGACAATTATAATTCACATATAACAATTATTGTAACCATAGTTATCCATCGTAAACCAACCGTATCAATAAGATACAACAATTAAACGATTGTAATAACCAAGGTCCTAATTGAAAAGATTAAGTTTTGTGGGAATTTTGGTAAAGTTGTAAGTTCAGGGGCTGAATTGTAATATGTTAAGAAGGTATAACCCCCCCCCCCCCCCCCCAAAATTGGGCTCAAAACCCTAGGAGCTAATCACTGTGTGTGTGTGTGTGTGGCGGCTTAGAGAGAAAGAGCAGAGAAAGAGAGAAATTGATCTAAGTTGCAATTTGGAGAAAGAAACATCATCAATCTAAAATTTGGAAGAAGAACTCCTCATCAAGAGAGTCCAGGTAAACCTCTGATTCCTATTCTTGCATTTAATCTTCATTGCTAGAGTAGGTTGATTGGTTTGTTTGAGGGTTTCTTTGTTTAAGAGTTTAAAAAGGATGTTTAAAAGGATTTAGACAATCATAATGGTGTTAAGTAACAAAGAATGATAAGGAAAGAACTAAGTATGTTGTGGGTATCGTGAAATCGTTTGATTAAGGACTTATTAGCAGATTTTGATCCCAAAAGCATCACAATCGTTGTATCCGGACATCGCCTCTGTAGCGATGTTGTCCGGAAGAGGAACCCGGATGGTATCCGGAACCTAGATCCGGTAGTTTCCGGAAGCGGAACCGGAATCCGGGATTTGTCCGAAAGTAGAGATCCGGAACTAGGATCCGGTAAGTTTAGTCATCCGGTAAGTTTAGTCATCCGGTAAGTAGGTGATCGATAAGTGTCCGGAAACCGTGTCCGGGAAGTGGTATCTGGATCGTTGGTGTCCGGCAGATTAGTGTTCGAGTATTTAGCGCCCGGATAGGCAATTCCGAATAATTCAGTGTCCAGATAGTTCGGTATTCAGCTGATATTTATTCCACTTACTCAGGTAACTCGTTTGAAGTCCAGAAGTAAAGAAACGAAAGTCATTAAAAGCACCAGGTGAGTTTTTCTAACTAAAAATACGTGTTTTAAACGTGTTTTCCAAAGAAAGTAAATGAGTAGAAATGCCATGTTTATTTACATGATTTTACTTGTTTGAAAGTTTATATGAGATGTATGCATGCATTGTGATAGACGTAAACTGGCTAAGTCGGGGGGTGGGCCCGCCAGTGCTCATGCCGGGAGGAGTGACCCGTTTATGCCATGGGAGGAGTGACCCAGTAAGGCAGCGTGAGACTGACTCGTTGTCACTTTCGAGTGACTTCATGGTCTAACCCTCACATTTTTCAAACTAAACCTTTTCAGGTAAGCAGATAGTAGGAGGCTCTGGTAAGTTAGCAGAGCAGGACTAGAGTACGGATGCAGCTAGAGACAGTGCCATTTTTATTTCTAGAGTATAGTAGAAATTCTCAGTTGTGTATAGGTTGCTTCCGCCAACCTAAGTTTTGAGACAGATGTAATGAAAAGTTGGGACCTATTATTGAGATGCTATATATTCCATGCTATGTATGCTTTATTTTGGTTTGGGTTGTTACAACGATAAACATTTATAAATAAATGCATTAGTTCGTAACGGTTAAAAGAAAATTCACCTTAGGTTCAAATATTCAACACCGAGTCTTAATGGCCAAACATTCCCAAACCAAATACCGGAATCTCTTTATTGATAATTCCAACCATAAGCTCCTTATAAATCTCTCCTCTTTATCGGCCACCACCAAGCTTTCACTAGAACTCTCTCAAAAATACACACACCACAAGGAAAAAACACTTGAAAGATGATAAAGCTGAAATGAAGCCGGCTAGCACCAAATTTGAGAAGTAATCTTTTTTTTTACCCCATAATTAAATTAATAATCCCTCAAGAATCAATCACTAGTCAAAACCACCCTACACTTTTTTTATTATAAAAAAAATAGGTTATTACAAGTAATACCATATTGTTTTATTGAGTGCTTTTTATACTTCTTGAAACTACAATAACAACACAAATTTTTGGCAGAATTGGTTTGTGTGATTATCCCCTTTCCAGGCACGAGTTTGAGTCATGTTTGTATCGATATTCCCAACTTTTAACTTTTTAATTTTGAGTTTATTATGTTTTGAAATTATTTGGAATAAAAAGCTATAAAAACACGAACATGAAACCTTGATTCCGCAAAGCAAGGAATCAATCAACAACCGATGATAATTTTGTGAAAGAATATCTCTAACTTTGTTTTTAAAGTAAAATAGTATGGTACCATCGCTATGAAAAAAAAACTAAGTTTGTCTCGAATTAAATTATACATGTTCCCATTTTGTTTATTGAAACACCCTAAAATTTACAATAAATTTAAACCTTAAATTTATCAGAGTTTACTACAACATCTTTCAACTTTCATTCACAAATGGAGAACTAGTGACAAGGTTTATAATTACAAGTGATCCATCATAAATAACCAACTAATCTAATCCATAACTGATAACGCCAATTTTTGGCGTTATTTTCGTTCCACAAACCACTGAGAGTGGCTTGTTTTGAAGCAAAAAGGCGGGATTTTATGGTTTTCCCAGTGAAATGTGCAGGTAGTCCGGAAGAAAAGGATCGTTGAAAAACAGAGAGGAAAAGTCCAAACGAAGACCCGAAAGAGAACCAAGAGGAAGCCCAAGTCCAGACCCGAGCCTAAAACCAAACATGGAGCCGAACCTGACCAAGAAACCGTGCGGCCTGCGCCGCGGCTTGAGGCCGCGAGCTAGGCCGCACAACTCTCTGTTTCTCCATTATTTTGCGTGTTTTTTCGGAATTAGGGTATCATTCATTCGCGTGCGACAGGAGGCTGAGAAGGGGCGAATTTCAGAGGTTTTTCCACCACTTTTGAGACACGGTAGAGAGCCGATTGAAGAGGAGTTTACCACGAGTAGCGGATTAGAGCCGAGAGAAGGGATTTCATCAGTACAACTTTCACGTTCATGATCACGATGCTTTCACACACTAATTTCTACCCTTTTCTTGTGTTTTCGTCCATCCCCAACATGACCTAATATTTAGATATTGGGGGTTGGAAAAAACTATGGTTTTTATTAGAGATGACGTGTAACCGAAGGATTTTATCGATTTGATCTATGAAGCATTTGATTTTAGTTTTCTTATACAATTGTAGCTTGATCACCTTCAATTGATTTTATAGGTTTTGGATTAAGTTCGAGAGAATTAATTAACAGCTAGATCAGATAATCAGGTGCCGAAATGGAAATTCAGATAGAGATAGTCGAATCACCTTTTTGCTCTGTAAAGTTTAACCTAATGTGTTTTAAAGCCACCGGTGGAAATCGAGAGATAAAACTAGTGAGTTTTAAGATAAAATCCGTTATTGCTTGAGAAAGAATAACGGTGAATTTCAAAACTAGGGTTCATAGAAATAATCGGTAATAATTGTTCGGGTTTTCGTTCATCGATAGCATAACCATAGGAAATCCAACCCTCAACCTTTTCTCTATCAAAGTCTCTTCCAATCTTTCGTTAATCACTTTTAGTTTTACTTAGTTTTAAACAATTTCTAAACCACAAATCAAAATTTCGACCGTTCAATTAATAGTAATTGTAGTCATTGTGATACTCAGTTCCTAGCTCCCTTGGTTAGATACTCGTACTTTCCGTACTATTACTTGATTCGACCCGTACACTTGCGGTGAGATTAGGGGGGTGTAAACCCGCCTATCAAGTTTTTGGCGCCGTTGTCGAGGAACTAGTTTGCAACTGATAGAACTACCAACTATAAGCGCTATTACATTGAACATTTGTTTTTATTTTTATTTACTTTTATTCAGTTTTTGGGTTGCTAATTTTTGTACCTTCATTTTCAGGTACTAATTGGTTTATGCCAAGAAGAACCCGAGGGAAAGGCACAGAACCGATCGATCCAAAGATTGAAAGAACAGCTCGCCTATTACGAAAAGCAGCCATAGTCAGAAGACAACTGAAAATGGGCGACGAGATACCTGTCAACAACCTACCTCCGCCTCCTCCGACGAGATTCCAATGCGGTCATTTGACAATCCGAATGTGGCAGCCGCACGCATGGGCATACAACCTCCAACAACTGGCGTGAATTACTTCGAAATAAAGCCAAGCACAATTGTTATGGTTCAACAACACCAGTTTGGAGGAGCACCGACAGAAGATCCTCACGGATACCTCCGTGCATTCGAACGGATATGCAACACTTTCAAGATCAACGGACTGAATAAGGATGCAATCAAGTTATGGTTGTTATGTTTTTCAATCAAGGGCAGAGAAGAGACCTGGATAGAAAACCTACCGACCGGTCTGATCACAACATGGGCAGAGTTGAAAGCTGCGTTTCTCCATAAGTTCTTTCCACCGGGTAGGACCGCCCAACTTATGGAAGACATCACGCATTTCGCTCAATGGGATCAAGAAACGTTGTATGAAGCATGGGAGAGGTATAAGGACATGCTGAAAAAATGTCCTCATCATGGGTTGCGTGGCTGGGTTGTCATCTAGACATTTTTCAGTAGACTTCACATGCAATAGACTGAACAAGTCCAATTCCTTCATAATCGAAACAACCGGCCACGAAACGACCCATTTTCTAATACATACAATGGAGGCTGGAAAAGACATCAGAACTTCTCGTGGGGTCAACCAAAAGGCCAACCGAAGGAAACCATGGCCCAGCAACAGCAGCAATACGGTAATAATTCCAACTTTTCTAACTCGTCTTAATCTAACAATGTTTATCTTTCTCCAGGTAACAACCAAAGGAAGTTTGGCGAAGGACCATCCGGAGAGAAGAAGCCGGGGATGGAAGACATGATGATGAAGTTCATGAAGAGACGACCAGTTATTGAGGATTTGGGAGCACCTATCCCCAAGTCCGAACCTTCATCGAAGACACCTCCAAAGCTTGAGCTCAAACCATTACCCGATCGTCTTGAGTATGCATACTTGGGAGAAAAGGATACACTTTCGTTGATCATCTCGTCCAAACTGAGTCCCGCGAACAAAGAAAAACTGCTAAGATTTTTGAGAGAGCATCAAACTGCCATTGGATGGACGATAGCTGATCTGAAGGGTTTAAGCCCCACGTTCTGCTCACACCGCATCAATCTTGAAGATGGGCACCGACTGGTTGTTCAACACCAACGTCGTCTCAACCTGAATATGAAAGAGGTAGTCCGCAAGGAGGTATTGAAACTCCTCGATGCTAGAATTATTTATCCAGTTCCTGATAGTCCGTGGGTGAGCCCAGTTCAAGTAGTGCCCAAGAAGGGTGGCATCACAGTGATCCGGGACAACAACAACGAACTTATCCTTTCTCGGACAGTTACCGGTTGGAGGGTGTGTATAGATTACCGGAAGCTGAATGATGCAACCAAGAAAGATCACTTTCCTCTTCCATTTATTGATCAGATGTTGGAACGGTTATCCGGACACGAGTACTACTGTTTCCTAGACGGCTATTCCGGGTATAACCAGATTCCAATCGCACCCGAAGATCAAGATAAAACGACCTTCACTTGTCCATATGGCACATTCGCATACCGTCGTATGACCTTCGGCTTGTGTAACGCTCCGACCACCTTCCAGCGATGTATGATGGAAATCTTCTCATATATGGTGGAACGGACCATCGAGATCTTAATGGATGACTTTTCAGTGTTTGGGCCTTTCTTCAACACATGTTTAGCGCACTTGGAAGCCGTGCTACAAAAGTGCAAGGAAAAAAGCCTTGTACTGAATTGGGAGAAGTGTCACTTTATGGTGACCGAAGGGATTGTGCTTGGCCACAAAGTGTCAAAGGCGGGAATAGAAGTGGACAAAGCAAAGGTGGCGGTGGTCGAGAATCTTCCATATCTGAATTCTGTCAAGGGAGTCCGAAGCTTTTTGGGACACGTCGGGTTTTACCGGCGATTTATAAATGACTTTTCAAAAATTACTAAACCTTTGTGTTCCTTACTTGTTAAGGATGCTAAATTTGAGTTCACTAATGATTGTATCCTTGCTTTTCACAGATTAAAGAAGGAACTGATTTCAACACCCATCCTCACGGCTCCGGATTGGAATCTTCCATTTATCCTCATGTGTGATGTGAGTGACACCGCCGTTGGAGCGGTGTTAGGCCAAAGAAAAGAGAAGAGGATGCATGTGATATATTAAGCGAGTAAGACGTTGGACGATGCTCAGATCAACTATGCGACTACCGAGAAGGAATTACTAGCCGTTGTCTATGCTTGCGAAAAATTTCGATGCTATCTAGTTGGGGCCAAGGTGATTGTGTACACCGATCATTCAGCTTTGAAATATCTAATGGATAAGAAGGACGCTAAACCGAGACTCATCTGATGGGTCCTCCTACTCCAAGAATTTGATTTGAAGATACTAGACAAGAAGGGGTCCGAGAATATCGTGGCGGACCACCTCTCGAGACTTGAGGGAGGTGAAGATCAAAGCAAAGACAAGACCCTCATCAATGATTCTTTTCCGGACGAGCATCTTTTCAAGGTTAGTCACTCAGAACCATGGTTTGCCGACTTAGTGAACTACTTGGTGGGAGGAGTAGTGCCTTATCAAATGAACTCCCACCAAAAGAAGAAATTCTTCTTCGAGGCAAAACGATATTACTGGGATGAGCCGTATCTCTACAAGTTATGTACCGACGGTATGATCCGAATATGTGTATCGGATGAAGAGAAGGCTGACATTCTAACTCATTGACATACCTTAGAATGTGGAGGCCACTTCAGTACCGACAGAACAGTGGCAAAGGTTTTACAATCGGGATTCTTTTGGCCTTCTATGTTCAAAGAGACAAGAGAGTGTATCTCCAAGTGTGATAGTTGTCAAAGAACGGGGAACATATCAGAGCGAGATGAAATGCCCATGAAAATCTTCATGGAGGTTGAACTATTTGACGTTTGGGGGATCGACTTCATGGGTACATTCCCGAACTCCCACCGCAATGAATACATCCTAGTAGCGGTGGACTACGTCTCAGAGTGGGTGGAGGCAATCGCAAGCCCTACGAACGACTCCAAAGTGGTAATCAACTTCTTGCAGAAGAACATATTCTCAAGGTTTGGGGTTCCGAAAGCGCTGATAAGTGACGGTGGTAGCCACTTCTGCAACCGGTATTTAGAGGCGGTACTTAAGAAATACTCGGTGAAGCATAAGGTAACTACACCTTACCACCCACAAGCCAATGGCTTAGCTGAGGTGTCCAATCGAGAACTTAAACAAATTATCGAGAAGATCATAAGCGCATCGCGGAAAGATTGGTCGATCAAGTTAGACGATGCATTGTGGGCTTACCGAACCGCATTCAAGACACCGATTGGCACCACGCCGTATCGGCTCGTGTTCGGGAAATCGTGTCACCTACCTGTCGAGCTTGAGCATAGAGATTATTGGGCGATCAAGAAGCTAAATATGGATTTCAAGGCAGTCGGGCAACGCCGGTGTTTGCAACTGAATGAGCTCGAAGAGATCAGACGAGACACATACGAGAATACGGCTATATACAAGGAGAGAACGAAGCGATTCCACGACAGGGGTCTTCACCCAAAGGTAATTGTACGTGGAATGCAAGTGCTTTTATTTAACTCTCGTCTTCGTTTGTTTCCAGGTAAGCTGAAATCCAAGTGGTCCGGGCCATTCATCGTAAAGGAAGTCTTTCCCTATGGAACCGTCGAGCTACAAGGAAGTGATGGAGCGACGTTCAAAGTCAACGGGCAGAGGGTGAAGCCTTACTATGGAGGAGAAACAGTGGTAGCTGATGCCACGTTTTTGGACGAACCGAAGGAATGATCCGAACTATAGTCGAGCCACGACCGAAACCAAGGCGTTGGGTGGGAGGCAACCCACCGAGGTTTTATTTGTGTTTTATTTAAGATTATGTTTGTGTGTTTTTTATTTTAAAAAAAGTGAATGAACAGTGACTTACGCGGGCTAGGGCGCAGGCTCAGGCCGCGGTCCAAGCCGCGCAGGTCACTGAGGTGACTTTTGAAACAGTGGGTTACGCGAGCAAGGCCGCAGGTTCAGACCGCGAGCCAAGCCGCGTAAGTTTCTGTTTGGCAACACGCATCTCCAGACGCGCGGGCAAGGCCGCGACTTCAGGCCGCGGGCCAAGTTCACTGTGTGGCTAGGGTTTCTTAGTTGTTTTTTTCCATGTTCTTTTCATTTCTTCTTCTCTCTACTCTCTTCCATCTCTCTCGAATTTCTTCTCCCTCTCTACACTCCATTGCAAGATTTTTGTGCTCCTTCTTCAAGATCTTCAAGGTATGTGTGCTCTCTCCCTACCTCTTGTCTTCATTCCAACTATTTTGTGGTTAGTGTTCTCCTTCCCCATAATTTCCCTTGCTTCCTCAAGTGTTCATGTTTACTTCCCAAATATTTTGATTTCTCACAAATGTGGTGCACTCATGTTGATATTATGCCTAAATTGTGAATGCATGCTCTTTGTATGTTAGGAATTTCATATAAGAACTTTATGCTTGTATGCGATCGAGTATGTTAAATTTGTGAGAATGTGTTCTTAAAATGTGTGATTAGGGACTTTTGGGAAGTAATATGGGGGATATTTTTTTGGGATACCATGATTTTGTGAACCACTCCCACTTTTGTGCGTAAATGGTACTTTTGGGACTTTTTGGAAACATAAAGTTCTTACGTTATTTTTGTGGGGTTTTTATTGCAAGCATCACCAAACCTCGGTTTCACCAAGGTTTGGGGTTCGTTGAAATTGTCCAATGGTGAAAACCATTGATGACCCTTAGATGCATGCATTAGGGAAATTATGTGGCTACGGGCCTATTGAACAAGTTGCTTGTATTAAAAAGTCTATTTTATTGGCAACTCTGCATGCATGTAAGTTAGTGGGTGATGTTTGTACGTTCATGTAAATTAAAGGAGACTTAACAAACCTAAGTGAACTTAGGTTTGGGGTGCCTTACTTTTTAACATCCACACACACACATATACCCCATTGCAAACCTCGGTTTTACCGAGGTTTGGGATACCTTATTTGACCAACCTAGGCCAAGGCCTAGGTTTGGGGTGGCCATGAATGATATGACTAATTTGGAGTATATTTCCTTGCAGATCATGAGGCATCACCCGAGCAAACAGATAGTCTTCGCGGATTATGAACGCATCTCGCGACGGATCTGTGAGCAGATGTACGTTAGCGAGGCCCACGACAAGGCCGGTCGGATTGCAAAAATGGAGGAAAAGAATTGCCAACCATTCGGCGAGCGTGGCATCATACTCGAGACATAATCCGGGAGTTGTATCCGGGAAACTCGATTCCGGGACCTATCCGGGAATACCATCCGGGACTCGATTCCGGGACTTATCCGGGAATACATCCGGGACTCAATCCGGGAATCTAGTCCGGGACTCAATCCGGAAAACAACACTTCCGGACTGTTCGATAAACTAACCTGATTAATACCAAAAATCGTATTTCCATAGTTCTTCTATCGATTTAAACCATACTTTATTGATACATATAAACATAATTTGAAGTATGATTCCATTCCCAACTAATAATTTCAACGTATTCATAGTAATTAGAAAGAAAGATGAACTCACCTGTAAACTAAATTTCAAGTCTGTGCAAATGGAACTCAACCCAGTAAACTCAAATTCAAACCTGTTTCATCCAATTGATTCAAAATTCTAATTGAAAACAGGTTGAACTTGATCATAAATCCTTGAGTGAATTTAAGAAATCGATTGTAGTTTCTTACCGAACGAAGACCTGAATCGCCAATCTCTTTCTCTACTTAGACCGACTCCGAGGAATGAAAATTGAGATAATCTAAAATTTCAACCGACTTATAACATTTATACCTCAATTTTCTCAATTACACAATTTAACCCAACACTTTGGCCAAATTACACCTTCAACCCTTTGACATATCGTTTAAAACAACACCTTCCGATTATATTAAACGTTCTCCGAAATACATGTACAATCGTTATGAAAATTTCGAGGTGTTACATTTATTTTCTTCATTCCGAAATAAACGTTTACGATAAAAAAGACACCAATTTAAAAAAACAATTATTACATTTTATGTAATAAAAATACATGTTTAATCTTAATTATAAAAAGAAAATTTTTCTTCATTTTATAATTTTATAATTAAGGATAAAATAAAAACATTTATCTTCTAAAAATAGACATCTATATATATAATAGTAATATATAAACAATAAGACAATAATTTTATCTTGGGATCCATGGGTGACGGGTAATATCGTTGACCATGATAATATCGTTGTCAAGTTATATAAAAATGAAATCGTACAAATGTAATCCAATTGAAAGCAGTCAACGAACTTCCACTTGGAATCTGAACGTGGTTTTGTTTATTAGTCTCTGCATTTCAACTCTCATCTTCAATCAACAACTAATCATTTCCCTTCTTCTTTTCCTCTTTTGCAAAAGTACGTCCAACCCTTAATTTTCATGGACTTGAGGAAGCTAGCAGCGTTATTGTTGTTTCTATCACTCAACTTACTAATGCTGTTAAGATCCATTGAGTCCGTGATTCCACAACAAGAAGGTAAATTTTCTTCTTATAAGTTTGTTTTAACCCTTTTTGTTTTTTCAAGAAAAATGGGTTATGGATTTCTGATTCATTGTCAACAAATCTTTTAGAATTCATCTTCAAGTTAGCTTGTGTTACCTCGAATGTCCATGTGTAGTTGTGTACCTGGTAATGGAGTAATTATTTGATTTTGGTGGTAGTTTAGGGAGTAATCATTTGGTTCGGTTTAATGGGTCTATAAGGTGTTTGATGAAATTCCTGACATGTGTTGTTTCGCATTTGGCTAATTATGACCCCAAACTGAGAAAATACCTTGAGTTGCCTAGAAGAAAAGTAGAAGAGATTAAAGCTACTCCTGAAACACTTGGTGGTTGTTTACTTACAGCTTAATGAGCTTAATGACCTGGGCGGCTTATTCGCTCAGCCATACATGGTGTTTCTTTACGGCTTAATCGTTATCTCATTAAGCTAAAATGACTATATGGAATAAGCCACGACCCCTCACTTGTCCCCATTAAGCTCCCACAAACAAATTAATACCAGAATGCCCAGAAATAATCCAACCCTCTCTCCTTGCTTCCCTCAAACCCATTGGTCGATCTCTCGTCCCTCAAATTAATGTAAATAAAAGGTATATTGCCCCTTGATCTAAAGTGAAATTTGTAATAGCTTTTGTTTCAGGATGAATGCTATCCTTTGATAGTTGATGGGTAATTTAGATTGTTGGCAAGGGTACCATATTTTGTATGGAACTGTTGTCTAGTTTTAACATTGCAATCATCTTGCCATGTACCTTACCTTTTTTAATAAACCTCCCTTATGATAAAAATGGGTTTATACTTTATAGGATATCAAAAATGGTTCTAATAGACTACTTTATAGGATGTCAAAAATGGTCCTAATAGACTACTTTATAGGACCACACAATTGTGCGTTAAGTGTAAAAAGTGTTGCAATAAGTTTATAGGACGTTTTTGTGCGTCTTGACAAGTTTTTAAAAAAACACTTTTGCAATAAAGTGTCCTATTAGCTTTTTTACAGGACACTTTTGAGAAGTAATATGAACATATCTTTTTATCATATAAAAAAATTTAATAGCACACTTTATTTCAAAAGTGTTCTAAAAGAACTTGTTAAGACGTCAAAAAACGTCTGATGAACTTATTGCAACGTTTTACATGGGACACACAATTGTTTGGTCCTATAACGCAAGTCATACAAATCAATATATTAGGACGCCTAGACATTTTCGGCATACTATAAACCCGATTGTATGGCTCTAAGTTCATGCAAACTTTGATACAAGTTTCAACAATACTTACAAAATTCTCTCTGTTAATTTGATTCAGTGGAAGCTGTTGGAGATATTCTTAATACAATGGGTGCATCAAATTGGAGTTTCAATGGGGTCACTTGCAGACTTGATGTCCTTTTTGAAGCACCAAGGTTATCTCAGGAAGCTAATGCTACTGTTGGTTGTGACTACATTGCCAACGACAGCGACTGGCATGTCGTAAGGATGTATAAACTCTTATCCTATGCTCTTCAAGACAATAATACACTGAATGTTATATTATATGCATCTCCTTCCATATGTTTGGTGTTAAATCTGACTTCCCTTTTTTTTTATGCATAAAAGAATTAACATCATCAAATTTTTTTTCTAGTACTTCCTAATTCCTATAAAGTTGATGTCAAACTTTTTCGAAAAGTTTAATAATGCAGAAAAAACTTGGAAGTAAAATATTCGGATACTTGACCGTGGATGTAAAAAATTGAAGCTTTTTCACATTTGTTAATATATGCAGCACGATAAAGTTCCATAGCCTTGCCGGTGTTCTTTCACCTGAACTGATGAGGCTTCCTTATCTCAACTCAATGTGAGCTCACAGTTCAAATGCATCACTATGTTTGATTCTAAAGTTTGTATCACCAGCTTCTCACATAATCAAATCTGAAGTATGTTTGTTTCCTTTACAGAGATTTTGCTTACAATTACTTAAATGGCACGATACCACCAGAATGGGGTATGACGCAGTTGCAAGAAGTGTGAGATTTCTTTCTTCATTTTCAGTTTATTTTCACAATCTTTTCTGTATGAGTAACTTTGTAGCTTTAAGGGTCTGTCCTAACAATACTTAATAATGCAGTTCTGTTCTTGGCAATCGATTAACCGGAGAAATCCCACCTGAACTAGGGAATATTACCACTCTTACAAAGCTGTAGGTTATCTTGATTTCTTTGCTTATTTATTTTTGTACGAATTTTCCATCCAAGTGAAACTATTTAGACAATGGATACAGAAATGGAGTAAGGGAAGCGCTGCTCCGTTTCAAGTAAAATCCTAGTTCTAATACACTGATCTATTTTAATCAGGGACCTTGAAGCAAACCAGCTTTCAGGAACTGTTCCTTCTGAACTTGGGAGATTATTTAATTTGCAATCTTTGTAAGACTTAGTTTTTTGATGACATGTTTTCTCACTCTAAATTCCTAGCTAAGTTTGTTTATTTCGCTGTATTATGTTTCAGGATCTTGTCGTCAAACCAGTTGACAGGGACGCTGCCGGCAGCTCTTGCTGAACTACGAAACTTAACAAATTTGTAAACTATTTTACATTATAGCTATTTGATATTTCCCTATTCCAAAATCGAGCTACACTTTTGAAATTTCTGTAAAACATATTAGTTTTCAAGTTTCAACTTCATAATTGATATGGGATTCAAGATTTTTTTTGAAAAAACATCGACACATTGAACTTTTAGTAAATTCTACATGGAGAAATGCTGGTCTTGGGTTTATAATACAATCCATATAAAAAATCATCTGAACAAAAAAAAGTCAACATGTACGTCAATATTTTACCATTTTTTCTAATGTTGCAACTGAAAAAGCTTTCTTCTGGAATACAGTAGGATAAATGATAACAACTTCAGTGGGCCAATTCCAGATTTCATACAGAACTGGAGACTACTTACTAGACTGTAAGGTTATTTATCATTTATATCAATTAATTGCATTATAGAGCTACACCAGGCAATCAGGCATGGACTCTTATTGATGTTCAAGGGTGTTGGTTATTTCTGCAGTGAAATGGTTGCAAGTGGACTGGATGGACCAATTCCTTCGAATATCTCTCTTCTCAAGGATTTATTCGACTTGTGAGTCAAGAACCTAATCAAATATCTACAACTGGATTAACACATAAGGGGCTGTTTGTTTACCTCTTAATAGTTCCATTAAGAGGCAACCTCTGAATCGCTAAGAGGTGAATCTTGTTTGGCAGAAAAAAGGTCTGCCTCATAATGGTTCTAAAACCCTTTTAATGATTTTGTATCTTTGGCCTCCCTTAACCATTCAGCACCCTAATTTCATTCTGAACAATTACCAAACAACCATATTTCATTTTACACTATATCATAAGAGCCTCTTAATCATTCTAATCACTTAATCATCTTGCACCAATCCATTCAGCAATTGCCAAACAACCCCTTAGAGATACTTATAAGGTTACCCCTTTGGGACCAAAATGTCGCACTTCACAAAATGCAAGGGAAATACTGAACCGGAGTGTCCTGCTCTTTCTAAGCTTTGGTTGTTGGTGATCCTTAATTATTTATGTTTCAGTAAACCGATAATTATGTCATCGTTTCATGTTTTGCAGGAGGATCAGTGACATAAATGGACCAGCACAGGGATTTCCTCCACTTGAAAATGCCACTGGATTGCTAAGACTGTATGTAAAAAATCGACTATTTTGCTCAATAACCTTAAATGAGAATTTAATTAACAACATACAACTTCTGATCATAAACTTCATTCTTATGTTTAGGATCTTGAGAAATTGCAACATTTCAGGAGAATTACCTGCTTATGTTTGGCAAATCAGAGAACTGGCACTTTTGTAAGTAAACAATGCTTTTTCTCGATTAATATTTCTGGGTAATCAATTTTTATTGACAAACAAAAAGAGTTTATTTTTAATTTTAATTCTTCTTTAGTATATCTAATGACATTCAACTTTCAATTTGAAAGGGACGCAAGTTTTAACAAGTTGGTAGGAGGAATCTCCCCAAACATCATTGGGAGGAGCTTGAGATTTGTGTAAGTGTGATGACATTAATACTGGACTGCAATTTTTTGAGGATATTTGCAAGTTCTATTGTGTAGCGGTTGGTTATGGCTCAACTGAAATGTGATGTGTTTTTAAATAGGTTTTTAACTGGTAACATGCTAAGTGGAGACATACCGGATTCACTTTTGCTAAATGGAGCTAGCATGTAAGTTTATTTTGTCGTTGTTTAAGTTAATTTACAGTTTTGTGATTATTAAGCAACCAATGTTATATGTGATATATTTGATACAGTGACCTATCCTACAACAATTTTACTTGGCAAGGACCTGATAGACCCTCGTGCAGACAAAATACGTATGGATGCTTTTCTTGTTATATAGTAATATTTTTAAGTGCAAAGGGATCACCATTTATGGTACTGATAACTAATTCTTTCTTCCTTTGTAATTTTATCAGGAATACATACATCAACTTGTTCAGAAGCTCTTCAACAGGGAACCAATTGTAAGACGGTGTTATTGCATTTTACTATTTAATTAAATTATGAAGAGAATTTCTGAATTAGTTAGTCATATTCCTTTGTTCTAAACATGTAATGTTATCAACAGAAAGGACATACTTTCTTGCACTGAGGATGTCACCTGTCCAAGATGTAAGTACTTCCTACGGAACCATACACCTTTATATATATATATATATATATATATAGTGCCCTTCTTTTGTTAACCACCCATTTAGTGTTAACTATGTTAACCAATCTCAACCATAGATTATTCAGATCAACGGTTATAATTAAATAAAGGATTATAATATTATTCAAAATTAAAAAAGAGAGGGTTGATGTTTGTGCATAAGTGCAGAGGGGCATTTTTGTCCAAAACAACAAACTTAAAATTGGAATCCCCTAAATATCAGGCAAAGAATCTCAAAGTTTCTTAATCGAAATCCATCCATAAATGGATTTCAGTTTTAGTTATGTACACAAACAAGTTTACGACCCCAACCACCGTTCGATCAAGAACCACCATAACTCAATCTACCAACCACCCGCTTTTCCGGCAGCAACCGCCACCGGATTCCCACTACTAGCCATCGCGATAGCCTGTATCACCGCCACAACGTTTTTGCTCATTACCTATTTCTTGATCACCAAATGTTGCTACCCTTTAAGCCGATTCTTGATGGCACGAACCACCACCGCCGAAGAACCACCGTCGGTCTACTCGACTCCCGCTTGGCAAATCACCGGACTTGACGAATCGTTAATCCACGAGATACCCGTTTGTCTATATAGCCAAATGGATTGTGAGAATCGAAGATTGTATAAATGCGTTGTTTGCTTGAACGAGTTTCAAGATTTGGATACGTTACGCGTTCTTCCGAGTTGCAACCATGGTTTCCATTTGCACTGTATCGACATTTGGCTTCAGAACAATCCCAACTGCCCGATTTGCCGATTCAACATCTCGGGTACAGCACGGTATCCAACGGACACGACTGTGCCAACTTCTTCGCCTCAAGATCCTCTGTTGTTCGCCCACGATAGCCCCACGAGTAGCATCTTCATGCTCATATATGCAAATTCATGTGCATATATGCACCAAGATATTCATATATTCAGACTTGTGAGTATGCATATATACAAAAGAGCTCATATGCAAATTTATGTGGATATATGCACCAAGATATTCATATATCTAGACTTGTGTGTATGCATATATGCACAAGAGCTCATACGCAAATTCATGTGCATATATGCACCAAGATATGCAATTCTATGATGTGCATATATGCAGTTTTAAATCGTGCATATATGCAAAAAAAAACGTGAAAAGAATATCTGAAACGTGAAGATGAAGATTATGTTTGAAAATGGGTTTTAGATGATTAAGATTATCATTAATAACCACCAAAAATGAAAATGGGTTTTAGAAGATTAAGATTATCATTAATAACTACCAAAAATATCTTGTGCATGAAATTAGGAAAGTAAATAACCATTAAATAATTAAAATTCTGAAATTCCTAAACTACCCCTACCAAACAAGTAACTTATCTTAATTCCTATTGGTCCAAAAAAGTTAACACGGTTAATACTAAATGGACGGTTAACAAAAGAAGGGGACCCTATATATATAGGGTTCGGTTCCGGTTAGAAGTGCCAAATTTGGTGAGAAGCGTGAGCAAGTGGTTATCAACCGTTGGATGAGAAATGGACAAACATTAGGATGAGATTGAGCACCGAGATAAGATGCACCGGATCAATTCCCCTTTTAAGCCGCAATTCATGGGAGGGTATTTGATTAAAAGTGATCAACGGTTTAAAAGTACTTCTCACACTTCTCACCAAAAAATGGCACTACTCACATGATCCCATATATATATATATATAGTGGAAGGATCATGCGAGAAGTATCATATATGATATCACACTTCTCGCCTTCTCGCATAATGTTTAGCTTCTCGTTTGAACCTGTCCCTATATATAGGGTTGGGTTCACGTGAGACCAGCCTGTTTTCGTGAGACCGGTGAGACCAAGTTTTTACACTTGAAACTTCACAGTAAAACAGGTAAAAAAAGATACGAATCTTCATAGAAAAAACATTATACCTTCATTGTTAAGTTTCAAGGGTAAAAACTTGGTCTCACCGGTCTCACGAATGGTCTCACATGATCCCAAGTCTCTCTCTCTCTCTATATATATATATATATATAGAGAGAGAGAGAGAGAGAGAGAGGCTCCGTAAAATGCAAACCTTGCATTTGTTGCACACCTTACAAACCACAGTGTGCATATGTGAACAACCGGTATGCATATGTGAATATGTGAACAACCAGTGTGCATATGTGAACAATGTGTATATACATATGCATATCCATACGTGCAAGAATATACATATAATGGACATACATTCATATGGGATAATGCATATATGCATCTCAGATTATGCACACATTGTTCACATATGCAGATTGGTTTGTAAGGGGTGCAACAAATACATGGTTTGTATTTGATTTGTATCCTATATATATATATATATTTATATATATATATATATATATATATCTTGATGTTATTTCTAAGCTGCATTAACTAAAATGTGAAGCCTTTTGCTGCCATTTTTGTTGGTATTAATTATCAATTTAATACTTTGAAATAGATGTGTTTCCTCTTAACATAACTGCATATAAATTTATGGCAGATGGGTGTTCGATGCATGTTAATAGTGGTGGGAATGATCTGCTGGTTAGAGAAAGTAATGGGGATGTTCTTTATGAAGGAGATGCCGCTGTTGAAGGTAGTGCATCTCGATTGTACATAAGCAATAGGATTTGGGGATTCAGTAGCACCGGGGACTTCATGGATGACAAAGTTTCCCAAAACACTCGATACATTGTGACGTTGGACAATTCAAGCTTGTCTTCTGTTTACACAACTGCACGGGTCTCTCCACTTTCACTTGTTTACTTCAGCCATTGTTTAGAAAATGGCGAATACGCTGTTAATCTACACTTTGCTGAAATACAGTTCAGTAATGATAGTACATATAGAAGTCATGGCAGGCGAATCTTTGATGTTTATATTCAGGTGAGGAATTTGATTAAGATGTTTGAATAAATGCATGTATATATAGGGTCAGGTTCAGGGAAAACCGCAAAAAAAACGAAAAACTGAGGAACTGGTAACCGTTCATCTAGAAGATATGCACATGTGCATACACGTAACGTGTAACATGCATATGTGCATAAAAACCAAAAAAACTACTTCAATGACTTGTATGCACATGTGCATATTGTCCTGATGAACGGCTATTAGGGTGCTACTTTTTCATTTTTTTGCGGTTTTCTCCTCATCCTCCCTGTGTGTGTGTATACAACTTGGTTGATCAATTTTCTAACTGCATTTGTATGTAATTTAGGGACATCTTGTTAAAAAAGACTTCAATATAGAAGATGAGGCTCGTGGAATGGGACCAGTGGTAAAATTGTTCAATGCAAGTGTGACAAATAACATTCTGGAGATACGTTTTTACTGGGCTGGCAAAGGGACAACGCGTTTTCCTAGAAGAGGAATTTATGGGCCCCTTGTGTCTGCTATATCGGTTGACCCTTGTAAGTATATAATATCTGTATTTTATATTTCATGTAATTGTTATTTGAAAAACTGATTTTATGTGTAGTGTATTATGTTAGGACCTTTTTTTGCTTAGTCGGTTAATGGCTTATTTGTTAGGCCCTTCACGTACACTATTATAATAGATGAAAAGATCATGTCCACAAACCAAGAATTTTGTAGTTATATTTGCTTGTTTAATTCTGTAGGTTGGGCCATTAACCTTACAGAGGGAGGTTCAGGGGAAAACTTCAAAAAAATGAAAAAATAAGGAACACCCTGGTAACCGTTCATCTGGACGGTATTCACATGCGAATACAAGTAATTTGTAACATAAGGCACACGTGCATAAAAATGGAAAAAACAGCTCCAATTACTTGTATGCATACCGTCCAGATGAACGGTTATCAAAGTGTTCCTCAGTTTTTCATTTTTTGCGGTTTTCCTTTGAACCTGACCCTAACCTTACATGTGGCATATGGATATGCATAAGCAACATTTTGCTTGTTGACTTTTTTTTGTTTTGATTTTTGACTAGAATCCTTGTATGGATCAACTCATCATCTGCAGATTTCAAAACTTGTTCAGTTGGTGGAAACAACAAGAAGAAAACTTCTTATGTTGGTATTGCAGTTGGAGCATCATGCTTTGCTTTGTTAGTGATGGCTGTAATTTGGTGGAAATGTTGTTTGAAACACAATAAAAAGAAAGATAAAGGTACGATTTTCTTCAATTTTTGTTCAAAAGACTGAATTAAATGCAAGCGAAGATACAACTTTTTTTAGTCTTTACCCATATTTGTTTTCATCTCTTCTATACTCCCCCATCCCATAAAAATCGCACTGGTTTCATGGTGGGATGTCCCAAATAAATGCAACATTTTCTTCTATCCAGAGATTCAAGCTTGCCTATTTTCCCATCGCCATCATTACATCATATATATAGGGTCGGGTTTAGGGGAAAACCGTAGAAAAATGAAAAACTGAGGAACACTCTAGTCGTCGTTCATCTGGACGTTATGCACTCGTGCATACAAGTACTGTGTAACATACACACATGCATATACACATGTGCATAAAAACCAAAAAAACAGCTCAATTTACTTGTATACATTGTGTATACACATGTGCATACTATCCAGATGATAACTTATATCGATTTACTCAGTTTTTCATTTTTTTGTGGTTTCCCCTGAACCTCCCTCTCTCTCTCTCTCTATATATATAACTTGGTGGTTGTGGGTTCAAGTCTTCTAATAGAGTGTGTATTTTCTTTATCTATATGCTATATTTGCTTATGGTTTATGCTTTTGTTGAACAGATTTTGAAGGAATGGAGTTTAAAACGATTTCCTTTTCGTTAAAGCAATTAAAATCTGCTACTGGCAACTTCGATATTACAAACAAAATAGGAGAAGGAGGTTTTGGCCCTGTTTACAAGGTGATAATCTAACAGAAAATGATTACTCGTGTGATCCTAATTCCTTTTATATGGACTCTGAACTATGTCGTGTGGTGTGGTGCAGGGTACGTTATCTGATGGAACCGTTATTGCAGTGAAGCAGCTTTCATCACACTCGAGACAAGGGAATCGTGAGTTCTTGAATGAGGTTGGTGTCATTTCGTGTTTACAGCACCCGAATCTTGTGAAACTTCATGGATGTTGCATTGAAGGAGATCAACTGATGCTTGTATACGAGTACATGGAAAATAACAACCTTTCCAATGCTTTGTTTGGTAAGTGTTTCATTTGTGCTCTCAGAAACTTCTTTTTTAACCTTTTGGGATAGCCCAACTGGTAGGAAACTTCTATAAGAAAGAGTCATCACATTTTTCAACTGGAACCAACTTTTGTGTTGTTTTATTCTATATTATTTTTGTTATTCATAATGAATTACATCGTGTAGGTATGAATAACAGTCGATTGATGTTGGATTGGCCAACGAGGTTTAAGATATGTCTAGGCGTCGCTAGAGGCTTAGCTTTTCTTCATGAAGAATCGAGGCTCAAAATTGTACATAGAGACATCAAGGCTACTAATGTTTTGCTCGATAAAGATCTGAACTCGAAAATAGCAGATTTTGGATTGGCGAGGCTACACGAGGAGGGTCAAACTCATGTCAGCACTCGTGTTGCTGGAACAATGTAACTTGAAATATCTCAAAGATTTCATCATTTCTTGTTTGCACACACTCTCATCTCTAGATTGCTAGTTATTTTTTTATTTTTTTGTTTCTCTTTTTGTGTTATGAACATCTTGATTCATTTGCAGAGGATATATGGCACCCGAGTATGCATTGTGGGGGTTTTTGAGTGACAAGACGGATGTTTACAGCTTCGGCATCTTAGCTTTGGAGATTGTGAGCGGCAAGAACAACACCAGCTACGTTTGTCGTGACAATTACACATGTCTTCTAGATTGGGTATTCCATCTCTCTCTCTCTCTTAGAATAAGTCTAGGGATAATTACAGTGAAGTAAGCACGGTGTGCATCTTGCACACACCGTGATTACATTCAGGGTACGTATCCCTGGTATCATATATCAATCAATATTATTGCTACAATCTTAAGGTTAGCAACGTGTATTTCTAGTCCTTTTCCATAAAGTTTGGTGTAGTTATAAGAACCATCTCTAGTCATTGAAACAACCGCTCTGTTCTTTCTGGTAGAGGTCAGATAGGTACATCTACCCCTCCCAGAAACTACTGAGAGGTTTAAGTCAGAACATCTCTAGTGACGGAAACAACCACTCTGCTATTTTGAGTATAAGTCAGGTTCACGTACATCTTACCACTGCCAGAACCTACTTCTGTGTGCAACATACTAGGCGTGTTTGATTTGGTTTGGTTTTATTATAAGTCAAGAAGTTTGAAGTTGGAATTAGTCCATTTGACCCCAAGGGTTTTGTATGGTCTATTTTCTTGGATTTTTTTAGAACAATAATGATATTTTGCAGGCTTGTCAATTGGGAAGAAATAAAAAGTATGAGGAGCTATTCGACGAGAGGTTGGGGTCAAAAATCAACAAAGAAGAAGCGGAAACCATGGTGAAAGTGGCAATCTTGTGCACGAATGGTTCTCCATCGATAAGGCCCATGATGTCGGAGGTAGTGAATATGCTCGAAGGTCGAACATGTGTTCCTGAGATAATTCCGGAAGCAAACAGCTACACGGAAGATTTGAGATTCAAAGCGATGAGAGACTTCCGTGAGGACAAAGACGCTCAGAGCAGCCAAACTCCCGGTTCTACCACCATTCAAACGGACCCGTTGTTTTCAATACCGTCTTATGATTATTCAGAGATCCAGGGCCGGTCCTAGGGTTTTGGATGCCCTGGGCGAAGAGTTAAAAATATGCCCCTAATCCAAAAAATAAACAATCATATATGCTTGAAACTTGCCAACTAATTTACAGGAGTCCCCTAAACATGTATCCCCTAAACTGAGAGATCGAGAAGTTTGACACTAGATGATACCCAACCCAACCCAAGTCATAGCATATGGAATTCAAACCAAACATTGAATGTGTTAAGTGTGAGTTTTGTAAGTCCTTTTGTAACATCATTCATTTGTTGTTCATCGAGTTATGTACATACATATTGTTACGTGGTTATTTCTTTTAGTATACGTTGACAAAACCTGTTCTAGTCTGCATCGGTCTGCAGAAGAAAAACACGAACGAACTATATGTACCGGTTGGAAGTTGGAACGGTAACCCTAACCGACACGTTTTTTATTTATTTATAATATATTGACGATTTTTTTTGATTTTTTATTATATATGGGTTTGGTTCTTGTGAGAATGAAAATTATGGTGAGAGGGTAAGAAGAGATCTCCATCAGATGCACATTAGGATGAGATGTACCAAGATGCGATGTGCACCGAGACCTCTCTTTTTTTCTCGAACCGAGAGATCCATGAATCGGGATCCTGATGCATATAGATACAAATGGTCCACGGTTTAAAAGTACTTCTCACACTTCTCACCAAAAAATGGCACTACTCACATGATCTCATATATATATATATATATATATATATATATATAGTGGAAGGATCATGCGAGAAGTATCATAAATGATATCATACTTCTCATCTTCTCGCATGATGTTTAGCTTCTCGTTTGAATCTGTCCCTATACATATATAGGGTTGGGTTCACGTGAGACCAGTCTGTTTTCGTGAGACCAGTGAGACCAAGTTTTTACACTTGAAACTTCACAGTAAAACACTGTGAAAGTAAAAAAAAGAACGAATCTTCATAGAAAAAACATTGTACCTTCATGGTTAAGTTTCAAGGGTAAAAACTTGGTCCCCTTCTCCACGTCCAACTCCAAACCCAATTATCTCCTACCCATTCCCCTCTATCAGGGGCGGAGCTACCCTTGGCCCAGCATCAGCACAAGACCACCGTCAGTTTTGTGAGATTTCTATTTTTTTAATATAAAAAAATTATAGTGTCATCTATTTTCATTTAATTCAAATATATTAAATAAAAATAACCTTAAAGATTGGAAAGAAATGCTTATAAAACCCATTTTAGTCTAGTGAGGAAGTTTCATCAGTATTTATTTTTTCAATTTGATTAGTTTTTTTCTTCTCTATTTATGATAATTAGTTTTGGTTTTTACAATTCACATGGAATTAAGGATGTTGATTGAGGGAGGTTAAGATGAGGGGAATAGCCGAATAGCCGTTAGCTATAACTTTAAAGTTGTGTTCTCTAAGGGTGCGTTTGGTTGCAGGACAGGACAGAACAGAACATGACAGCTGTCCAGCGTTTGGTAGAACATAACTAAACTGGACAGAACAGGACTAACAAAATGACCAATTTACCCCGGTGGTGGTGGCAGTGGTGGTGGTGGCGGTGGTGGTGGTGGTGGCGGTGGCGACGACGGTGGTGGTGGTGGTGGTGGCGGTGGTGGCGGTGGCGGTGGTGGCGGTGGCGGTGGTGGTGGTGGTGGCGGTGATGGTGGTGGCGGTGTTGGTGGTGATGGTGGTGGCGGCGACGGTGGTGGTGGTGGTGGTGGTGGTGGTGGTGGTGGTGGTGGTGGTGGGAAACTAAGAAGAAGAAGGGGGTATTTTTGTCAAAAAGCTCCTTGTTCCACTTAGTTCCATGGTTTTTGGTGGAACACATGTGTTCCATGTTTGTTCTACTTAGTTCTGTTCTGTTCCATCTTAAGTCACGTCAAACATGGGACAAGAGTCCTTGTTCTGTTCCTGTCCTGTCCCACAACCAAACGCAGCCTAAATATTTTTATGAAAGCTATTAAGGAAAGACAAAAAAGTAGAGGAAAAAGAAAACTCTCATCTTCTCTGAGTTTTTAGTTATAAACATGATGAAAAAATGGGTTGTACAAGAAAATGGAAGATCAATTGATGCACAATTGTTTAGTCACTTGTATCGAAAATATGTTCTTACTAAGGTTGATAACAACGATATCATAGATAACTTTTAAAAAAAAGTTCGTCCAAGTCACTATTGAATCTATAAAGGTTGGAATATCATAAATATAACATCGTTATTTTTAATCATTTTTAGACAATTAATATTTATATTAATTTGTTGGGTGCTCCCCCTCATGCAAATTCCTGGCTCCGCCCCTGTCCTCTATCCGAGATTGTTACCGTTTCTAATTGGAACAACCTTGGGAACTTAAAATGGTCGTTATGGTTGTAAGGGTTTTGATTATCAAAAAATGAAGTTAGGGTTTTTGTTTGGTGGTTGGGGGTTTTTGTAAAGGTGGCGATTCATCAAGATGGGTTAATGTAAATACTAATATCTATTATATAAATTTACTAGTCTTTGGCTCGCCCGTTGCGCGACGATCAAATTTGTGTTTTAAGTTAATTATTTGATGTTTAATAGTTGTTGAATAATTTTGTGACACATACAATAATTGATAAAAAGAAAACAAAAATTCCACAAATAGGGAATATTATCTTGAAGATGGAGGCCACGATTTTAGATTAGGGTTTGTGTATTGATCAGATGTGTATAGAGGGTAAAAGGGTAATCTCAAGTTTAGTCCCATCTTGTTCCACCTTTTTTGGTGGAACAAAAAATTACATGTTTTGTCCCATGAAACTAACATTTTGTCCCATCTTGTCCCATGTCATTTTTGTCTCATGGCGTACCAAACATAGGACTATTTTTTTTGTCCCGTCCCGTTCCATGTAGTCTGCGTACCAAACGCACCCTTAAGTTTGATACCTATTATAAATGTCGTTACTAAATGAATTTATCAAACGAATACACAATAATTGAATATTTATATTTTTGAAAAATGTTCGAACTCATAATCCAAAACTCAGTTGATAAGTGATATCTTTTTTTTTCAAATAATTAAATCTCTTATGATAATTCTAAGGGTGTTTCGTTGACAGAATGAAATTTGATAGAATTGTAATTCGTCGAAATAATTCGACTTTGAAGTAAAAATTGATATGAAATTGCAAAAAGAAAATCACGACAATTTAGTGATTATTTGTATCAAATCTCATACTAATTTCAACAAATCTCATACTAATCACGACACATTAATTCGTATATATTTATGATATTTAATAATATAATTAAATCCAAAAATATTCAATATTGAGCTCATTTCGAAGGTATTGACAAAGCGATTACAATGGTATAATTTGTAAAAAAATAGAAATGTTTTTTTAATGCATTTTAGTTCATATACATTATTTATGTTTATATGATAAGAGTCTAAAATGAAAAATAAAACAATAAGGGATTAAAAGTAAACTATATATCTAATTATAAGGGTCGTAAATGTAACGTACAAATTAAAAAAAAAATGAATTAAGGAGGAGTGAATGTGGGTGTGCTAATTGAACTTATAATGTAAACTGCGTCCAGATACATGTTTAGGAGGGAAAATAATGAAGTCGGCTCACCAGAAGACGACACCTGGCATGCTAGTTACTCATTTATTATATGTATAGATTTTTGGGATTACTATACACGATGGTGATTTTTTTGAATTTATTATAAATATTGATATGTACGTATGTATCAAAAAATATTCAATATTGGGCTTATTTCGAAGGTATTGACGAAACGATTACAATGGTATAATTTGAAAAAAATAGAAATGTTTTTTAAGGGAATTTAATTAAAATACCCACAGTTTGATTTTGACTTACCAAAATACCCATTTTCTCTTTGATTTTGCCAAAATACCCATTTTTCCGCGATTGGGTCCGCGGTCGCGGACCAGGGTTCATTTTGAAAATTTTGTATCCCGCGATCGAGGGAGTGTCCCGCGGTGAGTTTTGATTTTATATTTACACTTTCAACCCCTATACTTATTTACTTACTTTACTTTATACATTTTACTTTCATAATTTTAATTTTACATTTAACACATATAATCGTTTATTAACTAAAATACGTTAAAAATACGTTTTAATTTTAACAAGTTACACCATTATAATCGTCTCTTCGATACGTTCGAAATGAGCCCAATATTGAATATTTTTGGATTTATTTATTTTATTATATATCATATATACTACATAAAAATATTTTTAATATTTACAATTCATACCCTTATAGTTAATTATTTAATTTATGGTACATCTCTTATTTTTTTCAATTTTGTTTTACACTCCTATCGCATTAACATAATAATCATATATTAACTAATTCATTAAATCGTTTTAAATTATTATTATTTGTATGTGTTTATAGATATCGTGAATGGCAATAGGACAAGCTTTTATTCTCTTCATGAGAATAATATGAAATGGGGTTTTGACAAGTTGGTATCACTAGACTCATTTAAGAATTGTGAAAATGGGTATTTGGCGAATGATGATTCATGTGTGTTTGGAGCTGAAGTATTTGCAGTTACAGAGTATGCACAAAAGGATCGATGTTTGTCCACCACAAAGCCTCCGCCAATTTTTAATACTTACACTTGGACCATCGATAATAAAATAAATAAAACGTATTTTAACTATAAGAGTACCATAAATTAAATAATTAACTATAAGAATATGAATTTTAAATATAAAAAATATTTTTATGTAGTATATATATGATATATATTAAAATAAATAAATCCAAAAATATTCAATATTGGGCTCATTTCGAACGTATCGAAGAGACGATTATAATGGTGTAACTTGTTAAAATTAAAACGTATTTTTTTAACGTATTTTAGTTAATAAGCGATTATATGTGTTAAATGTAAAATTAAAATTATGAAAGTAAAGGTATAAAGTAAAGTAAGTAAATAAGTATAAGGGTTGAAAGTGTAAATATGAAATCAAAACAATCAAAATCACATGTGCCCCGGGACTCTTCTTCGCGATCGCGGGATGAAATATTTCAAAATGAACCCTGGTCCGCGATCGCGGGCCCAATCGCGGAAAAAATGGGTATTTTGGCAAATTCGAGAGAGAAATGGGTATTTTGGCAAATTCGAGAGAGAAATGGGTATTTTGGTAAGTCAAAGTCAAATTTTGGGTATTTTAATTAAATTCCCTATTTTTAATGCATTTTAGTTCATATACATTATTTATGTATATATGATAAGAGTCTAAAATGAAAAATAAAAAAAATAATGGATTAAAAGTAAACTACATAGGTAATTATAAGGATAGTAAATGTAAGGTATAAATATTAAAATTTTAATTAAGGAGAGATTTAAGGAGGAGTGAATGTGGGTGTGTTAATTGAACCTATAATGTAAATGCGTCCAGATGCATGTCTAGACGGAAAAACAATAAAGCCGGCTCACCAGACGACGACACATGTCAATGTAGTTACTTATTTATTATATGTATAGATTCATGACTTACATTATTAACATCATACTTATTATTTTTAAAAAAGTATCCATCATTATCGTTATTATTACCTTGGGGAGTTTGTTTAAAGTTTTATTTATTCCCAAAATAATGTTGGTAATCATCATATGTAAATACATTTTGTGAATAATTGGGATTTCATGATTCCATTTTAAATTAACAAATTAATTTATTATGTACCATGGATTTCTCTTATTTTTAAACAGTCAAACTTAATTATATGAATCTCTTTGTTTGCATGTCATGAATCGAGTATATTGTATGCACAGTTCACAACCATGCAGAACATTAAATATCTAATGTATAACTAATGTTCCAATCATGCAATGGAAACCAACATCCTAGATCATAAAAATCCAAAACCCTAGATCATAAAAATCCAAAATATGAAAACCAACTTTCTAGATCATAAAAATCCAAAATATGAAAACCATCATTCTAGATCCAAATTCAAGTTCAAACAGTAGCAAACCAAGTATTCAAAATATTGCATCAAACTAAGATATTCATCGATGTCTCAAGGATAATTAAAGTCGTTCCCAACGACTATCTATTGCCTGCCGAATTAGTTCTTTCTTGATGTCAGCATCCATGTTTGTGATCCGTGTTACCTCCTTAAGCATAGCATCTCTTTTTAGGTTTTGACCATGTTTCGTGATCTTTGTCGTGTACTTCTTTCAAGATCGTCCAACTAATTCTGTTGTCGTTGGCCTTTTTCCATGAATTCAGGCTTCCAATACCTTACATCCCCCATAAATGTTTCCATGCTCCGCATCGTGAACACACCGCTGTTATGAGAGTTGTGATTTGTTTGTCAATCCATCTCTAACCTTCTTGTTCGACCGCTAGAAGTTGTTGTGCAGCACCATGTCCAACAGTGTACAAGTGTTTCACCACCATTCTTTGCTGAAATCGAGTAGTAACATGTCATTCATAAAATGTTACAAGTATGAACAATAAATTAACCATTTATATGTGGAAAATATATTAATCTTACCAAGACTTCCGTAATCTCGCCGTATCTTCTTTTGAGTGCTTCTCCTTTATATTGCTTCCATTTACTGTTGTCTAGGATTACGAATGATGGTGCCTTTAGGTTGATGACAACAAGATAGTAGTATGCACCATCCAACATCGGAAAGAACACCTGTGAATAAATGAATTCATTAGGTATTTTAAATTTAATTAATCCTAATTTAAGATGATATCATTACATTTCACAATTCATTTACCAGATCTATGTCCTTCACCTTGTATATATGCCCTTGACAATGCCTAGTTGTTGAAGCCATAGCCTTTTTGAAAACGTTGTACTAGTCGTCAATGTTGTAGCATCTTGTCCGCAGCATATGATCCATTTGTCATAGAATATCATTAACACTATATTTGGTACAATAATGTATTGAATGGAATTGTATTAGTTACATTATTTCGATACTGAAAAAGTAACGTCTCGGTAATTCCTGCTTCTCAGTCGTTCCTCAAAGTTTAGAATCGATGACCACCGTTTATCATCGATGTGTCAAGAGACATATTTCCTACTGCCAATGATTCCATACCAGACCGTGTGATGTTTGTGCAGTTAATTGCACTGAACACCGCGTCACTGCCATACATCAAAGATGTTTATTTCATAACCATGATGTTAAAAAATCAATGCATATAAAATTTTACATAATCATGAATACACATGAATCGATCATAGTTAACAGAATCATGAATATAACTTAATTGTTTTTAAACAGAATCATGAATATAACTTAATTGTTTTTAAACAGAACCATGATTTTAAAACAGATTCATGAATGTATATTAACTGCTTTTAAACTGAATCATGATTTTTAAATAATTGATTCATGCATTGTCAACATAAACATGATTGTACAAAAATTGTATATAGTTCAGCAAATTCATGAATAAACTTACATTGTTGATTTAATATACCAACCAGTTTAAAAGAATACTTACAACTTGCTTCCGAACATTGCGACCGCCCATTCATGAACTTTCTCATCTTCTGTCGTCACATTGAAGTCGACCACCCGAACAACATACGGTGATTTTAGGTGGTTCCCTGGTTTCACAGTTCTTCTTGAAGCTCTCCCTATGACGTTGTTATCGTCTCGTGTTTGGATGTTCAGAACCCTGTAATCATCCGTCCCATCTTGTTTGTACTCCTTCTTTGGTTCTATAACCTTACCTTTTCCCTTATCTACAACCGGCATCGATTATGTCCTAACAGCCGTGACCACACTAATAGGAATCGCGTCCTTAGTTGGACTTATTCCAAGATCAAAATCTAGGGGGTCTATATCCTTTGTCTTTTTCGTTTCTTTACCTTTACTAGTTTCGTGTACCGACCCTAAACCTTTGTTACTTGAAATGACCAACTTGCTAGAACCCAAACTATTCATTGGTGTAACCTCAACACCAAAGTTAGGTGGTTCTATACCGTACAATGATTTCTTACATTTTGAAACTTCTATAGATTACCTGACAGACTCATCAACTTCCTTTACGAAGGTTGGACTATCCCACATTGTTTCAAACGGGTCAATTGCTTTTTGGCTTAAAACAAGACAATTGGATGGACTTACATGTGGTGAATCATAACCCCCTGCATCTGCATCTGGCACGTCTCCGCTGGTAATGGCAGTGTTGAACAACCTCTCTATCTCTTCTTTTAGGGAGATGAATTATGCATCATCTTTGTATGTTGTCATAGCATTGTCTATATCGATGTTCACGCCAACCTTAAGAGTTATGATCCTTGATATCTTATCTTGAACCGTCTTGATGAGATCCTGCAATTAAATGACAACATATTTATTTTTTTATCGGATTTGTTTAATATAATTTTGTATAGGTAACCGTGGTTACCTGTTTCGATGAAGCATCTTTCTTTGGATTTTCCATCTTTGATGCATCTTGATTGTGCTCTTCTGAGTTTGATGCATCTTCCTTTTGCTCTTCCAAGTTAGATTCATTGTTCTTGCTAGAAGTATTTTCTTCTACATTTTCCGTAGTTCCGATCTCCTTTAATAGCAGCAACCCAAATCCCTCGCCTTGCAATTCAGTCCTTTCTCTTTTCTTGAGCATTCCATATTCCACCCACATATTGCCGGTCCTTTTTTCTCAATGTTATCCCTTGAACTCAGCGTTGACTCCACATACAGTAGCTTCAAGATTAAAACAATTATTAACACGGTTTGTTGTATAAATTCATTAATCATAAATTACAAAATAATTAACAAAACTAACCGTTAGGTATGTCAACGGTCCTGAGTAGAAACATAGAAAATTATCTCTTCGCCACCTTTGTTTGCTTGTTTTCACTTTGTCGTACAAAAACTTGCACCAATCGACCTTTCCAATCATCTCTTCGCTCTTTATCTTTGACAGAAAATTTAAGTTTACTGTCCCCATGCTATTACATTCGACCATCGAGTTTATGAATAGGACAAGGAAATTGATCTTGAACTAAAAACCCGAATCTTCTGTTTTTAGAATTAGGAAGACGACATGCTTCGGCCTAACCTTAATTGCCTTGAGTTGCTTCTTCTACACTGAAATAAGATCCAATGTTAAAGTTATAAGCCGTAGTTACTTGCCCAACATCTCAAACATCATAAAAATACAATTGTCATTACATCCAAAACAAATGTTGAACAACAATGAAGTAAGGCAAAACAAATCTCGGCGGAGTTTGCAACTCCCGCAATAAAACGGTTTCAAGCACTTTTAAAACCATGATCTAAAATCTTGTGTGCGTGCCAAACATTTCTCAAAATTCATAACACAATCCACATAAGGATTGGAAACACAAGAAATAGTTGATGCAATTTATTTTCAAAATAAATTTCGTGCATGATTTAGTCGGCATTCAACGTCTCCACTCATACTCCTCCAAAATCCTCCGGTCCACTATTGTCATCCGGATATTCAAACCTCTTAAGGCAAGTTAGGAATTACCTCAATTAACCTTACGGTTTTTCCTCAAATCAAAGTCGGCTCAATAAGCCTATGGTTCTAGTCCAACCATCCATCTCGACCCGAAACGGTCTACTTAAAGCAAATATCGTGCTTATCGTCACTCCAAGTGACTAATACTAGAATCGTCCATCTATTCCAACGACTACTAGTTTAGAACTTCCTTCACTACTCCAACGATCATCTCATGAAAGCAATTCAAGCATGCACACGTATTAGTAGGTTCACCATGACACTGGCCAGGTGTCACTATAAACGCACTGCACATGATTATCCTTGTTACTCTCGATGTGATTCTCGTTTCTAACAACATCCATTGACCTCGAAACATCCTATCTTAAAGTGCCTAAAGGTGAATTTCACTCTCATTTACTTAAACAAATGCTAGTTTGAGTCTAGGTATCCAAAATCAACACCTAAATCTCTCAAACTTATGCTCTGATACCAACTTGTAACACCCTCAAATTTGGAAAGAGAAACTAATTTAAAATTTTCGATATTACATCCGAAACAATAGGTAAAATACCTCCAATTACAAACAATGGTTATCTCCAAGTAATACATACTACACAAGTCTCATTACCAAGACTAAACCCACTTCTGACATCACTTAATCCAAATACAAGTGCTACTTCCCAAGGGTAAATGCGGAAAACATAACTTAAGCTATTCACCTCTCGTGCACATTACTAGCACTCGCCACTTCACAACGTAGCTAGAGCTACCCCAACCTGAGCCTGTTGCACATGCCGACAAATAAAAAGGGTTAGGCTTACGCCTAGTGAGTTCAAGCATTTTATCATGACTATATAAAATCATAAATCGGAAGTTAGTAGTTATAGTCATGGTTTAAATAAATCTTTAAATGAAAGCTTGCGACAAAGACGATCATTTCCAAAAAGATTTCTCACACGGCATAAACGACTCATTTTCCAACACACTCAAAATCCATGGAAAACCATTCCCGAAAAGTGTAAAGCGTTTTCCAATATGAGTTACAAATCCCAATTCACCCAATTACGTGAATAATTCTAGTTTAGGCAAAACCTTCAAATACGGTTGACAAATCATACTCAACCCATAAAATATGGAAACCATCCATTTAAATATAACCTTTATTAAAACATAATACGAAGCTAAACTCACGCAACGTAAAATGTATTAAAATCCCAATACCATAAACTAAAACCCCAGCAGTTAAAGCATTCAATAAGAATGTAACATAAATCCGTCCATCAATCCTGTAAAAACAATCCATATACAGGTAATATAACCTCAACAATGTGAGTAGATAAAATACCCGAAATCAACACCCTTCGGTGACGGGGGAGACCCGATCTCATCGAATGTGGCAACCACATAAATTAAACCACAATTAAATAAATACAAGTAAGCTTCTTGGATGTGGAAAACGGATGACATCAACCATACTAGGTCTTTAGTCAATCCTCGGCATCAATCATACTAGATCTTTAACCCCTCTTAGACATCAACCATACTAGGTCTTTAGTCCGTCTTTGGCATCAACCATACTAGGTCTTTAGCCCTTCTTAGACATCAACCATACTAGGTCTTTAGTCCGTCTTTGGCATCAACCATACTAGGTCTTTAGCCCCTCTTAGACATCAACCATACTAGGTCTTTAGTCCATTTAAACCACCAAGTTCAACCATACTAGGTCTTTAGCTTGGCAAACCCACCATCCAAAACAAGCTTACTTAACTTAAAAACTTATACATGACCTCAAAAGAATAACCAAAGCATTCAAATCATGTAAACCTCAAATATGATGCAACTCATGCAATGCAAACTCCAAGCCTACGTCGAGCTTATTAAAACCGGGCGAATGCCCTCAAGACTCAATTGAGCCCATAACCGAGCCCTCTGCTCAAAGATCTAATGATCATTTATTGACGTCAAATCATGCAAATAAAAATGCAATTAAGCATATAACACATCCTAGACTCCACCCTGAGCATGTAAAATATCAACAACGTGCAATAATATGCAACACGGTGCAATAAAAGCGACCCGTAAATAAGACTCCACATCGAGCCATTTAAACCGGACAAATGTCCCAAGACTATCTCAAAGTCAAAACCGAGCCAAGTGCTCCAAGCTTGCTAGACCCATAATGTCGGTCGAAAACACATTTAAACTTTGTTTAGGCAAGCTATACTTCAAAATCATCATTAACCCCAAAACTCATCAAGGTTAAACAAAAAGGGTTTCCCAAAGGACTCACACCCTTATAATTCTCAAAATGACACATAACACTTAAAAGTGTATTTCCCAATTGGTTTACAAAATTATTTACACATATATGATTACACCATCAATTTAAACCTCATTTTAAGCAATTATTCTTTTAAAGACAATTTATGGTTTCCAACCTTCCAAACATCCAAAAGCCCCAAATATGGGTGTTTTACACATTTATGAAGATAACACTTCAAAAGAGTTAAATCTACCAAATAACTCAACCATATACATTTCCAAGTATAACCCACACATATTTGTAAAATACTCATTTTGGCATGTACAACGTTTTCGCAAAGTAACTTGAACTCACCTTTGCTAGATTTAAGATAAATCTAGAGTTCTCCAAACGTATGCTCCTTTGATGAAGTTTGCATCCTCAAACCAAAACTTCCAAAACCTAGATTTATGAATTCTCAACCATCAATAATACAATCCAACCATAAGGAATCATCATCCATCCATAACATACTAAAATACCCATTTTATACTAAACCCTAGTTTTGTAGATGAAGAAAACAAGATTCCCTTACCCAATCATCACCAAAATCGGTCCACAACATCACAAGATGGAAGGAATATGAAATCAATAACAATAACAACTATAGGGTAGGGAGAGATTACCTTAACCATTTGAATCTTCCAAAAACGACCTCCTAATCTCCACAAAACTCCAAGCTTCCAAATATGATCATCAATGGAGGAAAAGGGTTTGATTTGGTGAAGAAATGAGGAAGGAGAGGGGAGGGGTTGTAGGGTTTCTAGTGAGAGAAATTGATTTTTAGAGAGAGAGTTGAGAGAGTCGAGATAGATGAGTGAAATGGGAAGAAGAAAGAAGAAAATGGGTTTAAAACACCCTGGAGACCGTCGGCGATTGTGACATCGCGATAGTGACATGGTCACTATCGCCGGGGCACTATCGCCCGCTACCCCTGGACTCTCGGTACACTTCTCGCGATTACGACAGGTGCGATAGTGACATGGTCACTATCGCCGGGCACTATCGCCCAACAGGTACCGAGCTCGACTTTTTGTCTCGAATGATCCCGATTTGCTGAGCTTCTTTCACACACCTCTTCCCAACGTTAAACCTTCACTTTAATAAAATTCCTGGTGTTACAATCGTCCCAACCTCAGAATGATTTCGTCCTCGAAATCTACATCCTTTGCAACCCAAGGCTAATCGACTCAAGGCCGACTATAATCTAAATTTATCATCTTTGTGTCGTTGACACCGAATAACTAAATTTTAAATTATGGGAAGATTTTAAAGTTCAAATTAAGAACCAGAATCCGAAGTTACGTTTTCGTGTGTTAATATCAGAATGGATGTGTCCGCATTTCTTCCACCTTCTGTTCCAATACCATTAACATTTTCAATGTAATGCATCAATGTATAATTTGTAACACCCTTAAATTTGGAAAGAGCAACTAAATAAAATTTTCAATAAAATGACCACATAAGGATAAAATTCATTCTACAAACCATTCATGGGATTACCTCAAGATTTAAAACGTAATAACTTCAACATTATCCATAACCTAGGTGACTACAGAAGTCGGGTGTTACTCAACCCAAACCAAAGTTGCTATTTCCACAACGCGGAAGGCTTCGCCAATTCACTTACTCCTTGCACACACATCTAGCTCTCCACTCTTCATAGTGTCACTAGAACTACTTCCCAACCGGAACCTGTTGCATATGCCGACAAATAAAAGGTTAGGCTAACGCCTAGTGAGTTCAAGAGATTTATCATGATTATATACTTCGTAAAACGAGAGAGATGCAATTTAAATCATGAGTTCAAAGAGAATTTATTTTAGATGCAAAACACCTATTTTCAAACGCACACAAATCCCGTGATGAAAGCTCTAATATAAAACAATTCTCATAATGGACTCATCCCAAAACTTACTTGAAAAGTGTAATAGTATTTGATTTCCAAAATGATTGAAATCATGAATAAATCGCTATTATTCAAAACATCCCAAGCTCGGATGAAGCATGACCCACAACTCATATATCGTAGAAAACAAACCATATAAATATAAAACGTCACCGAAAACATGGATAAAGATAAGTGCCCAAAACAACACCTTTCGGTGACGGGGGAGACCCGGTTCCATCGAATGTGATGGGTACACAAAGTTAGGTCACTTATCAATGTTATTGAGATTCAAGTATTGGATGCCGAGTGTGGCTACTTAAAACACACACCCATGAAATGCCAACATCCAAGAACGTAATAGCACATAGGACTTATACCATACCATTGATGCCTAACTGTGCCTCAATGTGGAAAACTAGCGTCCCACCATTGGCATAATACCCAAATCAATATATTAGAACATAGGTCTTACACCTTACCATCGATGCCTATTCCGTGCTACAATGGGAGAGACTAGCGTCTCATCATTGAACGTAAAAACTCAAGTGCCTATGGATCCATTGCAATAAGGTCTAAAACATTACATGACTCCAAACGAATGAACTAGCGCATTCAAAATATGTAATTCTCAAATAAGCATAAATCATGACCAAAGCTCTACGTTGAGCCATCAAAACTTGGACAAATGTCCCCAAAACCCAACAAAATCAAATACCAAACCACAAGCTCACTAAATCAAAAGACCATTCGTTAAAAGTCATAAAATGTAATAAAACATAATCATCCCACGTTTTAATGGAATATGCTCCGTATACATAAGTAACTCCACGTCACTCTAAATTAAGACAAATCATTTTCCAAACACCCATCAAAGTGCATTTATACCAAAAGATTTACACTCGTAAGTTAAATCGTTAAAATATCAATACCTAAGATTTACTCATCGAATACTCAACACACATCTTTTCCCCAAACCAAAAGGTTTACAATTTACAACATATTCGCAGGGACGGGAGTGTTCAAAATCTAAAGACTCACACGATCGTATTTTCAAAGCGTACCGTAACACAACTTATGCATATTTCCAATAAAATACTAGAATGCATTTTTACCAAATAACCCCCATTTATGCAATAAATCGTCAAAACATTTTCATTTATGATTCATTTATCAATTTACCCAAAAATCCCAAGTATGAGTATTTTACAATGTTTATAAAGTTAAATACTTTAAATAACCAAGACCCACCAAATAACTCAATAATTGATAATTTCAAGTAAAACACATAAATACTTGGAAAATAACATTTTTGGCATGTACAACGTTTTCACAAATCAACTTGAACTCACCTTGCTAGATTTAGGCTAAATCTAGATTTTCCCCAATTTAAGCTCCTTTGGAGAAACTTGAATCTTCAAGCCAAATCTTCCAAAAACCTAGATCCACAAGTTCCCAACCATTAATATTCATTTAGAATCGTTTCCACCAAACACTTCACACCAACATCTCTAATTATACCAAAACCCAAAGTTTGACCTAACTTTCCCAAAATCGCCCAAAAGGGAAATTGGAGAAATAAAACACTAGGAAATCATCAATGGAGTATATATAACTCAAATAAGGATTTAGAAAAGGAGAAGATGAACTTACCCCATGGATCTTGAGTAAAGTCTCAAAACCCTATAATCTCAAGAAAAGGGAGGTGAAACTTGAATCTTGCACCAAGAGATGAAACCACAAGCATAAATGATGAGAGAACACTTGATTTCTAAGAGAAAAGCCCCAAAAATGAGTTAGGGTTCATAGGAGAGGGTGGGAGATCGGTTTGGGAGAGAAAGGGAAAGTTGTGGGTTGAGAAATGAAGAAAAAGGCTGAGAATCGCATTTGACAGCAACCAGGTGCCTGCCCGCGACTATGACAGCGACTTTGACACTGGTCATAGTCGTTGGTCATAGTAGCTCGGCGGTACAGAAAATGTTTTGGCCATAACTTCTTCGTTGTAGCTCCATTTTCGCTCCAGAAAGGACCGTTGGATTCGTATTTGAATTCTCCATCCAACAAGACTATAAAATCTATTTTTCATGTTTATCATCAAATATCGATACCTTCCAGAATTTGGGGTGTTACAATCCTCCCAACCTTAAAAGAGATTTCGTTCTCGAAATCTAGTTCCCATACGCCCGAGTGAACGCTTAACTCATTAGAGTAGCTTCCAACCAAAAGACTTTGGTTGTCTCCCAACCTTAAGTGATTCATACTTCCCAAAAGGCAGATTCCGATTACTAATCAGTCCAGACCTACACTCTTATAAGCTCTTTTTCTCCAACCATCCCAGAGTACGATCGCCACTAAAAATAACAATACATTCCCAAATTTAGTCGTTCCCATTATCGAACTGACATCTAACTCTAACAAGTACTATCAGACTCCAAAACAGACGGTCGTCCTTGATCCATCGATTATACGGCTCCACGAATACGTCTAATCACCAATCAACCAATCGACAGATTCTTTCACCAATCAAGTAGAGTCGTTCAACTAAAGCCACTTATCACAATCCGAACTTCTTAAAACCACTACAAGTGATGCCATTATCTCTTAAAATTGGTCTATAACACTTCACATACTCTAATTGCTCTTGGCCTCGAAGTCCAAAAGTTTACACTTAACCATTCCACCAAGATTCGAACCACTACAGAACTCCATACACGAGCTTCATTCGCCGAGCGTTCCCACGAAACCAAGGTTATCAGCACGGTGTTTAAAGGGTTCTACACATCCTTTATGCAAATGACCAAAACCCAAACGAGGTTGCTGAATGAACGGTTACTATAACCATTAACAAAAGATACTGCGAACCCCACCCTTAACCGAGGTTGCTTAACCATCCCAAGCCTAATGAGTTCAAGATTTTTAAGTGGCAGACTCAACATTTAAGCCAAAACTAAATTTTCCTAAGATTTTCCAACACGAAGGTTTTCATAACAATAAATTGTTCGTATAAAATCTACTACCACTTATCCAGTACTTGTGCAAAATGGACACACTCGTACCACATACGAAAATCATTTGAAATTTACTCGATCACCAATTGATTTACTAGTAATTGCAAAAGTGTGCTCAACAAACCTTTAAAACAAACCGTACAGATTTATTTATGCCATAAACGTAAAGTAATTTCCTGCGTTAAATAGTGTGCAACCAAAATGTTTGTACGAACTTCAAGAAAAGTAGTTTAAACGACATCCAACTCTAAAAACTTCTCCTTTAATCATAAAATGACACAGAATAAAATTAACCAACAAAATTCGCATGTGTCAGTATATTTCGCAAAACGATGAAACGATCCACATATGCACTTTGGTTAAAATATAAAATAATTTGCGTCGGTTCCAAGTTTAAAGCCAAATAACAATCATGTTTTCATTATTCGAAAATATCGGATAAAATATCATAAAGAAATCCCAAACCAGAATACACATGCAAACTTGTAACACTTTCCTAATAGTTTTTCTTGAACTAAAACAGCATGCAACGGATAGTCCACACGAAAATCTAAAGGAGGAGATTAATTAAATCAAGTTCTGAAACTTCTCGTTTAGCCATATAATGACATGAAAGTAAAAAACTTCTAACAGGTCTCGCACACATTAAAGTATTTTCTCAGAACTTAAGAAAACAGTAAGTGCATGTAATTTTGGTTGACACTTAACATAATTTAAATCGACTCCAAATTTTAAGCTGCTCAAATGATGCACGTTAAAACTCCAAAAATAGTGGCTACAATGCTATGAATACCAATAAATCGCTATAATACATTTGCGTGAAACGATAACAAAAAGGACCAATTAACCGAAAGTGCGTAAAGCAAAACATTAAGATAAACTATCATGATGCTCTTATATACATTACTCACGCCACATATAAATCAATTCTTACGCTAAACAAGTTGTAACGAAATGTGCTTACACAAATCTCAAAAAGAGAAAACCATGTGACACCAAACTTGCAAAAGCCACTCCTTTTGGTTGCTATACCATTGAAATATTTCTCAATAAAACCCACGTGAGACAAAATACCAATAAAACCCATAAATTAACACACATGATAATTAAAGTATTCATATTTCAAAGTTGCACCCATGCGACACAAAACGTCGTAAAGCAAAACTCCAAATTACCCACCAAAACTTCCATAACACTCAATAAAGCTCAACGGCATCCAATCAATCAAATGGTACCAAAATTTTTGTTTCCAAAAATCAAATTGCATAAAGCAAAGTTATGACTAAAATGTCAAAACTCCACAAATTCCCACTTGTTGCAATACAATATAAAGTAGTACTTTATAAGAAAACCCTCATGGGATAAAATTCCTAAATAAAACTCAAACACCAAAATAGCGGAAGGTAACTCTCCGTTCGACCTTAACATATGTGGAGGAGATCTAATGTTAAAGTCATATGCCGTCGTTACTTGTCCAAAATCTTAAACAACATTAATATATGGATATCATGGTATCCGAAAACAACGTTGGACAACAACAAAATAAAGCAAGTCTCGACAAAGTTTGCAAGTGTAATAAAATAATTTCATGAATGTTCAAAATCATGATTTAAAATCTTGTGCATGCTAAACGTTTTTCCGAGATTTCGTAACACAATTCACATGACAATTTGAAACACAAGAAACAATTGATGCAATTTATTTCGAAAATAATTTTGTGCATGAATTTAGTCGGCACTCAACGTCTCACAACCACACTCCTCCAAAACCTCCGGTCACACTATTGTTATCCGGGAGCTCTAACATATTAAGACAATAACCTGAAGTTGCACCGATTAATCTTACAATTTCTCCTTGAAATAATGTCGATTCAATAAGCCTATGGTTCTAATCCAACCAACAATTTCGACCGGGACGGTCCACTTAATGTAATCATCATACTTACTGTCACTCCAAGCGACAAATGCTAAAATCGTCAACCTCTTCGAACAACCAGTCACTTAGAAACTCCTTTACTATCTTAACGATCATCACACCCAAGTAGTCCAAGCATACATATGTAACTTGTAGGCTCACCATAACACTGGCCAGGTGCAATGATGAACGTACCGTACATGATCATCCTTGTTACCCTAGACGTGGTTCCTCGTTTCTAGTGACTCCATCGACCTCAAAATATCCTATCTTAGTGTGCCTAATGGTGCAATTCCACTCTCATTCACTTAATTGAACGCTAGTGTGAGTCTAGGTATCCAAAATCAACACCTAATTCTCTCAAATTTAAGCTCTGATACCAACTTATAACACCCTCAATTTTGGAAAGGCAACTAAATAAAATTTTCAATAAAATGACCACTTAAGGATAAAATTCATTCTACAAACCATTCATGGGATTACCTCAAGATTTAAAACGTAATAACTTCAACATTATCCATAACCTAAGTGACTACAGAAGTCGGGTGTTACTCAACCCAAACCAAAGTTACTATTTCCACAACGCGGAAGGCTTCGCCAATTCACTTACTCCTTGCACACACATCTAGCTCTCCACTCTTCATAGTGACACTAGAACTACTTCCCAACAGGAACCTGTTGCACATGCCGACAAATAAAAGGTCAGGCTAACGCCTAGTGAGTTCAAGAGTTTTATCATGATTATATAATTCGTAAAACGAGAGAGATGCAATTTAAATCATGAGTTCAAAAAGAATTTACTTTAGATGCAAAACACCCATTTTCAAACGCACACAAATCCCGTGATGAAAGCTCTAATATAAAACAATTCTCATAATGGACTCATCCCAAAACTTACTTGAAAAGTGTAATAGTATTTGATTTCCAAAATGATTGAAATCATGAATAAATCGCTATTATTCAAAACATCCCAAACTCGGATGAAGCATAACCCACAACTCATATATCGTGGAAAACAAACCATATAAATATAAAACGTCACCGAAAACATGGATAAAGATAAGTGCCCAAAACAACACCTTTCGGTGACGGGGGAAACCCGGTTCCATCGAATGTGACGGGCACACAAAGTTAGGTCACTTATCAATGTTATTGAGATTCAAGTATTGGATGCCGAGTGTGGCTACTTAAAACACACACCCATGAAATGCCAACATCCAAGAACGTAATAGCACGTAGGACTTATACCATACCATCGATGCCTAACTGTGCCTCAATGTGGAAAACTAGCGTCCCATCATTGGCATAATACCCAAATCAATATATTAGCACATAGGTCTTACACCTTACCATCGATGCCTATTCCGTGCTACAATGGGAGAGACTAGCGTCTCATCATTGAACGTAAAAACTCAAGTGCCTATGGATCCATAACAATAAGGTCTAAAACATTACATGACTCCAAACGAATGAATTAGCGCATTCAAAACATGTAATTCTCAAATAAGCATAAATCATGACCAAAGCTCTACGTTGAGCCATCAAAACTTGGACAAATGTCCCCCAAACCCAACAAAATCAAATACCAAACCACAAGCTCACTAAATCAAAAGACCATTCGTTAAAAGTCATAAAATGCAATAAAACGTAAACATCCCACGTTTTAATGGAATATGCTCCGTATACATAAGTAACTCCACATCACTCTAAATTAAGACAAATCATTTTCCAAACACCCATCAAAATGCATTTATACCAAAAGATTTACACTCGTAAGTTAAATCGTTAAAATATCAATACCTAAGATTTACTCGTCGAATACTCAACACACATCTTTTCCCCAAACCAAAAGGTTTACAAATTTCAAAATATTCGCAGGGATGGGAGTGTTCAAAATCTAAAGACTCACACGATCGTATTTTCAAAGCGTACCATAACACAACTTATGCATATTTCCAATAAAACACTAGAATACATTTTTACCAAATAACCCCCATTTATGCAATAAATCGTCAAAACATTTTTATTTATGATTCATTTATCACTTTACCCAAAAATCCCAAATATGGGTATTTTACAATGTTTATAAAGTTAAATACTTTAAATAATCAAGACCCACCAAATAACTCAATAATTGATAATTTCAAGTAAAACACATAAATACTTGGAAAATAACATTTTTGGCATGTACAACGTTTTCACAAATCAACTTGAACTCACCTTGCTAGATTTAGGCTAAATCTATATTTTCCCCAATTTAAGCTCCTTTGGAGAAACTTGAATCTTCAAGGCAAATCTTCCAAAAACCTAGATCCACAAGTTCCCAACCAAACACTTCACACCAACATCTCTAATTATACCAAAACCCAAAGTTTGACCTAACTTTCTCAAAATCGTCCAAAAGGGAAATTGGAGAAATAAAACACTAGGAAATCATCAATGGAGTATATATAACTCAAATAAGGATTTAGAAAAAGAGAAGATGAACTTACCCCATGGATCTTGAGTAAAGTCTCAAAACCCTAGAATCTCAAGAAAAGGGAGGTGAAACTTGAATCTTGCACCAAGAGATGAAACCACAATCATAAATGATGAGAGAACACTTGATTTCTAAGAGAAAAGCCCCGAAAATGAGTTAGGGTTCATATGAGAGGGTGGGAGATCGGTTTGGGAGAGAAAGGGAAAGTTGTGGGGTGAGAAATGAAGGAAAAAGCTGAAAAATCGCATTTGACAGCAACCAGGTGCCTGCCCGCGACTATGACAGCGACTTTGACACTGGTCATAGTAGCTCACCGGTACCGAAACTGTTTTGGTCATAGTTTCTTCGTTTTAGCCCCGTTTTCGCTCCAGAAAGGACCGTTGGATTCGTATTTGAATTCTCCATCCAACAAGACTATAAAATCTAGGATTTATTGCAAAATTCTATTTTTCATGTTTATCATCAAAGATCCGATACCTTCCAGAAATTGGGGTGTTACATAATTGAGATTAGAGTTTTGGATAGACTAATCATGAATTCATTAATTAGCTAAAAAGTTATCTGTGTTATGCATCATGTAATATACCTTTCTCAATTTCACTATTCGTTATTTTCAAATCCTCCATCAATAACTCAACTCCTGAAAATCAAAAAGATGTTGTATTTGGACCAAACCATTTTAGTATAAACTTTCTTAAAATATTATTTCGTACTTGACACGTTCGTGTAGACGGAATCGTCGATGTTATCTACAAAAAGAAAGCAAATCGTTAACATTTTTTTAATTTTTCTATGATTAAGAGGTTTACACTAATCAATATATGAATTGATGGTATGTTGTATTACCTTTTCGTTTCTTTGAGCGTCGAACGTTGTTGTCATAGTCTGAGTCAATTTCCATGACGGAGTCATGTATATTCCTTGATACAGGTTTATAACCATCACCAACACCAAATAAAACATAAATTTTTCTTTACACATTCATGTATTTGACCTAAAAAATATAAACATTACATATTCATGATTCTCCCAATAAAACTTGATAATGAATTCAAGTTTATGCACTATAAAACATAAACTCATCAGATTCATGATTCTTCCTATAAAACGGTGAACTGAAATAATGATTCTTCCTATGATAGGGCATATACATTATGAATATGTGTGATAACCCGGGTAAGTTACGATACAACTTTATGTTCTATTATAAAGGGAAGGGGAGTTTTATAAATATACTTTATAAATCTAGGGGTAAGTTTTAGTTATCGTGGTTTAATGTTAAGGGGCTTGTTAGTCATTTGGAAAAAGTAGAGGCTTCACATGTGCAATTTTGGATTTATATAATATGGATCACCTTATCTTCATTTAAGTCGGCAAAAGAGTTTCTAAAGTGCGTGTATGTATTCCTTTGGGAGAAAACCGTCCAGGAAGAAGAGGTAAGCTTCTGTGGGTCGATTGTGAGATTCATTATTTGTGGGGTTATCTGAGTGAAAGTAAATCACATTCTATTCAGGTGAGTTTTCTGTTAATCATTTTCTAAACGAATTGTATATATTATTAAATGGTTTATTATTTCGATATTATACCGACTTGGTATGTTTAAATTGTTATCGTTGATTGCGATACGGTTGTTATTACATGTTGTTTATTATTAACACATGTGGATTGATTATAAATTTTTAGGAAAAATGGACTTTCACAACATGAGTCGGGTGTGTTAGGACTGTGATGGTCCGAGTAGGGGAATTATATACATAGTGCCCACGAATGTGTTTTGTGTGGTGGGCCACAACCGATATTGATTGCGATCTTATCGGGGTGTGTGCGGTTGAATTGTGGCGACTGTTGTGGTTAGTTACCTGTGAGAGATGTTATGCATGAGTGCCAATTTATGACTAATTTATGACTAAATACTTTGTGAGTATTTGATATATGACTTTATGTCAATGTAAATTTTACCGTATTTTTCTCTGACAGGGATTTATCACTAGACCTTTTTGGTCTAACCCTCGTTTTTAAACTTATGCATTTTCAGGTGAATTTATATTGGGATCACTAGCATGGAAAAGAGTATTTGAGAGTGGATTTTATTTACCGGTTTGCTAGTATTGATCAGGTTATTTATATTATTTTATTAGTTTGGGTGATCGAAGATCGGTAAGAATATAAATATTCGGTTAGAGTTTATTATTGCGATTAGAAATATTCTTACCGTCGTTGTATTTAAGATGATTCTGGGAAGATTATTTTAGTTGATTATTTTTTTCTAATCTTATTTGGATGATTTTATATTATTGTGGTTAAATTTGGAAACTGGGTCGTTACAATATGTGAATCCATAATCAGTGTAAAGTTTTATAATCAAAATGCCCCAATACTGAATCAGAATTGAAACCCCCAAAAATGCCGTACCTTCTGTTGCGTTCGCGACGCCTTCTACTTCATTTCGAACTGAATCATGATTTTTAACTTCTTCCATGTCGACTAACGCAGGATTATCTGTTGTGTTCTTGAAATTTGAAAATGAATACTTCAGCCTGATTCTTTCACTGGGTCGCCTCACTGTTTAAAAAAAACCCTAGAATAATTGAAGCATCGAGTGAAACCTACGGATCTTACCCTTGTTTGGATGCATGTATCCTGCCACCGAATCACTCTCCTTCGGTATATTCTAAACGATATTTGTTGCCGAAACCGTATCAGTGTAAATCGGCGACGTATTCGGGGAAAGTGGATCCCATGATTTTTGGCTATGATTATCGGAGACGATGAATGGAAATGGTTTGACGAATATACCCTTGTGCGTGTGTTTTTCTTATGAAATTAACTTCTGAAGCTTTCATATTTACACAAAATGCCACCGGGTGAATCTTAGTCGCGGATGATTAAAATGAATGGTGATTAGAAGGATTTCATAGTTTATAAAAATAAGATGGTTTGCAAAAGACACCACCCCTATGAACATTCACTTACCACTTTCGAAGCTACGTCTAAATCTCATGGACCAAAATTATAGTTTTACTCTTAAAAATTATAAAACCTACACTGTTTTAAAGTAAATGTTTTTTTACATTGATTTTGAGACGACGGAAGGAGTAATAAAACCATAGTAAAAACAAGGCGCCGTTTTCCATGAAAAAAACATGATTGTTCGTTATCATCATCATCTTCTTCTCCAAAACCTATCTATCTCTTCCTCAACCCCCATTCAATTGCCCATCGTAACCCTAACCCTAACCCTACCTGAATTTCCCTTTTCTCAATTCCAATTTCAAATGGGACTACTTAAAGGCTCCAACAGATCAAACCTCATCGAAGACGACGACGCCAAATTCACCGACGCCCTTGAAGAATTCGAATTCCCCTTCCTCGATGCTTCCAACTCTTTTGAGTTTGATCACTTCCCTCCCGTTTCCACCTTTTCATCTGTCTCTGAACTCGATGACTGCAACGACGATACGATTTCAAAACAACCAAAGCATACGCCGGAGTCACAATCACCATCCCCTTCCTCTGCCGGTCTCCGTCGCCGTCGAATTTTTACGCGACAGATTTCCAAAGAACTTCACCGGTCTACTTTCAAAAAAAGTCCCGATGAGTTGGTGGATTTTGATCTTCATGGATCTACTATTTCTGTTGGAAAAAACTACAAGTTTCTTTTGAATTTGAAGAATAATGAGAAATTGAAGGATAAGCGGTTAACAGATGAAACAAATGGGACTTCTTTGAGTTCTAGTGTGATTACAACTGTTAGTGGTGATGAAAGAGCCATTCATGATTCTGTTACAGTGGATTCATCAAACCCTGGTTCGAATTTCTTTTTCATTTTAGCTGGATTAGTGATTAAAACCATTGCTTTTCAAACAAGTTTGTTAATTGGTTTAATCTCATTTCCCTTATGGTTGATGTATTCCTCTTACATGTTCCTTATCGACCCTTTTGCGATTATAAGGCGTGGAAGAAGTTACATTAAGCGAAGCATTAAAAGATTCTTGAGGCATTTTTATGGTAATCTAAAATGGCTTCTAAACCTATGGATCAAAAGAAACAGGTCCATATGGAAGTTTTGTTTGCAAATAGGATGGGGATTGTTGTCTTCAGCTTTTGTTGGAATCATTTTGGTTGGTTTATTAGTTATGGGGTTTGTAATTAGTGGTGTTTTAATGAAATGCATTTTGGAGGAGCCCGTACAGAAGATAGAGCAATTGAATTTTGATTATACTAGAGATACTCCAATGGCTTTTGTGCCTATAATGGCTTGTCCAGAGCACCTTTGTTTGGATTGCAATGAAAAGATTGGATTTGGGAATGCTGCTAAAAAATCGCGGGTTATACCTCTTGATCACAAATTGCAGGCCACGGTATCGTTGACTTTGCCAGAATCGGACTACAACAGAAATCTTGGGATCTTTCAGGTATTTAATAACCAATATGAAAGCAACATAAACTTGAATCACACCATCTTGAAAGCATACACTTATCTTAGAAACCAATCACTTAAGACCTTTATTTCAGTTGTTTGCCTTGTTTTCTGTCAAATGAGGCCAAAAAGTCCCTACTATGCAAAGGGTTTAAAAGATGACCATTTTTATAAAGCTTTTCTGAGAAAGACCCTATTTTGCAAATGACCCTGCAAGTAATCAGCAGTTGCTTTGTGGTTTCTGATTTGAGTAATTGAGTAGAAGTGTTAGTGGTCAAGTCCTTAAAGAAATCTTGAAAAAGTGTCCTCCATTCAAAAGCATATAAATATCTTAGAACCCCATCACCTAAAACCTTCAGTTTCAGTTGTTTGCCTTATTTTCTGTCAAAAAAGAGGTCAAAAGACCCTACTTTGCAAAGGGTTTAAGGAGAAACCATTTTTACAATGCTTTTCAGAAATAGACCCTATTTTGCAAATGACTCTGCAAGTACTCTCTTTGTTGCAAAATAAATGTCCATAGTGAAAAAGACACCGTTTTAATAATGTGTATATTACTACATATTTAATAATAGAGGGAGTAATGAATTTCTCCATCCCATAAATCATAATTAAGGGTAGAATTGGAAACCTGCATTTACTTTTGAAAGTGACACTTCTTTTACGACAACCTAAAATAGAACCATGGACATTGGTTTTTCGACAAATGGAGTAATCTATAGTTGCTTGTGATTTCTAATTTGAGTAATTGAATATAAAAGTGTTTAGTGGTCAAATCCTTAAAAGAAATCTTGGATGACTATTGTAAGATGATCTTTTTTCTTGAAGGTGAGGGTGGACTTTCTTTCCAGCAATGGCAAACCACTTCTAAGTACAACCCAACCATGTATGCTGCCATTCAAAAGCAATCCTATCCGGCTTCTGTTGACTGTTTTTAAGCTTGCCCCACTAATCACCGGCTATTCATCAGAATCCCAAACCCTCAACATCAAATTTAGCGGACATACTGAAACGGAAGTTCCAACTTCCTGCTTGAGGGTCGTAATGGAACCACGAGCTCAATACGCAAACCATGGTGGTGTTCCTGAAATATACACAGCGTATCTTCAACTCGAGTCAAAACTTCCTCTTTTGAAAAGGATTTTGTGGTCTTGGAAAGCAACGATCTTTGTTTGGACTAGTATGGTGGTGTTTACAGTTGGGTTGCTTTTCATTTTGGCTATCATTGTACCATGGATATGGCCAAGGGGTGGTGTGCTTTTTAACAGTAATGCATCTCGGAACTCCAGCCAAGGTTGAAGGTAGCTGTGTTTCTTGTTGCTAGGCTGCATTTGGAGTGTCATCATATCTTCTGTTGCTGGTATGTTACCCAACTTTTTTGGTGAATGACATACAGATTCACATATGAATATCTCCTGTAGAATCATATCACACGGTGCATATTCTAGTCATCGAAAGAGCCTGTTTGCAATCATATGAACGCCTTGGTGCACGAGGCTTGTCTTCCGGTCATATGTGATCTTATGTTTAGTATGATATATATGTACATATTTTTTAGATTGGTATATGTTACCTGTATATTTCTTAGTTTATAAACATGATGAATTCAATATGCAAATAATTTATGGTTGTTTGCTATCGTTAGGGTACAAGTTTTGTGGTAAGATGGACATTTGTAGTGAATCATTGCCATATTCGACCTTTGGGTTCAAAATGGTGTCATTTCGTGGGTTGTTCATGGTTCAGTCGACATGGAGATGTTTCCATTGAATTGGAAAGTATACAAGAAGAATTAGCTTTGATAATAGGGCAAATCAAAGAATTTGAATTTGTTTCTGGATAGATGTTTGCTACCCATTGGTCACCAGCTTGAGTTCTATGGGGGCTAACGAAGGTTTTCCTCGCTTTTAACTTTGAAGCCCTATAAATTAGTCGAGGTGCATGCAAATTGATCAGAACAGATAAGGTTATAGATAAAAGATAACATATATGAAACATACGAAAATGAGCTTGATTTGAACAGTTTGAAAGAACATGGTCATGAATTACTCAAATAAGATAATAAAATTGACAACGAAAATTTTGAATTTTGTGTTCAAAATTTCCCGAGCTAATCCGCAAACATAAACCATGTGTAGTGCTTTTGTGTTTGTGTTCTAAGTAGCTCTCGTTTTGTCTTTTAGTTTGTTGTTTGGTTTCAATACCATGTGTTATCGTTGCATATGTCTTGCAATTTGAAACGAAAAGTAAAATGAATTTGTTAAATGTGATTATATACATAAAACCAATTAGTTAGGTGACTTTTAAGAGTTTAGAGTTGAAAGATTGATGCCCTCTTTCATCAACAATGAAATGAAATGAAGGTATAAGTAGAAGAATGTAGTAAATTGAAAAAGGAAGTAATTCTAATCAAGAAAAGGCCGAGTATGTATAGCAGTTTGTAGAGTGCATCTGCTAACTGATATGTGGAAAAGTTTAGTTTTGAACTTGTTAACAAATGTTGTGATAGTCAGTCAAGTGATGCTTCATCCTAGAGTGAGGCAATAAAGTGGTGGCATCCACATTGTCACAATATATATATAACCGGTTTCTGAGTGGAAGAGAAACCAAGTTCACAAGTAAAGAGGTGATTCAAGCATGGTAATTTCATATTTTAATACCAAATAAGCAATACAAAACCCATAATTCGATAAAACATCAAACAAAGTTACCAAACTAATTACTTCTAGTCAACAAAATCATGAAATGTTTGAAAAGAACCACCGTCATATACATATATATATATATATATACATATATATATATATATATATATATATATATATAGAGGAAGGTTCAAACGAGGAGCGCACCAAAACGTGAGAACGTGAGGAGCAATTGACAGTTATGAATCACATGTGATTGGCAGTTGTGGATCACATGTGATTCACAACTGATCTGGAGGAGCAATTGACAGTTATGAATCACATATGATTAACAGTTGTGAATCATTAATGATCCGCGACTTGCCACCTCGCGCCACGCCTCGCGCCACATCTTGCGCGAATTTTCGATTTGTTCCGATTTTCTAGCAGTTGTTGATCACATATGATCAGAAGCATGGGAGTGCTCCTCACGTTCTCTTAAATTGATGCGCTCCTCGTTTGAACCCGCCTCTCTCTCTCTCTATATATATATATATAGGCTCCGTAAAATGCAAACCTTGCATTTGTTGCACCCCTTACAAACCACAATCTGCATATGTGCAGACTGGTTCTGCATATATGCATATGAATACGTGCAAGAATATACATATAATGGACATACATTCATATGAGACAATGCATATATGCAGAACCAGTCTGCACATATGCAGAACCAGTCTGCACATATGCAGACTGTGGTTTGTAAGGGGTGCAAGAATATAGGGTTGGGTTCACGTAAGACCAACCTGTTTTCGTGAGACCAAGTTTTTACACTTGAAACTTCACAGTAAAACACTATGAAGGTAATAAAAGATACGAACCTTCACAGCAAAAACACTGTGAAGGTTACCTTCACAGTATTTTGCCGTGAAGTTTCAAGTGTAAAAACTTGGTCTCACCGGTCTCACGGAAACATACTGGTCTCACATGATCCCAAGTCTATATATATATATATATATATCCATATCCATGGTCATCATCATCTTCCTCTTCTAACTCGACTCGAATACTTTTTCTCTTTCTTGAATTTGAACCCTCCCTTCATCACTAATAGGATCGTCATCGTCTATTTCAATAGTTGGTTTGCTTGTCCATTCATCATCTAATGAGAGGTTTTCAACAGTTTTTTTTGAAGTATATAATATTTATATACGGCAAATGGAACAAATAAACTCACACACCCTCCTCACCTTTGGTGAGGTTTGAACCCCTGACCTCTTAAAAGGTGAGGGGCTCCGATACCGCTAGGCCAAAGGCCCTTTGGTAGGTTTTCAACAGTTAATGGATCTTCTTCCTCTTTTAGCGCTTTCTTCTTGAGAAGTCGATGTTTCAGCTTCTTGTTGTACATAACCACATCAAGCTATTCATTCTCCCCATGGTTAGTATATTTCTTCTTTTCATGTGTACTTGATTGAACGTACTCCAGTTATGTTCACATTTAGAAGTTGTTCAACAAGTAAGCCCAATAACTTTTATCGCAAACGATCTTAGCTCCGATACGTGAACTCCATAAGTATCCCACCATTGAACTATATGTTTCAATGAAAAAAATAGTGAACAATATGTATATAACTATAATTCTATAAATAGAAGTTTTTAAAGTACGATTTTTTACCCAATCGACGTGTCATTTAACTTGGCAAAGCTCCTCTATACCTAAACAATATGTGTTTGTGTTTGTGCGCATCAAGTTGACTTTCAATCTTCATATGTGTTACGTCATCTTTAACAAGCCTCCCCATAAAAATGAACAATCCCCTCATAATCTATGAATGGTTAGGAGTAGGGGTGTTAGCGGGTTGGGTTGGGCGGTTTTTGACATTTTTACAACTCAACTTAATTATGGCGGTTTGGAAAATCTCAACCCAATCCAACCCATTCAAAAGTATAACCCAACCCAACCCAACCCTTGCGGGTTGTAGCGGGTTGGACGGGTTGGTAGTATACATAAAGTTCACCATTGAAATACAACAAATTAAACTGAAACTATACCCAACAAAGTTATTAGTTATTACAATTATTTAAATAGATATTAAAATTCTTAAGTCTTAAACTTCAAAAGCGTAAATTGTAGCATCAAATTCAAAAGCGTAAGGTGTTCGTCCTTAACCACAAACCTAGCCACGACTTTTCGGCATCTCTCTTTATTAAACGACACCGAAAGCTAAATGTTTTTTGTTTCTTATCGCACACACTATCCAAATACTTCTTACATTGGTTTCTTAAGTGATTCCACAAAAACTTGTACCAATTTTTGACTACAATTATGATCCTAAGATGCAACCCTTGTTGAATGGTAAGTATTTTGGGTTGTTATTATAAAGTAATTTGGGCCTCATGAATTATACTAGTTACAATTATTAACTTTTTTTTTAATATGGGCTCCACCTGCAAGTATTGTGTGTGTATATATACATATAATATCTTTTTTAATTAAAATAAAAAATATTAGCGGCGGGTTGACGGTTTGGGTTGGGTTAAGTTTTCCTAACCCAATTTCAACCCTTATAATTAGCGGTTCGACGGTTCGGCGGTTCGGCAGGTTGGGTTTAATTGGGTTGTTAGCGGGTTGGGTTGGTCGGGTTTCGCGGGTTGACGGTTTTTTGTACACCCTATTTAGGAGTATTGGGAGTCCATCTAAATCAAGGATTCAAGAAGTATTCGGCTACATGTAAATCACTGTACAACTGATGTTAGTGTGTATGCCCAATAGCCAATTATCAGATGATTCTGTTTGGACATTGTGTCGTGATTATTATTAATTAATTAATAAAAGGCATTGCCCAATTATTATGTATATGACATATTATGTGTTATGTCTAAACATAATAATAACATTAGAATAATGTATTCTAAAATGTGTCTAGTCAAGTATTAAATTGGGTTTGGGTTGAATTAATACACTACGCCTAGTATATGTAGGGATTCGTATACAGATACGGAATCCACATATGGGTATGAGATGTGATCTTGTACCGACTCGCTATGAGAATGGTTCATTGGATGTCATATGAGTGTCATAAACGGTTCTCATGTGGTCATTGTACAATTAGTCCTTCGACTTGAGATCATGGAGTTTGCTTTGTATGATCGGCGTACTTTGATAATTGATTCTAACCAGTTACTGCAGAACTATTATTGGGTATGTCGTGTATCACTTAGTAGTACTAGAATGGATCAATATAGGATTTGTTCCTTTTGTATGTCGAGAGTGATATTCTTGGGCCCCTCAATTGAATAATACTATGGAAGTGCATGCTTGCTCAGATGATCAATATAGGATAACAATGATCAGTATATGATATTGATATCTGTCTATTTAGTATATTCCAAAATCGAGAAACTAAGGATCAGACATAACGAGGATGACACATCCATGCCTCGTGTTCGATGTGGACATCTGAACATAATGGACATAAATATGTACACTGATAATGATCACACACTATGCGGATTAGTTGAATCACCAAACTTTATCATTTGGATAACGATAATGTATTGCTAAATGTCGCTCTTCATTGATAATTGTAAATATGATTTATAATTATTGCCAACATGATAAAGTCCGAATGGGTCACACACATTAAATGTATATCTGAATAAGGAAAACAAATAATTAAATAAAGTATTTAATTATTATCATCCAATTTTTAAGAAGTAAAATTAGATCCCATATCTTGTTTGACAAGAGAGAATTGACAAGTGGAGACTTGTTAGGAAATACATGTTGAGTAAAACTAAAGCAACCTTTAAAAAAATAATAGATCTTTAAAAGGACTATGTCACTCTCTTTCCTACGGAACCTATGAGATACGTACCTTCAGCTTTATACACATATATAAAGACATATATAAAGACATATATAAAGAGAGAGGGAGACCCTTGTGAAGGGTGTTAGAATTTCATTTGATGAGAGCCCTCTTTTGAAAGGTTTTAAACTAATTAAAAGGTTTATCTTTCTCTCTCTCTAAAATCCCAGAAGGTTTCTCCTCCTTCTCTTCCAAAGGTTGGATAATCGTACCTATCATTTGGGAAGGAAGGATCTCCTCTCTCTTGACATAAGACAACAAGAGGATTCGGAAGCAAGTGGATACTGTGGAGGCAACGAGCTGAGAATTCGTTGCTACGATTCAGAAACGACATCAAATGTTGCTGCTCGTTCCGGTAAAATTTTGAATCACTCATCCTACTCCGTTTCATATGAATACATAGAGGAATACTGTTTATTTCTGCTACATGTATGGCTCTCGTATTCCAACAATTGGTACTCCCACTTTGAATCGATGATCCCAAGTACACCATCTTCCAAAAACTTTGCAATTTTTTTCCTTTGCTTTATCCATTGCCCCATAAATGAATCCCATCACGGGAGTCTCACCATCAACTATCCGAAGAACATGCACAAGGGGTTTTGTGGTTCCAATAGAATAAACCACACTAGGCTAAAAGGTTCTCTCATCCATAACAATCTTTTTTATTTTTTCCCTTCATTTTTTTTTACACATGCACAATTTAACCACTCATTTGAAATAAACATAGTTTGTAGTGGTTGCTTTAAATCAAACATACTCCCCATTGTCAAAAAGGTCATGGATCGGGTGGCTGCAGGGTGAATAATATCTTTATTTGCAAACTTCCTTGTTAAGCTCAATACCCATTGATGATTATGAATAAAATTGCTAACTCGTTTTGCTTTGAGCAAAAAAAAATTTGTTGTAGCAATTCCCCAATTTTTTCAAACATCAAATTATTGCAATGAGCAACACATGGGGTCCAATAAAAAGGTACCCACGATTTTATACGCTCTAGCATTATCCGCGACTACTTGAACCACGATTTGTCCCCGATCTCTTCAATGACTCAATTGAGCAATTCAAATAACTTTTGTGCATCTTACACACAATCTAATGCATCAATAGTCTTCAAGAAAACAGTACAATGTTGATTGTTGACCAGAATTTTGATCAAGCTTCTATTTCCATGTCTGACCAACCATTTAATAACAATGAGATCCCGATATCTTTCCACGTTGCTTTGATATCATTCACTATTTTAGTAGTCATTTTCTCACTTCTTCTTTCAATATTCACGTCCTCATCTCGTGCACTGTAGGAGCTTTCAATACATGATTGTAAGCCCTAACGGAACATAACATGCTAAAGTAAGAGGGATTTGTTGAAACATTGAATGGAATCCCATTCTCGAAGAAAAATCTTCGATGTCCATACACACATGATCGGAGCTCCTTAGCATTCTTTGGACTAGGAGACACATTTTCGTCGTCTCCCATGTTCCCCACAAATTGATCCATGGGGCCTCTAACCCCCCCCCCCCCCCCCCCCCCCCCCCAGCATTCAAGTTCTCCGAGGGAATGTCACTTTTACTTGCGCCTCCACTTTTGGTACTAGCAAAGTAACAACTATGATCAATGGTTAAGTTTCGTCGATAAACGAACTTCACATCTCAAAAGCTCTTTATATTGGATGTTCTCATCCTTGACTTCTGGAGGCGTTTTTAGGCACGGTGTGACATCTTTATGCGTATAAGAAAAAATTTATTTGTCTCGTTTTATGCCTCTATTGATGTCTTTGCTGCAAAAGTTGCATTTCATGTATTTGTAACCTATTTTTTCCACCTTCTCCAAGTACAACAATTCCAACACTATACTTCCAAGACAGATCCTTTCGTGATGCCTCTTTTGATATTCCACCATTTCAGACTAAGTTTTATAAATCCAAAATACTCCTTGACGACTTGATCACTTTGAAAGTGTTAAAGTGCCATGAACTCATGCATGAACCATTGAAATGCACGTCAATTCGAATGACAAAGGGAGTAGACTTTAAGGAGTTTCTAACAAAGGGATTTGTTATCTCTGTTTTTCAAATTGATTATTCTCGACAATTTGGTCACTAATTAAGATGTTTAAGTGTAGTGGACTCAGGAATGTTCCACTTAGAACACATCAACTTGAATGATATGGGAATCGGCTCGGAAGGGTGATTTTTAACAAAGGCATTTGTTTATCGATATACTTAGAGGGATTGATTTGATAATACCACTGGTCCTGATACAACACATGTTTTACTTGAAAGCAAAACAATAGTACAATGATGAATATCCAGAGTGATTTCTCGAAAAGTAGATGGGGAAACTAATTGTTGCTAGACAATTGGTGTAGCATTGCTACAACATTGCTTGCTCGAATTTGTGTTTAAGCTTCACCCCAAAATCTTACACCCTTGCACTATTTATTAATTGTTATAATCATCAAATGACAACTTTAAACCAAAACAAAGTCTTCAAATTTGCCATATGAAGTTAGTCTTTTATCTCGAGATCTTGCAACTTACGATACCTATCCCTGTGGAATACGATACTTGGTTCATACCATTTTATTAATAGAAAGACGACATTGGGCCACATTGTATACTTGCTTTGGGGTCTAATTTTACATGTCTATTGGTGTATAAAAGGCACTATGAAGTTCTTGGCGTTGTTGGCGGAGATAGGCGTAAATCTATAGTTGCTTAGATATTGAGTTTTGAGAAGCTAATTTTTCTACCATCTTTGTTGCTTGTCATACGTCTCCATGTGTGTTCAAATATAAAGCTTTGAGTTTATCTTTCTATGAATATGGATTCAATGGGACATTCGTTTGGGCCATATGAAACTGTTTTCTGTAACTACTGTGGCGGAAATCATTTCTCGTATATTTGTTTCGAACCCCGAATCTCGTTATTTCATGGGAAATAGTAATTGGGATACCTCACACTTTAATGGTTACACTCAATCATGGGAGGATCATCCTAATTTGTTTTTAAATAGTCAGGAACATGGAACTTTCACATCACCAATACCTCCCTACCAAGATTGGAGTAACACTTATTCAAATAATTTTGACCAATCTTGGGAGGAATAAGTTAATTTTTCTCGGAGTTGGGGATGACTTCAATAACTCATTTTTACCCCCTACACTCTCTTTAGAACAAACTTAGAATCTCTTAAAACTATGATGAATGATTACATACAAAGTCTAATAACATCTGTCGCCAAGATCACAACGTATGTTGAAGAGATCAATAGACAAAGCCAAATCCCTATACCAAGTGATATTGAAAATTTTGAGTGTGTTGGTAAGCATGGCGATGAGGCTAATACTTTAGAAAATAGTCAAGAGATAGAGAGTTTCGAGGAAGCACCTGAGCATTTGAGAAACCTCTCTTTACTTCAAAATAGTGAAGAGGTGCAACAAAATGCTAAGTGATGAGTGCTAATTTTATGTCAAATTCTTCGTGAAATTGATGTTCGTTTGATGAGTAAATGCTTATTATAATGGGAGTTGTTATTTAATTGGTTGAAGCAAGAAAAATGAGAAGAAAATAAGCAATCCAAATGAACATCTCATTTTTCAAGCAAAGGCCAAGTTCAAGTGAGTTTGAAGTAAGTTGCCAGCTTTCCAACTTACTCTATTAGCCTTAAGCCTACCCTTATGTTATTGTTACCCTTTTTGTGCACCATTTTGAGCCTTAGCCTATTTCTTTTGTCACCAACATCATAAACTAAACCAAACACGACTCATCGACCAATCACCAATGGAGTGTCTCAGTATTCCCATATGGTTGAAAGTACAACATATATGTTGGTAAAGAAAAAGAAAGAACATATGAGAAAAAACAAAAGAAAATGAAAAAAATATCAAAAAGAAAAATCGATGAGAAAAATGTGTCGTCAATAAATAAATAAAGTAAGACGACGAAAATGATGATATGGTTGATTATAAACGTTTCATTTTTATTCCCTATCATCCAAAGGGAATTATGGTTCAATAGATAGATATGAAATCCCTTTGTGGAAATAAGTTTCATGGTTGAAGAACCGGTTTCTCCATTAGTGTAAGGCACTTAGTCACTTTTTCCCAAATACATCCCTACCTTACCCAAACCTTATTTTACATTACACCCATAAAAGTCCTTTTGATTTATTTACATGTATTTTATCCGAGTAGTGGAGAGTGAGAGGCTTTTCAAGATTATGGTAGGTACATACTAGTTAGTGACGGTTTGAGCGATACATTTTAACGCCAAGGAGTGAATAGAGTGTTGTTTTAGTTTTTCCTATTCGTGAGAGTTCTCGAGATTAGCTTATGTCTACTTGATTGTGTGTGTGCTCACTTTTTGATGCTAAATCGCAAATCTCAAGTTCATGATATGCTATATGTGTTAACATTCTTGTTTGATTCATTTTCACCACTTCGTGCTAACTTAGTCATTGCCGAGGACGAACAATGATCTAAGTGTGGGGGAATTTGATGAGTGCTAATTTTTTATATATTTTATGTTAAATTCTTTGTGAAATTGATGTTCATTTGATGAGTAAATGCTTATTATAATGGGAGTTATTATTTAATTGGTTGAAGCAATAAAAATGAGAAGAAAAGAAGCAATCCAAGTGAACATCTCATTTTTCAAGCAAGGGCCAAGTTCAAGCGAGTTTGAAGTAAGTTGCCAACTTTCCAACTTACTCCAAACTCACGCCGTACACTGTTTTCCCACAACCCATACCAAGTTTAAGCTAGTTTGAAGTAAGTTGTGAGTTTCCAACTTACTCCAAACTCACGCCGGGCCAACAAATCATGGGCCTCAGTAGATCATGGGCCCCCTTTATTTTTGGAGCAGTTATAACACTTTTAGGTATAAAAAGCCTATTGTAACTGATTTTGGGCAACGCTTGGAAGGGGAATCGGACGCTAATTTGCAGAGAAGAGAAAGAAGGATTTGGGGGAGCTTTCATCATCAATTCTTCTTCTATTTTGGTAAATGCTTGCAATTAGGGCTTACTAATTCTACTTAGTCACATGTGGCTAAGTTCTTTCCTTCCAGCAACGGTTTTTCTTTAGATTATGTTGCATTTACTTTGAGATTTCGTTGTAATTTTAGGGAGACAAATTTATTTGCGTGAATTCCGTTTAAACGTAATTTTGTTTGAATTGTTAATTAACTTGATCGATTAATTACTTTTCTTATGAATGTTTGTTATTTGAAACCCTAAGATCCGTAATTGTCTAGGGATTTTGATAAGGTAACAAATGAAATCGTTTGGTCTCAATAAGGTTTTCATTTCGATTTCGTGAATTCTTGCAATCGGATCACTAATAAGCCGAGCTTGTGTGCTTATTTCTTTGAATTGGTGAGTTTTCTAACTCGTTAATGCTAATCGCACCTAGGAATTTGAGAGCTTGTTCAAATTCCCGTTTGAGGTTAAGAATTGATTAAGGAGCTTATTTAATCAACGTTTATCTATGGAAAAATCAAGGTTTTCATAGCTTGTTGATAACCATAGCCAATTTAATTTTGTTTTGCTATATTACTTGTTCGGAATCAACGATAAGCATTTGCAATTAAATCGAGAGTGAACCGTTGTTGGATTTTATATATATTGTTTTTTTTTCTAATTGCATGAGTAGTTTAGTTAATCAAATCCAACCCCCCCTTTCGTATTTACTTTTAATTAATTGTTCTTGTACTTGAATTTGTTCGGCAATAATAAGTTAAAACCGAGTCCCTGTGGATTCGACCCGACTTACCACTATTACAATTTTGGTTGTAAATAGCCTATAGTTGGAACTTATTATTTGGTGGACTCGATATCCGTCAAATTTTTGGCGCCGTTGCCAGGGACTCGGTATTTCTAAAGGTTTATGCCTAGATCTTCACGTACAGGTACACTCCTAGCCCTCGATTCAGAAATAGAAAAGACCGCTAAACGGTTGAGGAAACAAGCTAGACTTTGAAAGGAGCAAGGGGAGTCTTCCTATTCACCAGTAATCAACATCTGGAAAGATATTGATCTACCATATGAGACCGAAAGCGAAAAAAAACCCAAGACGGAATATGAGGAAGAAAAATCGGAATTCATTATGGCGGAAGGAGAGGAGCGAACTCTCCGAGAGTTAGCTACACATGATGTCACCCAAGTTCCTATATGTATCACGTATCCTCAAGGTGATGCTAATTTTATTTTAAAAACTGGTTTGGTCCATCTCCTACCCACTTATCACGGGTTGGAGAACGAGGACCCTAACAAGCATCTCAAGGAATTCCATGTAGTGTGTTTGAGTATGAAAACCAATGATGTCACGGAGGATCTCATAAAGTTAAAGGCATTCCCTTTTTCTTTAAAAGACCGGGCTACAGATTGGCTCTACTCGTTACCGCCCGGTTCGGTAACGACTTGGAACCAAATGGCGAGGTTGTTTTTAGATAAAACTTTTCCCGCCTCCCGAGCCACGACACTCTGTAGGGAAATTTGTGGCATAAAACAAAGAGATGTAGAAACTCTCCATGAATACTGGGAGAGATTAAGCCATCTCTGCGTTAGTTGCCCACAACATGGGATTTCCGAGCAACTTCTCTTGCAATACGTTTATGAGGGTCTCCTTTCTATGGAGAGAAAGATGATAGATGCAGCTAGTGGATGTGCAATATTCAATAAACCCCAACTCAAGTGAGGGATTTAATCACCACTATGGCTGAGAACTCTCAGCATTTTAGTGCGAGGTGATATGAGGAGAGAGCCTCAAAGGGCTAATGAGGTTAATGTTGCTAGCATTGAAAGTAAACTATATAATTTAACTAACCTTGTGAAGGAGTTAGTTGTGGGTAAAAAACAAGTCAAGACATGTGGAATATGCAGGGAAGTGAACCATCCTACGGACGCATGTCCAATATTGCAAGAGGATGTTCTAGTTACAGCCGAAGACGTTAATGCCATTGGAGGTTTTCCGGGCCAACCACAACAACAAAGGTATTTCAACAACAATTTTGGGAACCAAAGACTCCTTATTTTCAGAATTTTGTGCATAGTCCACCACAACAATAATTTCAGCAAAAAGCATCCTTCAATCCAAATCAAGCTACCTCTAGTAGCTCAGGTATGTCTTTAGAGAATATTGTTAAGTCTCTTGCTACTAATACTCAACAATGTTAACAGGAAACGAGGACTAATATCCAGAATTTGGTGGCCCAAAACAAGAACTTGGAGGCCTAAATCGGTCAAATGGCGGTTTCACTTAATCGCATCGAAAATCAAGGTAAGTTACCGTCCCAAACCGAAACTCCTCCAAAAGCTAATGTTAGTGCTATTACTTTGCGAAACAGGATAGTGCCGGATCTCGAGCCTAAGGATAAGAAAAGTGGGACGAATGAAGAAAAGGAAGTCGAGATCGTGGGAGCCAAACCAAATGAGGACAAAGCTGATGATAAGAATGTTGAGAGCAAGGGAACCACACCCGAAGTGGTTATCCAACCCCCATTTACAAAAATATTCGAGCAATCGAAGAAAGAGCAAGAAAACAAGGAGATTATGGAGACATTTCGTCGTGTTGAGGTAAACATTCCACTTGTAGATGCTATTAAAAGAGTACCTTGATATGCCAAGTTCTTGAAGGAATTGTGCACGAACAAAAAAAGTTGGTTGGGAACGAGAAGGTAAGCATAGGCGAGAATGTCTCCGCCGTTCTTTAAGAAGATAAGATGCCTCCTAAATGCAAGGATCTACGTATGTTTACTATCCCTTGTAAGTTAGGGAACGTGTTGATTGATAAGGCCATGGTAGATTTAGGGGCATCTAAAAATGTTACGCCTTGCTCGATTTATTCATCATTGAATGTGGGACCTCTTAAGAAGACGGGATTTGTTATACAACTAGCTGATAGGTCTAATGTGTATCCCAAGGGAGTCGTTGAGGATGGTTTGGTTCAAGTTAATGAGTTGGTCTTCCGGGATGATTTCTATGTCATAGATATGGAGAAGCATAATACCTCCAAGTCACCTTTAATATTGTTGGGAAGACCCTTTTTGAAAACATCAAAAACAAAAATCGATGTTCATGATGGTACATTAACTATGGAATTTGATGGTGAAGTCATTAAGTTTAATATCTATGATGCCATGAGATACCCTAGTGATGTGTCTTCTGTCAATTATGTTGATGTTTTAGTTCTTATTACTCATGACTTGTATGATTTGACTAACCGTGATTTATTAGAGGTTGCAATCACAAGGCACCTAGATGCAAAGACGGTCAATATATTGATGAAGGAGTACGATCTAGGGCCCGAGCTCAAGGAGACAGTTTCAGCCATGGAGTCTGACTGACATAAGAAGTTTGAGGTGAGGTGTCAAATGTTAATCTACCTTCTTCTTACAAAACGTTGTTTCCTTCTTTTGTGCAGGCCCCCGTACTTGAGCTGAAGGAGTTGCCAAGCCACTTAAAGTATGCTTACTTGGGTAAGGATAACACTTTTCCGGTAATCATTTCTACCGGGCTATCAGGTGATGAAGAACAAAGGTTGGTGAGTGTGCTTGAGGAGCATAAAGAAGCGATCAGTTGGACTATAGCCGATATCAAAGGGTTGGGTCCCTCCATTTGTATGCACAAGAACTTGTTGAAAGACGACTACAAGCCATTCTTAGAAGCCCAACGCCGTCTCAATCCATCCATGATGGAGGTAGTGAAAAAGGAGATTCTCAAACTTCTTGATGCAGGTATTATCTACTGAATTTCTGATAGCAAATGGGTAAGTCCTGTTCACGTAGTACCTAAAAATATGGTTTTGATTGTGGTTAAAAACACCGAAGGTGAGCCGGTGCCTACTCGAGTCCAAAATGGATGGCGAGTATGCATTGACTATAGTAGGTTGAACTCGTCTACTAGAAAGGATTACTTTCTACTTCCTTTCATCGACCAAATGCTGGAACGATTGGCGGACAAATCTCACTATTGTTGTCTTGATGGATATTCAGGTTTCCATCAAATCCCGGTGGCACCGGAGGACCAGGAGAAGACTACTTTTACATGCCCATTCGGTACGTTTGCTTATAGGTGCATGCCTTTTGGCCTTTTTAATGCGCCCGCTACTTTCAACGTTGCATGGTAAGTATCTTTTCCAAGTATGTAGAGAGCATAATTGAAGTATTTATGGACGATTTCACTGTTTATGGTAATTCGTTTGAGGATTGTTTGAGAAATTTGACCAAGATTTTAAAGCAATGTATAGAGACTAATCTTGCTTTTTATTAAGAAAAATATCATTTTTATGGTTAGTCATGGTCTTATCTTGGGTCATATTGTCTCAATAAAGGGTATAGAGGTAGATAAATCTAAAATAGACGTCATTAAAACTCTACCTTACCCTACTTGTGTTAGGGAAGTCTGGTCTTTCCTTGGTCTTGCATGTTTTTATCAAAGGTTCATAAAGGACTTTTCGAAGATTACACGACCGTTATGTTGCTTGTTACACAAGGACGTGGACTTCCATTTTCATGGAGCATGCAAGAAGGCATTCAATGAACTAAAAGATAAGTTAACTTCTGCCCTAACTATTCAACCCCAAATTGGAATCTCCCTTTTGAGATAATGTGCAATGCGGGTAATTACGCGGTCGGGGCTATTTGGGACATAAGTTCGGTAAGGACCCACACGTCATATACTATGCTTCTCGCATGTTGGATAGTTCCCAAAGCAACTATTCAACAACCGAGAAGGAGCTTTGTTGATCCAAACCCTCAGTGATTTGATAATGACCCTCTCTTATATACTTAGTGAAAATTGTAAGTAAACAATATGTATCAGAGTTTCACTATCGCTGACCAGTACTAAGATCTTCCAGTACCACTGATAGGAACTCTTGCTCTTTAGATTAAACATTCAGCGAAACTGTTCACCATAATACTTTGAGTCTGTTCAGTACTTATGGTGATCGCTGATAAGTTAGTTGTTTACTTATGATCCCTGAAGACAAGTTTCACGTTAACATAGGTTCTACGCTGAAGTCGAAGATAAAGCTCAAGAACCAGCGACAAGTCTCCTAATGAACTGATGCGGATCAGCGAAGACTCAGATTTGTCCACTCAACGTGAAGTATCAAGTACAAGACTTCAGCTATCGCTGAATTCTATCATTCGCTGATAAAGAATGATAGATCGCTGAATCAACGAAAAGCTGATCATGAAGTCCTCTGTACAATGTACTTTTGTCTAAACCACCCTTGCACGACTCCGTACGATATGTCAGAAAAAGAACCTCCTTATTGTCTGAATTCGTACAACCACTCTGATACTACACTGTTCAACATGCGGCTACTAAGGTTGTCAAAAAAGGTCAATGACATGCAACCATTCAGCTGCTGCCACGTGTAAAGTGTAAACTGCAATGCATTAAATGCATGCAGTATATAAGAAGATGAACTCACTTCATTTTGAAGTAACTTGCTAACTCTGGACAAGTTCATCCTTCTTATCTTAAGATATGTTATTATTAGTAATTTCCTTCTCTTTCTTAGTGCAAGAAACTTAGTGTTCCAACTTGTTTAGATTTAGGTTTATCCTTAATCTTGTTTCCGCAACAAGCTGTAAATTGTTAATGATTTATCAATAAACAATTTAGAAAAGTAAAATCTGTGTGTTTGTATTCACCCCCCCCTTCTACAAACTTGTATAGCCCTTCGGGACCAACAAGTGGTATTAGAGCGGATTTGTTTAATCTCATAAACAAGATCTAATCTATACTAAGAATTCTCTCCTTGCTATTTCTGAAAATGGCTACCAACACAAACACAAATTATATCGACAATGGTTCTCTTGCAAAACCCCCTAGATTCTCCAGAGATAATTTTAATCTATGGAAAAATAGGATGACTCTCTTCCTAGAAGGTGTAGACCCTACTATGCCTTATTATCTTGAAAATGGCCCATTTATTCCTGTAAGAATTGATGCCGCAGTACCAGCCGCTGAGAATAGACCTGCTATTCCAGAAAGGCTGGTACCCAAAGAAGTTCAAACGTGGACTGACGAAGATAAGAAGAAATTGGCTATCGACACCAAAGCCAGATCCATACTATCCATGGCTCTTCCTGACGAAGTCTACCATTTCGTCATGAACCTGAAATCCTCAAAAGCCATGTGGGACAGAATCTGTGTTCAGTATGAAGGTACTGCTGAAGTCCAGGACTCTCGAGAGATCAACCTGGTAAGACAGTATGAAAGTTTCATTTGTGGTAAGAATGAGACTCTCTTTGAAGTTCACCAACGTTTTAATTGCTTAATAATAGATCTAAAAACTGTTGGTAAGGAATATTCTAACTTTGAAGTGCTGACAAAGTTTCTAGAATGTTTACCTGAAAGCTGGGACAGTTACTCTATGTGTCTCAAGCTGTCAAAGGATCTAAGATCAATGACCCTTGCTACCTTATATGGCATGATGCTGAATCATGAGCAATCAAGCCATCTTAAGAAGAATCTTGTAAAAGATTCCAAAAGCACCCCTGTTGCTTTAATCTCAGAGGAACCCTCTACTCAGCGACCCTCGGTCACTATCACTGAGTTAGAGAGTAACTCTGAAAGGTCATCAGATTCTGACTCTTCAGATGATGATGAATCTTTGGCTCTCCTAACTAAAAAGTTTAGGAGATTCGCCAAAAAGAAAATGTTCAGAAAGAACAAACCTCTTTCTATAACTGATAAGCCAAGATCATCAGCTACTGTTGATAAGGCTACTGCTACTTGTTTTAACTGCGAAAAGATTGGACATTTCGCTAACGAGTGCAGGTCTAAGAAAGTTTCAAGAAACTCAGCGTTTCCCAAGAAATCCTTTATTCCCAGGAATAAAGATGATAAATATGCTAAGCTGAAAGAAAAGTATGCAAAGCTGAAAAGCTTTAAGAAGAAAGGCAAAGGCCTGATGGCTTACGATTGGGCTGCCTCTGAAGAAGAAGAATCATCATCTGACTCTGAAGATGATGAAGCCAATCTCTGTCTTATGGCAAAGATTGAAGATGAGGAAGAAAGTTCAGACATTCCCTCTACTTCAACCTCTGCAATTCAGGTATCACCTTCCTTCTTTACAAATATTGCAAATATTGATGAAGCTGATAGTCTCCGTAAAATCGATCTCTTGACTAGAAGTTTATATGAAGCCATGAATGGCAAAACAATAGTTGAAAATCAAAACCTTGATCTCGCTGAACAGCTTAAAAACTGTCACCTTTAAATAGAAAAGCTTTCTAAAATTGAAGAAGATTTTAAAGATCAAGTGCATTTAAATCAGCTAGTCAAAATCGAACGAGCAGAAGCTATAGCTGCTTTGAAAGCTGAAAAAGCTACTGTTGAAGGATGGTGTAATTCTTCAACAAAGATCACTGAGATAATTAAGTCTCAGATACCCCTGAGTGATAAACGTGGTCTTGGTTACAAATATGAAACTCAAGAACCAACCACTGATCGTTCCATGCTCTTATTTGGAACTTTCGTATCCTCAGTCGCTGACACTTCATCCTCTAAGTGTTCCTCGTCCAGACCAACTATCCCTGAGGAAATTTCTACCTCTTCAAAAGGTAAAGAGAAAATGGTTTATCCAAAACCTACCTCTGTCTTTAAAGATAAAGGTAAAGGAATTGCTTTTAACCAAAATCATCAGAAGGGTACTTTAGTACCAAAGCTGAATGCTTCTAAAGCTTTTGTGATTTATTCCTCTGGATCTACTCAGCGTGGGTCTATTCAGCGATCTACTCCTAGACTCAGAGTGGATGTCCTTGGTAAGAAATCTGAAGAACTAAACGTTCCTCCCATTTCAAAAGCCAAAAGCTTATTTGGTGCTGGTCCTTCTAATTCTAAATCAAAAGCTCAGCATTCAAACAGTCCTAGAACTACTTTTAGTTATAGGAAATGTTATCACTGTGGACTCACTGATCATATTGCTAGTAAGTGCCCCACAGCCACCAAAGCTGAAAAGATAGCTAAGGTGAAGATTGCCCCCAAGGAAAAGAAAACCACTGAGGTTAAGAAATTAACCAAAGTGAAGACTGACAAAGCTGAATCTTCAAATGCTGTGAAGATTGCTGAACCTTCCATTCCAACTACTTCCACTGACAAACGTGTACACATGGTTAAGTGGATACCCAAGAAAAACTAATCTTCCTTTGTGATGCAGGTTAAGAAGGGTATCTGGTATCTCGATAGCGGATGCTCTAGACACATGACTGGAAAGAAAAGCCTGCTCGCTGAATACAAGGAAGAGAAGGGTCCCTCTGTGACTTTCGGTGGAAATAGAAAAGGACATACCCGAGGGTTTGGTGTACTCTCTAATGGTACAACCACCTTCAGAAGAGTCGCATATGTTGAAGGGCTGAAGCATAATCTGTTAAGCATCAGTCAGCTTTGCGACAAGGATAACAAGGTAATCTTTACCAAGGAATCCTGCTTTGTCACTGACAAAAAGGAGAAGATAGCTCTCAGCGGTTATCGTTTGGAAAATGTTTATGTAATAAACATGGACTCAACAACCACTGAGAACTCCTGTTTCTTCTCAAAAGCCTCATCTGATGTCAACTGGCTATGGCATAAGAGCCTCTCTCATATGAATTTCAAGACACTGAACACTCTTTCTTCAAAAGAGTTAGTCACTGGTCTACCTCAACACTCACACGCCAAAGAGTCTTTATGTTCAGTGTGTGAGAAAGGAAAGCAGACCAAAGCAAGCTTTAAGTCAAAGCAAGTCTCCTTAGTGTCATCTCCTCTACAACTACTCCATATGGATTTGTTTGGCCCTGTTAACAAACAATCCATCGCTGGAAAGAAATATACACTGGTCATAGTTGATGAATTCTCTCGTTATACATGGGTTATGTTTCTCCGTTCCAAGAGTGACACCCCTGAAGAACTCATCACCTTTGTTCGGAAGATGGAAACTCTGAATAATTTGACCGTTCGCTCAATAAGGAGTGATCATGGGACTGAATTCAAAAACAGTTCTCTTGATTCCTTCTTTGAGAGTAAGGGTATTTCTCACAACTTTTCTTCAGAAAGAACACCGCAACAAAATGGAGTTGCTGAAAGAAGAAATAGAACAATTATTGAAGCTGCACGTTCAATGCTCAACGATTCTCACTTGCCTACTCAGTTTTGGGCAGAAGGTGTCAACACTGCTTGTTTTACGCAAAACAGGTCACTGATAGTCAAAATATTCAATAAAACAGCCTATGAACTTTTTCATGGGAGAAAGCCTTCAATCAGCTTTCTTCACATCTTTGGATGTCAGTGTTTCATACTGAACAACAGAGATGCCCTTGGAAAGTTTGATCCTAAGGCTGATGATGGAATTTTTCTTGGATACTCCTCAGTCTCCAAAGCCTTCAGAGTCTTCAATCGAAGAAGACAAACTGTTGAAGAAACAATTCACGTCACGTTTAACGAATCCCGTTTAGCAAACTCTAAACCGTCCGCTGATACTGAAGAACTTAATCAATGGATGTTTTCTCATCTTGGTGATTCAGAAGAAATTCCCACTCCTCGTGCTCATACAGTTGAAGATGATGGTCCTACTATCATTCCAAATATGCAGAATAGTGAAGCTGAAACATCATGGGTCTCAGCTGTTCCTATAAACATTATACCTGCTTCTAAACCCAATGTCTCAGACATTCCATCTACTTCTCAGCAATCAGTGAATATAATGACAACTGCATCTATTCCTCTCTTGGCTGATACTCCAGACGTCGCTGAAGCTTCATCTTCAGCTCCTCCAGTTCAGGTTGAGTCAGCGTCTCACGCTCCGGCTCAGCGATGGACTGTAAATCACCCAATTGATCAAATTCTTGGTGATCCAAACGCTGGTGTTCAGACTCGACGAAGTGCAGGTAATATATGTTTATTTGTAACTTTATTTCTCTGACTGAACCAAAGAAAGTAGATGATGCCCTCAAAGATCCAAACTGGGTCAGCGCCATGCAAGAAGAGCTGACTGAATTCGAAAGAAACAAAGTTTGGAAACTTGTTCGAAGACCAACTGACAAAACAGTGATAGGCACTAAATGGGTCTATCGAAACAAGTTGGACGAACATGGAACTGTTACCCGCAACAAGGCTCGTCTTGTTGCTCAGGGATACAGACAAGAGGAAGGCATAGATTATGACGAAACATTTGCTCCAGTAGCAAGACTAGAATCTATTCGTCTATTCTTAGCATACGCTGTACACAAAGACTTCAAAGTATATCAGATGGATATTAAGTCAGCGTTTCTAAATGGAAAGCTGAATGAAGAAGTCTATGTGGAACAACCTCCAGGATTCTCAGATTCTAAGCGTCCAGGTTATGTTTATAAACTAGATAAGGCACTTTATGGCTTAAAGCAAGCTCCACGTGCATGGTATGACACTCTTTCTACTTATCTCCATATTGAACAATTTGAGCGAGGTAAAATCGACAAAACTATATTTTTCAGGAAGTAAAAGGTCATATCATTCTTGTTTAGATATATATTGATGACATTATATTTGGTTCTACTAACCCTGATCTTTGTACTCGTTTCGCTGATAGAATGAAAGATGAGTATAAAATGAGCATGATGGGTGAACTAACATATTTCCTTGGTCTTCAGATAAAGCAAAATGAAAAAAGGAACTTTCATTAATCAGGGAAAGTATGTTAAAGATATGCTGAAGAAATTCGACTTAACTGAAAGTTCAGCTATGAAAACCCCTATGGCACCACCGCTGACACTTGATAAGGATACTAAGGGTATTCCTGTCAATGTCACTCTGGACCGTGGGATGATCGGCTCTCTTTTGTATCTTACAACTAGCCGACCCGATATTATGTATGCAACATGTTTGTGTGCACAATATCAAGCTGAACCTAAGATATCTCATATGAAAGTTGTAAAGCGAATTTTTCGATACCTTAAGGGTACAGTGAATCTAGGTCTTTGGTATCCCAAAGACTCAGGATTCGATCTAATCGCCTATTCAGATAGTGATTTTGCAGGTTGCAGAATGGATAGGAAAAGCACCACAGGATGATGTCAGCTCCTGGGTGGAAAGCTGGTAAGTTGGACAAGTAAAAAGCAAAAATCAGTGTGCACCTCCACAGCTGAAGCTGAGTATGTAGCAGTTGGACGCTGTTGTTCTCAGGTCTTGTGGATGAGAAATCAACTACTGGACTATGACCTTCAGCTCTCAAATATTCCAATATATTGCGACAGCACAAGTGCCATCGCTATAGCAAATAATCCAGTGCTACACTCAAAGACAAAACACATCGAAATCAGGTATCACTTTATCAGAGATCATGTGATGAATGGTGATATAGAACTTCACTTTATCCCAACTGACTATCAGTTAGCTGATCTATTCACCAAACCTCTGGATGAGACAAGGTTCAACTTTCTCATTAGCGAGCTTGGAATGCTGAACTTTGAAGAGTAAAATCTTCAGCGATTCACATTTGATCAGCAATAGGATAAAATCAGCTTGTATAACCCATTCTATCATCCTCTCTCTGAATAAACTTGATTCGCTGATATCAAGGTATGTTTTCTCTCTCTGACAAATCGCATGTAAATGCAAGATTTCAAAATAAATTACATCGCTGAATATCTCTTCCTTATCAGCGATACTTTGAAATTTCTAAAACCAACACTGATATTTCTATTCAGTGCTTCATATTTTTCAAAAGTGTCCCTGAGTTTTCAAAACCTCAGAGACATCCAAGAATGTGAAAGGACAGTTGTGACGTCATTACAACGGATAAGCCCTGGCACGTTCTTCTTTCTGACACACGTTTGCACGTTTCGTTTACTCGCCAATCAAATGCAAACACGTGTCCGTGTAATGATGAAAATCTTTTCCCGCTCAAAGATTTTCTCTTTCTCAAATCTCTATATAAACTCATTCTGGGTTTATATTTTTTCTTTTACGCGAACTTCTTCTCCAAGCTAAGAAAAAGAATTTACTGTTGCATTTGTGCTCTCAAGTTCTTCAAGAACTTAAGAACTTCATCTTCTTCAATGAACCAGGTTAATAATTCTTTTATTTTACATGTTTCTTCAAACTTGTTAATGATCTTCTCTTTGTTTTCACAAGATCAAACAAAAGAACTTTTTAAAATAAAATCATTTCTTTCATGGTTTTATGAACACAACCTTTCATGGTTGTTCTTCAAGTTTAAAACGCAAAATCTTAAACTTGTTCTTCATACGTTTTTCCAGAATCCCAATCTTTAAAAGAACCTGGAAAACAAGATTTCTTTTGGGTTTGCATTTCGTTTTTCAAAAACAAGAAAAACCCTAATCTTCATTAAGACATTTTGTCTGAATGAAATGGACAAAATTCGAACTATCTTATTGGAAGATCTTTCCACATTAAGATTATTCTTATTTGTTAATCTTTGGTGGAACTGCTAATACAGAAAATGGCAACCTCTGACATTTCCAAGAACACCAACGCTGAGAATACTACTGCTGAGGAAGTGGAAATCCTCAAGGCTCCTCAGGTCAAGTTCTCTCTTGACAAACTGGATTGGACTAAAGTAAATAACCTCTATGCGCTTCTCGAGTTTCCTCCTCGAAAGCAAGTCACACATCTAGATGATGCTGTGAAATTCCTCAAGAACTGTTCCATCTCCACAACCCTGACCATAACACCTCCTGCACATCAGCCTTTGTTATCCCAATTCTGGTACTCTGCCAGACACTCTCAGCTACCTTCAGCCAAAGACCCCTAAAAAACAATTGACTGCATCCTCTGCGACACTGACTATGGCACAATGAAGATCACCCCTGCCATCATTCGCAAAGCCCCCCAGCCTTCCCATCGCAACCAAAGAAAAACCCTTCGTTCCCCTGCCTGACCACAAGAAAAACTCAGACAGGGAAGCCATCATTGCATTCTTCGATGCAATGGGCTATGTATGGGAAACTGGGAGGGATAAGAAGCCCGGGAAGAAGCTGACCCTCATCAAGAAATCCAAAATGCCCAGCGAGATGAATTTCATCTTCGCTCATTTAATTAGCTGCATGACTGCCAAGTCCGGCTCCTCTGACCAAGCCGCTCAGCCTCAGCAAGCAATGGGATATGCATTGCTGAAAGGTCTACATATAGACTGGGCATCGATTATCTATGATGACCTGGTACTCAGAGTGGACTCCGTCGCTGACAGATCTCCATGGGTTCCCTATCTTCGATTCATCAGCGCCGTATTCCAAAAAGGCCTGAAGGACAACTACCCAATAGAGGGTGACCTGAAACTCTCTCAGGTTGGCCCTAAGGTACTCGACTTCAAACCGGTGGAAAACGAGGTACGTCTTTCTACTCTTCTAATTCTTCTAAACCCTACTTCTTCTACTTCTGCAGCTCCTTCAGCAGACAAACCCACCGCTGATACCCCAGCTGCAACCTCCATTCCTTCTTATAAAAGGAAACCCTCTGACACCCAACTTGGTTCCAAAAGAACTAAGAAAACCAAGGAGCAACCCCAGCAATCTATTGCTAAAGACTCCTCAGCTCCTCTTGATGGGCTGAAGGAAAGTTCAGTGGTACGCTCTGCCACAGCTGAACAAGCCACCCACTCTATCCCAACTTCAGCGTCTCTAAACGCTGAGGTTAAAAACTTGGAATCTACCCAACCTCCTTCAGTCTCTCAAAAGACTGATGAAGCGATTCTCAGCGAATCCAACGCTGAACTCAGTACCCAACCTCCATTCTTATCCTTCGCTTCTCCCTCTACTCATTTGGACTCCACTCCAGTTATCACTGAAGCACCTGTCATTCCTCCAGAAACTAAAGAAAATACTCTTCAAGGAGTGATGGGCATAGGACCTGCAGATATGACCATACGTCCATGCACTTTAGCTGACGATATGGAACTTTTCTCAGGAACCCGAGATTTTGATGAATTCACCAATCCTCCTGCAGGTACACACCAACCCCTATACACTGTTACTAAACCCCAAACTTCTGAGCTTTCCTTTGTTCACAAGGTTTTATATGTTACAGGTCCTAATCTGAGAGACATCAACGCCTCTCTGAAGACAATAGACACGACGCTGACAGGTCTCACTACTACTCTTTCCGACAACTCTTCAGCTGTAACAAACGCTGGAGAGAATCTTACAAAGCTGACAACTGTCGTCGAAAAGAATGCCTCCAAAGCTGACTTGGAGAAGGTTGATAAATCACTCACCGACTTTGCCAAAGTTCTCTCTGATATCTACACAGACTACCTCGACATCAAGAAATCAGTTAACACCATGTCCAGCGAAGTCACAACGCTGAAGACATCGGTTGGCACACTCGAAGGTGATATGTCTGCTGTAAAGGCTGATGTCAGTGCAGTAAAAACTGACATGAGTTCTGTGAAGACCGATGTCAATACGATGAAAAATGACATCACTTCAATTCAGACATTGTTGCAGTAGATCCTGACCAACACGACCGCCCCTGCACCTGCCCCTGCACCTCCATGTTTTACTACGGTGGATCGTGCTGAACTCGTGAAGATCAATCCTGGTATTTCTGGCATAGAAAACAGATTATCAGCGATTGAAATCTGTGTGGGGATCCCTGGCCAAGAAGACAGGGATACAACACAAGTTGCTGAATCATCACATTCCTCCCCCACTCATCATGAAAAAGAGGGGGAGAAGAGCGCTGAAGACCTTTCCAAGAGCGTTGAAGACCTTTCCCATGATTAATCTATCAGGGGAGAGAAGACTGAAGACCTCACCTTTACTGAAGAAGGTGAGAAGACAACTGAAGCAGCCGCTGGACCTCAGGGAGATGAACACCCTGAGGGAACCGAGAAGCTTACCTCTGTATCTGAGGGGGAGAAACTCGAAGAAGAAGATGAAGAAACTGAGTCTGAAGCTGAAGATGAAGAAGCCATCGACTTGTCTGATGATGAACCATCCTCTTCTCCAAAGAATGATGATGATGAAGATGACGATGATGATGATTCTTTTATCGTCAAGCCTGCTCAGAGAACTAAATCTCTTAAAGGGATTCTGATAAATGAACCTACAGGGGAGCGGACAAAGACAAAGCCATCAGCATCTGAAGCTGACAAGGGCAAAGGAAAAAGTGTCGCTGAAGATGAAAATCTGATGATCTTGCTTAAAAATCCGGTTTGTCAGGTACATTAACCTCTTCCTTACTCCACATCCCTCCTCTATACACTTTATCAGTTTTACACTCCAAACCTCCATACACTATCCCATTCTTTTTCTATCTCTATTCTACCCAAGCTCTTACTTGTAAGATCGCTGTGTTTCAGCTAGTCCTCTCCCCTGTTTGAGGATATCGCTGAAGTTCCTACAGCTGCGACTTCACCAACAATAATCCCAGCTCCCAACGCTGAAGAAATAATCACGGTCTTAGATTTGATCTCTGAGACTGATGAACCTGAAGAACAGATGCTCTCTCTCACAAAAACAGACCTTCCTTGGCTCCTCAAAAGCTAAGAGAAGAGGATCAAGAAAAGAGAGATGAAATGATCAAGAGACTCGAGGATCAGCGAATCATTCTGAAGCGTGATCAACTTCCTTCGGTTCCTCCAAAGTTCAGAATTTCCCAAAAAGAATACAAGGAACACCTCAGAGCTGAACGCCTGCTTGCTGAAAGAAGGGAAGCTGAAGAAAAAGACAGAGAATACGCCATCCAGCTTACTCAACGATCAGTAAAAGACCCCAAGCTGAAAAGAGGTCCCATTGATGTTCAACGTAAGCTATGGGATGATGCTCAAAAGATCGTTAGAGAAAAGACTAAGGTCTCTGATACGACTTTGGAATGGGCTAAACAAATGCTGACCTATCGATCAAGACCATCCAAAATCATCAAAGTAAACATCAGAGGAAGAATGTACGCATACGTTCCTGTTGTTGAAGTGGATGTCTACATAGAAGACAAAACCAAGCAAACCTTCTATGCTGCTACCTTAGAAAAGTTTGGTCTCTCTGAATGGTTAGAAACGAAATTAGCCATTCAGGGATCGCGCTCAAAGTTCAAAAGCCATTTCGAGAAGATCTTAAACAAACAGATCGACCTGGTTTCTTCTGCTGTGGATATTCCTCCTTCTACTCTTCTTCCTCCTCAACAAAGAAAAGTCTCTGCTAAGGAAAAGAAAGTCTCAGACTCAGGTCCTCCTATACGGAATGAAACAGGTATTGGTTTCTCTCGTGCTGAAGTTCTTGGCCCTGATGCTGATCTCTTAACGCTTGACACCTCCCTACCACATGGAGAAACTTTCATTCCTGGCACAGTTGTAAGTGATCCCTATGGTATATTCTTTCTAGACTACTATGGAAATCATCACTTTCAACGTATCTCTGAGCTCCACATCGCTCCCATCGAACAACTCAGAGATCTCATATTCTGGTGTGAAGTCAGACGCGACATTAAAGCTAGACACCTGAAGCCCTTGATTTTTGAAGAAGCTCTGAAGAAAAAGAATCAAGGAGTAGATGTCCCTGACTGGATGATTCCCACATCAAAAACCCTCTATGAACTTCTCATCAAGGAAGAACCTTTTGACGGATAGGATCGCCTTGTAATTCTTTCTATCCTTATCTGTCTACATCTTTTGTACTTGTAATTTTATTCGCTGTACTTGTAACTTTTCCACTTCCCTCTGTAATCTTTACAAAGTTTAAAGAAAAATTTCAGCGAACGTACTTTACTCCATCAGTACAGAAAAGATCCCAAAAAACAGTAAAAGGGACAAATATTTTATGAGTTCTTTTTATCCTTATGTTTTCATTAAATAGCAATTTTCTCTGTTGCTATGTCATAATCAAATAGGGGGAGATTGTTGATCCAAACCCTCAGTGATTTGATAATGAACCTCTCTTATATACTTAGTGAAAATTGTAAGTAAACAATATGTATCAGAGTTTCATTATCGCTGACAAGTACTAAGATCTTCCAGTACCGCTGATAGGAACTCTCGCTCTTTAGATTAAACATTCAGCGAAACTGTTCACCATAATACTCTGAGTCTGTTCAGTACTTATGGTGATCACTGATAAGTTAGTTGTTTACTTATGATCCCAGAAGACAAGTTTGACGTTAACATAGGTTCTATGTTGAAGTCGAAGATCAAGCTCAAGAACCAGCGACAAGTATCCTAATGAACTGATGCGGATTAGCGAAGACTCAGATTTGTCCACTCAACGTGAAGTATCAAGTACAAGACTTCAGCTATCGCTGAATTCTATCATTCGCTGATAAAGAATGATAGATCGCTGAATCAACGAAAAGCTGATCATGAAGTCCTCCGTACAATGTACTTTTGTCTAAACCACCCTTGCACGACTCCGCACGATATGTCAGAAAAAGAACCTCCTTATTGTCTGAATTCGTACAACCACTCTGATACTACACTGTTCAATATGCGGCTACTAAGGTTGTCAACAAAGGTCAATGACATGCAACCATTCAGCTATTGCCACGTGTAAAGTGTAAACTGCAATGCATTAAATGCATGCAGTATATAAGAAGATGAACTCACTTCATTTTGAAGTAACTTGCTAACTCTGGACAAGTTCATCCTTCTTATCTTAAGATAGGTTATTATTAGTAATTTCCTTCTCTTTCTTAGTGCAAGAAACTTAGTGTTCCAACTTGTTTAGATTTAGGTTTGTCCTTAATCTTGTTTCCGCAACAAGCTGTAAATTGTTAATGATTTATCAATAAACAATTTAGAAAAGTAAAATCTGTGTGTTTGTATTCAACCCCCCCTTCTACAAACTTGTATAGCCCTTCGGGACCAACAAACTTTTAGCCATTGTATTCGCTTTAGAGAAATTTCGCGCATATCTACTTGGTACTAAAGTGATAGTTTTTTCTGATCATGCAGCTATTAAATACTTAATGAAGAAGAAAGACGCCAAGCCACGCTTTATCCGCTGGATGTTACTTCTACAAGAGTTCGACCTCAAGCATACTCCCCCTAAAATGGTGAAGATCTTTTGACCTTGAAGGATGAGTTTACCGATGAGCATCTTCTAACCATTCAAGAGACCACACCCTGGTATGCCGATATTGTAAACTATTTGGTTACAAGGACCTTGCCAGGTACGTTGACTAGGACTGAAAAAGATAGAATTAAAAGTCATGCTAAGTTGTACATTTAGGATGGCCCTTACCTTTGGAAGCATTGTTCCGATCAGATTATCAGACGATGTGTCCCCCAACATGAGGTACACAGTGTACTTTGTTTTTGTCACGAATATGCTTGTGGGTGGCATTTTGGTCCAAAGCGTATGGCCCATAAAGTCCTAGACTGTGGATTGTTTTGGCCTTCTATCTTTAAAGATGCATACATGTTTTGCAAGAGTTGTGATATGTTCCAAAGGACAGGGAATATCAGACCTTGTAATCAAATGCCCCAAAACCCAATTTTGGTTTGTAATATTCGATGTGTAGGGCATTGATTTCATGGGGCCATTCCCCGTCTCTTCGGGTTTTACCTATATCTTACTATGTGTCGATTATGTTTCAAAATGAGTGGAGGCTAAAGCCACCAGAACCGACGATGCTCGTACTGTTTCATCTTTTCATAGATCTAACATTTTCACCAGATTCGGGACCCTGAGGGCCGTCATAAGTGATCGGGGAACACACTTTTGCAATAAGGTGACTGAGACACTCTTCAAGAAGTATCATGTGACTCACCAAATTTCAACCGCATACCATCCCCAATCCAATGGGCAAGCCGAGGTCTCTAACCGGGAGATCAAATCAATTCTCGAGAAGACCGTAAATCCTAACCATAAGGACTGGAACGAGCGTTTGGATGATGCTTTGTGGGCCTACCGTACGGCCTATAAGACACATATAGGTATGCCCCCTTTTCGGTTAGTGTATGGTAAACCATGTCATCTCCCTGTTGAATTAGAGCACATGGCCTACTGGGCTGTCAAAAAGTGCAATATGCGGATGGATGAAGCGAGAGTTCTAAGGAAGCTACAATTGCAAGGGCTTGAAGAGATTAGAAATGACGCATATGAGAGCTCCAACATCTATAAAGAACGGACCAAAGATTTCTACGACAAGCTAATCTCTCGGAAAGAGTTTGTGGTCGGGCAAAAGGTTTTACTTTTTCATTCACGCCTAAAACGATTTCCTGGTAAGCTTAGATCACGGTGGGTTGGCCTTTTTATAGTTGTTAAAGTGTATGCTCATGGAGCAATTGATATTGAGAGCCCGAAACGGGTAAGTCGTTTAAAGTGAACGGGCATAGACTGAAACCTTTTTATGAAGGATTTCAGTCTAAGAACATTGATGTTAGTTTGGATAGCGTCTAGCCAAAGACGTTAAAGAAAGGCGCTGCATGGGAGGCAACCCATGGGTTTCCATTTATTTGCTTTTTATTGTTTTTCATACTTGCCTTAGTTTCGTGAGCTTCTCCTCTTTCACTCTTGCTTCTCCCTTGGTTATTCTCAGGTCTCATCCCGGAGTTTGGAGCTAAAAGGACGCATCTACGTTCACGGACCCATACATTAGAGGACTATTCACCAAATCAGGGGAGTTTACTGTTTCCCCTCATTCTTTAATTGCTTTGAATGCCCTTTACTTTATCGCATACATTGAGGACAATGTATGGTCTAAGTGTGGGGATGGGATGCAAATTTTGAGTTTGCATGTGAGATCCCAGAGACAAGTAATCAAACACTAATTGACATGCCACAAGTCATCCCTCTATTAATCTCCAAATTATGAGTTACAAGGTATTGAGAGAATTTCAAAGTTGGTAAAAGCATGAACTAGTTACAAATGAACTAACAAAGAGTATTTATACCTACTCTATGAAGTTACAAGATAGGTCCCTCAACTTGATACAACTATCAAAATACGGTGTAGATCCCAGATTAACAGGTAACAATATAATCAATGAACAATAACAAGAACAAGTGTTGATTTCAAGTTGTCATCCATCTTATATTCATTCAAAGTATCGTTCAGAGAATATTACAATTCAAAGTAAATGAACGATTAACCTAATTCTAGGTTAACTAAACTATTTATACTTAGGCTTGAAACCTAAGGCCTATTAAGCCTAAACTAAGCCCATTTAATAATAATGGCTTTTACAAAAAGATTAAATAAACTAATTAAGCTCTATAATGAAGTTCTATAATTCTTTATATAACTTTCTATTATGTAGGACATTTATGGTCCTAACAATCTCCCCCTATAGTTATATAAAGAAAAAACGGGTCTTGAAATCTTCAGGTCATTGATCTTGTCTCCCTCTTGAATCTTTGAAGCACTTTGGTGTTGCTTGTCTTCATGTCTTTCGAAGATCCCCCTTGAATAAAGCTCTTATATTCCGATCTTCAACTTAATCACCAGATTCAGTGAACAATAACCTCGACTGAGTGCACGAAAAGCAGCTTTTAATTGTAGAAACTCAACACATCGGATAAGCACACAAGAATGATAATGTGCGAGTTTCGTGACATTCCATAGTGTGACTTCAGTTTAAAATCAATAATCTGTCTTTGTACCGCGAGTTGAACTGGCTTTGAAAAACTTCAGAACTTGTCAAACGCTTGAAGGAGAAACTAATAACTTGTAGCGAACACCACTTGATGAAGGATAAGAAGAACTTGTCAACCTGTAGGCGCTTTGAACTCTTTTCGGATTTCGGAACAGATCAATTAACAGTTACTCCCCCTCAACTTTTGCTAACTCCCCCTCAACTTGATAATCGGCGTCTTTGAATCTGTACTCTTTCTCCCCCTCATGATGAGTAGGAGCATCCGGAGCAACATGTACTTTCAAAGACAATAGTAACGAGTAGCAAAAATTCCAGATCAAAACATTAAGTAACCAGAATGGGGTAAATATCTAACACAGAAAAACAAAAGTAACTGTTATCACAACAATTAAAAAAATTGTGTGGCCTATGTTCAGAGTTGGCATTGGGGTATCTCTGATAGGACTTCCAGTTATCACTGAAGTAAAATTGTAAAAATTACTCCTCAAACTGTTCCGACAATATCACGAAGATATGCAATTGGAATCACAAAGACTCGTGCAAGTGTGAAAGAAATAAATTATATCTGTTAGGCTCAAAAATTGATTTAACCTGGGACGCAAGTTAAAAATCAATAAACTCAGTGATTAAAATATGAAGTTCGGAGACCGGAGCTGATGTCTTCCTGTTTCAATATCTAAGACCTCCGAGTGAGGAATAGATAGATTATGTGTTAAATCTCCGTGCATATATGAAACAAGCATTTGTTGTGAGATACTTGAGTGGGTAGGTGGGGTGACACGAGTTATCGACATTGGATCCATGTCTGTTTCAATATTCATCTCCAAAGAACGATAATGAATAGATTGTGTGGTTACCCGGATAACTGACTCGGTTTGGTAAGGACCAATAATTCTTTTAAGTCCTGTCACATCCTCACCATTTTTCTTTTCACTCCGAACTCATCTATCAATCTAGACCCCTCACTGCTGTCTATAAGGGATGTGTTTCTTGGGTAGGTCCTTCCGGTTCTGGATAGACCATAGAAACGATGTAATTCCTAACACTCATTGCACGTATCAAATAAATCTGTTGAGTGATCAGTGAAGTACGAGTTCTAAACTGAGGTGTTTAGAAGTCAAAACATTTAAGAACGAGTCCTGATCTGAGTTGATCGGAAGTCATCAAAATGAAGTCCGAGTTCTGATCTGAGGTAATCAGAAGTCATAGTTTGAGATAACGGAGTTTCAAGGAAAAAAAATCAAGCGCTAAACCGATTGACTCAGTAAGCACAGTACATGCAATAAATGAGACAATGAGCAGAAAGTTTAATTGTGAAGAACAGGTCACAATTATTATATTAGATAAGAATGTAATCATTTGCAAGAAATTGCGAACTTTGAAAACAACTAGGAATTCAAACGAGTGTATTTCCATCGAAAAATCAACAATGTGAGACATGGAAATAACTAAGTCAATGAAACATAACACGTAGCAAACATGGAAGTTAAAATTGAAGAATAACAAACACAAGTTAGTTATTCAGAATGAATTACCACGGTCTTTGAATTCAGTTAAAGTTCACTTACCTTTCATAGTACCCCCCCCTCAAAATTGGCATAACCTTTGAATGTTCGTCATGTGATGTGAATATTAGGAATTAAGACCGCACATGACATTCCTGCAAAACAGATTAGAAGGATTTTGGTATCCATCCTTTGATGGATCCTTGTTGGTTAGATGCCCTATAAGGACCAGGGATACTATAAGTACCATACCAATGTGATGCGTATTTTCGATCAACAAAATCATTCGAACCACATGTAGAATAACAGATAAAGTCATGAGAAAGTTGAAGCAACTGTTGAATTGAGTAAACTCTTAAGGGAAACATCACCTTTTGTTCAACAGAAGTACGAGAATTAAAAACATCATGATTGCGATTGTATGTCCTAACATTCGAAACTTGCTTAAATGACTTTGTATTCGTTTTGCTTTCATTAGACTTCTTCACCACCCAAACTTGTTTGAACCCTTTTCTTCGGCCATTATTATCTGAATTTCTATTAAAGGTATAACCAGTAGAGTTTGAGTAGGAAGGACGTTTATCAGTCGATCGATCGGTCTTTTGCCTCGGCTGTGATTGTTTTTGAGAACAAGACTCAGTTTTAGAAACCTTATTCACAACCGAGGTCTTCGGTTTTGTAGAGCATTCGCCTTTTTGAAAATTGACCGGGCGATTTACCGCTTTTGAAAGAAAGTCGGTATGACTGGGAAGAGGTTTGTCAAATGGAAACGCTTCAAACTTTTCATCTGAACTACCCTCGGAATTCATGAATTTGGAAAGGTCAACATCGGGAATTGATGGACTAGGATTGGTCGAGGAAGGCGAGGAACACTTTGTGTCTGTGTGTGTCGGGGAATTCGGTGCGGAAGCTAGGAAAAAGTGAGAGTTTAAATTCCTTAAAACACACTTATCTTGAGACTCTTTACCGTCTTGTGAAGAGATTTTGCCAATGAAAGCTTTACACGAAGATGTATCAGATGAGTTGGAGGAATGTTCGGGTGAAATCAGCTTTTCATTTTGGAGTAGGTCAACCTTCTCTTGGAGTTGACCATTTCTCGTATGCTCCTTCATCGCTTCTGTTGCCAAGGCAGACAGTTTTGACGTGAGCCGATTGATTTCACACCGAAGGATTTTTCGTCCTTCATCTGACACAGATTCGGTTTTCATGGATTTGAGATTCTCAAGTTCTGTGATAAGCGCTTGCTTTTCCTTTAGAAAACATGACATTTCCTTCTCGAGTGACTCCTCTAACTCGACTATTTTTGCTTCCAAGACGAGAGGGGGAACATAAAGTTTGAACTCATCCGTCCCAGTCTTGGGTTCGGTTGCTTGGACCTCATCCTTTTGGAGGAATCCTTGGGCGTCACAACCTTATAGCAGTCAAAATAGTCATTCGAGAGGTATTTCTTTGGATTTTTCTCATAATAATAGTTTGTGGGCTCGTAGCAAAAAGGAAGTTGCATTTTGGTCGTGTGTTTGCGCTTATATTCCTCAGTTTCCTCTTCCTTTTCAGGTTCAAGAGGACCAGTCCATTTTATCCCATATTCTGGATACTTTTTGTCTATTCCAAGACAGCCAAAATCATACAGTGTAGGTCTTTTGAATATACCCTTTTTCAAGTAATGTGGGTTATCGTATCCGATTCCCCATTCCTTATTGAAGTAAGTGAACTCCTTGGGTTTATTCATGTGAATGGTCTGATCAGTTTGACCTCTTTTGTGGAGTTTGGTTTCAAGATCAGTTATTTTAGTGACAAACTCCTTGTGCTGAATTTGAAGAGCAGAGCATTGATAAACAATTTCTGCTTTCTCATTCTCATACTGATCTAGTTGTGACTGTAGTTCAGATATTTTGGCCCTTAAGTCCTTTGGTGCTATTGAAAGATTAGCACACTTTTCTTTAAGATTGACATTTTCGGACTTGTATTTCTCAGTGATTCTCTTTTGGACATCTAGCTTTTCTTTTAAAGAGTTAACTTCAAGCAAATGTTCATTAGAGGCAAACATATAGGACTCTGCCTTTTGACCAAGCAGTTGAATCTTATCAACTAAAGCGTTATGAGCTGGTAGACATACCTGACAAGTTGTTTCAGACTGAGATGAAAAAGATATTGTTACCTGAAAAATGAAAGATCGTTATCGGTGTTACTTTGAAGAATCAAAAATGCGGAAGAAAGATCGAACATTTAAAATTGAGAAGCAAATTTAAGAACTAAATTCGTTTCCAAAAATTAAATTTTGATTATCGAATTCGAACGAACAAAATCAATCTTCGAGAATGAAATCTGTAAGAAAACAAACCAGGTTAGATAAAAAACGTCAACCGAAAACACATAAACATATAATCGTTGAAAATAAGTGCAAATCGTCGCAAAAAAAAATTCAAACGTCACCAAAAATTGCAAATCGATCGTTAAGAAAAATCGCTGCTTTCGATAAAAGCTTTCAGTCACGAGACGTTCGGTAACTCGGGTACCGATCATAACTTACAAACCAAAACTTACCGGGTGATTGAGATTCTCGCAAAAAAGACAACTTACCGGATGAGCTTTCCGGATAAAGCTTGTTTACCGGATGGATGAATAATCCGGATGAATAACTTTCCACACAAACGAACACTTACCGGATGAGATTACTGGATAAAAAATTAATTACACAACAACTATGGTTAACAAAATGTGTATGTATGCTGTGACTACGAAATCCCTCTCCCTCTCTCTCTACTAAAAAATAAAAAATCAAAATAAAGGTGAAAAGAATGAGAGAGGTGTGTGTGAATGTTGACAGCAAAAAAATATGCAGTATATAAATATGGGATTGGTATGCATGCAATATGGTGTGGAACGAAAGTTACTTATTCAACATGGTGAAACTTAGAAAGTAACCCTGACAAAAGTCAACTATGGATGGCAATGGAAAAGTTCACCGGAATGTGATTTCATCCGAAAAGCATATGGTATCCGGGAAGACAAATAAAATTCATCCGGAAAGTGAATTCTTCCGGTAAGTCACCAAAAATTATCCGGACACTTTATTTTATCGGGGAAAAATTTGTGCTATCCGGGTAAATTAAAGTTTTGTCCGGAAAGTGGTGAGAAATAGGAATCTTACCCGGAAACAATGAGAAACTTCCGGACACTGCGGCTGGTTGAGAAATTCGGATCAGGGATCGATATGGTTGCTCGATTTCACTACTGTAGGGTTAGATTTTGACCAAAAACACAAATACAAACATACCCAAATCGATTTCTAAGCAAAATATATCTTATTTTTCAATAATCACCACAAATATTTAAGAACACCAAAAACTCAAGAATTGATTTTTAAATTGAAAAATTAATACCTTTGAGAATCGATATAAACGCAGATAAACACCAGATTAAGAACGACTAAACAATCGAGAATTAACAAACGAATTATTAAATCAACGAAAAGTTTTGCAAACCCGATTGATGATCACCCAAAATATTACTGCACTACGACGAACAGTAACCGAGTGTTTTCTGGACCTCAAAAGAAAAATCCCACCGTTCAGAATGTAGAACAGAATGTCGTGAAGCTACTGTCCAAACATCGCGACGATCCGACGGTTTAAACTCTGGGAATAGGCAAAACGGCACGACAGCGTTTTGCAGAAAATTGAATACGAAAATTCTTTATTTTCTCTTGCTTTCGATTGGCTTTTTCTGTTTCTTCAAATCACCGATTCGGCTCTGATACCACGTGTAGATCCCAGATTAACAGGTAACAATATAATCAATGAACAATAACAAGAACAAGTGTTGATTTCAAGTTGTCATCCATCTCATATTCATTCAAAGTATCGTTCCGAGAATATTACAATTCAAAGTAAATGAACGATTAACCTAATTCTAGGTTAACTAAACTATTTATACTTAGGCTTGAAACCTAAGGCCCATGGCCTATTAAGCCTAAACTAAGCCCATTTAATAATAATGGCTTTTACAAAAAGATTAAATAAACTAATTAAGCTCTATAATGTAGTTCTATAATTCTTTATATAACTTTCTATTATGTAGGACATTTATGGTCCTAACATACGGTACTAACATTTTCCCCTTTGTATCAAAAGTTGAGGCAACTACTGAGCTTGATTCGGTGTAATATACTTCTTTCTGATCCCAAAGATGATTTCAAAACGTCTCAGTGCATTCCGATACTCCTTTCTTTTGTTGATGGCTTCCAAGGCTCGGTCAATCAACTTTCTTTCTTTTGGCTTCAGTTTAACATGACATTTTTCATCAAATCCGAGTGTGCTTTCATGCTGAATCTGTATAAGCTTGAACGTCCCATCACTGTACTTATTTACTTCGGAAAATATTAGAAATCTCTTCTTTTTCTGTTCATTAAAGTAAACAATACCAAATTCTGGTTTTTCCAGAATACTGTAGATCGAGATACCTTGAATGTTAGACAATCTTTTATTAGGTTTCAGAATGTTAACTCTTTCTTGACCTGCTTCTAGTACCATTTGAAAATCAGTGAGATAGGAGAACTTTACCATGTTCTTCATGAATCTTTTGACAGACTGGAAGGCTTCTGACCAATCTTTCTTCTTATCCAGGGTACGAGCCAGTATGTCATATAAGCTCAAAAGATCATCAAGATTTAGACTCTTGTAATCAGCTTCAGAGAAGAACCATTCTTTTCCATAAGTTATGTACACAGTAAATTCAGGATACCACACGTTCAACAGTTTCTGAGATTCAGTCTTTACAATTCTCACAATCCTCTTATCTGTTCTGACCCAATAAATGTCTTGATCCTTATTATTCATAACATGCAGAAATTCAGTCTGATGAAGTGACGACCACTTTTCAATAGAGTATAGCTTCACCAGATCAATTCTTTAAACCTTTTTAACAAACAAGTCTCTTCTAACATCTTCTTGAAATGGAGTCAGAATTCTTATTTAGTACCCTCTTCCAGCTAGATTAGGTTCACTGTCAACAATCTTTGAAATAGTCTGACTTTAGCTTCTGATACTGGGTCTTTGATTTTACCATCAGGAATGAAAGGAATGTTGAGTTCAGGAATACCTTTCATCGAATCATTTTGTTGACGCAACCCTTGATCATAGTCATCATCCGAATCAATAATCAACAGTCTGCACATTACCAGTAGCATCAAATACATCATCAATCTCTTCTTTGATCTTAGAATTAGTTCTGTCCGACTCATCCTCTGAATCAATATAAACAATATCTTGGATCATATCATCAGCCATCCTCTCTTCTTCAGTTCTATGATCACCACCTTGAGGCTTTTCAACCCTAGGTGTGATATCATCTAGAACCTCTTGGACAGTATCATCAGCCTGTCCTTCCGGTATATCACTAACCATCTGATCTGTACCCCCAATATTAACATTTTCAGCTTCAACCACAGATTCAACTCTAGCTCTCTTATCCCCCTCATGGTGATCAGGATCATCATGCTTTCTTTTGTTGGATTGATCTTGAGCCTTACAAGATTCCTCCAAAATTGTAACCCTGTCTGAAATAGTCTTAAACCTAGAAGTCATAGCATGAGTAAGTTGTTGTAGGGATTGCTGGATAGCTTGAACATCGGATTTAGTTGCCAATTGGGATTGTCTTTCAGTATCTCTTCTTAACAGACCAACTAGTTCAACTTCTTCGGCATCAACATTCTCTCCTTGGGCTAACAAACGGGCTTAGAGTTGAGATTTAAGCTCATGGGTTGGGATTTGTGTTTCATGTTGTGTTGAACTACTAGGAGTAGATCTAGCAATATGCGGAATGGGTTGAGTATTTGAGGATGGTTGGTTAAGATTTGTTGTTTCAGGCTGATAACACCAATTTTTGGTGTTATTTTCATATCACTTTTCAAGTTATATTGCTTATTTCCAAGTAAATAAAGTGGTATTTTTATAGTTTAAATCAAGTTTTCCAGGAATTACTATGTGCCATGAGAAAGCCAAGAAAGTGTGAAAAAGTATGTTTTTCCGAGAAAAAGATTGATCACGAGAATCATTAAGAATCCGAGTTTGAAAAGTGGTTGGTTGAGAAGTTGGGTCAAATTTTGAAGTAAAAGTTTTGTGTTCAAAACAATGGTGGAGGTGACTTTGAAGTTAGTTGCTGAGCTGAAGTAACTTGACCAACTCACCTGAAAGCTGAAGCAGAGCTAATTTCAAGTTGGTTCACTTAACTCACTTCACAACTCACCTGAATAGAGATGGACATTTTTAATGCCTAAAATTCTAGAGTTTGGGCATTCTTTCACACATAGCGACTTTTCTCTCCAAGGGGACGACAAAGGACTCACTTGGGGTGATTTTTGCATGGGAGAAACACCGAATTGAAGCGAGGAAACACCGTTGGAGGCAATTTAAACACCGATTTCTTCCAGATCTTCGTTGGTATTGCACAATCAAGGGAGTTTTATGATCCTAGAATTCTTGAGAGAACTTTTCTTTAGATCTATGAACAATTCTACTACTTTGTGTGTTAATACCCCCAACATGAACTAATCTTTAGATGTTGTGGGTTGGTTTGACTTTGGTTTAGGCATATGAACATATGATTTACTACTTTGTGTGTTAATACCCCCAACAAGAACTAATCTTTAGATGTTGGGGGTTGGTTTGACTTTGGTTTAGGCATATGAACATATGATTTGAGACTTTTATCAGTTTTTCCTAATTTAATGAAGCATGTGATTTGGGTTTTATTGCTTTTGTGAGTCTGATCAACTTTCATATGATTTGTTCGTTATCAATTAAGTTCGAGAGAGTTAATTGTTAACTAGAACGAAAATTACATGCCTAAGGTGAGAAATTGGATAGAGATATACCAAGTAAACCTTAGTCCTATTAAAATCTTGTTCCTAATGTGTTTTCACTTCATGGGTTAAGATCGAGAGATGAAATTCGTGGTTTCAAAATAAAACCCGTTGTTGCTTGAGAAAGAACAACGACGCTTTTAGCGATTAGGTATTCATTAAAAAGAAAAATTGGTAATTGTTCCAGGCAAGGTGTTCATTAGTGATAACCATAGGATTTCCAACCCTCAACTGTTTTCTTCATAAAGAGTTTCCCCAAATCGTTATTGTTTGTTCTTGATTTATTTACTAGCAATTTATTAGTTTAATACCAACAACTCATATTTCGGATCGTTCAATTAATAGTGAATATGGTAATTGTGATACTCAGTTCCTAGTTCCCTTTGGTTCGATACTCGTACTTCCAAGTACTTATTACTTGATTCGACCCGTACACTCGCGGTTAGATTAGGAGGGTGTAAACCCGCCTAACAAGTTTTTGGCGCCGTTGCCGGGGAACTAGTTTGCACTGATAGCACTACCAGCTATAAGCGCTATTATATTGAACATTTTTTTCCTTATTTTTATTTCAATTACTTTTATTCAGTTTCTGGGTTACTAATTTTGATACTTTCAGTTTCAGGTACTAATTGTATTATGCCAAGAAAGACCCGATGGAAAGGCATAGAACCGATCGATCTAGAGATTGAAAGAACTGCCCGTCTGTTATGAAAAGCATCTAAGGTTAGAAAGCAGCTGATAATGGGCGACGAGGCTCCCCCTCCTCCGGAGAGACGTCCTGTGGGGTCTTTTGCCAATCCAAACATGGCAGCCGCACGCATAGGCATACAACCTCCAGCAACTGGAGCAAACAATTTCGAGATAAAACCAAGCACTATTGTTATGGTACAACAACATCAGTTTGGAGGAGCACCGACCGAAGATCCTCATGGACATCTCCGTACTTTTGAAAGGATCTGCAATTCCTTTAAAATCAACGGAGTAAATGAGGATGCAATCAAGTTGCGTTTGTTCAGCTTTTCGCTCAAGGGCAGAGCTGAAATCTGGGAAGAAAGTCTGCCAACATATCAGATCAGAACTTGGTCAGACCTGAAAGCTACATTTCTTCAGAAGTTCTTTCCACCGGTAGGACAGCTAAACTCATGGCTGATATCACTCATTTTTCTCAGTGGGACCAAGAGACATTGTATGAGGCATGGGAGAGATACAAGGACATGCTAAAAGAATGTCCTCATCATGGGCTACACGGCTGGGTCATCATCCAGACATTGGAGGCCTTCACCCACAATTCAAGAATGATATCACAGCTGCAGCGGGTGGCGCTTTAATGAACAAAACCTACGAAGAAGCGGTGGAATTGATCGAAAACTTTGCCGAACATAGCTATGCCACTCCACGATCTTCTAGCAGATGGGTAGCTAATGTTCAAGAATCAGAAGAGTTGAAGGTGATAAAAGCTCAACTAGCTGCCATCATAAACCACTTGAAGGGAGCTTCCATCCAACCTCCACACCTCAATGAGGGAGGCATGCTAGACTTGTTCCCTGCTTCTCAAGAACCTGAACAGGTTCAATTTTTACAAAACCGGAACAACCGTCCAAGGAATGACCCTTTCTCGAACACTTATAACGAAGGCTGGAAGAGGCACCCTAACTTCTCATGGACTCAACAACAAGGTCAACCTAAGGAGACTATGGGACAACAACAACAACAATATGGTTACAATCAAAGGAAGTTTGATGAAGGACAATTCGGGGAAAAGAAATCGGGGCTAGAGGACATGATGATGAAGTTTGTGTCCAAGATGGATTGTATTGTTGAGGGATTAGCCAGTACGGTAAGTACGGTAAAAGCAGCAACTGATCAGAACACCGCCTCCATCAAACTCCTTGAAAGGCAAGTGGGACAAGTTTTTGAAGCCCTACAAAATCGAGCTCCCGGACAGTTTCCTAGTCAACCCGAAAGGAGACCACGGGAGAAGTGCAAGGCGATTCATCTGAGAAGTGGAAGGGTGCTGACTAAAGACCCTACCCGGGAACCTTTGTCTAATAACACTGAAGCTAAGGGTACTAGAGTGGATCCCATAGAAGTAGAAGAGAATGAGGCAAATGATAGGCGAGAGATAGAAAGGACAAAGAATAGAGATAAGAGGAAGGAGCAAGAGAGCACTCCATCAAAGCCAATAGTCAACTCATATGTGCCACCACTACCTTTCCCGAATCGGTTGAAGGCACATAAGGACGAGGAACAATTCAAGAAATTTATTGACATTTTCAAGAAGTTACACATCAATATCCCATTTGCAGAGGCACTGGTGCAAATGCCAACTTATCTCAAGTTCATGAAAGACATCTTGTCCAAGAAGAGGAAGATGGAAGATCATGTCACAATTGCATTTACTGAGGAATATAGTGATATAATCCAACACAAGCTTCCCCTGAAGCTTAAGAATCCAGGGAGTTTTAGTATCCCTATTCATATAGGAAACTCTAAATTCAGTAATTCATTATGTGATCTTGGTGCAAGTATTAATTTAATGCCTTTATCCATTTTCAGGAAACTTGGCTTGGGGGAAGTGAAGCCAAAAACATGTCACTTCAACTTGCAGATAGATCGGTGAAGTACCCTTATGGAATCATTGAAGATGTTTTGATAAAGGTTGGAAGGTTTTATTTTCCCGTTGATTTCGTTGTCCTAGATGTGGAAGAAGATGTTGAGGTGCCATTGATTTTGGGAAGACCATTCTTAGCCAGAAGCAAGGCTTTGATAGATATGGAAGAAGGTGTGATAACTTTCAGAGTTGGGAATGAAAAGGTAACCTTCCATGTGCTCAAAAGAATAGAAGACAGAGGTGAACCAAAAACGGGGCAGGTTGGATCAGAAACAGGTAAGAATGGGAAAACGGATGTGGGGAAAATCAGGAACAACCGTATGTGTGGGTGGTTCAATTCCGCAAGCGATACTGATCCAAGTTGAGAGCCACACAGTCTTGCCACGACTTTAACTAAGGCGCTAGGTGGGAGGCAACCCACCCGGTATGATTTACTTTTTTGTACTTATTTTTAGGTAAATTCTCTTCCGTTTCATAGATTTGCTTTTATACTTTCGTTTTTGTCAGGTCTCTCGTAGTTCAGAGGTGTTCCCGCGCAAAAAGGGTAAGCTCAGGGATTAATTACTAAGGGTTAAAGGTATGTAGCTCAATTGGTGAAATCTTGATAACATGCTCCTTTCCTTGTGAAATCAAGTTTTTGGTGTATCAAGTCCTAGTGTGGGTTTTTAGTTCTTAACGTGCGATTTGGTTGTCGATTGGCAGCATGTTTTAAGCCATCATTCATTGTTTTTGTCATGTGTACTTGCCTTCTAAAGATATGTGGGTATACAACATTTGTGGGAATGCAAGAACGAACGAACCTAGGATCACACCTAGGTTTGGGGTTTCGGTCTCTCTTTCTTTTTGTGCCACACATATCCCTTGTTTTGCATAGCACATGGTCACACATACATGCACCACAGGCACACACAACGTTTTTATGCCTTATTGGTGCCTTTCTTGTTGGCAATTCAAACCTAGGTTGACACCTAGGTTTGGGGTGGACGTTTTTGGTGGACATCTTAAAACCTTAGCATGGGCCCAACCTAGGCCTTGGCCTAGGTTTGGGGTGGCCGATTGTGCAACCACTTTTGGCATGCACATGGTTCAAACCTAGACAAAGGTCTAGGTTTGGGGTTCCCCTTACTCTCCTACTTCTACTAATAATTGTAATCTTTATCTTTCAGGATATGGGGAGAACTAAACCGACCACCACCACACCGAGATAGCCCAAGTACGACATGCTCAATCCTGCAGAAAAGACAAATGGAGAATCAAAGTTTGACTTTGTGATCACGGAGCTAAAAGCCTTAAGAACGAGTGTTGAGCGCATGGAAGCACAAATGGAGAATCGGGGTTTTGGCCAAGGAGACCATACCAGCGAGAGCCGCCAGCCTTGAAAGCGCCGCCAAGCACCCGCCTCATCTTCTAAGAAACCCCAGTGATACCATTCTTATGATCGCGATGCTTTTTCTGATATGATTTTTGTTCTTGTACTTTTGGATGTCCGGATGACTGTAATGGTTAACCATACCTTTACTATTCTCACTGCCACTATCGGATACGGGTAACACTTCTAGCTATATCATGATTGTTGCATCTATTTTATGTTATTAACTTGCTTCACAGTTTCTACAGCTCAAAACCTAGCGTGCACATTGGGTTGTAGTCCGGGATACTAATCGGGCATATTGTAGTATTGCACTTTAAATGCACAGGTCTGTCAAGCATAATAAATTTTTTTAGAGGACCATTGGCACCGAAATTCATGAATTACTTCAGTATAGACAACTTTACATTGTTTTGAGAATCCAAGAACAGAGATATAGTCCTAAAAATGATTGGGAAATTGCATGATTAGGGGACATTAGTAGAGACCACCCAATAGTGAGATTTGAGCCTAAAATGACGTGCTTCATTGCGAGGGATTCAAACACATAATTATGATACCCTTTTTTGAATTCCTTGTCGTGATTATAGACTGATCTCGCTATAATTTTGCATTGAGTAGCAAAGACGACCATCGGGATATCAGGTAAGGGTATAGTAACCTCATCGTGTGGACCTTAAGAAATGATTCCAGGCATTATGTCTAATTTTAAGCCCGTATTTATCTATCGCCCCATGACCGATTGTGTGTGGACCTAAGCCCCTTTGCATCCAAACACTCACCAAACTTTTCAGTTCGAACCTCACCATTAAACCCTAGCCAAAGCCTTAGCCAACCCTTATCCGACAAGGTGTCAGTCATGAGCGGGAATGAACAGTGGAAAGTAGAGCAAGAAAGAAGATGCAGGCCAGTCAGAAAGAGAAAGATAGATAAAGAATCTGGGACATTTTATCCCAAGAGTTAGAAAAGAGGGCCAATGTTGCCCCATTCAAGAAAAAGAGGGCCAATGCTGCCCCACAAAAAAACGAAAAAAATGTATTAGAAGAGATACAAATAAATAAGAGGGTCAAAGCAATTCTAGCGATGACAAAAAGGGACAAGTGATAGAAGAAGAAGTGAGAAAAGTTCAGAACTGCTCGAGGATTGACACATTCAGGATTTTTGATCCGTTGTACCCTTCATTTCAAAGCCATAACCTTAGCCCCATTACAACCCAACAAAAGACCTGGATGATCTTCTGGAAAATGTGATTATGGTGTACTATTACTTTTACCGATAGTCCTTGTTTTGCTACTTAATTCCTTCTGAGATCACTTCTTTATGCATTTGTGCTTCTTTCATGTTTAGTTGCTCATGCTATTATCTCGTGAATTATTGTACATAACCTCTAAATGCATGACAACATGTGTGACAACCTAGGTTCGAGTGTAAAGAGAGTATCCTGTGATGTAGGGTCGAGGCGAAATCCTCCCCAAAAGTGTGATGACCTGGTTATAATTAGGTATGGTGTCACTGTTCTTAGTTCAATTTTCAATGTTTATGACTTGATTACTTTTGTTGAAGACTGAAAACCGAGTACCTCGTCCTCCTACTTTGTTTTAATTGATTGACAACCAATTGAGTTATCCGATAAGTATACCCATCGGTTCTTTGGGAAGTTGAAGCTTGGTTTTAAGCTAATTTATTCTTTTTGACGCTAATTTGCTTGGGGACAAGCAACACTTGGTTAGGGGTTGTAGATAATACCAATTTTTGGTGTTATTTTCATATCACTTTTCAAGTTATATTGCTTATTTCCATGTAAATAAAGTGGTATATTTATAGTTTAAATCAAGTTTTCCAGGAATTACTATGTGCCATGAGAAAGCCAAGAAAGTGTGAAAAAGTAAGTTTTTCCGAGAAAAAAGATTGATCACGAGAATCATTAAGAATCCGAGTTTGAAAAGTGGTTGGTTGAGAAGTTGGGTCAAATTTTGAAGTAAAAGTTTTGTGTTCAAAACAGTTGCGGAGGTGACTTTGAAGTTAGTTGCTGAGCTGGAGTCACTTGACCAACTCACTTGAAAGCTGAATCAGAGCTCGCTTCAAGTTGGTTCACTTAACTCAACTCATTTCACAACTCACCTAAACAGAGCTGGACGTTTTTAATGCCTAAAATTCTAGGGTTTGGGCATTCTTTCACACATAGCGACTTTTCTCTCCAAGGGGACGACCAAGGACTTACTTGGGGCGATTTTGGCAAGAGAGAAACACCGAATTGAAGCAAAGAAACACCGTGGGAGGCAATTTAAACAACGATTTCTTCCAGATCTTCGTTGGTATTGCACAATCAAGGGAGTTTTATGATCCTAGAATTCTTGAGAGAACTTTTCTTTAGATCTATGAACACTTCTACTACTTTGTGTGTTAATACCCTCAACATGAACTAATCTTTAGATGTTGGGGGTTGGTTTGACTTTGGTTTAGGCATATGAACATATGATTTGAGACTTTTATCCTTTTTTCCTAATTTAATGAAGCATATGATTTGGGTTTTATTGCCTTTGTTAGTCTGATCAACTTTCATCTGATTTGTTCGTTATCAATTAAGTTCGAGAGAGTTAATTGTTAACTAGAACGAAAATTACATGCCTAAGGTGAGAAATTGGATAGAGATATACCAAGTAAACCTTAGTCCTATTAAAATCTTGTTCCTAATGTGTTTTGAATTCATGGGTTAAGATCGAGAGATGAAATTCGTGGTTTCAAAATAAAACCCGTTGTTGCTTAAGAAAGAACAACAACGATTTTAGCGATTGGGTATTCATTAAAAGGAAAAACTGGTAATTGTTTCAGGTAAGGTGTTCATTAGTAATAACCATAGGATTTCCAACCCTCAACTGTTTTCCCTATAAAGAGTTTCCCCAAATCGTTATTGTTTGTTTTTGATTTATTTACTAGCAATTTATTAGTTTAATACCAACAACTCATATTTTGGATCGTTCAGTTAATAGTGAATATAGTAATTGTGATACTCAGTTCCTAGTTCCCTTGGTTCGATACTCGTACTTCCAAGTACTTATTACTTGATTCGACCCGTACACTTGCGGTTAGATTAGGAGGGTGTAAACCCGCCTATCACAGGCTCAGAACATGGTGTCTCCACAACAGATTTACCTTTAACATCTCTTTATACCTCAGCTTACAATTGACTTACTATCTTTTTCATCTCCTTGGTTTGATTCTTATACGATACGTTCAGTGAATCCAACGCCGCATGCAGGAAATCTAGTGTAATGTAGTGAGGAGGCGGCCCCAACATGGCAAGTAGTTGTTGTGCATGAACAAGACTAACACCCGGACCACGTAGGTTACCGGTTGACATGACGGTTGAATCAATTGCATGGCTTGTGCACAATGCTGGCATTGTGTTAACATTGACAGGTCTTCCACCCCGTCCTCGTGAAGCACCAACGAATAGCGGCAAGACTCGTGGTGTTCCGATTGGTGCACGAAAGCTACCAATAGATTGTGTCACCATTTGAGAAGTGACCGGTGTTCGTGTCCTAGGAAAGGTTGTAAATCCAAAGGGCTCTAGACTCAATGTTCTTTGAAAAGAAGTCGATGGCGGGGGCAACGACCTATCTATTTCAATACCGACAGACACCGAACGTGTCCTCGATAGAGTTTGTGCTATATCCCCATGTGAAACTGAAACATAAGCTTGTTGAGAAGCTGATGAGTGGCTAAGTGGGGCTATGCAATGCGTAGCTGGTTCCACTACGTCTTTTTCAATGTCTAACGGCGACGAACGCACGTTGACAGTAGATATGGCTACCCATCTAGAAATGGTTTGGGAAGGGTGTTGATCCAAACCCTTAGTGATTTGATAATGACTCTCTGAGAAACACTTAGTGAAAATTATAAGTAGACAATATGTATTAGAGTTTCACTATCGCTGATAAGTACTATGTCTCTACAGTACCGCTGATAAGAAACTCGTGCTCTTTAAATTACACATTCAGCGATACTGTTCATCAGCAAGCCCTGAGCCTGTTCAGTCTTACTGATGACCGCTGATAGTTTTAGTTGTTTACTTATAATCCCTGTAGAAAAGTTTCACATCAACTATGTTCTACGCTGAAGTCGAAGACCAAGACAAAGAACCAGCGACAAGTCTACTAATGAACTGATGCGGATATCAGCGAAGCCAAGACCTGTCCACTCAACGTGAAGTTTCAAGTAGAAGACTTCAGCGAACGCTGAACTTTATCACTCGCTGATAAAGAGTTATTCAGCGAACGCTGAACTTTATCACTCGCTGATAAAGAATTATTCAGCGAACGCTGATCATCAAGTCTTCCTCTACAAGTTACTTTTGTATTACCCCCTTGCACGCCTCCGTACGATCTGTCAGAATGGACATCCCTTTTGTCCAGAATCGTACAACCAACTCTGATTCTACACTGTTCATCATGCGGCTACTAGGTTGTCTACCAAGGTCAAACCATGCGACCAACCAGCTGCTGCCACGTGTAAAGTTGTACTGTTGTGCGTTAAATGCATGCAGTATATAAAGGAAACCCTACTTCAGAAATGAAGTGCTAAGCCATTTCCTTCTTCTTACTATTCTGTGTGTTAGAATATTATCATTAGTATTCTTATCTTCTCTCTATCTTATTTCTAGTGCAAGATATCTTAGTGATTCTCTTAACTTGTTTAGATTATGTTTATTCCTTAATCTTGTTCCGCAACAAGTTGTAAATTGTTTGATACATATCAATAAACAATTTAGAAAAGTAAAAATCGTGTGCTTGTATTCAACCCCCCCCCCCCCTATAACACCCTAAAATCAGGGCCAATTTGAATCTCAAATTTTAATAAGATTAAATATAAAACCTTCCAAACTTTATACATAAGCAGAGAATTAACTATGAGGGGTCATATTTACAAAATTGAATTCTCCAAATAACCTATTAATCTAATCATGTCCACTATAATCAGATTAACTGGGTTATCTAAGCAATCCATCAAAAAGCCTCATCGCATTAGTTATGATATCACGTTCAAGAGCCCACTACGAATCTCCACAGATTCTAGATTAATGCTCATATCCAAGAAATTACAATTAGTCCATGCCTATTTCTTGGAAAGGAAGTAGAGATTACAATTAAACCATGCCTATCTCTTTCCTTCCTATAGAAATCGGGAATTACGATTAGTCCACGCCTATCCCACGATTTCTCATCAACGTGAAATGGGAATTACGATTAGTCCACGCCTATTCCTCATTTCACCTAAACGGGAATTACGATTAGTCCACGCCTATTCCACGTTTATCATACACACTGGAATTACGATTAATCCACGCCTATTCCATGTGTTCATATAAAACTAGTGCCTATGGATCCATTACACTTAACCGTACTCGTGCCGGTGATTGCTTAATATAAATCATTTTCAAATAACGTTAATGAAATTAAGCAAAACCATTAATTTAAAGATAATCAAATTTACTTCGTATAATCATCCATCAAAATTTATCCAGAAAAATATTTCATTATAAAAATGTACCTTACCATAATTTAAATACGTTATAAAAGGGTAAGGTAAGAATGAACTCACCTGATAACAACAATATCCTTCTTACTTCACTTCTTAACAACTGGTAAGATTTCCGTCACCAAACTTCACAAAGTCTGAAATATCCAAATACATATTGTACTCGTATCAATCTACCGATTAGGACTCTTAAAAGACTAAAATCCTAAATAACCCAAAATCTCGTCACTTATCGCAACCCAAAGGATATGCACCTTCACTTGTCGCAACCCACTATTTGCGACATCACACTTATCGCAACCAACTGTTGCGATATACTCTCTTATCGCAATCAACTGTTGCGATATAAAATCTTATCGCAACCAACTGTTGCGACATTCAAACTTATCGCAACTCAAAGGATCCCAAAGTAACTTTGTCGCAACCCATAGATTGCGACATTCATCTTTATCGCAACCAACTGTTGCGACATACTATTTTATCGCAACCAACGTGTTGCAACAATCATCTTTATCGCGGCAATCATCTTTATCGCGACAGTCATGTTCATACTTATCTCAACTAACAGAAAACATAATTAAGCCAACACTGATACATTTAAGCCATGTCTGAATCTATAAGCTTGCAGATATGCTTAATATTACTAGAAGAAGAGACTTGTAAACCTAGTTTTCTCATAACTTTCAAAACACCATAACCCAAATTTTAACCCAATAAGATTCATCTCTATATATCTATACATAAACAACAATTGTAATAGAAACATACCTTTATTTTACTGCAGAAATTTAATCCCTTCTTCCTCAAACAAAAACTCTGATTTCTTTCTTCTCTTTCAGCTCTCTCTCTTTCTCTTGGTTCTTCCTTACGTCCAAGACACACACACACAACACAAAGAAAAATAACGTTCTTTCTAAAAAGAGATAAATATCTCATTCCATATACAGGAGGCGGTGGAAGTAAAGTGGGTTTCACCACTTTAACCAAACCAACCCCATATATCCATTAAATGACAAGTTTAACCCTCCATCTTATAAATTAAAATTAAAGTTTACCCCTTTACTTATAACTCCGTAAAACAAATAACGTAACTTACTCGGGGATAAACTCTGTTAGGACAAATATGTCTTCAAGATTTAATCTTGATTAATAAAGTCAAAGTCAATGTAATAGAAAGTCAAAGCTAGCTTTATGCCTTAGTTAGTCTTAGGGTATATAAGGCTTTGTTTAGAGTAATCTTGAAACCATTCCATAAGCTTTTGGTCATAACTCATATCTTGTAAACAAAGAGAGCCGATATAATAAGATCTACTTTCTCTCTCTACTCTCTCTCTAGAATTTCTCTCTAATCTTGATAGATCTTGGATTAACAAACTCTAAAATTAATCTATCAAATAATTATACTCAAATTATTCAATAAACCAAACGTAACACTTTATATAAAAAACGAGATGTTACAATACTCCCCAACTTGAAAATGATTTCGTCCCCGAAATCAAAGCTAGGTAAATAAATGAGGATATCTAATCTTCATATCCTCTTCCGATTCTAACGTCACGTTAGCACCTCGGTGATGTTTCCATTGTACTTTCAACATAACCACATCCTTATGTCGTAGTTTCTTAACCGATCTCTCTAAAATCGCTTTCGGTTCTTCCACACATCGACTCTTTTCATCCACTCTTACATCATTACGCGGAATCACATCATTCTCTTCGGCTAAACATTTCCGAAGATAGCAGACATGAAAAGTATTATGGATTCCTTCCAATTCAGGTGGAAGGTCCAACTGATAAGCTTGTAGTCCAACTCTCTTAGTTATAGTGAAAGGTCATAGAAAACGAGGACTCAACTTTCCACGTTTGCCAAACCTTATCACACATTTCCATGGGGATACTTTAGGCATTACGCGCTCCCCAATTTGGAACTCTTTTGGTCTTCTTTTCGGATCAACATAACTCTTTTGTCTATCTTGAGTCGCTTTCATATGTTTCCGAACCTCTTTCACTTTATCAGCCGTTTGTTGCACAAGTTCAGGACCAGCAAATTGCTTTTCTCCAGCTTCTAACCAACATACTGGAGTTCTACATTTTCGTCCATATAGAGCTTCGAAAGGTGCTCTTCCAATACTGGAATGATAACTATTGTTATACGCAAACTCTACCAAAGGTAAATGCGTATCCCAGTTACCCCCAAAATCTAACACACACGCCCTGAGCATATCCTCCAAAGTTTGAATGGTTCTTTCGCTTTGCCCGTCCGTTTGTGGATGGTAAGCAGTGCTCAAATTGACTCTCGTACCCAATTCTTCTTGTAGTGACTGCCAAAACATCGAGGTAAACCGACTATCTCGATCAGAAACTATAGACACCGGTATACCATGCCTTGACACCACTTCATCAATATAAAGCTTCGCCAATTTATCTATTGGTGATTTTTCTTTCGTTGCCAAAAGTGAGCACTCTTGGTCAATCGATCCACGATTACCCATACAATGTCGTTACCCTTTTGCGTTCTCGGTAACTTTGTCACAAAATCCATGGTAATCTTCTCCCACTTCCATTCCGGAATTTCCAAAGATCGAAAACTTCCGTAAGGCTTTTGATGTTCGGCTTTTACTAACGAACATGTGACACACTTTTCTAGTATTCGTGCCACATCTACTTTCGTAGCTGGCCACCAATAGTGTAGCTTCAAATCCTTATACATCTTAGTACTTCCAGGATGTATAGAATACATAGATTTGTGGGCGTCTTCGAGAATTAACTCTCGATTTCCTCCCACTTTTGGCACCCAAACTCGGCCTTTGAATAGTTTGATCCCACGACTATCTTCAGTCAGTTGAAGATGCCGCTTGCTCATGACTTCATCTTTCAGATTTTCTTCCAATAAGGCTTCCGCTTGTGCCTCTTTTATCTTTTCATTCAAACTTGACGTTACATCAATCCTGGCGTTAGTCGTTTTCAAGCACCCACTATATTCTTTTCTACTTAAAGCATCAGCAACAACATTTGCTTTACCGGGATGGTAATGCAATTCACAATCATAATCTTTAAGTAGTTCTAACCAATGCCACTGCCTCATATTCAACTCCTTCTGATCAAAGACATGTTTCAAGCTCTTATGATCAGTGTAAAGAGTGCACTTCATTCCATACAGATAATGTCGCCACAGCTTTAAAGCAAACACTACCATTGCAAGTTCTAAATCATGGGTAGGGAAATTCTTCTCATGCTCTTTGAGTTGTCTTGATGCGTAAGCAATCACCTTGCCTCGTTGCATCAACACACACCCCAAATCCATCTTTGACGCGTCACTATACACGACCAAATCCTCCGTTCCTTCTGGAAGTGCAAGAATAGGAGCTTCACACAACTTCTGACGTAAAGTTCTGAAAGCTGACTCTTGCTTTGTAGTCCAAACAAACTTTACATTCTTCCAAGTCAACACGGTCAAAGCAGAAGCAATCTTTGAGAAGTATTTGATAAACCTCCGATAGTAACCTGCTAGACCCAAGAAACTTCTTATTTCAGACGCGCTCTTCGGCGTTTCCCAGTTTGTCATTGCTTCTATCTTTGCTGGATCTACTTTGACTCCTTCCGAAGTAATCACATGCCCTAGAAATTGTACCTCTTTTAACCAGAATTCACACTTTGAAAATTTTGCGTACAATTTCTCCTTCCTCAGAATTTCTAAGACTTAACGAAGGTGGCATTCATGATCGGCTTCATTCTTTGAATAAACAAGTATGTCATCAATGAATACAATGACAGACTTGTCTAAGAATGGTCGACATACTCTGTTTATCAGATCCATGAACACGACTGGAGCGTTTTTCAACCCGAATGGCATTACAAGAAATTCATAATGCCCATACCTCGTTCTGAACGCCGTCTTAGGAACGTCTTCATCTCTTACTCGCACTTTATGATATCCCGACCTCAGATAAATCTTTAAAAAGCATCCCGCTCCTTGGAGTTGATCGAACAAATCATCGATCCTTGGAAGCGGATACTTGTTCTTAATAGTCACCTTATTTAGCTCCCGATAGTCGATGCACATTCTCACAGTGCCATCCTTTTTCTTAACAAACAATACCGGAGCTCCCCAAGGTGAAGAACTTGGCCTAACAAATCCCTTGTCAAGCAGTTCTTGTAACTGAGACATCATCTCTTTCATTTCTGCCGGCGCTAAACGGTACGGTGCACGCGCTATCGGTGCCGATCCAGGGACAAGATCGATTCGAAACTCTACTTGTCGTTCAGACGGAAGACCTGGAAGATCATCAGGGAATACATCTGGGAATTCTCGTACTACCCTTATGTCTTCCACTTGTTTCTTTTCTGCCTTCACATCTAAAACATATGCTAAGTAGGATGAACATCCTTTTGCCAAACATTTACGCGCCTTTGAAACAGAAATCAACGAAACTTCCCCTTTTCGCTTTTCCCCAAAGATGAGTACATCATCCTTATCAGCCATCGGAATCCGAATTAATTTCTTTGCACAAAGTATTTCTTCCTGGTTGACCGTCAACCAGTCCATACCCACAATCACATCGAATCCCCCAATTTCCATTAACAACAAGTCAATCGGAAATTTCGTACCTGGGACATCATGTCCGCTGGTAAACCTTTCAAATAAGCTTTAATCTTTTCTTTCTCGGTCGGAGCCACATGCCCCACTAAATTCATCTTTTCCATGAAGGATTCAGTGTACTTCCGAACAGTTGAAGTACCATTCTTAAGAGTCCGAAACTCTTCTTCAATCCTATCCATTTCGTTTTCATTGCAATATTTTTCCAAAATCTTTTTATTGAACGACTCCCATGTCATAGCAGCTAAGACTGGAGCCGTCACAATAGGCGTCACTATATTCCACCAAGTCAACGCGTTACCTCGTAACATTTGAGAACTGAATCTGACCTTCGATTCGTCATCACATTCACAAGCTCGGAAAGCATGTTCCATCTCTCTGAGCCAATTCATGCATGCCACTGGATTGTCCGCTCTGGTGAACTCTAGCGGTTTACAACTCAGAAATGTCTTATAAGAACAAAATCTTTTCCACTCTCCTGTTTACATTTACCACAGGATTACGAATTGGATTTATGACACCGGTATCTTTCTCCGTTCGTCGTAGCTCAGAACTTCGATCATTCAATGCTTTCATGAACATCTCTGTTTGTTGAGCCATTGCCGTACTCATCATTCGTGTCATATTCTCTATCATGCAAGACTCCATTGTAGACTCCGTCATCTCCGGGTTGACGATACTGGTACTCATTCTGTGTGCCCGACTGTCCGTTCCTCCCATAGAAGGTAGCCTCGGTGGACTCTCATGAGTTCCAACCATTTTAGGTCGCTTTTCTCCCCAGTCCAATACTGCCCTATCCTCCGAAGAATTACGGGACCTTGGTGGTGTATTCACCATCGTTCTGACGTAGCATAAAAAAATAACCATAAGAAATGGTTACACATATCCAAATACACGAAACGTACTTTACCGTTCATTAGTCACTGTAACAATTTAGAAACAAGTATGCTAGTGTAGCCATATATTCATAACAACAGTAGCTAATTGGAATTGTGAACATATTATACATGAGAATCCTTGTTACCATCGTTACAGTACTAATTTCACGTATTTCCGTCGACTCTAAGACTATCCCGTCTTATTACTTCTACCCATATCTCACGAATCATAACTTACTTCATCTCAGCTTATGTGTAGGTATCTTACTATCATACCTAGTTCACTTAAACTAATGCTCTGACACCATATTGTAACACCCTAAAATCAGGGCCAATTTTAACCTCAAATTTTAATAAGATTAAACATAAAACCTTCCAAACTTTATACATAAGCAGAGAATTAACTATGAGGGGTCATATTTACAAAATTAAATTCTCCAAACAACCTATTAATCTAATCGTGTCCACTATAATTAGATTAACTGGGTTATCTAAGCAATCCATCAAAAAGCCTCATAGCATTAATTAACTTCTCCGCTATCTCAAAAGCTCTCGTCCCACATCCCATTATTTCCCCGAGCTAGTACCTGGTAAGAAAATATAATTTAAAACGATTAGGCTAACGCCTAGTGAGAACATTCGGTTTCAAAATAATACTTTTAAAATCAATGTAAACAAGGCATAACAAACCTGATTTACCATCATTCTTACCATGCGTAAAAACATCTCGCGATGACGGGATCATACCCGATTCCATAAATTAACTAACACTAAGTCAGTTATGATATCACGTTCAAGAGCCCACTACGAATCTCCACAGATTCTAGATTAATGCTCATATCCAAGAAATTACAATTAGTCCATGCCTATTTCTTGGAAAGGAAGTAGAGATTACAATTAAACCATGCCTATCTCTTTCCTTCCTATAGAAATCGGGAATTACGATTAGTCCACGCCTATCCCACGATTTCTCATCAACGTGAAATGGGAATTACGATTAGTCCACGCCTATTCCTCATTTCACCTAAACGGGAATTACGATTAGTCCACGCCTATTCCACGTTTATCATACTGTAACATCCTAAATTTTCGTTATTAGTATTTTAATAAGAATTGGGATGTTTTCGTATTTGTTGTAACCTTGGGATTTTATGGAAGTTTTATAATCCAATTTAAGGTTGAAATGCAAAAGATGAAAGTTTAGTGTAACTTTTGGAAAGAATTAAACTTAGAGGTATGTTTGGTCATTTCCTAAATGTGTGTGTGGATAAAGGCTGAGGATGAGAAATTATCTCATTCATGTCTGTTTAAGTCGGCAACAAAGAGAAAAGAAAGAGAGAAAGAAGGAGAACAGAAGAAATCAAGAAATTGATTTCATTCGGTAAGAATCGATTGTAATATTGGAGAAATTCTATTTAGATGTCAGTTTATGAATGAATCTGTACCTTGGGTTTGAATTGCAGAATCATATTCAAAAGATTGAAGTTCTTGTTTGTGCAGAAGTCCGTTTCACAACATAAGGTGAGTTCATTCGATTCATTGTACAAATCAGTGTTTTTAAGTTATACTAACCTTAATATAGCTGTATAAATTGATTGAGGACTGAATGGAATACATAGATTGAACCGATTTCATGTTTTAAATTGATTTGAGGACTTGTTGAACGGACAGTACGCAAAACCTTGAAAGTCCCGGTAGTTGGAAGTCCCGGTAGTGGCAAGTCCCGGTAGTGGCAAGTCCCGGTAGTTGGATGTCCCGGTAGAGGCAAATCCCGGTACTTATGAGTTCTGGTGAAGTCCCGGTACATGTGTTGACTACCAGAAGTTAGGGGTACCGGGAGTTGGGAATACCGGGAGTTGGATAAAAAGAGTAAGTTTACAGATTTTGGTAATAGATCTTGGAATTGAACTTAAGAATATAATGGTTAAGGTATCCAGAGACTTTGTATTATCTGTACTATTCTAGAAATTGGAAAGTATAGTTTCGTTAATCGTGGAAAGGTGCGATTTAAGAATTGACATATTTTTATGTTACTTGAACATATGTACTTGAATAGTAGTATGTTAGGTTAATAGACTGCGCTAGTATGATGCTAGACAGTAATGTGTTAAGTGTAATGAAAAAGGTTTGCTCATACTGAATGATATGAGGAATCTATGGGGTATAACTATGATTTGCTCATACTGAATGATATGAGGAATCTATATTAAGTAAATACCTGTACAAGTACAAATAGGTGGTATGGATCCATAGGCACTAAAGTTTGGTAATCACATGGAATAGGCGTGTGGTATTACTCGTTTAATCGTTATTCCAGTGTGTGTGGGAAATCATGGAATAGGCGTGTGGTATTAATCGTTATTCCTGATTTCTAAGGAAGAAAGTGAGGTTGACATAAGTACTTGTAATCTCTGCTTCCTTACTGATAAATGGGCGTGTGTAATCACGATTTATTGGTGGAGAGCATTGATCTAGAATCTGAGAAGATTCGTAGTGTGGCTCTGCGGTATGATATGCTGATGGAATTACTGTCAGTCATATTCATGGTATTGGATGAAATAGTGTAATGGAATAGAGTTACACGTACGGTAAGAAAAGGAGTAACCAGGTTCGTTATAACTTGCTTACATTGATTTTGCAAATGTTATTATTTAAACGAATGTTCTCACTAGGCGTTGGCCTAATCGTTTCATATGATGTTTTCTTACCAGGTTCCGGCTCAGGAAAATAAAGGGTTGTGGGACGAGTGTTTTTGGAATAGCAGAAGTGGCAATTAACAAAGAGAAGATTTTTGAAGGATAGCTTAGATAACTCAATTAATCTGATTATAGTGTCATGATTAGATTGATAGGTTGTTCGAAGTATCCTGTATTGTAAATGCACTCTTGATGGTTAATTCCTTTGCTATCTATATAAGTTGTAGTTTTTATTGTCATAACCTGTTGTAACTTGAGGTTTAATTTGGCCCGGATTTTGGGGTGTTACACATACACACTGGAATTACGATTAATCCACGCCTATTCCATGTGTTCATATAAAACTAGTGCCTATGGATCCATTACACTTAACCGTACTCGTGCCGGTGATTGCTTAATATAGGTCACTTTGCTAGTGAGTGTAGGTCAAAGAAAGTCTTTAAACCCTCAGCTTCCTTCTCCAGTAAATCCTCTAACCCCAGGGCTAGAGATGACAAGTACAAGAAGCTGAAAGAAAAATATTCAAAGCTGAAAAGCTTTAAGAAGAAAGGCAAAGGCTTGGTCGCTGACTTCGACTGGGCTGCCTCTGACACTGAAGAATCATCTGACTCTGAAGATGATGATGAGGCTAATCTCTGCCTCATGGCAAAAATAGAAGACGAGGAAGAAAATTCTGAAATTCCCTCTGCTTCATCTTCTACCTCTAAGGTATCAAATTTCTTCTTTACTAATATTTCAGATAATAATGAAGCTGATAGTCTTCGGAAAATCGATCTTCTGACTGTAAATTTATATGATGCCATGAATGGCAAGACCGTAGTTGAAAAACAAAATCTTGATCAAGCTGAACAACTTAGAAACTGTCACCTTCAATTAGAAAAGTTTTCTAAAATTCAAGAAGATTTAAGAGATCAAGTTCATATAAATCAAATAGTGAAAATCGAACATGAAGAAGCTATCGCTGCATTAAAAGCTGAAAAGACTACTGTTGAAGGATGGTGTAAATCCTCAACAACGATCACTGAGATCATAAGGTCTCAGATTCCCCTGAGTGATAAGAGTGAACTTGGTTATAAAGCTGATACTCTAGAACCAACCACTGATCATTCCATGCTCAAATTTGGAACGTTCGTATCCCCAGTCCCTGACACCTCCTCATCTCAGTGTTCCTCTTCTAAAAACCCAATTCCAGAGGAAAAACCTACCTTAAACTCTGAAGGTAAAGGAAAAGAAAAAGTTTTCAACCAAAAACCTCAGAAGGGTACCTTTGTACCTAAGCTGAATGCTTCTAAAGCTTCAGTGACTTATCCCTCTACTTCTTAGAACAAGATCCCTGAATTTATTCAACGATCTACTCCTAGAATTAGAGTGGATATAATTGGTAAGAAATCTGAAGAACTGATTGTTCCTCCCATTTCCAATGCCAAATGTATACTTGGTGCTGGCCCTGCTCATTTAAAAATCTTGGCTAAGCATACAAACGGTCCTAAAGCTACTTTTAGCTATAGGAAATGCTATCACTGTGGACTTACAGATCATATTGCTAGTAAGTGCCCCACAGCCACCAAAGCTGAAAAGTTAGCTAAGGTGAAGACCAATCCTGGTGTAAATCAGGTTAAGGTGAATCCTACCACTGAGGTTAAGAAATTAACCAAAGTGAAGACTAGCTCTGAAGCTGAATCTTCAAATGTTGCGAAGATTGCTGAACCTTCCACTTCCTCTACCACCACTGATAAGTGTGGGCCCATGGTAAAATGGGTGCCTAAGTCAAACTAATCTTCCTTTGTTTGCAGGTTAAAAAAGGGTATCTGGTATCTTGATAGCGGATGCTCTAGACATATGACTGGAAAGAAAAACATGCTCACTGAATACAAGGAAGAGAAGGGTCCTTCAGTGACCTTCGGTGGAAATGGAAAAGGCTATACCTGAGGGTTTGGTGTACTCTCAAATGGTACAACATCCTTCAGAAGAGTCGCATATGTTGAAGGATTGAAGCATAATCTTCTAAGCATCAGTCAGCTATGTGACAAGGATAACAAAGTGATTTTCACTAGGGAATCCTGCTTTGTCACTGACAAAAAGGAGAAGATAGCTCTCAGCGGATACTGTATGGAAAATGTTTATGTTATAAACATGGACTCTACAACCACTGAGAACTCCTGTTTCTTCTCAAAAGCCTCATCTGATGTCAACTGGCTAGGGCATAAGAGGCTCTCTCATCTAAACTTCAAGACACTGAATACTCTTTCTTCACAAGAGTTGGTTACTGGTATACCTCAACACTCATACGCTAAGGAGTCCCTATGTTCAATGTGTGAGAAAGGGAAACAAACCAAAGCAAGCTTCAAATCTAAGCAAGTTTCCTCAATGTCATCTCCTCTACAACTTCTCCATATGGATTTGTTTGGCCCTGTTAACAAACAATCCATCGCTGGAAAGAAATATACATTGGTCATAGTTGATGAATTCTCTCTCTATACCTAGGGTAATGTTTCTCCGTTCTAAGAGTGACACCCCTGAAGAACTCATCACTTTTGTCAGGAAAATGGAAGTCCTGAACAACATGACCGTTCGCTCTATAAGGAGTGATCATGCGACTGAATTCAAAAACAACTCCCTTGATTCCTTCTTTGAAAGCAAGGGTATTTCTCACAACTTTTCTTCAGTGGGAACACCTCAACAAAATGGAGTTGCTGAAAGAAGAAATCGAACTATCATCGAAGCTGCACGTTCAATGCTCAACGATTCTCTTCTACCTACTCAGTTTTGGGCAGAAGCTGTCAACACTGCTTGCTTTACTCAAAATAGGTCGCTGATTGTCAAAAGATTCAAGAAAACAGCTTATGAACTTTTCCATGGGAGAAAGCCTTCAATTAGCTTTCTTCACATCTTTGGATGTCAGTGTTTCATACTGAACAACAGAGATGCCCTTGGAAAGTTTGATCCTAAGGCTGATGATGGAATCTTTCTTGGATACTCCTCAGTCTCCAAAGCCTTCAGAGTCTTCAATCGAAGAAGACAAAGTGTACAAGAAACAATCCGCGTCACTTTTAACGAATCCCGTTCAGCGAACTCTAGACCTTCTGCTGATACTGAAGAACTGAATCAATGGATGCTTTCTCATCTTGGTGATTCAGAAGATGTTCCCACTCCTCAAACTCATACTTATACCGCTGAAGATGATGATCCTACTATCATCCCAAGCATGCAGACAAGTGAAGCCGAATCCTCATGAGTCTCAGCTGTTCCTCTTAACACTATGCTTACTTCTGAATCTTCTATCTCAGATATACCATCTACTTCTCAGCAATCAGTGAATGAAATGACATCTGAACCTCTTCCTCTCTTGGCTGATATACCAGAAGTTGCTGAAGACTCATCTTCAGCTCCTCCAGAAGTTCAAATTGAGTCAGCGATCTATGCTCCGGCTCAGCGAGGGACTATTAATCACCCTATTGATCAAATTCTTGGTGATCCAAACGCTGGTGTTCAGACTCGACGAAGTGCATGTAATATTTGTTTATTTGTTAACTTTATTTCTCTGATTGAACCAAAGAAAATAGATGATGTCCTCAGAGATCCAAACTGGGTCAGCGCTACGCAAGAAGAGCTGACAGAATTCGAAAGGAACAAAGTTTGGAATCTCGTTCCAGGACCATCTGACAAGTCAGTGATATGCACTAAATGGGTCTATCGAAACAAGTTGGATGAACATGGAACTGTAACCCGCAACAAGGCTCGTCTTGTTGCTCAGGGGTACAGACAAGAAGAAGGTATAGATTATGACAAAACATTTGCCCCAGTGGCAAGACTAGAAGCCATTCGTCTATTCTTAGCTTACGTTGTACCCAAAGACTTCAAAGTTTATCAGATAGATGTTAAGTCAGCATTCCTCAATGGAAAGCTGAACGAAGAATTCTACGTGGAACAACCTCCAGGATTCTCAGATGCTAAGCATCCAGGTTATGTTTATAAACTGGATAAGGCACTTTATGGCTTAAAACAAGCTCCTCGTGCATGGTATGGCACTCTTTCTTCTTATCTCCATATTGAAAAGTTTGAGCGAGGTAAGATAGATAAAACTTTATTTTTCAGGAAAGTAAAAGGTCATATTATTCTTGTTCAAATATATGTCGTTGATATTATATTTGGTTCCACTAACCTTGATCTTTGTACTTGTTTCGCTGAAAGAATGAAAGTTGAATATAAAATGAGTATGATGGGTGAGCTGACCTATTTCCTTGGTCTTCAAATCATGCAGAGTGAAATAGGAACTTTCATTCACCAAGGAAAATATGTTAAAGATATGCTGAAAAAGTTTGATTTAACTCAGAGCTCAGCTATGAAAACCCCTATGGCACCGCCGCTGACACTAAACAAGGATCCTTTAGGAAAACCTGTTAATGTCACAGTGTACCGTGGGATGATCGACTCTCTTCTATATCTTACAGCTAGCCAACCTGATATTATGTATGCAACCTGTTTGTGTGCACGATATCAAGCTGAACCTAAGGAATCACATTTGATCGCTGTAAAGCGAATTTTTTGTTACGTTAAGGGTACTCCTAACCTAGGTCTTTGGTATCCCAAAGACTCAGGGTTTGATCTAATCGCCTATTCAGATAGTGATTTTGCAGGATGTAAATTGGATAGGAAAAGCACCATAGGAGGCTGTCAGCTCCTGGGTGGAAAGCTGGTGAGTTGGGCAAGTAAAAAGCAAAACTCAGTGTCTACCTCAACCGCTGAAGCTGAGTACGTAGCCGCTGGAAGCTGTTGTTCTCAGGTCTTGTGGATGAGAAATAAACTACTGGACTATGACCTTCAGCTCTCAAAAATTCCAATCCATTGCGACAGCACTAGTGCTATCGCTATAGCAAACAATCCAGTGCTACACTCAAAGACCAAACACATCGAGATCAGGTATCATTTTATCAGAGATCATGTGATGAATGGTGATATAGAACTTCATTTTATCCCAAATTGACTTTCAGTTAGCTGATCTTTTCACCAAACCTCTTGATGAGACAAGATTCAACTTTCTCATCAGCGAGCTTGGAATGCTGAACTTAGAAGAGTAAAATCTTCAGTGGTTCACATTTGATCAGTGATATAAATGAATTTGTATAAACTTATTAATCACCTACTCCCTGAACAAAATTGATTCGTTGATATCAAGGTATGTTCTCTCTTACTCGCTAACGTTCGCCTAAAAATGCAAGATTTCAAAACAAAATGCATCGATGAATATCTCTTCCTTTCAGTGGTTCTTTTGAAATTCTTAAATCACACTGATATTTCTAATCAGTGCTTCATGTTTTAAAAAAATGTCCCTGAGTTTTCAAAATCCTTAGAGATACCTTAAGATGTGAAAGGACGTTTGTGACGTCATCACAACGGATTGACCATTGACACGGGGTTTTCACACCCCGCGAATCTTACCGCAAGTGTACGGGTCGAAGTCAAGTAATAGTACTTTAGAAGTACGAGTATCGAATCACGGGGAACTAGGAACTAAGTATCACAATTACTATAAGAACTATTAACTGAACTGTCAAATTTGGAAGATGGGTTTTAAACTAATTAATTGCAGCAAATAAAATAAACCAAACACCAGACAACTAGTAAGCAACTTTGGAATTCAGATGGAGAAAACAGTTGAGGGTTGGACATCCTTAGGTTTTCACATATGAACATCAGACTAAAAACAAATACCAGTTAATTCCATTGATGAATACTCAACCTTGATCTAACCATCGCTCTCTCTCAAGTAACAACAGTTATATTTGTAAAACATGGTGCTTTCTCAAGCTACCATGAAGTTTATCTCGAAAAGCACCAGATTAATCTCTCGATCTCACCCTATGTAGTTCAAAACACATTAAGCGCAGGTTATTATGAGACTAAGGCTTACTCGGTATATCTCTATCCTTTCTTACCTTAGACATGTAATTCCTAATTCTAGATCTCAATTAATATTCTCGAACATAATTGAAAACAATAAAACAATTGTAAGTTAGCTACGCTCACAAAAGCATTAAGAACAAAATCACATGCATTCATTAAATCAGAAAACTGATAAAAGTCATTCGTCATCCATCTATATGTTCAATCCTAATTCAATCCAACCCCCAACATCTTAAAGTTAGTTCATGATGTTGGTGGATTCACACACAAAAGAAAGAGAAACGAAAGTGTAAGCAAACATGGTAAACGTGATCGTGGTGACTGTGTAAGATGAATTGATGAACTCCCTTTTCCCGTGATTGAATCTACTTCGCGTATTGAACGTTCCTTCGATTGATCCTCGATCTTTGCTCCAAACGGTGTCACTTGGCTCTGAAAATCGCCCCCGGGACTGCTCTGGCCGTCGTGTGAAATCTGGATACCGAAAACAATGACCTAAAATCGGATTTAAAGCTGAAAATCGCAAAACAGAGGTTACACGACCTGCCACGCGACTTTCAAGTCGCGTGGTAAGTCGCGCGTGTCTTATATACTGCTTGGGTCGATTTCTGGTTCGCGGGTCGGATCCTGGTTCGGTCGTGGGTCTTGGGCTTGACTCGTGGGCTTCCGTTAGGCTTCGTTTGGAATCGTTTTGGGCTCTTTTTAGTCTCTTTTCTAGAGGAATGCCGCCGTTTAGATAACCTGTGTAAATCACTAGATAAACCGTAAAATACACGCCTTTTTACTTGAATACAAGCCAATCTCATTGGTTTGAGAACCGGAAATAAGCCAAAAAGTGGCGTTATCAACAACCCCAAACCGAGCGTTGCTTGTCCCCAAGCAAATTAGCGATAAAACAGAATTAAAGCACATATCAGTGAAAATATAATAACTGCACAATTCCCAATCGGTACCAAGTGATGCATCGGTGATTTCCCATACCCGTGAATATCTATCCCACTCTCGCCTCATTCTCATTTCGTTTGACCTATGACCTTCCATTGGGAGTTGAACTCGTGACTGTTCCGATCACATCAGGGTTAGACTAAGTCTGAACATACTAGGGAAATCATTTCGCCTCGACCCTACCTCACGGGATACTCTCGTTTCGCTCTCGAACCTAGGTTATCGCTCGTGTTGTCATGTGTATGGAGTTTATGTACAAGAATACGCAGTAATTACATGACAACTATAAAGAAAGACGCACAAATGTCCAAACTTTTGATCTCAGAAGGAATCAAATAACAAGACAGGGACTATCGGTAAAGGTGGTCATAGACTCTAATCACGTTTTCCAGAAGATCATCCAGGTCTTTACACGGGTTGTAACGGGGCTAAGGTTAAGGTTAAGAAACGAAGAGTATAAAGGATCAAAAATCCTCGACGTGTCAATCATTGGCAATTCTGAACTTCTCGTTGCTTCACATTTGCTCACTTGGTCCTTTTTCGTCACTACTGGAGTCGCTTTGACTCACTTATTATGCAGCTCTACTAGAGACTATCTAACTAACGGTATTTATTTACTTTTCGTTTTTTTTTCTCTTCAAGTTGGGACTTCATTGGTCCTCTTTATTTATTTGGGGCATCATTGGCCCTCTTTTCTAATTCATGGGTTGCATTGACCCATTTTATTCTCGTGATTGGCCTGATTTCTTTCTTTTCCGCTCTATCTCTCTAAGTTCATTACTGCTTCCGATTGACACACTTTCGGATAAGGGTTGGCTAAGGCTTATGGATAAAAGTGTAATGGGGGTTTAGACACGAAAGGAGTGAGTGTTTGGCTGCAAAGGGGCTATGGATACATACAAGGGTAAAAAGGGACGATAGCTAAAAACAGGCTTGACAAAACACACAATGCCTGGAATCACGTCTTAAGGTCCACACGATATGGTCTACTATACCCTTACCTAATATCCCGATGTTCGTCTTTGCTACTCAATGCTATGATGTAGCGAGATCATTCTACATTTCACGACAAGGAGTTCGAAAAAGTGTATAAGAATTTAAGTGTATGAATCTCTCGAAATGAAAACGTCTTTTAGGCTCAAAGCTCACTATCGGGTGGTCTCCACTAATGTCCCTAGTCATGTCCTTTCCCGGTCCTTCCCTAACGGTCACGTCACTATCACAAGATTCTTCCCACAATGGTCGGTCTCAATCATTCAAAACAAAAATTTTAGCTACTTTGATCTCGACACTCAGAAGTGTAGGAATTCTACGTGCATAACTTGGGCCCGATTGGGCAACCCCAAACCTTACCCACACATTGTCCCCAATGTGCAAGTAAAGTCTTAGGTGATGCGACGCAGTCATTGTGCATTTGTTAAGAAGAGCAGGCAAGGCATCATATAGCATAACATAAAAAGACTACCCAAAGTTTCCAAAAATAGGCACCCCAAACCTAGGCCATGGCCTAGGTTTGCCAAATAAAAGCCAACCCCAAACCTCGGTAAAACCGAGGTTTGCACAGGGTCTAATGTGAGTGTGTAGATGGCTAAAAAATGAGGCACCCCAAACCTAAGTGAAACTTAGGTTTGTTGCATCTCGTGCAATTAAAATAGACAACACATCAAGCACCACTCTTTTAGCAGAGAAATGATTAGAACATACCTGTTTTGCCCGGCCAGAGGAGATTCTTAAAAGATTGAGCATTTGGAGAAGGAGGGGAGGGCACGCACACACAAAAGAAACAAACGAACGACGAAAGAAAAACAAGAAAACAGAAACACACAAAGCAAGAAAGGAATAAAACTGCACGAAAAACGAAAAACGAGGCAAATGAGACTCCCGCGGTTTAGCCCGCGACTTGCAAGTCGCGTGGCAAACCGCGTAACCCTCTGTTTCAGAAAACCAACAGAGGGCCCCGCGACTTGCTGCGCGGTATGCAAACCGCGTGACAAGTCGCTTATGTCCCTGTTTCAGCTATTTTTGACTTTTTCGATTTTTCGATTTTTATGGCTTTTTCATTATTTAAACACACTCAAAAATAAAAATAAAACTAAGCACGCAAATAAAAAGGAAAACAAACCTTGGTGGGTTGCCTCCCACCCAGCGCCGTATTTAAAGTCGTGGCACGACTATGTGGTTTCAGCTCGGTTTAGTATCCGCGAAATTGGATCGCCGACAAATACGGTTCTTCGCGGACTCTCTTACTTTTGGCCCTCCATGACCAGCTTCAGATCCTTCATCTCTTCCAACTCTTACCTTCTCGAACATCTTGAAGATTTTGCTTTGGCCGCCGAGTCGGAAGGTTATCTCGCCTTCTTCCATGTCAATCAAAGCTCGGCTCGTAGCCAGGAAGGATCTCCCCAGAATTAACGGGACCTCTTCGTCTTCGTCTACATCTATGACTACGAAGTCGACGGGGAAATAGAACTTACCTACTTTGATGAGCACGTCCTCGACCACTCCATACGGGTATCGGATTGATCTATCCGTGAGCTTCAGAGTCATGTATGTCGGGCTAACCTCACCCAGGACAAGTTTCCTGAAAATAGAAAGAGGCATCAGATTAATACTAGCCCCTAAATCACATAAAACCTTATTAAAAGTAAACTCCCCAATCTGAATAGGGATAGAAAAACTCCCTGGATCTTTAAGCTTCAGGGGAAGCTTATTCTGAAAAATCGCGCTGCACTCTTCAGTGAGTGCAACGGTGGCCTGGTGATCAAGTGTCCACTTCTTCGATATAATCTCCTTCATGAACTTAGCGTAAGAGGGCATTTGTGTAAGCGCATCTGCAAAAGGGATGTTGATAGTTAGCTTTTTGAAAACATCAAGAAACTTTGAAAAATTAACATCATCCTTTTGCGCTTTCAATCTGCTCGGGTAAGGTACGCTTGGAGTTGCCGACTTGACCGGTGGTTTGATTTCTTTCTATTTCGGCTTCTTTCTCTCTTCAACCACGACTTCTTCTTCATTCTTCTCGTTTTCTTCATTCGAACTCTCTCTATCGGCCTCCAACTCTTCCACATCTACCATCTCAAACTCTTCTTCGGCTTCCTTTGGTGAAGACTTGCTTACCGGGTCTCTAATCAATTCCTTGCCACTTCTCAGATAAATAGCATTGCAATGCTCCCGGTTTTGCCTTTCGGGTTGACTCGGAAGTTTCCCGGGGGCTCGGTTTTGTAGGGTCTCGGAAATCTGCCCCACTTGCCTCTCGAGGATCTTGATGGCGGCGGTGTTTTGCTCGGTAGCCGCCTTGACAGTATTGATTGTGCTCGCTAATCCCTCGACTGTGCTGTCCATTTTCGACATGAACTTCATCATCATGTCCTCGAGTCCCGGCTTCTTCTCCCCGGATGGTCCTTCATTCCTTTGATTAAAACCTGGAGGACGGTACACATTATTAGTATTAGAGAAGTGAGAAGAGTTAGAAAAGTTACCTGGCTGTTGCTGGTCGGGTTGACTCCATGAAAGATTGGGGTGTTTTCTCCACCCCTCATTGTACGTGTTCGAGAAAGGATCGTTTCTCGGCTGGTTCCGGTTTTGCACAAACTGGACTTGATCGGGTGTTTCCGGAGTACCTCTATTCAGCTGATTTGTGATAAGGGCCAGTTGAGCTTTCAGTTCATTCAGCTCATTACTCTCTTGGACACTTGCAACTCGTCTTACCGCTGATCTCGGAGTGGAGAAGCTATGTTCGGCCAACTTCTCAATCAGCTCGCATGCTTCCTCATACGACTTGTCCATTAGTGCTCCACCCGCGGCAGCCGTGATGTCGTTCTTAAATTGCGGGTGGAGTCCACTGAAGAAGGTCTGGATGATGACCCAGACCTGTAGCCCATGATGAGGACACTTTTTGATCATGTCCTTATAACGCTCCCAAGCCTCATATAACGTTTCCTGATCCTATTGAGAAAAATGGGTGATCTCCGCCATTAGTTGGGCGGTTCTGCTCGGTGGGAAAAACTTTTGGAGGAAGGCTGCTTTCAACTGTGCCCAAGTAGTGATCTGATCTGACGGTAGGCCTTCTATCCATATTTCAGCTCGACATTTTAATGAAAAACTGAACAGCCTCAGTTTGATTGCGTTCTCCTCCATCCCGTTGATCTTGAAGGTGCTACAAATGCGCTCGAAAGCCCGGAGATGAGCGTGAGGATCTTCGGTCGGTGCTCCTCCATATTGATTTTGCTGCACCATTACGATGGTGCTCGGCTTTATTTCGAAATAGTTAGCCGCAGTGGTAGGTGGTTGAATGCCTATCCGTGCGGCCGCCACATTAGGATCGGCAAATGACCGCATCGGAACTCTTTCCGGTGGCGGTGGTGGATTGTTGCGGCGAGGTGGTCTCTCGTCGTCAGACATCTCGAATTTCAGATTCCTTTTGGCTTTAGCTTCCTTACGCAGCCGACGAGCGGTTCTTTCGATCTCCGGATCAAATTGTTCGATCTCTTTTCCTCGGGTCGTTCTTGGCATAAACCAAGTGGTACCTGAAAAGAAGACAGTGAAGTCAATAATCCGAAAACTGAAAGTGATGGAAAAATAAAAAGAAAAGAAAATGCCCAATCTAATAGCACGTATAGATGGTAGTGCTATTAGCTACAACTAGTTCCCCGGCAACGGCGCCAAAAACTTGACACGGGGTTTTCACACCCCGCGAATCTTACCGCAAGTGTACGGGTCGAAGTCAAGTAATAGTACTTTAGAAGTACGAGTATCGAATCACGGGGAACTAGGAACTAAGTATCACAATTACTATAAGAACTATTAACTGAACTGTCAAATTTGGAAGATGGGTTTTAAACTAATTAATTGCAGCAAATAAAATAAACCAAACACCAGACAACTAGTAAGCAGCTTTGGAATTCAGATGGAGAAAACAGTTGAGGGTTGGACATCCTTAGGTTTTCACATATGAACATCAGACTAAAAACAAATACCAGTTAATTCCGTTGATGAATACTCAACCTTGATCTAACCATCGCTCTCTCTCAAGTAACAACAGTTATATTTGTAAAACATGGTGCTTTGTCAAGCTACCATGAAGTTTATCTCGAAAAGCACAAGATTAATCTCTCGATCTCACCCTATGTAGTTAAAAACACATTAAGCGCAGGTTATTATGAGACTAAGGCTTACTCGGTATATCTCTATCCTTTCTTACCTTAGACATGTAATTCCTAATTCTAGATCTCAATTAATTCTCTCGAACATAATTGAAAACAATAAAACAATTGTAAGTTAGCTACGCTCACAAAAGCATTAAGAACAAAATCACATGCATTCATTAAATCAGAAAACTGATAAAAGTCATTTGTCATCCATCTATATGTTCAATCCTAATTCAATCCAACCCCCAACATCTTAAAGTTAGTTCATGATGTTGGGGGATTCACACACAAAAGAAAGAGAAACGAAAGTGTAAGCAAACATGGTAAACGTGATCGTGGTGACTGTGTAAGATGAATTGATGAACTCCCTTTTCCCGTGATTGAATCTACTTCGCGTCTTGAACGTTCCTTCGATTGATCCTCGATCTTTGCTCCAAACGGTGTCACTTGGCTCTGAAAATCGCCTCCGGGACTGCTCTGGCCGTCGTGTGAAATATGGATACCGAAAACAATGACCTAAAATCGGATTTAAACCTGAAAATCGCAAGTCGCGTGGTAAGTCGCGCGTGTCTTATATACTGCTTGGGTCGATTTCTGGTTCGCGGGTCGGATCCTGGTTCGGTCGTGGGTCTTGGGCTTGACTCGTGGGCTTCCGTTAGGCTTCGTTTGGAATCGTTTTGGGCTCTTTTTAGTCTCTTTTCTCGAGGAATGCCGCCTTTTAGATAACCTGTGTAAATCACTAGATAAACCGTAAAATACACGCCTTTTTACTTGAATACAAGCCAATCTCATTGGTTTGAGAACCGGAAATAACGCCAAAAAGTGGCGTTATCAACCATGTCACGCTTTTCTCTGACACGTTCGCCCGTTTCGTTTCCTTGTCCAATCAAATTCAAGGGACGTGTCCGTGTCATCATGAAAAACTTTTCCGCTCATAGTTTTTCTCTCTCTACTCTCACTATATAAACCCATTGTGTTTATATTTTTACCTTTTACACGAACTTATCTCTCTCAAGCAAGAACACTGTTGCATTTGAACTCATTTCTCCAGAAAACTATTCATCTTCATCTTCAACATCAAAGGTTAATATTCTTGTTATTTACTTTTACATAAACTTGTTTTTGATCTTATTCTTGTTTCTAAAAGATCAAACAAAAGAACTTTTTAAAGTGAAATCATTTTATTCGTGATTTTATGAACACAATGTGCTTACAGATTCCTCTTCGAGTTTAAAATAAAAATATTAAACTTGACCATTTCATATGTTTTTCCGGAATCCCTTCTTTAAAAGGAAACTGGAAAACAAGAACATTCACTACGTTTTGTATCTTAATTCAAAACTAGAAAAACCCGAATCTCCATTTCCTTCTCTAAATGGAATATGTAAAAGCCCTTATGTTGGACTTTTATCCACTTTAAGAACTTCTCTTCATCTTCTTCATGTTTATAATGTATGAACAGAAATGGCATCCTCTGAAGCTCCCACTGCTCAATCTCCTACTGCTTCGGAAAGCACTGAGCTCGTCAAAGCCCCTCAGGTCAACTTTAAACTCGAGCAAGTTAACTTCCAAGGAAACAATCCTTATGCCCTCTTCAACTTTCCTCCAAAGAAGAAGATCACACACCTGAACGATGCTGTGAATGTCCTTCAGACCTATCCTATATCGACAATTCTGACCACCAGACCTCCAACTCACAGGAACCTACTAACTCAGTTCTGGTATACTGCCAGAAGAGCTTAGATCACCTCCACCAAAGACCCCAATAAAAAGATCGATGTCATCCTCTTCGACACCGAACATGGTTCCTCAAAGATCACTCCCGGCGCTATCAGGTGTGCCTTAAACCTCCCTGGTAGCTCAAAAGAAAAATGCTTCGTTCCTCTACCAAATCCCAAGAACCCTGCTGACAGAGAAGCACTTATTGCATTCTTTGATGCAATGAAGTATGTTTGGGGAACAGGGAGAGACGGTCTCCCTGAGAAGAAGCTTACCACGATCCAGAAGTCCAAAATGCCCAGTGAGATGAACTTCATCTTCGCTCATCTGATCAGCTGCATGACAGCTAAGGTTGGTTCAACTGACCAAGCCTCCAAACTCCAACAGGCTATGGGGTATGCACTGCTGACGGGCCTTCACATCGATTGGGCCAAAATCATCTTCGACGACATGATGCTGAGAGTCGACGAAACAAAGAGGCCAAAGACTGTTCCATATCCTCGGTTTCTCAGCGCTCTCTTCAGACAAGGGCTCGAGGACAAATACCCAAAGGTGGGCGACCTGAAACTCTCACAGGTTGGCACTAAGGTTCTCGACTACACTCCAATGCCAAACGAGGTACGTCTTTCTACTCTTCTCTCTCTTCTCATACCTACTTCTTCTGCTTCTGCGGCTACCACATCGGTAGTGGTAATCCCAACCGCTGATACCCTGGCTGCAACATCCACTCCTTCTAGAAAAAGGAAACCTTTTGGCACCCCACTTGGCGCTCCTAAGCTCAATAAGTCCTCCAAGGAGCAACCCCCAAGCCTTCCCAGGCTGAAGACTCCACGACTCTATCTCCACAAGAACCGCTGGAAATTTCTGTGGTACGCTCTGCCACAGCTGCTGAATCCACCCCTTCAATACCCGCTTCAGCGTCTCTAAATGCTGAAGTTGTCTTGGAACAGAACCTCCCTCCCTCAGCACCTCTAAGTACCGTGGAAGTAATTTTTAGCGGATCCAACGCTGAACCTGCTTCCCAATCCCTCTTTTCAACCTTCATTCCTCCTATTTCTTTGGTCACTCCACCTCTATTCCCTCTGTCTACAACAAACATCATCCTCAGTGATACATCTGCTGAAGCTCTACAGCGGATGATGGATCAAAACACAGGACCTGCGGGCACTTCTCAGCATCAAGGCTCTATAGAAGACGACTACGAAAAATATTCAGGTTATCGAAACTTCGATGACTTCGTCAACCAACCCGCAGGTATACACAACACCTTAAACACTCCTCTCTCAAAATCCCCAACTTCTGAGCTTTCCTTTGTTCACAAGTTTTTATCTTCTACATGTCCTAATTTGGAAGACATCGACAATTCCCTCAAGGATTTGACTACAAAGGTGGAATCTCTCACCACCACTCTCTCTGCAAAGTCTTCAGTGGTTACAAACGCTGGAGAGGCTCTCAAGACACTCACCACTGAGGTGAAAGACAAAGCGTCCAGTGTTGATCTGGATAAGGTGGAAGGAAGTATTTCCAACGTTGCTCATGCTCTCGCTGACAACTCCACCTCCATCAACACCCTGAACACCACCAACAACACTCTCTCCACCAACTTCACCACCCTGTCCAATGAAGTCACATCATTGAAGACAGTGGTTGGAGATCTTCAGGGAGAGGTGTCTTCCTTGAAGATGGACGTAAGCACTGCAACAAATCTCCTGCAGCAAATCCTTGATCGCCTGAATGCTGCAACATGTGCTCCCTCACATTTCACTCAGGTAGATCGGGAGACTCTTGAAAGAATCAGCCCTGCTATTTCTGGCCTTGAAGACAGAATAGCAATGGTTGAAACATGCGTTGGGATCACTGGCCTAGAAGATAGTGACCCAAAGCATACTGATGCTGTTGTGATGATATTCCTACTACCTCCCCCAACCGTCATGTGGAAGAGGGGGAGAAAAATCAAGAAGACCTTCCCCATAACTCTGAGGGGGAGGGTATTATTTCTGGAGATGCTGATAAACCTCAGGGAGTTTGTTAGAGCACTTTGTAGTTATCAAGACAGTATTAATCTTTTGTATTGTATCTTCTGTGTGTAGAGGCATGGACATGTCATGGCTCTACTATATAAAGAAGAACCCTTTGTTATTTCCTTAACACTTTGAAGCATATGTCATTTGTACTCTTATGTTCAATATATGGATGACAACTTTGATCTCTAGATTCTCTCTACTTGTGATTATGATTCATTGCTAGATCTGGGATTTCACATTTGGTATTAGAGCACAAACAGGAATTTCAAGCAGATTAAGACCAAATTGAAGATTTTTTACACTGTTCTTCATGGTTTCGGATTGATCTTCATCTACTGTTCATCATGATTTCGGACTCATCTACGTTTACTGTTCATCCAGACTTCATCATTTCTACCATTTTTGATCTTTTGGATTGATTCTTGGCATTATAGCACTCGATTATCATCCCTGATCATCTTTAATACAAGAATCCTTGCCAAATTCTGCACATAATTCACCATTTTTACGAATTAAGATCTGTTTGTTCGAAAACCCTATTTTTACTGTTTTGAATCAAAATTCGAGTAATTTGATCGAATTGTGATTTGAAATCAACAAGAAAAGTGTGTGGAATCTGAATTTGAACAAGTCTGTGCAAATTTCATTACAATTGATCAAGAACTGAAAAAGTTATGGCAGATTCAGTGATTTTTGGTGTGTAAGAGAGGGTTTCGGATCATTCATCAGGGTTTCGGATCATTCATCGTGGTTTCGGATAACTCATTGGGGATTTCGGATCGTTCATACTTGGTTTCGAATCACAAAGTGAATAGTGATACTTGTTAAAATTTACAAGTTTGGGTTTCGGATCTTTTTGGATACGATATCCGTTGGTTTCGCATCAAGTGTCATACGAATTCATACGTTTCGCATCAAGTGTCATATGAAATCATCCGTTTCGCATCTTGTGAAGTCCGAATTCAAGTGGTTTCGGATCCAATTGCATACGAAATCTGTGGTTTCGTATCCCATCACATCCAAAATCTGAAGGTTTCGCATCGTGTTACATCCGAATTCTTGGTTTCGGATCCTTATACATCCGAAATCTGTTGGTTTCTGATCCTTTTTACATCCGAGTTGTGATAACAGTGTTGAAAATTTTGAACAGTTTAAATCTAAGTGTAATTGTTTTTTGCACTTACTACTTGATTTCCTGAAAGATCATCTTCTAGCAATTTTTCAAAGATGTCGAGAGAATTACTCAGTATGGGTTCAAAGAACAAGCCTCCAGTTCTTCTAGTGGAAGAATATTCCCAATGGAAGAAAAGAATGATTAAATTCCTAAATCATCAAAACAGAGATTTAATGGTTTCAATCAAAGAAGGTCCTCACATACCGTATATGGATGTTGGTGGTCAAGCCGAAACTGCTACAAATCAGTATGTTGCTCCTAGAAGATTTGATAAAGAACCCAGATTTTTTAATCAAGCTGACAAAGATAGGATTGAAATTGATGAACTTTCTTTGACTTACTTGACTATGGCTATTCCTAACGATATCTACAATCGAGTAGATAGTCGTGATTCTGCAAAAGAGATATGGGATGAGCTTGAAAGGCAGTTTGAGGGATCATCAAAATCTATGAAGACCAAAAGGAATCAAAGCATCAATGCTTATGTAGGGTTTAAAGCAAAAGATGGCGAATCGTTAAAAGAGACCTACAATCGATACAACATCATCCTTAATGATTTGAGAAGGAATGGAGTTGACAAATTAGAATCAGAGATAAATTACAAGTTTGTCGAGAATCTTCTACCAGAATGGGATTCATACTCTATTCAGCTCCAAATGTCAAGGGATATGGATGATGAAAAGTTGACTGATATTTTCAGTATTCTTGGTCAACACGAAGAAAAAGTAAAAGAGGTTAAGGAAAATAATAAAAAGGTCGAAGAGTCTTTAGCCCTTCTGAGTGAACAAAAGAAAAGTGGAGCTATGAAAACAAAAGCTTTGATTTCTGGGATGAGCAAGAAGAAGATAAGTTCTGATGATGATGATAGCGGCAGTTCTGGAGACGATATGACAGATATTGCTGAGAAGTTGGCTTTGTTAACAAACAGATTTCAAAATAGGTTTGGCAAAAGAAGTTTTACTCAAAAACCAAACCTGATTATAACAAAGCTAACAAGTATAGGAGAGTTGAGAAGAAATATGAGAACAAGGAGGAAGAGAAAGAGGAGAAAGAGGAGAAAACTGAGAAAAAGGAAAAAGAGGAAAAGAAGGATAGAGATGACCGAAACTGTTTTAACTGCGGAAAACCAGGTCATTTTGCTAGAGACTGTAGGCAAAAGAAGGTTAAAGATTCTGATTATTATCAGCGGAAGGCACATCTAGCAAAAGCAAAAGAAAGCGGAAAGCCAATCAAAACTGAGGAAGAAATTTGGCTCGAGGATTCTTCTGATGATGAAGAAGCGCACTTTACTGAAGTAAAGTACAGTCTGATGGAAAAAATGAATGAAGATGACCAGGAATCCGAGGTATCATCTCTTTACTCTTCTGATAATTCTGATAATTATGATAATTATGATAATTATGATAATAATTCTGAAACTGAAGATTCTAGATATGAAGAAATGCAACTCGTGATATCTGAACTTTAAAAGAAATTTGAAAAAGTTCAAAAGAAACTTGAAGCTGAAAAAAGTTCAATGTTAAAATATCACGATGAGGCACTTCTTTATAAATGTCTAGCCGAAGATAGAGAAAAAGAAAAAGAAGTTATTAGAACAAAAGTTAAAACGCTTGAATCTGAAATTTTTGAATTGACGAAGAAAATGAGAGATATAAGTGATGAAAATATAGATTGTCAATTTAAAATTAAGATTCTCTCTGAAGAAAGAATAGAAACTTTTGCAAAGATTAAAGAGCTTGAAGAGTTGAATTTTAAAAGAGGTCAGACTGAGCAAACTCTAAAATTGCTAACTAGTAACCCAAAAGATACTCGATTTTTTAATCCAAAAATGGGACTAGGATTATCTGATGTTGAGGTATTAAAAAAAGCACCTGAAAATCTTTATACAGTTGAAAAATTGGGTGAAGGTTTGAAGGAAACACCAAAAATAGAAATACCTTCAATATCACAATTTTTTGTTAAATCTAATGAATCAACTCCTGTTTCTAATAAAGAGAAAGACAAGACGGATAAAGGTTCGGATGAAAAGCCTAGATTCAATACGACAAATTTTAAATATGATGAATTAAATTCCAGTTATAAAACCAGAAAGGTTGAACTAACTGAATTTAACTCATTATTCTCAAATGAATCTATGGATAAATCTTTTGATTCTAAAATCAATGAACCTGAATCTGTTAAATCTGAATCTTGTGAGGATATGGAGTCAAAGACAAAATCTGATTCTAACAAAGAGGAGTTTGTTCATGAAACCGCTTCTGAATTTCCTGATCTGGATTCGGCATTGATCAAAATTGTTGATTTAGAAAATCAAATTTCTGAGTTAAAATTACAAGTTGAAAAATTAGAAGATGATAATGAAAATATTGGAATGGATTTAGATCAAAGTCTAAAAGTTAATTCTAATCTTTGGACTGATATTCGAAATCTTGAATCCAAATTATTTGAATTATCAAAATCTAAAGATTCAAATACTTGTTTAAAGTGTTCAAATCAATGTGAATCAACAGATCAACCCAAATCGTCAAGTTCGGTCAAAGCAAAAGAAAATTGTTCTTTCGAAGAAAGTAATCTTAAGACAAAAGAATCATCATTTGTATGCTTTGATAATTCTTTGTTTGAATCTAACTCAGATTCAAATGATAAAGAATTCAGTGCTTATAAGAAAGGAGAATCATCCGGAACCAAATCTGATTCTTCTTCGAATGATTCTTCTAACTCTAAGAATTCTAACAGTTCATCTTTTTCTTCTTCTTCAGAAATGGATGAAGAAAAGTGTGTGGATATGAAGGAGCGTATTGCAAATAGCAAGAATAGGAGTACCAATGCTGAGAAATGTTTTTCTTTCAATAAAAATTGTATACATTCATGTAATGTTTACAATGCTTGTGGCAATAAAAATTCCGCACTTTCAGATTCTAAATTGTTGACACAAACTAAAAGAAGAATACATTGTGCTCATTGTTGGGACAACTATTTCAAGCTAAATAACATTGCTCCTAAGAACAAAAAGTCTAATACTTCATCTTTTTCTTTAAAAGCTTCAGCTAATAAATTTGCAAGAATGTTCGGTTTTGAATCAAAGAAAAAGAATAAAAAGAAAGAAACAAAATCAGTTGATGTGAATATGGTTTGGATTCCCAAAGATCAAGTCAACAAACCAAATTCACAAAATAACCTTACTTTTAAAGGCAAAATTCAAGGTTCATCAACTGTGATAAACAAACTGATCCGTACTAACAAGAAAGGACCCATACAGATATGGGTACCTAAGATGAGGTAATTTCCTTTTACAGGACCGTCATGTGTGGGTCATTGATTCGGGAGCTTCTAGACACATGACGGGCTACAAGCACTTATTGCACGATTTTACTGTACATCCTAGCGGATCGGTGGGGTTTGGAAATGATTCAAAAGGTCATGTTCGAGGCTACGGAACGTTCAAAAATGACTCGATGCAAATTGAAATGATCTTGTATGTCGAAGGATTAGGGCATAATCTTTTCAGTATTAGTCAGTTTTGCGACAAGGACTGTAAGGTAATATTTGACAAGAAGTTTTGCTACGTTGTGGATGAGAACTGGTCAGAAAATTTCAGAGCTAAACGATGCGGTGATTTATACATAACAGATTTTGCGACTCTTGTTGCTTCTAATCAAGTTTGTCTTGTATCAAAAGCCTCTCAAGACGAATGTTGGTTGTGGCATCGAAGACTCTCGCATCAAAATTTTCGAAGCATCAACAAGCTCATAATAGATGGATTGGTTTACGGGCTTCCTAAATTGAAGATTGACAAAGTTTCCATCTGTCCGGCGTGTGAAATGGGAAAGATGAAACACGTCTCGCATACGTCCAAAACTTTGTCTAATTGTAACAATGCCTTGGAATTAATTCATATGGACCTCTGTGGCCCGATGCGGACTCAATCAATTGGAGGAAAGAAGTATATGTTGGTGATAATTGATGAGTACTCGCGCTATACTTGGCTGGATTTCCTACGACTCAAATCTGAAGCACTCGAGCTGATTATTAAGTTCATCAAGAAGATTCAAATTCTTCTACAACGCCCGGTTCAAAAAATACGAAGTGACAACGGAACTGAATTCAAGAATGCAACCTTACAAATGTTTCTTGAATCCGTTGGAATTTCTCACAATTTTTCTGCACCAATTACTCCACAACAAAATGGAGTGGTTGAAAGGAAGAATCGGACTCTTGTAGAAGCGGCTCGAACAATGCTTGCCTATTCGGGTCTTCCACCAAGTTTATGGGTTGAAGCGGTTTCCACAGCGTGCTTTACTCAAAACAGGACAATCATTAATAAACGTTTTAATAAAACTGCATATGAATTAATCAATAATCGCAAACCTAACATCAAGTTTTTGCGTATTTTTGGATGCATATGTTTTGTCCTAAAAGATCGTGAACACCTTGCGAAGTTCCAAGTCAAGGCTGATGAGGGGATCTTTATTGGCTATTCCTTGAATTCGAAAACATACCGGATCTACAATTATCGTACAAAAACAGTCATCGAGAGCATCAACGTTACGTTTGACGAGAGTGTGACTTTGACTTCTGAACAACACAGTTCAGGACTCGGACAACAATCTAAAGTTTCTACTCAAAAAGGAGTAGAACTTGTGCCAAAACAGTTTTCTAATTCAGTTTTAAATAATAATAATAATACTACTGATTTAGATCTATTATTTCATGATGCATTTATGGATTACTGTGCAGGTATGGAACCACCTATCACATATGTGAATGTATCTCCACAACATACGAGTGTCAATGTCTCCGGTCCATCTGAAGATGCCGGTACTAGTACTTCTGGTGCAACCAACGAGACTCCGAGTGAACCCACAACTGTTCCAGTTACTGAACCTGAAATTCAACCTGAAGTTCCGGTTTCAGCAAACACATCATCGGAGGTTTCTACACCTGAAATACAACAACCATATGTTCACATACCTGAACTGACACATGTATCTTCAGCTGAATCAACCGAAGAAATTTTTGCGATTTTAGATGAGAATGATTCAACGAACACTCGTGTAGAAATTCCAACACTCCCTAGTACACACAAGTGGACAAGAGCACATCCTCCAGCGGATATTATTGGTGACATCAATGATGGTGTGAAGACACGATCTGCGACTATAAACGAATGTTTGTATGTCAACTTCCTAAGCACGTTAGAACCCAAGAAAGCGTCTGAAGCTTTACAAGATCCAGATTGGATAAACGCCATGCAAGAAGAGTTAAACGAGTTTAAGCGTAATGAAGTTTGGCATTTGGTGAAGCGTCCTAAGGACAATACCATTGTTGGAACTAAATGGGTCTTTAGGAACAAGAAAGACGAAACAGGAATTATAGTCAGAAACAAAGCAAGACTGGTTGCAAAAGGGTATAATCAACAAGAAGGAATAGACTATGACGAAACCTACGCACCAGTAGCAAGGATCGAAGCCATCAGAATTTTTCTTGCATACGCCGCACATAAAAGCATGAAGGTATTTCAGATGGACGTCAAATCTGCATTTTTGAACGGAATACTTCATGAAGAGGTTTATGTAAGTCAACCTGAGGGTTTTGTAGATCCAAAATATCCAAACCATGTCTACGTTTTAGACAAAGCACTCTACGGTCTAAAACAAGCACCAAGGGCATGGTATGAGACTCTGACTATTCATCTGCTTAATTCTGGATACACCAAAGGTACAATAGATACAACTCTTTTTCTCAAGAGGGAAGGTAAAGATTTATTGTTAGTACAAATATATGTTGATGACATAATATTTGGCTCTACTAATCCTGATATGTGTAAAGATTTTGAAGAGGTGATGAAAAGCCTCTTCCAAATGAGTATGATGGGAGAGCTAAAAATTTTCCTTGGACTCCAAGTGACACAGTCAAATGACGGAATTTTCATTAATCAATCAAAATATATAAACGATACGCTTAAGAAATTTGACTTAAATTCCTCTTCAACCATGAAAACTCCAATGGCTACCGGTAGGCTTTTGGACGCTGATTTATCTGGTAAATCAGTCGATCAAAAGCTATACCGTGGCATGATTGGATCTTTACTATATCTAACGGCGAGTAGACCGGATATTATGTTTGCAACATCTTTTTGTGCACGTTTTCAAGCTAACCCGAAGGAATCTCACCTTGTGGCTGTTAAAAGAATCCTTAGATACCTTAAAGGCACAAGAAACTTGGGTCTTTGGTATCCTAAGGATTCAGGGTTTGAATTAACTGCTTACACAGATGCAGATCATGTGGGCAATAGGATGGACAGGAAAAGCACATCTGGTGCTTGTTAGTTTTTGGGAGATAAACTTGTAAGCTGGTCGTCAAAGAAGCAAAACTGTGTGTCAACCTCTACGTCGGAAGAAGAATATGTGACCGCCGCTAGCTGTTGCTCACAAGTAATTTGGATGAAGACGCAACTTACGGATTACAGATACATAATAAACAAGATCCCAATATACTGTGATTCCAAAAGCGCAATTGCAATAACTGAAAATCCTGTTCAACACTCTAAGACGAAACACATCGATGTCAGGTACCATTTTATTAAAGACCATGTTGAGAAGGGAACTATAGAAGTGCATTTCGTACCGACAGAACTAGAGTTTGCTGATTTATTTACAAAACCTTTTGATGAAAAAAGGTTCAACTTTTTAATCAGCAAACTAGGCATGTTGAATACTTAGGCATTTCTTAGTTTTCTTTAAAACATTGAGGGGGAGTATGTGTTCCTGTTTATTTAATTATATTCATATTTTGAGGGGGAGTTAGAATTTTTTTATCAAGTGATATATCTAACGATCTGGACTCATGTTCAATGAGGACCAAGTTTCATCTGTCTTTGCTGATTTTTCTCTGAAGTCGAGACAACTGAGTATGCATCTGTTTAGAGGGAGCAGATTGGCATAAGTCTGTAAGTACGATATAGTATATAGTTTTTACTTTCAAATATTTTCTTTAAAAAAAGATTTTAAGTAAGAGATTACAAAGATTTTATCTAATGTGAGATTTTTTGAACAGTTTGAAATCTTTTCTGAAAAAGTTGTAATCTTTTCTTGAAAATCCTTGAGGTTTCGGAACCAATGGTTTCGGACCCTTAAGGATACGAAACCAATGGTTTCGGACTCTTAAGGATGCGAAACCATCCGTTTCGAATCCTTAAGGATGTGAAACCAATGGTTTCGGACTCTTAAGGATGCGAAACCGTCTGTTTCAAATCCTTAAGGATGCGAAACCAATGGTTTTGGACTCTTAAGGATGCGAAACCATCCGTTTCAAATCCTTAAGGATGCGAAACCAATGGTTTCGGACTCTTAAGGATGCGAAACCATCCGTTTCGGACCCTTAAGGATGCGAAACCATCCGTTTCGAATCCTTAAAGATGCGAAACCAATGGTTTCGGATCTAAGAGGATACGAAACCAATTGTTAAAGATCTCAATTTGATTCGAATTCATTTGGAACTTTTTGCATCTTTGTTCATGTGAAGTGTTCAGATGAACAGTGCCATGTCTATTTTTCAGACATGCCTTTTCTACTGTTTGCATAAGTGGGGTACTCTAAAATCGTGCCAAGTGTCATTTTTTTAGTATAAAAAGATTTCAAATCCTCATTTCCCACTTTTTCATTTCTTGCAAACTTTTCGAATGCTCTCAAGAAAGCACTGTTCATCATCCTTCAAACTCATTCTTCAACTGTTCGATTTGTCTTCATCAGGTAACCATTTCTTTTAATTTTAGTCTTATTGGATTCGACTTCTTCATGTGAATCTTTCTATCCGATTAATTTCATCGAATTTGAACAACTGCTATGCTTATTTGTATAAAATCTATGCGGTTACTATTCATTCAATGTTCATGTTCTTCATCTTCATCATTATGTTCATCATTCTGATTCATCATCTTAATCAGCTATGTTTGTGGTTTGTTCTAAATCTATCGAATCTATCTGTGTTAGGTTTTCATGATTAACATATCTGGTTCTACGATTTGTCAATCTGTGTTCTTGATTGTTCTTCATGTTCTTAAAAATGGGTCTGTTGATGTTCTTCATGATATTTTTTTGAGTCTGTATGTATATGTGTATATGTATAGGTTCAAATAAAAAGGGTATTTTTGGGATTAAAAGAGTCAAGTCCTGATTTCGGATCATTATTGATACGAAATCATGGATTTTTTTATTGAGAAAAGGGTTTATGCTTAATGTCTTGGTTTCGCGTCCTATTGGATACGAAATCATTGGTTTCGCATCCTATTGGATACAAAATCCTTGGTTTCGGTTCTTTTTGGATACGAAATCTTGTGTTAAAAGATTTTTTGAAAATGCTGAAAATGCTAAGTAATGAATTCGGATCCTGTTAAATGCGAATTCTCTTGGTTTCGGATCCTTCATATTTTATAAGTGTTGGTTTCGGATCCTTCTTGATCCGGAATCCCTTGGTTTCGGACCCTTGTTCATCCGAAACCTTTGTCAAATTTTTTATGTTGAATCCGAATTCCCATATGTGTGTGTACGATCCGAATTCTATACTTAGAAAATTTTCAAAATATTTTTTAATTTTTTTTTCAAACTGATAACCTTTTTCAGAACTGTTTTGCTCAAAAACAACAGTTCAGATGGCCAATCAAGAAGAACAAAACCGTATTCAAGGCTTTGGTGATCATGTTCCAATTGTTCCCGATCCAACACCCGATGTTCCTTTACCATCAACACGATCCGTACATCAATCTTTAATCGGCGGCCATCCTGATCATTTTATCATTCACCCGGTCAACTATGTCGCGATCATATTCAATAATCATCATGTTGATTTTGATCGAATCAATATTCATCCGGTGATAAAGGAGGTGCTCAGAAATCATCCGTTAGCATACGCATTGACTAACACAGTCAATGTGCCTATGCTTTACTTACAACAAGCATGTAAGACAATAACCACATCCATGGAGAACGGAAGACCGATCTTTATCTTTCAGATTGATGAATTTATAACAAAGCTCGACTTCCACAGATTGAGACTTGTATTGAGGCTACCTGAGCCTGATTCTCGTGAAGGAAAGACATAATTTGATCCATATCCGTCTGAGGAAGAAGTGTTTGAAGGTATACGGGCAATGGGATATACAGGCCGTTTAACACAAGTGAAGGAATTCCATAAATCAAATCTACCGCCTTTGTATTACGCGATCTTTTCAATCTTAATCCGGTGCTTAACTGCTAAACAATCGGGAACTGACACAACAAGTATCGGATTTCTGAAACTATTTCATGCGGTAGTGTATGGTCTTCACGTAGATTATGCAGCAATCTTCTGGAACGAGCTGAACGAAAAGATAGAGCTTCGACGACAAAACAAAGGAAAGCTGTACATTCCTTACATGTGGTTTCTTCAGATTATTATCCAAAGTATGCTTCGGTCAAACAGAGAAATCCCACGAAGAGTGAACCATCCATCTGTGCCCGAAAGAGCTATGCAATATCTTCAACTACCACGAAGGGAATATGATTATGAAATGCCATTACCGGAAGGATTCCTTTCATACGCGGATCAGGACGCCGAGTGTATAATAGATTATAGAGAGTCTATGGTCCGGCCAGCACCGGAGGGACCTACCCAGGACTCAACCCCTAGGCGAGAGGAGTCAGTGAGGGTTCAGGATGCACGGCTTACTGAATGGGGAGAGTCGAGGGAAAATACCGAGAGGGGAACCGGTGGGGGTCAGTCACCTGTACTTGAAGATGCAAGGTCATCGTCTGAGGACACACATCTAGATGATCTTTTACAAGACGATTCCGAAGAAGTAATTCCTGATCATATTGGAAACGCTCCTTTGGTTGAGTATTCTAATGATAGTACAGGGTCTGACAATGCGTCTGATCCCGCGGAAGAACAATATGATGGTGATTCAGATGATAATGATGATGACAATGATGGTAATGATAGTGCTGATGCGGAAAACATATTTGGTGATGTTGCTGATATTCTGGAGTTTCCACGAATGAATTTGTCAGCCAATATTAATGTGGAAGAATTAAACTTAGATGACATGTCCTTGATGTCTTCTCAAGTTGGTGAAGGAATGGGAGGTACAAGGAGAACCGAGGGAGAATTAGTTGAAAATATATGTGAGTCTGTGAGAGAAAATGAAGAAAAAATATGGAGAGTGTGAGAGCTACCCAAACCTACTATACCAGAAGGGCAGCCACATCCACCACCAGATCTCATGTGTTGGGATCAGGTGTTGAAAAAGACGTTAGTAGCCCACTAACGCAATTGCACACCTCAGCCAGCCATTCGGCTTCTTCTGAACAAGAAGCCGTCTCATCTTCTCACGGGGCTTTAGCACATACTCTATCCGGATCTCACTTGGAGATTTCGGGTATTGAAATAGAGCGACCTCTTCCCCGGTCCTCGACCTCTATTCCTGCACAAGTTGAGAGTCTAGTACCAATTTCTAATATTTTTGATTCTTTGAATATGACACTTACGGAAACATTTGATGCGCGTCTTCGTGACCCATCCGGAACACTCGAAGTAGATCCTAATTCAGGACTACGAGGACTGAGTGGAAATCCTACCAGTGCTAACACTATGCCAACACTGAGCGTAGGTCACACAGTTGAAATAACTGTTGTGTCAACGGAGAACCTAAGTGGTGCCGGTGTTACTTTACCCGTCTTCGTGACAAGGGAAACTTTCGACGACGCCCTAAAGGCTGTTGAGGAAACGTTCATTCGGGAGATACAAGGTGTGAAAACTTTATTGAAAGGCAAAGGGTCGATGATTGATGAGCACGCTGTACGTCCACGTCCGGAAATTTTCTTGCCTCCGCCTCCGAAAAGTCGTGTATCTCAGCCTCCTCAAGTTTAGAATCCGGTTGATCAAACAGTTGATGAGTTAAGAGATTTGTTCTATGCCAAACTGATGTCCATAAGTCCTGAAGATCAGCAAAGCAAAACTCTATTATCTTTACTCGAGAACTTCCAGTCTACTCCACATCCACCACCACCACCACCTCCACCTCCACCTACACCTACACCTACACCGACAGTTACGATTACGGACTTTAATATGTTCAAGTCAGAAGTTGTACAATCTCTAAGTGATATGAAGCAATCCATAGATGAGTTGAAAGCATTACTGAATCAGAGTTGTAAGACGCAAGCCCAAGGAACGAAACGTGTGCATGATCATGATCATGAGGGGGAGAAAAGTAAGAAGCAAAAGTCTGATTAAGAAGCTCCGAGTTTGGGCAAACAGTTAACTACTGAAGAAGTTATTCAGTTATTTGAATCCGGAGCTATGGGCGAAGAAAGCGGAAAACAGATTGTATTATATGTGGATCCGAATGTACCGACGGTTGAAAAGCCTAAGGTAAATGAGAAGGAGATAAGGGAAGTTGTAGACAGATTTGTTGAAACTGTTGAAGTGGTTGATGTCACTTCTGATGATGAAGCTGATGAAAGAGCAAGTGAGTATGAGAAGTATTGGAGAGTAAAGGAGGAAACTAAACCGCTCTTAATGATTACCTATGAACCAGATGATCAAGGTGTTGGGTTCTCACAAGATGAAGTAGACTTTCTAACTGAAATGTATGGGCTACATTCACCTGAAGAAATAGTTGTTAGCCCTATACGCTCACCCGAACCTATCTCAACTATCTTGCCAACACGATCTGATACTACACCATTATCCTTTAACCTTAATCAACCCAGCTCAACACATACCACCATACCTTTATCTGAACCGATTTTTGAAACCATTCCTGTTCAACATGTAACTCAACCAATCCCACAATCCATTCCCATTCATCATGAATCTCAACCTTTCCATGATCCATTCCTTAAAGAACCAAAGCCTAAGGAAACAGAACCTCTACTTACCACACCTTTTGTACCACCTATCATTCCTTCACACGATGAAGCTGGTCCTTCTAATCCACCAGTATCTGATCAACCTGGTCCATCAACTTCAAGAAGCAGAAAATTATCTGAACTTGAACAGCGGCAAGGAACTTTGTATTTAAGAACACCTTTCTTGGAAGATTCTGAAAGAAGACTGTTTGTGCATAGAATCAGGAGATTGAATCCCTACGCGGTGTTGGGAATTACAGATCAATCAGCCGAATACAAGTTCGAATACATGTACTTTCTGAGAGACAAGTGTCAGAAGAAAAAAGATGTGAGGAGCAAAAAGTTGATTGCGACTATAAAGGAAGTGACTGCCAGATTATACTACAAAATGTGGTATCCGGAGTTTGTTGTTCAAAGGCGGGATTGTAGAGACTACAGGTTTACTGAAGCTGATTTTTGTCACCTAATGATTGAAGATTTTGAGTTCATGTACCATCATTTCAGAGATCTTCAGATCAGAAGAGAAAATGTGACTCTTGCATTGAATTCCATTAAAAGATTTCTGAGAAGACACGTCTTGTACACACAGTGTCATGATTTTCAGATGGCCGTGGAAAGTGATCAACCTAGGGTAAATTTGATAAGGCCTAATCAAGATATGACTGGATTGATGAGGATGCCTTTATTTGCTGTGTTTGAAGAGCCAGAGTTTGGGATTGTTTTTAGAAATGGTGCAAACAAGATCTTCATTCGGATTGATGAACTGGCAAAGTATTCTGACGGTACACTCAAGATTGTGAGACTTCAGTTGGAAGAAAAGCTCAAAAGACATGATGCTGAACGAAAGATTACTTGGATGTCTACTAGACCAAGAATTATTTTGCATAGAGCTATTGAAGAGATTGATGAAAGATTGAACTTTAGAATGGCTATGAGAAGAATTGAAACGTATCTAGGGTTCCGGAGAAGAAGAAGACCCTTTCTGTCTTGATAGCTAAGGGGGAGATTGTTAGAGCACTTTGTAGATATCAAGACAGTATTAATCTTTTGTACTGTATCTTCTGTGTAGAGGCATGGACATGTCATGGCCCTACTATATAAAGAAGAACCCTTTGTTATTTCCTTAACACTTTGAAGCATATGTCATTTTTACTCTTATGTTCAATATATGGATGACAACTTTGATCTCTAGATTCTCTCTTCTTGTGATTATGATTCATTGCTAGATCTGGGATTTCACAGAGTTGAAAACCCTGAGGGAACCGAGAAACCTCCCTATGAATCTGAGGGGGAGCAACTCGATGAGGACAATGATGTTAAAATCCTAGAACCGTCTGTTGAAGACGAGGAAGAAGCTGAAGAAGAAGAAGAAGACGAAGAAGACGTCGATATCACTGATGATAAACCATCATCATCCCATAAAGATGATGATGATGATGACGATGATGAAGATATCGATTACTCCTTCCAGCCCAGAAGGACCCCTACTATCAAAGGGATAGTCTTCAAAGACACTTCAGGGGAGGGGACCACGAAAAAGCCTGCAGCGACTGAAGCAGACAAAGGCAAAAATAAAGGCCTCGCTGCAGAAGGCAATCTGACTATCCTTCAAAGAAAGCCAGTTTGTCAGGTACAATATATTTTCTTCCCTTACACTGTATCCCTCCTCTATCCTTTCGCAACCTCAGTTCTCTCTCCATAAAATCTCTATACACTTAAACCTCATCCTTTCTCTATCTCTTCTCCCAAATGATCTTACTTAAACGATCCTTATGTTTCAGCTAGTCCTCTCCCCTACTTGAGGATCCAGCTGAAGTTCCTCCTGCTACATCAATAATAAATCCAGCCCCGAGTGCTGACGAAATAATCACAGTCTTAGACTTCGCTGAGACTGATGAACCAGAAGAAGAACTGCTCTCTCACAACAAAAGACCTTCCTTGGCCCCTCAAACGCTAAGTGAAGAAGAACTGAAAAGAAGAGAAGCAATGATCAAACAACTTGAAGATCAGCGACTCATTCCTGGCCCTCGTTTCAAAATAACAAGAAAGGAAGTTGCTGAACACTTCAAAGCTGAAAAATAACTTGCCAATCAAAGAAGAGCTGAAGAAAGAGATAAAGATTATGCTATCAAGCTCGTCCAATGATCGGTGGAAGATCCTGCACTGAAGAAGACTCCCATTGATGTTCAACGTCAATTGTGGAAGGACGCCAAAAAGATCGCCGAGAAAAAGACCAAGGTATCTGACTCTACCCTGGAATGGTACAAAGAATGACTAAGCTATCGATATAGGGTTTCCAGAATCAACAAAGTGAACACCAGAGGAAGAACGTCATTAAAAGTTCCAGTTGTTGATGTCGACATTTACAGAGAAAATGGTACTAAGGAAACCATCTACGCTTCAACGATCAGCAATTACGGGTTCTCCGAGTGGATGGAGATGAGAATAGCCATTCAGCGATCACGCTCAAGCTTTAAAGACCACGTCGAGAAAGTTTTGAATAAACAGATCGACTTGGTTACATCTGCTGTGGATATTCCTCCTCCTCCTCCTACTCCAGTTCAACGAAGAAGGGCCTCTACAAAGAAAAAGATAACATCTTCAGACTCAGGTCCTCCTATCCGAAATGAAACTGGAATTGGCTTTTCACGCACTGAAGTTCTTGGTCCTGAACCTGATCTCTCAGCTCTCGACATCTCCCTGCCCCCTGGTGAACGCTTTGTCCCTGGAAAAGTCTTAAGCGATCCCTATGGTATCTTCTTCAGAGACTACGATGGACGAGAATGCTTACAAAGCGTCTATGAGCTATGCATTGCCCCTATCGAACATCTCAGAGATCTCGTCTATTGGCATGGTTTCAGAGATGATCTTCTCGGATACTTCTTCAAGCCCCTAATCTTTAAAGAAGCAAAGCGAAGAAGGGATCTTGGAGAAAAAGTCCCTGATTGGATGATCCCTACCACAAAATCCCTTGATGAACTTCTCGTTAAGGATGAACCTGTATAGCTGATAAGATTCCTTGTAATTCTTCTATCTTTATCAGCTTGTATCTTTTGTACATGTAAATTTTATTTGTTGTACTTGTAATTTTTCTACTTCCCTCTGTAACTTATACGAAGTTTAAAGAAAGATTTCAACGAACGTACTTTACTCCATCAGTACTTAAAAGATCCCCGAAAACAGTAAATGGGACAAATATTTTATGAGTCCTTTTTATCCTTATGTTTTCTTACTTAGCAATTTTCTTTTATTGCTATGTCATAATCAAATAGGGGGAGATTGTTTATCCAAACCCTCAGTGATTTGATAATGACTCTCTGAGAAACACTTAGTGAAAATTGTAAGTAGACAATATGTATTAGAGTTTCACTATCGCTGATAAGTACTATGTCTCTACAGTACCGCTGATAGGAAACTCATGCTCTTTAAATTACACATTCATTAATACTTTTCATCAGCAAGCCCTGAGCCTGTTCAGTCTTACTGATGATCGCTGATAGTTTTAGTTGTTTACTTATAATCCCTGAAGACAAGTTTCACGTCAACTATGTTCTACGTTGAAGTCGAAGATCAAGCCAAAGAACCAGCGACAAGTCTACTAATGAGCTGATGCGGATATCAACGAAGCCAAGACCTGTCCACTCAACGTGAAGTTTCAAGTAGAAGACTTCAGCGAACGCTGAACTTTATCACTCGCTGATAAAGAGTTATTCAGCGAACGCTGAACTTTATCACTCACTGATAAAGAGTTATTCAGCGAACGCTGATCATCAAGTCTTCCTCTACAAGTTACTTTTGTCTTACCCCCTTGCACGCCTCCGTACGATCTGTCAGAATGAACATCCCTTTTGTCCAGAATCGTACAACCAACTCTGATTCTACACTGTTCATCATGCGGCTACTAGGTTGTCTACCAAGGTCAAACCATGCAACTAACCAGTTGTTGCCACATGTAAAGTTGTACTGTTGTGCATTAAATGCATGCAGTATATAAAGGAAACCCTACTTCAGAAATGAAGTGCTCAACCATTTCCTTCTTCTTACTATTCTGTGTGTTAGAATATTATCATTAGTATTCTTATCTTCTCTCTATCTTATTTCTAGTGCCAGAAATCTTAGTGATTCTCTTAACTTTTTTAGATTAGGTTTATTCCTTAATCTTGTTCCGCAACAAGTTGTAAATTGTTTGATACATATCAATAAACAATTTAGAAAAGTAAAAATCGTGTGTTTGTATTCACCCCCCCCCCCCCCCTTCTACAAACTTGTATAACCCTTTCGGGACCAACAAAGGGTCTATCATTCTTTATTTTTCAGACCCTGTCTCACGCTCAACATTTTTATTTCTCCCCTCCTCACAACTCACTTGTTTTTCTGTTTCAACTAATACTCCCTCATCCATCCTTATGCCACCAGAAAAATCAATGTTCTCGATGTTCCAAGTGAAATCAGCATCGATACTTTCTACATGTGGTCTCGGGCCAACATGTTTAGGAATTTTAGATACATCTGGATCATGGTCTGAGTCAGAGTCACTATCGGAATCACCACCTCTTTCAGTTGTTTTAGGATCATCGTCATCGGAAGTAAAAGATGCAGATATTACTTTAGAAGAATCATATCTAGAATCTGAAGAAGATTCATCATCATCATCCGCAGCAGCAAGAGATTCCTCATCAGAGAATATTGCCACAGATGCATGACCAGCAGCACCCCCAACTCCGGATCCCCTCACATTAATGTTTCCTCTCATCTCATCCCGATCAAAAACCATTGTTCTTGATCCTGCTCAATGTTTTGACCCTCACCACCTAATTGGTTTGCACCCTGGGGAGGTCCCACCGGTTCTGGCTGGACCATAGGTTCATGTTCTAACCTATACTCAACTATATATGGTGACTGCTGGTCAGCATAGGCCAAACCTGCCTCAGGTATAACGGCAATATGAGCAAAGTCAATTAATACTGGTAACCTTAGAAAATGCATCCACTGTTGTGGGCCTTGATCAGAATTAGGACGTCTGGGAATTTCCTGATTGATTCCATAATGCTTTGAATAAGAATCTGTAGGAATATCTGGAACGGTACAAAGTTGCGGGTTGTGGTAGGTTTTGACTTGTCACCAACAAACTCAAGTAGCTCAATCCATATCAGCACTGCATAGTCTATTTGTCTATTGAATGCCACAACATGGAACATTCTGAGAATACCGATGTTGCACTTATCCCGACCGGTATGCTTTGGGGTCATACACCTATTCAGTATGTTGTATAAGGTGTACCAGATTCTGGGCAGATACTTTCTCTTGACTTGTGAAGAACCGGTTAGAGCTCCAGAGGTTGGACTTGATATCCAAGTGACATTATGTCTCAGCACATATCAGCTTTTGAGATAAGGTCTTCAAAATTGGGTTGCCTTGGCAGATCCAAGGCATTTCTGAGTCTCTTTAGGGTGATCTTTGCCTCAAAGTGATCAACCTTGGCAGTGAAAAATTGATTCCTGTCATTGATGGGATGGAACTAGATGGTGTTCCAGAACTGTTGTAGGTATATAAACTAAGTGTTAAACCCAGAATCTAAGATTTTTCAACAAATAGCTTATCAGAATCAAACCCTATACTCGTTTTGCTAAAAGAAGACTTATCCTATTGTTTTTAACATGAAGAACTAACTCATTGAGTGATTTAAGGGCCAGAATATGACCAGACCCATTAAACCCATCGAACAAAAACCCTAAATCGTACATACAGATCATAAAAAACATAAAAATAGATGAAAACAACGATATAAAACTAACCTCGACTGAAGTCTGAGTGGAATGCAATGCAAAACAACTTCAATCTTCGAAAAAATTTCAAAAATCCTTAATGGCAATGGGAGGTTTTCAGGGTTCGAAAAAGTTTAAGGTTTGGGGTGGTTGACACGTGGCACAAGAAGATTGGTCCAACGTTTGACCTGCCATCGTGTTAGAATTATCGTACGAACAAGTGTACGATAACTCTGATTTTATCATGAAACACACGCACGATACAATGGGTGAAAGGTTAATCGCATACGAGGCGTGCGATAACTACTGTTCATAAGGTTTTATCGCACAACACATGCGCGATAAAAATGGTTGTCGAGCTTTTATCGCACAACACATATGCGATAAAGTAAATGTCCTTGTTATCGCATAAGGCACGTGCGATTAAATCATGTTATCGTGCAAGGCTTGTGCGATAACATCAACACTTATACATTTTTCAAAATTTTCAAAAAAATCCAAAAACGTTTATCACATTAAAAGATGTCCAACTTTTAATTGGTTAAGCTCACAGGTTTAAAAATCAAGGTTTTCACTCCCCCTTAAATGATGCATAGATTTTCAAAAATGTTTTCCATCATTTAGGGTTTGTTTAAAAACAAATAAGAAAAACTAACCTTGATGTCTTCATGTTTAAATCTCATGGCATCTACACTCACAATACTTGTTAGTAATACATACTCCCCCTAAAATTATGCATGTAAATTCAAACAACTCCCCCTGAAATCATGAACATACCTCAAACAGAAACAGGTAACTTTAATGAATTAAAAGTAAAGACAGGAAAGAAATGTAACAGATTGAACAAAAATTTGTAAAACAACCGAATCATGATTATTGAAAGAACATATATTGAGCATATAATATGAGGAACAATTTATGTTTATCAATCTGGATAAAATATCTAGATTGAGACACGTAAATTTCCATCTATTAAATGACCAATACTCATGCCTTTAAATCTTCATGTTTAACATGCCAAGCTTGGATACTAAGAAATGAAAACGTTTTTCATCCAAAGCTTTTGTGAATAAATCCGCAAGTTGATATTCTGTTGTAACAAAGTAAAGTTCAATTGTACCTTTCTCCACATGATATTTAATGAAATGGTACCTGATATCTATATGTTTTGTCTTGGTATGTTGGACAGGATTGGCAGATATTGCAATTGCACTCTTGCTATCATAGTAAATTGGGATTTTCTGATATTTGAATCTGTACTCCATGAGTTGAGTCTTCATCTACAGTACTTGTGAACAACAGCTCGCCGCAGCTACATATTCAGCCTCTGCAGTTGATGTTGAGACACAATTATGTTTCTTTGGCGGGGAATGTACATGTCGTACGGGGAAATCCAAGTCGCGTGCGGGGAACGTGCGCGTCATGCGGGCAAATGTGCGCGCCATGCTAGCAAACGTGCGTGCCGTGCAAGGAACTGAGGGTCGGGGCGTCGAGCGACGTTGTCGTGATTGGAGCACTTCTCGTGCGGGGCTAAGCATGATGGGCGTTCGATGCCCAACTCACGAGCTTGTCTCTTAAGAACTGGATATGGCCAGAGGTGCTCTTTCTGTCTAGCAGGCTTCCTCCGTGATCAGCATCTAAGTAGGCAGTGAGTTCATAGCCTGTCCCCTTGGGATACCAAAGACCAAGATAGAGTGTGCCTTTCAAGTATCGAAAGATGCGCTCGACGGCTCCAAGGTGTGACTCTTTTGGTTCAGCCTGAAATCTAGCGTAAAGACATGTAGCAAACATAATGTCCGATCGACTAGTAGTTAAATACATTAACGACCTGATCATACCTCTATTCGTCCTAAGATCAACGTCCTTACCGTCGGGATCCGGACCGATCTTGGATCCTGGTGCCATCGGGGTTCCGATTGATGTACAGTTCTCCATCTTAAACTTCTTCAAGATGTCGAAGATATACTTTGATTGGTTGATGAAGATCCCCGTTGAAAATTGTTTTACTCGCAGTCCGATAAAGAAATTGATCTCCCCCATCATGCCCATTTGAAATCTGGTCACCATGAGGTTAGAAAACCAGGTACACAAACTAAGATTAGTCAAACCAAAAATTATATCGTCTACATAAATTTGAACAATAATGATGTGACCTTGTTCACGCTTAGTGAATAGCATCGTATCAATTTTACCTTTGTCAAAGCCTGATTCAAGTAGAAAGGTGGATGGAACCTCATACCATGCACGAGGGGCTTGTTTGAGACCATAGAGAGCTTTGTCTAAGATGTACACGTGATTTGGTTTGTCTTTGTCTACAAAGCCTTCTGGTTGAGAAACATATACCTCTTCTTTCAAAATTCCATTCAAGAACGCTGTTTTCACGTCCATTTGATAGACAGTGAAATTCTTGTAGGCCATGAATGCTAAGAACATCCGAATTGCTTAAATTCTAGCAACCGGGGCATACGTTACATCGTAATCAATACCCTCTTGCTGACGATAACCTTTTGCTACTAATCTTGCTTTATTCCTCACGACGATACCATCTCCATCTTTCTTATTTTTAAAGACCCACTTTGTTCCGATGATACTTTTTCCTTTGGGTCGTGGAACTAACCGCCACACTTTTAAAGCTTCAAACTGATTCAATTCCTCCTACATAGCTATCACCCAGTCCGGATCTTCTAAGGCTTGTGGCACTGTAGACAGCTCCACATTACTTAGAAATACCGCAAACAAGCATTCATTAGCAGTTGCTGATCTGGTTTTCACTGGATCGGACACTTCTCCTATTACTTGATGTAAAGGATGACTTCTTGTCCATTTCTTTGAATGCGGGTGTGGAGAAATTGTATCTTGATTGGGATCTACTAATGATTGATCTTCTTCCGGGGTTGGCTCACTTGTTAATGTGGGTTCAGGTAGAGGTATGGATTGTTTTATTGTTTGAAACAATAGTTGTAGCCTCGGGTAGTTCTCCATATGATACCTCAGGAGTATTAAAATCGTTCTGCTCATTAACTTGTGAAACTGCCTCAGTTGAAGACACATTATTAGTAGCATTTTGTTTTACTGTTTGTGTAGAACCAATGTCGTGTACATTTGGCGAAGAGTTAGACACATGAACTGTTGCATCAACATCATTATTTGTTTGCTTCATTGAAGGACCAGACAAAGTAGTTTGTTCAGCGTTCTGAGCAACCGGATACCTGTTAAGAACATTAGTAGATGAGTTAGAACTACCAAAATACTCATCATAAAAATTTTCAAAAAGTAGATCAAGTTCAGTTAAGTGAGAAGTTGAAGTGGAAGCTTGATCTTTTGCAGATTTGGTGGATGCTAGACTGAGTTGTCCAGATGCTAGAACTCCAGTGATTGCGGGTTCTGTACTACTTTGTACAGAAGCCAAAGTCTCCGTCTCAACAAATTTGACGTTGATGCTTTCAATCACCGTTTTCGAAGTCTTGTAGTATATTCTGTATGCCTTTGAGGTGGATGAGTATCCAATGAACACACCCTCGTTCGCCTTTGGACTAAATTTGTTCAAGTTCCCTTTGTCATTCGGAACAATGCACCTGCAACCAAAAGAACGAAAGTATTTACTATTTGGTTTTCTATTGTTTATTATCTCATATGGTGTTTTTCCAAACCGTCGGTGAATAATCGAGCGATTTTGTGTATAGCATGTCGTTGATACTGCTTCAGCCCACAGAAATAGAGGAACATCAGAATACGATAACATAGTTCTCGCGGCCTCAACTAGCGTACGGTTTCGTCTTTCAACAACCCCGTTCTTTTGTGGTGTTCTTGCCGCGGAGAATTGATGAGTAACTCCCAACGATTCCAAGAAATCATCCAGAGTTTTTGTTTTTGAACTCTGTCCCATTATCTGACCTTATAGTCTGAACCGATTGTTGTAGGTTAACTTGAAGCATTTTCACTAGAGAAATAATTAGCTCGGGTGTTTCATCCTTTGAGCGTAAAAACTTCACCCATGTGTACCTCGAGTAATCATCAACGACCACTAACACATACCATTTGGTACTAATACTTTGAGTCCTCATGGGTCCACAAAGATCCATATGCAAGCTTTCCAATACCTTCTTCGTACTTGGCTCAGGTTTCGACGGGTGAGGGACTCTCTTCATCTTACCCTTCTCGCAAGCAGTGCAGAAATTTCCTCTATCAAATTTCAATACAGGTAGACCTTTGACTAAATCACCTATGATAAGTTAGTTTCTCAATATATCTGAAATTTAGGACAGATAACCATCTATGCCATAACCAACTCTGCTCAACGGAAGCTTTTGATAACAAACATACGTCATTCTTGGGTTTGACTGTTAAAAGATCAATCGTGTACAAGTTTGACTTTCGAGTGCCAACTAGAAGTTACGTTCCTTCTTCAGTCCGAACTGCACATCTCTTCTTCTTGAAGTTGACTTCTAAGTCTTTGTCACAAAATTGACCAATACTGAAAAAGTTGTGTCCCAAACCCTCAACATAGTTGACTTTGGTTATCCTGACGTTATCTTTCACAATGTCTCCATAGCCCAAGATCGGTGAGTACTGATCGTTACCAAACTTGACTCGACCACCGTTTTTCTCTACATAATTAGTGAGCAGTTCTTTTCTTCCAGTCATGTGTTTTGAGCAACCCGAATCTAAGTACCACACATGACTGGTCTGCAAACAAGTAGATCAAGGTGTTTTAGGTACCCATTTGTAAAGGGGTCCTTTTGGGTTAGGAGTTGGTACTTGTTTGAAATTTGTATCACTTTTGTTTTTGAAAGACTTTCCTTGAGTATAATACTTTCTAGTACCAGGAATATCATAACCAAACCAGTTATAAGAATCATTTTTGCAGATAAAATCATCCAAACCACAAAATGAGTAACAAATCTTATCATGAGCAACTTTAAGCAATTGTTGTATTGTGTAAATCTTGTGTGGAACAACAAGTTTTTGAAAGAAATGTTGGATGATTTCGTCTGGTCCACATCCTGTGTGGACTTCTTTACTCTCCACTCAAGCTTTTTGGGCTTTCTCAGATTATGATCTAAAACACTAGAAGAATAAAAGTCAGAAGTTTTAGAATTAGGGGTTTGAAAAGATTTAGATCTTTTTGATTTTATTTTCTTTTTCTGTAATGATCTTTTAGATTTGGATTTTGAGTAATAATTATTAACAGAACTTTTCTCTGTTGACTTTGAAGATTCACCTTTGAAGAAATTCTTCTTAGGTTCATCTTCCTTAACTAAGAAATCAGAATGATCTGGAAGTTTAGCATTAAAGTCAAATTGAACAGGTGTTTCATCTATACCTTTACCTTTATCCACACTAGGGTTCTCAAAATCAGACTCATCATGGCAAGCATCGGTGGTGTGAAAAATACCATAGGATTTTGGATACATAAAGTCATTGAACTTTTTAAGACTTTCTTTTTCAGCTTCCGGTTGAATGACCTTTTTAGGAGTTGCCTCAAAAGATTGGTTTTCTAAATCCCAAGATTCAGTATCCTCATGGTCATTAACTAGCATGCTTTTAAACATTGTATTTTCCATAAAATCCTTGCATGAAGAAACATCTGAATCTGAAGAGTGTTTTTCTTTTGAAATATTCTCTTCAGATTTTTCTTCAAGTTTTGATTTTAGCTCATTCAAGCTATTTGAAAATACAGTAAACATGACTTTCTTCTCAATTTCAAAAGCAATCTTGTCATCATTTCTGATGTCTTCAATCTGGATTTCGAGATCAATAAGCTTTTGTTCAAGAACCAAAGGTGGAAAATCTGGATTTCGAGACCAACTAGTTCTGAGTTTCTATTTTGTAAGCATATAAAAGCTTTTCAAACTCATCTCTCTTCGCTTCTGAACTTTCAAACTTCTCTAATAGTTCAGTCATTATTCTTCTAAAATAAGCTTGATTTTCATCAAATTCTGTTTTAGTCTTTTTCAAAGTTTCAATTAAAACAACTTGTTCTTTCAGTTTTTGACATTGAAAATTTACTGTTTCTTTTGAACATTTTAACTTTTCAGTTAAGTCATCTAACAAGGTTTGTTGACGTTCCTGTATTTTGAAAAAATTGTTTAGAGTGAAGGAATCTACCTCATTTGTCTCAGATTTTGCTTCAATTTCAGATTTCTCAGCCTCTTTGCTCATGAAGCACAGTTTGTCTAGAGCAGCAGTCTCCTCCTCATCTTCATCGTCGGTCTCATCGAGCCAGTACTCTTCCTCAGCTAATAATGCCATACCAGATTCCTTTTCTTTGGCTAACAGCATTTTGTTCTTATAGTAGCCAGAATCTCTCACCTTTTGTACTCGACATTCCTTAGCATATTGTCCTGGCTTACCGCAATTATAACACTTCTGCTCTTCCACTTTTTTCTCAACAAACCATTTCTCATCTCGTTTGTCCTCCTCTTTCTTCTCCTCAAATCTTTTCCTCGATTCCATACGGTCTTTATGTTCAAAATTCTTAGATCCCGATGAATACCTTTGATTGTTTGTACCCGTCTTCTTAACAAATCGCTTTTGGAATGCTTTAGTCAAGAGTATCATAGCTTGCTTCAAACTTTCAGCTTCATCCAGACCATCATTCTCAGAACCACCATCTTCTGAATCAGAATACCTTTCTTCCTTTCTGGATGCACGCTTTCCAATATTTTGGCTAACAAGGCAATGGGATCAACATCAACTTTTTCATCCTCTTTCTCTTTCTTATCCTTTTTCTTCTCTTTCTTCTCATTCTTCTTCTCTTTCTCTCTCTTTTTCATTAGCATGTTTTTCATCTTGCTTGAGCATTTCAAACATTTCCTGTAAATGAAGATCATGTAACTTCTCATGTTGTTTCATTCTATGACTGTACTTTTTCCACTCAAGTTGTAGTACACTCAATAACTTAACATTGTTTTCTATTATTGACTTCGTGATCTTGTGTCTGTTCAACTCATTCAAAATAGTTGTGAACCGGTCATAAGTGTTATCAAGTGATTCACCTTCCTTTTGCTTAAATATTTCATACTTGTTGATAGCATTGGACACTCTCATTTGGTTTTCAACTGATGATCCTTGATAAAGTTTAACTAACTCATCAAACATGTCTTTTCCTGAATCATTCTTACTGTCAAGCTTTTGATAGATGTCGTTAGTCAAAGCTTGCATAACCAAGGATCTTGCTGCTTTGTCTCCATTGTATCTTTTTGTTTGAGTGTCATCATCTGCATCAGGATGTATTAAAGCATCTGGTCCTTTATGTCCACTCTCATCAACAACACCATCGCTATAAATTTTTTCCTTGAGGACCATTCTCTAATGAAAACTTAATCCAATATCCATTCTCTTGCCTCACCACATAGTCCATGAAACGGTCTTTCCATATTTTGAAATCTTTGGTAAAAAAGACCGGAGGCTTATCTTTAGAACCAATAACAAGCATATCTCTAGTAGTCATCGCGTTAAACTTGTCTAAGACCTTTAAACAATCTTGATCAGAAAAATAATCACACACCCACTGATTTTGTCGCACACCAAACCATTCAGAAAAAGATGTCACACAAAAACACCCTGAGATACAACTTTGTCTCAAGATTATCGCACACAAGCTATGCAAAAAACACTGTTCAAACTCAGTCCTCGCACAATGAAGATGCGATAAACACTGTTCCAACTCTTTTATCGCACGACGTAGACAATATAAAATTTATCGCACCCCCTCGCGATTCAGCGTACGAGAAAGATGAACAATGAATTCTGCGATACCTATGAACTCAGATTAAAAAATCTAAGTTTTTCCTCAAAACTTATCCAAACAACCTGAAATTTTGTTGGGTGGTTCGCGAGAGGTATCTGAATAGGTTTAGTTCTTTGTCTATGTCCAAGAAACCAACATAAAAGGAAATTCAATCCCAAAACAGTAGGTGTCAAGCTTTTCACGAAAAAAATCCAAAATCTGTCAATCTAGTTCGAAATCCAGTGAATTGGCAAAATCAATTCACTCAGAGTCACTTCAGGAACACAACAGATCAATCTTAGTCCATCTAACAAGCAAAATCAATCCAAAATTGAAGAAATTCCTCCCAAAGTGTCGAACTTCAAGAAATGGCCAAAAAATCGTGAAAAATCTTGTGTAAACTTATATGATTGCTTGCTCTGATACCAATTGAGATCCCAGAGACAAGTAATCAAACACTAATTGACATGCCACAAGTCATCCCTCTATTAATCTTCAAAGTATGAGTTACAAGCTATAGAGAGAATTACAAAGTTGGTAAAGATATGAACTAGTTACAAATGAACTAACAAAGAGTATTTATACCTACTCTATGAAATTTCAAGATAGGTCCCTCAACTTGATACAACTATCAAAATATGGCACTAACAGCATGAATTGGCATGGTTTGGGTATATGCTTGCTTTTTAGGTGTAATTGTTTGCAAAATTTTGTGCGTAAATGTGGATCTTTGTCCGTTTTGATGATGTGTTAGCATGTGTTTATGAGCTTAAATTGTTGATGATGACGAGTTTGAACACATGTATAGCATGATTAAGCTTGATTGATAGAACTTAGAGTCGATTAGTGGTAATATGCCGGTTAAAGTTAGACTTTTGCTAATCTCTTGAACAACTTTAACACCGTGAGACTTTGAGCCTATTAGACTAAACACTTGATATTAGTCTCTAGAATTAGATTTGTCTCTCCTTAAGATTACATGATATTTACATGATAATAATTATGATAAAGGCCATCGTTTGCTTATTTTGTTACCCCATTAGCCTTAAGCCTACCCATATTTATAATTACCTTTTTTGTGCACCATTTTGATCCTTAGCCTATTTCTTTTGTCACCCACATCATAAACTAAACCAAACACGACTCACCCGAGCAATCACCAATGGAGTGTCTTAGTATTTCTATATGCTTGAAAGTACAACATAAATGTTGGGAAAGAAAAAGAAAGAACATATGAGAAAAAACAGAAAAAATGAAAAAATATCAAAAAGAAAAATCAATGAGAAAAATCAATGAGAAAATTAAATAAATAAAGTAAGACGGCGAAAATGATGATACAATTGATTATAAACGTTTCATCTTTATTCCCTATCATCGAAAGGGAATTATGCTTCAATAGATAGATATGAAATCCCTTTGTGGAAATAAGTTTTATGGTTGAAGAACCGGGTTCTCCATTGGTGTAAGGCACTTAGTCACTTTTTCCCAAATACATCCCTACCTTACCCAAGCCTTATTTTACATTACACCATAAAAGTCCTTTTGATTTATACGCATGTATTTTATCCAAGTAGTGGAGAGTGAGAGGCTTTTCAAGATTATGGTAGGTACATACTAGTGTAGTGACGGTTTGAGCGATACATTTTAATCCCAAGGAGTGAATTGAGTGTTGTTTTAATTTTTCCTATTCGTGAGAGTTCTCGAGATTAGCTTATGTCTACTTGATTGTGTGTGTGCTCATATTTTGATGCTAAATCGCAAATCTCGAGTTCATGATATGCTATATGTGTTAACATTCTTGTTTGATTCATTTTCACCACTTCGTGCTAACTTAGTCATTGCCGAGGACGGACAATTATCTAAGTGTGGGGGAATTTTGTAGATCCCAGTTTAACAAGTAACAACGAATATATCGACTGATGAACTTTGTATTGAATGATTAGAGAGGTACGAAAGGTTTGAATGGAAAACTCTCTCTAAACCTATGAAGCGCACAATACAATAATCAATACATCTCACCTAATTCTCACACAAACCAACATTATATACCTAGGGTTTAATGCTTAAATCCCAAGCCCATTAACACTAAATAAGCCCATTTATCATTATGAGACTTTTACAATTATAAATAAAGCTATTTTTTTCTTTATATCACTTTCTATTTTATAGGACATTTAGTCCTAACAATCTCCCCCTAAAGTTATATAAAGAAAAATATGATCTTGAAAACTTTGTGTCTTGATCTTCTCTCCCTATTGAACCTTTGAAAAACTTTGGTGTTGTTTGTCTTCATGTTAATCACGCTCCCCTTTGAATAAAGCTCTTGGTCTTCAGTTTTAACTTTGTAACCAGATTCAATATACGATAATCTTAATTGAATGCACTATTAAGCACCTTTCAACTGTAGAAACTCAACACATCGGATAAACATACAAGAGAGATAATGTGTGAGTTATGTGACATTCCACAGTGCAACTTCAGTTAAAAATCAATAATCTGTCTTTGAACCGCGAGTTGAATTGACTTTCAGCTTGAGAAATTGTAGAACCAATATGCTAGAAGGATAAAATAATTTGTAGCAAACACCACTTGAATAAGGGATAGAGAAGAGCCGATCAGATCAGAAAAAATTCTGTAACTCCCCCTCAGCTTTTGCTAACTCCCCCTTAACATGATAATCGGTGTCTTTGAATACGTATCATTTCTCCCTCTCATGATGATTAGGAGCATCTTGAGCATCATGTAACTTCAAAGACAATACAGATGAGTAGCAAAATACCAGATAAAACGTTAAGTAACCAGAATGGGGTAATCATCTAACATAGAAACACAATAGTAACTGTTATCACATCAATTAAAATAATTGTGTGGCCTATGTTCAGAGTTGGCATTGGGGTATCTCTGATAGGACTTCCAGTTATCACTGAAGTAAAATCTTAAAAAATTACTTCTCAAACTGTTCTGACAATATCACGAAGATATGCAAATGGAATCACAAAGATTCGTGCATGTGTGAAAGAATTAATTCATAACGATTTGGCTCAAAAATTGATTTAACTTGTGATGCAAGTTAAAAATCAATAGACACAGTGATTAAAAAATGATGTTCAGAGACCGGAGCTGATGTCTTCCTTTTTCAATATCTATGACCTCCAAGTGAGGAATAGATAGATTATGTGCTAAACCTCCGTGAATATATGAAACAAGTATCTTTTGTGAGACGCTTGAGTGGCTAGGTGGGGTGACACGAGTTATCGACATTGGGTCCATGTATGTTTCAATATTCATCTCCAAAGAATGTGAATGAATAGATTGTGTGGTTACCCGGATAACTGACTCGGTTTGGTAAGGACCAATATATTCTTTTCAGTCCCGTCACATCTTCACCATATTCTTTTTCACTCCATACTCATCTATCAAGCTAGACCCCTTATTGTTGTCTATAATTGGATGTGTTTCTTGGGTAGGTCCTTCCGGTTCGGGATAGACCATAGAAACAATATAAATCCTAACACTCCATTAATTCACCAAAATAAAATCATTGAAGTACAGTTCTGAACTAAAATGTTTAGAAGTCAAAACATTTAAGAACGAGTCCTGATCTGAGATGATCAGAAGTCAATTAAAATATTTAAAATAGAGAATTTCAATAAACAAGATCAAACGCTAAACAGAATGACTCATTAAGCACATTATGGTAAAAAAAATCTTACAACGAATAGAAATTGTAATTGTGAATAACAAGTCACGATTAATAGTAGAGATAAAAATTGAACCATCAACAAGAAATGACGAACTTTGAAAAACAAATAGGAATTCAAGCGAGTGTATTTCCATTGTAAAATCAACACAGATATGAGATATGGAAATAACTAAGTCAAGGAAATATAACATGTGGCAATCATGGAAGTTAAAATCGGAGAATAACAAACACAAGTAAGTAATCCAGAATAAATTACCACAGTTCTTTGAATTTATTTAAAATTCACTTAATTTTTCACACAATAGTACTCCCCTGCAAAACTGGCATAACCTTTATTATCAGTCAAGTGACATGAATATGCTGAACTAAAAGCACCTGACATTCATGCAAAACAAATCAAAAGGATTTAGGTATTCATGCTTTGATGGATCCTTGATGGTCAGATGCCTTATCTTTTAAGCTTCGAAAATGAGGATCAAGAATACTATGAGAACCATACCAATTATTTACATACCTTGGATGCGCAAAGTCACTCTTCCCACAATGAGTACAACAGGTCTTTGCTCGGTTTAGACTGATTAGCTTTGCTGTAGAATAAACATGACTAGGTGAATCAATCTTGGAAATAAATGACTTTGTATCAACTGCAGGAGAGGTATAAGACGTGTTTCCATCACCGCTTTCTGTAGTTGACTTCTTTCTCTAAACCATTTTGAATTTTCGAAACACTTGATTATCTTTATTATTAACACGAGAATTATAGAAAAGATTAGAAGGGTGAATCTGATCTTTTGAAACCTCATTTGGTTTGATAAAACTTTTTGATGAAGCATTTGAAGAAATTGAACTTGAAGCATATGAAGACTGAACAACTTTGAAATTGTTTTCTTCAAGTTTATTGACTTTAACGGATAAAACATTTCGTTCTTCGAGAATTAAACCAAATCTCTTTTGTAGATCAGATTTTACCTTTTGTTCTTTCAAAATCTGGGTTGCTAAACCAGATAGTTTCTATGAAAGCTTACGCATTTCTGTTTAGAAAGTTTTTCTTTCACTTTCAAAGTCTTTTTCAATATCGTTGCGTTTATTTGATAGTTCTTTGAAAAACACAACATTTTTTTCAATATCTTTCTTTTCACTTTCAAAGGATTTTATTTGATTATCAAAATTATCTCGCTAGAACACTAAAACTTGTTCAAAATCAGAAATATGTTTAGAAAGATTAGCAGTTTTAAGCTCAAATGATTTTTTTTCTTCAAACACTCTCTTTGAAAGATCGAGAAGCTTTCTTTCCAATATTTTTCGATCATTTAAAAAATCATCCTTTTCTTTTTCGAGAGTAGAAAGCCTTTTCTTGAGATCAAGGTTTTCATTCTCCAACACGTTTCCTCTTTCTTCAAGTGCCACGTTCTTCTCTTCTCTGGCTTCAAAATCTGCAACTATTCGTTCAAGCTCAGATTTTTTCTTTGAAGCTTCAGCATACATACTATAAAATGAACCATTTCTTGCTCCCTTTTCAAGGTCAGCATTCTTGCGCTTGAGCCAATCATTGTTGCTCCTTAATGCATACATGTCTTTATAGGTTTGGCTTTCCGATCTTAGATTGTCTAAATCTAACTGAAGACATGCTTTATCAATCCTCAGTGTGTCAACGTCCTTTGAACTGGTCTCCAATTTCGCTTCGAGAGCTGTAATCTTTACTTTGAGGTCAGAAATGGTTGGATACGACATTGTTACTTGAATGAGATGATCGTGAGACAATTCAGATATGATCCAAAAATTAGCCAGTATGTCAGAATATCCAATTGTCCCCCTCCTACAACTTCGCACGGGGGCCTGGGGCAGCGCCCCGAGAGAAAATTTTAAACCGTGAGAAGTCAGAAAGCTCCCGGATATGTGATTCGGGTGTGGTTTTCCGGATAGAGAATTCGTATGTGGACGAATCCAGGTAGGAATCCGGATGTGTGTCCGGATTAAGAGCAATCCGGATAGGAATCCGAATGAATAATTCGGGTGAGTAGTATCCGGGTATCACGTCCGGAAAGGGCAAATGTCCGGATGGAATCTCCGAAAAGAGTAAGTAACCGGACAAAGTTTCCGGGTGAAAAAGTATCGGACAAGTAACCAGGAACAATTCAATCCGGAATTGGTTTTCGAGTGAAAGTATCGAATAGTGTACCGGACAGATAGGAATTCAGATATAACTCGGTCCGAATAGCTTAGTATCCAGATGAATTGTATTCGAACTGATTATAGGAAACTTACCCGGATAGAGTCGAGCGACGTCCGGATAGTTACTGTACGAAGAACACGGATCTGATGATTAACTAGGGTTGATGATTTTGATTCCTGAAAGTTATGAAACCAAAAGGAACACAAAAACACACAAACCCAAATCGATTTTGACCTAAACAACAACCTTTTTGATGAAAAACACCTAGATTTCGATGAACACAGTAAAAAACTCAACAATTCGATTTTTAGCAAGTTAAAGCTTCAAAACATGGAATTAGACTATCAAACTTTGCAGAAATATATTTGACACTTGGAGAAACGGAATGGAATGATTAGAATTTAACAGTTTCACATAAATCACAAAATCTGAAAACTAACCCAGTCAGCGCCATTTTTGGATTCGATGAACACAAAATCAAAATTGATACCTTTTGGATCGATAGCTTTGTCTCGCTGCTCTAATACCACGTGTAGATTCCAGTTTAACAAGTAACAATGAATATATCGAATGATGAACTTTGTATTGAATGATTAGAGAGGTACAAAAGGTTTGGATGGAAAACTCTCTCTGAACCTATGAAGCGCACAATACAATAATCAATACGTCTCACCTAATTCTCACACAAACCAACATTATATACCTAGGGCTTAATGCTTAAAGCCCAAACCCATTAACACTAAATAAGCCCATTTATCATTATGAGGCTTTTACAATTATAAATAAAACTATTTTTTTCTTTATATCACTTTCTATTTTATAGGACATTTAGTCCTAACAAATTTGATGAGTGCTAATTTTATATATATTTTATGTTAAATTTCTTCGTGAAATTAATGTTCATTTGATGACTAAATGCTTATTATAATGGGAGTTATTATTTAATTGGTTGAAGAAACAAAAAAGAGAAGAAAAGAAGCAATCCTAGTGAACATATCATTTTTCAAGCGAGGGCCAAGTTGAAGAGAGTTAGAAGTAAGTTGCCAACTTACTCCAAACTCACGTTGGGCACTGTTTTCCCACGACCCATAGCAAGTTTAAGCTTGTTTGAAGTAAGTTGATAGTTTTCCAACTTACTCCAAACTCACGTCGGGCCAGCAGATCATGGGCCTCAGCAGATCATGGGGCCCCTTTCTTTTTGGAGCAGTTTTCACACTTTAGGGTATAAAAAGCCTATTGTAACTGATTTTGGGCAACGCTTGGAAGGGGAATCGGACGTTAATTTGCAGAGAAGAGAAAGAAGGATTTGGGGGAGCTTTCATCATCAATTCTTCTTCTATTTTGGTAATTGCTTGCAATTAGGGCTTACTAATTCTACTTAGTCATATGTGGCTAAGTTCTTTCCTTCCAACAATGGTTTTTCTTTATGTTGCATTTACTTTGAGATTTCGTTGTAATTTTAGGGAGACAAATTTATTTGCGTGAGTTCCGTTTAAACGCTAATTTCGTTTGAATTGTTATTTAACTTGATCGATTAATTACTTTTGTTATGAATGTTTGTTATTTGAAAACCTATGATCCGTAATTGTCTAGGAATTTTGATAAAGTAACGAATGAAACCGTTTGGTCTCAATAGAGTTTTCATTTCTATTTCGTGAATTCTTGCAATCGAATCTCTAATAAGTCGAGCTTGTGTGCTTATTGCTTCGAATTGGTGATTTTTCTAACTCGTTAATGCTAATCGCACCTAGAAATTTGAGAGCTTGTTCAAATTCCCATTTGAGGTTAAGAATTGATTAAAGATCTTATTTAATCAACGTTTATCTAAGGAAAATCACGGTTTTCAGAGCTTGTTGATAACCATAACCATAACCATAGTCATTTAAATTTGTTTTGCTATATTACTTGTTCGGAATTAATGATAACCATTTGCAGTTAAATCGAAAGTGAACCGTTGTTGGATTTTATATATATTGTTTTTTTCTAATCCATTTTTAATTGCATAATTAGTTTAGTTAATCATATGCACCACCCCCCCCCCCTTCTTATTTACTTTTAATTAATTGTTCTTGTACTTGAATTTGTTCGGCAATAATAAGTTAAAACTGAGTCCCTGTGGATTTGACCCGACTTACCGCTATTACAATTTTGGTTGTAAATAGCTGATAGTTGGAACTTATTATTTGGTGGACTCGGCATCCGTCACTAAGATTGGCATTAATCCAAGCTTTGAATCTGTGCAGAACAAACATAATGTTGGAGATACTGAAACATTCATCCAGCAAAGCTATGCCGAAAATCTTCAAGTTGTTTTTAAAAGAGGATGTGATGATCAATCCAAGGACTCAAGAAGCTTCAGAAAATCAAGTTCTATTGTTGGTGAGGTGATGTAGAAAAATCTTTGTTAGATGAACAGTTCCTCCATTTGTTCCATTAAAATCTAATGCCGTGATCAAGCAATGAAACGAGTGGTGAGAAAAGTATATAAGCATAAGTGGAAAGAGAAACACCAAGTTAAGTTGGTGAGGACCGTTTGGACTAGGGAACATGCTGATGTGCTCCAAAAAATTCTACCATTCCCCCAACAAGATGTCAATAAGAGATTCACCAGCTAACGGAGGAAAGATCCATTTCGTTGAAGGAGAAGGCAACAAAGATGCTACAACATTGGCAGCAACAACAGCTAAGCAAGCTTCACAGCCTACTCCTAAGGAGTACGACAGGTTCACATCACTTACCTTAGTCTCCATGTTTTTTTTCTTTGCGTCTGGGATAGTTTTATAATTTTTAGATTTATTTTACTTGCAAGATTGCACGCTTGGTAGAGTTATGCCTTTTGAGTTCATAGCCCTATAATTTTTTGGTATCATGTTATTCACCTAGTTTTGTGTTCTTGTTAGAACTAGCACATATCTTCTTGGGACATAAACTAATTCACACAAACTACATATATTTAGGAAATGATCTAGGCCTTCTTTTCAGTTTCTAATAGCCTTTGGTAACCCTTTATAAACCTATACACTTCATAGCTTACATTATGACATTGTAAATTCCAAATTTAAAGGTGAGAGGGTTACACCCTAAAGAAGAAAAGATCAACATAAAGGAGCAAATGCACTAATCTGATACACTATATTCATAAAGGCAACAACAATGTCCCATAGGGGCAAGGTGCATGAAGTCCACAAAAAAGAGCACAAAGTGCCAAATCTAAAAAGTTTGTTGAAGTTTATGTGTGAGAAAGCTATGTGAGAAAAGAATTTCCAAAAGTGTGGCCCTACAAGCCCTATTGATCCTAAATGTTGGATGTATTGAGTCAAACAAAGGGAAGAATGGTACTAGATTATGATTCACACACACATCTAGGCTATAAATGGATGACTAGAGATTTATGAAAGGCTATGAATTGCATGGGGTATGTTCTACATTGTGTGGGCACTTAATGCCATGATCTTGCAGAAAACTTCAAAAATTGAGTCAATTTCTTTTTTATGTCTTTTAGTTGCTTGGGGACAAGCAACACTTTAAATTTAAGGGTCTGATATGCATTGGTCATTCCATGCATAAAGTACCCTTTTCTTCTATTTTTAGCTAGATAATTTTCTTTGTCCCAACAATAGAGTCCGTTTTATTACTTTATTTTCCTCTTTTTGTTTCATGGAGCTAAGTACTTGATTTACCTATTTTTTACAACTTATGAAGGCCTTGATTGCAAGCTGTTGTTGCCAACATTGCTAAAACATTGGATATGGACGTTGGAGTGGATTTTTGAATAGCAAATATAACTATGGAACTAACTAAAACTTCAAATCCAGTTAATTCAGTCAAAGAAATATGTCCAAGGCTCTTTTGGTATTAATGATGATGGCTTCCTTTTCCTTGATTTAAGGATATGGATTTGTATGACTTTTGTGCCTTAAAGTTTACTTTTTGTACCAACTTTATTGATATTTCCTCTTATACCCCCCCCCCCCCCCCTCGGGGGGCCCTCTTAGTAGTAGTATAAATAGAGAGGTGGGTTTAGGTTTTTGTAGATGTTCACTCATCCTACAAATTGATCTGAATTCTCTCTCACGTTTATAATTCGTTCATGCAATTTAAGTTTATGTTCTTAATTTATTTATTTTCTTGTTCTTAGTTATGCATTGCTACAGCATTGCATAAGCATTTACTGTCTTTACTTTATTGTTTTTACTTTCTTGCACTTACATTCTTGTCATTTAAATTTTGTTATTTATATTTTTGTCATTTAAATTTTGTTATTTACATTTAAGTCATGCAAATTATGTATTTACTTTATGTCATTTACATCCTTGTAATTTACTTTCAAGTATGAGTATCTAATCTTTATAAGCTTGGGTGTGAGATAAAAGAGTGGAGTTTTAAACCAAAAAAAAGTGGACATCGTTTCTCAATAATGATGTTCCACCATTTCATTCTAAGTTTTATAAATCCAAAATACTAATTGACGACTTGGTCACTTTGAAAGTGTTAAAGTGTCATGGACTCAGGCATGAGTCATTAAAATGCACGTCAATTCGAATGACAAAGAAAGTAGACTTGGAAGAGTTTCTAACAAAGGAATTTGTCATCTCTATTTTTAAATTTGATTATTCTCGACAAGTTGGTTACTGATTAAGGTGTTAAAATGTAGTGGACTAAGGAATGAGCCACTTAGAACACATCAACTTGAATGATATGAAAATCGGCCCGGAAGAGTGATTTAACAAAGGAATTTGTTTATCAATATACTTGGAGGGGCTTCATTTGATACTACCACTGGTCCTAATACAACACAAGAATGTGTTGCTTGAAAGCTAAACAATTGTACAATGATGAATATCTGGAACGATTTCCCGAAAAGTAGATGGTGGAACTAATTGTTGCTAGACAAATGCTGTAGCGTTGCTACAACATTTCCCGCTGGAATTTGGGTTTAAGCTTCACCCCCAAAATCTTACACCTTGCTCTTTATTAATTGTTATAATCATCAAATGACATCTCCAAACCAAAACAAAGTCTTCAAATTCGCCATCTGAAGTTAGTCTTTCATCTCGAGATCTTGCAACTTAAGATACCTATCCCTGTGGAATACGATACTTGGTTCTTACAGTTTTATTACTTGAAAGACGATATTGGACCACATTGTATACTTGCTTTGGGGGTCTGATTTTCACATGTCTATTGGTGTATAAAAAGCATTATTAGAAGTCTGCAAGTTTAAAGTAAACAACCATCTTCCATTACTTGACATTCCTCCCTCCAACCCCTAGTTTCTTGATGCTGCAACATTCTTGGCAACTATGATATTGGTCAGGCTCTTACTTTGGCGTCTCCTATGAACAAAGACTTCCTCCGGAATTTTTGGTACACTGCTGAATGTATCACCTTTGAAGACCCTGCCATCAAGAAATAGACAACCAATATTTCTTTTTTGATCGATGATCCATTCTGAAGGTGCCTAATCTCACTTCCTACGAGCCTAAGGCCACCACTATTGAACTCATTAACATGCTTGATGATACTGAATACAAATGGGCTAAAGGCACCATAAAAAATAATCACCAACGTGGAGAAGAACCGCCTACATATGGTATGGAACTATTTTTCACCTATTTCATTTAGTGCATGGGTGGGAAGAATAGTGGTTTTGACTAAGCTTTCTCACTAGCTCTTAAGATTGGTCATTCTATGAATTATGGTCACAAGATTCACTATGCTCGGTTGATCTTCGATGATCTTATGGCCAAGATCAGCAAGAAATCAAGAGAAAAGCTGGTTCCTATACGTGTTCCCTCAGTGCTCCCATATGCTTCTCTTTCTTAGGGAGCTACGACACTGAGAGCACCCTCAGAGTCTACCTAGGCTCCCAAACCCACATCCTCTAAGAGGAAACAATATGAAGCCTCTTTTGGCCTTAAATAGAAAACCAAGAGTAAGAATAACAAAGGGGTGAAACTTTCTCGTTAGGTGGCGCCTCTCAACAAGCTTCACTCATTGAACATTTCCTGTCTCCCAGGACATATGCTAACCCAGTCATCTCCTCAGGGATTCTTTATACGAAAGTTATTGTATATATGGACTTTGCCCCATCATCCACCCCAGTATCTCAACACACTGAAGGTGTATCTTAGGGCTTGTCTATGGCTCAACTCGTGTCATGCACGATCATAACCCCTCTCTCTTCTATATTATCGTTTCCTTCCCTATTCATCTACACGTCACAGCCTGATGATACTTTAATGGTTATCCCCACGGTTACTGTAGCTCCACCCATTGCAATCATCGAAAAGAATCGGAAGATCAAGCACGATCTTTTGGTGAGAGAGATAAGGAATCAAGACCTATGGGTGACTCCTTCTAGTCTTCTCAACATACAGTCGTTGATCCTCAAGACAGCAATGATGATATTCTCACCATTAATCTCTCAGATAATATTAAAGGACCCTCGAGTACTATCAACTTTTCCACCTCTTCTTTCTTTGTTACTAACCCAGAACAAGCGTAGTTTCATCTTGTAGATTTCGATGCTTGTATTATAGGTCCTTTTCCAGTTTTCTAAAAACCAGCGGTTACCCTCCCTCCCTTATTCATTCCAATATCTACCTCACTGGAGGAACAGTATGGCTGAAGACTTTTTCAAAAGGGTGGTACCTACTCTAGACGATCTCTTTGTTGAGTTAAATTTGCTCGACTCCAACCTAGATGATGTCCAATCTACCTCCTCCGCTTAGTGGTCCTCTCTTCAGGCAGACATCTCTGAGATCATACTTTGTATTTCTTCCAACATCGTTGCTATATTCATTGACCAGAGCGCAGTAAATGAGCATATTCTTTAGCAGAAAGCGGCTATAGACAGTGTTCAGGCTAGCTAGAATCCCAAGATGCCAAGCTCCAAGACTAGGTACATTACATTAAATGCAATAGATATAAATACGAGAGTGGGCTCTCTTTCTTCGTGTGCATCCAAGAGATTTTGTTTTGATATATATATATATGTGTGTGTGTGTGTGTGTGTGTGTGTTCTTGCAAGAGAGAGAGACTAGGTGATCTTTGGGTGTGTTTACTTGCGAGTTAATCGGCTTAATGGCTGAAACGACTTATTCGCACAACCATTTAGGAGCGTTTACTTACAACTTAATGACAAAGATGGTGGCTTATTCGCACAGTAAGATGGGAGATGTTGTCCCCGTTAAGCCAAATTTTTGACTAAAATACCCCCCTTTTAAAAAGGAATTGCTCTTTTAATAACAAAAAAAAACCCTCCATGCCTCCATCAGCTTCACGCCTCCTTCTCTTCTCTTCAAACCCTAGTTGGAAATCGCCTCCTTCATCAGCTTCACCCCTCCTTCTCTTCTCTTCAAACCCTAGCTGCAAGATCGCCTCCTTCATCTGCTGCTCGCCGTTCTCTGCTCTCGTCGTCCTCTGCTGCTCGCCGTTCTCAGCTGCTCGTCATTTAATCTGCTCGTTTTCACATATTCTCGTCCTTTGCTCATCGTCCACCACAGATTCTCGTTTTCACAAATTCTCGTCCACCACATGTTCGATTTAAGCGTAAACGATTATTGGAAACATAAAATAAAAGAACACCAACAGAATGGTTTTTTTTTTGGATTGCATAATCACAAGAACAATGGTTGAAGAGGTAAATATGATGGTTTGAAAAGAGAGTTGACCATATTAATATATTCATTCTTTCGAGTTTCATATCATGATTCAGTTTGTATCTTTGTGGATTATTTGTAATGGTACTTTGTTGATTCTTTGTATTGGAAAAAGTTGAAGATGTAATTTTGTTTATTCGCACTGGAAGGGTAAAATGGTAAATTTTATTATTCAGACCATTGATTCAGATAAAAAAAGTAAACAACAACACCAATTTATTCACACATACAAATTTATCCAAACATACAAATTTATCCATACAGGACTTAATAGAAAATTTGGTAAACAACCCCTTTGTGTGAGATTATTGTGTTATTTCAGTTGTAACTTGGACTGTTTTAGATTAGGTTTTTCTTTATCTGATTCCGTAAACAATATGTAATTCTTTGATTGATTGAATCTTAATCAATAAGAGTTAAAAAGTTGAAAAATAGTGTTTATTTTCAAACCCCTCCTTACAAACCCTTGAACAACCATCGTTATCCCTTTCGGGTCCAACATATTCATTCAAAAAAGGTTTAGGAACTTAATCAATAAAAATAGATATCAAGCTTTATGCAAACAAATATAGTCTTCACACAAAGCGATATCGCTTTTGTGATTCAAATGTTTCTCTCCAACTTCGTGATAATGAGGTGGAAACACAAGGTTGTATTTATATGACAACCCAAACTTGTCCCAAGGCAATACTAATGCTAAGAACATGGAAATTCGGAATTATCCTTTAGCATGGTCGTGCCATTTCATGTAACATGATTGTGCCATATCCATAAATTGTTTCCGTCAAATCCGTAGGAAAAATCGTTGTCAAGACGGAAAAGTGGCCTCATGAACGTTTGTAGAAGCCTCGTTGCAGACGTACGCAATGTTCCACTTTTCAATTTTCGTTGTTTTAATGTTTCATATGACTTTGTTCAACACATTTCAAGTAACTTAGGGACCGCTTACCAAACTCTTACCTAGTAAGCGCTTACCGGGTCACTTGCCTTACCCGATGAACATGGTAAGGACCTAGAATCTTAACCAGTAAGAGCGATTGCAAGGATTGAAAGTCTTACCCGGTAAGTGACGACGACAACTCTTACTTGGTTAGCGCTTATTTTGTGAAATATAATGGAATATCCTTTTGCAAGTTGTATTCTATTCATAAATAGTTGTACAAACTGAACAAAACAGTCGAACACATGTATTAATACGTATGCACAAAGTAAGAGTACTAGAAATCATGTTTTAGATCCATTACGGCTACCGGCATATCGAAGAAATGATGCACTCTTGGTGATCTCACGCAACGGCTTATTGGTGAACCGTATGATGTTGTAAACCCAAGCCCCGGCAATGGCTCCGGCGGTTGGACCCAACATGTAAATCCATATGCTTCTATATTCACTTGACACAATGGCTGGACCTAAACTCCTTGCCGGGTTCATTGACGCCCCCGATATGGGTCTGCCATCGCCAACCATATCATATGTTAACCAAACAAAAAGCTAAAAATACAAAACAAGTTATAAAAATTGGTTATTTACATCGTTTTAACCTAAAAAAACTACATATAACTAGCTAGAAAGTTTTTAAAGCTAAAAGAAAAACTGAAATCAATTTATTGTTTCCAAACACGATGGCGTTGGGTGTGAATGTTTAAACGACGTAGAGTTTGGAAACGATAAAATTGATTAAAGTGTTTCTTTAAAACGTTACTAGCTAGTTACAAGTAACTTTTTTGGGTTAAAAAATTTCTTCGATTAAAATGATGTAGAATAGTTCGATGTTTTATTTATTTAAAAAAGTTCAGATGCTTAATAATTCAAAGTGGAAAGTCCGTTTCGTCTTTACATAATACGTCAATCCTCCAATGTTCAATTCATATTTATTATGTTTGAATCATTTATTTTCGTTATAATTATATAATATTATAATATAAAATTATTCATAACTAAAATCCGTTAATAACTAATAGATATGAAAATATTATTAAAGATCAGAGTTAAAAATAAAAAAATATATAAAAAAACGATGTATTGGACCCGAGGTTAATCATTCATTACATAAATTTACATTCACTACATAAATTTACATTCACTACAAGACAGAGCAGTTTTAACAACAGATAAATCAGTCGAAAATCCGCTGGAAAATAGGTTTACCGATGGATCCACCGGTCTGAAAACATTCGCCAGAAAAGAATATTACCGGCGGAATTACCGACGGATTCCATTTTAAGGGCGGGTATATCCATACTATTTTTTATTCATTTTTTAAATACTTTTTCTTTCATCGTTAAGTTTAATTAGTGGCGGTTTTGTGGCTGATATGTGCGGGTGTTGACTTTTTTCACTTTTTGTGATTCGTTGGAAATCTGTCGGAATATTTCCGGACAGAAAATCCGTTGGAAACGACCATTGGTAAAAGTCATAGTTTAGTAGTGATTATTTTGGTGCAGAATTTTCATGTTGATCACCAAAAACTTCTAAAATGATCCAGATTTAAACCGGTTAAATTTCATCAACAATTCCAATTTATTTCTCAAAATAATCGATTTTAAAAAGTAAAATTTATTTATTAACAATTTTCCAAATTTAGTAACTAAATTACTATTCTAGTTTGTCATAAAATAAATATGTTCATTTTATCCTTAATTATGAGGTGAAGAAAAAAATTCTCTTTAAAAGTAATAGTTATATACTTTTAGAATTATGTGCCTTTTTTAATGTAAACATCTAAATTTCGGGATTACTAGAAAATATTATTGGTTAGAAATTGCTGTATGTAAAACTGAAACAAATAAAATTAATAAAACCCTTGCATAATAATAATTATAATTTGAAAAGATGAGAAATTTATACCCTGCGAACATGACGTTTAGTAAAACGGTAGCTCCAACCGCAAGTCCAGCTAATTCTCCAATCTGCATGCATGTATCCTAATTTGTTTATTATCTTGAATAAACCAATAACTGATTTTAATTGCGAAGAAAGAAATCTAGGTTATATAAACAATTAATAAATATACATATATAATTATACATCTTTATTTTTAGAATTTATAAAATTATGAGAACATGTGTATTATATGATATTTCACATTATTTTTAATATTCTATGTCTTGATTAACATATATTTGTTTTATATTGTGTTTATTTCACATCTATAATTTGAACATTTTTTATATGTTTGTAAAACAAAAAATACAATAAAATATTTCACACAAATACATCTTAATTAATATGCTAAACTTATCCTTACATGAAAACAAATCAATCATGTGATTTACAATAACAGTTTCTTACAGTTTTCGTAATAAATGGAATTATCAAATAATTAAGCCTCGATCTATATGTATATATATATATATATAATACTTGAAAATTGAGCAAATCTAATATTAAATATTAAAATATACATCGAAATATAAACCCATAATTGAGCTTGAGAAAAAGATGTTCTTTAAATAAAAACTAAATAAAAAATTATCATTTTCTGAAAATAATAAAAAATTGTTTTATTTTCATGCATGTTCAATAAAGTTTTGATACAAAATGATTATGATTGTAAATCGACTATTGTATGTTATTGGATCATCATAACCTTTCGTGACATTTATGGGTCAACTTAAATACTTAATTCCACCATTTTCTTGCATGTTGTTCAACTGAATATATCCGGATAAATATTGAGTATATTTATTTTGACCAATTTTTTTAATTTCTTTATGTGAAATTTTTTTAGGTATTTAATTATTAGTTAACAAACTACATACAAAATCAAACGGATTTCTAAGACGATATAAACAATGTAGTATTAAGAAGATGTGGTACTAACAGCTCGATTATCAGTTGCGACCCCGGAAATGACAAACATGAGATAGAACGTGATGATAAATTCCAAAACCAAAGATTGCAGATCTGATCCAACGGGAAGGGTTCCTGCAAAATGATCTTGGTGCCCGTTGAACACTAAACGTAGAGTTCCACTTGCTAGGGTTGATCCAAGGACTTGAGCTGCAATGTATGCCGGTACCTTCCACAAAATATATAAATAAAAATTATATAACATAAATTATTCATCAGTTAAAGTTCCATCAGGGTCATCAAAGGATTTGTATGACTATTAATACAACGGTCCCATAAAAGTAATGGAAATGTCACTTTTGGTCTGTACACCCTTATAATAATACTTCTTCGTTCAAAAATAAGTGTATACATTACTATTTTTGTCTGTTCCAAAATAAGTGTCCACTTTGAAAAGTAAATTTCCATTTTCCCATTCTACCTTTTAATGATTTGATGGATAAATTTTCTCTATCTATAGGTAAAATTATACTTTGGTTAATTAAAAAGTGTAATAACTGCAGACTTTTAAAACTGTGTGACTTTTTCATCGTAAACATTTAATTTGGGACGTGAGGAGTTATAAAATATATTGAATTTTGGTTGAAATAATTGACAAGTAAAAATAAAATTCCCATCTAACCTACAACAAACATTAAAAACAAAAGGCAACTTAACTTTCAAAGTTGATTTAATAATTAATATCCGATTCATTAAATATTTCTCAAAGTTAATTTAATAAATAGTGTCCAATTATTAACTTTCTAATCAAATCTTCTTGTTATTATTTTTTTAATTCGTATTTAATTTTTTAGTCTATAGTGTACAAAAGGTCCCAATCATATCTGATGAATCAGGCACTTCGTCCATAATTTATAACCTTGTTTAATTTTTATTATATTGGTTTAAATTCAAATGAATTGTAATTTTTTTTATAATATATTTGTAAAGTTTTGTTCAAAAATTTATGGTGAAAACATATTTGTTTTAAGTAATATATTGTTTTAAAATTTCATGTTTATGTTTAGTAGGCGATAAATTATATAAAAAACTAGTTTTTATAAAATATTATTCAAAATAATTTTTGGATAATGTTTATAGGCTCTATTTCATTTTTCAATAACATCTCACATGTAGAGCTCAGAAATATTGCTGGTCAATTAAGATTTTTATTTATTTTTATTAATTAATTTTTGTTGAACATGACTTATAAGTTGATTTATTAATTAACAGTTAGTTTATGTTACTTTGTCAAATATAAATTAAATATGTAAAAAATCATATATGTCTTTCAAAATAAATTTCATATTATTTCAAATGTAATTTGTAGTATTTCAAGAAATTAAAGATTTTAGTAAAATTTTGATATAACTTTATAACAGAGTATTCACTATAAATTACAAGATTGCTTTGAATAGAAGAAATGGATTAATATTAATTATATGTTCAAAGAACGTTCCCATCAACTATGTTATATTATCTTTAAAATAAAGTATTTAAATAAAAAAAACTATAAAACACAATTACATTAAACTCCATGGCTAGATATTAATTATATTATTAAAATTTTATTTGTTTTATAAATATTTAATTTTATTTTTAGAAAATATTAAAATTTATAGATTTTTTCAAATTTATAGATTTTCCCCTTCCTTTTCTTCTTTTGTCAGTATTAGCACACATTACGGTATCGTTAGAAAAAAAATATCTAAAACCATCAAAATAAAGCTCTAATATTCACCTGTTTCAAAGGGAACCTATTGCAAGAGGCAAAAGCAATGGTGACAGCAGGGTTGAAATGTGCGCCGGAGATATGTCCGACGGAGTAAACCATCACCATCACCACCAGCCCCCACACAATGGATATTCCCGGCAGACTCACCACCTTGTCCTTGTCGGCATTCACCACCACCGCTGCACACCCCGCAAATATCACGAAATATGTTCCCAGCACCTCTGCTATCAACTGTTTCAATCACCAAACTTCATCATCATCAATGCATCAACCAGTTCTACACTACAACTACTACACCTTTCTGAATTTTTGAAAAATCAAATTTGCTGTTGTTTTGTGGTTGTCTTTTGTCAACAACACCATCGCCAAATTTAGGTAAACACGCCAATCAACCCTAACAGCAAACCGGTTTGATTTAAGAGACACAATCGCATCAAACACAGCCGATTTTAGGGTTTTGATTTCAAATTTTATAAACACAGCCGATTTTCGGGTTTTGATTTCAAAACTTTGATTACCAGATAACGAAATTAAGGTTGATCGATGTGTGAAAACTACAAGTAAGAGAAAAAGGGAAAGACCTTTTGAAGAAATGGAATAGTAGGAAGACACGAAGATTGATGATGAGTTTGATCTTCAATATTGAAGGTGAGATCACGGTGGCCGTTAGCGACGGCAGCAGCAGCAGCAGCAGCTCCTCCACCGTTTATCTCCGCCATACGGTTGTCGTGTGAGTATTATGAGAAAATGGAGATGGGTCTTCCCTCTATTTATGGAGAGATAGAGGGTTTGACTTCTGGATATGAATATTTGACTTATTAGAGCATCCACACTAGACCTGCAAACGTGTCGCGTCGTGTCGGGTTTAAAGTTAAACGGGTTGAGAGTTTTTTACCTTAACCCGACCCGTTTAATAAATGGGTCAGAAAATCTCAACCTTAACCCGACATGCCTAACCCGCCATTAGCCGCCTAACCCGTTTAACATTTATAAAACTAAAAATTAAATATCGAAAATACAAAAAAAATACAAATCCAAAATTCAAATATAAGTACTAGAAATCTAAATTTTATAGTTCAAACTTATAAGTTCTAACCAAATCAAAAACATTAAAAACCCAAAGCATTAAAAAGAATTATAATATATATAAACGGGTTATTCGGGTCATTTTCGAGTTGAAATTTTTGACCCTGACCGAACCCGTTTAATTTTCGTGTCGTGTCGTGTCAACCCGTTTATTTAAACGGGTTGAAATGTATTACCCAAACCCGTTTATTTCGTGTCGAGTTCGTGTCGGATTAGCGTGTCGTGTCAGTTTTTGGCAGGTCTAATCCACACCATTGAAATTTCAGGACAATCGCAAATATGCCACATTAACGCCACATCAGCTTTGTAATTATTTTAAAATTATCCTCTACAACAATGAAATTTCAATCACTTTCTAAAGTGAAACCTCATCATAAAAAATATATTTAATCAAATAAGTGAATAACAACAAAACTACAATTAAATATTCTTTACTATAATTTAATACGAAATATTTTATTAATTAAATAATTATATTAAAATAAAATTAATTAATTAAACAAAGTATTTTAATTAAATTAAAATACAAAGTAAAAGTATTACATTAATCGTCACTTTTTTATTCTCTAAATCTTTGTCAAATCTCTTCAATCAAATCTGATTGTAAACAATGATTCGTTGACCGATTACGTATTTGTATGTGATTTTGGAGATAGTTTCGTACTCGGGAAGTATGCTACGAGAGATTTGAGACGTAGTTATAATAAAACTAACATCATCGTTTATATCATCAAATTGACGAATATAAATAAGACGTTCATCTTCGATGATCGTGTTGTGCATGATTATACATGCTCTCATTATTTCTCCAATTATTTCAAAAATATTTTTTAATATTTGTTAACAAATAAAATTATTCATACATTATTTCATAAACATGCTCTACAAAACATCACAAAACATGATTTGACATAAAACATTTTCTAATTTAGAAATTATTCTCAACAATTTCTTATATTATTCACTGCCACATAAGCAAAAAATACTGATTTGACATTTGTAAATTATCAAAACCAATTTCTAATTTAGCAATCATACTCACAACCACTACAATTTCTAAAATAAAAATCCTAGTTAGCACCTTTACAATCCACATGATATCCTTGTTGCGGATGCTCTTATATTTATCGACTCCTTCAATTTTAATAAAAATAAATAGAATTTTATATTTATTGAATAATTTCGGAGGTGGAAATATGGTTGGGAAAAGTAGATAATCTTGGTAACATTGAACACCGGTAATGCAGACGAACCTGTGTATTTAATACCTCTTCTATGTAAATGGTGATTCTAATAGACACTTCTTTAATTATTAAATAGACATATATCATTTAATAGGGAAATTAATTAAAATACCCTAAGTTTGACCATGTTTTACTGAAATACCCAAAATCTCTCACACTTTGCAAAAATACCATAAAAATCCGCAATGGGAGCCCGCGATCGCGGGCCAGGGACCTTTCTGACACTTTTTTAAACTTGCAGAGACCATTTTTGAAAAATGGAATCCCGCGATCGCGGGCTCATCCCGCGATGGGGTTATTTTTGTGACTTTTCAATTGCAAGGGACCATTTTTGAAAAATTCCAGGGACCATTTATGAAAATTTTGATATTTTGGCACTGTTCACCCCATTTCGTCCATTTTTACGAATTTAAAATGAAATATTACACTTTCAACCCATATACTTATTTACTAAATTTACTTTATATCTTTTACTTTCATTATTTTAATTTTACATTTAACACATATAATCGTTTATTAACTAAAATACGTTAAAAAAATACGTTTTAATTTTAACAAATTACACCATTATAATCGTCTCTTCGATACGTTCGAAATGAGCCCAATCTTGAATTTTTTTGGATTTATATATTTTAATATATATCATATACAGTTATACACTACATAAAAAAATATTTTTTATATTTAAAATTCATACTCTTATAGTTAATTATTTAATTTATGGTACATCTCTTATTTTTTTTTCAATTTTGTTTTACACTCCTATCGCATTAACATAATAATCATATATTAACTAATTCATTAAATCGTTTTAAATTATTATTATTTGAATGTGTTTATAGATTTCGTCTGAAAAGGTTGCCTGCATGATTCCACTGAAAAAGTAACTGCAATATTCGTCTGCTCTTGAATAAAGGTCTTTCATTAGGCAGAAAATTAGTCTTTAAGTAGTCAAACATAGCTAATTAATGAGAATTTAGATCAGATTTATATGGTACTATCAAATGCAAGTTTCTATAATATAGATATTGTTCTACATTACATGATACCAATTTTTGCATCATATGAATCACCTCCAGACAACAAGAACCAATACCCCAATAATCAAGAAATAAATGCTTGTTCATCCAATAAATCTCTGTATTAGGATTATCGCAAGTTTCATAAACCTACTTACTAGGTGTTGGAAATATGGGTTTTACTAAACTTTGGACGCATTTAAATTTTTATATATGTGTTATATATAACTAACTTTTAGTAGGTTTATGTTCTTCTATATGAGATCTTCGAAATGATATATAATGCGTCCAAAATAGAGTATGTGTGAAAGAGATATCGATACTCAAAGTTGAGTAAATGGATGAAATTAGCAAAAACCAAATGAAGTAAACAGTAAGTCAATCACAATACTTTAACAAAATAAGTTAATACTAAAAATAACAATTATTTAATGTTACATAAACAACCTAACATGGCCCTATTAGACAATGCGCATAAATTGACTCCGCCATATGTCGGCGGAAATCCATTGCCTCATCGTCGGTTTCGTTAGGGGGTACCCATATCTCCTCGTTATTTATCAACTTTTGGACATTACGGCATACCCATACACCGCAATCCGCATATAACCCGGTCTGCTGGGGTACTTGGCCGACCATCTTTGTGCGAAAGATACTTGACACTTCGCGACGTCTATGATCCCCGATCAATGAAAAGAACGTATATAGTTTTGTTTTAAACGATTGCATCTGCTCTGTCAATTGTTGTTTGCAGAGACCGTCCTTTTCGCTGTCATATAGGGTCATGACCATAGTGTTTAGTTCAAACACTCCAAGCAGCCAATGTCTGGGATGCAAGCATATGGGGATGTACACCTGAAATATTACAATATATGTCATATATGTTATTAAATAAAATAACAGTAAAACGATTTGCATACCCTATCGAGGAGAGTCCAAGAGGTCCCTTCCGAGCCATTGAATATTTCGATCACGGAGGCGGGACCTTGATGCTCCATCAGTATACACTGAAAGAACATAGTGTGCATGATGGTTCACCTCGTGTCTACGCCACGATGTTTTTGCAACAGGCTAACCCAAGAATCGACGTGTTATGCATAAAAAATAGATGGTTAGACATGTAATATAAATATATTTGATTATATATGACAATAATTTAACTTCATACTAACCGTATCGTCTAAGTCAGAGTTCACAGGGTCATCCGCAAGCAATTTTTCAAAAAACGAGGGGTTGATTTCTAAGCCCCCGTAAGGGGTGAATGTCAAGTTGGGGAGGCGACCAATCCGGCACATCCTCAATATTTCTGATGCCGGTTGAGGCTCCGGTGAAGGCACCTTTCCCTTTTTCTTTCCTCCCTTCTTTCCCCCCGCTTTCTTTGCTTGTTTTTTAACGGGCGGTGGTGTCGTAGATCCTTGTTGGCCAAACGGGTGACGAAATCATTGTGAAATTTTATGCGACCGCTTTAGAGGGAGCGGGGTCACCTGTGGTGGTGGATCTACAACATCCATCGAGTCATCGTCAGGCTCCGAGAAGTGCTCCGAGAAGTGATCCTGGATAATAGGAGACCCCGTCTGAAAATTACGTTACTCAATGTTTTAAGTACAATTTAGGAAATGTTCACAATTAAACCAAAACTACCAAAATAACTTACAGTATGCATTTCCGGCCTGTAATAGTCATCGGCCGAACCGCCAAAAATGTTTGTGATTGTTGTGGTGGCGAACGACGGCATGTGCTGTGCCTCCGACATCCCGGCCTGCGTGACATTGATCATTAAAATAGTTACAAAATTAGGATTATCGATATATAACTATAATGGTTACTCAGTGTCACTAACACTCTCCGGGATAGTCGAATATGATGTGGTGGCGAACGGCGGCGGCATCTGCGAGGTGTATGCCCCCGACATCCCGGCCTGCGTGACATTGATCAATAAAATAGTTACAAAATTAGGAACAAACATATAACTATAATGGTTACTCAGTGTCACTTACACTCTCCGGGATAGTAGAATAGGATGTGGTGGCGAACGGCGTTTGGGACATCCCGGCCCCCGACATCCCGGCCTGCGTGACATTGATCATTATAAGAGTTACAAACTTAGGAACAAACATATAACTATAATGGTTACTCAATGTCACTTACATTTTCAGGGAATGACGGATGGGATGTGGTGGCAAACGTCGCCTGTGCCCCCTGTCCGAACGGAGCGGGGATCGGTGTCGTACTCGACAGCTAAAACAAATTTAGAACGTAATATTAATATACAAACTAAATAAACGTGGCCAACAAATTAAGTTAAACACTAACATTGACAGCGCTAAACTGTCTGTAGACTTCCTCCAGATAGTGTACACGTGTCTCTAGCGGCCCGTGGACGTAGTCCCACAGGACTTCATGTGAGCCACGCTGTGGCTCGTAGGAAGGGGCCGCCTGATATGGATTGTAGGAGGAGGAAGGGGGCGCCTGGTAGGAGGAGGAAGGGGCGGCTGGTAGGAGGAGGAAGGGGGCATGTCGTCGTCTTCCTCATCTTCGTCAGATGTGGAAGTAGGGGGACGTCGAGCCCTTTCCACCTCTGCGTCAATAAAGGTCACGCTGTCTCTGTACCAATCTGTGCCCATCTCGTCGACAGTAGGCACAAGGCGATCGAAAGGCAAGAGCGGCTGCTAAATATATGATAAAACATAAAAGAAATTAATAAGCGGGACTAACGTATGCAAATTGTAAACATAGTAAAAGAACTTACATTTCTAGACGCATTGAAGAACTGAAACCAAAGCGACCTACTTAGGGTAACACGCTTGTCCCAACGGGTTCCCCTAAGTACTCGATCGCCGCGCTTGACGAAATATCGGATTGATGCGGGAAACATCTCCAAGATCCATATCTGGAATTAGACAAGAAGAGCAAGTTCGTAAAAAGAAAAGCCAAACAGTTTGTATGTATTATTAACAATTGTTATACTACGTATCTAACCTTGAAGGCGTTTGTAAAACCACAAAGATTCATCTTTGCATGTCGATCAACGCGTCTGGCTATGGCTCGGTGCAGAATAGAGTAGCAATGTGTCCAGATATGGCTACCCCACGGGTAGCTGTTAAACAGCTCAAGGTCCTCGACGGCCCTAAGGACCGTCTCAGAAGCATACTGGCTATACTCACGGCCCAAGAAGCCCATATCCACGATCACCACCAAGCATACACGGACAGCATCGTCGTCGGTTAGGGCACTAAGGCCCTCTTTCATCATTTCCCGGGCTGCCTTCAGCTTCAAACGAGATGCTGAAATGCCCCAAACCCTAGGAACGAAGGAGCAGTCTTCTAAGGGAGGAAGGGGGGGGGGAGCCTCTCCAAAACGTAGTCCTGTAATTAGACAGAACTCACGAGGCCCAAAATGCAATTGAGAGCCGAAGAAATAAAAAAGCATCTCCTCCGGCTCAGCGTTGGCGTCCTCGACCTCCAACTGTAGAAACATGTGTACTAGCGTAGGGTCGCCACCAGAGCAAGACACATCCATCCATGGCCCGAACGGTGTCCCTCTATAGATGGTCTCAAGGGTATCCGCGCGATCACCTAATCCCCTAAAGAGCGCTCCTAATTCCTCGATGTAGGAAACTTTGCACCTTACCGTCAAGTCGATGTTAAAGAAATCCTTCTACATAGTCATTCACAGATGTTATAGTTAGTGTTATATATAGATGCTGCGGTTTATTTTATTTTATATAGATTTTGCGGTTTATTTTATTTCAACGTATCATATTGTTATATATAGATAAAGTGCGGTTTATTTTATTTCAACGTATCATATTGTTATTGTTGGGTCACCAAGGATTTGAAATTGACTTACCGATGTTTTCCCTAAAACTCCTACTTAGAATATTTTAGTTTGGTTCTTTGAATGACTTGTACAAAATATCAAATGTTCGGTGAAGTCGAAGATCAACCGAAACCAAGCTTGAAGACTCTCTACTTGTGGAAAATAGAAGACTCTCGGCAACATACAAACAAGTCATCACCACCGAATTGCCTGAACAGTTTCGGTGGCCATGTTCTCCACCGACAATTTCGGTGGGCTCCTTCACCACCGAAATGTTCTCACAATTTCGGTGGTCGCTCTCTCTCTACCGAATTACCTGAACAATTTCGGTGAGCTCCTTCACCACCGAAATGTTCTCACAATTTCGGTGGTCGCTCTCTCTCTACCGAAGATCCCTTTATTTCGGTGGAAACTCCTTCGGTACTAAAGTCTTGAAGGAAAGATCATTTATTATGGGACAGAATCCTCTAGCAGATAAAAGTGACAGTTTGTCTCTTTATCCATTCTCAGTTAAAGTCCTTTTCCTCTGCATGAGCTCTACTGTCTGCACCTAGTAAAAAGTGACAAGGACTTCTCAACTCTCCAGAAATCAACATCCTCAGCAAGTTGGAAGATGACAAGTGTCCCAAGCATTTAATGCTTGTGCACTCCTTGCCACTATAAAAGGGAGAAGACATCCTCATGCAATCTCACGCTTTCTGGAATTCTCTGAGTGCAAGTTCTTCATATTGCTTGATAACCTTATAGATTTGTTCTAAGTGTTCCTAGTTATTTTGTTAGTATACTTTGTGTAAGACTGTTAGAATAGTTTATCTGTTCTTTTCCGCAACAGTCTTAAGTTTCTTTGTGTAATTCTTGTTGAAAGTTTTTCAATAAAAAGAATTAAAATTGTGAAAATTTTGAGTATTGTATTCAACCCCCCTTCTACAATACTTGCTTAGCCATCTGGGACTAACAAGTGGTATCAGAGCAGAAAGTTTAATTCCATAAACTTGATCTGCGATGGCTGCCTCTTCTTCTTCTACTGTTGAAAACTCTTTTCAAAATAACTTTTCTGAAAATGGGTCCATCTCAAAACCTCCTAAGTTTAATGCGAACAACTTCTCTTTGTGGAAAAGCCGCATGATGCTGTTCATGGAAGGAGTGGATACTAGATATCCAACCATTCTCAAAGAGGGACCCATTATCCCCAGAGTTTGGGCTCGCTATGAAACGCAGAGGCCTGGTAAAGAGACTGTTGAAAAAGAAATCTCTAGTGATTCTGATGAGGAAAAATCCAGTGCTACTGGTCGTTATATTCTCAAAAACCCTAAAAAGTATACTGATGAGGAAAAACGTTTGGTCACTCTTGACTCCAAAGTAAGAGCTATTATTGCACTCTCTCTTCCTGATGAGGTCTACCACTCTTTGGTGAACTTTGAAACTGCTAAAGAGATGTGGACCACACTGTGTGTTCTGTACGAAGGTACAGAGGAAGTAAAGATATGTAAGAAGATTGGTTTTATTAGAAAGTATGAACTCTTTGCTTTTGAAAAAAGAGAATCTCTTCCTAGCTACTATAATCGCTTCAACTCTCTTTTAAATGATCTAAAGTTATTGGGCAGAGTATATGATAATGAGGAAGTCTTGTGCAAGTTCATGGATTGTCTCCCAGAATTTTGGGAAAATATATGTACTTGCATCAAAACTACCAAGGACCTTGAGTTCATGCCCTTAACTGTTCTGTATGGTACTCTCTTCAATTTTGAGCAAACCAAGCTTCAAAGGAAATCTTTCATCAAAGAAATAAAGAGCTCTTCCATAGCTCTTATCAGTGAAAATTCCAAGAAATCTCAAAACCTCCCTAGAATCACCTATCCTTCATCTGACTCTGATAATGACAACCAGTCTAATTCTACCCACCAAACGGAGGCATATCTAAGTGATGCTGATGATGAAGGTGAGGATATTATGGTTGAACAATTGTCAGATGAAATGGCAATGATGGCTGGTTCTAAAAATAAATTTCGTCCTTTCAACAAATCCAGAAGTTTTAGAAAAACCTCATCTTTTAAGACTTCTTCTGATAAGTCTAATGAGGAGTGTTTTAATTGTGGCAAGAAAGGACATTTTGCATCTGAGTGTAGGAGCAAGCTTATCTCCAAGTCTAGAAACCCATCTTCTGAGAGTCTCTCCTCAAAAAGGGAAAAATCCAAAAATATGCCTTTCAAATCAACCTTTCCCAAAAAGGAGTCCCATTCCTCTTTCTTAAATCATCAGGAGCGTGCTGAGAAATATAAAGCCAAGTACAAGAAAGAGAAGGAAAGGAGTGAAGGTCTGGAAAGAAAAGGGAAGGGTCTTATGGCAGAAACTCACAATTGGGATGATGAAGATACCTCCGAAAGCGACTCTCAAAATAGGTGTTTCATGGCTATCTCTGAAGAAATGGAAGTTTCTGAAAAGGCTACCTCTCCAATGGCTCTTGTGTCGACTGAGTGCTCGACAGCTTATGCTCAGGTTTCTGAGCGCCATCAAATATGGTATCTGGACAGTGGGTGCTCACGCCACATGACGGGAAACAAATCTCTTCTCATCAACTATGTGTCTGAAAAGGGTCAATCTGTCACTTTTGGTGATAACTCTAAAGGCTACACCAAAGGCTATGGAACTCTCACAAATGGATCAGTCACTTTCAATAAAGTGGCATTTGTTGAAGGCCTCATGCATAATCTTCTCAGTATTAGTCAACTGTGTGATCTTGGATATAAAGTTATCTTTGAACTTTGTATCTGTACGGTTGTGGACAAGAACTTCAACGTGATGCTATCTGGAAAAAGGATGGATAATGTCTATGTCATTGACATGGGACTAAGCAACAATTCTTCAAATGTCTGCTTTGTGTCAGATGACTCATCCAAAAGAAACTGGTTGTGGCATAAACGTCTTTCTCATCTAAACTTCAAAACTCTCCACAAAATTTCAAATAAGGAGTTGGTGTCTGGCATGCCAAAGCTGAATTTTGTCAAAGAAAAGCTGTGTGATGCATGTGAGAAAGGGAAACTCACCAAAACCTCCTTCAAGACCAAGCAATGCTCCTCCATCACCCTTCCTCTCCAGATGCTGCACATGGACCTACGTGGACCAGTCAGCACTCCTAGTCTAGGAGGAAAAAGGTACATTCTTGTAATTGTTGATGAATTTACCAGATATACTTGGGTGTCTTTTCTCAGGTATAAAAGTGATGCAACTGAAGAAATCATCAATTTTGTCAAGAAAAATAAAGTTCTGAATGGCCAACTTGTTCGGTCAGTAAGAAGTGATAATGGCACTGAATTCAGAAACAGTGCTCTTGAAGACTTCTTTACTGAGAAAGGAATTTCTCAGAACTTTTCTGCAGTTCGAACCCCACAGCAAAATGGAGTGGTGGAAAGGAAAAATAGAACTCTGTGTGAAGCTGCCAGATCCATGCTAAGTGAATCAAATCTACCTACATATTTTTGGGCTGAAGCTGTTAACACTGCCTGCTTCACCCAAAATAGGTCTGTGATTTCTAAAAGGCATGATAAAACCCCATATGAAGTTTTCCATGGCAGAAAACCGAATATTGGCTTTCTTCATGTATTCGGCTGTGTGTGTTTTATTCTGAATGATCGTGAAAATCTTGGGAAGTTTGATCCCAAAGCTGATGAGGGAATATTTGTTGGATACTCTCTATCCTCCAAAGCTTATCGTGTGTTTAACCTCAGAAGAAAATGCATTGATGAGTCTATCCATGTCAAATTTGATGATCTTAGATCCTCATTTTTGTCAAATGATGATGATGAATTGCACAGATGGATCTCGTCATGCATCGGTGCTGCTCCTTTGTCTAACCCTACCGATACTCACCTCACTCCATCCATTCCATCTCCTTCAAGTATCCAAAATGGGTCACCATCCTCTCCTCACACCGAAATTGACCAGCCCACCGACACCATTCCTCACACCGAAACATTTACTCCCACCGAAAATCAGCCTTCACCGACCACCGAAAATCCAACCTACCACCGAACCTCTGATCCCACTACTTCAACTCATCTCACTCAAAATACTCCATCACCTCTACCCCCTGCCTCAAAATGGACTAAGGATCACCCTATTGACCAAATCATTGGTGATCAGCACGCAGGTGTCCAGACACGTAGAGGAGTTGGAAATATTTGTCTCTATGTGAATTTTCTCTCTCTTATTGAACCCAAAAAGATTGATGAAGCTCTAGCAGATCCCTGTTGGATCACTGCCATGCAAGAAGAGCTTTCTCAATTTGAGAGAAACAAAGTTTGGAGATTGGTTCCCAGACCCCGAAAGAAGACAATCATTGGAACCAAATGGATCTTCAGGAATAAAATGGATGAAGATGGTACTGTTATCAGAAACAAGGCCAGACTAGTAGCTCAAGGATACAGACAGGAAGAGGGCATTGACTATGATGAAACATTTGCCCCTGTTGCGAGACTTGAAGCTATAAGGATCTTTCTGGCCCATGCTGCCTACCGAAATTTTAGGGTCTTTCAAATGGATGTTAAAAGCGACTTCCTCAATGGGGAACTTGCAGAGGAAGTCTATGTGAAACAACCTCCTGGCTTTGAAGACCCAGCTCATCCAGACTATGTGTACCGACTTGACAAAGCACTGTATGGTCTCAAGCAAGCTCCTCGTGCTTGGTATGACACTCTTGCCAACTTCCTTCTAAAACATGGCTACTCCAGAGGTAAAATAGACAACACTCTTTTCATCAAGGAAACTTCAGGTAATCTCATTCTTGTCCAAATCTATGTTGATGACATCATCTTTGGTGCCACTGATGAATCACTTTGTGATGAGTTTGCTTCTCTCATGATGAGTGAATATGAGATGAGCATGATGGGAGAGCTTACATTCTTTTTGGGCCTTCAGGTCAAACAAACTTCAGAAGGAATCTTTATAAATCAAAGTAAATATACTTGTGACCTTCTGAAGAAATTTAACTTTTTAGATAGCTCTCCTATGAAAACTCCCATGGCACCACCGTTGAAACTAAATGCTGATACTAAAGGTGTATCTGTGGATGTTACCCTTTATCGAGGAATGATTAGTTCTCTTCTCTACTTAACTGCTAGCAGACCGGACATTATGTTTGCTACTTGTCTTTGTGCCCGTTATCAGGCAAATCCTAAAGTATCACACTTAAAGGCTGTAAAACGGATTTTTCGGTATCTCAAGGGTACCTTACACTTGGGTCTTTGGTATCCCAAAGACTCAGGTTTTGAACTAACTGGGTATTCAGATTCAGATTTTGCAGGTTCCCAGATTGATAGAAAGAGCACTACAGGAAGCTGCCAACTTCTTGGTGGTAAATTGGTAAGTTGGTCCAGCAAGAAACAAAACTCTGTGTCAACCTCTACTGCTGAGGCTGAATATGTAGCTGCTGGCAGCTGTTGTGCTCAGATCCTATGGATGAGAAACCAACTCAGGGACTACAATCAATTCTTTTCTAAAATCCCAATTCTGTGTGATAATTCCAGTGCAATAGCTATTGCAAACAACCCTGTTCTTCACTCCAGATCTAAACACATAGATATCAGGTATCATTTCATCAGGGACCACATTTCCAAAGGTGACATTGAAATGTACTTCATTCCCACCGATTTGCAGCTTGCTGATTTATTCACTAAACCCCTTGATGAAACCAGGTTCAACTTTCTCATAAGTGAACTTGGGATGTGCACTCTACAAGAATAACATGTGGTATCAGAGCAGGTCACGGGTTCGAATCCCATGGAGTGCATTTAAAATGCCAAAGGCATGTTGTGCAGCCATTGACTTCTAGCGAAGCTCTTGTTAGTGCTGGCAGATGCTGGGGGGGGGGGGGGGGGGATTGTTGGGTCATTGACCAGCATCTCCCTAAATCGAAATGTGGCGCTGGCTGCTACGCTATATGGAAATAAGTTGCGCCTTCTCCACCAGCAAACGCTTAGATTGTTCACATTTGGGATTTGACCTTTTCTTGCCATTTCCTTGAAGACCGAGTCAGGAGGATTTTTAACTTTAGGAAGGATGATTTTCTCTTTCAAAGATTGAAGTTTGGCTCTCTCATCGGTGGAAAGAGTGATGTTGTGCTTTCTTTTAATTTCATTCTCTTTCCATCCACCGAAATCTAATTCGGTGGCATCTCTCTCTTCTCTAACACTTCTACCGACTACCCTTTCGGTGGAATCTTCTAAACTTCCACCGAAATCTGTTCTCGGTGGAATCCTTCAACTCCTTCACCGATGTCTAAATTCGGTAGGATTTATCTAATTCGGTACAAATCTCCAATCGGTGGAACCCTTCTAATTCAGTACAATCCTTCACCAAAATCGGTGGAACACTTCAAAATCGGTGGAACCCTTCAAATCGGTGGAACCCTTCAAATCCTCGGTGGAATCCTCACACCGACTCTCCACCGATCCACCACCGAATCTCCACCGATCCACCACCGAATCTACACCGATCCACACTCTTATCTTATGCGATTCCCAATGTCTCCTTGTGTCAGTGATGGGAGACCTTTCACCTTCCCTCTCGCCGTTTTTCTCCCATCTCCCAATAAACATCATCATTCTTTCATCCTGTCTCACCTCTATATATACGAATGTGTCTTAAACTCTTTTCCCTCACACCTCTCTTCTCAAAACCTGAAATCCTTTTCCCTCTCATCTCTCTCTCGAAAAACCTCTCACTTTCCATTGCCATGGCCTCCTCCAGATATGTTATTCCCACACGATTTGAAGATCTTAAGTTTAATCCGTGTAATCACGTTGCCCGCTTCAATCCAGATCCAGCTCATCCCGAGTTCTCCACTATCGCAAAGTTCCTCACTCGCTCTCCTCTTCTTCATGCCTTTTCTTGCAACCCCAAGATGAGTAAAATGCTCATTGGCAGATTTTGGTTAACCTGTGCATACGATCCCTCCAACGAAGCCATTCACGCCTCCATTCTTTCCGACGACGCCGGTGATCACGACCTTACGTTTGGGGTCGATGATGTTCGTCTCGCACTCAAGATTACCGCCTTTCCCGACTATGAAGAAATGTATTTGGACACCGTACATGAAGACGTTCTTCTTACCACCGGATACGTGCTCGACGACTCATCCAAAAGCTCCAAAGGCCCCGGTACTCTTCTCCGCAACAAAATGGGAGGCATTTGGAACTTCTTCTTTGCCCACGTTATCCATTGCCTCTCTCGCAAAACCAGTGGGCATGATCAATCACCATCATACATCACCAATCTCGCACATGCCCTCATCTTCCAAAGAAAAGTCGACTTCGCCCAATACTTCTTCTCGGAGCTTGTCGAGGTTATCAAGACTCCCAAGAAATGTTACGTTGCATATCCACGATTCATTTCCATGATCATACAGCACAAACTCTCTAAGGCCTTGGAGTCAGATCGCAAATCCCTTTCACCGCGATTCTCTTATGACTGGTCTTCTCCGTGTGTAGGCACCAAAACTCTCAACGTTAAGCCGCTCGCCACCGATCGCCCCTTATGACCAGGTATGATCTCTTTTGCTCTCTCTCCCGAACTACATTGGGGTGATGCGGAAATTCCCGGGTTTCATCATCAGGAAATTCCCGAGGTCACTCCAACTGTCGTGGCCCCTATTCCCCGTTCCCGAGTTACGTCGGGTGGCACTCTAAAGAAACGACAAAAGGCCACCGACACCTCCGCACCCGCTTCTCGAGCTACGCCACTGAGAGTTCCCTCGGAGGCTTCCCTGACTCAAACCCCTTCTCATAAGCGGAGGCACTCATCTTCCCCTTCGGGATCTCTTCCAAAGAGGTCTCGGAAACCATCGGCCCAACCTACTAATCCAACTGTCGATTCTCGAAAATCGCCAGTTGTTGAACTTCATCCCTCCGGGCCAAGGGTATCCGTTACAAACCCCACCGACTCCTCTGTTGCCTCTCAAAAGGCCTCAGTTGTACTTTTGGAGAAACCTCAACATACCTCCCCACTCGATTTTTTGGGTGGTGGAGATGACCTCGAGGTATCTCCTCTCGAGGGTTCTGATTTTACACTTCAAAGCCTTTCACCCGATCAGTTTATGATCGATGAGATTGCACAACCCAATCAGGGTTCCCCCCCACAGATTCCCCCCCCCCCACATGATTTCTTTGGATTTCTTTTAGCGGACACTGGTTCTCCCCGAACCATCCCGTCCCCCGAAGAACATCCCACCGAGTCTCCCTCGCCGAGGTACCAATCTCCACACTGATCTCCTTCGCCGAACCCTCCACCCCGAACCCTCTACACCGAAGAGCTATCGCCTTACTTACGAAATCCCCTCCCCGAAGCAGATCCCCTACGCATGCACTCTTCGTTTCCCGAAATCGGTGGTCAGACCTCATCCCACTTAGACCGACCCTCTGTTTTTCTTCAATCCACCATTTCATTAATCTCCCAGGCCAACTCTAGAATTTCAACTCTTGAGACAAAGTTGCCTCAATTGCTCTTCAATGCAATCACCGCTGCCCTTGTACCGATAAATGCCTCTCTTACTACCTTGTGTTCTAAGGTGGAATCCCTCACAAAGGCCTCCAGCACCGAAAAGTCTGAATGGGAAATGGATATGGGTGATTTCTCTCTGGTTCCCAACACCATCTCTGGTAGCTTGGCCTTCCTCCACTCCAAGTTTGACAAAGTGTTCTCTGAGATGGGTTTTAAGCTTCCGGCTGTTCCTAAGGGGGAGAAAACCTCAGCTCCACCGAAATTTCCATCCATAAAGAGATCTTCCAGTAACACGCCTCCACCGAAAACCTCTCCACCTTCACCGAAATCATCTTCACCGAAAGCCTCATCACCGAAATCCTCTTCTATTTCACAAACACATACAGGTACCACCGAAGCATTAGACCTTGATGCATCAACTGAGGGGGAGCAATCCAGCAAAGCTCCCAAAGACAAAGGCAAGAAAGCTTTTTCGGCCGAAGATTTGGCTAAAGAAGAAAAGAAGAAAAAGGAGTTGGCAAAGTATGGGGCTCGACCTAATGGTGCTGAATCTCTTAAACTCAAGCCTGCTTCTCATATAATCACCACCGAACTCGGTCTCTCCCTCAAGAAATTGAGGAAGCAAAAATCGCTCAAATCAACTTAGATAAATCCAGAGATCTCTCCCTTAAAGCTGCTGAAGAAGAAGCTGTAAAAGCAAAATCCACCGATGCCATTCAAACCCAAAAATCGGTGATGAGTGCCCTGGAACAAGAAAAGAATGATGAAATTAGCTGGTACAAAAAGACCATGCACCACCGAAACAACAAGTCACCAATTTCAACTATAAAGATTGCCACCTCCAAAGCAAACCCGGAAGACATCAGGCTGATCATTAACAGAGAAGATGGTTCGATAAAGAGTGTGAAAGAAAGTCATCTCCAACTCTTCGGTCTCTCGGAATGGTATGAAATCTCTCAACACCTGGTCAGGAGTCCAAATCCAAAGAAAGACATCTTTGTCAAATACATTGATGGACTGATGGGAAAGATGAAAGAAATCAAAAGAAAGCACAACATCACTCTTTCCACCGATGAGAGAGCCAAACTTCAATCTTTGAAAGAGAAAATCATCCTTCCTAAAGTTAAAAATCCTCCTGACTCGGTCTTCAAGGAAATGGCAAGAAAAGGTCAAATCCCAAATGTGAACAATCTAAACCTCACAATCCCAACTTCGGTCCCCTATCCTACCACAACCTTGAGCCTCACACCAATACCAGGATTGTTCTTCAACGATGGTCTCAGTCGTCGGTGCTTCTTCAGATTTCCCCAGATACCCATCGCCAATACTATCTTTCTGGAAGGCATCCACAACCTCTTTCCTAACATCCCCGAAGCTCAACCTTTCTATCGAAACCTAATGGAAGAAATCAAGCGCAGACAATCCTCAAAGAAGTAGGTTCTCTCTTGTGGTGCTTATAAAAGTTAGTTTCTCATTTTGTAAATTGTACGAGAACTAATCGTAATACAAGTATCTCTCTATTTGAATTTTATTTCGGTACATACTTTACGTTCCTTTACTTGTAAATACTATACATAGTATACACTCATACAAAAGAAACAGATCAAAAAGAACAAAAAGAATGGTCTATGTGAAAAGAACCCAAAAAGAGTAAAAATGGTCAAAATGCTTTTACTTTTCAAATACTCTTAAATATTCTAAGAAAGGAGCTCAAATTCAAATAGGGGGAGATTGTTGGGTCACCAAGGATTTGAAATTGACTCACCGATGTTTTCCCTAAAACTCCTATTTAGAATATTTTAGTTTGGTTCTTTGAATGACTTGTACAAAATATCAAATGTTCGGTGAAGTCGAAGATCAACCGAAACCAAGCTTGAAGACTCTCTACTTGTGGAAAATAGAAGACTCTCGGCAACATACAAACAAGTCATCACCACCGAATTGCCTGAACAGTTTCGGTGGCCATGTTCTCCACCGACAATTTCGGTGGGCTCCTTCACCACCGAAATGTTCTCACAATTTCGGTGGTCGCTCTCTCTCTACCGAATTACCTGAACAATTTCGGTGAGCTCCTTCACCACCGAAATGTTCTCACAATTTTGGTGGTCGCTCTCTCTCTACCGAAGATCCCTTTATTTCGGTGCTAAAGTCTTGAAGGAAAGATCATTTATTATGGGACAGAATCCTCTAGCAGATAAAAGTGACAGTTTGTCTCTTTATCCATTCTCAGTTAAAGTCATTTTCCTCTGCATGAGCTCTACTGTCTGCACCTAGTAAAAAGTGACAATGACTTCTCAACTCTCCAGAAGTCAACATCCTCAGCAAGTTGGAAGATGACAAGTGTCCCAAGCATTTAATGCTTGTGCACTCCTTGCCACTATAAAAGGGAGAAGACATCCTCATGCAATCTCACGCTTTCTGGAATTCTCTGAGTGCAAGTTCTTCATATTGCTTGATAACCTTATAGCTTTGTTCTAAGTGTTCCTAGTTATTTTGTTAGTATACTTTGTGTAAGACTGTTAGAATAGTTTATCTGTTCTTTTCCGCAACAGTCTTAAGTTTCTTTGTGTAATTCTTGTTGAAAGTTTTTCAATAAAAAGAATTAAAATTGTGAAAATTTTGAGTATTGTATTCAACCCCCCCTTCTACAATACTTGCTTAGCCATCTGGGACTAACAATTATATATAGATAAAGTGCGGTGGTATTTTATTTCAACGTATCATATTGTTATATATATAGATAAAGTGCGGTTTAATTTATTTCAACGTATCATATTGTTATATATAGATAAAGTGCGGTTTATTTTATTTCAACGTATCATATTGTTATATATAGATAAAGTGCGGTTTATTTTATTTCAACGTATCATATTGTTATATATAGATAAAGTGCGGTTTATTTTATTTCAACGTATCATATTGTTATATATAGATAAAGTGCGGTTTATTTTATTTCAACGTATAATAGTGTTATATATAGATAAAGTGCGGTTTATTTTATTTCAACGTATCATATTGTTATATATAGATAAAGTGCGGTTTATTTTATTTCAACGTATCATATTGTTATATATAGATAAAGTGCGGTGGTATTTTATTTCAACGTATCATATTGTTATATATAGATAAAGTGCGGTTTATTTTATTTCAACGTATCATATTGTTATATATAGATAAAGTGCGGTGGTATTTTATTTCAACGTATCATATTGTTATATATAGATAAAGTGTGGTTTATTTTATTTCAACGTATCATATTGTTATATATAGATAAAGTGCGGTTTATTTTATTTCAACGTATCATATTGTTATATATAGATAAAGTGCGGGTTATTTTATTTCAACGTATAATAGTGTTATATATAGATAAAGTGCGGTTTATTTTATTTCAACGTATCATATTGTTATATATAGATAAAGTGCGGTTTATTTTATTTCAACGTATCATATTGTTATATATAGATAAAGTGCGGTGGTATTTTATTTCAACGTATAATAGTGTTATATATAGATAAAGTGCGGTTTATTTTATTTCAACGTATCATATTGTTATATATAGATAAAGTGCGGTTTATTTTATTTCAACGTATCATATTGTTATATATAGATAAAGTGCGGTTTATTTTATTTCAACGTATCATATTGTTATATATAGATAAAGTGCGGTGATATTTTATTTCAACGTATAATAGTGTTATATGTAGATAAAGTGCGGTTTATTTTATTTCAACGTATCATATTGTTATATATAGATAAAGTGCGGTGGTATTTTATTTCAACGTATAATAGTGTTATATATAGATAAAGTGCGGTTTATTTTATTTCAACGTATCATATTGTTATATATAGATAAAGTGCGGTTTATTTTATTTCAACGTATCATATTGTTATATATAGATAAAGTGCGGTGGTATTTTATTTCAACGTATCATAGTGTTATATATAGATAAAGTGCGGTTTAGGGACCCTAGTTGTCATTCTTAAAAGTTTAGGACCTAATTGGCATTCATAAAAGTTTAGGGACCTAAGTTGTCATTCTTAAAACCGTAGGGACCTAAGTTGTCATTCTTAACATTTTTTTATAAAAAACACATTCTTAACAATTTTTTTATAAAATGTGTTTTTTTATAAAAAAATGTTAAGAGTGTGCTTTTATAAAAAAAATTGTTATAGTTTTATGTTTGAATGTGATATTTGTATGTTATAATGTGTATGTTGTTATAGTGTGTTTTTTCATATAAAAATTGTTAAGAGTGTTTTTTTATAAAAAATTGTTAAAAGTGTGTTTTTATAAAAAAAATTGTTAAAAATGTGTTTTTTTATAAAAACACACTCTTAACAATTTTTTTTATAAAAAAACAGTTTTTATAAAAAATTGTTAAGGGTGTGTTTTTATAAAAAAAATTGTTAAGGGTGTGTTTTTATAAAAAAATTGTTAAGGGTGTGTTTTTATAAAAAAACACATTTTTAACAATTTTTTTTATAAAAACACACTTTTAACAATTTTTTTATTAAAAAACACTCTTAACAATTTTATATGAAAAAACACACTATAACAACATACACATTATAACATATAAATATCACATTCAAACATAAAACTATAACAATTTTTTTATAAAAACACACTCTTAACAATTTTTTATAAAAAAACACATTTTTAACAATTTTTTTTAAAAACTGTTTTTATAAAAAAAATTAACAATTTTTTTATAAAAAAACACATTATAAAAACCATAAAACTATAACAATTTTTTATAAAAACACACTCTTAACAATTTTTTATAAAAACACACTGTTTTTATAAAAAATTGTTAAGGGTGTGTTTTTATAAAAAAATTGTTAAGAGTGTGTTTTTATAAAAAAAACATTGTTAACAATTTTTTTATAAATACACAATTTTTTTATAAAAGAACACTCTTAACAATTTTTTTATGAAAAAACACACTATAACAACATACACATTATAACATACAAATATCACATTCAAACATAAAACCATACATATCATGTTAAACATAGAACATATTCAAACATAAGTTATAAACACTATAACAACCTACAAATCATATATCTTAACTTAAAATAACATACAAAAAATAACAAATAACATAAGGAAAACATACCACAGAGGTAATACGAGACATCTTCACAAAACCCGAACGCGTATTCCACACGACAAAATTGAGAGAGTGGGAGAAAATTGAGAGAGTTTGATTAAAATTTGAGAGACTGATTAAAAAAATGAGAGTGCCGTTTTTTGGTCCCCCCGCCTTATATAGTGCGGCCGAAGTAACATTTAGGGTTTAGGGTTCGTCAAAGTGATTTTAGGGTTAACCCTGTGCCGACACGTGGCACAGGAGCCCGCGATCGCGGGGGTCAAAGAAAGTCAAACGCGGGCAGGGACCAAAAATGCACACGCGGGCATTCTTGAGGGGGGAAAGCTGGACCGCGGGCATTCTTGAGGGACCAACGCGGGCAAAGTGGGCAAACTTTGGACACGTGTAGCCCGCGATCGCGGGGGTCAACGAGAGTCAAACGCGGGCAGGGACCAAAACTGCACACGCGGGCATTCTTGAGGGGGAAAAGCTGGACCGCGGGCATTCTTGAGGGACCAACGCGGGCAAAGTGGGCAAACTTTGGTGACACGTGGCCTGGAGCCCGCGATCGCGGGCTTCATCGCGGATTTTTGGGGTATTTTTGTAACATTGGAGAGATTTTGGGTATTTCAGTAAAACGTGGTTTGACTTAGGGTATTTTAATTAATTTCCCTATTTAATAATTATTATATTGCAAAAAAAAATTAAAAATCTTAAGGAGTTAAATGATTAAGTTATTGACTTATTTTCTAAAATAAAAATATTATTAAACTTTTTTTATTTTGAATAATTAAAATTTTCAACTATTTTTGATTGAAAAAACTAACAAATTTTTTCATTTTGAATAATTAAGTTCTTAAATGATTTTTCGAATAAATAAAATTACTTGTAATCAACTAGGAATGTTATACAGTTAAAAAAAACTTAAATTAGTTTTACCGTTTTCAAATCACATGTCATTCAAACCCCTTACAGACAAGTATCGCTACCCTCGCCACTCTCTATCTCCCCTTGGCATAGATCTCCCTCTTTTTGATCTATTTTTTATCTATCAAAAGAGGGAAATCAAAAGTTAATAAAAAAATGATCAAAAGATGTAGATCAATGACAGGGGTCAACAGCATGATAGGCGATACGAAAAACAGACAAGATGAGGTGACAAGGAGTGGTGAGGGGGAGTGATACCGGTGTTTGCGTGGGGTTTGAATGACATTGGTTTGGGAACGATAAAATTGATTTAACTTTCTTTTCTACTTTAAAATCTTCCTAATCGGTTAGAGGTAGTTTTTTGGGTTAGAAAGAAATGTAAGTAACTAGTTTTTAAAAAATCAATGGTTTATTTTATTGAAAAAAATGTTCAAAGACTTAAAATGAAAAGGTTTAATGATTTTTCTGTTCAATAAAATAGTTTCAGGACTTAATCATTGTATATGAAAAATTTTAATAATTTTTTATTCAGAAAAATAGTTCAGTACTTAACCATTTTAAATATAAAAGTTTAATGATTTTTAAATTAAAAAATAGTTCAAAAAATTATCCATTTAAATAAGATAATTAATTGGAGTTTTAACATTTCCCTTATGTAATTTACTTATTGAGAATTTAATTAAAATACCCATTTTCTCTCTTATTTTACCAAAATACCCATTTTTTCCGCGATGGAGTCCGCGATCGCGGACAGGGACCAATTTTGAAAATTTTTGCGTTTCATATTTACACTTTCAACCCCTGTCCGCGATGGGGATTGAAAGTGTAAATATGAAACGCAAAATTTTTCAAAATTGGCCCCTGTCCGCGATCGCAGACCCCCATCGCGGAAAAAATGGGTATTTTGGTAAAATCAGAGAGAAAATGAGTATTTTGGTAAGTCAAAGTCAAACTTTGGGTATTTTAATTAAATTCTCTTACTTATTTCCTCGCCTATAACAGTGTCAAGTTTTTATTTTTTTACTTTTTTAATTCTATTAAATGATTATTATGGAATTATAGCCAAGGTTCTAAATTGAGGCGTGTCGTGGCGTTGAGGCCATACCTCAAGGCTTTAGGAGTCACGATGGAGTCATGGCGTTTTCAAAGCGGGATTTATGACGTCAAATTTCTAATTCACATATAATATTATATAGAAAAACATATGTTTTGTAGTTTTCAATGAGTCAATAGTAGTAAGTGTTGATCCAAACACTCAGTGATTTGATAATGACCCTCTCTTATGTACTTAGTGAAAATTGTAAGTAAACAATATGTATCAGAGTTTCACTATCGCTGATAAGTACTAAGATCTTACAGTACCGCTGATAGGAACTCTCACTCTTTAGATTAAACATTCAGCGAAACTGTTCACCATAATACTCTGAGTCTGTTCAGTACTTATGGTGATCGCTGATAAGTTAGTTGTTTACTTATGATCCCTGAAGACAAGTTTCACGTTAACATAGGTTCTACGCTGAAGTCGAAGATCAAGCTCAAGAGCCAGCGACAAGTCTCCTAATGAACTGATGCGGATCAGCGAAGACTCAGGTTTGTCCACTCAACGTAAAGTATCAAGTACAAGACTTTAACTATCGCTGAACTCTATCATTCGCTGAAATAGAATGATAGATCGCTGAATCAACGAAAAGCTGATCATAAAGTCCTCCGTACAAAATACTTTTTGTCTTAACCTCCCATGCACGTCTCCGTACGATATGTCAGAAACAGAACCTCCTTATTGTCTGAAATCGTACAACCACTCTGATACTACACTGTTCAAACATGCGGCTACTAAGGTTGTCAACAAAGGTCAATGACATGCAACCAATCAGCTGCTGCCACGTGTAAAGTGTAAACTGCAATGCATTAAATGCATGCAGTATATAAGAAGATGAACTCACTTCATTTTGAAGTAACTTGCTAACTCTGGACAAGTTCATCCTTCTTATCTTGAGATAGGCTATTATTAGTAATTTCCTTCTCTTTCTTAGTGCAAGAAACTTAGTGTTCCAACTTGTTTAGATTTAGGTTTATCCTTAATCTTGTTTCCGCAACAAGCTGTAAATTGTTAATGATTTATCAATAAACAATTTAGAAAAGTAAAATCTGTGTGTTTGTATTCAACCCCCCCCCCCCCCTTCTACAAACTTGTATAACCCTTTGGGACCAACAAGTGGTATCAGAGCGGATTTGTTTAATCTCATAAACAAGATCTAATCTATACTAAGATTTCTCTTCCTTGCTATTTCTGAAAATGGCTACCAACACAAACACAAATTATATCGACAATGGTTCTCTTGCAAAACCCCCTAGATTCTCTAGAGATAATTTTAATCTATGGAAAAATAGGATGACTCTCTTCCTAGAAGGTGCAGACCCTACTATGCCTTATTATCTTGAAAACGGCCCATTTATTCCTGTAAGAATTGATGCCGCAGTACCAGCCGCTGAGAATAGACCTGCTATTCCAGAAAGGCTGGTACCCAAAGAAGATCATACGTGGACTGACGAAGATAAGAAGAAAGTGGCTATCGACACCAAAGCCAGATCCATACTATCCATGGCTCTTCCTGACGAAGTCTACCATTCCGTCATGAACCTGAAATCCTCAAAAGCCATGTGGGATACAATATGTGTTCAGTATGAAGGTACTGCTGAAGTCCAGGACTCTCGAAAGATCAACCTGGTAAGACAGTATGAAAGTTTGATTTGTGGTAAGAATGAGACTCTCTCTGAAGTTCACCAACGTTTTAATTGCTTAATAATAGATCTGAAAACTGTTGGTAAGGAATATTCTAACTTTGAAGTGCTGACAAAGTTTCTAGAATGTTTACCTGAAAGCTGGGACAGTTATTCTATGTGTCTCAAGCTGTAAAAGGATCTAAGATCAATGACCCTTGCTACCTTATATGGCACGATGCTGAATCATGAGCAATCAAGCCATCTTAAGAAGAATCTTGTAAAAGATTCCAAAAGCACCCCTGTTGCTTTAATCTCAGAGGAACCTTCTACTCAGCGACCCTCGGTCACTATCACTGAGTTAGAGAGTAACTCTGAAAGGTCATCAGATTCTGACTCTTCAGATGATGATGAATCTTTGGCTCTCCTAACTAAAAAGTTCAGGAGATTCGCCAAAAAAAAATGTTCAGAAAGAACATACCTCTTTCTATAACTGATAAGCCAAGATCATCAACTCCTGTTGATAAGGCTACTGCTACTTGTTTTAACTGCGAAAAGACTGGACATTTCACTAACGAGTGCAGGTCTAAGAAAGTATCGAGAAACTCAGCGTTTCCCAAGAAATCCTTTATTCCCAGGAATAAAGATGACAAATATGCTAAGCTGAAAGAAAAGTATGCAAGCTGAAAAGCTTCAAGAAAAAAGGCAAAGGCCTGATGGTTTACGATTGGGCTGCTTCTGAAGAAGAAGAATCATCATCTGACTCTGAAGATGATGAAGCCAATCTATGTCTTATGGCAAAAATTGAAGATGAGGAAGAAAGTTCAGACATTCCCTCTACTTCAACCTGCAATTCAGGTATCACCTTCCTTCTTTACAAATATTGCAAATATTGATGAAGCTGATAGTCTCCGTAAAATCGATCTCTTGACTAGAAGTTTATATGAAGCCATGAATGGCAAAACTATAGTTGAAAACCAAAACCTTGATCTCGCTGAACAACTTAAAAACTGTCACCTTCAATTAGAAAAGCTTTCTAAAATTGAAGAAGATTTTAAAGATCAAGTGCACTTAAATCAGCTAGTCAAAATCGAACGAGCAGAAGCTATAGCTGCTTTGAAAGCTGAAAAAGCTACTGTTGAAGGATGGTGTAATTTTTCAACAAAGATCACTGAGATAATTAAGTCTCAGATACCCCTGAGTGATAAACGTGGTATCGGTTACAAATATGAAACTCAAGAACCAACCACTGATCGTTCCATGCTCTTATTTGGAACTTTCGTATCCTCAGTCGCTGATACTTCATCCTCTCAGTGTTCCTCGTCCAGACCACCTATCCCTGAGGAAATTTCTACCTCTTCAAAAGGTAAAGAGAAAATGGTTTATCCAAAACCTACCTCTGTCTTTAAAGATAAAGGTAAAGGAATTGCTTTCAACCAAAATCCTCAGAAGGGTACTTTAGTACCAAAGCTGAATGCTTCTAAAGCTTTAGTGATTTATTCCTCTGGATCAAGGAATCAGATCTCTGGATCTACTCAGCGTGGGTCTATTCAGCGATCTACTCCTAGACTCAGAGTGGATGTCCTTGGTAAGAAATCTGAAGAACTAAACGTTCCTCCCATTTCAAAAGCCAAAAGCTTATTTGGTGCTGGTCCTTCTAATTCTAAATCAGAAGCTCAGCATTCAAATAATCCTAGAACTACTTTTAGTTATAGGAAATGTTATCACTGTGGACTTACTGATCATATTGCTAGTAAGTGTCCCTCAGCCACCAAAGTTGAAAAGATAGCTAAGGTGAAGATTGCCCCCAAGGCAAAGAAGACCACTGAGGTTAAGAAATTAACCAAAGTGAAGACTGACAAAGTTGAATCTTCAAATGCTGCGAAGATTGCTGAACCTTCCATTCCAACTACTTCCACTGACAAACGTGTACACATGGTTAAGTGGGTACCCAAGAAAAACTGATCTTCCTTTGTGATGCAGGTTAAGAAGGGTATATGGTATCTCGATAGCGGATGCTCTAGACACATGACTGGAAAGAAAAGCCTGCTCGCTGAATACAAGGAAGAGAAGGGTCCCTCTGTGACTTTCGGTGGAAATGGAAAAGGACATACCCGAGGGTTTGGTGTACTCTCAAATGGTACAACAACCTTCAGAAGAGTCACATATGTTGAAGGGCTAAAGCATAATCTGTTAAGCATCAGTCAGCTTTGCGACAAGGATAACAAAGTAATCTTTACTAAGGAATCCTGCTTTGTCACTGACAAAAAGGAGAAGATAGCTCTCAGCGGTTATCGTTTGGAAAATGTTTATGTAATAAACATGGACTCAACAACCACTGAGAACTCCTGTTTCTTATCAAAAGCCTCATCTGATGTCAACTGGCTATGGCATAAGAGGCTCTCTCATCTGAATTTCAAGACACTGAACACTCTTTCTTCAAAAGAGTTAGTCACTGGTCTACCTCAACACTCATACGTCAAAGAGTCTTTATGTTCAGCGTGTGAGAAAGGGAAGCAGACCAAAGCAAGCTTTAAGTCAAAGCAAGTCTCCTCAGTGTCATCTCCTCTACAACTACTCCATATGGATTTGTTTGGCCCTGTTAACAAACAATCCATCGCTGGAAAGAAATATACACTAGTCATAGTTGATGAATTCTCTCGCTATACATGGGTTATGTTTCTCCGTTCCAAGAGTGACACCCCTGAAGAACTCATCACCTTTGTTCGGAAGATGGAAACCCTGAACAATTTGACCGTTCGCTCAATAAGGAGTGATCATGGGACTGAATTCAAAAACAGTTCTCTTGATTCCTTCTTTGAGAGTAAGGGTATTTCTCACAACTTTTCTTCAGTGAGAACACCGCAACAAAATGGAGTCGCTGAAAGAAGAAATAGAACAATTATTGAAGCTGCACGTTCAATGCTCAGCGATTCTCACATGCCTACTCATTTTTGGGCAGAAGCTGTCAACACCGCTTGTTTTACGCAAAACAGGTCGCTGATAGTTAAAAGATTCAATAAAACAGCCTATGAACTTTTTCATGGGAGAAAGCCTTCAATCAGCTTTCTTCACATCTTTGGATGTCAGTGTTTCATACTGAACAACAGAGATGCCCTTGGAAAGTTTGATCCTAAGGCTGATGATGGAATCTTTCTTGGATACTCCTCAGTCTCCAAAGCCTTCAGAGTCTTCAATCGAAGAAGACAAACTGTTGAAGAAACAATTCACGTCACGTTGGACGAATCCCGTTCAGCGAACTCTAAACCGTCCGCTGATACCGAAGAACTGAATCAATGGATGTTTTCTCATCTTGGTGATTCATAAGATATTCCCACTCCTCGTGCTCATACAGTTGAAGATGATGGTCCTACTATCATTCCAAATATGCAGAATAGTGAAGCTGAAACATCATGGGTCTCAGTTGTTCCTATAAACACAATACCTGCTTCTGAACCCAATATCTCAGACATTCCATCTACTTCTCAGCAATCAGTGAATATAATGACAACTGCATCCATTCCTCTCTTGGCTGATACTCCAGACGTCGCTGAAGCCTCATCTTCAGCTCCTCCAGTTCAGGTTGAGTCAGCGTCTCACGCTCCGGCTCAGCGATGGACTGTAAATCACCCAATTGATCAAATTCTTGGTGATCCAAACGCTGGTATTCAGACTCGACGAAGTGTAGGTAATATTTGTTTATTTGTTAATTTTATTTCTCTAACTGAACCAAAGAAAGTAGATGATGCCCTCAAAGATCCAAACTGGGTCAGCGCCATGCAAGAAGAGCTGACTGAATTCGAAAGAAACAAAGTTTGGAAACTTGTACGAAGACCAACTGACAAAACAGTGATAGGCACTAAATGGGTCTATCGAAACAAGTTGGACGAACATGGAATTGTTACCCGCAACAAGGCTCGTCGTGTTGCTCAGGGATACAGACAAGAGGAAGGCATAGATTATGACGAAACATTTGCTCCAGTAGCAAGACTAGAATCTATTCGTCTATTCTTAGCATATGCTGTACACAAAGACTTCAAAGTATATCAGATGGATGTTAAGTCAGCGTTTCTAAATGGAAAGCTGAATGAAGAAGTCTATGTGGAACAACCTCCAGGATTCTCAGATCCTTAGCGTCCAGGTTATGTTTATAAACTGGATAAGGCACTTTATGGCTTAAAGCAAGCTCCACGTGCATGGTATGACACTCTTTCTACTTATCTCCACATTGAACAATTTGAGCGAGGTAAAATCGACAAAACTCTATTTTTCAGGAAAGTAAAAGGTCATATCATTCTTGTTCAGATATATGTTGATGACATTATATTTGGCTCTACTAACCCTGATCTTTGTACTCGTTTCGCTGATAGAATGAAAGATGAGTATAAAATGAGCATGATGGGTGAACTAACATATTTCCTTGGTCTTCAGATAAAGCAAAATGAGAAAGGAACTTTCATTAATCAGGGAAAATATGTTAAAGATATGCTGAAGAAATTCGACTTAACTGAAAGTTCAGCTATGAAAACCCCTATGGCACCACCGCTGACACTTGATAAGGATACTAAGGGTATTCCTGTTAATGTCACGCTGTACCGTGGGATGATCGGCTGACCCGATATTATGTATGCAACATGTTTGTGTGCACGATATCAAGCTGAACCTAAGATATCTCATATGAAAGCTGTAAAGCGAATTTTTCGATACCTTAAGGGTACAGCGAATCTATGTCTTTGGTATCCCAAAGACTCAGGATTTGATCTAATCGCCTATTCAGATAGTGATTTTACAGGTTGCAAAATGGATAGGAAAAGCACCACAGGAGGATGTCAGCTCCTGGGTGGAAAGCTGGTAAGTTGGACAAGTAAAAAGCAAAACTCAGTGTCCACCTCCACAGCTGAAGCTGAGTATGTAGCCGGTGGAAGCTGTTGTTCTCAGGTCTTGTGGATGAGAAATCAATTACTAGACTATGACCTTCAGCTCTCAGATATTCCAATCTATTGCGACAGCACAAGTGCCATCGCTATAGCCAATAATCCAGTGCTACACTCAAAGACAAAACACATCGAAATCAGGTATCACTTTATCAGAGATCATGTGATGAATGGTGATATAGAACTTCATTTTATCCCAACTGATTATCAGTTAGCTGATCTGTTCACCAAACCTCTAGATGAGACAAGGTTCAACTTTCTCATCAGCGAGCTTGAAATGCTGAACTTTGAAGAGTAAAATCTTCAGCGATTCACATTTGATCAGCAATAGGATAAAATCAGCTTGTATAACCCATTCTATCAATCTTCTCTGAATAAACTTGATTCGCTGATATCAAGGTATGTTTTCTCTCTCTGACAAAACGCATGAAAATGCAAGATTTAAAAATAAATTACATCGCTGAATATCTCTTCCTTATCAGCGATACTTTGAAATTTCTAAAACCAACTGATATTTCTATTCAGTGCTTCATGTTTTCAAAAGTGTCCCTGAGTTTTTCAAAACCTCAGAGACATCCAAGAATATGAAAGGACAGTTGTGACGTCATTGCAACGGATAAGCCCCGACACGTCCTTCTTTCTGACACACATTTTCACATTTCGTTTACTCGCCAATCAGATGCAAACACGTGTCCGTGTCATGATGAAAATCTTTTCCCGCTCAAGATTTTCTCTCACTCTAATCTCTATATAAACTCATTCTGGGTTTATATTTTTCTTTTACGCGAACTTCTTCTCCAAGCTAAGAAAAAGAATTTACTGTTGCATTTGTGCTCTCAAGTTTTTCAAGAACTTAAGAACTTCATCTTCTTCAACGAACCAGGTTAATAATTCTTTTATTTTACCTGTTTCTTCAAACTTGTTAATGATCTTCTCGTTGTTTTCACAAGATCAAACAAAAGAACCTTTTAAAATGAAATCATTTCTTTCATGGTTTTATGAACACAACCTTTCATGGTTGTTCTTCAAGTTTAAAACGCAAAATCTTAAACTTGTTCTTCATACGTTTTTCCAGAATCCCAATATTCAAAGGAAACTGGAAAACAAGATTTTTTTGGGTTTGCATTTCGTTTTTTCAAAAACAAGAAAAACCCTAATCTTCATTAAGACATTTTGTCTAAATGAAATGGACAAAATTCGAACCATCTTATTGGAAAATCTTTCCACATTAAGATTATTCTTATTTGTTAATCTTTAGTTGAACTGATAATACAGAAAATGGCATCTTCTGACATTCCCAAAAACACCATCGCTGAGAACACTGCTGCTGATGATACTGCTGAGGAAGTAGAAATCCTCAAGGCTCCTCAGGTCAAGTTCTCTCTTGACAAACTGGATTGGACCAAAGTAAATAACCTCTTTGCGCTTCTCGAGTTTCCTCCTCGAAAGCAAGTCACACATCTAGATGATGTTGTGAAATTCCTGAAGAACTGTTCCATCTCCACAGCCCTGACCATAACACCTCCTGCACATCAGCTACTGCTATCCCAATTCTGGTACTCTGCCAGACACTCTCAGCTACCTTCAGCCAAAGACCCCTAAAAAACAATTGACTGCATCCTCTGCGACACTGACTATGGCACCATGAAGATCACCCCTGCCATCATTCGCAAAGCCCTCAGCCTTCCCATCGCAACCAAAGAAAAACCCTTCGTTCCCCTCCCTGACCACAAGAAAAACTCAGACGGGGAAGCCATCATTGCATTCTTCGATGCAATGGGCTATGTATGGGAAACAGGAAGGGACAAGAAGCCCGAGAAGAAGCTGACCCTTATCAAGAAATCGAAAATGCCCAGCGAGATGAATTTCATCTTCGCTCATTTAATCAGCTGCGTGACTGCCAAATCCGGCTCCTCTGACCAAGCCGCTCAGCCTCAACAAGCAATGGGATATCCATTGCTGAAAGGTCTACATATAGACTGGGCATCGATTATCTATGATGACCTAGTACTCAGAGTGGACTCCGTCGCTGACAGATCTCCATGGGTTCCCTATCCTCGGTTCATCAGCGCTGTATTCCAAAAAGGCCTGAAGGACATCTACCCAACAGAGGGTGACCTGAAACTCTCTCAGGTTGGCCCTAAGGTGCTCGACTTCAAACCGGTGGAAAACGAGGTACGTCTTTCTACTCTTTTGACTCTTCTAAACCCTACTTCTCCCACTTCTGCAGATCCTTCAGCGGACAAACCCACCGCTGATACCCCAGCTGCAACCTCCATTCCTTCTCTTAAAAGGAAACACTCTGACACCCAACTTGGTTCCAAAAGAACTAAGAAAACCAAGGAGCAACCCCAGCAATCTATTGCTAAAGACTCCTCAGCTCCTCTTGATGGGCTGAAGGAAAGTTCAGTGGTACGCTCTGCCATAGCTGAACAAGCCACCCATTCAATCCCAACTTCAGCATCTCTAAACGCTGAGGTTACAAACTTGGAATCTACCCAACCTCCTCCAGTCTCTCAAAAGACTGACGAAGCGATTCTCAGCGAATTCAATGCTGAACTCCGCACCCAACCTCCATTCTTATCCTTCGCTTCTCCCTCTACTCATTTGGACTCTACTCCAGTTATCACTGAATCACATGTCATTCCTCCAGAAGCTAAAGATAATACTCTTCAAGGAGTGATGGGCATAGGACCTGCATAGATGACCATACGTCCACGCACTTTAGCTGACGACATGGAACTTTTCTCAGGAACCCGAGATTTTGATGAATTCACCAATCCTTCTGCAGGTATACACCAACCCCTATACACTGTTACTAAACCCCAAACTTATGAGCTTTCCTCTGTTCACAAGTTCTTATATGTTACAGGTCCTAATTTGAGAGACATCAACGCCTCTCTGAAGACAATAGAGACGACGCTGACAGGTCTCACTACTACTCTTTCCGACAACTCTTCAGCTGTAACAAACGCTGGAGAGAATCTTACAAAGCTGACAACTGTCGTCGAAAAGAATGCCTCCAAAGCTGACTTGGAGAAGGTTGATAAATCACTCACCGACTTTGCCAAAGTTCTCTCTGATATCTACACAGACTACCTCGACATCAAGAAATCAGTTGACACCATGTCCAGCGAAGTCACAACGCTGAAGACATCGGTTGGCACACTCGAAGGTGATATGTCTGCTGTAAAGGCTGATGTCAGTTCAGTAAAAACTGACATGAGTTCTGTGAAGACCGATATCAATACGATGAAGAATGACATCACTTCTATTCAGACATTGTTGCAGCAGATCCTGACCAACACGACCGCCCCAGCACCTGCCCCTGCACCTCCATCTTTTACTACGGCGGATCGTGCTGAACTCGTGAAGATCAATCCTGGTATTTCTGGTCTAGGAAATAGATTATCAGCGATTGAAATCTGTGTGGGGATCCCTGGCCAAGAAGACAGGGAAACAACATAAGCTGCTGAATCATCACATTCCTCCCCCACTCATCATGAAAAAGAGGGGGAGAAGAGCGCTGTAGACCTTTCCAAGAGCGCTGAAGACCTTTCCCATGATGAATCTATCAGGGGAGAGAAGACTGAAGACCTCACCTTTACTGAAGAGGGTGAGAAGAAAAATGAAGCAGCCGCTGGACCTCAGGGAGATGAACACCCTGAGGGAACCAAGAAGCTTACCTCTGTATCTGAGGGGGAGCAACTCGAAGAAGAAGCTGAAGAAACTCAGTCTGAAGCTGAAGATGAAGAAGCCATCGACTTGTCTGATGATGAACCATCCTCTTCTCCAAAGAATGATGATGATGAAGATGACGATGATGATGACTCTTTTATCGTCAAGCCTGCTCAGAGAACTAAAGCTCTTCAAGGGATTCTGATAAATGAACCTACAGGGGAGCGGACAGAGACAAAGCCATCAGCATCTGAAGCTGACAAGGGCAAAGGAAAAAGTGTCGCTGAAGATGAAAATCTGATGATCTTGCTTAAAAAACCGGTTTGTCAGGTACATTAACCTCTTCCTTACTCCACATCCCTCCTCTATACACTTTATCAGTTCTACACTCCAAACCTCCATACACTTTATCCCATTCTTTCTCTCTGTTCTACCCAAGTTCTTACTCGTAAGATCGCTGTGTTTCAGCTAGTCCTCTCCCCTGTTTGAGGATATCGCTGAAGTTCCTACAGTTGCGACTTCACCAACAATAATCCCAGCTCCCAACGCTGAAGAAATAATCCCAGTCTTGGATTTGATCTCTGAGACTGATGAACCTGAAGAACAGATGCTCTCTCACAAAAACAGACCTTCCTTGGTTCCTCAAAAGCTAAGTGAAGAGAATCAAGAAAAGAGAGATGAAATGATCAAGAGACTCGAAGATCAGCGAATCATTCTGAAGCGTGATCAACTTCCTTCGGTTCCTCCAAAGTTCAGAGTTTCCCAAAAGGAATACAAGGAACACCTCAGAGCTGAACGCCTAATCGCTGAAAGAAGGGAAGCTAAAGAAAAAGACAGAGAATACGCCATCCAGCTTACTCAACGATCAGTAAAAGACCCCAAGCTGAAAAGAGCTCCCATTGATGTTCAACGTCAGCTATAGGATGATGCTCAAAATATCGTTAGAGAAAAGACTAAGGTCTCTGATACGACTTTGGAATGGTCCAAAATCATCGAAGTAAACATCAGAGGAAGACTGTACGCAGACGTTCCTGTTGTTGAAGTGGATGTCTACAGAGAAGACAAAACCAAGCAAACCTTCTATGCTGCTACCTTAGAAAAGTTTGGTCTCTCTGAATGGTTAGAAACGAAATTAGCCATTCAGGGATCGCGCTCAAAGTTCAAAAGCCATGTCGAGAAGATCTTAAACAAACAGATCGACCTGGTTTCCTCTGCTGTGGATATTCCTCCTTCCACTCTTCTTCCTCCTCAACAAAGAAAAGTCTCTGCTAAGGAAAAGAAAGTCTCAGATTCAGGTCCTCCTATACGGAATGAAACATGTATTGGTTTCTCTCGTGGTGAAGTTCTTGGCCCTGATGCCGATCTCTCAGCGCTTGACACCTCCCTACCACCTGGAGAAACTTTCATTCCTGGCACAGTTGTAAGTGATTTGTAACAACCCAACTTCCAAATATACATATAACATATAATTCATAACATGTTTTCAACAAAAGAAGTTCATATTTCACATTCGGTCCCCAAAGTCTAACTAATCAATTATCAAAATATTGTACAAACTTGATTCTATTTAGATAACATAATAGCTAACAACAACTGTATAAATACAAAAGCATCCACATTTCTCTTCTCGATCATCTCCTCAAAAGCTATCCAACAAGTGTTCTAATCACTTGGTATTACTGGATCCACCACCTGGAATACATATTTTTAAAACAGAAAATAAGGGTTAGACCTAAAGGTCTAGTGAGTAAATCCCTGACATTTGTAAATCTTTAAAAATTCATTTATATAAAACACTCTTTATATAAATACACATACTTCACACATAAATCAATACTAATTAAAATTTACACAACATACCTGCCTCATCCCACCTTATCCCTCCACCAATGGCCAATATCAATTGGTTGCGAGCCAATTTAACACACCGGTCCAAAGCCCGGCCACGTATTATATTTTCATATAATACTCACGTAATTATAATATCTTAATATATTATAATCACCCACGTATGACATATTCATACACTTTGTCAAACATTAACTATTCACATAATGTATTCCATTAAAAATACTTTTTGAAGTAAAACTCACCTGATATGTTTATCACAAAAGCTTTTCCAAGACAATTATCACGTATGATCAGCCTTCACCGAATCTGAAATCACACAAAATACCAAATATCTCTTTTTCAAACTAAACTTATGAAATCCTCGACTCAAGTCGCAATCTACTAAAAAGTACATTAGAATCGCAATGCACAGTGCCAAGTCGCAACCATCTACTGCGACTTCACCCCGAAATCGCAACCCACTATTGCGACTCCAATCCTAAGTCGCAATCCACTACTGCGATCCCAACCCAAATCGCAATCTTCTATTGCGATTCCAAGCCCAAATCGCAATCAACTACTGCGATTCCAAGCCCAAATCGAAATCAACCACTGCGATTCCAAGCCAAGTCGCAAACGACCATTGCGACTTCATACCCAAGTCGCAACCCTCTATTGCGACTTCGATGAATGTCGCAGTCGTCCATTGCGACTTCGATGAATATCTCAGTCTACTGTTTCATCCTAAAAACCCAGATTTCATACTTTTAAGCTATGCATGTTGTTACAAAGATGCAGTTATGTTTAAGACCAAAAATACATCCTAACCTTAAGCTTAACTTCCCAAAAACATCCATTTTTAATAAAACCCACTTAAGAATATTACTAACTTCTTCAAGAACACTTTAAGGAATTAAAACATAAATAAGGTATGGAATGTTTACCTTGATTACTTCAGATGTTGTTCTATAATTCTGCTGTAGTTCTTCTTATCTCTTAGTTCTTCTTTCCTTTTCTTGATTCTCTTTCTTTTTCTTTCAAACCGAAAAACACCCACACACCATAGGATATTTTTATCTTTTGCTTAATAGGAGACATCATTCTCCAATTGAAGTAGTAGTGGCGGTGGTGGGGTTAAGTTTGGCAAAAAGACCAAACCCACCCTAAGCTTATCTCAAATGGCAAGACACACCCCTAAACTTCTATCAAAAATTAAAAACTTATCCCTTAACTTCTAATTCTATAAAACACTAACATAAAGACTTATAAAATTCCCAATTTAAATTAGATAAAATACCTGGTTATTACATGATCCTTATGGTATATTCTTTCTAGACTACGATGGAAACTATCACTTTTAACGTATCTCTGAGCTCCACATCGCTCCCATCGAACAACTCAGATATCTCATATACTGGTGTGAAGTCAGACGCGACATTAAAGCTAGACACCTGAAGCCCTTGATTTTTGAAGAAGCTCTGAAGAAAAAGAATCAAGGAGTAGATGTCCCTGACTGGATGATTCCCACATCAAAGACCCTCGATGAACTTCTCATCAAGGAAGAACCTTTTGACGGATAGGATTGCCTTGTAATTCTTTCTATCCTTATCTGTCTACATCTTTTGTACTTGTAATTTTATTTGTTGTACTTGTAATTTTTCCTTTTCCCTCTGTAATCTTTACAAAGTTTAAAGAAAAATTTCAGCGAACGTACTTTACTCCATTAGTACAGAAAAGATCCCAGAAAACAGTAAAAGTGACAAATATTTTATGAGTTCTTTTTATCCTTATGTTTTCATTAAATAGCAATTTTCTCTGTTGCTATGTCATAATCAAATAGGGGGAGATTGTTGATCCAAACCCTCAGTGATTTGATAATGACCCTCTCTTATATACTTAGTGAAAATTGTAAGTAAACAATATGTATCAGAGTTTCACTATCGCTGATAAGTACTAAGATCTTACAGTACCGCTGATAGGAACTCTCACTCTTTAGATTAAACATTCAGCGAAACTGTTCACCATAATACTCTGAGTCTGTTCAGTACTTATTGTGATCGCTGATAAGTTAGTTGTTTACTTATGATCCCTGAAGACAAGTTTCACGTTAACATAGGTTCTACGCTGAAGTCGAAGATCAAGCTCAAGAGCCAGCGACAAGTCTCCTAATGAACTGATGCGGGTCAACGAAGACTCAGATTTGTCCACTCAACGTGAAGTATCAAGTACAAGACTTTAACTATCGATGAACTCTATCATTCGCTGAAATAGAATGATAGATCGCTGAATCAATGAAAAGCTGATCATAAAGTCCTCCGTACAAAGTACTTTTTGTCTTAACCTCCCTTGCACGTCTCCGTACGATATGTCAGAAAAAGAACCTCCTTATTGTCTGAAATCGTACAACCACTCTGATACTACACTGTTCAAACATGCGGCTACTAAGGTTGTCAACAAAGGTTAATGACATGCAACCAATCAGCTGCTGCCACGTGTAAAGTGTAAACTGCAATGCATTAAATGCATGCAGTATATAAGAAGATGAACTCACTTCATTTTGAAGTAACTTGCTAACTCTGGACAAGTTCACCCTTCTTATCTTGAGATAGGCTATTATTAGTAATTTCCTTCTCTTTCTTAGTGCAAGAAACTTAGTGTTCCAACTTGTTTAGATTTAGGTTTATCCTTAATCTTGTTTCCGCAACAAGCTGTAAATTGTTAATGATTTATCAATAAACAATTTAGAAAAGTAAAATCTGTGTGTTTGTATTCAACCCCCCCCCCCACTTCTACAAACTTGTATAACCCTTTGGGACCAACAGTAAGCAACTTAAATTAGGCTATATATTAAAAACTAGCAAATAAGGCATTAAAAGCGTAAAGAAAATCAAATATCACATTAATTAATCTGTGCATTAGGTCATGGCGTATCACGGGCTTAACGTGATCTGTGACCTATTCCTTGTGCCATGGCACATCATGACGGCTATGCGGCAAGTTTTTTAGAACAGTGGTTATAACTCTATTATTTTTTTTATTATCATTTTAATTATTCTTTACACTATTAAGAAATTTAATTTAATCAACGTATTTTTTTCCTTTATTTTTTAATAGGTCTATATTTATAGTTTAATTAATATATTATATTATTCAATTTTATTGTATAACTTAATTAAACTTAAGAATTTAATATTCAGGAAAATAACGTAAATCTATTAAGTTACTCATCTGTTTTGTGGAGCATAACGTGTATTAGTAATATTCAAATATTTTCTTTTACTTGAACATATTTATTATGTGTTTATTAGTTAGTTTTATGAAAATTGAACATGAGTTTTATTAAATAAGTTGCAACTTGAATTTTAAATTTTTTTAAAAAGGTGCAGCAAGTGATAATAACTTGTAACCTTAAATTTAAGATATTTGCATTAATATATCATATGTCCTCCAATAAAAATCTGTTTTAAAAGTTTACATCAAATGCTTTATAAAACAGCATAGATATATGTAAAACAACATATGCGAATAGATTATGTTGTCTAATATGATACCTTAGGCAACATGTGCACAAATCGAATGTTGCCTTAGAGTTTGTTTGAAGCAACATATGTTTTCCCATAGGCAACATAACCTTTTATGTGTTGCCTAAGGAGTCAACTTAGGCAACATATAACGTTTGCCTTTGTTGCCTAGGTTCTTATGCAACATTGAGAAGGCAACAATGTTGCCTAAGTCTTAGGCAACACATAAACCCCTCTTAGGCAATATTTTTCGTTTGTTGTCTAAGTGACATTTTGAGGTAGTGTCTTTGTGATCTTCATCTTCAACGCTTTAAGCTCTTTGACGAATCTTCAGATAAGCTTTTACGCTTCAGCTCTTCAGCACTTTAGCAATCTCCCTCTTTGAAAGAATGATTAACCTTTGAAAAATGGCTTTGAAGAATCTTCAAATAAGCGTTGTCTTCAAAAATCCACTTTGACTGCTTTAATCTTCATCTGGCTCTTCAGAAACAAATAGTCATCAAGTCTCGAAACAAAAACTTCAAAACTTTGTGTCGTTGATCAAAGTCTTGAAACAAAATCTTCATATCTTCGAATCATTGATCTTTATGGCTTTGAACTTGGACAAATTTCTTCAGTCTTGGATCATGAACTGACTTTGAGCTTTAAAAACATTCTTGAATGAGCTTTGAATCTTTGTCGCTTTGAATATCTTGAACTGTGTCTCTTCATCTCTTGAACAAAAACAATCTTTGAGCTTTGAACTTTCTCGAATCATCTCGAAACATCTTGACTTGTTATCTCGAGCTTTTTGACTTTAACAAATATCACCCTTTCTTTGAAATTGAAAGTTTCATATTTTCTCCCTCTTTTTGATGATTGTGAGCATCATGATCATCAAAACTCTTTTAAATTTCAGCACGGTCTTTGAATACCAAGTAACATTCACCTCCTTTTGATCTGAATAGCTGTCAATTCCAAAAGATATATTTATCCGAATATTTTCAAATTCAGATAGAATGAATGTGATAACCTTGAAACAACATATAAATCAGTTAAAATGCCTGTAGGTAGCACAAAGCCACTTAGTACAACGGATGTACTTTGGAAAGGAGCTTTTTGATGTTCACTCCCCCAGGGCTTCCATTCAATCATCGAAAAACACAATGGAATTTCTATCAACGTTATGACAAGAAAACATATTCCTTGTGTATACGTGCAAGTGTAGAAATGATTGAAGCAACTTATGCTTGATTAAGTAGGCTCAAATTGTGTAAACTGTTGAGACAACAACTAATTTTCTACGGACTCAATGTGCATGATTGACACATTTCGGATAAGGGTAGGCTATTAATTAGGCTGGGGTTTGATAAGTGGGTTCAAAATCAAAAAATTTAATGTATGGCTGCAAAAGGGCTTAGGTGCACACATTAGAAGGATACGCAAGATAAATTCAATTATTACTTAACACACAAGGCCTGGAATCATCTCTTAAGGTCCATAAATTAGATAAGACAAGAGCTTCACTCAATATCCCTATGGACGTCTTTGCTACTTGATGCAATATTATAATGAGATCCTACTATAATCACGACAAGGGAATCAGACTATGTGTATAAGAGTTAAGTATAAAATTCCGTCATAGAGAAAAATCATACGGTATTAGGTTCAAAGTCTCTCGGGTGGTCTCCACTAATGTCCCTTAGTCATGCAATTTCCTGATTACTCTTAGGCCTATATCTCTGTTCTCAGATTCGCAGAACAATGAAAGATTATCTATACCTAAGAGCTTCATGAATTCCGGTGTCCGTGGTCCTAAAAAATTATATGCTTGACCTAACTTCATATGACGACCCCGATGAGTATACCTGGTCTACAACCCCAAACCTTACCGGTACATTGTCCCCAATGTGCAAGCTTGGTTTTGAGATGTACGTAACTGTGATGCAGGTTAATGATAAAATATAAATGCAACAATTATGATATAGCCAGAAGTGTTACCGGTATTCGATAGTAGCAGTGAGAAGAGTAAGGGTATGGTTATCGATTATAGTCATCCAGACATCCAAAAGTTAAAGAACAAATATCGATATTATAAAATCATCAAGATCATAAGGGTAATATCACCGGGGTTGATGAGAAGACGAGGTAGCGGCTTGGCGATGCCTACGAGGTTGGCGGCGCTCACGAGTCAGGTATCCCAACCCATAACCTCGATCCGCTAGTTGCTCCTCGATGTGCTCCATGCTAGCTCTTACAGCTCCAAGTTCCGCTATTTCCTAATCAACTTTTTCCTCCAAACGGGTTACCCATGGCGGGGTTTCAAGGGCGTAGTGGGTGACGTGCGGGTAAGCCAATGTGGTGGTAGTAGACTTTGCGCGTCCCATTTCCTGTAATTCAATAGAAGTTTCAATTTTAAACTTGAGGAAAATGGGCACTCCAAACCTAGGCCATGGCCTAGGTTTATTCTTGGCAAAGACTGAAAATGGATCAAGGAGTGACGACCCCAAACCTATGTCAGAACATAGGTTTGACTACTGTCTAAGCTTAGTCTTTAAGAACGCACAAGAGTGTGAGTTGCCAAATAAGGGTGGAAGTGTACACAACATGATCATACTTACGAAATCAATAGGCACATAACACCCCAAACCTAGACTGTGGTCTAGTCTCCATAGAACCGACAACCCCAAACCTAGGTTTGGATAAGTTCAAAACCCTCAATCCAACTTTCATTCATGGTATGTAGAACGAAAAATAAAGAGAATTTATGGTCAGAAACATTCCTTGATTGGAGATCGAAAGAATTCATTGGTGGGTTGTGAAGTGAGTTTGAGTGAGCGAACTAGCATGAAACCTGCTTTGGGGGCTCTTTGGTCGATGGAAAAATAGTGATGGGCGTGGGTTGTGAAGTGGGTTGGGACTGGGCAACTCACTTTATACTAGCTTTAAGGTAGGCCATGGGTTCATGGATAAATCAGTTCTCAGCGTGGGTTGTGAAGTATGTTGTGGTCGAGTAACCCACTTCGAAGTCACTCCCACGGCTGTTTGGTGTGTATGTGTGAATAGTAGACGACATGGGTTTGGAGTAAGTTGGGGGGTTTTCAACTTACTTCATACTCGCTACCGGGTTTGTTTATGATTCGTGTGTGTGCACCTGGCAGTGCCCAGCGAGAGTTTTGAGTGGGTTGGGTATGTCCGAACTCACCTCAAACTCGCTCTCGGGGCTGTTTTTTTTGCTTACCGTTTCTGCGCAGAAGCTTCCCATAACAGGTGGGTTGCCTGCCACCTAGCGCCTTAGTTAAAGTCGTGGCACAACTGTTTGGCTCTCAACTTGGCTCAGTATCGCTTGCGGAATTGAACCGCCCACACATACAGTTCTCCCTGATTTTCCCCACATTCGTTTTCCCATTGTTACCAGTTTCTGATCCAATCTGCCCCGTTTTTGGTTCATCTCTATCTTATATTCTTTTGAGAACATGGAAGGTTACATTTTCATTCCCAACTCTGAAAGTCATCACACCTTCTTCCATATCTATCAAAGCCTTGCTTGTGGCTAAGAATGCTCTTCCCAAAATCAATGGAACCTCAACATCTTCTTCCACATCTAGAACTACAAAATCAACTGAAAAATAATATTTTCCAACCTTTATAAAAATGTTGTCCACGATTCCATATGGATACTTCACCGATCTATCTGCAAGTCGAAGTGTGATGTTTGTTCGCTTCACTTCCCCCAAGCCAAGTTTCCTGAAAATGGATAAAGACATTAAATTAATACTTGCACCAAGATCACTTAATGACTTACTGAATTTAAAGTTTCCTATATGAACAAGGATGGTAAAACTCCCTGGATCCTTAAGCTTCGGGGGAAGCTTGTGTTGGATTATAGCACTGCACTCCTCAGTAAGTGCAACTGTGGCAAGATCTTCAATCTTCCTCTTCTTGGACAAGATGTCTTTCATGAACTTGAGATAAGTTGGCATTTGTGCCAGTGCCTCTGCAAATGGGATATTGATGTGTAACTTCTTGAAAATGTCAAAAAATTTCTTGAATTGTTCCTCATTCTTATGTGCCTTCAACCGATTCGGAAAAGGTAGTGGTTGCACATATGGGTTGACTATCAGCTTTGATGGAGTGCTTTCTTGTTGTTTCCCCTTATCTCTATTCTTTGGCCTTTCCATCTCTATTTTATCGTCTACCTCAACTGTTGGTCCCGAAGGGGTTATGTTGATCCAAACCCTCAGTGATTTGATAATGACCCTCTCTTAAATACTTAGTGAAAATTGTAAGTAAACAATATGTATCAGAGTTTCACTATCGCTGATAAGTACTAAGATCTTACAGTACCGCTGATAGGAACTCTCGCTCTTTTAAATTAAACATTTAGCGAACACTGTTCATCATTAATGCGCTGAGTCTGTTCAGTCATTATGATGATCGCTGATAAGTTAGTTGTTTACTTATGATCCCTGAAGACAAGTTTCACGTCAACAAAGGTTCTATGCTGAAGTCGAAGATCAAGCTCAAGAACCAGCGACAAGTCTCCTAATGAACTGATGCGGATCAGCGAAGACTCAGATTTGTCCAATCAACGTGAAGTATCAAGTACAAGACTTCAGCTATCGCTGAACTTTATCATCTGCTGAATAGTAAATGATAATCACTGAATCAACGAAAGCTGATCATGAAGTCCTCCGTACAAAGTACTTTTGTCTTAACCACCCTTGCACGCCTCCGTACGAATTGTCAGAAAAGAACCTCCGAATATCTGAAATCGTACAACCACTCTGATACTACACTGTTCATCCTTACGGCTACTAAGGTTGTCAACCAAGGTCAATGACATGAAACCAACCAGCTGATGACACGTGTAAAGTATATACTGATTTGCATTTAATGCATGCAGTATATAAAGAGATGAACTCACTTCATTTGAAGTAACTTGCTAACTCTGGACAAGTTCAAATCTCTCTCAAGATAGGATTTTATTAGTAATCTCCTTATCTTTCTTAGTGCAAGAAACCTTAGTGTTCCAACTTGTTTAGATTTAGGTTTATCCTTAATCTTGTTTCCGCAACAAGCTGTAAATTGTTAATGATTTATCAATAAACAATTTAGAAAAGTAAAATAGTGTGTTTGTATTCAACCCCCCCCCCCCCCCTTCTACAAACTTGTATAGGCCTTTCGGGACCAACAAGTGGTATCAGAGCGGATTTGTTTAATCTCATAAACAAGATCTAATCTAAGATATTTCTCTTCCTTGCTATTATCTGAAAATGGCCAACACAAACACACACTATATAGACAATGGTTCTCTTGCAAAACCCCCTAGATTTTCCAGAGATAACTTCAACTTATGGAAAAATAGGATGATGCTCTTCTTAGAAGGTGTAGACCCTACTATGACCTACTATCTTGAAAACGGCCCACACATCCCTGTAACAATTGATCCTTTAGTTCCAGCCACTGCAACTAGAGCTGCTATTCGTGAAAGGCTGATTCCAAAGGAAATACAAATGTGGACCGATGAAGATAAAAAGAAAGTGGCTATAGATACAAAAGCCAGATCCATACTATCCATGGCCCTTCCTGACGAAGTCTACCATTCCGTCATGAACCTGAAGTCATCAAAAGCCATGTGGGACACAATATGTGTTCAGTATGAAGGAACGTCTGAAGTCCAGGACTCAAGAAAGATCAACCTGGTAAGACAATACGAAAGCTTCATTTCTGGTAAGAATGAAACTCTCTCTGAAGTTCACCAACGTTTTAATTGCTTAATTATAGATCTAAAAACTGTTGGTAAGGAATATTCTAACTTTGAAGTGCTGACAAAGTTTCTAGAATGTTTACCTGAAAGCGGGGACAATTATTCCATGTGTCTCAAGCTGTCAAAGGATCTTAAATCAATGACCCTTTCAACCTTATATGGTACATTGCTGAATCATGAGCAATCTAGCCATCTTAAGAAGAATCTTGTAAAAGATTCCAAAAGCACTCCTGTTGCTTTACTCTCAGAGGAACCTTCTACTCAGCGACCCTCGGTCACTATCACTGAGTTAGAAAGTAACTCTGAAAGGTCATCAGACTCTGATTCTTCAGATGATGATGAATCCTTGGCTCTCCTAACTAAAAAGTTCAGGAGATTCGCCAAGAAGAAAATGTTTAGAAAGAACAAACCTCTTTCCATAACTGACAAGCCTAAATCATCAGCTTTTGTTGATAAGGCTACTGCTACTTGTTTCAACTGCGAAAAGACATGTCATTTCGCTAATGAGTGCAGGTCAAAGAAAATCATGAGACCTTCAGCTTTTACAAAGAAATCCTTTGTTCCAAGGAATAAAGATGACAAATACTCAAAGCTGAAGGAGAAGTATGCAAAGCTGAAAAGCTTTAAGAAGAAAGGAAAAGGCCTGATGGCTGACTATGATTGGGCTGCTTCTGATGAAGAAGCCTCATCATCTGATTCTGAAGATGATGAAGCAAATCAATGTCTCATGGCCAAGATTGAAGAAGAGGAAGAAAGTTCGGACATTCCCTCCACTTCAACATCTGCCATTCAGGTATCAACTTCTTTCTTTACCAATATTGCAAATATTGATGAAGCTGATAGTCTCCGTAAAATCGATCTATTGACTAGAAGTTTATACGAAGCCATGAACGACAAAGCTGTGGTTGAAAACCAAAATCTTGATCTCGCTGAAAAGCTTAAAAACTGCCATCTTCAAATAGAAAAGCTTTCTAAAATTGAAGATGATTTTAAAGATCAAGTCTATTTAAATCAGCTAGTCAAAATCGAACGAGCAGAAGCTATCGCTGCATTAAAAGCTGAACAAGCTACTGTTGAAGGATGGTGTAATTCTTCAACAAAGATCACTGAGATAATTAAGGCTCAGATTCCTCTGAGTGATAAACGTGGTCTGGGTTATAAATATGATACTCCAAAACCAACCACTGAACGTTCAATGCTTAAATTTGGAACGTTCGTATCCTCAGTCGCTGACACTTCATCATCTCAGTGCTCCTCGTCTGTTACACCAATCCCTGAGGAAACTCCTACCTCCTCAAAAGGTAAGGAGAAAATGGTTTATTCAAAACCTACCTCTGTCTCTAAAGACAAAGGTAAAGGAATTGTTATTTATCAAAATCCTCAGAAGGGTACCTTAGTACCTAAGCTGAATGCTTCCAAAGCCTTAGTGATTCATTCATCTGGTTCTAGAAATCAGACCTCTGGATCAGTTCAGCGACCTACTCCTAGACTCAGAGTAGATGTCCTTGGTAAGAAATCTGAAGAACTGAATGTTCGTCCTATTTCAAAAACCAATAGTGTACTTGGTGCTGGCACTTCTAATTCCAAATTAAAAGCTCAGCACTCAAGTGGTCCTAGAACTAATTTTAGTTATAGGAAATGTTATCACTGTGGACTTACCGATCATATTGCAAGTAAGTGCCCCACAGCCACCAAAGCTGATAAGATAGCTAAGGTGAAGATAGCACTCAAGTCCAAGAAGACCAACCCAGTTGCAATTCAGGTCAAGGTGACTCCTACCGCTGAGGTCAAGAAATTGACCAAAGTGAAGAAAGACAAAGCTGAATCTTCAAATGATGCGAAGACTGCTGAACCCATTCCAATTTCTTCCACTGACAAACGCGTATACATGGTGAAGTGGGTACCCAAGCAAAACTAATCTTCCTTTGTATTGCAGGTTAAGAAGGGTATCTGGTATCTCGATAGCGGATGCTCTAGACACATGACTGGAAAGAAAAACCTGCTCGCTGAATACAAGGAAGAGAAGGGTCCCTCTGTGACTTTCGGTGGAAATGGAAAAGGACACACCCGAGGGTATGGTGTACTTTCAAATGGTACAACATCCTTCAGAAGAGTCGCATATGTTGAAGGGCTGAAGAATAATCTTCTGAGCATCAGTCAGCTTTGCGACCTGGATAACAAAGTGATTTTCACTAAGGAATCCTGCTTTGTCTCTGACAAAAAGGAGAAGATAGCTCTCAGCGGTTATCGTTTGGAAAATGTTTATGTAATAAACATGGACTCAACAACCACTGAGAACTCCTGTTTCTTCTCAAAGGCATCTTCTGATGTTAACTGGCTATGGCACAAAAGGCTCTCACATCTCAACTTCAAGACGCTGAATACTCTTTCCTCCAAAGAGTTAGTCACTGGTCTACCTCAACATTCATACGCCAAAGAGTCTTTATGTTCAGCGTGTGAAAAAGGGAAGTAGACCAAGGCAAGCTTTAAGTCAAAGCAAGTTTCCTCAGTGTCATCTCCTCTACAATTACTCCATATGGATTTGTTTGGCCCTGTTAACAAACAATCCATCGCTGGAAAGAAATATACGCTGGTCATAGTTGATGAATTCTCTCGTTACACATGGGTAATGTTTCTCCGTTCTAAGAGTGACACCCCTGAAGAACTCATCACCTTTGTTCGGAAGATGGAAACTCTGAACAATACGACTGTTCGCTCAATAAGGAGTGATCATGGAACTGAATTCAAAAACAGTTCTCTTGATTCCTTCCTTGAGAGTAAGGGTATTTCTCACAACTTTTCGTCAGTGAGAACACCGCAACAAAATGGAGTCGCTGAAAGAAGAAATAGAACAATTATTGAAGTTGCACGTTCAATGCTCAGCGATTCTCACCTGCCTACTCAGTTTTGGGCAGAAGCTGTCAACACTGCTTGTTTTACGCAAAACAGGTCGCTGATAGTTAAAAGATTCAAAAAGACAGCCTATGAACTCTTTCATGGGAGAAAGCCTTCAATCAGCTTTCTTCACATCTTTGGATGTCAGTGTTTCATACTGAACAACAGAGATGCCCTTGGAAAGTTTGATCCTAAGGCTGATGATGGAATCTTTCTTGGATACTCTTCAGTCTCCAAAGCCTTCAGAGTCTTCAACCGTAGAAGACAAACTGTAGAAGAAACTATTCACGTCACGTTTGACGAATCCCGTTCAGCGAACTCTAAACCGAACGCTGATACAGAAGAACTGAATCAATGGATGTTTTCTCATCTTGGTGATTCAGAAGATATTCCCACTCCTCATGCTCATCCAGTAGAAGATGATAGTCCCACTATCATTCCAAACATGCAGAATAGTGAAGCTGAAACATCTTGGGTCTCAACTGTTCCTATAAACACTATACCTGCAGTTGATCCAAATGTCTCAGAAATTCCATCTATTTCTCAGCAATCAGTGAATGAAGTGACAAATGCGAACATTCCTCTCTTAGCTGATAATCCAGAAGTAGCTGAAGCCTCATCTTCAGTTTCTCCAGTTCAGACTGAATCAGCGACGTATGCTCCGGCTCAGCGATGGACTGTAAATCACCCAATCGATCAAATACTTGGTGATCCCAACGCTGGTATTCAGACTCGTAGAAGTGCAGGTAATATTTGTTTATTTGTTAATTTTATTTCACTAACTGAACCCAAGAAAATAGATGATGCCCTCAGAGATCCAAACTGGGTCAGCGCTATGCAAGAAGAGCTGACTGAATTCGAAAGAAACAAAGTTTGGAAACTTGTTCGTAGACCAACTGACAAAACGGTGATAGGCACTAAATGGGTCTATCGAAACAAGTTGGACGAACATGGTACTGTAACTCGCAACAAAGCTCGTCTTGTTGCTCAGGGATACAGACAAGAGGAAGGCATAGATTATGACGAAACTTTTGCTCCTGTAGCAAGACTTGAATCTATTCGTCTTTTCTTAGCATATGTTGTACACAAAAACTTCACTGTACATCAGATGGATGTTAAGTCAGCATTTCTAAATGGAAAGCTGAATGAAGAAGTGTATGTGGAACAACCTCCAGGATTCTCAGATCCTAAGCGTCCAGGTTATGTTTATAAACTGGACAAGGCACTTTATGGCTTAAAACAAGCTCCTCGTGCATGGTATGATACTCTCTCTACTTATCTCCATATTGAACATTTTGAGAGAGGTAAGATTGACAAAACTTTATTTTTTAGAAAAGTGAAAGGTCATATCATTTTAGTTCAAATATATGTTGATGACATTATATTTGGTTCTACTAACCCTGAGCTTTGTACTCGTTTCGCTGATAGAATGAAAGATGAGTATAAAATGAGCATGATGGGTGAACTAACATATTTCCTTGGTCTTCAGATTAAGCAAACTGAAAAAGGAACTTTCATTAATCAAGGAAAATATGTTAAAGATATGCTGAAGAAATTCGACTTAACTGAAAGTTCAGCTATGAAAACCCCTATGGCACCACCGCTGACACTTGATAAGGACACAAAGGGTGTTCCTGTCAATGTCACGCTGTACCGTGGGATGATCGGCTCACTATTGTATCTTACAGCTAGCCGACCCGATATTATGTTTGCAACATGCTTGTGTGCACGATATCAAGATGAACCTAAGATATCTCATATGAAAGCTGTAAAGCGAATCTTTCGATATCTTAAGGGTACAGCGAATCTAGGTCTTTGGTATCCCAAAGACTCAGGATTCGATCTAACCGCCTATTCAGACAGTGATTTTGCAGGTTGCAAAATGGATAGGAAAAGCACCACAGGAGGATGTCAGCTCCTAGGTGGAAAGCTGGTAAGTTGGACAAGTAAGAAGCAAAACTCAGTGTCCACTTCCACAGCTGAAGCTGAATACGTAGCCGCTGGAAGCTGTTGTTCCCAAGTCTTGTGGATGAGAAATCATCTACTAGACTATGATCTTCAGCTCTCCAAAATTCCAATCTATTGCGACAGCACTAGTGCCATCGCTATAGCAAACAATCCAGTGCTACACTCAAAGACAAAACACATAGAAATCAGATATCATTTTATCAGAGATCATGTGATGAATGGTGATATAGAACTTCATTTTATCCCAACTGATTATCAGTTAGCTGATTTATTTACCAAACCTCTTGATGAGACAAGATTCAACTTTCTCATCAGCGAGCTTGGAATGCTGAACTTTGAAGGGTAAAATCTTCAGCGGTTCACGTTTGATCAGCGATACGTTTATACATTCTTGTATAGCCTTCTGGATAAAATCAACTCATATAATCCATTTCATCATCTTCTCTCTGAATAAACTTGGTTAAACTGATATCCAGTTATGTTTTCTCTCTCTGACAATCGCATGTAAATGCAAGATTTCAAAATAAATTACATCGCTGAATATCTCTTCCTTAACAGTGATATTTTGAAAGTTCTTTAAACCTTCACTGATATTTTCTATTCAGTGCTTCATGTTTTTCAAAAGAGTCCCTGAGCTTTCAAAACCTCAGAGACATCCTAAAAGAATGTGAAAGGACAGTTGTGACGTCATTGCAACGGATAACACTAGGCACGATTTCTTTCTGACACACGTTTGCACGTTTCGTTCAAACTTCCAATCAAATGCAAACACGTGTCCGTGTCATGATGAAAACCTTTTCCCGCTCAAGGTTTTCTCTCTCTAAAAACTCCCTATATAAACAACTCTTGGTTTATATTTGTGTTTTACGCGATCAAATCTTCCTCCGCAAGAAAGAATCCTCTGTTGCATTTGTGCTCTCAAAAACCTCAAGAACTGTTCATCATCTTCCTCATCAAAACTTCAAGGTTAATATGTTCTTATCTATTATCAAATGCGTATAACTTGTTTTCGATCTTCTCTTTGTTTTAACAAGATCAAACAAAAGAACTTTGTAAAATAAAATCATTTCTTTCATGGTTTTATGAACACAACCATTTCATGGTTGTTCTTCAAGTTTTAAATCTAAATCTTAAACTAGTTCTTCATTCGTATCCAGTTTTTCTTTTAGAAACTGGAATACAAGACTTTATGGGTTTTACATTTCATTTCAAAAATCAAGAAAAACCCTAATCTTCATTAAGACATTTTTGTCTGAATGAAATGGACAAAATTCAAAAAATCTTAATGGAAAATTATTTCCACATTAAGATAATTCTTATTTGTTAACATCTTTGGTTGAACTGATAATACAGTGAAATGACAACTTCAAAGATCAATGTTACCGCTGAGAACATCTCCGCTGACTCTGAGGAAGTGGATATCATCAAAGCCCCTCAGGTTAAGTTCGAGCTGGATCAACTAGATTGGACTAAGGCCAACAACCTCTCAGCTCTTCTCGAGTTTCCTCCTCGGAAGCAAGTATCACATCTGGACGATGCTGTGAGTTTTCTGAAGAACAACCCCATCTACACAGCCCTGACCATAACACCTCCTGCCAGTCAGCGGCTCTTATCCCAGTTCTGGTACTCTGCCAGATACACTCAGCTACCATCCGCCAAAGATCCATCCAAAACCATCGACTGCATACTCAGCGATACTGAGTATGGCACCATCAAGATCACACCCGCCATAATCCGAAAAGCCCTGAACTTCCCAAATGCCACCAAAGAAAAACCCTTCGTTCCATTCCCTGACCATAAGAAGCATGCTGACAGAGAAGAAATAATTGCTTTTCTCGATGCAATGGGTTACATCTGGGAAACTGGAAGGGACAAGAAGCCTGAGAAGAAGCTGACGCTGATAAAGAAATCCAAGATGCCCAGCGAGATGAACTTCATCTTCGCACACCTGATCAGTTGCATGACAGCGAAGTCCGGCTCTTCTGATCAAGCCGCCCAACCTCAGCAGTCCATGGGATACGCACTGCTGAAAGGTCTAAACATTGACTGGGCCTCCATTATTTATGATGACCTGATTCAACGTGTCGATTCTGCCGCTGACAGACCAGCATGGGTTCCTTACCCACGATTCATCAGCGCCATATTTCAATATGGCCTGAAGGACAGCTATCCTCAAGAGGGTGACCTGAAACTTTCTCAGGTTGGCCCTAAGGTGCTCGATTTCAAACATGTCGCCAACGAGGTACGTCTCTCTACCCTTCTCTCTCTTCTTAACCCCAATTCTTCGCTTTCTGTGGCTCCTTCAGCGACAATACCCATCGCTGATACCCCGGCCACAAAATCCTCTCCTTCTAAGAAAAGGAAACCCTCTCACACCCAACTTGATTCCAAAAGGATCAAGAAAACCAAGGAGCAACCCCAGCAACTCCATGCTGAAGACTCCTCAGCTCATTCTGAAGAGCTGAAGGAAAGTTCCGTGGTATGCTCTGCCACACCCGTTCAAGCCATCCCTTCAATCCAGACTTCAGCGTCTCTAAACGCTGAGGTTAGAAACTTGGAATCTATCCAACCTCCCTCAGTCTCTCAAAAGACTGATGAAGTGATTATCAGCGATTCCAACGCTGAACTCAGAACCCGAACCCCAATCTTAACCTTCGTTTCTCCCTCCACTCACTTGGACATTCCTCCAAAGAACACTGGAGATGCCATCATTCCAGAAGCCACCGCTGACGCTTCTCAACAAATGATGAAGAAAGGATCTGCAGAGATCACCATTCCTCACCGAACTTTCGAAGAGGATATGGAACATTATTCAGGAACTTGCAACTTTGATGAGTTCATCAATCCTCCTGCAGGTACAAATCCCACCTTAAACACTGTAACTAAACCTGAAACTTCTGAGCTTTCCTTTGTTCACAAGTACTTATATGTTACAGGTCCTAATTTGGGAGACATCAACGCTTCTCTGAAGTTCGTGGAAACAAAGCTGACCAGTCTCACCACCACACGCTCCAACAACTCAACAGCTGTATCAAACGCTGGAGAGAATCTGACAAAGCTGACAACGGTGGTGGAGAAGAAAGCTTCCACTGAAGACATCAAGGGACTTGATAAGACTCTCGCCGATTTTGCCAAAGTGCTCTCCGACATCTACACTGACTACACCAGCCTCAAAACATCAGTTTCGACCGTGTCCAGCGAAGTAACAACGCTGAAGACATCGGTTGGAAAATTAGAGGGTGATATGTCAGTAGTCAAGACTGACTTAGGCTCTGTAAACACCGACGTTAGTTCTATGAAGACGATGATCGAGACGCTGGTCAATAAGGCAAATAATCCAGCTCCTGCTCCTGCCCCTATTTTGGAATCTTTCACAGCGGCGGATCGCACAGAGCTGAAGAAAATCACGCCTGCTATTTCTGGCCTAGAAGACAGAATTGCAAAGCTTGAAGGTTGTGTGAAAATCTCTGGCCCAGAAGACAGAGATAACACCAATGCTGAGTCTACCCATTCCTCCCCCAGTCATCATGAAAAAGAGGGGGAGAAGAGCGATGAACATTCTGGTGAGAAGAGCGCTGAAGATCTAAACAAAAGCGCTGAAGATCTGAACAAGAGCGCTGAAGACCTTTCCCATGATGAATCTATCAGGGGAGAGAGGAATGAAGATCTTATCGCTGGACCTCAGGGAGATGAAAACCCTGAGGGAACCGAGAAGCTCGCCTCTGTATCTGAGGGGGAGCAACTCGAAGAAGATGCTGAGGAATCCGAAGCAGAAGAAGATGAAGACATCGACATCCCTGAAGATGAACCATCCTCCTCTCCAAGGAAGGATGATGATGATGATGATGAAGATGACGATGATTTCTTTATCGTCAAACCTGCCCCAAGGATCAAAGCTCTTAAGGGAATCTCAATAAAAGAACCATCAGGGGAGAAGACAAAGACAAAGCCCTCAGCCTCTGGCGCTGAGAAAAGCAAAGGCAAAGGCCTCGCTGAAGATGAAAATCTGGCGATCTTGCTTGAAAAGCCGGTTTGTCAGGTACACTAAACTTTACTTATATTCCTTCCCTGAACATCTCAATAGACAATCAGTTCTTTACTCAACAACCTCTCTACACATCCACATTCGTTTTCTATCTTTTCTACCCAAGTTCTTCTACCCAGTTCTTATTTGTAAGATCGCTGCGTTTCAGCTAGTCCTCTCCCCTGTTTGAGGATATCGCTGAAGGCTCTACAATTGCGACTTCACCAATAATTCCAGCTGCCGCTGAAGACATAATCCCAGTATTGGATTTGATCTCTGAGACTGATGAACCAGAAGAACAACCTCTCTCGCACAGAAACAGACCTTCCTCAGCTCCTCAAAAGCTGAGTGAAGAAGATCAAAAGAGAAGAGAAGAAATGATAAAGCGATTCGAGGATCAGCGAATCATTCTAAGGCGTGATCAACTGCCTTCAGTTCCTCCTAAGTTCAGAATTTCAAAAGCTGAATACAAGGAACACCTCAAAGCTGGATGCCTCATCGCTGAAAGGAAGGAAGCTGAAGAGAAAGACAGAGAATACGCCATCAAGCTTACTCAAGAATCTGTCAAAGACCCCAAGCTAAAGCGTGTTCCCATTCAAATCCAACGAAGGCTTTGGGAAGAAGCCCAGAAGATCGTGGAAAAGAAAACTGAAGTTTTTCAGACCACCCTGATCTGTTGTAAAGAGAAAATTCACTTCAGATATCGTCCAGCGAAGATCAACAAGGTATTCATCTCTGGAAGAACCTCTATCGGAGTACCTATTGTTGACATCAAACTGTTCAGAGAAGATGGCAAATTTGAAACCTTTCGCGCTGACACTGTAAAAAGGTATGGTCTCTCTGAATGGCTGGAGATGAGGTTAGCTATCCAATCGTCACAATCTAAGTACAAGGATCATTTCGAAAAGCTGATAAACAGACAGGTCGACTTGATATCTTCTTGTGTGGATATTCCTCCTGTTCCTGATCTAAAGCTGAAAAGAAAAAGGGGCTCTCCAAAGAAGAAACGTCAAGATTCAAACTCAGGTCCTGTCATACGAAATGAAACTGGAATTGGTTTCTCTCGCGCTGAAGTGCTTGGTCCTGATCCTGATCTATCTGCCCTTGACATCTCTTTGCCACCATGTGAACTTTTCGTCCCTGGTAAAGTCATCAGTAATCCTTATGGAATATTCTTTCTTGACTACGACGGACGTAAATGCTTTCAACGGATCGCTGAGCTTCCAATCACTCCAATCGAACAGTTCAGAGATCTCATCTACTGGTGTGACTTCAGAAAAGACATTCAGGCACGACACCTAAAACCCTTGATCTTTCAAGAAGCGCTGAACAAAAGAAAACGAGGTGTAACGGTTCCTGACTGGATGATCCCCACTGAAAAGACGACCCTTGATGAACTTCTCATTAAGGAAGAACCCTTTGAAAGCTGATATAATCTCCTTTTTCTCTATTGTATCAGTTATCCTTCTGTACTTGTAAATTATTTCGCTTGTACTTGTAATCTTTCTGTTCTTCATTGTAACCTGAATCAATATTTTCAAGAAGTCGAAGATCAAGCTCAAGAACCAGCGACAAGTCTCCTAATGAACTGATGCGGATCAGCGAAGACTCAGATTTGTCCAATCAACGTGAAGTATCAAGTACAAGACTTCAGCTATCGCTGAACTTTATCATCTGCTGAATAGTAAATGATAATCGCTGAATCAACGAAAGCTGATCATGAAGTCCTCCGTACAAAGTACTTTTGTCTTAACCACCCTTGCACGCCTCCGTACGAATTGTCAGAAAAGAACCTCTGAATATCTGAAATGGTACAACAACTCTGATACTACACTGTTCATCCTTACGGCTACTAAGGTTGTCAACCAAGGTCAATGACATGCAACCAACCAGCTGATGACACGTGTAAAGTATATACTGATTTGCATTTAATGCATGCAGTATATAAAGAGATGAACTCACTTCATTTGAAGTAACTTGCTAACTCTGGACAAGTTCAAATCTCTCTCAAGATAGGATTTTATTAGTAATCTCCTTATCTTTCTTAGTGCAAGAAACCTTAGTGTTCCAACTTGTTTAGATTTAGGTTTATCCTTAATCTTGTTTCCGCAACAAGCTGTAAATTGTTAATGATTTATCAATAAACAATTTTGAAAAGTAAAATAGTGTGTTTGTATTCAACCCCCCCCTTCTACAAACTTGTATAGGCCTTTCGGGACCAACATGTTATATAAGTAAACAATTTGTAGAAGGGAGGGGGGTTGAATACAAACACAAGATTTTGGTTTTCTAAATTGTTTATTGATAAATCAAATACAATTTACAGTTTCTTGTGGAATAAGATTAAGTAGAAAATAATCTAAACAAACATGAGAATCACTAAGTGTTCTTGCACAAGAAATAGAGAGAAAGGGAGGTATAGAAAAATAAGAGATATTTTTTAAGCACTAAGTAGATGGGGGAGAGACCACCTTCAAACTGAAGGAGCATTCCTCCTATTTATACCCGATGCATTAAATGCATGGCAGAAGGACTTTACACGTGTCATCATATGGTTGGGTGCATGCTTCTGACTTTTTGCACAACATGCTTTGGGCCGCATGATGAACAGTGTAGTGGCAGAGTGGTTGTACGATCTTGGACAAAGGCATGTCCCTTCTGACAAATCGTACGGAGCGTGCAAGTAGATAAGACAAACATTTCTTGAAGTAGAAGCTTCATGATCAATGATTGCTGAGTAGATCTTCCATCAGAGAAGACCTGATGTAAGTCAGCTATCGCTGAAGTCTTCTTCTTGAAATGTCGTGTGTGTGGACTTGTCTTGGTTTCACTGATGTCCGCATCAGATCATTAGTAGACTTGTCACTTGTTCAACAGCTTTGTCTTCGATGTCAGCGATGAACTCTTTGTCGCAAAATTTGTCTTTAGGGATTACAAACAACATTGCTTACAAATGAAACTATCAACGATAATAAATGATAAGTGAACAAGCTCAGGTTATCACTGATGGACATTTATCGCCGAGGGAATATTATTAAGAACAATGAATACTATAAGTGATACTGAACAGACTCAATATGCTTATCACTGATGGTAAAACATTAATACATACAGATGTCATTTATAATTTTCACTAAGTAATTCTAAAGGTCATCATCAAATCACTGAGAGAGTTTCGATCAACAATCTCCCCCGATTTGATGATGACAAAGCAACAAAAAAATTGCTAAGTGTTAAAAAAACATAAGGATAAATGTGACTTATAGATGTATGTCCCATTTACTGTTTTCAGGGATCTTTTCTAGTACTGAATGGAGTAAAGTACTTCCCTAAAATTTCCATTTAACTTCGTAGAAAGTTTACAAGGGAAGTTTGAAAAATTACAAGTACAAGTGAAGTAAAAAATTCAAGTACTAAAAGTAATTACTTATAAATAACAAGAGAGTACAAAGGGAAATCTATCAACTATAGAATTCGTCTTTGGAGAGCATCTCGTCGAAAGAGTCAGTTTCAGGGATCATCCAGTCAGGTACCTTCTGTCCTTGTTGTCTTCTGAGTTTTGCTTCGCTGAGCACGTGAGTTTTAAGGAAGAGGCCTAGTCTTGATTGATTGCACCAGTGGACTAGATCCCAGAGTTGTTCAACTGGGCAAATAAGTATTTCTGAAAATCGTTGAGCGCATTATACCGTTCCAGTCAGGGAAGATGATACCATAAGGGTCACTCATCACTTGACCAGGTTTGAAGGGTCCTTCTGGTGCCAGTGATAAGTTCGGTGCTGAAAGATTAGGGTGGGGTCCGAGCACTGCGTCTCTTGAGAATTCGATACTTGTTTCATTTCGAATGGCAGGCCCACCAGAGGTTGAAGCTCCTTTTCTCTTAGCTGGTGCAGGTCTTTGATTTTGAAGAAGAGCTGGAGGAGGAGGCAAATCCATTCTGGATGTGACTTTGTTAATATGCAGGTTCAAGAACTTCTCCACATGAGATTTGAACTTGGACTTGGACTTTTAAATTGCACTCTTGACTTCAAACCATTCATCGAGACCAAAGAGTTCAAACTTTGACATGTAGAACGTTTGAGACGAGTCATTCTCCCTGAATATGGTGACTTCCACCAGTAATGTCTTCTTTACACTTCTTCCCTTTAGGTTAGCAACGATGATTCGGTTGGGATGGTATATGTGATCTACCTTGTCTCTTCACCATTCCATCATGGAATCACTAGAGACTGCTCTTTGTTTCTGGGTTTCCTTTCCAATGTCTTTCAGAAGTTGCTCTTGAACCCTGATCGGATAGTTCTTTAATTTCTTATCAGAAACTGAGCTCTGAGCTACCTTAAGGGCATATTGTGCATCCTTTTGGCATTCAGTGAAGAGTTGCTCAGCTCTCATAGATTCTTCTAATTCATCCGGGGTAAGGAACTCTAGACCAGGTTGAGGAGGGACCCGTAGACGTTGACTTTCTAGCTGACGGATCATTGCTGATCTTCTTTCTTTTTCTTCATCCTCTGACCTTTGAGGAGGTCGAGAGGGTCTGTTTGGGTGACTCATCAGTTCTTCTTCTTGTTCTAGTTCATCAGTCTCCATCACTGAGATTGGGATTATTTCTAAATCATCAGCAGTAGACGCTAGGACTATTGGTTGTCGGTGTTGGGATTCTTCAGCTCGTCCATTAAGTAGGGCAGAGGGCTAGCTGAATCAAAATAAATAAAAATTAGTTTCTTTTGGGGAAGAGAAAAGATAGAGAAATTCGGCTAAGTATATAGAAGAGGTTTGAGGTGAGAGTGGATAGAAGCAGAGTAGGGAATGATTGAAAGGCATACTTGAGAAGGTTGCACTTCCTCAGTGTTGAAGCAAATCTTGAGGTTCCCAGAAGTAGCTATTTCTTTCTACTTTCTCTGGGAAAATTTCTTCGTGGGATATTTCTTAGTCTTCTCCCCTGCTTCTTTGAAGACGACCCCCTTCTGAGCAGGAACCCTGATGGGAGCAGGTTTAAACCAGAGGCCTGCTTCCTCCTCCTCCTCATCATCGTCGTCATCATTAACCCCATCAGCGTTGGAAGGCTCGTCTACAAGAATTTCCAAGTCCTCCTCATCTTCTTCTTCTTCATCCTCCTCAGAGGGAATCACCCAGGGAGAGGAACGAGGAGTTGAAATCTTTCCAATCTCCCCCTCAGCTTGAGGAGGGTCTTCTAGAATTTTCTCCCCCTCAGCATGAGGAGGGTCTTCTTGGCACACAGTATAAATTTTTGCGTACCAATTATAAATGGTTGGTACACGGTTTTAAGAAAATTTTTTTGATACCGTACCATGTTCACTGTTACAAAAATGTGTCGTTAAATTTGAAAACATATGACTTGTAATTTACAAATTCATATATTAACATTTTTAAATGAACTAGAACTAAAACTAAAACTAAAACCACATAATAATATACGAATACTACAATACTTTGCATAGTTAAAAAGATGCATCTACATCAAAAAACCGTTATTAATTATGAAAATAAATAAAAAATGAACGTTAAATCCATTAATATATATTATTATGAAAACAAAATTTTAAATTAAATAATTGTAGAGAGAGATGAGAGAGAAACTAATAATGAATTTTATTTAGCATAAGAGCGTCTCCAACCTTGGCACAAAAAAAACACAAAAAACACCAATTTTGGTGGATCCAAACACCAAAAAAAAAATCATCAACTTCAACCATACTCCAAAAAAAACACCAAGTTTATAAACCCTACATTAAAATAACATATTTTATTTACTATTAACCATTTTTAATAATAATAAAATATAAAATATACATTAAATAGTAATATTTAGGTGATAGTGGAGGGGTCCACCCCAATTTGGCGTGTGAAAACACACGGCAAATATGCCGTAGCAATTGAACGGCCGGCATTTTCTTTTGCCGTTTGCCGTATGGTTGGATCCATTTAACCGGCAAAAACTTGATTTTGGCGTACGATTGGAGATGCTCTAATAAATATTGGTAATGGTAGAAAAAGAAAAACAATAATTTATTATTATTATTTGTATATAGAGTGTAGTCAATGTGCATATAACAACATCCTATTTAAATAGAATTTAATATAATATTTTATTTATGTTAAAATAAATGTTTATATCATTATTTTATTTGTCATGTAATAAATTTTCATTTTTATTCTTAATTATGAAACGAAGGAAATTTATTTATATATAATAAAATAGTAAAATCGTCACAAATGTAATAATCTCATGTTTTTAAGATTATGTGTGTGTGTGTGTGTTTTTTCATAAACATTTAATTTTGAATCGAATAAAGTATAAATTTTAGATTTATATTGATATCAATATACACAAAAGACATAACTTATGTTCTATCGAAAAAAGAGACATGTTATTGCGTTTTAACATAAGTACATCCAAAAAAATATCAATGGGGAAAAATAATTGTCATAATAGAAATTAAATAAAAAATTAATTATATTTACTAGTAAACTACAAAAAACACTAAGAAAGTAATTCAAATCAAATTACAAATATAAACGATTAAGGTTTTTGTGCTTAACCATTGTTAACTATCAAAAATACAAAGTTAAGTTTTTGATATGCTATTGTAGTCTCTTAGTTTCCGACGACGATGCACTATGGCAGCATCTATCAAATCACACTGGTAGCATCTATAAGAGTCATATTATTTTTGACTATATCGTCACAATTGAATGGTAGCACGAGACCGACTAGACTCTAGATATATCCTCCCATGCAGTTTAGCACGCCTATGGATAGAAGTGTTCACGATACAATGTTGGATAGAAGTGTTCACGATACAATGTTGTTTAGAGTCAAAACAACAAACAGTTGCAGAACTAAAACCTTCCAACCATGGTAGCAAGTCTTAATCTTATATATATTTTAAAAAAACATAAAAAACACACTATCAAAACTTATAACATATTAAAATTCTAAAAAAACATATTGAATAAGCAAAAACGCCAAACATCGACCATCGAAGTGGAACTCACTGATCTTTGGCGGCTTTGAAGTGGGGATGGGAACAGGCCTGCGAATGCATTTGTTCCTTATCCTGTCAGTCTATGACGGGTACGAGTAATCGAATCCCCTTCCCGCTAAAAATGAGACAATATCTGCCACCCATCCTCATTAAAACAAATTGACAAGTAAAAATACATAGTTTTGTGCAAGAGAAACGTAACTCCCTAAACAAATAATCATGCTTTCAACACATATAAAAATCACGTGCACACAAAAATAAATGCTAGCCTCAAAATTTCCAGCATCTGCAATACTGGATTTTTGTAGACAAATTTTCAAGTGTGTATGTTCAACAATTAAATGAAAAGATCAAAGCAAAAGCCAACTAGTTATTCCAAATTGATGGCCCCATCAAAAAGTGTATACATATCCAAATCGCATACAGAAAGTATATGTTGGTCATGGGAAGTGATGACTTACACATGAAGTGTTTGTAGGAGGGTTGCATACAAACACAACATATTTTCAATTTTTAATTCTTCTTCTATATGTTTGTATAAAAACAAGAATTATAGATTTGTTGTAGAATATAGAAGGTACAACTTGTGATCCTAAACAGTTTGAATGCGACAAATTTGTCAACTGGAAGAGAGGGAAGCAGATGGGTTCTCTAGCAGATCCGAAGAACTAAGGAAGTTCTTCAGATGATGACGCCAAATAACTTCACAAACACTCCAAGGATGTTCTTTTGGTAAAACGTATGATTTGCATTGAATGACAACGGTGACCTTTTATGGCCACCATTGTATTAAATGCTAACTTTAATTTGTGTCTTCTCATGAGTAGCTGACCCATGTATTATAGTAGTCTTCACTTCAACCTTTGGACTCTGATGTAGACACCGTTTTGTCATACTTCATTCTTTACTATGTTGAGGGAACAATAAAGAAAGCAAGGTACCAATGAAATCGTGCTTTTGTACTTGCTTAGTCTTACATCTTGCATGTTGTCATATCAAGGGAGAGAGGTAAGCTAGATGGTGAACCAAACATGCTAGCCAAGTTTGTACTTCAAGATTCGGCTTGCCAGTAGTGGTATTTATCATACTACTAGCTGACTTTTTACCTTTTACCGATCTTCTTTTGGCTAGATGACAAACCAATCTGCTTTCGTGACAATCTTGACCTCACTTCAACTAGTCTTCAATTTTGTTGAAGGATTTTTGCTCTTGGATCAGTACAAATAGTTATAAGACTTTTAATACTCAATCTGTTCAGTGATCGCTGAATACACATTGTAACATATTAGAACTTAAGTAAAACTCCAAGACAAAATTCATATCAAAGAAAACTTTAACGAAGTCAAAAAATTAGATGAAGATAAATACATGTCTACTCGTAATCTAAAGTGGCATTCAGTGATACCATGACTGTTGTTAATGCCAAAAATCGCACAAAAGTACAACTTAAGGTTGATGTGGACATTTAACAACTAAAGAAACGTATCTCAAGCCAAATAACATAATTGCGAGGAAAAAGTAAATAAGACGAGAGATTTGGTGACGCGGAAAACCCCAAAACGAGGGAAAAAACCGCGGTCGACTTTGTGAGAGTCGACAGTGCACTATGGTCTCCAATCAGGGGCGACAGTCCTTTGGAAACAAGTATTTTGTGTACAATAAGTTACAATTATAGAAAAAGTAAACTTAGTCGTGTGCAAATGACGTGTGTCGTGCGTAAAACGTGCGGAATAAGCTGTTGTCGTGCGGTTTGAACTGCTGTCGTGCGGTTAGTACTGCTGTCGTGCGATACTTGCGTGCTCGAATGCCATGTTATATTGAGAGAAAAATGTAGAAGTGAGTGTCCTCCATTCTCCCCTTCCCTTGATGTCCGGGGGCCTTTATATAGCTTCGATCGGTAATAAGTGAGTTTTAATGGTTGGTCTTGTAACCGCTGTCGACATTAAATGCGCTTTGATGATCGACTTTGTAACCGCTGTCGAGTCTTTAATGTCATTAAGAGCTCGTCCGTTACTGACCGTTGTACCATAATGGCTTGTAGACCTGCATTAATGAACAAAAGACACGGCCGTTGACCATTAATGGTTAGTGTAATCGTAAGACCGCTTTAAGTTCTGGACGTCGGTCTTATAGAGCGTACGACCGCTGCCGAAATATAAGACCATGTATATGACTGGAAATGTCTTGTAAGACCTTATCTTAATATAAGAATGGTCTTATGGAAATGCCGCAAGACTGGGATGAAAATGTCGTAAGACCATTTGGTCGTAAGACCAAGATGATGATGATGTCATAGGACTAGGTCGATATAAGACCGATGACAGGAGACTATCGACGTAAGACAAACGAGTCATAATTGGCGACATGCAACTTGGCGACACACAACTTGGCGACATAAGACTAGTGACGTAAGACTAGCGACGGGTGATTGGCGACAGGTGACTGGCGACAGGTGACTGGCGACAGGTGACTGGCGACAGGTGATTGGCGACATATCGCTAACGATGTATGTCATACGACGTGTGACACGTGATGTGCGATCATGAGATGATTATTGACCCGAGATGTCTTTTAATAACTGTTAATGCCAAAAATCACACCAAAGGGACAACTTAAGGTCGATGTGGACTTAAACAACTAAAGAAAGAATCTTTCGACGAGACGTGCGACGATAAATAAAACAAAAAAACAAGGGATTTGATGACGCAGGAAAAACCTCAATCGAGGAAAAAACCTGCGGACGACAGTGGGTGTCGTCGCTATACTATGGTCGCCAATCAGGGGCGATGTCCTTGGATACTGGCGTCGATCGTACATTGATTACAATACAAATGAAGAAAATACTTCGAAATGTAAAGTACAAGTGTTTGAATGTAAAAATAGGTGTTTGCAGTGTACGAAACAAAGTGTGAACTGCTGGTCGAGGGCTGTTGTCGTGCGTCGAGAGCGATACTTAGAATAATGGTTCTTCACTTCAGGTGTTCTTGAATATTGCTTCGGTTGTTAATCGCCGGATATTCGATGTTTTGAAATGTTGGTTGAGCTTGATATTTATAGTCTTCGCGTCCTTAGCTTCATCCATAAATGCTCCTTTAATGGCCTTAACGGTTGGAAACGGTCGCCGGAGTAATGATCTTTGTTCGTTACGGTCGCCGGCTGTTTAATGATTGCGTCGGTTATAGTCGTTGCTCCTTAATGACTTTTACTCCTGCATTAAACACTTAACAAACGGTCATGGTGAACGTTAGCTTTGGTCGAGGTCGCACGTCCTTATGTAATAGTCGTGCGGATCGGGCGACGCTATGGTCGAGCGTCGTAAGGAACTCTCGACTTACCTTTTATGAGGGACGACGATGGTGTTCTGGGTCTTTGTCGAGACCTTATCTTAATACAATATATAGTCCTTAATCATACGTCTTACTTATTCTGGTCGCGGTCGAGCGACGTGATTTTTTGCCCAAACAATAACCAACTATCGTATGTCGGGGATATGGCAATAATGGGTATTACCCTTGTCGGTCGGGGGTATGACTTTTGTAGATATTAGGGTAATCGAGGTCCATGGGTCATGTCGAGGGAATTTCCCAAGTCGATCGAGGGTGTGATTTTTTACCCAAACAGTTAGCCCCCCGAGATCTAAATTTCAAAGCCATTTGAATTTCTGATCTCGCACCAAAGTAAAACGATGGGATGTGTCGTTTCTGCTGATTGGATCATTAGAATAAAACCAGCTTGGTCAGCTAAAACTGCGTGACCAGTCGATGATATTAAGTAAGTTGCGGCGATCGAAAGATGATCTTTAATGCTTAAGTTACTTGTGGTATTCATCCACTAATGTGAAGGATGAAAAATTAACAACGATCGTAAGACGATCTTAAGATTTAAGGAACCAACGATGATCGTGAGACGATCTTTATCCAAATGAGACGTATGGGTCGGGAGACAATCGTAAGACGATTGGGCCGAAACAAAGCTTGTTGTCGATCATAAAATGATCGAACCAAGATAAAATCTAAGAAAATCTTGCGATACAGTCGTTAGAGACTTATGTTCTGGCGTTCCGAGCCGATATGGTCGTTAGATGCCTATGATCTGGCGTTCCGAGCCGATACGGTCGTTAGAGACCTATGAACTGGCGTTCCGAGCCGATACGGTCGTTAGAGACCTATGATCTGGCGTTCCGAGCCGATACGGTCGTTAGAGACCTATGATCTGGTGTTCCGAGCCGATACGGTCGTTAGAGACCTATGTTACGTTGTGTAAGTTTTGCTTTAGCGATAATCGGTAACAATTTTACCTTTCTATTGAACTTGAGTATTATTTCGACTCATACATGTCATGGACAGATGTAATATCGACTGTAAAAATTCATTGAGTACAAAAATGAACAAGAAGTCGTGCGACTTGGGGCATCCATTGTAATACAACGATTAGAACGTAAGTCATAAGACTTTTTGAATCGTATAAGCAAACATAAGCGCATGCGATCAAAGCATTCATTCAGAGCATGAAATTTTTCTAGGTTAAAGAACTTAGCTTGTGGGGTCGCAAGACCTTACGATCGTATGATTTGATCATACGATGAACTTGAATCATGTGTTCCTGTAGTTATACAATCGAGTCGTCTGATTGTCTATATCGTGCGATTTTACCGAAGTCGTATGATAGACTTAGTAACTTATGTCGTGCGATCCTGCGATAAAGCAATGTCAGAGGTTGGTCGTTGGCTAGCCAACGACCCTCCGATACTTAAGTCAGTAATCGTCGTGATGAATAAAAAATCGTATGAAAGAAGGAAAAGGACTTAGAAAAAATACATTTTGTTTGGGCAAAATTTCACAGGTCTCGACCACGACCAGAGCAGGTAAGACACATGTTATGAGCTATACCTTGTATTAAGATAAGGTCCCGACGAAGACCCAAAGAACCTCCGTCGTCCCTCCTAAAAGGTAAGTCGAGAGTTCTTCACGACATTCGACCTCGACGTCGCCCGTTCCGAACGACCGTCGCATAAAACCGTGCGACCTCGACCGACTAACGCGTTATACAACTGTTATATTTGTTCAGTGATTAATGCAGGAGTCAAAGTCATTAATGGACAACGGCTATAACCGACGAAATCAGTTATGAGCATCCAAGCTCACATTGAAGACGACGACCGTTACAACAATCATCAAAGATCTTAATGATTCAATTAAAGTCATCCGAAGACTATAAAATCCCAGCTCAATCATCAGTTCAAGACATCTGATCGACATCGAATAATACAGAAAGAGAGAAAGAGCAATAGCATCGAACAACAGAAGCAAACGCAAATACTTGAAGAATATTCATTCGAAGCAAAGAGATCATTCATAGAAGATCGCTCTCGACGCACGACTCTCACTCTCGACCAACAGTTTATACACAGTTTAAACACACGACACACACTGATTTTACATTCCAAATACTTGTACTTTACATTTCGAAGTCTTTCCTTCATTTGTATTGTAATCTCTGTACGATCGACACCCGGAACACCAAGGACATCCCCCCTGTTTGGCGAGCATAGTGCAGCGACGACATCTACTGTCCTCCGCAGGTTTTTTCCCCGTTGAGGTTTTTCCTGCGTCATCAAATCCTTTGTCTCATTTATATTTTTGTCTTTGTCGCACGCCTTTGTCGAACGATTCCTTTCTTTAGTTGTTAAAGTCCACATCGACCTTAAGTTGTCCCTTTGGTGTGATTTCTGGCATTAACAGTTTGGCGCCATCCGTGGGACCCCATCTAGAGAAAATCTTCGACAAACATGCGTCTTGCTAACGGTTTCTTGGAATTTTCTTTGTTCTATGTTGCAGGAAAATGGCAACCCTTAGAGATCAGCAGCATGTCATTGCCCAGATGTACCAGGAGGTTGAAGTCTCTCGAAATCAAATCAACGCCATGGCGGAGCAAAGCCGGAGAGCAGCTGAAGAGATCGCACGGTTAAGGAATCACTTTGGACCTCATAATGGTCCTAGGCCATTCGTTCAGAATCCAGGCCAAGGATCGTTCGGTCAGAATGGTCCTCGACCATTCGCGCATAATCCAGGTCCAGGATCAGGTCCGTTCGCTCAGAATCAGCATCCAGGTCCGTCCATGCAGAACCAGCAGCCGGGACCGTTTAATCCAAATCCCCAGTTCGAGACGGTTCCTCCTTAGTACATAAGGCCACCACCCATGCAGAATGGATCGCAACCATTTCAGAATGGATCACGGCCATTTCAGAATGGGTCACAGCCGTTTCAAAATGGACCGCAGCCATTTCAGAATGGATCGCAGGCATTTCCGAATGGGTCGCATCCGTTTCAGAATGGGTCGCAGCCGTACTTTGTTCCTTTAAACGGAGATGCCAATGGCTCGTCGCATGTCAATGGCACCAGTTCAGGAATCAATCCGCTAGCAGGGGCAAATCTCAACCCCAATGACCCCGTCGCCCAGCGATTGAAAATGTTGGAAGATCAGAACGAGCGCGTCCTATCTTTGCTCGCCAAGCTGCCTGGGGAAGCCATGCCCATCGACGTCGAGCCCCGATCAGGATTTCAGGCGTCACCCTTCGTCGATGAGATCACGACTGTCGAAGTACCGAAGAAGTACAATGTCCCCGCCTTCACGCCCAAGTATTCGGGAGTGACCGATCCAACAAAGCACGTCGCGCAGTATAAGCAGCTCATGTGGACGATCTCAATTCCACACATGTCTCAGGAAGTCTGTATGTGCAAAAGCTTCGGTGCAACTCTCACTGGTCCTGCTCTCCAATGGTTGATCAATCTCAAACCCAAGTCCATCGGATCGTTCGCTGAATTGGTTAATCAATTCTCCCAACAATTCGCCAGCAGTCGCAAGATGGAGAAGCAGACCAGTGACCTATATTACATTGTGCAAAAGATCAGCGAGTCTATCCGCAGTTATTTCAATTGGTTCAATGCAGAGATGATCAGCATTCGCAATTGTGACGTCAAGACCGCGATCGAATCCTACAAGCGCGGTCTGGACGATAGTTCAGGTTTATACACTGACCTGACTAAGTATCCTCCGGAGAATTTCGAAGACGTCCGAGCTCGAACCCTAGCATACATGACAGTAGAGGGCGACGCTGACTTTTGTCGCAAGCATACCGACGACAAAAGGTCGTTAGGTGTGAAAAAGCCCGAGTTCAAGACGAAAGCGATTTCCAAAGTAGAGCCCGCGCGCCAGATCTCGAACGTTCGATTCAAGACAAAAGCAGAGGCTAAGACCGCGACCAAATTTCCTCAATACCCCAAGATATCCTCTTACGGATTCAAAGGGTCCACTAAAGATTTGGTCGAAGCTATAAAGACCGCCCAAGCGACTATTCGATGGCCAACGAAGTCCGGTCAGGACGACGCTAAGAAAGATAAATCTAAGTGGTGCGACTTTCACGTCGACCATGGTCACGCGACAGATGATTGCATAGCTCTTAAAAAGGAGCTGGCATATCACGTCCCAAAGGGCAGTCTCAAAGACATCATCGACGACGTCGTTACCCCAGCTAACGACGTTCGACCGTCAACCCCCGAGCATGCGAAAGTCGTCAATTGTATCACCGGTGGTTCCGACGTATGTGGTCTAACGTATTCCGCAGCCAAACGTCACGCCAGTCAAGCGCCTGACGATCGGCCTATCCCGCGTTCATCAAGGCCTAAAGGAGATCTGGAGTTGGAAGCTATGAAGATCGTATTCGACCAAGACGACCTCGGCGATTCGTATCAGAAGCACCACGACGGGTTGATCATTCAACTCACGGTTGGTAATTGTTTATGTAGGTTCCCAGATTCACGTTGTATCATATTAATGGTAAAGAAATAGACAGCAGAAGCATATTAAATAAAGCCATTAATATGAGTGATTGTGTAAACGATAAATGAACTATGAGAATCAAAATATTGAACAGTAAATGATAACAGGATCAGATATAAAAGCTGCTCATATATTGATAATGAATCACACCAAGAACATGTTCAAGTGCGTTCGGAAATCTCACAGGACAACAATATCGTACGGAGGTAGTGATCGGGATTGCTGCAGTGTGTGCTTAAACAATTGTGGGAAACTACTCTTCCCAAAGCTTACAATTGTTTGTTCCACTACCTCTCTATTTATAGCCCTGATAAAGTGAAGGCAGTGTACTATCGTACCCTAGAATGACACGTGGAAAGTGTGTCTCCTATTTTTAGGGCATACGTGGAAAGTATGGACACTTGTCTAACACTTGGGATTTCTTACGAGACTTAGGCATCACAGAGGTATTTACTACAACAGAGCTCATAGACCAGAGCTCTGTTGGTCTTCGGGTTGTGAACAGTTCTTCTGTTGATCTTCTGACAGATCTTTGTTGAGCTCTGTTAGTTCCACTAAAACTCTGTTGAGTTATGTTGATCTTCTTGAAGCTTTTTCTTCTAAGTCTTCTGTTGCATCTATGATGGTCTTCTGACTTGATAATATTTTCAATACTTTTACATTTCAGATACTTGGGTCTAACAATCTCCCCCTAAGTATTGAAAATAAAAAATTTGAAACAGAGATGTAAACAAAAAGAACAGAGAATATTTACCTCTGTTAGCCTTTGTACTATTCTTCTAAGATATTACAGTGCATGGTAAGAAGTAGTACATTTATGCATAGTTATCTCCCCTAAGAATTCTGTCGAATCTTCTGATTAGAGTACGGAAGTCCAGCATCAGATCAATCTGGTCGATGAAGAGTTTCTGCTGTTCTTCTGGACACTTACTTCTTGGGAGATTTTGGATTATGTTCTTGAGGTATACTAGCGACTCACTCGAGTACTTGTGGGCTTCAGCTGCTCTGATGGCCTTCTTTGTGCCCTTCTGTCGGCAGACAAAGACTGGAGGATCTTCTACTACGGTTCCAGTTCTGTGATGGCCATAACCCTCAAGGTTTTCATTTGGTGGTGCAATCGCTAGTTTCTCTACTTCAAACTCTATGCCTAGCTGATAATCAATCTGTATTCTGAGATTGATGTGCTCTTGCATAGCGAATCTGACTTCTGGTAGCGCAGTTCTGGCCGGTGTGTATCAGTCTGAGAAGTTCAAGCAATATGTGTGGAGTAAGATCAGGTCGTATGGGTTCAGAAGGACGAGATCATTGTCATTGAAGATTTCATTTCTGCCTTCTGTTGATTCCACAGTATACTCATGGTATGTGACCCTGTCGTGTTGAAACTTCTTGTGCTTGATGTCCAGAATTCTGCGAATACCGAAGTTTATATTGATGGCTCTGTTTTGATTTGACTTGGTTTGGATGAACTTTAGCCTTGCATCAGAAATGGTGTTTATTCTGATTGGGTTGAGGTATGGGTTAATGGGTACGGCATTTACAGGGATGATGTCTCTGTCAACATATAGAAATGCAAATACCGTTTCTAAGACAGGTTTTTCGTTATGAAAGGTAGAGGTTTCTAGGTTCTGTTCTGTTACCATTGGGTTTGGGTCATCATGGGTTTCTTCCATAAGAGTGTCGATGTGAGCAGATTTCTGAGTAGCTTGAGGTTGGGCTCGACTTGTTTGTCCTTCAGCAGAGGATGGGTCTGTCCTCTCTGGTTCTTCTGTTGGAGATGTAGGAGGGGTATCTAGGCAGATGATCTCTGGTGGTTCTTGTGTTGACGCTTCTGTTGGTTTGATGACTCTGTCCTTGAACATGTAGTCAAATGCCACCACCGTCATTTCTGGCGTGTGTTCCTCTGTTATCCCCTTTTCTTCTCCTGTAGCCTCTGCCTCAGTTGCTTCTGTGACTTCCCCTTTACCCTTGGCTTCTCTCTCTTTTTCAACCTCTTTCTCTTTCTCTGCCTCTTTCTCCTTCTCTTTCTCCTTCTCCTTCTCCTTCTCCTTCTCCTTCTCCTTCTCCTTCTCCTTCTCCTTCTCTTTCTCCTTCTCCTTCTCCTTCTCCCCCTTTTGTTGTTCTGAGGACTCACCCAATTGATTGTCTGATTGACCTTCTTGAGCATCTTCGAAATCATCATCATCGTCAGAATCGTCAATTCGAGCTGCTGGTGAGGACGGAACAACAAACTTCAGACCAGCTTTGTGTCTCTTGCTTGAAGGTTCGTCTGTGGGTGCTTCTTCTGCAGGTCTTTTCGATGTAGAGGTAGCCTGTAAAATAATATCAGTAAAGTTTGAGGCTGCCTTTGTCATTACATCTTCTACCTCTGTTGCAGCACCTCTGATCTCTTCTACTTGAGCCTCGAAGTTGACCTTGTGAGTATCAAGAGACGCTTTCACATGTTGTTCTGTCGCCTTAGCTTTCATTACAAATTTTGATGAGATCGTCATCATTCGGCTAAGAATTGATTTTCTGAAGTCTCCCATTTGTCCAACTGTCATGGGTAGGTCATTTGGGTTAGGGCTGGAGATGTTGAGTGGAGTAGCAGATGAGGTGGTTGCTTCTTTTATGGATTCCTTAACAGAGTTGGTAATTATCTCTGTCAAGGTTCTGACGTTAGATTTTGAAAGAATAACCGTGGGGATGGGAAGGGTTCTGTTCATCTGCGCTGTGTGGTTCTCTGTTATGAGTCGCTTTAGCTCTGCAAGATCTGTCGAATTCTTTTTAACTTCCTCTGATCTGACTGATCTTAGGTCGGCTATCTCTGTTGTCAGCTTTGCAATCTCTTCTCCTCTGACCCGTTCAGACTCTGTTCTGAGTGCTTCTGCCTCGGCATATTTTCGAGTTATTTCAGCATGCTTGTTTGAGATGTTCAGTAGTTCTTCCCTGAGAGAAGCATTTTCCTTGCAGATCAGCTCCTCCTTTTGTTCATTGATAAGTTTATACTCGTTCAAAGAGTTGTTGATACTGTCACAGAAGCTTTCGAACTATGCTCTTGTGACATTGTCAACGGGGGTCTCCTTGGTTCCAACACATGGATCCAATTCTGCCTCGAGTTCAGAGGCGCCTCCGTCAAGAGTTATGTTGATGTTGGCTCTTGGAGGACTTCCACCTGATCCTTGATGTTCCCTTTGAGGGGAAACAACTACAGGTGTTCTGACCAAAGTTTCCTCTTCCAGCTCAGGTTCTGAAGAAGGAAATCTGGTGTGATGAGAAGCATTTGGATCAAGCAATGTCTTCCCTTGTTCTACTATGGTCTCCCATTATCCCTGAGTCGGACAGATGCTACGTGAGATTACAAAGATCTCTGGTCTATTTTGTGTCGTGTCTAAATGAGCCACAAAGGCATCATCGTGTGGAGGTGACCTATTGATGTTCTGGGGCGAATGAACATCACTACCAAAGATAGCTTCCCCGACTTCGTGCGTACTAGAGGCATGAAGAGGTGCCTCTGATGGTATAGGCTGGTTGGGGTTCGAGGTGTGCACCTCTGTTTCAATAATCCTTTGGTCTTGATCACCAGGATTAGATTGTGTGGAAGCACTGGATTTTGGTTAAGGATACCCTCAGATGTGCTCTGTTGAGCATCTTTTTCTATTCTCACATTTTCCTCGGCTCCTATGTCTGTAGAACACTCAGGATTCTCTCTGATGTTTTCTTCTTGCTCACCACTATCAGAAGAGATTGTTTCTACCTCTGGTGTTTCCTGTACTTCCTCATGGACAGCCTCTCTAGGAGATGCTCTGTCCTCTACTTCCTCTCTTCTAGAGGAAGACCCCACTTCGGGTACTCTTGCCTCTGGTCTGTTAACTTCCTCACCAATCTCCTCACTCAAGCTCTCAAAGGAAGGCTCAGATCCTAAGTATGCTGGGGATCTCACCTCAGGTTTTTGAGGTTGAGCAGCACTCTGATAGTTCTGGATAGAGATGTGGTCAGGGGCAATAAGGGCAAGCATTGTACCTGGAATTCTTCTTATGAAGGGGTATTCGCCCGAAGTGGTGGGGAGGAATTTGGACATCGTCCAAACAGGTGTTGAGCGACCCTGATGAGTTAGTTCCAGTCTGTCGAAGGCTCTTCTGATCACCAGACTGATGAAGCGTGGAAACTTGATCATCTTCAGGAACTTGTGGGATCCAACGATTTTATATTAACAGCCGTAAGAAGATCGTTGTAGAGAATGCTGGCATAGTCACAGTTTCGATTGAAGAACAATCCATTCATGATTTGTAGGATTTCTGTTGTGGCTTGGTCTTGACTACCAGATTTGCTGGTAAGGGTTTTGTTTAAGGTGGAGAACATGAAATTCCACATAGTGGGTAGATTCTGTCGCTTGAACTCTCCAATCCTATTCAGATCCCTGTTGTAACCCATAAACTTCATGAAATCAAGAAGAACAACTGTTTTTGGTGGTTTCTCATAGGCGTCTATTCCTAGTTGTCGTTTGGTTTTCATTCTGAAGATTCTTCTTAGGGTACTTGCTCTAATGCGTATTGTTCCCGCTCCTCCATTACTTGCGTTGACGCTCCCAACTATCCCGTCTTGTTCTTCGATGTATTGGCATGTGGTCCACCATTGTTGGACATAGATCGCTGGAAGATGGTCATCGAACTCTGTTAGGGCTCTGAAGATATCAGAGTTTCTAAAGAACTCAATGAAGACGTGATATAGGGGTAGATGGAGTCCTGGAGTGGGATTGAATCTGTTGTTGTTGTCAGCAAAGTCGTATGGAAGAACAATGATATCATCAGTGGGTTCTATTCGGCTAGAATCAGCAGAGTTTTGGGGTTCCGCCATTGTTGCAGGTTTGGGTTTTCTTGAAGAACACTGAGGATTTGAATAAAAGAGGGAAAGGTGAAGGGTTTAGGAAGTTTTTAGAAACGAAATGGATCAAGGTTATGGATATTTATAATCAGAACTTGTGGCTGGGTAATCACCGTAGATACTATAGGCACTCGAGTGTCAGAAGGTGGAGTGGCCTGAATTGTGTATCGTGGGGACAGCTAGTGGTTTAGCTTTCAATTAGAGAGTGCCACGTGGATTTGTTCTGACCACTTTTGTGCAAGTAAACTGTCGCGGTTAGAGATGTGTGGGTGACAAGCGGTTGACGCTTAGAGATAACCCGCACCTCTGATGACGTTACTTCTGATGACGTGGCATAAACCGACAGAGCTCTGTTGGAGCTTTGCAAGTTTTGCCTCTGATGAGTGACCTTTTTTTATAAATATCCCAAAATCATTTAAAATTCTGTTTCTCCTTTGGTGTTTCACCTTTACCCAAAATCATTTAAAATTCTGTATCTGATGAGGAAATGGCCAAAGAACGAGAACAGAACTAGACTTTAGAAATTTCACAGAGTTCTGGTGAAAAACAACAGAGGCTCTGGTGAAATATCAGAGTTCTGGTAGGTTCTTGACATTATCAAAATTATTTTCATTAGAACAGGTTTTCCCTCTTTCTTCAAAAGATTTTTCTTTTCAGAACAGAAAGCGAAGTCATTTTGATTTTAAAAAACAGATTTGACTCGCTCCCCCTAAAACCATGCGCAAAACTTTATAAACTCCCCCTTGAAATATGAGCAAAAAAACTTTTTTACAAAAAAACTATTTACAAACAGATTCACTAAGCTTGTTGAAAAAGTATGCTTGACAGAGTTCTGGTGAAAGACAGAGACTCTGTTGAACTATCCTTCCTAACTTTTGACAGAGCTCTGTTGGAACATCAGAGGCTCTGTTGAATTTGAACAGAGTTAGGAGGACATGTTCAGCATACCCAGTTTGCTGATTAAGAAGTTAAATCTCCTTTCATCAAGGGCTTTTGTGAACAGGTCAGCAAGCTGGAGGTCAGTTGAAACAAAATACATTTCAATAGTCCCTTTTTCAACATGATCCTTTATGAAGTGGTGCCTTATGTCGATGTGCTTTGTTTTAGAGTGTTGAACTGGATTGGCTGTTATGGCAATGGCACTCTTGGAGTCGCATAGAATAGGAATTTTACCATACTCCAAGCCATAATCTTTGAGTTGTGTTTTCATCCATATCACTTGAGAGCAACAACTAGCAGCAGCAACATATTCTGCTTCTGCTGTAGAGGTTGAAACACAGTTCTGTTTCTTGGATGTCCAACTCACCAACTTTTCTCCAAGCAGTTGACAGCTACCAGAAGTACTCTTTCTGTCATTCTTGCATCCTCCATAGTCTGAATCTGTATATGCTACAAGATCGAAACCAGAGTTAAGAGGATACCAGAGACCCAAAAATTGAGTCCCTTTCAGATATTTAAAGATACGCTTGACAGCTGTTAAATGAGTCTCTGTAGGATTTGCATGAAATCTGGCACAGAGACAGGTTGCAAACATTATATCAGGTCTGCTGGCAGTTAAGTACAGAAGTGACCCTATCATGCCTCTGTAGTACTTGACATCTGTTGGTTCACCATTAAGATCAGAGTCAAGCTTAACTCCAGTGGCAATAGGAGTTTTCATTGGTTTTCAATCATTGAGCTTATACTTTTTCAACATATCAGAGATGTACTTAGACTGACTTATGAAAGTCCCTTTGTCTATTTGTTTAACTTGTAAACCAAGGAAGAAAGAAAGTTCTCCCATCAAGCTCATTTTGAATTCGCTTTTCATTAAACTTTCAAACTTATCATAGTACTCCTGCCGTGTAGACCCAAAGATAATATCATCAACATATATTTGTACCAGAAGTATATCATTCTTATACCTTCTAAAGAATAGAGTTTTATCGACAGTACCTTTCTCGAAGTGATTGACCAACAGAAATTTGGACAGAGTTTCATACCAGGCTCTAGGAGCTTGCTTAAGGCCGTACAGAGCTTTGTCTAACTTGTAAACGTGGTCTGGAAACTCAGAACATTCAAAACCAAGTGGTTGCTGGACATAAACTTCTTCTTGTAGTTTGCCATTCAGAAAGGCAGACTTGACATCCATTTGGTAGACCTTAAAACCCTTATGAGCAGCGTAGTCTAGGAAGATTCTGATGGCTTCTAGCCTAGCCACAGGTGCAAAGGTTTCGTCATAATCAATGCCTTCTTCCTGTCTGTATCCCTTTGCAACCAGACGGGCTTTGTTTCTGATGATAATCCCATCTTCATCCTTTTTGTTTCTAAACACCCATTTGGTTCCAATGGCCACTTTGCCTTTTGGGAGTGGAACCAAGGACCAAACTTTATTTCTTTCGAATTCCAGAAGCTCTTCTTGCATAGCTTCGATCCAATTTGGGTCCTCTAGGGCTTCATAAATCTTCTTCGGCTCAATCATGCTTAAAAAATTTACAAAGAATGCTTCATTGATTGTGGCCGATCTTGTCTTTACACCATCTTCAGCAGCACCAATGATAAGATGATGAGGATGATCCTTTGTCCATCGTGTCATGGGAGCATGGACAACAGGCGGGGTTTGTGCTTCTGATGGGAAAAGACGAACTTCAGCGACAGAGCTCTGTGGATTTGGACCAGGGCTCTGTGGCACACAACTTTGGAGAGTGGCCTCATTGCTCTGTGAGTTATTGACAGGGCTCTGTGAAGGTGAGCTTTCAAACAAAGAGTCTCTGCCAATATTAGTTAGCAGAGGTGATGATGGCTCTTGTTCAGGTTCTCTCTCGTTCTGAGGTGGTTCCTCATTTCTCTGAATTACTCCTGTAGACAGAGAAGTAGATGGTGAAGTAATAGAGGGACCAGTGAGAGATGTACCTTCCAGATTCTGTTCTGTTGAGTTCTGAGCTTGATCTCCTCTGTTGATGTTATCAGAGGAATCATCATCGTTGAAGAAATCGTTGAACATGAGATTGATATCTTCTTCCCTTGTCTTTGAAGAACTTGTCTTCTTCTGTTCTGTCTGTGTCCCCTCTGTTCATTTATGATCATAGGAGCTTGATGTACTTTCATCAAAGGACACATTTACACTCTCTTGAATGACCCGACATCTGGAGTTGTAGACTCTGTAGGCTTTAGAGGTTAAGGAATAACCAATAAAGATTCCTTCGTCTGCTTTCTTATCAAACTTTCCCAGCTGTTCTTTGTCATTCAATATGTAGCACTTGCAACCGAAAACATGAAAGAATTTCACATTTGGTCTTCTATTGTTGAGTTCATAAGGAGTCTTCTTAAATCTCTTTACTATCATAGCTCTGTTTTGGGTAAAACAGGCTGTTGAGACTGCTTCTGCCCAGAAGTTTATTGGAAGGACAGAGCTAGCCAACATTGTTCTGGTGGCTTCTATCAGCGTTCTGTTCTTTCTCTCCACACCTCCATTCTGTTGTGGAGTTCTTGCAGCTGAAAAGTTCTGGGAAATATCTTCCTCTGTTAGGTAGGTATCAATTTGGGCATTCTTGAATTCTGTCCCATTATCACTTCTCAACTTCTGTATCTTCAGATCTAACAGAACCTGTATCCTTTTTAACAAACTTATCAAAATTTCTGGGACATCACATTTTACTCTGATGAACTCAATCCAAGTATATCTAGAATATTCATCAATTAAAACAAGGATATATACTTCTTGCCCGACAGACTTTGCACAGAGATTGGACAACAGAGATCCACGTGAAGCATATGCAAAGGTTTGGGACAACTATGATCACTCTTTGTTCTATGTGAAGATCTTTTCATCTTACCCAGTTCACAAGCAGAACAGAGATGGTCTTTGTCAAACTTCAGAGAAGGAAGTCCTTTTACTAACTTCAGTTTCACGAGCTTGTCAAGGTTTTGAAAGTTCAAATGGGCAAATCTTTTATGCCAGAGCCAGGCATCTTCATTTTTCAAAGACACTAAACAGAGTTTCTCTATTGTAGAGTTTTGGTTTGGTTTAAAATTCATTTTGTAAAGATTGCCTTTTCTGTCAGCTCTTAAAAGTACTTGACCAGACTCGGAAAGTAACAAGGAACAATATTTCTTCCTGAAATTGACATCGAATCCGTGATCACAGAGTTGACTTATACTGAGAAGATTATGATTTAATTCTTCAACATAAGCAACCTCAGAGACTGAAACACCACCATTAACTAATGTACCATAACCCTTAATCTGTCCGCCATTGTCTCCTCCGAAGGTTACTGCACTTCCCATCTTGTTCTTAAAAGAACTTAACAACTCCTTATTCTCCGTCATGTGCCTGGAGCATCCAGAATCGAAATACCAGATCTGCACATGAGGTTACTGCAAGACATATTAGATCTTTTTAGGTACCCATTGCATAATGGGTCCTTTCCTGTTAGGCTTAGGTGGGTTAACAGACTTTCCTTTGGGCTTTCCATACTGTGATGGTGTGCCAGAGGTTTTCCTCTGTGTATTCTGAATAGTCGTGGGATTTTTCTTTTGAACATATTGATTCAGAACACAGTGGGGACCATTCAGATGATTTTGTAATTTTAGTAACAGTTGAATACAATTGCAGTTGATGGAACATGACTGATGCACATTGTTTTTATTCAAAAACTGTTTGAATGGAGCTTGATTCTGAAATTTTTTAGGACCAGATGTCTTTGCATACAATCTGTCCTGGTTCTGTTTCTTAGAACTGTTATTCCTAGAGACAGACTCTGTTGACATGAAGCTCTTTGGAATAGATTCATTTGACCAGAAAGGATTTCTTCTTTGATTTACACCAGAATTTGGAATAGATCTGTTATTTGCTATCCATTTCCCCTTCTGTTCTGGTGTGAATTTTACTGGTTTGAAAGCAAGAGGAACATTTGGGTTTACAAAAACACTTTTGTTTTTCTCTCTCTTCTCCACTTCTACTGCATTAGAAGCAAGAATCTTAAAACCTTTGTTGTTAAACTCAGTTACCGGTATAAACCTTGATTGTTTCTTGAAGAAAGAAACATCCGCTTTTAGATCCGTAGATTCTATCGGTATCTGCTTAAACTTGTGTAAAATTTTCTTTTGACCACAAAAGATCTGTTCATCTACTTCAGAGTCAGAGTCACTGTCAGAGCCTAGAAAGTCTCTGGTGGCTCTGTCGGAGGTTTTAGTTTCAATGGGTATGACAGAGATATTTGTTTTGACAGTTCTGAACCTTCTCAACTTTGGCTTTAAAGAATCTGAAACAACATTTTCCTCGATAACCTTCAACAAATCTTCCTCAAAAGATGTTCTTATGGATTCAGGGGTAGGAGAGAAGATAGGGGCTTCTGGATTGAGTTTGCTCTGTGGGATTTCAACAGAGGACTCAGTCACAGAAGTAACAGACTTTTGTCCTTTGAATGAGTTGAAGTTAAAAATCTCTTTTGTATCCAAGTCCTTGACAGAGTTAGGAAGTATGATTTTAGCTCTTCCTTGATCAAGAATAAACTCAGAGGATGGTTTTAAAACCTTTTCATGATCAAAGGAATCATAGCCGACGTTCCTAAAGTCAAGATTTCTTGGTTTTGAGAAAGCATCTGAAGTTTTGGTTCTTTTGAAAACAGCATTACCAGATATCACGTCCTCTTGGATTTTCCCAACACAAAAGGCAGAGGACAGAGATGTCTTATTCCTTTCGTCATAGGGAGTAAGGTCAGAGAAACCAAGACCTTGCGTATCCATCTGTGAATTTATCTTGATGTGCACATCTTGTGCATCCTGGTATTTTTTAATCTGAATTTCTTTTCTCTGTAGGGATTGATGCAGAATTTCCCTTTCTCTTTGAAAATAGTCAGTTAGAGCAACAGAGTTAAGTCTCTCTGTTTCAGACTTTTTCAAATTTTCAGACTTCTGTTTCAAAACGTTTTCATATTCGTTAATTTTGTCAGAGAACAGGCTCTCTTTCTTCTTTTGCAAGATTTCTAGCTCAGATTTTTCTTTGAAGATTTCTTCCTTTTCTTGTTCTAAGAGAGTTTTCTCTCTCTTGTAAAAGGACAGATCCTTCTGAGCTAGCTTTCTTAGCTCCTTTTCTTCAGAAAGTTTTTGTTTAAGAAGTTGAAATTCCTAATTCAGCATAGAAACATGCATTTCTAATTCTGAGTCAGACTTGGATTCAGATGAACATACCTTGGCACTGGGTCTGGTGGTCTCCAGTGCTATGTCGTCAGACTCTGTCATAGTAAGAGCAAATGCATGAGCTAGATCTTCTTCTTTTGTTGTTCCCTTTGTTATCTCTGGTTCTCCAGTCATCCAGTCAACAGCTTCTTCTAAACTTTCATCATCCACAGCAACTCCACAAAAGTTGGCTTGTTCTGGTTCATCCTCAGAGGATGAATCAGAAACCCAGTTCTCCATTTCAGCAACATAGCTTCTTTCTCTGTAGTTGTACTTGTATTTGTTCTTGTAGTAGTCCTGGTCTTTTACCAGTTTGCCTCTACAATTAACAGAGAAGTGCCCAGGTTTGCCACATCTGAAGCAACGTCCATCATTCTGATTGATGGGTTGAGCAGCATCGACCTTCTGTTGTGCTGGTGGATTTTCTCTTCTGTTTTGTGGAGGTTGTCTTTGTTCTGTGGTAACTCTGTTGTTACGTTGTTCTGGTGCAGTGTATTCTCTTCTGTCTTCTTTTCTCTCATATCTACCTCTTCTGTCAAACTTATTGCCAAATCTCTTGTTAAATTGTTGAGTTATTAGAGCAAGAGATAGAGCAAAAGCTTGAATGTCATCATCCTCTGATGAGCTCTCCTCTGTTTCACTCTCTGCAACCAAACTTTTCTTTCCTTTCTTTTTAACGGATTTTTCTTTCTTTTTCTCTCTGTTTGAACTCTCTCTGTTGGACTTATCCGATGTGGTTTTCTTAGAATCAGAAACTAAGGCGATTGGGCCAACAATGGTGGATTTGCCTTTTTGCTTGACAACATCCTTCTCTTGTGCGGCCAAAGTGCCATACACATCTGTTAGAGACCATGCATCTAAGTCCTGGTTAGCTTGTAAAGACATGGACAGATTTAACCATTCATCATTCAAGATTTTCAAAAACAGAACATTGTTATCTTCCTTCGACCTGACAACCCCACATTTTTTGCATTTGTTGATCAATACATTAAATCTGTTGTAGGTTTGTTGTAAGGTTTCCTCAGGGAGTGCCTTGAAATCGTTGTATTCATTTATACATTGGGTCCTTCTGTTCTTTTGGGTCTTGATACCACCCTCAAGTTGGTTAAGAAGTTGATCCCAGATTTCCTTAGCAGTAACACATGAATCTAGTTCTTGAAATATTTCGTTTGGAATGGCCATTATCAGTAGTCTAACTGCTTTAAGATCATTTTCCATTTTTAGATTTTCCTCATCAGTAAAACCTGTGGTTTTAATCTCATAATGAGCTGGAATCTCAGCAGTAGTTCCTGTTGCGGGTACACGAGGAACAAAAACCATGGGTTGGTATGGTCCATCCGTGACAGATCGCATTAAGTCTTTATCCATACCATCGAAAAAGTTAACCATCCTGATCTTCCACTGAGCATATTCATCTCTCAGAAGAGTGGGAGGTTTTGTTAAAGAACCAGCAGTATAGATAGCATTTATACCGTTGTTCGCCATTTTAAGAAAAACAGAGTATAGTTGTTACAAAAAGAGTTTCAACTCGAAGATGAGTTTTAAACAGTAACCAATGGAACAGTAACTTCTAAGAGAAACGTTTAAACTAAACTAGAAAGCTTTAAACACAGTTATATGAGCTATGAAAGCTTGTTTAGACTAGGAAGCAGTAAAAACAGAGTATGTAATGAAGCTTTTAAAGACACACAAACACAATCAACAACAGTGAGTCAACCTTGGTAGATTGGATCGTTTGGTTTAAGAAAACCAAAGAAGCTTTGATACCAATTGTAGGTTCCCAGATTCACGTTGTATCATATTAATGGTAGTGAAATAGACAGCGGAAGCATATTAAATAAAGCCATCAATATGAGTGATTGTGTAAACGATTAATGAACTATGAGAATCAAAATATTGAACAGTAAATGATAACAGGATCAGATATAAAAGCTGCTCATATATTGATAATGAATCACACTAAGAACATGTTCAAGTGTGTTCGGAAATCTCACAGGACAACAATATCGTACGGAGGTAGTGTTCGGGATTGCTGCAGTGTGTGCTTAAACAATTGTGCGAAACTACTCTTCCCAAAGCTTACAATTGTTTGTTCCACTACCTCTCTATTTATAGCCCTGATAAAGTGAAGGAAGTGTACTATCGTACCCTAGAATGACACGTGGAAAGTGTGTCTCCTATTTTTAGGGCATACGTGGAAAGTATAGACACTTGTCTAACACTTGGGATTTCTTACGAAACTTAGGCATCACAGAGGTCTTCACTACAACAGAGCTCATAGACCAGAGCTCTGTTGGTCTTCGGGTTGTGAATAGTTCTTCTGTTGATCTTCTGACAGGGCTCTGTTGAGCTCTGTTAGTTCCACCAGAACTCTGTTGAGTTCTGTTGATCTTCTTGAAGCTTTTGCTTCTATGTCTTCTGCTGCATCTCTGATGGTCTTCTTACTTGATAATATTTTCAATACTTTTACATTACAGATACTTGGGTCTAACAGTTTAACTCGGCGAGTCTTGGTCGATGGGGGCAGTTCAGCGAATGTCATCTTCCTTGACACCATCAAAGCCATGGGAATCGATCACTCGGAAATCACCCGACGTTCGACAACTTTGGTCGGTTTCAATGGAGAAGCGACGAGCACATATGGAGATATCATCTTGCCAGTCTACGCCGGAGGAATCAACAAGCAGACCAAGTTCAGCGTCATCGACTGTGCGTCGGCCTATAAATCATCTTAGGTCGACCATGGATCCATGAAATGAAAGCCGTTCCCTCGACGTATCATCAGACCCTGAAGTTCCCTACGCCGTGGGGAATCCAGGAAATCAAGAGTGAGCCAAAAGTCGCTCGTGACTGCTATAAATCCACTCTGAAACCGCGAAAGTAAATCGCTTAGCAGATGCGGCACGACAGGTTCGTCCTTCTATCCATAGAAACAAACTTATGCCTTGTCTACAGGAATAAAATGACCATATGGCCCTGTCGCGCGAAAACACAGTCAATGCACGCCTAGATGGCATTTCCCAAGATCTCTGTGTCGATCCGTCATTTAAAACCTATCCTCTCCTAGAAAGAATAGGATAATAAATGACGGGGGGCAAATACTCCGTTAATTAAAGAAGAATCTAAGAAGGTACGTTTCCTAATTTCCTTTTCTTCTTTCATACGATTTTTTCACAACGACGATTACTGACTTAAGCATCGGAGGGTCGTTGGTTAGCCAACGACCAACCTCTAACATTGTTTATTCCGCAGAATCGCACGACAATAATCAAACGACTCTAGTTTCGCAATATCGCACGACATGAACGATCAGGTCTATGACTTGATCATCCTTCTATAGGGACACACGATTCAAATTCATCGCACGACTCAGTCGTACGATCGCAAAGTCTAACGATCTAATGATCTAAGTTTCTTAACTTAGAAAAAATTTCGTACTCTGAATGTATGCTTTGATCATACATGCTTATGTTCATTTATACGATTTACGAGCATTATGTCGAACATTCTAAGTTATTATGTTGCGATGAATACCAAAGTCGCATGAGTTCCGGTGTAATATACTTCATAGTTAAACGACATATTTATATGAGTATACCAAAGTCGCGATGAATACCAAAGTCGCATGAGTATATGAGACGCAAAATTCGACAGAAACTTAAAATTCATTCCTTGAATAACTTTTGTTACTTACAAAAATACTCGACTATTAGCAGTCGGCAAAAAGCAGGGAAAAGATAAAAAAGTATCCTAAGGCTTAGGAGGATCGTCTGCTCTTTCCGTGCGACCAACGGCCTCCAGTTCATTTAAAGCATCATAAAGTTGAATGGCCAGTTCGTCACCACGTGCTGAAGCCAATTTCTCCTTGTCCAAAGCAACTTTCTCCCTTTCTAGCGCTGCATCCTCTCTTTCGAGAGCCGACGCCACCAGATCTTCGACCCTCGATATCTCAGCGTATAACGCCAAAGAAGACTGAAATATCTGTAAAAGGTTCGTTAATAAATATCCAATGACGACAGCGATAAATAAATCAAGTCTTGAAAGAAAGACTTACCGAGAACGCCAGACCGGCAACCTGAGATCCTGCTTCCCTGATCGGAGCCCTTTGAAAACGTTCCCTGAAAGACGGGAGCAAATATTTTCCCAAATGAGGAAACAACGTCGTCCCGTCTAGGACACTCTCCGCCATAAAGTTGGACGGTAACGTAAAGTTAACCGTCATAACTTCGGCCGAAGACCCCTCGCCCTTGTCGACAGACGATGGGGTCGACACCTTAGACACCGGTTTCAACACTGTCGCCAGAGGCGCCGAACTTGCCGGTGTCGCGTCCATCGCACCGTGAAGGAGGGATGACGCTTTCGCCTTCTTAGGCGTGACAACTCTCGATGAGTCAACATCCCTCGAAGACAGTTTCCTCAGGATTGTCTTCTTGGTTTTCTTTGGAATTCTCGACCCAGCCGTCGAGACATTCTTTCTGTCGCCTCGAAGGGCAAGCATAATCTGTATCCCTCTCTTCCTGGATACCGATTTCCTCTCAGTCGACACTAATAAAAAAAATACATAGAGCGTCAGACAAAATAAACGGAGAAAATAAAAAACCATAGTACGCTTACCCGTCGTCTCTCCAGTATCCACCACCACGTCCTCATCCACGACCACTGGTTGCCCTACGAAGAAAGATCGATCATCAACGCTAAAACTCAAGAACATGTCGATTTTAGCTTGTGAATCCTTGTTCGACTTCACAACGTCGAAATGGATCTCTAAAAGCAACAAAAGAATCAGGATAAATAAAAGTCATAAAAAGCAAACTAATGACGAATATTCAGGACGATGAATATACCTGTCTTATTCCAATTTGGACGAATCCAATTGCTGTGGAGATCAAGTGAATCAATACGTACGAAGACGTATCTAGACTTCCACCCACGATCGTTAACCCCAGTTTTCAAAACCAAGGTACGATCGCCCTTGTACTTGGAATAAGGGCTATAACGCCAGTTCTTGTCCCTTTTGACTTGATAAGCCAACAAGAAATCATTCATGGTCATGGGCGACTCCCACTTTGCAGACATTCGCTTAATAACTAGAAAAACTCACCAAAGTTGGGGCATCAACTGCCCTGGCGACACACTGAAATCTTGCATGAAGGATTTGGACAAGGTCGAAAACGGCCATTCAAACCCTATTTTAAAAGGATACTCGTATAATACAAAGTATCATTCAGGACAACTCTCGGGACGTGTACTCCCTGGACATGTCAGTTCTATCTCTGCAGGTATTTTCGCTAAACACCTCAAGGTATTTAAGTCTTCCTGACTCGTAATAGAACTCTTTGGTTTAGACGACATTATTTGTCAGAAAAAAGAGAGGAGCAATGCAGATGAAGGTGAGAAAGTAATGCCTTATATAGGCACTCTAAGCCTTGAATCACTATAATCTCTTGCAAATTAGGAAAGGATTCGAAGAAAATTAGCTAGTGAATCAAGGGAATCTCTTTCCGAAAGCATAAAAGGTAAATATTCGTTGTTTGGGTAAAAAAATCACACCCTCGACCGACTTGGGAAACTCCCTCGACATGACCCATGGACCTTGATTACCCTAAATCTATGACGGTCATACCCCCGACTAACGAAAGTAATACCCATTACTGCCATACCCCCGACACACGATAATTGGTTATTAAAAGCCATATTGGGTCAATAATCATCTTACATCTAATGATCGCACGTCACGTGTCGCATGTCGCACATCACTAGTCTTAACGTCATTAGTTTTACGTCGCCAGTTACTTGTCGCCAGTTACGACTCATCGGTCTTACGTCGACAATCTCTTATCATCGGTCTTATATCGCTCTGGTCCTGCGCCAGCATCATCCTGACATCCTGGTCTTACGACCTAGTCCTATGACATCGTCATCTTGGTCTTACGAACAAATGGTCTTACGACGTTTCTATAAGACCATTCTAATTTTAAGGTAAAATCATAGTACTTTACCTCCTGATTAAAGATAAAATCGAAAGTCTTTTGCCTCACGACACTCGACCTCGACGTCGCCTAGCTCACACGACCGTCGCATAAAACCATGCGACCTTGACCGACTAACGCGTTATACAACTGTTATATTTGTTCAGTGATTAATGCAGGAGTCAAAGTCATTAATGGACAACGGCTATAACAGAAGAAATCAGTTATGAGCATCTAAACTCACATTGAAGACGACAACCGTTACAACAATCATCAAAGATCTTAATGATTCAATTAAAGTCATCCGAAGACTATAAAATCCCAGCTCAATCATCAGTTCGAGACACCTGATCAACACCAAAGTATCCGAAAACATCAAACACAGAAGTTAAACATCCAAGCTCAGAAGAACACTACAAGCGAAAGGCTCTCACTCGAAGAACTGCACTCGACGCACGACTTTCGCTCTAGACCAACAGTTTTACACATTGTTTTCACACACGACATACACTTGTTTTACATTCCATACACTTGTACTTTACTTTTCGAAGTCTTTCCTTCACTTGTATTGTATTCTCTGTACGATCGACACCAGTAACACCAAGGATATCGCCCCTGATTGGCGACCATAGTGCAGCGACGACATCCACTGTCGTCCGCAGGTTTTTTTCCTCATTGAGTTTTTTCCTGCGTCATCAAATCCTCTGTCTCATTTACATTTTTATCTTTGTCGCACGCTTTTGTCGAGAGATTCCTTTCTTTAGTTGTTAAAGTCCACATCGACCTTAAGTTTTCATTTTGGTGCGATTTTTGGCATTAACAGTTTGGCGCCATCCGTGGGACCCCATCTAGAGAAAATCTTCGACAAACGTGCGTCCTACTTACGTTTTCTTGGAGTTTCTTCTGTTCTCTGTTTCAGGAAAATAGCGAATAACGAACAAGCCGCTGTCCTAGCACATGAGAGGCTCGAAAATGCACAAGATGCACTTGAAACAGTCAACGATTAGCGCATGGAAGAAGTCGTTCTAGGTTCAAGCAAGCCTGATGGGTTCGCCTGGTCGCATGAAGATATGGTCGGCATAGATCCTAACACCATCTCTACTTCTCCATCTTGCGACTGCCGGTGGATTGTAGTGAGAATTGGTTGATCAAAACCGCCATCGAAGTTTACAAGTATGGTCTCGACGATGGCTTACGTTTTTTTTTACGATCGCCAAGCATGGATGACAAAAAGGACAAGACCAGGTGATCATGCATGGCCATGCGGTAGACAATTGTTTGGCTTTACAAAAAAAACAACCTTGGATGCACGACATGGAGGCAGTCCCTTCGACCTACCATCTGGCGATCAGATTCCCAACACCTTGGGGGCTGCAGGAAATCAAAAGTGAACAGAAGACCGCCCATGATTGTTGCAAAGCAACCTTTAAACCCAAAAATAAGAACAATACTATGGCAACTGCGCATGACACGACCAACCAATCCATACACCAGAAAAGGCAGGACTTGGTATCGTCTCGCAGCCTCCACAATGGCAAAATGATATACCCCATACAACGTTCGGTTTCACGACTGGAGGGCAGGCGGACATCACAATAGAGGTAAGTCTCTATAAACATCATCATGTACGTAACGCACGTCGACGACACTCAGGTATAAATTTTTACACATGTCGTTAATCCCTCGACCCTTCATAAGAAAAGGACAGACATCGTTAATGAACTACCTCCTGCCCTAGAGCAGAAAATTATCCATACTAACGTTCTATGCAAAATTCGGAATTCCTTCCGAAATCATACACGACAATAACCTACAGTCTCGCAGGAACGCCCGAACGTCAGTCTTACGATTCATGTAATAAGAAATGACATCTTTAAAGATTGTTAGGTTATGACTGTGCATGTCAACCTCTCATGACTGACATGTTATGAAACAAATCTTGCGAGTCAATGCATAAATCACAGGATCCAACAGGTACATCCAAAGCTAAGCTCTGAAGATAAAGTCGTATGACTTATCTCGAATATACGTTCGGCCCAGTCGCCCGGTCATTTAAAAAAATAGTTCCTTCCTTACGATTCATACCGTAAGAAACATCAATCTTGTAACTCGTGTCGCGAAAAATAAAGTCTCTACGACTTAAACACAGGTCTTACGATTTATATCGTGAGAGATAAAGTCTCCACGACTCGAAGTGCAATTTATAGTCGCCAATAAATGACAGCTCACATTTTAAATCTTGTGATCGCCAGTAATGGCAAACGCAGGTTACGATTTATAGTCGTTGATAAGAAACGACTCACATTTTTGTATGATCGCCAGTCGCAGGTTAAAATTCTCTGTCGCCAATAGAAGCGACTCACATGTCGAAATCTCATGATCATTAGTCATGACATATGTCGTCAATAAAGACGACTTGTACATCGAAACTCACAATCACCAGTCATGGTAAAACGAATGTCAAAACGTAAAAGTCGCCAATAAGGGCGACTCGCACATTTTAATCTCAAGATCGCCAATAAAGGGGAGTCGCGAGATTAACCATACAATCACGAGTAAGATAAAATTTTCACCGACTATCAAAACTTACACAACGTAACATAGGTCTTTAACGACCATATCGGCTCGAACGCCAGACCATAGGTCTCTAACGACCGTATCGGCTGTAAGCGCCAGATCATAGGTCTTTAACGACCATATCGGCTCGAACGCCAGATCACAGGTCTCTAACGACCGTATCGGCTGTAAGCGCCAGATTATAGGTCTTTAACGACCATATCGGCTCGAACGCCAGACCATAGGTCTCTAACGACCGTATCGGCTGTAAGCGCCAGATCATAGGTCTTTAACGACCATATCGACTCGAACGCCAGATCACAGGTCTCTAACGACCGTATCGGCTGTAAGCGCCAGATCATAGGTCTGTAACGACCATATCGGCTCTAAACGCCAGATCAAAAGTCTATAACGACCGTATCGGCTCAGAACGCCAGAACGTAAGTCTTTAACGACTGTATCACAAAGATCATTAAAATTTATCTTGGTTCGATCATCTTATGATCTCCGACAAGATTTGTTTCGGACCAATCGTCTAACGATTGACTCCCGACCCATACGTCTCATTTTGATAAAGATCATCTTACGATCACCGCCGGTCCCTTACGTTTTAAGACTGTCTTACAATCGACACAAGTATCTCGCGCATTAAAGATCGTCTTTCGATTGCCGCAACTTACTTAATATCAACGACTGGTCACGAAATTTTAGCTGACCAAGCTGGTTTTGTTCTAATGATCCAATCAGCAGAAACGATACGACTCATCATTCTACTTTGATGCGAGATCTAAAATTCAAATGGCTTCGAAATTCAGATCTCGGGGGGCTAGCTGTTTGGGTAAAAAATCACACCCTCGACCGACTTGGGAAACTCCCTCGACATGATCCATGGACCTTGATTACCCTAAATCTACGACGGTCGTACCCCTGACTAATAAAAGTAATACCCATTACTGCCATACCCCCGACACACGATAATTGGTTATTAAAAGCCATATTGGGTCAATAATCATCTTACATCTAATGATCGCACGTCACGTGTCGCACGTCGCACATCACTAGTCTTAATGTCATTAGTTTTACGTCGCCAGTTACGTGTCGCCAGTTACGACTCGTCAGTCTTACGTCGACAGTCTCTTATCATCGGTCTTATATCGCCCTGGTCCTGCGCCAGCATCATCCTGACATCCAGGTCTTACGACCTAGTCCTATGACATCGTCATATTGGTCTTACGACCAAATTGTCTTACGACGTTTCTATAAGACCATTCTCATTTTAAGGTAAAATCATAGTACATTACCTCCTGATTAAAGATAAAATCGAAAGTCTTTTGCCTCACGACACTCGACCTCGACGTCGCCTAGCTCACACGACCGTCGCATAAAACCATGCGACCTTGACCGACTAACGCGTTATACAACTGTTATATTTGTTCAGTGATTAATGCAGGAGTCAAAGTCATTAATGGACAACGGCTATAACAGAAGAAATCAGTTATGAGCATCTAAACTCGCATTGAAGACGACAACCGTTACAGCAATCATCAAAGATCTTAATGATTCAATTAAAGTCATCCGAAGACTATAAAATCCCAGCTCAATCATCAGTTCGAGACACCTGATCAACACCAAAGTATCAGAAAACATCAAACACAGAAGTTAAACATCTGAGCTCAGAAGAACACTACAAGCGAAAGGCTCTCACTCGAAGAACTGCACTCGATGCACGACTTTCACTCTCGACCAACAGTTTTACACATTGTTTTCACACACGAGAAGCGAAAGGCTCTCACTCGAAGAACTGTACGATCGACACCAGTAACACCAAGGACATCACCCCTGATTGGCGACCATAGTGCAGCGACGACATCCACTGTCGTCCGCAGGTTTTTTTCCTCATTGAGGTTTTTCCTGCGTCATCAAATCCTCTGTCTCATTTACATTTTTATCTTTGTCGCACGCTTTTGTCGAGAGATTCCTTTCTTTAGTTGTTAAAGTCCACATCGACCTTAAGTTGTCCCTTTGGTGCAATTTTTGGCATTAACATTCGTCACAACCCCTATTTATGCCATCGATCATGTCAGGTCTAGTCCTTAGATGATCACCGCGTGCCCTCGTCCCTTCGTATGACCACACGGATCGTCGACACCTGTCAAAGACAGCTGGTAAGCACAATCGTGCGTCAGTATGACGTCACGACCTCGTTTTCTCTTCGACTTCTCGTTCAGTTAGAATTGAACCAATTCGGTTCCGAAACAACCAAGGTACTTTTCAAGACAAAACCCTGAACACCCGACGAGCAAAATTTAAAATTCGAATTTGCCATCCTACTTTCAAATTTTGGGGGCAAACTGTTTGGGCAAAATTTCACAGGTCTCGACCACGACCAGAGTAGGTAAGACACATGTTATGAGCTATACCTTGTATTAAGATAAGGTCCCGACGAAGACCTGTTGTTCCAAACCCTCAGTGATTTGATAATGATCCTCTCTTATATACTTAGTGAAAATTGTAAGTAAACAATATGTATCAGAGTTTCACTATCGCTGATAAGTACTAAGATCTTACAGTACCGATAATAGGAACTCTCGCTCTTTAGATTAAACATTCAGCGAACACTGTTCACCATAATCCTCTGAGTCTGTTCAGTACTTATGGTGATCGCTGATAAATTAGTTGTTTAATTATGATCTCTGAAGACAAGTTTCACGTCAACATAGGTTTTACGCTGAAGTCGAAGATCAAGCTCAAGAACCAGCGACAAGTCTCCTTATGAACTGATGCGGATCAGCGAAGACTCAGATTTGTCCACTCAACGTGAAGTATCAAGTACAAGACTTCAGCTATCGCTGAACTTTATCATTCGCTGATATAGAATGATAAACCGCTGAATCAACGAAAAGCTGATCATGAAGTCCTCCGTACAAAGTACTTTTGTCTTAACCACCCTTGCACGTCTCCGTACGATATGTCAGAAAAGAAACTCCTTATTGTCTGAAATCGTACAACCACTCTGATACTACACTGTTCAAACATGCGGCTACTAAGGTTGTCAACAAAGGTCAATGACATACAACCAATCAGGTGCTGCCACGTGTAAAGTGTAAACTGCCATGCATTAAATGCATGCAGTATATAAGAAGAAGAACTCACTTCATTTTGAAGTAACTTTCTAACTCTGGACAAGTTCATCCTTCTTATCTTGAGATAGGTTATTATTAGTAATTTCCTTCTCTTTCTTAGTGCAAGAAACTTAGTGTTCCAACTTGTTTAGATTTAGGTTTATCCTTAATCTTGTTTCCGCAACAAGCTGTAAATTGTTAATGATTTATCAATAAACAATTTAGAAAAGTAAAATCTGTGTTTGTATTCAACCCCCCTTTCTACAAACTTGTATAGCCCTTCGGGACCAACAAGTGGTATCAGAGCAGATTTGTTTAATCTCATAAACCAGATCTGATCTATACTAAGATTTCTCTTCCTTGCTATTTCGGAAAATGGCTACCAACACAAACACAAATTATATCGACAATGGTTATCTTACAAAACCCCCTAGATTCTCCAGAGATAATTTTAATCTATGGAAAAATAGGATGATTCCCTTCTTAGAAGGTGTAGACCCTACTATGCCTTATTATCTTGAAAATGGCCCATATATTCCTGTAAGAATTGATGCTGCATTACCAGCCGCTGAGAATAGACCTGCTATTCCAGAAAGGCTGATACCCAAGGAAGTTCATATGTGGACTGACGAAGATAAAAAGAAAGTGGCTATCGACACAAAAGCCAGATCCATACTATACATGGCTCTTCCTGACGAAGTCTACCATTCCGTCATGAACCTGAAATCCGCAAAAGCTATGTGGGACACAATCTGTGTTCAGTATGAAGGTACTTCGGAAGTCCAGGACTCTCGAAAGATCAACCTGGTAAGACAATACGAAAGTTTCATTTGTGGTAAGAATGAAACTCTCTCTGAAGTTCACCAACGTTTTAACTGTTTATTAATAGATCTAAAAACTGTTGGTAAGGAATATTTTAACTTTGAAATGCTGACAAAGTTTTTAGAATGTTTACCTGAAAGCTGGGACAGTTATTCTATGTGTCTCAAGCTGTCAAAGGATCTAAGATCAATGACCCTTGCTACCTTATATGGCACGATGCTGAATCATGAGCAATCGAGTCATCTTAAGAAGAATCTTGTAAAAGATTCCAAAAGCACCCCTGTTGCTTTAATCTCAGAGGAACCTTCCACTCAACGACCCTCGGTCACTATCACTGAGTTGGAGAGTAACTCTGAAAGGTCATCAGATTCTGACTCTTCAGATGATGAATCTTTGGCTCTCCTCACTAAAAAGTTCAGGAGATTCGCCAAAAAGAAAATGTTCAGAAAGAACAAACCCCTTTCCATTACTGACAAGCCAAGATCATCAGCTCCTGTTGATAAGGCTACTGCTACTTGTTTTAACTGCGAAAAGATAGGACATTTCGCTAACGAGTGCAGGTAGAAACTCAGCGTTTCCCAAGAAATCCTTTATTCCCTGGAATAAAGATGACAAATATGCGAAGCTGAAAGAAAAGTATGTGAAGCTGAAAAGCTTCAAGAAGAAAGGCAAAGGCCTGATGGCCAACTATGATTGGGTTGCCTCTGATGAAGAAGAATCATCATCTGACTTTGAAGATGATGAAGCCAATCTCTGTCTTATGGCCAAGATTGAAGATGAGGAAGAAAGTTCAGACATTCCCTCCACTTCAACCTCTGCTATTCAGGTATCACCTTCATTCTTTACAAATATTGCAAATATTGATGAAGCTGATAGTCTTCGTAAAATCGATCTCTTGACTAGAAGTTTATATGAAGCCATGAATGGCAAAACTGTAGTTGAAAATCAAAACCTTGATCTCGCTGAACAGCTTAAAAACTGTCACCTTCAAATAGAAAAGCTTTCTAAAATTGAAGAAGATTTTAAAGATCAAGTGCACTTAAATTAGCTAGTTAAAATCAAGCGCGAAGAAGCTATCGCTGCATTAAGAGCTGAAAAAGCTACTGTTGAAGGATGGTGTAATTCTTCAACAAAGATCACTGAGATAATTAAGTCTCAGATTCCCCTGAGTGATAAACGTGGTCTTGGTTACAAAGCTGATACTCTAGAACCAACCACTGATCGTTCCATGCTCTTATTTGGAACTTTCGTATCCTCAGTCGCTGATACTTCATCCTCTCAGTGTTCATCGTCCAGACCGCCTATCCCTGAGGAAATTTCTACCACTTCTAAAGGTAAATAGAAAATGGTTTATCCAAAACCTACCTCTGTCTTTAAAGATAAAGGTAAAGGAATTGCTTTTAACCAAAATCCTCAGAAGGGTACCTCTATACCAAAACTGAATGCTTGTAAAGCTTTAGTGATTCATTCCTCTGGATCAAGGAATCAGATCTCTGGATCTACTCAGCGTGGATCTATTCAGCGATCTACTACTAGACTCAGAGTGGATGTCTCTGGTAAGAAATCCGAAGAACTGAATGTTCCTCCCATTTCAAAAGCCAATAGCTTACTTGGTGCTGGTACTTCTAATTCAAAATCTAAAGCTCAGCATTCAAATGGTCCTAGAACTACTTTTAGTTATAGGAAATGTTATCACTGTGGACTCACTGATCATATTGCTAGTAAGTGCCCCATAGCAACCAAACTTGAAAAGATAGCTAAGGTGAAGATCATTGCCCCCAAGGCAAAGAAGACCACTGAGGTTAAGAAATTAACCAAAGTGAAGACTGACAAAGCTGAATCTTCAAATGCTGCGAAGATTGCTGAACCTTCCATTCCAAATACTTCCACTGACAAACGTGTACACATGGTTAAGTGGGTACCCAAGAAAAACTAATCTTCCTTTGTAATGCAGGTTAGGAAGGGTATCTGGTATCTTGATAGCGGATGCTCTAGACACATGACTGGAAAGAAAAGACTGCTCGCTGAATACAAGGAAGAGAAGGGTCCCTCTGTGACTTTCGGAGGAAATGGAAAAGGACATACCCGAGGGTTTGGTGTACTCTCAAATGGTACAACAACCTTCAGAAGAGTCGCATATGTTGATGGGCTGAAGCATAAGCTTTTAAGCATCAGTCAGCTTTGCGATAAGGATAACAAGGTAATCTTTACCAAGGAATCCTGCTTTGTCACTGACAAAAAGAAGAAGATAGCTCTCAGCGGTTATCGTTTGGAAAATGTTTATGTAATAAACATGGACTCAACAACCACTGAGAACTCCTGTTTCTTCTCAAAGGCCTCATCTGATGTCAACTGGCTATGGCATAAGAGGCTTTCTCATCTGAATTTCAAGATACTGAACACTCTTTCTTCAAAATAGTTAGTCACTGGTCTACCTCAGCACTCATACGCCAAAGAGTCTTTATGTTCAGCGTGTGAGAAAGGGAAGCATACCAAAGCAAGCTTTAAGTCAAAGCAAGTCTCCTCAGTGTCATCTCCTCTACAACTTTTCCATATGGATTTGTTTGGCCCTGTTAACAAAAATAGTTAGATACTGAATTCTCTCGTTATACATGGGTAATGTTTCTCCGTTCCAAGAGTGACACCCCTGAAGAACTCATCACCTTTGTTCGGAAGATGGAAACCCTGAACAACTTGACCGTTCGCTCAATAAGGAGTGATCATGGAACTGAATAAAAAAAATAGTTCTCTTGATTCCTCCTTTGAGAGTAAGGGTATTTCTCACAACTTTTCATCAGTGAGAACACCGCAACAAAATGGAGTCGCTGAACGAAGAAATAGAACAATTATTGAAGCTGCACGTTCAATGCTCAGCGATTCTCATCTGCCTACTCAGTTTTGGGCATAAGCTGTCAACACTGCTTGTTTTACGCAAAACAGGTCGCTGATAGTCAAAAGATTCAATAAAACAGCCTATGAACTTTTTCATGGGAGAAAGCCTTCAATCAGCTTTCTTCACATCTTTGGATGTCAGTGTTTCATACTGAACAACAGAGATGCCCTTGGAAAGTTTGATCCTAAGGCTGATGATGGAATCTTTCTTGGATACTCTTCAATATCCAAAGCCTTCAGAGTCTTCAATCGAAGAAGACAAACTGTAGAAGAAACTATTCACGTCACGTTTGACGAATCCCGTTCAGCGAACTCTAAACCGTCCGCTGATACTGAAGAACTGAATCAATGGATGTTTTCTCATCTTGGTGATTCAGAAGATATTCCCACTCCTCATACTCGTACAGTTGAAGATGATAGTCCTACTATCATTCCAAACATGCAGAATAGTGAAGCTGAAACATCATGGGTCTCAGCTGTTCCTTTAAACACTATACCTGCTTCTGAACCAAATGTCTCAGACATTCCATCTACTTCTCAGCAATCAGTGAATACAATGACAACTGCACCCATTCCTCTCTTGGATGATACTCCATAAGTTGCTGAAGCCTCATCTTCAGCTCCTCCAGTTCGGTTTGAGTCAGGGTCTCACGCTCCGGCTCAGCGATGGACTGTAAATCACCCAATTGATCAAATTCTTGGTGATCCAAACGCTGGTGTTCAGACTCGATGAAGTGCAGGTAATATTTGTTTATTTGTTAACTTTATTTCTCTGACTGAACCAAAGAAAGTAGATGATTCCCTCAAAGATCCAAACTGGGTCAGCGCCATGCAAGAAGAGCTGACTGAATTCGAAAGAAACAAAGTTTGGAAACTTGTTCGAAGACCAACTGACAAGACAGTGATAGGCACTAAATGGGTCTATCGAAACAAGTTGGACGAACATGGAACTGTAACCCGCAACAAGGCTCGACTTGTTGCTCAGGGATACAGACAAGAGGAAGGCATAGATTATGATGAAACATTTGCTCCAGTAGCAAGACTAGAATCTATTCGTCTATTCTTAGCATACGCTGTACACAAAGACTTCAAAGTATATCAGATGGATGTTAAGTCAGCGTTTCTAAATCGAAAGCTGAATGAAGAAGTCTATGTGGAACAACCTCCAGGATTCTCAGATCCTAAGCGTCCAGGTTATGTTTATAAACTGGATAAGGCACTTTATGGCTTAAAGCAAGCTCCACGTGCATGGTATGACACTTTATCTACTTATCTCCATATTGAACAATTTGAGCGAGGTAAAATTGATAAGACTCTTTTCTTCAGGAAAGTAAAAGGTCATATCATTCTTGTTCAGATATATGTTGATGACATTATATTTGGCTCTACTAACCCTGATCTTTGTACTCGTTTCGCTGATAGAATGAAAGATGAGTATAAAATGAGCATGATGGGTGAACTAACATATTTCCTTGGTCTTCAGATAAAGCAAAATGAAAAAGGAACTTTCATTAATCAGGGAGAGTATGTTAAAGATATGCTGAAGAAATTTGACTTAACTCATAGTTCAGCTATGAAAACCCCTATGGCACCACCGATGACACTAGACAAGGATACTAATGGTATTCCTGTTGATGTCACGCTGTACCGTGGTATGATCGACTCTTTCTTGTATTTTACAGCTAGCCGACCCGATATTATGTACGCAACCTGTTTGTGTGCACGATATCAAGCTGAACCCAAGATATCTCATATGACCGCTGTAAAGCGAATTTTTCGATACCTTAAGGGTACTGCGAATCTAGGTCTTTGGTATCCCAAAGACTCAGGATTCGATCTAATCGCCTATTCAGATAGTGATTTTGCAGGTTACAAATTGGATAGGAAAAGCACCACAGGAGGATGTCAGCTCTTGGGTGGAAAGCTGGTGAGTTGGACAAGTAAAAAGCAAAACTCAGTGTCCACCTCCACAGCTGAAGCTAAGTATGTAGCCGCTGGAAGCTGTTGTTCTCAGGTCTTGTGGATGAGAAATCAACTACTGGACTATGACCTACAACTCTCAAATATTCCAATCTATTGCGACAGCACCAGTGCCATCGCTATAGCCAACAATCCAGTGCTACACTCAAATACAAAACACATCGAAATCAGGTATCATTTTATCAGAGATCATGTGATGAATGGTGATATAGAACTTCATTTTATCCCAACTGACTATCAGTTAGCTGATCTGTTCACCAAACCTCTTGATGAGACAAGATTCAACTTTCTCATCAGCGAGCTTAGAATGCTGAACTTTGAAGAGTAAAATCTTCAGCGGTTCACATTTGATTAGCGATAGGATAAAATCAACTTGTATAACCCATTCTATCATTTTCTCTCTGAATAAACTTGATTCACTGATATCAAGGTATGTTTTTCTCTCTCTGACAATCGCATGTAAATGCAAGATTTCAAAACAAATTGCATCGCTGAATATCTCTTCCTTAATCAGCGATACCTTGAAATTTCTAAAACCAACTGATATTTCTATTCAGTGCTTCATGTTTTCAATAGTGTCCCTGAGTTTTTCAAAACCTCAGAGACATCCTGAATTTGAAAGGGCAGTTGTGCGTCATTACAACGGATAAGCCTCGACACGTTCTTTTTCTGACACACGTTTGTACGTTTCGTTTACCATACAATCAAATGCAAACACGTGTCCGTGTCATGATGAAAAACTTTCCCACTCGAGTTTCTCTCTCTCTCTCTAATCTCACTATATAAACCCATTTTGGGTTTATATTTCTCTTTTACGCGAAAAACTTCTCCTCCAAGCAAAGAAAGAATTACTGTTGCATTTGTGCTCTCAAGTTTTTCAAGAACTTCTTCTTCTTCAAACGAACCAGGTTAATAATTCTGTTATTTACCTACTTCTTAAACTTGTTTATGATCTTATTCTTTGTTTTTACAAGATCAAACAAAAGAACTTTTCAAAAATGAAATCATTTCTTTCATGGTTTTATGAACACAACCTTTCATGGTTGTTCTTCAAGTTTAAACGCAAAATCTTAAACTTGTTCTTCACACATTCGTTTCCAGAATCCTATTTCTCAAAGGAAACTGGAAAACAAGATTTTTATTGGGTTTGCATTTCATTTTTCAAAAACAAGAAAAACCCTAATCTTTATTAAGACATTTTTGTCTGAATGAAATGGACAAAATTCGAACCATCTTATTGGAAAATCTTTCCACATTAAGATTATTCTTATTTGTTAATCTTTGGTTGAACTGATATACAGAAATGGCATCTTCTGACATTTCCTCTGCCAAGAACACTATCGCTGAAAAAACTGCTGCTGATACTACTGAGGAATTGGAAATCATCAAGGCTCCTCAGGTTAAGTTCTCTCTTGAAGAACTGGATTGGATGAAGACCAATAACCTATATGTGCTTCTCGAGTTTCCTCCTCGAAAGAAAGTCACACATCTGAATGATGCTGTGGACTTCATGAAAAATTGTTGCATCTCCACAGCCCTGACCATAACACCTCCTGCACATCAGCTATTGCTATCCCAGTTCTGGTACTCTGCCAGACATTCTCAGCTACCATCAACCAAAGACTCCTAAAAAACAATAGACTGCATCCTCTGGGATACTGAATATGGCACTATAAAAATCACCCCTGCCATTATTCGCAAAGCCCTGAGCCTTCCCACAGGCTCAAAAGAAAAACCTTTTGTTCCTCTCCCTGACCACAAGAAACACTCAGATAGGGAAGCCATCACTGCATTCTTCGATGCAATGGGCTATGTATGGGAAACTGGGAGGGACAAGAAGCCTGAGAAGAAGTTGACCTTGATCAAGAAATCTAAAATGCCCAGCAAGATGAATTTCATCTTCGCTCACTTAATCAGCTGCATGACTGCAAAGACCGGCTCCTCTGATCAAGCCGCTCAACCTCAGCAAGCAATGAGATATGCTTTGCTGAAAGGTCTAAATATAGACTGGGCATCGATAATCTACGATGATCTGGTACTCAGAATAGACTCCGCCGCTGATCGATCTCCATGGGTTCCATATCCAAGATTCATCAGCGCCGTCTTCCAAACAGGCCTGAAGGACTATTACCCAAAAGGGGGTGACCTGAAACTCTCTCAGGTTGGCCCTAAGGTGCTCGACTTTAAACCTGTGGAAAACGAGGTACGTCTTTCTACACTTTTAAATCTTCTCAACCCTACTTCTTCAGCTTCTGCAGCTCCTTCAGCGGACAAACCCATCGCTGATACCCAAGCTGCAACCTCCATTCCTTCTCTTAAAAGGAAACACTCCTCTACCCAACTTAGTTCCAAAAGAACTAAGAAAACCAAGGAGCAACCCCAACAATCTCTTGCTGAAGACTCCTCAGCTCATCTCGGAGAGATGAAGGAACGTTCAGTGGTACGCTCTGCCACAGCTGAACAAGCCACCCATTCTATCCCAGCTTCAGCGTCTCTAAACGCTGAGGTTTTAAACTTGGAATCTACCCAACCTCCTTTAGTCTCTCCACAGACTGAAGAAGTGATTCTCAGCGGATCCAACGCTGAACTCCGCACCCAACCAACATTCTCAACCTTCGCTCCTCCCTCTACTCAATTGGACTCTACTCCAGTTGTCACTGGAGCACCTGTCATTCCTCCAGAAGCTAAAGCTGACACTCTTCAAGGAATGATGGACGTAGGACCTGCAGAGATGACCATGCGTACACGCACTCTCGCTGACGACATGGAACTTTTCTCAGGACACCGAGATTTTGATGAATTCACCAATCCTCCTGCAGGTATACACCAATCCATATACACTGTAACTGAACCCCAAACTTCCGAGCTTTCCTCTGTTCACAAGTACTTATATGTTACAGGTCCTAATTTGGGAGACATCAATGCCTCTCTGAAGACCTTGGAAACGAAGCTGACAGGTCTCACCACTACTCTTTCTGACAACTCTTCAGCTGTAACAAACGCTGGAGAGAATCTTACAAAGCTGACAACAGTGGTGGAAGGGAAAGCCTCCAAACCTGACTTGGAGAAGGTTGATAAAACTTTGGGTGACTTCGCCAAAGTTCTCGCTGACATCTACACAGACTACCTATCCATCAAAACAACAGTTCACACCATGTCCAGCGAGGTCACAATGCTGAAGACATCGGTTGGAAAACTCGAAGGAGATATGTCTGCTGTAAAGACCGACGTGAGTTCCTTGAAGACTGACGTAAGTTCCTTAAAAACTGACGTTAGTTCTGTAAAGACTGACGTATGTTCGATGAAGACAATGATGCAACAGATACTGAACAACACGATCGCCCCTTCCCCTGCACCAACGCATTTTACTATGGCGGATCGTGCTGAACTCGTGAAGATCAATCCTGCTATTTCTAGTCTAGAAAATAGACTAACAGTGATTGAAATTTGTGTGGGGATCCCTGGCAAAGAAGACAGGGACCCAGAACCAGCTGCTGAGTCATCACATTCCTCCCTCACTCATCATGAGGAAGGGGGGAGAAGAGCGCTGAAGACCTTCCCCATGATGAATCTATCAAGGGGGAGAAGACTGAAGACCTCATCCTTACTGAAGAGGGTGAGAAGACAAATGAAGATACAACCGCTGGACCTCAGGGAGATGAAAACCCTGAGGGAACCGAGAAGCTTACCTCTGTATCTGAGGGGGAGTAACTCGAAGAAGAAGCTGAGGAATCTGAATCTGAAGCTGAAGATGAAGAAGCCATCGACTTATCTGATGATGAACCATCCTCTTCTCCAAAGAATGATGATGATGATGATGATGATGATGATGACTCTTTTATCGTCAAGCCTGCTCAGAGGACTACAGTTCTTAGAGGGATCGTGATAAACGAACCTTCAGGGGAGCGGACCAAATCAAAGCCTTCAGCGTCTGAAGCTGACAATGGCAAAGAAAAAGGTGTCGCTGAAGACGATGACAATCTGATGATCTCGCTTCCAAAGCCAGTTTGTAAGGTACACTAAATCTTCCTTACACTCATTCCTCCTCTATCTATACACATCATCAGCTCTCCTCTCCACAAAAACCTCTATACACAACCACACTCTTTTCTCTATCTTTGTTCTACCCAAGTTCTTACTCGTTCGATCGCTGTGTTTCAGTTAGTCCTTTCCCCTGTTTGAGGATATCGCTGAATTTCCTACAGCTGCGACTTCACCAACAATAATCCCAGCTCCCAACGCTGAAGAAATAATCCCAGTATTGGATTTGATCTCTGAGACTGATGAACCTGAAGAACAGATGCTCTCTCACAAAAACAGACCTTCCTTGGCTCCTCAAAAGCTAAGTGAAGAGGATCAGAAAAGAAGAGAAGAGATAATAAAAAAGTTCGAGGATCAGCGAATCATTCTGAAGCGTGATCAACTTCCTTCTGTTCCTCCAAAGTTCAAACTTTTCCAAAAGAAATACAAGGATCACCTCAAAGCTGAACGTCTGATCGCTGAAAGAAGGGAAGATGAAGAAAAAGACAGAAAACTCGCCATCCGGCTCACTCAACAATCAGTGAAAGACCCCAAGCTGAAAAGAGCTCCAATCGAAGTTCAACGTCAGCTATGGGAAGATGCAAAGAAGATCATTGAGGAAAAGAGGACTGTGTCTCAATCTACTTTAGCCTGGTGCAAAGAAAATGTACACTTCAGGCATCGAACTTCCAGAATCAACAAGGTACTCATTACTGGAAGATCAACCCTCAAAGTTTCTATCGCTGAAATCGAGATATTCAGAGAGAATGGACAGTACGAAAAATTCTATGCTGAAGCTATCACGCAGTACGGTATCTCTGAATGGTTGGAGATCAGATTAGCCATCCAGAAGTCTCAGTCTAAGTACAAGGATCATTTCGAAAAGCTGATAAACAAACAGACCGACTTAGTCTATTCTTGTGTGGATATTCCTCCTCCTCCTCTCGAGAGTCAGAAAAGAAGGGCCTCTGCAAAGAAAAACTCTAAATCTTCAGAAGATGGTCCTCAGATACGAAACGTAACAGGTATTGGTTTTTATCTAGCTGAAGTCCTTGGTCCAGAACCTGACCTTTCTGCACTTGACGCATCTCTGCCTCCTAATGAGAATTTCATCCCTGGGAAAGTCTTAAGCAAACCCTACGGGATATTCTTTATCGACTGCGATGGACGAAAGCATTTTCAACGTATCTCTGAACTCTCCATCACTCCCATCGAACAGCTGAAAGATCTCATCTACTGGTGTGATTTCAAGAACGACATTCAGGTACGGCATCTTAAACCCTTGATTTTTGAAGAAGCGCTGAACAAAAGGAATCAAGGAGTAAATGTCCCTGACTGGATGATTCCCACATCAAAGACCCTTGATGAACTTCTCATTAAAGAAGAACCTTTATAAACTGAAAGGATCGCCTCATTCTTCTATTGTATCAGTTATTTTTTTGTACTTGTAATTGTATTCGCTGTACTTGTAAAATTTCCACTTCCCTCTGTAATCTTTTACAAAGTTTAAAGAAAAATTTCAGCGAATGTACTTAATTTACTCCATCAGTACAGAAAAGATCCCTGAAAACAGTAACAGGGACAAATATTTTATGAGTTCTTTTTATCCTTATGTTTTCATTAAATAGCAATTTTCTCTGTTGCTATGTCATAATCAAATAGGGGGAGATTGTTGATCCAAACCCTCAGTGATTTGATAATGACCCTCTCTTATATACTTAGTGAAAATTGTAAGTAAATAATATGTATCAGAGTTTCACTATCGCTGATAAGTACTAAGATCTTACAGTACCGCTGATAGGAACTCTCGCTCTTTAGATTAAACATTCAGCGAACACTGTTCACCATAATGCTCTGAGTCTGTTCAATACTTATGGTGATTGCTGATAAATTAGTTGTTTACTTATGATCTCTAAAGACAAGTTTCACGTCAACATAGGTTCTACGCTGAAGTCGAAGATCAAGCTCAAGAACCAGCGACAAGTCTCCTAATGAACTGATGCGGATCAGCGAAGACTCAGATTTGTCCACTCAACGTGAAGTATCAAGCACAAGACTTCAGCTATCGCTGAACTTTATCATTCACTGATATAGAATGATAAACCGCTGAACGAAAAGCTGATCATGAAGTCCTCCGTACAAAGTACTTTTGTCTTAACCACCTTGCACGTCTCCGTACGATATGTCAGAAAAGAAACTCCTTATTGTCTGAAATCGTACAACCACTCAGATACTACACTGTTCAAACATGCGGCTACTAAGGTTGTCAACAAAGGTCAATGACATACAACCAATCAGCTGCTGCCACGTGTAAAGTGTAAACTGCCATGCATTAAATGCATGCAATATATAAGAAGAAGAACTCACTTCATTTTGAAGTAACTTGCTAACTCTGGACAAGTTCATCCTTCTTATCTTGAGATAGGTTATTATTAGTAATTTTCTTCTCTTTCTTAGTGCAAGAAACTTAGTGTTCCAACTTGTTTAGATTTAGGTTTATCCTTAATCTTGTTTCCGCAACAAGCTGTAAATTGTTAATGATTTATCAATAGACAATTTAGAAAAGTAAAATCTGTGTTTGTATTCAACCCCCCCTTCTACAAACTTGTATAGCCCTTCGGGACCAACAAGACCCAAAGAACCTCCGTCGTCCCACCTAAAAGGTAAGTCGAGTGTTCTTCACGACATTCGACCTCGACGTCGCCCGTTCCGCACGACCGTCGCATAAAACCGTGCGACCTCGACCGACTAACGCGTTATACAACTGTTATATTTGTTCAGTGATTAATGCAGGAGTCAAAGTCATTAATGGACAACGGCTATAACCGACGAAATCAGTTATGAGCATCCAAGATCACATTGAAGACGACGACCGTTACAACAATCATCAAAGATCTTAATGATTCAATTAAAGTCATCCGAAGACTATAAAATCCCAGCTCAATCATCAGTTCAATACATCTGATCGACATCTAATAATACAGAAAAAGAGAAAGAGCAATAACATCGAACAACAGAAGCAAACGCAAATACTTGAAGAATATTCATTCGAAGCAAAGAGATCATTCATAGAAGATCGCTCTCGACGCACGACTCTCACTCTCGACCAACAGTTTATACACAGTTTAAACACATGACACACACTGATTTTACATTCCAAACACTTGTACTTTACATTTCGAAGTCTTTCCTTCATTTGTATTGTAATCTCTGTACGATCGACACCCGGAACACTAAGGACATCGCCCTTGTTTGGCGACCATAGTGCAGCGACGACATCCACCGTCGTCCGCAGGTTTTTTCTTCGTTGAGGTTTTTCCTGCGTCATCAAATCCTTTGTCTCATTTATATTTTTGTCTTTGTCGCACACCTTTGTCGAACGATTCCTTTCTTTAGTTGTTAAAGTCCACATCGACCTTAAGTTGTCCCTTTGGTGCGATTTTTGGCATTAACACCTTTTCAGATGCGTTGCATTCCAGCTGCGTGGGATATCTCGACCGTCGAGGGTTTGGAGCCGATAGGCACCTTTACCCATGACTTCTGAGATACGATAAGGACCATCCCACTTGGTGAAAAGTTTACCTGCATTAAGCTCTTGAGCGCTTTGGAACACTCGTCGGAGGACGTAGTCGCCTTCTTGGAAGACTTTAGCGATAATCGGTAAAATTTTTACCTTACTCGTGATTATACGATTAAACTTGTGACTTGCCTTTATTGGCAATCCTGAGATTAAAATTTGCGAGTCGCACTTATTTTTTACTTTTGCGTTTTGACATGTGTCTTACCATGACTGGTGATTATGAGATTCAATGTACAAGTCGTCTTTATTGACGACCTATGTAATGATTAGCGATCATGAGATTTCAACATGCGAGTCGCTTTTATTGGCGACCGAGAATTTTAACCTGTGTTTTTCGTGACTGGCAATCACAAAAAATGTGAGACGACTATAAGTTGCACCCTGCGCTTTCCATGACTGGCGATCATAAGAAAAAAACGTGAATCGTCATTTGTCGAGGATTATAAGTCGTAACCTACGTTTTAAGTCGTAGAGACTTTGTTTCTCACGATATAAATCGTAAGACATGCGATGTAAGTCATAGGGACTTTTGTTTCTCACTATATAAATCGTAAGACCTATATTTATATGATCTTGCGAGCTTGCAATGTAAAATCGGGGGTGGTCGTTGGTTTGACCAATGATCTTTTGAATATTTATACGTTAGATCATAATAATTGAACGAGGAAAATATACTTAGAGTATATATATAGAGTTGTTGTAAGTGGGACGTCACAGTTACCCATTACACGGAGTCGACAGGCGCCTTTTTCCGAGGACTTTTGAGATCAAATGCGGTATTTTTCAGTTTGTGAAGGGTGCTTCGAGCCCCTGAGTCCCTTAGATGATGCGATACATGCGATACTTTGATGAAGCATTTTTGTTATCAGGGCTTGAATCTGGCTTCGAGCCGTATTCGATTCCAATTGAAGTTGAATCAGGGGGTCTTGACAATTTGCCGTATACCTGAAAAAACTTTACAAGATCGTTAGAGCGATATGAGTGTTGGCTTGCGATTTTCTCTAGATGGGGTCCCACGGATGGCGCCAAACTGTTAATGCCAAAAATCGCACAAAAGTACAACTTAAGGTCGATGTGGACATTTTACAACTAAAGAAACGTATCTCAAGCCAAATAACATAATTGCGAGGAAAAAGTAAATAAGACGAGAGATTTGGTGACGCGGAAAACCCCAAAACGAGGGAAAAAACCGCGGTCGACTTTGTGAGAGTCGACAGTGCACTATGGTCGCCAATCAGGGGCGACAGTCCTTTGGAAACAAGTATTTTGTGTACAATAAGTTACAATTATAGAAAAAGTAAACTTAGTCGTGTGCAAATGACGTGTGTCGTGCGTAAAACGTGCGGAATAAGATGTTGTCGTGCGGTTTAAACTGCTGTCGTGCGGTTAGTACTGCTGTCGTGCGATACTTGCGTGCTCGAATGCCATGTTATATTGAGAGAAAAATGTAGAAGTGAGTGTCCTCCATTCTCCCCTTCCCTTGATGTCCAAGGGCCTTTATATAGCTTCGATCGGTAATATGTAAGTTTTAATGGTTGGTCCTGTAACCGCTGTCGACATTAAATGCGCTTTGATGATCGACTTTGTAACCGCTGTCGAGTCTTTAATGTCATTAAGAGCTCGTCCGTTACTGACCGTTGTACCATAATGGCTTGTAGTCCTGCATTAATGAACAAAAGACACGGCCGTTGACCATTAATGGTTAGTGTAATCATAAGACCGCCTTAAGTTCTGGACGTCGGTCTTATAGAGCGTACGACCGCTGCCGAAATATAAGACCATGTATATGACTGGAAATGTCTTGTAAGACCTTATCTTAATATAAGAATGGTGTTATGGAAATGCCGCAAGACTGGGATGAAAATGTCGTAAGACCATTTGGTCGTAAGACCAAGATGATGATGATGTCATAGGACTAGGTCGATATAAGACCGATGACAGGAGACTGCCAACGTAAGACCAACGAGTCGTAACTGGCGACACACAACTTGGCGACATAAGACTAGCGACGGGTGATTGGCGACAGGTGACTGGCGACATATCGCTAACGATGTATGTCATACGACATGCGACACGTGACGTGCGATCATGAGATGATTATTGACCCGAGATGTCTTTTAATAACCAACTATCGTATGTCGGGGATATGGCAATAATGGGTATTACCCTTGTCGGTCGGGGGTATGACTTTTGTAGATATTAGGGTAATCGATGTCCATGGGTCATGTTGAGGGAATTTCTCAAGTCGGTCGAGGGTGTCATTTTTTACCCAAACAACTGTCTACATCAAATCTGGAACTGGACCAAGACTCATCAATAGCTGAAGGATGTAACACCCCTAAAATAGAGGTAAACTTAAACCTCAGTACCGATATGAAACGCGATTTCAAAAGAAATAAATCACCCAAGAATGAGGAAAAGGTATAGTGTTTACAACCCAAAAAAATGAACAAAATAATTAAAAGCGTACTAACCTAAACTAAGATAAGCTTAGATTAAGGTCATGTGTCACTATCTACTTACAAAAGGTTCCTGAAAAAGGGGACACCAAATATCTCTCAAAAGTGTTTAATCACAAAAAATGACTCTACCGGCAACTATCACCACACTCATGACTTTGGAGCCCCACCACTAAAAGAACCTGATATAAATGCTAGGCTAAAAGCCTAGTGAGTTCAAACAGTTATAATGTAAAGCTATAAAATATAAAACGGGAAAATAGCCTTAATCTAACATATTGTACCATTTAAACAATTTTATTTGGAAGAGCTCAAATCATTTTATGACGACGGGGGAGACCCAATTTCCATGGATAGTGACAGGACACAAAAGTAAGCCACAATTCATGTTATATAAATCACACTCATGGAATTCTATTGGTCGCCTCTTCTTGTCGGCATATATTTTCAGTCTGTCTTGAGCAGCTTTCAAGCGTTTGTGGATGCCTTTCACTTTATCGACCATTTCTTGCACAATCTCCGGACCGACAAATTGTTTACGAGGGTCCTACATTTCTGTCCGTATATTGCTTCCAACTAGAGTATACGAGATCCTATATTTCTGGTCATACATTGCTTCAAAAGGTGCCATCTCGATACTAAAGTGGTAACTATTATTGGAGGAAAACTCCACCAAAGGAATGTGAGAGTCCCAAGTACCATCGAAGTCTATAATACACGACCTCAACATGTCTTCTAAGGTGTGAATTATCCGCTCACTTTGGCCATCAGTTTGGGGATGATAATCGTGCTTAACTTTAGTCTTGTACCCAGTTCTTTTTGTAGACCATCCCAAAAGTTTGAAGCGAACTAGCTATCACGATCTGATACAATTGACAAATGCACTCCATGCCTAGAAATTACCACATCAATGTATAATATTTCCAATTTATCCATCAGTAACTTTTCTTGCATTGGCAAGAAATGAGCGCTCTTAGTTAAACAATCCACCCCCACCCACATCGTATCATGACCCACTCAAGGTTCTCGGGAATTAGGTCACGAAGTCCATGGTGATGTGCTCCAATTTATACTCCGGGATCTCCAAGCATAGGGGTGTTGATGTTCAGCTTTCAATTGCAAGCATGTCACGCACCGCTCCACACAGTTAGCCACATCTAGATTCATGACGGGCCACCAATAATTTAACTTCAAGCCTCTATACATTTTCGTGCTTCCAAGGATGTATAGAGTATTTGGACTTGTGTGCGTCCTCTAAAAGCAATTCACGATTGCCCCTAATCTTGGGTACCCACACATGACCCTTAAATAGCTTCACTCCACATCCGTCTTCTAACAATTGAAGGTGTTGCTTCACTATTACTTCGCTCTTAAGGTTCTCTTCCAATAAAGTTTGGCTTGGGACGTCTTAATTTTCTCAATCAAACTTGACACTAAGTCGATTCTAGAAATGCTATCCCTCACACTACCACTGTACTCCTTCCAACTCAAGGCATCAGCCATAACCTTTGAGTAGATCTAACCATCGTCGTTGTCGCATATTCAGATCCTTCTAATTGAAGACATATTTCAATCTCTCATAGTAAGTGAAGAGTGTGCACTTGGTTCCATAAAGGTATTGTCGCCATAACTTCAAGGCGAAGACTACCACAGCCAGTTCCAAGTCATGGGTATGGTAGTTCTTCTCATGCTCTTTCAGTTATCTTGATTCGTAGTCTATCACCTTGCCCCGTTGCATCAATACACAACCTAAACCCTTCTTTGAGGCATCACTATTGACCACGAAGTCTTCCGTTCCTTTGAGTAAGGATAGGATAAATGCTTCACACAGTTTCTTTTAAAGGGTCCTAAAGGCTTTCTCTTGAGTCTCATATCACTCAAACCTTGCGTTCTTCCGGGTCAAGGCTGTTAGGGGGGAAGCAATCTTGAAGGAGTCTTGTATGAATCTCCTATAAACCTGCAAATCCCTAGAAGCTTCGAATTTCTGACGGCCTCTTAGGTGGTTCCCGGTTCATCATTGCTTCTATTTTTGATGGGTCCGCTTTCACACCGTCTTAGGTAACTGTTTGGGCAAAAAATCACCAGTCTCGACCACGACCAAGAAAGGTAAGACACATGTTATGAACTATACCTTGTATTAAGATAAGGCCCCGACAAAGACCCAAAAAATCTCCGTCGTCCCCCCTAAAAAGTAAGTCGAGAGCTCCTCACGACACTCGACCTCGACGTCGCCTAGCTCACACGACCGTCGCATAAAAACCATGCGACCTCGACCGACTAACGCGCTATACGACTGTTATGTTTTGTTCAGTGTTTAATGCAGGAGTCAACACCATTGATGGACAACGGCTATAACCGAAAGAATCATATAAAGAACATCAATTCCAGCATTAAAGACACCGACCGTTACGACAGCTATCAAAGTCCTTAATAATCCAATTAAAGTGCCCAAAGACTATAAATTCCAAGCTCAATCCTCAGTTCAGGGGACATCGAATAACACAGAGAGGAACACAGATACAACGCAGAACATCAGACGCAAGCACTTGAACTCTGAAGAACACTTGAAGCACATAAATCGCTCACAGAAGAATCGCTCTCGAGGCACGACATCAGCACTCGACACATAGTTAAAACACACGACGCACACTGTTTTACATTAGAAAACACTTGTAACTTTACATTTCGAAATCTTTCCTTCATTTGTATTGTAATCTCTGTACGATCGACACCTGGAACACCAAAGACATTGCCCCTGTTTGGCGACCATAGTGCAGCGACGACATCCACTTTCGTCCGCAGGTTTTTTCCTTGTTGAGGTTTTTCCTGCGTCATCAAATTCTCTGTCTCATTTACATTTCCGTCTCAAACGCACGCCTTTGTCGAACGATTCCTTTCTTTAGTTGTTAAAGTCCACATCGACCTTAAGTTGTCCCTTTGGTGCAATTTTTGGCATTAACAGTTTGGCGCCATCCGTGGGACCCCATCCAGAGAAAATCTTCGATAAACGTGCGTCCTACTAACATTTTCTTGCAGTTTCTTCTATTCTCTGTTTCAGGAAAATGGTGAATAATGGAAACTCCGAACAAACCGCTGTCCCAGCCCATGAGGGGCTCGAAAATGCACAAGGTGCACTTGAAGCAGTCAACGATTATCGCCTGGAGGAAGTCGTTCTAGATCCAAGCAAGCCTGACCAAAAAGTCTTTATCGGGTCGTCTCTCAATCCTTGCCTCAGGGAAAAGTTAATAACTTTTTTACAGAAACATGCTGATTGTTTCGCCTGGTCGAATGAAGATATGGTCGGCATAGATCCTGACGTCATCTCCCACAAGCTCAACGTCGACCCGTCGTTCAAACCTATCAAGCAGAAGCGACGGAAATTTGCTCCTGAAAGGAATAAGGTGATAAATGACGAAGTCGACAACCTTCTCAAGACAGGGAAGATTCGAGAGGTAAAATACCCCGATTGGCTTGCTAACGTCGTGGTTGTAGCGAAGAAGAATGGAAAGTGGAGGGTCTGTATCCACTTCACAGACCTCAATAAAGCTTGTCCAAAAGATCCTTTTCCATTACCTCACATCGACGCCATGGTCGACGCGACAGCGGGGCACGAACTACTGACGTTCATGGATGCCTATTCCGGATACAATCAAATCTTAATGCACGTCGAGGACCAAGAAAAACCCGCATTTATGACGGATCGAGGTATTTATTGTTATAAGGTTATGCCTTTCGGACTAAAAAATGCAGGATCTACTTACCAGCGCCTGGTGAACAAGATGTTCAAAGATCGTCTTGGCGACACGATGGAAGTGAACATCGACGATATGTTGGTCAAGTCGAAGCAAGCTATCGACCACGTCGAGCATTTGAAACAATCGTTCGACATCCTTCGGGAATACAACATGAAACTTAACCCGACGAAATGTTCCTTCGGTGTTAGTGCTGGGAAATTCCTGGGATACATGGTCACTCGTCGAGGAATCGAGGCTAATCCAGACCAGATCAAAGTGATTATCGAAATTAAATCTTCTAGAAATTTCAAAGAAGTCCAGAAGCTCACTGGTCGAGTAGCTGCACTGAACATGTTTATCTCTCGATCCTCAGATAAATGCCATCTGTTTTACAATGTCCTCAGGAAAAATAGAGGCTTCGACTGGACCGACAGCCATTAGCAGGCATTGCAAAAGCTTAAAGAATACATGACGTCGCCTCCCCTATTGTCGAAACCTCGCGATCATGAAGTCGTGCAACTATACCTGGTTGTTAGTCCAAACGCGGTAAGCGCCGTCCTAACACGAGAAGATGAAAAGCAGCAACTACCGATCTACTATGTAAGTAAATCTCTTCTAGATGCAGAAACCAGGTATTCCTCTATGGAAAAATTGCTCTTGTCGCTAGTCACAGCTGCTAAAAAACTGCGACACTATTTTGAGTCGCATCCCATTACTGTCGTAACTAACTTTCCTCTTAAGTTTGTCTTAAGAAAACCTGAGTTGACAGGTCGCCTGGCAAAATGGAGTATGCATCTCAGCAGTTACGATGTCGATTTCAAGCCCAGGACCGCGATCAAATCGCAAGCCTTGGCAGACTTCATTGCTGATTTCAGCCCTGAATTGGAGAAACAAGCAGAACTCGAAGTATCAACTGTGGCGACTCACGACGACGTGCCTTGGATCTTATATGTCGACGGTTCATCCAACGTTAGAGGTTCAGGACTAGGCGTCGTCTTAAAGTCGCCATAGGGGGGCAAGATGGTATACTCGGTCCGATGCGATTTCAAAACCACCAACAACGAAGCTGAATATGAAGCCCTGATCATAGGAATGAATATGGCCTACGACTCAGGGGCAACTGCGTTACATGTCAAAAGCGACTCTCTCCTGGTAGTGAACCAGATCAATGGGGAGTTCGCGGCCAAAGATTCAAAAATGACAGCATACCTGAAGGTAGCAAAAGAAAAGGCCAAAAAATTCAAAACATTTTCTATCGAACAAATCCCGAGAGACCAGAATACTCAGGCCGACGCTTTGGCAAATCTCGGGTCTTCTCTGGTCGAACCTATATTCGACGCCATTCCCATGATACATCTGGCGACATCATCCATCGAGAACATTGATGTCGTCCAGATCGAAGAAGAAGAAGATGATTGGTCGTGCGACATCCGAAATTTCCTCGTGCACGACCAACTCCTAGAAGACAAAATGGAAGCCCGCAAGACCAGATTCAAGGTATCTAAATATGTCATGATTGGGGATAAGCTCTATCGACGATCATCAACAGGTTTAAACTTAAGATGCGTCATTAGCAAGAGCCAGGTACAGAAAATCCTTCAAGAGATGCACGACGGTGAATGTGGCAATCATTCAAGGGGTCGCAGTTTGGCTAATCGTATCTCTCGACAAGGGTATTTTTGGCCAACACTGCGACAAGACGCCGTCAAGTACATCCAGAACTGTGACCCTTGTCAGCGACATGCAGGTATGTCACATAAACCCTCTGAACCCTTGCACTCGACACTTATCCCATGGCCCTTCATGAGGTGGGGAATGGATATTGTCGGCAAGCTACCCCCGGCCCCGGGGCAAAAGGTATTCCTCCTCGTACTTATCGATTATTTTTCCAAGTGGGTTGAGGCGGCTGCTTTTTTCCAAATAAGGGACAAGGAAGTCATCTCTTTTATCCAGACTAACATCATATGCAGATTCGGGATTCCATCCGAAATCGTCTGTGACAACGGATCCCAATTCATAAGTGACAGGACCCAACAATTCTGTGAAGACAGGAGCATCAAGTTGACAACCTCGACTCCCAGATACCCTCAGGCGAACGGACTTGCTAAATCAAGTAATAAGACCATTATTGCTTCAATCAAGAAAAGGATAAAAGCTGCAAAGGGAAAGTGGGTCGAAGAACTCCCTTCGGTCCTGTGGGCAAATCGCACGACGCCCCGCACGTCCACAGGACAAACCCCTTTCTCTCTCGTCTACGGTTGCGAAGCAGTTTTGCCGGTCAAAGTCCAGCTCCCAACCTCGAGGCATACATCCGTCGACCATAACTTGGTCGATTTAGGATACGACCTCGACGCCCTCGAAGAACTTAGAGAATCAGCCTTGATTAGAATGGCGTCACAAAAGCAAGCGGTCGAGCGACATTTCAATAAAAACATCAAAATCAAAGTCTTTCAAGAAGGCGACTACGTCCTCCGTCGAGTATTCCAAAATACTCAGGAGATCAACGCATGTAAACTTTCTATCAAGTGGGAAGGTCCTTATCGCATATCTGAAGTCGTGGGTAAAAGAGCCTATCGACTCCAAACCCTCAACAACCAAGAGATTCCACGCAGCTGGAATGCAACACATCTAAAGAGGTATTTCTTTTAAATCCTTTTTCATACGATTTTTTATTTTTACCTCGACGGTAACTAACTTAAGCATCGGAGGGTCGTTGGTTATCCAACGACCAACCTCTGACAGTATGATTCACAGAATCGCACGACACAAGTTAATCATACGGCTTTCCCAAGACCGCATAACGTAAATCTAATACACGACTCGATATGCGATTTAAAATCATCACGCGATTCGATTATGCAATCGGCTCACAATCTGAATATGTCAACTTAAAAAGGCTTCATATTCTGAACAAATGCTCTAGATGCATGTATACTTGTCTTTACACGACTAATGTTATCATCGTTATCTCATAATGAAAAGCCTCGGTCGCACGTACCTACGGTTGTATTCAATTTATAAGAGTGTTTATATGATTGAACATTACTTTCGACAATTGCTTGCAATATATAATGAAAAATCCCACGAAACTTCATTCATACTTAAACATATTTACATTAGACAACCCGATCACCAACGACCGAATATGAAAGATATAGTTCATAGAACCAAAGTTTATCCTAAAACTAGGGAAGGCTGTCGATAGCATATTCTGCCCAGAGTCTCGACCTTCGAATCCTCGTCACGTAAAGCAGCTTATGCAAGGATCAAACGAGTATGACAGGGCCGTTTCCCAACACTTTATGCCACGACATGTTATGAAGAAAAGCCCGCAGTATTTTGAGAATGTGGCTCTTAAGATTAATGTTAAGGTTGGAGGAAGGAATAAGACGCTTTCGACGATTAACTTCTGGTCCGACAACTTCTCTGTCTTCGCGTATCGAACGAGCAGAGACCGAAACATCTGTCACAACGAATATGTCAAACTAAGAAAAACATCGGAAACATGGGTTTTGAAAGAAAAACTTACAACGAAAGCCTGTATGGCTATATGTAATCCCGTTTTTACGACGGAGATCCCTCGGAAACACTCCTCGAATGATAGGAGATGATATTTCCCCTGAAACGGAAGTGACTTCGTCCCGTCAAGGACATAATCAGTCAGGAAGACCGACGACAACGTAAAGCTGATCGTCATAACGTCCTCCTCACCCTCTCCCGTCTTTGCACCTTTGCCCTTGACGGCTGATGAAAGGATTGACGTCTTTGCACCTTTATCGTCGCCAGATGCGCAGATTCCACGGATATCGCGTCAACCGCGAGCAATGCCTTCACCTTTTCAGGCATAATGACTCTCGATAAGTCATTAACCTTTGAAAGCATCCCTTTCAGAATTACCACCCTCGTATTCAGTAAAACCCCGACACAACGAACAAAGCCTCTTTGCATCTTTTCTTCACGGATACTCTCAAGTCGTGCCATTCTCCTAGCAGAAATGGTTAGCACCTTTCAACGATCTTCCTAAGAACATACAAAAGAGGAACATCGCACAACAAATTAAAAAAAAACGATGAACTCAGAGCACGAACGCCTTAGTCAAAGATGAATGGAAGGCCGAGAAGTTGTGCCATATATAAGTGCTCAAAAACTTCGAAATTTCAGAGAAGATCAGAAAAAGAATCTCGCTCTAAAGACTTTCCAAAACTATAAAAGGAAATGATCCATTATAATCTTTATTTATGCAGTCGATCATGTCAGGTCGAGTCCTTTGATGATCACCTCGTGCCCTCGTCTCTTCGTATGACCGCAGGGATCGTCGACACCTGTCAAAGACTGCTGGTAAGCACCATCGTGCATCGGTATGACGTCACAATCTCGTTTCCTTTTTGTTGGTCCCGAAAGGCCTATACAAGTTTGTAGAAGGGGGGGGGGGGGCTTGAATACAAACACACTATTTTACTTTTCTAAATTGTTTATTGATAAATCATTAACAATTTACAGCTTGTTGCGGAAACAAGATTAAGGATAAACCTAAATCTAAACAAGTTGGAACACTAAGGTTTTCTTGCACTAAGAAAGATAAGGAGATTACTAATAAAATCTTATCTTGAGAGAGATTTGAACTTGTCCAGAGTTAGCAAGTTACTTCAAAAGAAGTGAGTTCATCTCTATATATACTGCATGCATTTAATGCAAGTCAGTATACACTTTACACGTGTCATCGGCTGGTTGGTTGCATGTCATTGACCTTTGGTGACAACCTTAGTAGCTGTAAGGATGAACAGTGTAGTATCAGAGTTGTTGTACGATTTCAGATATTCGGAGGTTCTTTTCTGACAATTCGTACGGAGTTGTGCAAGGGTGGTTGAGACAAAAGTACTTTGTACGGAGGACTTCATGATCAGCTTTCGTTGATTCAGCGATTATCATTTACTATTCAGCAGATGATAAAGTTCAGCGATAGCTGAAGTCTTGTACTTGATACTTCACGTTGAGTGGACAAATCTGAGTCTTCGCTGATCCGCATCAGTTCATTAGGAGACTTGTCGCTGGTTCTTGAGCTTAATCTTCGACTTCAGCGTAGAACCTTTGTTGACGTGAATCTTGTCTTCAGGGATCATAAGTAAACAACTAACTTATCAGCGATCACCATAAGGACTGAACAAACTCAGCGATATGGTGAACAGTGTTCGCTGAATGTTTAATCTAAAAGAGCGAGAGTTCCTATCAGCAGTACTGTAAGATCTTAGTACTTATCAGCGATAGTGAAACTCTGATACATATTGTTTACTTACAATTTTCACTAAGTATTTAAGATAGGGTCATTATCAAATCACTGAGGGTTTGGATCAACAATCTCCCCCTATTTGATTATGACATAGCAACAAAGAAAATTGCTATTAAATGAAAACATAAGGATAAAAAGAACTCATAAAATATTTGTCCCTTTTACTGTTTTCTGGGATCTTTTCAGTACTGATGGAGTAAAGTACATTCGCTGAAATCTTTCTTTAAATCTTTGAATCAGGTTACAATTTGAATAAGAAAGATTACAAGTACAAGCGAAATAAATTACAAGTACTGAAGGATGACTGATACAATAGAGAATGAGGTGATTGTTGTCAGCCTTCAAAGGGTTCTTCCTTAATGAGAAGTTCATCAAGGGTTGTCTTTTCAGTTGGAATCATCCAGTCAGGAACCTTTTCTCCTTTATTCTTTAGCTTCAGAGCAGCTTCAAAAATCAAGGGTTTTAGGTGTCGTGCCTGAATGTCTTTTCTGAAGTCGCACCAGTAGATAAGATCTCTGAGCTGTTCGATTGGAGTGATTGGAAGCTCAGCGATCCGTTGAAAGCATTTACGTCCGTCGTAGTCAAGAAAGAATATTCCATAAGGATTACTGATGACTTTACCAGGGACGAAAAGTTCACATGGTGGCAAAGAGATGTCAAGGGCAGAAAGATCAGGATCAGGACCAAGTACTTCAGCGCGAGAGAAACCAATTCCAGTTTCATTTCGTATGACAGGACCTGAGTTTGAATCTTGACGTTTCTTCTTTGGTGAGCCCCTTTTTCTTTTCGGCTTTAGATCAGGAACAGGAGGAATATCCACACAAGAGGATATCAAATCGATCTGTCTGTTTATCAGCTTTTCGAAGTGATCCTTGTACTTAGATTGTGATGGTTGGATAGCTAACCTCATCTCCAGCCATTCAGAGAGACCATACCTTTTTACAGTGTCAGCGCGAAAGGTTTCAGATGTGCCATCTTCTCTGAACAGTTTGATGTCAACAATAGGTACTCCGATGGAGGTTCTTCCAGAGATGAATACCTTGTTGATCTTCGCTGGACGATATCTGAAGTGGATTTTCTCTTTACACCAGATCAGGGTGGTCTGAGAAACTTCAGCTTTCTTTTCCACGATCTTCTGGGCTTGTTCCCAAAGCTTTCGTTGGATTTGAATGGGAATACGCTTCAGCTTGGGGTCTTTGACAGATTCTTGAGTGAGCTTGATGGCGTATTCTCTGTCTTTATCTTCAGCTTCCTTCCTTTCAGCGATGAGGCGTTCAGCTCTGAGATGTTCCTTGTATTCAGCTTTTGAAATTCTGAACTTAGGAGGAACTGAAGGCAGTTGATCGCGCCTTAGAATGATTCGCTGATCCTCGAATCGCTTTATCATTTCTCTCCTCTTTTGATCCTCTTCACTCAGCTTTTGAGGAGCTGAGGAAGGTCTGTTTCTGTGCGAGAGAGGTTATTCTTCTGGTTCATCAGTCTCAGAGATTAAATCTAAGACTGGGATTATGTCTTCAGCGGTAGCTGGAATTATTGGTGAAGTCGCAATAGTAGAGCCTTCAGCGATATCCTCAAACAGGGGAGAGGACTAGCTGAAACGCAGCGATCTTACAAATAAGAACTGGGTAGAAGAACTTGGGTAGAAAAGATAGAAAAAATAATGTGGATGTGTATGGTGTTTGTGGAATGGATAACTGATTGTTCAGAGATGATCAGGGAAGGAAAAGTAAGTTTAGTGTACCTGACAAATCGGCTTTGCAAGCAAGATCGCCAGATTATCATCTTCAGCGATGCCTTTGTCTTTGCTTTTCTCAGCTCCAGAGGCTGAGTGCTTTGTCTTTGTTTTTGTCTTCTCCCCTGTGGATTCGGTTATCACGATCCCTTTAAGAGCTTTTCGAGGAACAGGTTTGACGACAAAGAATTCGTCATCTTCATCATCATCATCATCATCGTTCCTTGGAGAGGAGGATGGTTCAGCTTCAGGGATGTCGATGTCTTCGTCTTCTTCTGCTTCGGATTCCTCAGCATCTTCTTCGAGTAGCTCCCCCTCAGATACAGAGGCGAGCTTCTCGGTTTCCTCAGGGTTTTCATCTCCCTGAGGTCTAGTAACCAGATCTTCATTACCCTCTCCCCTGATAGATTCATCATGGGAAAGGTCTTCAGCGCTTTTATTTTGATCTTCAGCGCTCTTCTCTTGTTCAGCGCTCTTCTCCCCCTCTTTCTCATGATGGGCGGGGGAGGAATGGGTAGACTCAGCATTGGTGTTATCTCTGTCTTCTGGGCCAGAGATTTTCACACAACCTTCAAGCTTAGCTATTCTGTCTTCTAGGCCAGAAATAGCAGGCGTGATCTTCTTCAGCTATTGGCGATCCTCTGCGGTGAATGAGTCCAATATAGGTGCAGGGGCCGGAGCAGGAGCTGGATTGTTTGCCTTGTTCACCAGTGTCTCGATCATTGTCTTGACAGAACCAAGGCCGGTCTTCACTGAGCCCAAGTCGGTCTTGATTGAGCCCAAGTCGGTCTTGACCACTGACATATCACCTTCGAGTGTACCAACCGATTTCTTCAGCGTTGTAACCTCGCTGGAAACGGTGGAAACTGACGATTTGAGATTGGTGTAGTCAGTGTAGATGTCGGAGAGCACTTTGGAAAAGTCGGCGAGAGTTTTATCAAGGCCTTTGATGTCATCAGAGGAGGCCTTCTTTTCCACCACAGTAGTCAGCTTCGTCAGATTCTCTCCAGCGTTTGTTACAGCTGTAGAGTTATTTGATAGACCGGTGGTGAGATCTGTAAGTTTCGTCTCCATGGACTTCAGAGACTGGTTGATGTCTCCCAAATAAGGACCTGTAACATATAAGTACTTGTGAACAAAGGAAAGCTCAGAAGTTTCAGGTTTAGTTACAGTGTTTAAGGTGGGATCTGTACCTGCAGGAGCGTTGACGAAATCATCAAAGTTTCGAGTCCCTCCATAGTGTTCCATATCTCCCTCAAAAGTTCCGTGAGGGATGGAGATCTCTGCAGGTCCTTTCTTCGTCATTCGCTGAGAAGCTTCAGCGGCTTCTTGAATGATGGCATCTCCAGTTTTAGCTGGAGGAGTGTCCAAAGAAATGGAGGGAGGATCGAAAGATAAGAATTGGGGTTGGGTTTCAAGTTCAGCGTTGGATTCGCTGAGAAATACTTCATCAGTCTTTTGAGAGACTGAAGACGGTTGGGTAGATTCCAAAGTTCTAACCTCAGCGTTTAAAGACGCTGAAGTAGGTTTAGAAAGGATGGCTTGAATCGGTGTGGCAGAGCGTACCACAGAACTTTCCTTCAGCTCTTCAGAATGAGCTGGGGAGTCTTCAGCATTGGAGTGCTGGGGTTGCTCCTTGGTTTTCTTGATCCTTTTGGAATCAAGAGGGGTAAGACATTGTTTCCTTTTCTTAGAAGGAATGGATTTTGTGGCCTGGGAATCAGCGAGGGGTATTGTCGCTGAAGGAGCCACAGAAAGCGGAGAATTAAGTAGAGTGAGAAGGGTAGAGAGACGTACCTCGTTGGCGACAGGCTTGAAGTCGAGAACTTTATGGCCAACCTGAGAAAGTTTCAGATCACCCTCAGGATAGCTGTCCTTCAGGCCATATTGAAAGATGGCGCTGATGAATCGGGGGTAAGGAACCCATGCTGGTCGGTCAGCGGCAGAATCAACACGTTGAATGAGGTCTTCATAGATGATGGAGGCCCAGTTAATGTTGAGACCTTTCAGCAGTGCGTAACCCATGGCCTGCTGAGGTTGAGCGGCTTGATCAGAAGATCCGGATTTCGCTGTCATGCAGCTGATCAGGTGAGCGAAGATGAAGTTCATCTCGCTGGGCATCTTGGATTTCTTTATCAGCGTCAGCTTCTTCTCAGGTAGCTTGTCTCTTCCAGTCTCCCAGATGTAACCCATTGCATCAAGGAAAGCAATGATTTCTTCCCTGTCAGCGTGCTTCTTGTGGTCAGGTAATGGAACGAAAGGATTTTCTGAGGTAGCGTTGGGGAATTTCAGGGCTTTGCGGATTATTGCGGGGGTTATCTTGATGGTGCCATACTCAGTATCGCTGAGTATGCAGTCGATGGTTTTTGATGGATCTTTGGCGGAGGGTAGGTCTGTGTGTCTGGCAGAGTACCAGAATTGGGATAAGAGACGCTGACTGGCAGGAGGTATGATTGTCAGCGCTGTGTAGATGGGGCTATTCTTCAAAAGATTTACAGCGTCGTCTAGATGGGATACCTGCTTCCGAGGAGGAAACTCGAGAAGCGCTGAGAGGTTGTTTGCCTTTGTCCAGTCTAGTTGATCCAGCTCGAACTTAACCTGAGGAGCTTTAGAGATATCCAGTTCCTCAGAATCAGCGGAGATGGACTCAGCGGTAACATTCAGCTTTGAAGTTGCCATTTCACTGTATTATCAGTTCAACCAAAGATGTTAACAAATAAGAATTATCTTAATGTGGAAAGAAAATTTCCATTAAGATTTTTCGAATTTTGTCCATTTCATTCAGACAAGAAAGTCTTAATGAAGATTAGGGTTTTTCTTGTTTTAAAAAAAACGAATATAACACCCATAAGCCTTGTATTCCAGTTTCTTAAAAAAATGGATACGAATGAAGAACAAGTTTAAGATTTTAGATTTAAAACTTGAAGAACAACCATGAAATGGTTGTGTTTATAAAACCATGAAAGAAAATGATTTTATTTTTGAGTTCTTTTGTTTGATCTTGTGTAAAACAATGATAAGATCGAAAACAAGTTATTCGCATTTCATAATAGATAAGAACATATTAACCTTGAGTTTGATGAAGATGATGAACAGTTCTTGAAGATTGAGAGCACAAAATGCAACAGAGGATTCTTTCTTGCGGAGGAAGATTTAATCGCGTAAAAGACAAATATAAACTTTGAGAGTGTTTATATAGGAAGAAAGTAGAGAGAGAAAAACTTGAGCGGGAAAGTTTTTCATCATGACACGGACACGTGTTTGCATTTGATTGGATAGACAACGAAACGTGCAAACGTGTGTCAGAAAAAGGGCGTGCCTGGTGTTATCCGTTGCAATGATGTCACAACTGTCCTTTCACATTCTTTCGTTGTCTCTGAGGTTTTGAAAAACTCAAGGACTCTTTGGAAAATATGAAGCACTGAATAGAAATATCAGTGAGGGTTTTAAGAAATTTCAAAATATTGCTGTTAAGGAAGAGATATTCATCGATGCAATTTATTTTGAAGTTTTGCATTTTCATGCGTTTTGTCAGAGAGAGAAAACATACCTGGATATCAGTTTAACCAAATTTATTCAGAGAGAAGATGATGAAATGGATTGTACAAGTTTATTTTATCCGAGAGCCTATACAAGTTTGTATAATCTTATCGCTGATCAAATGTGAACCTCTGAAGATTTTATCCTTCAAAGTTCAGCATTCCAAGCTCGCTGATGAGAAAGTTAAATATTGTCTCATCAAGAGGTTTGGTAAAAAGATCAGCTAACTGATAATCAGTTGGGATAAAATGAAGTTCTATTTCACCATTCATCACATGATCTCTGATAAAATGATATCTGATTTCGATGTGTTTTGTCTTTGAGTGTAGCACTGGATTGTTTGCTATAGCGATGGCACTTGTGCTGTCGCAGTAGATTGGAATTTTGGAGAGCTGAAGATCATAGTCTAGTAGCTGATTTCTCATCCATAAGACCTGAGAACAACAGCTTCCAGCGGCTACATATTCAGCTTCAGCTGTGGAAGTGGACACTGAATTTTGCTTTTTACTTGTCCAACTTACCAGCTTTCCACCTAGGAGCTGACATCCTCCTGTGGTGCTTTTCCTATCCATTTTGCAACCTGCAAAATCACTGTCTGAATAGGCGGTTAGGTCGAATCCTGAATCTTTGGGATACCAAAGACCTAGATTCGCTGTACCCTTTAGATATCGAAAAATTCGCTTTACAGCTTTCATATGAGATATCTTTGGTTCAGCTTGATACCGTGCACATAGACATGTTGCAAACATAATATCGGGTCGGCTAGCTGTTAGGTACAACAAAGAGCCGATCATCCCACGGTACAGCGTGACATTGACAGGAACACCCTTAGTGTCCTTATCAAGTATCAGCGGAGGTGCCATTGGGGTTTTCATAGCTGAACTATCAGTTAAGTCGAATTTCTTCAGCATATCTCTAACATATTTTCCCTGATTTATGAAAGTTCCTTTTTCAGTTTGCTTAATCTGAAGACCAAGGAAATATGTTAGTTCACCCATCATACTCATTTTATACTCATCTTTCATCCTATCAGCGAAACGAGTACAAAGCTCAGGGTTAGTAGAACCAAATATAATGTCATCAACATATATTTGAACTAAAATGATATGACCTTTTACTTTTCTAAAGAATAGAGTTTTGTCAATCTTACCTCTCTCAAATTTTTCTATGTGGAGATAAGTAGAAAGAGTGTCATACCATGCACGAGGAGCTTGCTTCAAGCCATAAAGTGCCTTATCCAGCTTATAAACATAACCTGGACGCTTAGGATCTGAGAATCCTGGAGGTTGTTCCACATAAACTTCTTCATTCAGCTTTCCATTTAGAAACGCTGACTTAACATCCATTTGATGTATAGTGAAGTTTTTGTGTACTGCATATGCTAAGAAAAGACGAATAGATTCAAGTCTTGCTACTGGAGCAAAAGTTTCGTCATAATCTATGCCTTCCTCTTGGCTTGTATCCCTGAGCAACAAGACGAGCTTTGTTGCGAGTTACAGTACCATGTTCGTCCAACTTGTTTCGATAGACCCACTTAGTGCCTATCACCGTTTTGTCAGTTGGTCTCCGAACAAGTTTCCAAACTTTGTTTCTTTCGAATTCAGTCAGCTCTTCTTGCATAGCGCTGACCCAGTTTGGATCTCTGAGGGCATCATCTATTTTCTTTGGTTCAGTTAGTGAAATAAAATTAACAAATAGACAAATATTACCTGCACTTCTACGAGTCTGAATACCAGCGTTTGGATCACCGAGAATTTGATCGATTGGGTGATTTACAGTCCATCGCTGAGCTGGAGCATACGTTGCTGACTCAGTCTGAACTGGAGAAACTGAGGATGAGGCTTCAGCTACTTCTGGATTATCAGCTAAGAGAGGAATGCTTGCATTTGTCACTTCATTCACTGATTGCTGAGAAATAGATGGAATTTCTGAGACATTTGGATCAACTGCGGGTATAGTGTTTATAGGAACAGCTGAGACCCAAGATGTTTCAGCTTCACTATTCTGCATATCTGGAATGATAGTAGGACCATCATTTTCTACGGTGTGAGCATGAGGAGTGGGAATGTCTTCTGAATAACCAAGATGAGAAAACATCCATTGATTCAGTTCTTCTGTATCAGCGTTTGGTTTAGAGTTCGCTGAACGGGATTCGTCAAACGTGACGTGAATAGTTTCTTCTACAGTTTGTCTTCTACGGTTGAAGACTCTGAAGGCTTTGGAGACTGAAGAGTATCCAAGAAAGATTCCATCATCAGCCTTAGGATCAAACTTTCCAAGGGCATCTCTGTTGTTCAGTATGAAACACTGACAACCAAAGATGTGAAGAAAGCTGATTGAAGGCTTTCTCCCATGAAAAAGTTCATAGGCTGTCTTTTTGAATCTTTTGACTATCAGCGACCTGTTTTGCGTAAAACAAGCCGTGTTGACAGCTTCTGCCCAAAACTGAGTAGGCAGGTGAGAATCGCTGAGCATTGAACGTGCAGCTTCAATAATTGTTCTATTTCTTCTTTCAGCGACTCCATTTTGTTGCGGTGTTCTCACTGACGAAAAGTTGTGAGAAATACCCTTGCTCTCAAGGAAGGAATCAAGAGAACTATTTTGGAATTCAGTCCCATGATCACTCCTTATTGAGCAAACAGTCATATTGTTCAGAGTTTCCATCTTCCGAACAAAGGTGATGAGTTCTTCAGGGGTGTCACTCTTAGAACGGAGAAACATTACCCATGTGTAACGAGAGAATTCATCAACTATGACCAGCGTATATTTCTTTCCAGCGATGGATTGTTTGTTAATAGGGCCAAACAAATCCATATGAAGTAATTGTAGAGGAGATGACACTGAGGAAACTTGTTTTGACTTAAAGCTTGCCTTGGTCTGCTTCCCTTTTTCACACGCTGAACATAACGACTCTTTGGCGTATGAATGTTGAGGTAGACCAGTGACTAACTCTTTGGAGGAAAGAGTATTCAGCGTCTTGAAGTTGAGATGTGAGAGCCTCTTGTGCCATAGCCAGTTAACATCAGAAGATGCCTTTGAGAAGAAACAGGAGTTCTCAGTGGTTGTTGAGTCCATGTTTATTACATAAACATTTTCCAAACGATAACCGCTGAGAGCTATCTTCTCCTTTTTGTCAGAGACAAAGCAGGATTCCTTAGTGAAAATCACTTTGTTATCCATGTCGCAAAGCTGACTGATGCTCAGAAGATTATGCTTCAGCCCTTCAACATATGCGACTCTTCTGAAGGATGTTGTACCATTTGAAAGTACACCATACCCTCGGGTGTGTCCTTTTCCATTTCCACCGAATGTCACAGAGGGACCCTTCTCTTCCTTGTATTCAGCGAGCAGGTTTTTATTTCCAGTCATATGTCTAGAGCATCCGCTATCAAGATACCAGATACCCTTCTTAACTTGCATTTACAAAGGAAGATTAGTTTTGCTTGGGTACCCATTTCACCATGTATACGCGTTTGTCAGTGGAAGAAGTTGGAATGGGTTTAGCAGTCTTCGCAGCATTTGAAGATTCAGCTTTGTCTTTCTTCACTTTGGTCAATTTCTTGACCTCAGCGGTAGGAGTCACCTTGACCTGATTTGTAACTGGGTTGGTCTTCTTGGACTTGGGTGCTATTTTCACCTTAGCTATCTTATCAGCTTTGGTGGCTGTGGGGCACTTACTTGCAATATGATCGGTAAGTCCACAGTGATAACATTTCCTATAACTAAAAATAGTTCTAGGACCACTTGAGTGCTGAGTTTTTAATTTGGAATTAGAAGTACCAGCACCAAGTACACTATTGGTTCTTGAAATAGGACGAACATTCAGTTCTCCAGATTTCTTACCAAGGACATCTACTCTGAGTCTAGGAGTAGGTCGCTGAACTGATCCAGAGGTTTGATTTCTAGAACCAGATGAATGAATCACTAAGGCTTTGGAAGCATTCAGCTTAGGTACTAAGGTACCCTTCTGAGGATTTTGATAAATAACAATTCCTTTACCTTTGTCTTTAGAGACAGAGGTAGGTTTTGAATAAACCATTTTCTCCTTACCTTTTGAGGAGGTAGGAGTTTCCTCAGGGATTGGTGTAATCAACGAGGAGTACTGAGATGATGAAGTGTCAGCGACTGAGGATACAAACGTTCCAAATTTAAGCATTGAACGTTCAGTGGTTGGTTTTGGAGTATCATACTTATAACCCAGACCACGTTTATCACTCAGAGGAATCTGAGCCTTAATTATCTCAGTGATCTTTGTTGAAGAATTACACCATCCTTCAACAGTAGCTTGTTCAGCTTTTAATGCAGCGATAGCTTCTGCTCGTTCGATTTTGACTAGCTGATTTAAATAGACTTGATCTTTAAAATCATCTTCAATTTTAGAAAGCTTTTCTATTTAAAGGTGGCAGTTTTTAAGCTTTTCAGCGAGATCAAGATTTTGGTTTTCAACCACAGCTTTGCCGTTCATGGCTTCGTATAAACTTCTAGTCAGAAGATCGATTTTACGGAGACTATCAGCTTCATCAATATTTGCAATATTGGTAAAGAAAGAAGGTGATACCTGAATAGCAGAGGTTGAAGTGGAGGGAATGTCTGAACTGTCTTCCTCTTCTTCAATCTTGGCCATGAGACATTGATTTGCTTCATCATCTTCAGAATCAGATGATGAGGATTCTTCATCAGAAGCAGCCCAATCATAGTCAGCCATCAGGCCTTTTCCTTTCTTCCTAAAGCTTTTCAGCTTTGCATACTTCTCCTTCAGCTTTGAGTATTTGCCGTCTTTATTCCTTGGAACAAAGGATTTCTTTGTAAAAGCTGAAGGTCTCATGATTTTCTTTGACCTGCACTCATTAGCGAAATGTCCTATCTTTTCGCAGTTGAAACAAGTAGCAGTAGCCTTTTCAACAAAAGCTGATGATTTAGGCTTGTCAGTTATTGAAAGAGGTTTGTTCTTTCTAAACATTTTCTTCTTGGCGAATCTCCTGAACTTTTTAGTTAGGAGAGCCAAGGATTCATCATCATCTGAAGAATCAGAATCTGATGACCTTTCAGAGTTGCTTCCTAACTCAGTGATAGTGACCGAGGGTCGCTGAGTAGAAGGTTCCTCTGAGAGTAAAGCAACAGGAGTGCTTTTGGAATCTTTTACAAGATTCTTCTTAAGATGGCTAGATTGCTCATGATTCAGCAATGTACCATATAAGGTAGCAAGGGTCATTGATCTTAGATCCTTTGACAGCTTGAGACACATGGAATAATTGTCCCAGCTTTCAGGTAAACATTCTAGAAACTTTGTCAGCACTTCAAAGTTAGAATATTCCTTACCAACAGTTTTTAGATCTATAATTAAGCAATTAAAACGTTGGTGAACTTCAGAGAGAGTTTCATTCTTACCAGAAATGAAGCTTTCGTATTGTCTTACCAGGTTGATCTTTCTTGAGTCCTGGACTTCAGACGTTCCTTCATACTGAACACATATTGTGTCCCACATGGCTTTTGATGACTTCAGGTTCATGACGGAATGGTAGACTTCGTCAGGAAGGGCCATGGATAGTATGGATCTGGCTTTTGTATCTATAGCCACTTTCTTCTTATCTTCATCGGTCCAATGATGGATTTCCTTTGGAATCAGCCTTTCTGGAATAGCAGCTCTAGTTGCAGTGGCTGGAACTGCAGGATCAATTGTTACAGGGATGTGTGGGCCGTTTTCAAGATAGTAAGGTATAGTAGGGTCTACACCTTCTAAGAAGAGTGTCATCCTATTTTTCCATAAGTTGAAATTATCTCTGGAAAATCTAGGGGGTTTTGCAAGAGAACCATTGTCTATATAGTGAGTGTTTGTGTTGGCCATTTCCAGATAATAGCAAGGAAGAGAAATATCTTAGATTAGATCTTGTTTATGAGATTAAACAAATTTGCTCTGATACCACTTGTTGGTCCCGAAAGGCCTATACAAGTTTGTAGAAGGGGGGGGGTTGAATACAAACACACTATTTTACTTTTCTAAATTGTTTATTGATAAATCATTAACAATTTACAGCTTGTTGCGGAAACAAGATTAAGGATAAACCTAAATCTAAACAAGTTGGAACACTAAGGTTTTCTTGCACTAAGAAAGATAAGGAGATTACTAATAAAATCTTATCTTGAGAGAGATTTGAACTTGTCCAGAGTTAGCAAGTTACTTCAAAAGAAGTGAGTTCATCTCTATATATACTGCATGCATTTAATGCAAGTCAGTATACACTTTACACGTGTCATCGGCTGGTTGGTTGCATGTCATTGACCTTTGGTGACAACCTTAGTAGCCGTAAGGATGAACAGTGTAGTATCAGAGTTGTTGTACGATTTCAGATATTCGGAGGTTCTTTTCTGACAATTCGTACGGAGTTGTGCAAGGGTGGTTGAGACAAAAGTACTTTGTACGGAGGACTTCATGATCAGCTTTCGTTGATTCAGCGATTATCATTTACTATTCAGCAGATGATAAAGTTCAGCGATAGCTGAAGTCTTGTACTTGATACTTCACGTTGAGTGGACAAATCTGAGTCTTCGCTGATCCACATCAGTTCATTAGGAGACTTGTCGCTGGTTCTTGAGCTTAATCTTCGACTTCAGCGTAGAACCTTTGTTGACGTGAATCTTGTCTTCAGGGATCATAAGTAAACAACTAACTTATCAGCGATCACCATAAGGACTGAACAAACTCAGCGATATGGTGAACAGTGTTCGCTGAATGTTTAATCTAAAAGAGCGAGAGTTCCTATCAGCAGTACTGTAAGATCTTAGTACTTATCAGCGATAGTGAAACTCTGATACATATTGTTTACTTACAATTTTCACTAAGTATTTAAGATAGGGTCATTATCAAATCACTGAGGGTTTGGATCAACACTTTTCGACTTCTCGTTCAGTTAGAATCGGATTAATCCAATTCCAATATAACTCTCAACACGTGTCACGATCCTGGGCACCCGACAAGCAAAATTTAAAATTCGAATTTGCCATCCTACATTCAAATTTTGGGGAAAACTGGTTGGGCAAAAAATCACCAGTCTCGACCACGACCAAGAAAGGTAAGACACTTGTTATGAACTATACCTTGTATTAAGATAAGGCCCCGACAAAGACCCAAAAAATCTCCGTCGTCCCCCCTAAAAGGTAAGTCGAGAGTTCCTCACGACACTCGACCTCGACGTCGCCTAGCTCACACGACCGTCGCATAAAAACCATGCGACCTCGACCGACTAACGCGCTATACGACTGTTATGTTTTGTTCAGTGTTTAATGCAGGAGTCAACACCATTGATGGAAAACGTCCATAACCGAAAGAATCAATTAAAGAACATCAATTCCAGCATTAAAGACACCGACCATTATGACAGCTATCAAAGTCCATAATGATCCAATTAAAGTGCCCAAAGACTATAAATTCCAAGCTCAATCCTCAGTTCAGGGGACATCGAATAACACAGAGAGGAACACAGATACAACACAGAACATCAGACGCAAGCACTTGAACCCCGAAGAACACTTGAAGCACAGAAATCGCTCACAGAAGAATCGCTCTCGACGCACGACATCAGCACTCGACACACAGTTTAAACACACGACGCACACTGTTTTACATTAGAAAACACTTGTAACTTTACATTTCGAAGTCTTTCCTTCATTTGTATTGTAATCTCTGTACGATCGACACCTGGAACACCAAGGACATCGCCCCTGTTTGGCGACCATAGTGCAGCGACGACATCCACTGTCGTCCGCAGGTTTTTTCCTCGTTGAGGTTTTTCCCGCGTCATCAAATTCTCTGTCTCATTTACATTTTCGTCTCAAACGCACGCCTTTGTCGAACGATTCCTTTCTTTAGTTGTTAAAGTCCACATCGACCTTAAGTTGTCCCTTTGGTGCGATATTTGGCATTAACAGTAACTATGTGACCAAAGAATTTCACTTGCTGCAACTAAAAGTCACGCTTTGAGAACTTTGCGTACAACCTCTCTGTAACACCCTCGAATTGGGAAAGAGCAACTAAATAAAAATTTCGATAATACATCCAAAATAACAGAATTTCTCCCTATAAACAAATACGGAAAATACCTCAATTCAAAGTCTATGATTAACGTCAACAAGTTATGATCCAAAATTCATTACAAGGACTAAAACCACATCGGGTGTTACTTAACCCAAGTACACGTTGCTAATCCCAAAGATGAATGCGGTAGCCTTCACTTAAACAATTCACGTATCGAGCATACTACTAGCACACGACCTCTCGCAGTGTCACTAGAACTACTCCCAACCTGAATTTGTTGCACATGCCGACAAATAAAAAAGGTCAGGCTAACGCCTAGTGAGTTCAAGAGTTTATAACATGGTTTAAATACTTATTTGAATGAAAGTTTGCGACATAAATTATAATTTCCAAAAGAGTTTATGAGAAGGATGTAAATGACTCATTTTCCAACGCACCCAAAATCTATGAGAAAAGTTCCCAAAATGTACAAAGCGTTTTCCAAAATGAAATCCAATCCAAACTCACTCAACACGTGAATAGATCTATATTATGCAAAATCTTTAAATACGGTTGACGATATAATACTCAACCCATAATTCATGGGAGAATAGTTCATATAAATGAAAGACTTCACCAAAACATGATACGAACCAATACTCACGCGAACGTAAAATGTAATGAAGTCCAAATACCCTAAATATGGAAATGACCTGCTTCATTTAAACTTTAATATACATGGAGGGGAACCCAATATTAAAGTCATCAAATTGCAGTCAATCGTACAAGACCAACGATAATAAAACATGGACATTATAAACTCCCAAGTGATGTAAACGTGAGTAAACCTCCAATACTTAAAACATCCAATAAGGATGAGGCATAGAACTCCGCCAATAAACCATGAAAACATTTCATATAAATAAAATGCGTCATGGAAAATATGGGTAAAAGCATATACCCAAAAACAACACCTTTCGGTGACGGGGGAGACCCGATTCCATCGAAAGTGACGGATACACAAAGTTAGGTCACTTATGATGTTACTGGATTACACCTCAAGTCCTGGTCTTAATTCCCATGCCATAAAGACATCACAACCTCAAACATTTCCCATGCCTTTATTGCCTACTCCGTCGAGTTACACCTCAAGGACTTATGGGACCACATTGCCTATCCAGTCTAGACGAGTTACACCTCAAGGACTCCAATGTCCCCCATTGCCTACTTGCTAGTGGCCCGAACGACCTACCGCATAAAACCATACGTTCCAATAGTCCACTCCTCGTGCACAAAGAGATAGACCATCAATTAAAGACTGACTTACGTGCCTATGGATCCAATGCAACACAGTCTACCATAACGTGCCCATCCCGGAATAAAGCACCCGAGCATGTAGATATCACTAATATGCAATATGTTGCATTAATGCAAGCCATAAAATAAGACTCCACATTGAGTTATCGAAATCGTACAAAATGTCCTCAAGACTTCCTCAAAGTCAAAATCGCGCAAATGCTCAAAACCCATTATATCCTTAAATAATGGTCCTCAAAATATAAATGCATTAAAACGTCGTTTAGGTAAACGTATACCATAAGATTCTCATTGACCTAAAACTCGTCACGGATTAATATAAATGGGTTCCCAAATGGACTCATACTCTTATAATTCTCAAAATGACTCGTGACACAAAATGTGCATTTTCCCAAATGGTTTATAAAATCAATTATACCCACATGATTAAACCATTGAATAAGCTCCATTTGAGCAATACATCATTTAAAGATATAATTATGATTTCTACACATCAAAATATCCAAAATCCCAAATATGGGTGTTTTACAAACTTTATAATGTTAAACACTTCAAAAGAGTCAAACTTACCAAAAAAGTCAACAATTGATAATTTTAAGTAAAACACACAAATACTTGGAAAAATAACATTTTTGGCATGTACAAAGTTTTCACAAATCAACTTGAACTCACCTTGCTAGCTTTAGGCTAAATCTAGGTTTCCCCCAAACGTAAGCTCCTTTGAGAAACCCGAATCCTCAAGCCAAATCTTCCATAAACCTAGATCCACAAGTTTTCAACCATGAATATTCATATTCAACCACTTTAAAACCATTCCCCAAACATCTTATATCAAAATCTCCATTTTGACCAAAACCCCAATATTAACCTAACTTTCCCAAAATCATCCAAACCAAGATTTGATAAGCATACAAACTAGGAAGCCATCAATGGAGAATTTATAGCTCATATGAAAGTATAGAAGCTGGGAGGATGAACTTACCATTTAGGTTTTGATGAAGACCTAGAAAACCCCAAAAATCTCTAGTGTTGTGGATGAAACTTGTTGTTGCATCAATAAATGAAACCACTAGCATAAAATGGAGAAGGAACGCATTAATCTCCATGAAAAAGCCCCAAAATAAGTTAGGGTTTGTGAGGGAAAGAGGGGAAACAATTTGGAGATAAGAGAGGAGATTTGAGAGTGAGAAATGAGAGACTTACCACCACCAAACACCCTTGAATCTTAAAATGAACTTCAAAACTAACACTTTATCCTTGAAAAGATCTAAAAATCGAAACCATGGCACTTTGAATCGCCAAAAACGGAGGTGAAATGAGTGAGATATGAGGAAATGAAGTTTAGGGCTAAAAATCCCGTATTTATGCTCATCAGACGCTCCGCGCGGATCGCCGCGCGGATGCACTAGCGCCAACATCAGCGCCAAGCACTGGTCATCAGACGCTCCGCACGGATCTCCGTGCGGGTCCACTAGCGCCAACACCAGCGCCAAGCACTGGTCGCCCGGTTTCTTCCTAAACACTGTTTTGGCCATAACTTCTTCGTTTTAGCTCCGTTTTCGCTCCGGAAAGGACCGTTGGAATCGTATTTGAATTTTCCATCCAACAAGACCATAAAATCTAGGATTCGATCCAAAATCCTATTTTTCAGATTTTTTTAAAAGATCGATTCCTTCCAGAAATCGGGGTGTTACAATCCTCCCAACCTTAAAAGAGATTTCGTCCTCGAAATCTAGTTCCCATATAATCAAGTGAACGCTCAACTCACTATAGTAGCTTCTAATCAACAGACTTTGGTTGTCTCCCAACCTTAAGTGATTCATACTTCCCCAAAAGCAGATCTAGACTACCAATCAGTCCAGATCTACAATGTTATAAACTTTTTCTCTTACCATCCCTTAGTATGTTTGCCATAGTAACTAACATTAAATTCCCCAGTTCAGTTGTTCTCACTATCGAACTGTCATCTACCTCTAACGAGTGCTATTAGACTCCAAAACAGATGGTCGTCCTTGATCCATCGATTAAACCACTTCACGAATACACCCAAATATCAATTATCCAATCGACAGGTTCTTTTACCATTCGAGGAAAGTCATCCGACTATAACTACTTATCACAGACTGTATTTCATAAGATCACTACAACCGTTACCATTATTTCTTAAAAATCGGACTACAACCCTCCGAATACACTAACGGTTCTTGACCACGGACCCCAAAAGTTGACACCTAGTCATACCACCAAGCTTTGACGCCCAACAGAACTCCTTACACGAGTTTCATCCGTGGAGTATTCCCACAAAATTAAGGTTATCAATTCGGTGTCTAAAGGGTCCCTCATGCAAAAATTGACCAAGACCCAAACTAGGTTGCTGACAAGAACGGTTACCACCAACCTCAATATACTATACCGCGAATCTAACCCTTCAGTTACAACAAGTACATCGACTCTGCCACCGATACCATCTTGCCTATAGTACCATCACACGTCGAAATACCCAACTTTTCATAGTCGACGTTCTACATACACTTACTCTTAACCGGGGTTACTTAAGCTTTCCAAGGTCCTATTGAGTTCAAGGTTCTCAAGTGGATTATTTAACAAATATGCCAATCAAAAACTTTTTATAGAAATTTTCAACACAAAGGTTTTCATATCAAATTAATCGTACGCATAAAAACTACTACTATCTATTCGGTTGTTGCGCAAAAATGGACATTCTCGTCCCATATATGAAAATCATATTGAAAACTATTTCAGCGCAATATAGATTATTAACAAAACGCAAAAGCGTAATAAACAACTTCTTTGAAGGAACTGCTACGGTCCTGACTTGGATTGATTTATGTCATGCACGTAAAGTAATGTTCTACTTTAAATAATGTGCAACAAAAGGTTTGTACGTACTTCAAAAGAAGTTTAAACAACACCTGACTCCAAAAATCCCTTTTTAACCATAAAATGGCATGAAACAAGGTTCACCAACAAAATTTGCACGCGTCACGTGATTTTGAGTTTAAGGTCAAAATAACAACATGCTTCTATTCTTTGAAGATATCGGCTAAAATATTGTGATAGAATCTCAATTCATAATATGCATGCAAACTGGTAATACTCTCCTAGTAGTTTTCTTGAAATGAAATAACATGCATCAACTAGTTCATAATAAAATTTCAACAGACGAAATTCTTTAAATCAAATTTCAAAATTCTCTCATTTAGTCATATAATGACATATGAGTAAAGCATTTTTGACAAGGCTCACACACATTAATGTGTTTTCCCAAAGCTTAGGAGAAAATGAGTGCTAGTAAATGGTGGACACCAAAAAGGGCTTTAGATCGACTTCCAATTTCGAATCATACAAACAGTGCACATTAATGTTCCGAAAATTTAAATAATTCCATGCACTCTAGGTTGGGACAAACGATTTTTTCCAAAATCATCATCACGGAGCATTTACGCTGAAAAGTCTTTCACTTGTAATACAAAACGTTAAAATGTCGTTGCTTAAAATTTACTCATTAAAACACTCAAAATACACCTTGTCTCTAAAACCAAAAAGGTTTACAATTTTCCAAAATGTCCATCAAACCAAAATTGACAAAATGTCAACGACTCACCCATTCGTGTTTTCAAAATGTACCATATCGTAAACCATGCATGATCCCCACGACACTAAAACATACTTTGACCAAATGACTTCCACTAGTGCAATAATCTGATAAAACATTTTCATTCACGATTCATTTATCAGAGTGTCGAGGATTAATGTCTACCAAGTTATGCATATCCCTAGATCAAAACATGCATTTGCGTGAAATGATAATAAAATAATCATTTAATCAAAAGCGTACAAAGCAAATTGTTAAGAAATACAGTCAGGATGTTCTTTCAAGCACTAATTACGTCACGTATAAATCAATCCGTACACTGAACAAGTTGCAACAAAATGTGTTAACACAAATCTTTGAAAAAGGAAATTACGCGACACCAAAGTTCCAAAACTCATCCCTTTTTGGTCGTCTTATGGCATAAAATAATATTTCTCAACAAAACCCGAGTGGGACAAAATGCTCAATATAACCCATAAGTTCTCACATAATAAATGAAGTATGCACATTACAAAATTGCACTCACGCGACACAAAACGTCGTAAAACAAAACTCCATGAACTCAATGGGGCTCAATGGCCTCAACTCAACAAAATGACACCAAACCTTTCGCTTCCAAAAATCGAATTTCAATCAGCAAAATCATGACTAAAATGTCAGAATTCCAAAATTCTCTTTTTGTTGTAATACACTATAAACAACACTTTTCAATAAATCATGCATTAAATAAACTTTCCAATAAAGCTTGTCATATGTGGAGGAGATCCAATGTTAAAGTCATAAGCCGTAGTTACTTGTCCAACACCTCAAATAACATTAAAACATGGATACCACTGTATCTGAAAGTAACGTTTGACAACAACAAAATAAAGCAAGTCACAAAGTTTGCAATTTCCCGCAATGAAATAACTTCATACATGTTCAAAACCATGATTCAAAATCTTGTGTGTGCTGAACTTTTTTCCTAGATTTTGTAACACAATCCACATGAGGATTGAAAACACAAGAAATAACTGATGCAATTTATCTTAAAATAAATTTTGTGCATGAACTTAGTCGGCACTCAACGTCTCAAACCATACTCCTCCAAATCCCTCAGGTCACACTACCGTCATCCGGATGCTCAAACCTCTTAAGGCAAGGTTGGGAATTACATCGATTAACCTTACGATTTCTCCTCGAAATAAGGTCGATTCAATAAGTCTATGGTTCTAATCCAACCATCAACTTCGATACGAAATGGTCCACTTAATACAATTATCATGCTTATTGTCACTTTAAGTGACTAATGCTAAAATCGTCCATCTATTCCAACGACCACTCGTTTAGAAACTTTGTCACTACCCCAACGGTCATCACATTAAAGTAGTTCAAGTATGCACATGTAACTAGTAAGTTCACCATGATACTGGTCATGTGTCATTATGAACGCACCGCACCATACATGCTTATCCTTGCTTCTCCCGACGTGATTCTCACTTCTAGAAACTCTATCGACCTCAAGACATCATATCTTAAAGTGCTTAATGGTGAAAGTTCACTCTTATTTACTTAAAAGAACGCTAGTTTGAGTCTAGGTATCCAAAATCAACACCTAAATCTCTCAAACTTATGCTCTGATACCAACTTGTAACACCCTCGAATTGGGAAAGAGCAACTAAATAAAAATTTCGATAATACATCCAAAATAACAGAATTTCTCCCTATAAACTAATACGGAAAATACCTCAATTCAAAGTCTATGATTAACCTCAACAAGTTATGATCAAAAATTCATTACAAGGACTAAAACCACATCGGGTGTTACTTAACCCAAGTACACGTTGCTAATCCCAAAGATGAATGCGGAAGGCTTCACTTAAACAATTCACCTCTCGAGTACACTACTAGCACACGACCTCTCACAGTGTCACTAGAACTACTCCCAACCTGAACCTGTTGCACATGCCGACAAATAAAAAGGGGTAGGCTAACGCCTAGTGAGTTCAAGAGTTTATAACATGGTTTAAATACTTCTTTGAATGAAAGTTTGCGACATAAATTATAATTTCCATAAGAGTTTACGAGAAGGATGTAAACGACTCATTTTCCAACGCACCCAAAATCTATGAGAAAGTTCCCAAAATGTACAAAGCGTTTTCCAAAATGAAATACAATCCAAACTCACTCAACACGTGAATAGATCTATATTATGCAAAATCTTTAAATATGGTTGACGATATAATACTCAACCCACAATTCATGGGAGAATAGTTCATATAAATGAAAGACTTCACCAAAACATGATACGAACCAATACTCACGCGAACGTAAAATGTAATGAAGTCCAAATACCCTAAATATGGAAATGACCTGCTTCATTTAAACTTTAATATACATGGAGGGGAACCCAATATTAAAGTCATCAAATTGCAGTCAATCGTACAAGACCAACGATAACAAAACATGGACATTATAAAATCCCAAGTAATGTAAACGTGAGTAAAATTCCAATACTTAAAACATCCAATAAGGATGAGGCATAGAACTCCGCCAATAAACCATGAAAACATTTCATATAAATAAAATGCGTCACCGAAAATATGGATAAAAGCATATACCCAAAAACAACACCTTTCGGTGACGGGGGAGACCCGATTCCATCGAAAGTGACGGGCACACAAAGTTAGGTCACTTATGATGTTACTGGATTACACCTCAAGTCCCGGTCTTAGTTCCCATGCCATAAATACATCACAACCTCAAACCTTTCCCATTCCTTTATTGCCTACTCCATCGAGTTACAACTCAAGGACTTATGGGACCACATTGCCTATCCAGTCTAGACGAGTTACACCTCAAGGACTCCAATGTCCCCCATTGCCTACTCGCTAGTTGCCCCGAACGACCTACCGCATAAAACCATACGTTCCAATAGTCCACTCCTCATGCACAAAGAGATAGACCATCAATTAAAGACTGACTTACGTGCCTATGGATCCAATGCAACACAATCTACCATAACGTGCCCATCCCGGAATGACTAAAGCACCCGAGCATATAGATATCAATAATATGCAATAATATGCAATAAATGCAAGCCATACAATAAGAATCCACATTGAGCCATCGAAATTGGACAAAATGTCCCCAAGACTTCCTCAAAGTCAAAACCGAGCAAATGCTCAAAACCCATTAGATCCATAAATAACGGTCCTCAAAATATAAATGCATTAAAACGTCATTTAGGTAAACGTATACCATAAGATTCTCATTGACCCAAAACTCGTCTCAGATTAATATAAATGGGTTCCCAAATGGACTCACACTCTTATAATTCTCAAAATGACTCATGACACAAAATGTGCATTTTTCCCAAATGGTTTATTCGTGGGAGACTGAGGATCGCGCAAGATCGACAGAAGAAATATGCGGATAGACGAAGGAAGCCGATTGAATTCCAAGTAGGTGACAAGGTAATGCTTAAAGTGTCACCATGGAAGGGTGTGGTACGTTTTGGGAAGAAAGGAAAGTTGAGGCCAAGATATGTTGGACCTTTCGTTATCATTGAGCGAATCGGTGTGGTAGCTTATAAGCTGAAGCTGCATGAAGAATTAAGAAGGATTCATTCGACATTTCATGTGTCTAACTTGAAGAAGTGTTTGGCCGAGACCGACGTGGCTATTCCGTTGGAAGATGTCAGCGTCGACGAGAATTTGACGTATGAGGAAGAGCCAATTGAGATAGTAGACAGTAAGGTACGGAAAACGAGGAACAAAGAAGTTCGTTTAGTGAAGGTTCAGTGGAAGTATCACAAGGGACGAGAAGCAACATGGGAAGTGGAATCTGATGTAAGAGCAAAGTACCCCCATCTTTTTGAAAACGGAATTCCGGGGATGGAATTCTTTGAGAGGGGGGGGGGGGGGGGGGTGTTGTAACGACCGGACTGTTTTGAGAAGTTTTAATGGCTTGGGCCAAGTTTTAAACCAAAGAGGAAGTGGAGGGGCTAGCTGGTAACATTGAGATAGAGTATAAAATGGGCACTAAACCCTAGGAGAAAACATTCTTTACTGATTTGAGAGGGTTTGGCGGCTGAGGAGAAGACGCAAGCTAGGAAGCTGCAACGATTTCGTTCCAGAGCGAGAGAAAGAGAGAAGAAGGTTCTTGCAATCAAATCAGGTAATTCCTAAGCATAAACTCTAATCTCGTCGTGTGTTTGAATGCATAAATCATCTGGGGGAAATGTATTAAATCTATAGAGAGTATCTTAAGAAGAAGATTAATCACTCTATGTTTGTGGCAGTAATAAAGAATTGGTAAAGAATGAATGTAGTTTTGCCTACTTAATCGTCTAATTCCTTATCGCGTAGGTTAAAAGAGCCTGATTAGTCTCCGAAATCGTTCCAGTAGCGACTCCCGGTAGTGTGAGTCCCGGGAGAGCGACTCCCGGTATGCGCAACTCCCGGTAGTGTGAGTCCCGGTAGAGTGAGTCCCGGTACTCTTTGGAATTAAGTCCCGGTACGCGAGTCGACTCCCGGTAGAGTGAGTCCCGGGAGAGTAAATTTGAAGTCCCGGTAGTATGAATTTGAGTCCCGGTAGTCCAGTTTAAATATTCCCATGTTTGGTGTAAATGGTGGAACCCACTGTGGACTTTTAGAACCATATTAATTGCAGGCCACGTGATCATGCGAGCTTTATTTTCTTGGGCCGAGAGCACTATTTGGTGTTAGTAAAATTTGGATGACTCATTCCATGATCTTTTCCAACTTGGTTGTAGCACTAAGCCACGTAGCCCAAAAGTTTGTAAAGTTGGGTACATGTGAATTAATTTAAGTAGGATGTGGAATTTTAAGGGATTTTATTATGGAATTCCATATAGAAATCATATGGACTCGATTATGGAATTGGTTTTGGATTTGGAATAATAAGAGAATTAGGATTTGAAATAGAAAAGAAAGTTAGATTTTAACTGTTAGATTTACAAGCTACATCTCCTATTTCTTAGGTGTTCCATCTAGAAGTCGGGAGAGTAAGTAAGAAGTTTTGAGGCGAGAAATTTACTAAAGCGCCAGGTGAGTTTTATAACTAAAATACGTGCTTCTTTAACATGTTTTCTAAAATGTGTATATGATGGGAAATGCCATGTTTTATTGTTATGCTTTGACTGCATGAAAGTTGTTTACAGTTTTAAATGAGATTTATAAATGATTTATGGGGCGGACCTATTCCGTGAAATATATATATGGGATGTATGCATACATAGATGGTGGTGTAAATTGGCCAAGTCGGGGGTGTGGCCCGCCAGATCATGTCGGGGGGGGGGGGGGGGGTGTCCCGTTTATGCCAGGGTAATGACCCTATACGACAGCATGAGACTGACTCGTTGTCATCTACGGGTGACTTCAGGGTGCCAATTTACGAGAGGTGGATTATTATTTGTAAATGTTTTCCATGTGATCGGATGTACGAATGATTTTTCCTGAAATGGTAAACTGTTTTAAATGCTTTGATATCTGTCAGGAGGGACTCACTTGACCTCATGGTCTAACCCTCGCATTTTCAAATTAAAACCTTTTCAGGTAAGCAGGTACATAAAGGCTCTAGCAAATAAGAAGGGCGTTAGCAGCAATGGAGGATGAATAGTGTAGTGACACTTTAGCTTATCTTAGTTATTTCTCAGTTGTGTAGGTTGTTTCCGCCAACCAATTTTGTCATGATTGTAAGGAAATTTTGGACCCGATTTTGGGATAAATTACTCTTAACTTTATGATATTGCACTTTTAAAATGTTGGGTTGTTATAGTTGGTATCAGAGCCATAGTTTAAGAGAATTAGGTGACCGAATGGACCTAAACTTAAACTGTGAGGAGTAGAAATCACAACTGAGAAATTAGGATTGCGTTAGGAAAGCACTACTTTAGTTGTAGGGATAATAGGGTATCGAAGACAATCATGTAAGGTAAATTTGGGGTTACACCTGGCAGTGTAACTGTGAACTTACAGGTACATGTACGTGCTTAAATCACCTTATTACCCTGTTGTTGTGACACTGTTGAGTCCTTAGTATTAAATGAGTTTCCTGTTGATGTTGTGTAGCAAAATGTCTACAAAAACCTTGAGAAGTAGGTCGATCCCTAATGCGGTAGATACCCGATCAAAGAGTACTACACTGCGGGAGGAAGCAGTGAGAGCCGAGGAGGAACCAGTGAATCAGCCAAGAGTGACAGCCACTCGTGGGCGAGGAAGAGGTCGTGGGAGACCTAGAGGAGCGGTACCGAGAAAGGCAGCAACTGAAGTGGGGGCAACGACCACGAAAGGCAAGGAGAAGAAAAGGAAAACGGCCGTCAAGCGCAAGGCGAAAAGTGTTGGAGAACCGGAGGTACAGGTAGTGTCGGAACAAGAAAGTTCGATGCCGGTAAGGGAAGCAAAGGCTAAGAAAGGGGGCAAACCTGGAACTGCACTAGCCTTCGTGACGGAGGATAAGTTTACTGCAGAGATGGATAAGTTACAAAAGACCCTTCAAGCAGTGTTGGATAACCAGAACAAGACTACGTCTGGGGAAAGAACCAAGAACAGTACCGGAAAGAAGACCGGGGAAGGCAGTGAACCGCGAACTGAAATAGGAAACAACTCGGTAGCAACTGCTTCGGAACCAAAGGCAGAAAAGGGATGTTCTTTTAAGACGTTCACGTCGTGCAAACCTCCGACGTTCAACGGAGAACGTGATCCCGTGTTGGCTGTGAAATGGGTTCGCGAGATGGAACTGGCGTTCGATACCAGTAAGTGCGCCGAAGAGGATAAGGTACTGTTTGCCCGATCGATGTTGAAATCTGAAGCGATCTTTTGGTGGGATGTTGAAACTGAAGGAAAGGGGTCATAGATGGCTAGAAGCATGTCGTGGGGAATGTTTGTTAAAAGATTTAAAGCGCAGTTTTGCCCCCTAGTCGCGATTAAGAAATTGGAGGAAGAGTTTCTGAGCTTGGAGCAAGGGTCGATGACGGTGCAGGAATATACGTCGAAGTTTGTTGAGAAAGCCAAATTCGCTGAGTTGTACGTGCCTACAGAGGAACGACGGATCGAGAGGTATGTTTTTGGACTGAGGAGCAATATAAGAGAATTGATGCAGGTAAAGGAACCAGTTACTTTTCAGTCGGCCGTGGATAAAGCGGAACTTACTGAAAGGGATAAGAACAGGCAGATGAACGAAAGAGTCGGAGACAAGCGTAAGTGGGACGGGCCGAGTCGTGATGGTAAGAGGCCGAGTACACTTAGACCCGATCTGCGGGCGAGAACCAAGTCGATGGAGAAACCTTGTGCAAAGTGTAACAAGATACACCGAGGAGAGTGTTGGGCTGAGGGGTGTTACAAATGTGGGAAAATGGGGCATCTATCCCGAGATTGTCGCAGCCCAAGAACCTGTTATTAGTGCGGAATGCCGGGCCATGTCAAGTGGGATTGTCCGCAATTGAGGAAGGGTCATGCTGGGAGTGAAGGTGGAAGTAACGGAGGAAGGGGTAATGAGAAGAAGATGGAGCCGGCACGCGCCAGAGCTAGGGCTTTTCACATGTCGGCTGAAGAGGTAGAGAACACGCCTGATGTGGTGACAGGTACCTTTCCTATAGACTCGATGTATGCTAAAGTGTTGTTTGATTCGGGGGCCAATCGTTCGTTTGTGTCGCCCATTTTTGCTCAAAAATTGCATGTGAAACCCAAGGGGTTGAACTTTAGGTTTGAGGTAGAAATAGCGGATGATTGTCGAGTCTGGGTAAAAGAGGTCTTTGAGGGTTGTAAGATAGAGGTGGATGGCCACTTTTTCCCGTTAAGATTATATCCTATGAGGATGGGGGAGTTTGATGTAGTCCTAGGAATGGACTGGTTAGCAAATAATGATGCTAGGATTGTGTGCAATAAGAAGCTGATCCATATTCTGTTAGCTGACAAGAAAAAGGTGGTAATATATGGGGATCAACGAAATAGGAAGTCGTGCCTAATTTCGTTAATCAAAGCTAGACGATGTTTAGGAAAGGGTTGTGCGGGGTATCTAGCCAATAGTGGGTGAGTATCCGGAAGTGTTTCCTGATGATTTGACGAGTCTGCCTCCAGATCGTCAAGTGGAGTTTAAAATTGAACTGCTACCTGGGGCGGCACCGATTGCCCGTGCGCCCTATCGGTTAGCACCAGCGGAAATGAAGGAGATGATGACTCAGCTGCAGGAATTGCTCGACAAAGGTTTCATTCGTCCGAGCTCATCGCCTTGGGGAGCACCGGTACATTTCGTTAAGAAGAAAGATGGATCTATGCGGATGTGCATAGATTACCGCGAGCTTAATAAAGTAACCGTGAAAAACAAGTACCCGCTTCCGAGGATCGATGACCTTTTCGAACAACTTCAGGGCGCGAGTTATTTCTCAAAAATAGACTTGAGGTCGGGTTACCATCAATTGAAGGTAAGAGAAGAAGACGTGCCGAAGACAGCTTTCCGTACGAGGTATGGGCACTATGAATTCTTAGTCATGCCCTTTGGGTTGACTAACGCACCTGCGGTGTTCATGGATCTGATGAATCGGGTGTGTAGTCCACTGTTGGATAAATGCGTGATCGTCTTCATTGACGATATTTTAATCTATTCTCGGACACGAGAAGACCATGAGAGACATCTTCGGGCAGCACTGGAATTGCTTAAGCGCGAGAAGTTGTATGCGAAGTTTTCGAAATGTGAGTTTTGGTTAAGAGAAGTCCAGTTTCTGGGTCATGTGGTGTCGGCGGATGGTATCAAGGTGGACCCTGCTAAAATTGAAGCCATTAAAGATTGGGAGGCGCCTAGAACCCCATCGGAGGTGAGAAGTTTTCTCGGTTTAGCAGGATATTACCGGAAGTTCATTCAAGACTTCTCTTGAATAGCTTCGCCACTGACCTCATTGACAAGGAAGAACGTCAAATTCGTGTGGGCAGAAGCGCAAAAGTATGCGTTTGAGACGTTGAAGGAAAGTTTATGCAGTGCTCCGATTTTGTCGCTACCCAATGGATCGGAAGAATTTGTGATTTATAGCGATGCTTCCAAGCTTGGATTGGGGTGTGTACTAATGCAGAACGGGAAGGTAATTGCCTACGATTCTCGACAGTTGAAAGATCACGAAAAGAACTACCCCACTCATGACATGGAATTAGCGGCGGTTGTGTTCGCGTTAAAGATCTGGCGACATTATCTATATGGGGTAAAGTGTCAGATTTACACCGATCATAAAAGCCTGAAGCATCTGTTTGATCAAAAAAAGCTGAACATGAGGCAGAGGAGATGGATGGAACTGCTGAGTGATTATCATTGCGAGGTTCTCTATCACCCGGGTAAAGCAAATGTGGTGGCCGACGCGTTGAGCCGAAGGGATCGAGGGGAGCAGACCAAGGTGGTGGCTTTCAGGATCGAGGCAACTTCAGATCTTCTCGATGAAATTAAAAAGTTTCAGGAGGAAGCGTTGCAAGAAGTAAACGTGAAGGGCGAAAGGGTCATCGGGGCTACATCACTGTTAGAAGTCAACAGTGGTGGGTTGAAGTGTATGAAAGGCCGAGTGTGGGTGCCCAAGACGGGAATTTTTTTTTACAGGGGTGTAAAGATCAGGGCAAGAAGCAAGGTTTAGCAAAGGCTTAGCTCAGGACCCCACTACTCGTCGTATTTGGTTTGGTATTGCTACCGCGCATGACTTCGAGAGTCATGATGATATTACTGAGGAACGTCTTTATCAGAATATTTTTGCTTCTCATTTCGGGCAATTAGCAATAATTTTTCTGCATCTAAAAGATCTTTCATACTGTGCCCAATCCCAAAATTAGTTCTATACATATGCCCATCAATGAGAAAAAGAAATGCAATAGCTAAATGATGATGAGCCATATCAGTCAGCCATAAACTTTGGGTTTGTGGATGGAATCCCCCGAGAAGGGTTAAAATGGCAGTTCCTGCTCCTTGGGAGGTACCAAATAAATGACTACTTGAATCGGGATTTTGAGCATAAATATTCCACTGACCTGTAAATGTTTCCCTCTCGACGATGAAGCTTATCCCCCATCGTCTCACTGGCCGACCTTGACCCCTGTTATTTTGAGGTCATATCTAGTATTCAGAGTTTACCTCGATTTGGTACCGCTCTCGCGGCCCGCACCGAAACACCGCCCCTTAGCCCGGTGCTCATGACGCGCTACGGAACCTCCACCGTGTCGGGGGACCAAGCAGGGCATAGCTAGCGGCATAGGAGCCGACTCGGCATCAGCGGCTTCGTGCCGCACTGGAGTGATCCAATATGTGGTTCCGCACGTTCCACCACTTCTCCGTTCATTTCCCCGAAGGTGTAACCTAGGCAACAAAAAAGGGGCCCGATACTTCAACTAGAGGAGCGACCTGTTGGTTCACCAAACCCCGACTCAGCGTCACACGTTCTCCAGGTCCGAAGGGATCCAGTGCCCAACTACCGACTCCTCCCGGAATTGCGTTATCGGAGCATTTAAGGGTAAGTATCCTTGAAGAGGCGCACAAGTCGCGATTGTCTATGCACCCTGGAACAAACAAGATGTACAGAGACTTGAGACAATTCTACTGGTGGCCAGGGATGAAGAAGGATATCGCTCACCTGGTAGAACGATGTGTGACTTGTTTGAAAGTTAAGGGGGGAACATCAGCGTCCTTATGGAGAACTGCAGTCCACGGTGATACCGGTGTGGAAATGGGATAATATCACCATGGATTTTGTCACGAAACTACCAAGAACCCCTAAGGGCAACGATACGATTTGGGTGATAGTGGATATTCTCACCAAATCGGCGCATTTCTTGCCGATGAGGGAGTCGGATTCGTTGGAGAAGTTGGCGCGTTTGTATATCAACGAGATTGTGTCTAGACATGGAATACCGAAATCCATTGTCTCGGATCGTGATAGTCGGTTCACGTCAAAGTTTTGGGGAAGTCTCCAGCGTGAACTAGGATCTCAACTGAAGCTGAGCACAGCATATCATCTACAAACGGATGGTCAGAGCGAGAGGACTATTCAGACGCTTGAAGATATGCTTCGAGCGTGTGTGATCGATTTCAAAGGGTCATGGGAGATGCATTTACCATTGATAGAATTCTCATATAACAATAGTTATCACGCGAGTATCCAAGCGGCACCATTTGAAGCATTGTACGGACGGAAATGTCATACACCGTTATGTTGGAACGAAGTAGGAGAGAGACAGTTAGCCGGTCCCGAAATAGTTCAATTAACGGCAGACAAAATAGGAATTATTCGTGGGAGACTGAGGATCGCGCAAGATCGACAGAAGAAATATGCGGATAGACGAAGGAAGCTGATTGAATTCCAAGTAGGTGACAAGGTAATGCTTAAAGTGTCACCATGGAAGGGTGTGGTACGTTTTGGGAAGAAAGAAAAGTTGAGGCCAAGATATGTTGGACCTTTCGTTATCATTGAGCGAATCGGTGCGGTAGCTTATAAGCTGAAGCTGCCGGAAGAATTAAGAAGGATTCATCCGACATTTCATGTGTCTAACTTGAAGAAGTGTTTGGCCGAGACCGACGTGGCTATTCCGTTGGAAGATGTCAGCGTCGACGAGAATTTGACGTATGAGGAAGAGCCAATTGAGAAAGTAGACAGTAAGGTACGGAAAACGAGGAACAAAGAAGTTCGTTTGGTGAAGGTTCAGTGGAAGTATCACAAGGGACGAGAAGCAACATGGGAAGTGGAATCTGATGTAAGAGCAAAGTACCCCCATCTTTTTGAAAACGGAATTCCGGGGACGGAATTCTTTGAGGGGGGAGTGTTGTAACGACCGGACTGTTTTGAGAAGTTTTAATGGCTTGGGCCAAGTTTTAAACCAAAGAGGAAGTGGAGGGGCTAGCTGGTAACATTGAGATAGAGTATAAAATGGGCACTAAACCCTAGGAGAAAACATTCTCTACTTATTTGAGAGGGTTTGGCGGCTGAGGAGAAGACGCAAGCTAGGAAGCTGCAACGATTTCGTTCCAGAGCGAGAGAAAGAGAGAAGAAGGTTCTTGCAATCAAATCAGGTAATTCCTAAGCATAAACTCTAATCTCGTCGTGTGTTTGAATGCATAAATCATCTGGGGGAAATGTATTAAATCTATAGAGAGTATCTTAAGAAGAAGATTAATCACTCTATGTTTGTGGCAGTAATAAAGAATTGGTAAAGAAGGAATGTAGTTTTGCCTACTTAATCATCTAATTCCTTATCGCGTAGGTTAAAAGAGCCTGATTAGTCTCCGAAATCGTTCCAGTAGCGACTCCCGGTAGTGTGAGTCCCGGGAGAGCGACTCCCGGTATGCGCAACTCCCGGTAGTGTGAGTCCCGGTAGAGTGAGTCCCGGTACTCTTTGGAATTAAGTCCCGGTACGCGAGTTGACTCCCGGTAGAGTGAGTCCCGGGAGAGTAAATTTGAAGTCCCGGTAGTATGAATTTGGGTCCCGGTAGTCCAGTTTAAATATTCCCATGTTTGGTGTAAATGGTGGAACCCACTGTGGACTTTTAGAACCATATTAATTGCAGGCCACGTGATCATGCGAGCTTTATTTTCTTGGGCCGAGAGCACTATTTGGTGCTAGTAAAATTTGGATGACTCATTCCATGATCTTTTCCAACTTGGATGTAGCACTAAGCCACGTAGCCCAAAAGTTTGTAAAGTTGGGTACATGTGAATTAATTTAAGTAGGATGTGGAATTTAAGGGATTTTATTATGGAATTCCATATAGAAATCATATGGACTCGATTATGGAATTGGTTTTGGATTTGGAATAATAAGAGAATTAGGATTTGAAATAGAAAAAAAAAAGTTAGATTTTAACTGTTAGATTTACAAGCTACATCTCCTATTTCTTAGGTGTTCCATCTAGAAGTCGGGAGAGTAAGTAAGAAGTTTTGAGGCGAGAAATTTACTAAAGCGCCAGGTGAGCTTTCTAACTAAAATACGTGCTTCTTTAACATGTTTTCTAAAACGTGTATATGATGGGAAATGCCATGTTTTATTGTTATGCTTTGACTGCATGAAAGTTGTTTACAGTTTTAAATGAGATTTATAAATGATTTATGGGGTGGACCTATTCCGTGAAATATATATATGGGATGTATGCATACATAGATGGTGGTGTAAATTGGCCAAGTCGGGGGGTGTGGCCCGCCAGATCATGTCGGGGGTGTGTCCCGTTAATGCCAGGGTAATGACCCTATACGGCAGCATGAGACTGACTCGTTGTCATCTACGGGTGACTTCAGGGTGCCAATTTACGAGAGGTGGATTATTATTTGTAAATGTTTTCCATGTGATCGGATGTACGAATGATTTTTACTGAAATGGTAAACTGTTTTAAATGCTTTGATATCTGTCAGGAGGGACTCACTAGACCTCATGGTCTAACCCTCGCATTTTCAAATTAAAACCTTTTCAGGTAAGCAGGTACATAAAGGCTCTAGCAAATAACAAGGGCGTTAGCAGCAATGGAGGATGAATAGTGTAGTGACACTTTAGCTTATCTTAGTTATTTCTCAGTTGTGTAGGTTGTTTCCGCCAACCAATTTTGTCATGATTGTAAGGAAATTTTGGACCCGATTTTGGGATAAATTACTCTTAACTTTATGATATTGCACTTTTAAAATGTTGGGTTGTTATAATTGTCACTTTAAGTGACTAATGCTAAAATCGTCCATCTATTCCAACGACCACTCGTTTAGAAACTTTGTCACTACCCCAACGGTCATCACATTAAAGTAGTTCAAGTATGCACATGTAACTAGTAAGTTCACCATGACACTGGCCATGTGTCATTATGAACGCACCGCACCATACATGCTTATCCTTGCTTCTCCCGACGTGATTCTCACTTCTAGAAACTCTATCGACCTCAAAACATCATATCTTAAAGTGCTTAATGGTGAAAGTTCACTCTTATTTACTTAAAAGAACGCTAGTTTGAGTCTAGGTATCCAAAATCAACACCTAAATCTCTCAAACTTATGCTCTGATACCAACTTGTAACACCCTCGAATTGGGAAAAAGCAACTAAATAAAAATTTCGATAATACATCCAAAATAACAGAATTTCTCCCTATAAACTAATACGGAAAATACCTCACTTCAAAGTCTATGATTAACCTCAACAAGTTATGATCAAAAATTCATTACAAGGACTAAAACCACATCGGGTGTTACTTAACCCAAGTACACGTTGCTAATCCCAAAGATGAATGCGGAAGGCTTCACTTAAACAATTCACCTCTCGAGTACACTACTAGCACACGACCTCTCGCAGTGTCACTAGAGCTACTCCCAACTTGAACCTGTTTCACATGCCGACAAATAAAAAGGGGTAGGCTAACGCCTAGTGAGTTCAAGAGTTTATAACATGGTTTAAATACTTCTTTGAATGAAAGTTTGCGACATAAATTATAATTTCCATAAGAGTTTCCGAGAAGGATGTAAACGACTCATTTTCCAACGCACCCAAAATCTATGAGAAAGTTCCCAAAATGTACAAAGCGTTTTCCAAAATGAAATACAATCCAAACTCACTCAACACGTGAATAGATCTATATTATGCAAAATCTTTAAATACGGTTGACGATATAATACTCAACCCACAATTCATGGGAGAATAGTTCATATAAATGAAAGACTTCACCAAAAATGATACGAACCAATACTCACACGAACGTAAAATGTAATGAAGTCCAAATACCCTAAATATGGAAATGACCTGCTTCATTTAAACTTTAATATACATGGAGGGGAACCCAATATTAAAGTCATCAAATTGCAGTCAATCGTACAAGACCAACGATAACAAAACATGGACATTATAAAATCCCAAGTAATGTAAACGTGAGTAAAATTCCAATACTTAAAACATCCAATAAGGATGAGGCATAAAACTCCGCCAATAAACCATGAAAACATTTCATATAAATAAAATGCGTCACCGAAAATATGGATAAAAGCATATACCCAAAACAACACCTTTCGGTGACGGGGGAGACCCGATTCCATCGAAAGTGACGGGCACACAAAGTTAGGTCACTTATGATGTTACTGGATTACACCTCAAGTCCCGGTCTTAGTTCCCATGCCATAAATACATCACAACCTCAAACTTTTCCCATTCCTTTATTGCCTACTCCATCGAGTTACAACTCAAGGACTTATGGGACCACATTGCCTATCCAGTCTAGACGAGTTACACCTCAAGGACTCCAATGTCCCCCATTGCCTACTCGCTAGTTGCCCCGAACGACCTACCGCATAAAACCATACGTTCCAATAGTCCACTCCTCATGCACAAAGAGATAGACCATCAATTAAAGACTGACTTACGTGTCTATGGATCCAATGCAACACAATCTACCATAACGTGCCCATCCCGGAATGACTAAAGCAACCGAGCATGTAGATATCAATAATATGCAATAATATGCAATAAATGCAAGCCATACAATAAGACTCCACATTGAGCCATCAAAATTGGACAAAATGTCCCCAAGACTTCCTCAAAGTCAAAACCGAGCAAATGCTCAAAACCCATTAGATCCATAAATAACGGTCCTCAAAATATAAATGCATTAAAACGTCATTTAGGTAAACGTATACCATAAGATTATCATTGACCCAAAACTCGTCACAGATTAATATAAATGGGTTCCCAAATGGACTCACACTCTTATAATTCTCAAAATGACTCATGACACAAAATGTGCATTTTTCCCAAATGGTTTATAAAATCAATTATACCCACATGATTAAACCATTGAATAAGCTCCATTTGAGCAATACATCATTTAAGGACATAATTATGATTTCTACACATCAAAATATCCAAAATCCCAAATATGGGTGTTTTACAAACTTTCTAAAGTTAAACACTTCAAAAGAGTCAAACTTACCAAAAAAGTCAACAATTGATAATTTTAAGTAAAACACACAAATACTTGGAAAAATAACATTTTTGGCATGTACAAAGTTTTCACAAATCAACTTGAACTCACCTTGCTAGATTTAGGCTAAATCTACGTTTTCCCCAAACGTAAGCTCCTTTGAGAAACCCGAATCCTCAAGCCAAATCTTCCATAAACCTAGATCCACAAGTTTTCAACCATGAATATTCATATTCAACCACTTTAAAACCATTCCCCAAACATCTTATATCAAAATCTCCATTTTGACCAAAACCCCAATATTAACCTAACTTTCCCAAAATCATCCAAACCAAGATTTGATAAGCATACAAACTAGGAAGCCATCAATAGAGCATTTATAACTCATATGAAAGTATTGAAGCTGGGAGGATAAACTTACCACTTAGGTTTTGATGAAGACCCAGAAAACCCCAAAAATCTCTAGTGTTGTGGATGAAACTTGCTGTTGCATCAGTAAATGAAACCACTAGCATAAAATGGAGAAGGAACGCATTAATCTCCATGAAAAAGCCCCAAAATCAGTTAGGGTTTGTGCGGGAAAGAGGGGAAACGATTTGGAGAGAAGATAGGAGATTTGAGAGTGAGAAATGAGAGACTTACCACCACAAAATATCATTGAATCTTCCAATGAACTTCAAAACTAACACTTTATCCTTGAAAATCTCTAAAACTCAAAACCATGGCACTTTGAATCTCCAAAAACGGAGGTGAAATGAGTGAGATATGAGGAAATGAAGTTTAGGGCTAAAAATCCCGTATTTATGCTCATCAGACGCTCCGTGTGGATCGCCACGCGGATGCACTAGCGCCAACATCAGCGCCAAGCACTGGTCGCCCGGTTTCTTCCTAAACACTGTTTTGGCCATAACTTCTTCGTTTTAGCTCCGTTTTTGCTCCGGAAAGGACCGTTGGACTCGTATTTGAATTTTCCGTACAACAAGACCATAAAATCTAGGATTCAATCCAAAATCCTATTTTTCCTATTTGTCTTAAAAGATCGATTCCTTCCAGAAATCGGGGTGTTACACTCTCCTTCCTCAAAAATTCAAGGACATCGCAAAGGTGTTGCTTGTGATCCTCTTCGTTATTAGAGTAAACGAGTATATCTTCAATGAACATGATCACCAACTTGTCTAGGAAGGGCTGACATACTTGGTTCATTAAGTCCATGAACACGGTCGGGGCATTTGTCAATCCAAACGACATCACTAGGAAGTCATAATGGATGTAACGTGTTCTAAACACCGTCTTTGGGATGTCATCATTCTTCACCTTCACTTCATGATATCCCAAAAGAAGATCGATTTTGGAGAAACACCCCACGCCTTGGAGATGAACCAGCCACGACATTCTCCGCCACCATCTCATGCCTACGGTTACTGGCATCCTTGTCCTCGAGTACTTTCGTTAGCCTTTCGTACCTCTTGTAAAGGGTTGAGTTCATCATTTAAAGAAAACTAGCCATTAATATAGATTGTGGGTCTGTTTTCTGTACAACTGGTTCCTCAATGTCCAAGTTCACTCCAGGCACCGTCTCAATCTTTCCTACCAACATTTGTAGAATTGGAGGATCTGGAATAGTGTTTTGTCTTGGTTGTTCGGGAGACTTAACACTGGCTTCCTGAACCTCATCTTGATTTGGCGCTCTACTCTGAGTGTTAACTATCTCAGACTGTGACACACACGAGAACGGAGGAAATCTAGGAAGAAAAATGAAACAAAATGGAAATCTTAATGAGAAAAAAGTAACTTCTACAAACCCATGATGAAAGTAACAATAAACAACAAACCACAAGAAATGGTAGTTTACTCTTTAAATTATATAGACTACAAGACCTTGAAAGCATGCAATGTGAACTTCTTTTTGGTAACCATGATATCTGATATGTCAATTTATAAAATCATCTCCAATAGTTTTGGGAGGTGAAAGAATGACTACATTATTTTATATAAAATTGTTTAAATTATGATTTTATATAAATTTTATTTAAAAATGCATTGAAATAATAAAGCTATAGAATATTTTAATAATACAATTAATGGTGAAATCTCTAAAATAGAAAATTTGTTGTAATTTAATGTAATATTGTTTAAAGATTTTGATATTTAATTCTCTATTTTAAAGAAGTTCTAGAAAACATGATAGAGATACTCTTAAGTCATCTTTGGTAATACTATCCTATCTTACTTTTTCATGTGTATAAAATAGGAAATTGCTAGAAATAGCCATTCGTTTAGAGTGATTTTACTTTTTATTCATTTTCGTAACAGTTTTCCATAATAAGCCAGACTTTACATAGAAGACTTTTTTGCGTGAAGTATGGTTTTAAAAATAAAAAAATAAAAAAAAACTATGGATTTTTTAAAGTAAACTTTTCTGTGTAAAGTATTCCACGTGGCATTACAACTAGCTGCTTATATGAAATACTTTGTACAAACCATTTTTTTGCGTAAACTCTCATTTATTTATTTAAAAAAAACTTACTTTACGCATAAAAGTCTTCTGCATAAAGTATGGCTATTTATGGAAAAGACTTAGAAAAATGGCTAAAATGTGAAATCAGTCCAAATAAATGGCTATTTCTAGCAAGTTCCCGTATAAAAAAATGTTATGTTTGGTAAAGCCACAAACTCGTTTTTTAAAAAGTTATCTCAAATAAATTTCAATAAGCTTCTGAAGTGTTCATCAACTTTTTTTCTTCTTTTCTAAATAGCCAGGGCTTGTTTATCATTTTGGATTACTTGCATGTATATCTTGTAGAGAGGTTTAAGGATGGACTGCACAAACAATTTTTCCACCCCACTTGCACGTTGTTCCATACAAAAATTGCAGGTGGACAACTGCTTTTTAACAGTACCGGGTATTCAAGGAATACCTTGTTTATCTCAACTACTATAGGTTGACGGTCTTGGATCGCATGGTGGATCGCCCTCTTGGTGTTTAGCTGTTCATGAGTCGATGTCATTTAATATATATATATGATTCATACGTATCACAAGTATATATAAGTGATTGTGCTATGAATACACCTATAGACTTGTGATGATCAAACCCCAAATCAAGTATACAGTGGAATCCAATATCGTTTTTCAAGTAATAAAATGGAAAGAACCAAGTATCGTCTACAGAGATTGGAGTAAAAGTTCAATTAAAAGTTAGATAAAGAAATGATTCCAGATGAAGATTTTGAAGACTTTGATTTGCTTGAGTTAACACTTAATTAAGTTGATAATTAACAAAGAAAGCAAGGGTGCAAGACTTTTGATGAGTCAAGAAACACAACTTTCGGTGGACTAATGATGTGGGAATGCTACAACATGTGTCTGTCAACAACTAGCTCCATTATCTACTTTGAGAGTGATCCTTCCGAATTCTCACCGTTGCATTATTTTTTGGCTTTCAATTAACATATTCCTATGTGATATCAGGACCAATGTGAGTGTCAAACAGAGTTCTCAAAATATATAGATTTAGCAAATTCCTTTGACTAAAAATCACTCTTTCGATCCGATTCCCATATTATTCAAGTTGACGTGCATTCAAATGGATAATTCCTGAGTCCATGGCATTTTAATACTTTTAAAGTGATCAGTTCGTCAAGAATTACGTTAGATTTATAAAACATAAAATGAAATAATGGAGCATCGTTATTGAAAATCGATGCCCACCTTCCGTTGGTTTAAATACTCACCTGAAATCTCACACCCAAGCTAATAAAATTTAGCTACTTATAACGGAAATTAAATTGCAATAAATATAAATAACGGAAATTAAATACATAAGTAAATGACATAATTTAAGTGCAATAATTTATAAAGAACAAGGAGTAACTAAAGTGCAATTATATTAAAAGCTAAAGTACTTGAGAGAATTCTAAATTGTTCCCTAAGTAAGCACATACCCATTGGTTAATAAAATACAAAAAGTTGGGTAATAACCAAAGGACAATAACCAAAAGATAAAAGTTTTGTCTTTAAGAAGTACATAAAGTACAAGTACAAAAACAACTTTAATCTTCCAAAAGGTCTTCTAATAATCCAACTACCAAGCTTTAAAAAGTCTAACTTCTAAAAAAATTGTGACTTAATAAATTAAGCCATCCAAAAAGGTCTTTGTGAGCCCGTCAGATCCATGTTGTGGGAATGCCGCCAACATTGTCTGTTTTCACCAAAAAAAAAGAAATTAGACTACTTATTAGAGTAACAGACAACCTCACAACTTTTAGCTTCATGATAAAAAATGGAAAATAAGATAGAAAAAGACTCAATGTTGGGATATGAAAGTAAAATAAACTTTGCTAAATAAGAGAAAATAAACACTTTCGCATTGATTTTTCAATGCACATCAATAAGTTTCACATATATAATTAAAAGTACCTACTAACTAAGCTAGATACAGATACATGTAAGTTATATAATTAAGCAAGAAATGTGTTTACCATGACTCCTTCAACAGCATCTACGATCAACACTGCCCCATCAGCAAGCCTGAGAGCAACATCCATTTCATCAGAAAAATCCACATGACTAGGTGTATCCATGCTGCCTATGAGAACAAGTGACATTGGAACTTCTTTTATTGACATCTCTCTCTCTCTTGCTCATCTTTCCTCATATCAGTAAATCTTATATGTTTCTCACCGTTCTCATCAAAAGTAGAAATTCTGTAAGTTTTTTCAACTAACATATCCATGAAGATCGTCTTACCATGGTACAAGTGTCTAACCAAAACAACATTTCTAACCAATTCAGGATCCTCAGAGCTCCAAGATATATGCTGTCATGAGACAGGCGGACGAATCACTAACACCTAATTCAAACTTATTATCCATGACCGATTTAATCACAAGTTATTTGTCACCAACAGGCTGATACATGTTATCCCAGAAGGAACAATCTTCAAATCATTAGGAAAAACAGGGTACCTCCATGTCTATACTTGTGTCACTAGAGTCCTCAAAGTCAGTCATGTCACTTATGACACTGGCCTCCTCAATGCCTATTGTGGCTCCCGCTGCCCCGCTGATTTCCAACACCTGCCGTCCCTTGAGCCATGTTCTCTTATCCGTGTTCTCTTTCGGTTTACAGAAATAGCACCAGGTCCGCAAAATGCATGGTTGCAATTGTGATTCTAGCTACACGAAAGAAAAAAATAAAAATCATACCCCTGTCCTCTTACGGACCTGGCCCTCGACTTTCAATAGTTACACATTGTACCCAGGTCTGCAATTGCGAACCTATATTTTTTTGGACATATAGTTGTTGCGTCCTGGTAAAACCCTAATCCACTCTTACTTGTTGGCCATATCTAGATCCGCAATTTTGACCTTCTACCTCTGCAATTTGTTTAGAAACTCTCATTTTTCATGTGTTTTTTGCATGTTTAATTACGGACGTGCACTATTTTTTAACAAAGCCTGAAAGTTGATGGAAATTTGTACAGAAGTTCTACTATTTTCGTGCAATTGATTAATAGTCGGTTGGATGAGTTTAATTCATTTTTCTTTCTTCAATTCATTTGTGCAATAGAATTAAGTTACGTATTCATTCTGGTGGTCAATCGGTGCAAGAAAAAACTAGGTGGGAATATGTTTGTTCTACTGAAACAATGCACCATGCTGTACAATTGCGTACAAACATTACACATCAAAGCTTGGATGCTTATGTTCAGATAAAATGTGGAATCAAAAATTCTATTGGTGTAACCAAAGGGCCTCTAGCCTAGCGGTATCAGATCCTTTGGCCTCCTAGGAGGTCATGGGTTCAATCCTCACCAAAGGTGAGGAGGGTGTGTGAGTTTATTTGTTACATTTGCCGTATATATTTATATACTCCAAAAAACAAAATCTATTGGTGTAACCAGGTTAATCAGTGTACAAGTATGATGGTTCAATATTTTAGTTAATGATGAAGATGTTTATGCTTTCATAAAATTCGTAGCCAAGTCAAATAAACCGCCTACACTTTTTATGTATGTCGATTTTTTGATGTGCGGTGGAGGTGATGTCAATGGTAGTTCGAATACTAAAACCATGAAACCCAATATCAATATTAGACTCAAGAAATGTCTATTCCTCAGTCCGAGTCTGAGTCACAATTCCAGCACTCTAACGACCCCACCTTTATTCCAGAGCATACATATGTTCTTACTGACTATTACCCCGAGTTTGTTCCGGAGACACAATAAGTAGAAGAAGAAGATGAAGATGATGAAGAAGAAGAAGAAAAAGAAGAAGAAGAAGAAGAAGATGATGATGATGATGAAGAAAGACGTTTTACTAGATTTGAAGATGACGAAGCCCATGTTTTCACATTAGGTATATCTGATATTGATTTATGAGAAACTGATAAAGATGAAGATGAAGAAGATGTAGAAACAATAACTTCTTCTAACAAATCATTTGGTGGGATAAATGATTTTTTATATGCCTCCCCCTTTCTGTAACACCCAGATTTTTCGGTAAGTGAAAGTCATCCCGTGGTCTTTTGAGGTTTCAAATTTATGAAGTTTGTGTTGAGAATATAATAACTTTTGATCCCTAAGAGAGTCGAGAGTATTCCGTGTGAGACAAGTCAGATTTTGGGGCTTAGTACAGGCCCGACGATAAGTCGTTGTCGTCTTGGAAAAGTCGTAGAGGAGAGGGAAACCTCTTGATGTTCTGTGCCACAATGCCCTGCAACATTGCCATGGCAAAGTCTTCTGACAATGTCGCCAATGTGCCAGACTGTGAAAAATTCGATTTTTCATCTTTTCTCTCATTTCTCACTTCTCCTACTTCACCCTTTCTCACCCAAATCGTTTCCCCATCTTCTATGACGAACCCTAGCTCATTTTGGGGCCATTTTCGTGGGTCTTAAAGTGTTCTTTCATCATCAAATCTTGTGATTACAACCTCAAGTGCAAGACCAAGTCTTCATCTTTATTTTAAGAGATTTTAGGTTTTTGGGGTTTTACCAAAACCAAAGTGTTGAGTTCATCCTACTCCCTCCTAAAACCTTATACCGGTTATAAACTTGTTTGTTTCTGTAACACCCCAAAAGATGGGATAAACAAAAACTTCCATAAAACGGAAAAATGGTATATAATGTCAAGACATGAGCTCTTCCAAAAAGAGGAAAAACAAATACACCTTTTTTTATTACATGTTGCAATTTAACGGTAAGGGATAACAACCTATTAATCTAATTTCTCTAAAAAATAAGACTACAATTTGGGTGTCATCTAACATCCAAAAATAATGTTCTTCCAAAAAAATGGTGTTCTTAAAAGTGGATTATCCAAAGCTCACTCTACATCGACTAGACCTTCTTAAAAACTGCAGCGCTGAACCTGAGATACATGTCGACACCAAATAAGTGTTAGGCCAAAAAAATCCTAGTGAGTTTGAACAAATAGCAAATATTAACGAGTAACAGATTAAAACCAATTTATGAAATCGGGTAATTCAATGTTGGGAGTCAATGGGGGAGAACCATAACACCAATCAAGTATCATCTCAAAAGACGATATACTTTCGGATTCACTCCCACGAGCAACACCAAAAGGCCCGACACATTGGGCGACACCTCTAGGGCATTACCCCGAAGGTAGAGATCTAGGTGCATACCCACACAGTGGCACCACAAGACTATATCCTCCTAGTGCCTACTTGAAGGTTCATCCACAATTTATAAAAATCAACATGTACATTTACTCCAAGCAAAATGTATCAAATACAAATAAGATAAACAAGTGGTCAACGACCATATCAATATAAAAATGGATTTACGAACTCTCCAAGACCTTTTATTAGCCCATGATTGCATCAAATCCCATGTGTGTCAATCCCAAAATATAATGCTACACATTATGGTCATGAAGACCCAATACAACTACACATGTACTATTGAAGAATATAATTTATCAAATATATCTCTAACCCTTCTAGTTAGGTCAATGGACCTAGATTTTGTAAAATTGTATGAAGTACCCAAAGGCTTCGCTTGACACACACACACATAGTGCGATACGCGGCTTGCTCACCAATTCAACCAGCGTGGTCACCCGACGTGGTCCACCTGGACACCACTATGGTCAAACTTTACAATCTGGTCCCTAGGTTTTTAAACACAAAAAAGATAGACCCTTCTAAACACAAGGGTTTTTAATAAAACAAATCCTAATTCACACAAAGTGCTAACAATTTTATCTAATTAATACCAGGACTTAAACCCTCGCCTTTAATGTCTAAGATTTTTACCCAACAAATAGACAACTAAATAGATCATACACACATACTTGAATTTAAATTACCTAGAATTTCCGAGTGTTACAGTTTCCAAATGCTTTTATTTCACAAATTTTGATTTGGTTGATTTTGGGAAAACTTAGGTCAAAATTAGGGTTTTGGTCAAAATTAGGGTTTTGGTAAAAGGTGTTAGGAGAATGATTCTAAGAACTTGGGTTTATTTGTATATATTTTGGGAGCTTGTGGATCTGCGATTTGCAAGGATTGCTTGTAGATTCAAGTTTTTTTCAAGGAAGCTCAAGATTTGGGGTAAAACGTAGATTTAATCTAAATCTAGCAAGGTGAATTCAAGTGGCTTTGTGAAAACTTTCTACATTCCAAAAATGTCCATTTTGAAGTATTTATACATTTATTAGATAATTAGGAAATGTCGGATTATTTGTTGAGTTTTGCGTATTTGGCGTGTTTGATTTTATAAATCTTGTGAATTACCCATATTTGGGATTTTTATGCATTTTGTTAAAATAAGTCACAAGTGTATGTATTTTAATGATTTATCTTCTAAATGGAGATTAATTGGTGATAATACATTTGTGTGTGTGTGTTTTGGAAAGATGCATGATGTTGCTTTGTGGGGCGTTTGTAAATATAAATGATATTGTTACATTTGGAATTACCCCAACCAAAGTTGAGTTTTTGAGATTAGTCATGTCGTGGAGCATGTGCTGGCATAAACATGGCTTAAATACGTTTTATCCCGTACGATGACTATTATTGAATAGTTAAATGAATTGTTGAGCTTCTGACTCGGTTTTGACTCAGATGAGTCTTGGGGACATTTGTCTGGTTTTAATATATTGATGTGAAACTTTGGGTGTGATTTACATTTATTGCATTCTATTTTAGAATTACATGATTTGAGTTAGTCGTTCATCTGGAGTCATGTAATGTTTTAGACTGTAATGTAGTGGATTCATAGTGCAATACCCAGAATTTTCGATAAGTGAAAGTCAACCCGTAGGCTTTTACAACTTATAAATGGTCAGATTTGTCTTAAGAAATCATTACTTTCGGTCCCTATAGTATCGGGAGTGTTGGTTAGGAAAGTCGAGTTTCTAGCTTGGGTACGGCTACAATGCCCGACGACTATGACAGTGTCATAGTCGCACCTGGCAAAGTCGCAGTCAAGGGACAGCCTTGGGTACATCCCAGGTGAATATGCCATGCGACATTGCCCTGGGAAAGTCTCTTGGAATGTCGCCAAGTGTAACTGAGTTGTTTTAAGTCACGAATTTCAACATTTTGGCATTCCTCACTTCATTCTAACAGCCTCTTCCTCTCCCAAAACCTCCCTAGAACGTTCCTATTTCTTTTATTTACGATTTTGGAGCATTAAAGAGGTATATCATCATCAAGCTAAGGAATGGAAGTTGGGATCAATAACTCTTCATATTCATTCTTTTCTTCAAGATATTTGCTATGGTTTTCTAGGTTTCTCTAACAAAACCTAAGTTGTGAGTCATTCTAATTTTCTAAACTATATACATTTTAAAATCATCTTTCCTTACCTATGATTATCTCTTTGTCTTTATTTTTAGTTACATAAAAGGTTAAATCAAAACTCATAATTTTAAGGGATTTTAGGGTTTTGATTATTGTTGGTGAAAATACTCAAAATGAGATTTTAAGGAGTTTTTATGTACATTTATGTCTCACTAAGATGAATATTGTTCCTTTCTCATGTTCATGGAATTTTGGAAATTTTAGGTCAAGATAGGGTTTTTGGGAACTCATGGTTGTTGATGCAGTAACCTGGAAAATAACTTATTATACTTGAAGGGTCATTATTCTCATGTATTATAGGTCTTGGAAGGAAATGGGTGTTCACTATAATTGTAGTGTGTGGGACTTTTATGGCACATGGTTATGCCTACATGGAAGGTATTGGGTGTTAAATTTGTGGTATGGAACTATAAATATGGGAATCTATCTTTGTATATGTTTGGACTATGAACTTCCGAATTATAGATGGACAATGTGCAATTAATTATGATGTGTTTTCTAAACTACGATTTGTCTTGGATAGAGAGGGATCAAGGTAAAGACTCGCATAAAGTTGAACTCTATATTGTGGGATTAGAGACTCGATTTGAGTTGATGTACAATGTGACTAAAGACTCGGTTTGGGTTGATGTCCAATGTGACTAAAGACTCGGTTTGGGTTGTGTCCAATATAATTGAAGACTCAGTTTGAGTTGATGTTTAATGTGACTAAAGACTCAGTTTGAGATGACGTCCAATATGACTAAAGACTCGATTTGAGTGGATGTCAAATATGAATAAAGACTCGGATAGAGTTGATGTCCACATTTATCAAATACTGTTGGGTCACCAAGGATTTGAAATTGACTCACCGATGTTTTCCCTAAAACTCCTACTTAGAATATTTTAGTTCAGTTCTTTGAATGACTTGTACAAGATATCAAATGTTCGGTGAAGTCGAAGATCAACCGAAACCAAGCTTGAAGACTCTCTACTTGTGGAAAATAGAAGACTCTCGGCAACTTTCAAACAAGTCATCACCACCGAAATCCCTTGACATTTCGGTGGCCTTCTCTCCACCGAAGTTATAGGACATCTTCGGTGGCCTTCTCCCACCGAAGTGCATGGACAGTTTCGGTGGCCCATCCACCACCGATGACCCTTTCGGTGCTCCTCTCACCACCGAAATATACATGTAATTTCGGTGGTCCTCTCACCACCGAAATATACTTGTAATTTCGGTGGTCCTCTCACCACCGAAACATGCTCGTAATTTCGGTGGACTAGTTACCACTGAAACTTGCTTGCAACTTCGGTGGACTAGTCTTCTTTCCACCGAAGACTTTTCAAATCTCGGTGGAAACCACTTCGGTGCTAAAGGCTCAAGACAGAAGATCATTTATTATGGGACAATATCCTCCAGCAGAGAAAAGTGACAGTTTGTCTTTTTATCCATCTTCAGTTAAGGTCCCTATTATCTGCTCAAGCTACTCTGTCTGCACCTAGTGAAAAGTGACAAGGACTTCACAGTTCTCCTGAAGTCAACATTATCAGCATATGTGAAGATGACAAGTGTCCCAAGCATTTAATGCTTGGGCACTCCTTGGCACTATAAAAGGAGAAGTGCTCTTCATGCAATTCTCACGCTTTCAAGAAATTCTCTCAGTGCAAGAAACCTTCTTTTAAGCCTTAAAACTCAATAGCTTTGCTCTTAGTGTTCTTAGTTGTTTTGTTGTATACTTTGTGTAAGATTGTTAGAATAGTTTATCTGTTCTTTTCCGCAACAATCTTAAGTTTTCTGTGTGTAATTCTTTTGAAAGTTTTTCAAATATAAGAATTAAAATTGTGAAATTTTTGTGTATTGTATTCAACCCCCCTTCTACAATACTTGTTAAGCCATCTGGGACTAACAAGTGGTATCAGAGCGGAAAGTTTAATTCCATAAACTTGATCTGCGATGGCTGCCTCTTCTTCTTCTACTGTTGAAAACTCTTTTCAAAATAACTTCTCTGAAAATGGCTCTATTTCAAAACCTCCTAAGTTCAATCCCAACAACTTCTCTTTGTGGAAAAGCCGCATGATGCTATTCATGGAAGGAGTGGATACTAGATATCCAACCATTCTCAACGAGGGACCCATTATCCCCAGAGTTTGGGCTCGCTATGACACGCAGAGGCCAGGCAAAGAGACCTTTGAAAAGGAAATCTCAAGTGATTCTGATGAGGAAAAATCCAGTGCTACTGGTCGGTATATTCTCAAAAATCCTAAAAAGTATACTGATGAGGAGAAACGTTTAGTTACTCTTGACTCTAAGGTAAGAGCTATTATTGCTCTCTCTCTTCCTGATGAGGTCTACCACTCTTTGGTGAACTTTGAAACTGCCAAAGAAATGTGGACCACTCTATGTGTTCTGTACGAAGGTACAGAGGAAGTCAAGAAATGCAAAAAGATTGGTCTTATCAGAAAGTATGAACTATTTTCTTTTGAAAAAGGAGAATCTCTTCCTAGCTTCTATAACCGCTTCAACTCTCTTTTAAATGATCTTAAGTTGTTGGGCAGAGTCTATGATAATGAAGAAGTCTTGTGCAAGTTCATGGATTGTCTCCCAGATTTTTGGGAAAATATATGTACTTGCATCAAAACTACCAAGGACCTTGAGTTCATGCCCTTAACCGTTTTATATGGTACTCTTTTCAACTTTGAGCAAACCAAGCTTCAACGGAAATCTTTCATCAAGGAAATAAAGAGCTCCTCTATAGCTCTTGTTAGTGAAAGTTCCAAGAATTCTCAAAATCTTTCTAGAATCACCTATCCTTCATCTGACTCTGACAATGACAGCCAAACAAATGTAACCCACCAAACGGAAGCATATCTTAGTGATGCTGATGATGAAGGTGAGGATATCATGGTTGAACCGTTGTCGGATGAGATGGCAATGATGGCCGGTTCTAAACACAAGTTTCGTCCCTTCAACAAATCTCGAAGTCTTAGAAAAACTTCATCTTTCAAAACTTCTTCTGACAAGTCTAATGAGGAATGCTACAACTGTGGCAAGAAAGGACATTTTTCATCTGAGTGTAGAAGCAAGCGTATCTCCAAGTCCAAATTTACTTCTTCTGACAATCCCTCTTCAAAAAGGGAAAAATCCAAACACATGCATTTCAAATCAACCTTTCCCAAAAAGGAGTCCCCACCATCCTTCTTAAATCATCAGGAGCGTGCCGAGAAATACAAGGCCAAGTACAAGAAAGAGAAGGAAAGGAGTGAGGGTCTAGAGAGAAAAGGGAAGGGTCTCATGGCAGAAACCCACGATTGGGACGACGAAGACACCTCCGACAGTGATTCTCAGAATAGATGCTTCGTGGCCATCTCAGAAGAAATGGAAGTTTCCGAAAAGGCCACTTCACCTATGGCTCTAGTGGCAACTGGGTGCTCCACAGCCTACGCTCAGGTACATCCCTTCAATAATATGTCTGATATTGAAAAGATCAATGCCTATGAATCTTTAACTCAAGATTTTTATTCTGTTAAAGACAGTAAGAATAGAAAATCTGTTCAAGTGAAAGAGCTCAAAGCTGAACTTGAAATTTGCATGTCTAAGCTTAAAAGGTTTGAGGAAATAAAAAATGAGCTTGAGGACTTGAAAACAATAAATCATGTGATCTCAAAAGAAAAGAACTCTCTGTTTAAGAAACTAAAAAGGGAACAAGAAGTCATCAAAAAATGGTCAAGCTCTTCCAAAAATCTTGAACAAATCTTTCAAAGTCAAATCTGTAGTTCAAACAAGTTCGGTCTAGGATTTGGAAAAACTGATGTTTGTGAGTCCACTCTTGCTCTTGTTCCCCCCACCAATGCTTGTGATGATCTCTCTGATTCCAGCTCTTGTGATTCCATCTCTTTGAACTCGTTAGATCTGTGTGAAGCCTTAAAGTATGGCATATCCTTAAAGGCCAAAGACTCCTCATTGCAAGTTATTAAGAAGCAAGATTCAAATGACGTTTCCAAACCCATCCATGATCAGCTCAAATTTTCGGTCATGGATGAAGCCTCCTCCTCAAACTCTTCAAAAGCTAATCCTTCCAAAAGATCTAAACCCACCGATCTCATCTCCTTTGTGCCCACCGATCCCTCAATCTATGACCCTCCAATTCCTCTTCATGAAGTGTTGAAATCTATTCACATAGATACCTACACCGAACCTAAGCCCTCAAAGATCCCCAAAAGAGAAACTCCTGTTCACTCAAAAAGGATCTCCTGTGCTGACAAAGGAAAATCGGTAGTCAACTGCATGGCAAGCTCCCATCCTAAAAGTTCTACCCCAAACATTCCCTCTAACAACACCTATGTACCTAGATCTGTGCTTTTAAGAAAATCAACTTCCAAAGATTTATCCAAAGGAATCCTTGGGTCCAAGCCTCCTGCTCTGTTCTCCTCTAACAAGGTTATAAGAACAAATGATAAAAGCCAAAACATGAAAAATGCTAAAAAGGTTTTTATCTATAGAAAATGCTATAACTGTGGTGACACTTTTCATATGGCTAAGGACTGTCCCAAGGATAGGATTGATAGATCCAAGCTTAAGGAATCAAGCTCTTCTAACCCCAAAGGACCCATTACAAAATGGGTACCAAAGAACTAATATGTGTTTGCATGCAGGCTTTTGAGCACCATCAAATTTGGTATTTAGACAGCGGGTGCTCACGCCATATGACGGGAAACAAGTCTCTTCTCATCAACTATGTGCCGGGAAAAGGTCCATCTGTAACCTTTGGTGATAATTCTAAGGCTTACACCAAAGGATACGGGACTCTCTCTAACGGATCTGTAACCTTCAACAAAGTGGCTTTTGTGGACGGCCTCATGCATAACCTTCTCAGCATTAGCCAACTGTGTGATCTTGGATACAAAGTTATCTTTGAACTTTGTGTCTGCTCCGTGGTAGACAAACAATTCAATGTGGTATTATCGGGAAGACGGATGGAAAATGTCTACGTCATAGATATGGGGCAATCCAATTCTTCTTCAAATGTCTGCTTTGTGTCAAATGATGCATCCAAAAGAAACTGGTTGTGGCACAAACGTCTCTCTCATCTAAACTTCAAGACCTTGCATAAAATTTCCAACAAAGAGCTGGTGACGGGCATGCCAAAGTTGAACTTTGTCAAAGAGAAGCTGTGTGATGCATGTGAAAAGGGAAAGCTCACCAAAACATCCTTCAAGACGAAGCAATGCTCTTCCATCACTCTTCCTCTTCAATTGCTGCACATGGATCTATGTGGACCAGTCAGCACTCCAAGTCTTGGAGGCAAAAAGTATATTCTTGTTATTGTTGATGAATTTACCAGATATACTTGGGTGTTCTTTCTCAGGTACAAAAGTGATGCTACTGAAGAAATCATCAACTTTGTCAAGAAAAATGAAGTTCTCAATGGCCAGCTTGTCCGCTCGGTAAGGAGTGACAATGGCACTGAATTCAGAAATAGTGCTCTTGAAGACTTCTTCACCGAGAAAGGGATCTCTCAGAACTTCTCCGCTGTTCGTACTCCTCAGCAAAATGGAGTGGTGGAAAGGAAAAACAGAACACTGTGTGAGGCCGCTAGATCCATGCTGAGCGAATCAAATCTCCCCACCTATTTTTGGGCCGAAGCTGTGAATACTGCTTGCTTCACTCAAAACAGGTCAGTAATATCCAAAAGACATGATAAAACCCCGTATGAAGTTTTTCATGGCAGAAAACCAAATATTGGCTTTCTTCATGTCTTTGGGTGTATCTGCTTTATTCTTAATGATCGTGAAAATCTTGGGAAGTTTGATCCCAAGGCAGATGAGGGAATATTTGTTGGGTACTCCTTATCCTCCAAAGCTTATAGGGTGTACAATCTCAGAAGAAAAAGCATTGATGAGTCCATCCATGTCAAGTTTGATGATCTCAGATGTTCATCACTTTCAAGTGATGAGGATGATTTACACAGATGGATCTCATCATGTATTGGTGATACCCCCTTAGTCACTTCCACCGATATCTCCTCTATTCCCTCAAATCCATCCACCTCAAAAAACCCCAGCTGGATCACTCTCTCCCACCGAAATTGATCAACCCATCTCTCACACCAATTTCCCTATTCCCACCGAAACTCTACACCGAAGCCCTTCTTCCATCCCTAATCCCACCGAAAATCACATGGCTTCCACTACCGAAAATCCCATCTTACACCAAACCTCTGATCCCACTACTCCATTTCACTCTACTCCTCATACCCCATCACCTTTACCCCCTGCTCTAAAATGGACCAAATATCACCCCATAGATCAAATTATTGGTGATCAACAAGCAGGTGTCCAAACCAGCAGAGGAGTTGGAAATATTTGTCTCTATGTGAATTTCCTCTCTCTCTCTGAACCCAAGAAAGTGGATGAAGCTCTATCAGATCCTTGTTGGATCACTGCCATGCAAGAAGAACTTTCTCAGTTCCAGAGAAATAAAGTTTGGAGATTGGTTCCCAAACCCAGAAACAAGACAATCATTGGAACCAAGTGGGTATTCAGGAACAAAATGGATGAAGATGGTACTGTTATCAGGAACAAGGCCCGATTAGTAGCTCAAGGATACAGACAGGAAGAAGGCATTGACTATGATGAAACATTTGCCCCTGTTGCAAGACTTGAAGCTATAAGGATCTTTCTGGCTCATGCTGCCTACCGAAATTTTAGGGTCTTTCAAATGGATGTTAAAAGTGCCTTTCTCAACAGGGAACTTGCAGAGGAAGTCTATGTGAAACAACCTCCTGGCTTTGAAGACCCAGCTCATCCAAACTATGTGTACAGACTTGACAAAGCTTTGTATGGTCTCAAGCAAGCTCCACGTGCTTGGTATGACACTCTTGCCAACTTTCTTCTCAAGCATGGATATTCCAGAGGTAAAATTGACAATACTCTCTTCATCAAAGAAACCTCAGGTAATATCATTCTTGTTCAAATCTATGTTGATGACATCATCTTTGGTGCCACTGATGAATGCCTATGTGATGAGTTTGCTTCTCTCATGATGAGTGAATATGAGATGAGCATGATGGGAGAGCTTACATTTTTCTTGGGCCTTCAAGTCAAACAATCTTCAGAAGGAATTTTTATAAATCAAAGCAAATATATTCGGGACCTTCTAAAGAAATTTAACTTTCTAGATAGCTCTCCTATGAAAACTCCCATGGCACCTCCCTTGAAACTGTGTGCCGATCTAAAAGGTGAATCTGTGGATGTTACTCTTTACCGAGGTATGATAGGCTCTCTTCTTTACCTAACTGCTAGCAGACCGGATATTATGTTTGCTACCTGTCTATGTGCTCGTTATCAGGCCAATCCTAAAGTATCACATTTAAAGGCTGTAAAACGAATTTTTCGGTATCTTAAGGGCACACTGCACTTGGGTCTTTGGTATCCCAAAGACTCGAGTTTTGAACTAATTGGTTATTCAGATTCAGACTTTGCAGGTTCCCAGATTGATAGAAAGAGTACTACAGGAAGCTGTCAGCTCCTTGGGGGAAAATTAGTAAGTTGGTCCAGCAAGAAACAAAACTCTGTATCAACCTCTACTGCTGAGGCTGAATATGTAGCTGCTGGGAGCTGTTGTGCTCAGATTCTATGGATGAGAAACCAACTAAGGGACTATAATCAATTCTTTTCTAAAGTCCCAATTCTGTGTGATAATTCCAGTGCTATAGCTATAGCAAATAATCCTGTTCTTCACTCTAGATCTAAACACATCGATATCAGGTATCATTTCATCAGAGATCACATTTCCAAAGGTGACATTGAACTACACTTCATTCCCACCGATTTGCAGCTTGCTGATATTTTCACCAAACCTCTTGATGAAACCAGGTTCAACTTTCTCATCAGTGAACTTGGGATGTGCAATTTCCAAGAATAAATATGTGTTCATGCTCCACCGATCTCACATCGGTGGACACCTTCGTATCTACTTCTCTCTCTCCACCGATCTCTCATCGGTGGACAAACCTATGTGTCGAATCTTTTCTATCTCTTTTCCATCACCGCAGTCCCATTTCGGTAATAATCTCGAGTATCGGTGAAGCGTGCCTACCACCGAAGCACATTTCGGTGAAAATTTTCAGAATCGATGAAAATCTGTCCACCACCGAAGTCTCATTTCGGTGGTCATCTCAAATCGGTGAACCTTGTCCACCACCGAAGTCTCAAATCGGTGATCATCTCATATCGGTGAAAACTTTCCACCACCGAAGTCGCATTTCGGTGGTACTATCCAAAATCGGTGAAACCTTTCTATCACCGAAGTCCCATTTCGGTGGTACTATCCAAATCGGTGAAACCTTTCTACCACCGAAGCTGTCCATGAACACCGAATCCACCACCGAACTTCCACCGATCGTCCACCGAGCGAACACCGAATCCTCCACCGAAGCTTCACCGAGTCTACACCGATTCACACGGTTCCCAAAGCCCACTTGTGACCACTCAATTGCTTTTGCGTCAGACCCTTCGCCTATCCGCCGCTCCTTGTCCCGATTCCCAATAACCCTTTCACCTCAAGAGCCGCATGTCCCCTCTCCCCATACAAAATCATCATCACAGTGCCTTATCATTTCCCTATATATATACATACCCCCCTTCACTTCTTCCCCAATCCTTTCTCACAATTCAAACCTGCAACTCTCTCTTCTCTTCCAAACATATCTCTCTCATGGCATCCTCACGATATCCAATTCCTACACGTTTTGAAGACCTCCGCTTCAACCAATGCAATCACGTTGCCCGCCTTGAATCCGAACCCGCTCATCCCGAGTTCTCTACTATCGCTAAATTTCTGTCTCGCTCTCCTCTTCTTCATGCCTTCTCATGCAACCCCAGGATGAGCAAAATGCTCATTGGTCAATTCTGGCTCTCCTCCGTGTACGATCCCTCCAATGAGGCCATTCACGCCTCCATCTTCACCAATGCCGAAGGTGATCACGACCTCACTTTTGGGGTCGATGATGTTCGTCTCGCTCTCAAGATCGACGCCTTTTCCGACTATGAAGACATGTATTTGGATACCATCCATGAAGACATTGTTCTTACCACCGGTTATGTGCTCGTCGACTCCTCCAAAAGCTCCAAAGGCCCCGGTACTCTTCTTCGCAGCAAAATGGGAGGCATTTGGAATTTCTTCTTCGCTCACGTTATCCATTGCCTCTCACGCAAAACAAGTGGGCATGACCAATCGCCCTCACACGTCAACAAACTCGCTCATGCCCTCATCTTCCAAAGGAAAGTTGACTTCGCCCAATATTTCTTCTCAGAGCTTGTCGAGGTCATCAAAACTCCCAAGAAGTGTTACGTTGCTTTTCCCCGCTTCATCTCCATGATCTTACAACACAAGCTTTCCAAAGCTTTGGAAACCGATCGCCGCTCTTCCTCGCCCCGGTTCTCGTATGAATGGTCATCTCCCGTTGTGGGCACCAAAACCCTCAACGTCAAGCCGCTCGCCACCGATCGCCCATTACGCCCAGGTATGATTTCCTTCGCTCTATCTCCCGAACTTCGTTGGGGTGATGCGGAAATTCCCGGGTTTCGCCACCTGGAAATTCCCGAGGTCACTCCAAATGTTGTGGTCCCTTCTCCCCGGTCCCGAGTGACGTCGGGTGGCACTCAAAAGAAACGACAAAAGGCCACCGACACCTCCGCTCCCGCTTCTCGAACCACGTCACCGAGAGATCCCTCGGAGACTTCCCCGGTTCACACCCCTTCTCACAAGCGGAGGCACTCACCTTCCCCTTCGGGATCTCTTCCAAAGAGGTCTCGGAAACCATCGGCCCAACCGACTCATCCAACCGTCGATTCTCCAAAATCGCCGGTTGTTGAACTTCATCCCTCCGGGCCAAGGGTACCTGCTACACACCCCACCGTCTCCTCTGTTGCCTCTCGAAAGGCCTCAGTTACATTTCAGGAGAACCCCCCACATACCTCCCCACTCGACTCTTTGGGTGGTGGAGATGACCTCGAGATCTCTCCGCTCGAGGGTTCTGACTTCACACTACACAGCTTTACACCCGATCAGTTTTCGATCGAAGACATTGCACAACCCTCTAAGGGTTCCCCCCCAATTGCACCCTTTGATTTTTTTGATTTTCTTTTAGCGGACACTGGTTCTCCCCAAACCATCCCGTCCACCGAAGAACATCACACCGAGTCTCCCTCGTCCTCACACCAATCACCCCCCCGATCGCCTACTCCCCCCCGATCACCTGCTCCCCCCCGAATGCTACAAACCGACGACTTGGTGCCTTACCTCCATATTCCCATTCCCGAACCTGACCCCCACCGACTACTCTTCCAATTTCCCGAAATCGGTGGCCAAACTTCCCCGCACATTGACCGCACCTCTACCTTTCTTAAATCTACCATCACCTTAATCTCCCAAGCCAATTCCCGCATCTCTACCCTCGAGTCTCAGCTACCGCATCTTCTTCTTGATGCCATCACCGAAGCCCTACGCCCCATTCAAGAAAAATTATCTACCCTTTCTACCACAGTGGAGTCCCTCTCCAAACCTTCCACCGACTCACCCAGTCCTGAACGTTCCCAGTGGGAAATGGATCTCGGTGATTTTGCCTTGGTTCCCCATACCACCGAAACGAGTGTGGCCTTCCTACACTCCAAGTTTGATAAGGCCTTCTATGAGTTGGGTTTCAAGTTGCCGGCTGTTCCTGAGGGGGAGAAAACCACGGCTCCACCGAAACTTCCATCCATAAAGAAACTTTCCAGTAACCAGCCTCCACCGAAACCCTCTCCACCGCAACCCTCTCCACCGAAATCATCCTCACCACCGAAACCCTCCTCACCACCGAAACCCTCCTCACCACCGAAACCTCTTTCTCCACCGAAACCCTCTTCTCCACCGAAACATGTCTCACTCTCACCGACCCATACTGGCTCCACCGAAGCTCTTGACCTTAATGCATCAGTTGAGGGGGAGCAGTCCAGCAATGCTCCCGAAGACAAAGGGAAAAGAATTCTTTCGGCCGAAGAATTGGCCAGAGAAGCAAAGAAGAAAAAGGATCTGGCAAAATATGGGGCTCGACCGAAGGACGCTGAAACTCTCAAACTCAAGCCTGCTTCTCAACCCATCACCACCGAACTTGGCCTCTCTGCTCAAGAAATTGAGGAAGCAAGAATAGCTCAAATCGACTTAGACAAATCCAGAGATCTTTCTCTCAAAGTTGCCGCAGAAGAAGCTTCAAAAGTCAAGTCCACCGATGCCATCCAAACACAGAAATCGGTGCTCAGTGCCTTGGAACAACAAAAGAATGAAGAAATTAATTGGTACAAAAAGACCATTGATAACTCTATTTTTAGAGTTATTATTTCCATTTATTTTCCACTTTATTTTGTCAATTTTAGCCATTTCACTTCTAAAAACCCCCATTCTTGGTATGATTTACGAAAACGAGCAAAAGGAGTGAACCATGGTCTTTAATAAATTATTTGGGGAAGTTTTGGGTGTTTTCTCGATTTTTCATCCGCAGTGACGTATACAGTGCCCACTCCGGTTCCCCACTCTTCGAGCTGATCAAAAAGAAATCAAAAAGAAACTTTTAGTTGGGATCTAATTTTCTGGAGGAGGAAGGTTCATATGGCAGAGAAATGGCTGGAGAAGTACAAGGTAGTTCTCATTGAAGATAGCATCAAGTACACCTCTTTGTACTTGGAGATTGACTTGGAGAAGGGACCATTGGATAAAAGAATTGCACAAGGAGCTGAATTCTGCCACAACTCAGCAGTCTTTACCCATTGGAAGACCCACCTCTTTTGTGTAATACCCAACTCCTTCTCCTAGTATATAAAGGAGCACTTGGGTGCCATTAAATGCATGCTTGGTTTTCATCCTTGAATACTTTTAGTCTCAAATTCTCTCAACTACCACATTAGCTTTAGTCTTTTATTTACTGCAGTAACTAGCTTTAATTTTCAGTAATTTACTTTCTTAGTTTAAATTGTAGTTCGTATTACACAGTGCAGGGACGACTTCTCGTTCCCCACTGTGAGCAGTTAATTCAAATCACTTTCAGTTTTATTATGTGCAAATCTTCATCTTTTGTTTTCTTTACTTCGGAAATGTTAGGCTAAACATCCTTTGGGATGTAGGAAGGAGAAGTACCTGGATTTTATCAAAAATGCTTGAGTAATCTTTATACTTAGAATATTTGTTGTTTTGGTCTTTCATTCTCAATATTTACCCAAGGATGCGAACAAGCTGATCACTTGCAAGGATCTAAAGTCTAGTTCTTAACTTAGAAATAAGTAGAGCGCAGTGACACGAGCTTGAATGATGCTAGGGGATTCGAAAGAATTCTTTTGACACTTACGAAAGTGAGGTCGGCACAGTGAGTTAATCTCTGCCCACTGGAGTAGTAGGCAAGCTAATTTGTGTATTAAAAACACTTAGAGTATTTGTCTCTACACATTCCATCGAGGCCTGAAAAGGTCCATTTAGAGATTACCATTGACAAAACAACAAGTACTAAGAGTATGAGATTTTTATCTAACGGTGTGAGTATTTTGTAACCGGGCTTTTCTAGCGAAAATGTCCACCACGAATACGAGGATCACTCTAAGGACCGAGTATTTGAGATAAAATTTAGGGAAAATCCAACCTACATTCCTCCTTTTTAGCATTTAGTAAATCGTTTCAAGTAGCTATTTTACCAAACCAAACCAAAGTATTATTTTCCTCTCTAGTTGAAACTTGTAAAAGGAGCTCATGAGAACCGTATTGTCTTGATTGTCCAGTCTCTGTGGATTCGATTCTGGTATTTTACCAACTATTACTTGCTGTGACGATCATAGTGGACAGTGTACACTTGCACTTCCCACTGTGGACAGTTTGCAACCCACTGCGATTAAAACACACATTTCGCACGTAACAAGTTTTTGGCGCCGTTGCCGGGGACTGGCGTGATTTTAAATCTCAAGACATTAGTTTTTGTTCGAGCCCGAGTCACTAGTTTTTCTAAGCTGTTCGTATTGTATGCCACGGCGACAACTCGAACATTTGGTTCCAATAGATCTCGAAATAGAAAAAACGTTGCGAAAAACACGAAGAAGCAAGAAAACAAATCGACAACCTCCTGTGATCCCCACTGTGAACATGGCTGCAGTACCGCCACCTATAGTGGAGACCACAATCACGATTGCCGATAACAAAGATCGAAAAATACGGGACTATGCTACTTCCGGAGTTGGTGATTTAAGCTCCGGAATTTTGAGACCCAATATTGTTGCAACGCATTTTGAACTCAAACCGGTGATGTTTCAAATGATCCAAGCCATGGGTCAATTTGGAGGATCGCCATCTGAGGATCCGCACTCGCACTTAAAATCTTTTTTAGAAATGACCGATTCCTTTCAATTGCAAGGTGTTAGTGATGAGGCATTAAGACTAAGGCTTTTCCCTTTTTCATTAAGGGACAAAGCAAAATCTTGGCTGAACGCACATGCACCTCACTCGATAACCACTTGGCAAGAACTTGCCGATAGATTTTTGCAAAAATACTTTCCTCCAACAAGGAATGTTAGATTTCGAAATGATATAATTTTATTTAGACAAGAGGAAGATGAGGCTGTTTCGGATGCATGGGAACGATTTAAAGATTTACTTCGAAAGTGCACACATCATGGCATCCCACATTGCATCCAATTGGAGACCTTTTACAATGGTCTTTCCAATGCAGCCAAAATCATCTTAGATGCAACAGCCGGTGGAACATTTACGAGTATGACTTACAACGAAGGATATCAAATCTTAGAAAAAGTGTCTAACAACAATACCGAATGGTCAAATCCGAGAGCACCCATGTCTAAGACCAACACCATAGATTCCGAAGCACTCAAAACCATGAATGCACAATTAGTGGCCTTGACAAAAATCGTTTTAAATCAAAATCGAGGCCAAGTCAATTCCGCAACCCATCTCGCTGATAACTGCTCCCTTTGTGGAGAGGAGCATGTTTTCGACTATTGTCCAGCAAACCCCGAATCTGTTAATGTCATAGGGACCAACCAAAGGAACAACCCTTATTCGCAGACTTATAATCCAGGTTGGAGAAATCATCCGAATTTCTCTTGGTCCGGTAATCAAGGACTCCAACCCCAAGGACCGAGTCACATCCAGCAAAGACCATACAATCCCCCGGGATTTCAGCAACATCACAGTGGGCAATCCCCACATCACAGTGGGCAATCCCCACATCACAGTGGGCAGTCCCCACAACCATACCAACCACGATCCAACCAACCAGTTGAGGCTCAACAATCGATCGAGTCGATTCTCAAAGGTTTTATGAATCAAACCCAAGCAGCCATTAGGAATATAGAGACCCAAGTAGGACAGCTAGCCGTTGAAGTTAAGAATAGACCACCAGGAACGTTACCGAGTGATACCGAGCAAGCTAGAGTGATAGGAAAAGGACCAGAACATGTCAAGTCCATAACTTTAAGGAGTGGAAAGGATCTGAAAAATATCATTTTTGAATCTGATGATTCGCCTCAAAAACCCACTGTGAGCACCTCAGTGGGCACTCCTCAAGTCACTGTGATCCCCACAGTGGGGACCGACATCCCTGACCTTCCCACTTTTGGACCTGTCCCAAAGACTACTGTTCCAAAGCCAATACCACAGCAAACTCAGATTGACCCACGAAACATTCCATTTCCTCAAAGAATGAAGCCTAAAAATGTCGATGTTCAGTTTAAAAAATTCTTAGACATTTTTAAGCAACTTCACATTAACATACCCTTGGTAGAAGCTCTCGAGCAGATGCCAAGCTATGTTAAATTCTTAAAAGATATTTTGAACAAAAAGAGGAAGTTGGGTGAATTTGAAACTGTGGCTTTGACCGAAGAATGTAGTGCCCTCCTAACAAGCAAGATTCCACCTAAGTTGAAAGACCCGGGTAGTTTCACCATTCCATGCATTATAGGAGGACAAGAAGTAGGCCAAGCACTCTGTGATTTAGGAGCTAGTGTCAACTTGATGCCTTTGTCCATTTTTAACAAGTTAGGGATTGGAGAGGCTAGACCCACAACCGTGACATTACAACTAGCCGACCGATCCATTGCCTACCCCAAGGGAAAAATAGAAGACGTTTTGGTCCAAGTGGATAAATTTATCTTCCCCGCCGATTTTCTTGTTTTAGATTATGAGGCCGATAAAGAAATCCCAATCATCTTAGGACGTCCGTTTCTTGCAACCGGACGTACTTTGATCGATGTGCACAAAGGAGAACTCACGATGCGAGTTAATGACCAAGAGGTAACTTTTAATGTTTTCAAATCTCTCAAATATATAGACACCGAAGATTGTTTTGCCTTAAGTTCGATTTATGAAACCCACAATTTTGGCAATTTGCCCACAGTGGGGAGTACAGTTCCCACAGTGGGGATTGACAGTGAGCACTCTGAATCAGAGAGTAATGACACTTTTAAGGATGAGTGTAATAAGATGGTTGCAGCTTTTGAACCTCTGGACTTCAAGGATAGAGATGTTCAATCCCCTTCAATAGAACAACCTCCCGAGTTAGAGCTTAAACCATTGCCTTCCCATTTAAAGTATGCTTATCTCGCTAAGGATAATAAACTTCCCGTCATTATCTCTTCCAAACTTAGTGAGAAACAAGAACAACTTCTGATTGATTTGTTGATAAAGCATAAGGGAGCAATTGGTTGGACCATAGCGGACATTCGAGGGATTAGCCCCTCTTTATGTCAACATAAGATTAACTTGGAGAATGACCACCCGGGGAAAGTCCAACCCCAAAGAAGGTTGAACCCCATCATGAAGGAGGTAGTTAAGAAAGAAGTCTTGAAATGGTTAGATGCCGGTATTATCTATCCCATTGCCAGTAGTAGTTGGGTGAGCCCCGTTCAATGTGTCCCTAAAAAGGGAGGAACAACAGTGGTCAGAAATGAAAAGAACGAACTCATTCCAACTAGGACTGTTACGGGATGGAGAATATGCATGGATTATAGGCAACTGAATCTAGCAACAAAGAAAGACCATTTCCCGTTACCTTTTATTGATCAAATGCTTGATAGATTAGCGGGAAAGGAATTTTATTGTTTTCTAGATGGATACTCCGGATATAACCAAATCCACATCGCACCCGAAGACCAAGAAAAGACCACCTTTACTTGTCCATATGGTACTTTTGCATTCCGGAGAATGCCTTTTGGTTTATGTAATGCTCCCGCTACTTTTCAACGCTGTATGATGGCCATTTTTACTGATATGATAGAAGATACCATAGAAGTTTTTATGGACGATTTTTCTGTGATCGGCACATCATTTGATAACTGTTTGAGGAATCTAGAAAAAAGTTTGGTGAGATGTGAAACCCACGACCTTATTCTAAATTGGGAAAAATGTCATTTCATGGTCGAAGAGGGCATCGTTTTGGGTCATCTTGTGTCGAAAAAGGGTTTGGAAGTTGATGAAGCAAAACTAGAAGTAATCTCCCAACTTCCCGAGCCCACAACGGTAAAAGGCATTCGCAGTTTTTTAGGTCACACAGGTTTCTATAGGAGGTTCATAAAAGATTTTTCCAAAATAACTAAACCCCTATGTAACCTGCTGCAACATGAAAGAGAGTTTGTTTTTACCAAAGAATGTAGAAACGCATTTGAAATAATCAAAAATGCCTTAGTTACTGCACCCATAGTGACCACTCCTGACTGGTCACTCCCATTTGAAGTCATGTGTGACGCCAGCGATTGGGCTATAGGTGCAGTACTAGGCCAACGAAAAGATAAGATTTTTCATCCAATATACTATGCAAGCAAGACTTTGATCGAGGCTCAAATCAACTACACTGTAACCGAAAAAGAACTACTTGCAGTAGTTTTTGCTTTTGATCGTTTCAGGTCTTACTTAATTGGAGCAAAGGTCATAGTACACACCGATCACGCAGCCATCAAATATTTGATCAACAAGGCTGACTCTAAACCGAGGTTGATCAGATGGGTGCTGTTGCTGCAGGAATTTGACCTCCAGATCGTCGACAGAAAAGGAACAAGCAATCAGGTTGCTGATCATCTGTCCAGGCTCGAGAAGACAGTGGGCACTGTTGACCCCACTCCTGACCCCACTCCGGTAAAAGAAACTTTTCCCGATGAACAATTATTATCTGCGCAACATCATAATGAAACTCCTTGGTATGCTGATATTGCAAACTTTTTAGCAAGTGGATTTAAGCCCCACGGGATGAGTGGACAACCATTCAAGAAATTTTTACACGACACACGACAATACGTTTGGGACGATCCCTTCTTGTACAAGATAGGGGCGGACCAAATATTAAGGCGTTGTGTCCATGGGAGTGAACAACATCAAATACTCCATGGTTGTCACACATCCCACTACGGTGGCCACTTCGGTGGAAACCGTACCGCAGCAAAAATTTTGCAAAGTGGATTCTTTTGGCCCACTGTTTTTAAAGACTCATTTGAATTCGTGAAAAATTGTGAGCAATGTCAACGTACGGGGAATATATCGCAAAGAAATGAAATGCCTCTTAACAACATTCTAGAGGTCGAACTTTTTGATGTATGGGGGATAGATTTTATGGGACCTTTTCCAAATTCCAACAATAACTTTTACATCTTGGTTGCGGTAGATTATGTTTCAAAATGGGTAGAAGCCATTGCTTGTCACTCCAATGATGCTAACACTGTGGTGAAGTTCTTACACAAAAATATATTCACTCGCTTCGGAACACCACGAGCATTAATTAGTGACGAAGGCACCCATTTTGTAAACAAAGTCATGGCCTCGGTTCTTGCTAAATATGATATTCATCATAGAGTGGCCACCGCATACCACCCACAAACCAATGGGTTGGCCGAGCTTTCAAATCGTGAGATCAAGGGAATTTTGGAAAAAGTTGTTAAGCCACACCGTAAAGATTGGTCAATAAAACTCGATGATGCTCTTTGGGCCTATCGAACAGCCTATAAAACTCCTCTGGGAATGTCTCCATTCAAATTAGTTTTTGGCAAAGCTTGCCATTTACCGATTGAATTAGAGCACAAGGCGTTCTGGGCCCTTAAAGAGCTTAACATGAGTGAGGATGCCGCGGGAATCAAAAGGAGTCTGCAAATACATGAGCTAGAGGAGTTGCGATATCACTCCTATGAGAATGCAAAGTTGTACAAGGAAAAGACCAAGATGTGGCACGATCGTCGAATCAACCATAGGGAGTTCATGGAAGGACAACAGGTACTATTGTTCAATTCTCGTCTCAAACTCTTTCCAGGTAAACTTAAATCAAGATGGACGGGACCATACACCATTGTCAAGGTGAGTCCTTTCGGAACAGTGGAGTTGAAATCCCCACAATCGGGTCAAACCTTTAAAGTCAATGGGCAAAGGGTAAAGCATTTTTTGCATGAAAGTGCCCACATCCCTGCCCACTCTCCGCCTCAGCCGACGAGGGTTCTTCAAAGCACGAAAGCCCAAAAGCTACTTCATCATCGCAAGTCTCAGACAACAGTATCACCCATTTCGAGACCGAGACACTTCTAGCCGAAGAAGAAGAGAGACGGTTAGCAGAGGAGTTCAAACAGAAAATGGAAGCCATTAGAAAAAGAAAGGAAGAGGTCGAGAGGAGGCGTCGAGAGGAAGAAGAAAGAATCAGAAAGGAAGAAGAAGAAAGAATCAAAAGAGAGGAGGAAGAGAGATTGAGGAGGGAAGAAGCCGCAAGATTGGCTAGAGAGGAGGAGGAGCGATTGAAAGAGGAAGAACGAAAGAAGGATGAAGAAGCAAGGATATTCGAGCAGAAAAAGAAACAAGCAGAGGAGGAGTGTTTGGCTCGTGAGGAAGAAGAAAGACAGAAGAAGATTAAGGAACAGACTCAGACATTAGACATTCCCCAGAACAAAAATGCTGATAGTGTGGAGGATGTCCACACCACTGCCCACAGTGAGGAAACCCCAACCAGAGCACTCCAGAGGAATAGGGGAATGGTTACACGATCTGGTGCATCCAAGAAGGCATCGTCTGCAAAACCAAAAAGAAAAGCGTCGAGGAAAGGTAAGGGTATCGAACCCTCTTTAAGTTCTTCTTCTAGTGATACTAATACGGGAAGTGAACAAAACCTTTCTGAAAATCCACATCTGTCCACTGTGGGGACTGCTCATGCCCCCAGTGGGATACCGAGGCAATTCACTTCCCCAGCTGCTAGAACCCACTTTGAGTGTATTTATACTCGGAAGTTGAATTTAGAGAGGGGTTTCGACCCCGACTTTGTAGAAGCAAATCCCTTTGTCAAAGATAAACTTGTAGCGCAAGATTGGGCAACCATTGCCACTGCCAATCGCCGCGCTAATGCATCATTAGTCCGAGAATTTTATGCTGAGGCCTCCCAAGCCAAAGAATCATTTGTTAAGATCAGAGGAAAGGTTGTGGACTTTACTCCAGGCAATATAAACCGAGTGTTAGGTAGAGGAGCTCCGGAACCTTGTGCTTTCGGACAGTTCCTGGCAAAGATGACTCCGGCTGATGAGGAATTGATTTTAAAAGAAATAGCAGTTGAGGGAAGGCCATGGAATCAGGATGGCCAAAGAAGGTGTCTATATGCTGGCAGCCTCACCACTGAGGCTGCTGTGTGGTTCCAGTTCCTAAGGGCCTCGGTGGCCCCAACATCGCACGACACGACTCTCTCCATGCATAAGTGTGCCATGCTTTACTGCGTTCTCACTAAAAAGAAGATCAATCTGGGAATCATAATGCATGGTGCCATCCATCAGGCCAGAACACGAACCAAGGTAATCCTACCCCTTCCTTGCCTTATTACACTATTGCTAATAGATGCCGGAGTGCCCACAGCTGAAGAAGACCAGTGGATCATTTCCACGAAAAACATCAGTATTCAGACAATTAAGAAGATGAGAAGAGAGATAGGAGGCCCGTCTGTTGAGCCTGCCCAGGTACAGCCCAATGTGCGAATAGCCGACGAGCACATAGTGGGCACTGAAGTGCCCACTGTGGGGAAGAAGGGTACCCCACTCCATTCAACCGAGGCCGGATCATCAAGCAACCAAATGGGAGAGATTTTGGCAGCTTTAAAGAAGCTCACATACAGGATCGAGTTGCTGGAAAGTGAGCAGCGATACCAGAACCGGGCCACGCAGAAATTTTGGATGTATACAAGAGAACGAGATGAGGTGACGGGCCTGATGATGAAAGAGGCCAACCCAATGCTAGCTGCTCAGCTACCAGAATTCCCGAAAGATATCTGCCCGGTTAATGACAGTGAGGATGAGTTCGATGATGATGATGCGGATCTGTCACCGCAAGCCACCCAAACCCCGTGAATGGTTTGTTTTTAAAACAATGGTTTCGCTCTTTTGCTCACCAAAAACAATTTTATTTTGTTTGGTTGATCTTTTTGTGCCTATGGCTAGGCATTGACACTATTTGCTGTTTTAACTTTTTAAATATCGATGCATGAAAATCCTACCGGTAGGTAGGTACTTTTGGGTACTAACATATTGATTGTTTGAATGCTTGTTTGACCTCGTTTCCATTTCAAGGTACAACTTTCGGCTTCCGACTTAAAAGGTCACTTTTGTAAGTACAAATCTCAACTTGTCCCGTGAAATGATATAGGCCATTTTTCGCATCCAAACACGATCCTTTTTATACCCCCAAACCACCACCTTTGTTCATTAATTCAATGTCACAGTGGGGACACTGTGAGATTTTAAGTTTGAGGTGGGAACTTCCAGAGTGACCTCCAGTTTGCTCACAGTGAGGACACTGTGAAGTCCAAGTTTGAGGTGGGTAAGCCGTACCCCCCTTCAAAAAAAAAAAAAAAAAAAAAAAAAGAGAAAACACAAAAATACAAAAACAGAAGAAAATAGGAGTAGCACTAACAAAATTGATGGTGTGCCTTTTCTGGACCATCAAAGTGCTCACTCCCAGAAAACGATGGTGTGCCTATTCTGGACCATCAGAATACCCACCCTCACAAAAAAAATAGCCATACTCATTATACCCAAATAAAGCCTGAAAGTGTACGTTCTTATCATAGCAAAATACTAAACACCCACTTCTTGAAATAAAAATCTCAAAGCGAGATCTTCGGTCCATGTTTGGAAATTTTTGCCAAAACCCTTGGGAAAAGATTCAAAGCCATAAACCCTTCAAACCCAAGAAAGCCCTATTGATCAAAAGGTAAACAAGGGAAAGGTTTCGTCAAACACAAAAGTGAAATTTTCAAGTTTGGAACCGAAGGAAGTATCGAAGGAAGGAGATCAACGCCCATTCAAGTCAAGAAATATGTAAGTCCATCAAAGACCTTTTATGCATTGTGTTTCATTTTATTTCTTTCTTTTTATTACTTGGGGACAAGTAATGATTTAAGTTTGAGGTTGTGATAACTCTATTTTTAGAGTTATTATTTCCATTTATTTTCCACTTTATTTTGTCAATTTTAGCCATTTCACTTCTAAAAACCCCCATTCTTGGTATGATTTACGAAAACGAGCAAAAGGAGTGAACCATGGTCTTTAATAAATTATTTGGGGAAGTTTTGGGTGTTTTCTCGATTTTTCATCCGCAGTGACGTATACAGTGCCCACTCCGGTTCCCCACTCTTCGAGCTGATCAAAAAGAAATCAAAAAGAAACTTTTAGTTGGGATCTAATTTTCTGGAGGAGGAAGGTTCATATGGCAGAGAAATGGCTGGAGAAGTACAAGGTAGTTCTCATTGAAGATAGCATCAAGTACACCTCTTTGTACTTGGAGATTGACTTGGAGAAGGGACCATTGGATAAAAGAATTGCACAAGGAGCTGAATTCTGCCACAACTCAGCAGTCTTTACCCATTGGAAGACCCACCTCTTTTGTGTAATACCCAACTCCTTCTCCTAGTATATAAAGGAGCACTTGGGTGCCATTAAATGCATGCTTGGTTTTCATCCTTGAATACTTTTAGTCTCAAATTCTCTCAACTACCACATTAGCTTTAGTCTTTTATTTACTGCAGTAACTAGCTTTAATTTTCAGTAATTTACTTTCTTAGTTTAAATTGTAGTTCGTATTACACAGTGCAGGGACGACTTCTCGTTCCCCACTGTGAGCAGTTAATTCAAATCACTTTCAGTTTTATTATGTGCAAATCTTCATCTTTTGTTTTCTTTACTTCGGAAATGTTAGGCTAAACATCCTTTGGGATGTAGGAAGGAGAAGTACCTGGATTTTATCAAAAATGCTTGAGTAATCTTTATACTTAGAATATTTGTTGTTTTGGTCTTTCATTCTCAATATTTACCCAAGGATGCGAACAAGCTGATCACTTGCAAGGATCTAAAGTCTAGTTCTTAACTTAGAAATAAGTAGAGCGCAGTGACACGAGCTTGAATGATGCTAGGGGATTCGAAAGAATTCTTTTGACACTTACGAAAGTGAGGTCGGCACAGTGAGTTAATCTCTGCCCACTGGAGTAGTAGGCAAGCTAATTTGTGTATTAAAAACACTTAGAGTATTTGTCTCTACACATTCCATCGAGGCCTGAAAAGGTCCATTTAGAGATTACCATTGACAAAACAACAAGTACTAAGAGTATGGGATTTTTATCTAACGGTGTGAGTATTTTGTAACCGGGCTTTTCTAGCGAAAATGTCCACCACGAATACGAGGATCACTCTAAGGACCGAGTATTTGAGATAAAATTTAGGGAAAATCCAACCTACATTCCTCCTTTTTAGCATTTAGTAAATCGTTTCAAGTAGCTATTTTACCAAACCAAACCAAAGTATTATTTTCCTCTCTAGTTGAAACTTGTAAAAGGAGCTCATGAGAACCGTATTGTCTTGATTGTCCAGTCTCTGTGGATTCGATTCTGGTATTTTACCAACTATTACTTGCTGTGACGATCATAGTGGACAGTGTACACTTGCACTTCCCACTGTGGACAGTTTGCAACCCACTGCGATTAAAACACACATTTCGCACGTAACAACCATGCACCACCGGAGCTATAGGTTACAAATTTCTTCAGTAAAGATTGCCACCTCCAAGGCAAATCCTCAAGACATCAGATTGATTATTAACTGGGAAGATGGTTCTATGAAGAGTGTAAAAGAAAGCCATCTCCAACTCTTCGGTCTCTCGGAATGGTATGAAATCACTCAACACCTCGTCAGGAGTCCAAATCCAAGGAAAGACATCTTTGTCAAATACATTGATGGTCTAATGAATAAGATGAAGGAGATCAAAAGAAAACATAACATCATTCTCTCCACCGAAGAAAGAGCCAAACTGCTGTCTCTGAAAGAGAAGATCATCCTCCCCAAAGTCAAAAATCCTCCTGACTCAGTCTTCAAGGAAATGGCAAGAGAAGGTAAAATCCCAAATGTAAGCAATCTTAACCTTACCATTCCCACCTCTGTTCCCTATCCTACCACAACCTTGAGCCTCTCACCAATACCAGGATTATTCTTTAACGACGGTCTCGGTCGTCGGGCATTCTTCAGATTTGCCCAGATGTCCATAGCCGATACCATATTTCTGGAAGGCATTCACAACCTCTTTCCGAACATCCCCGAAGCTCAACCGTTCTATAGAAACTTACTGGATGAAATCAAGCGCCGCAAAACCTCAAAGAAGTAAGTTCTCTCCATTTAGTACTTGTAAAAGTTAATTTCTCTTTTTGTAAAATTGTACGAGAACTTATCTTAATACAAGTATCTCTATTTGAATTTTATTTCCGTACATACTTTATTTTTTCGTTACCTGTAAATACTGTACATAGTATACATACGCATACAAAAGAAAAAGATCAAAAAGAACAAAAAGAATGGTCTATGTGAAAAGAACCCAAAAGAGTAAAAAGGGTCAAAAACGCACTTACATTTATTTACTCTTGAATATTCTAAGATAAGGAGCTCAAATTCAAATAGGGGGAGATTGTTAGGTCACCAAGGATTTGAAATTGACTCACCGATGTTTTCCCTAAAACTCCTACTTAGAATATTTTAGTTCAGTTCTTTGAATGACTTGTACAAGATATCAAATGTTCGGTGAAGTCGAAGATCAACCGAAACCAAGCTTGAAGACTCTCTACTTGTGGAAAATAGAAGACTCTCGGCAACTTTCAAACAAGTCATCACCACCGAAATCCCTTGACATTTCGGTGGCCTTCTCTCCACCGAAGTTATAGGACATCTTCGGTGGCCTTCTCCCACCGAAGTGCATGGACAGTTTCGGTGGCCCATCCACCACCGATGACCCTTTCGGTGCTCCTCTCACCACCGAAATATACATGTAATTTCGGTGGTCCTCTCACCACCGAAATATACTTGTAATTTCGGTGGTCCTCTCACCACCGAAACATGCTCGTAATTTCGGTGGACTAGTTACCACCGAAACTTGCTTGCAACTTCGGTGGACTAGTCTTCTTTCCACCGAAGACTTGTCAAATCTCGGTGGAAACCACTTCGGTGCTAAAGGCTCAAGACAGAAGATCATTTATTATGGGACAATATCCTCCAGCAGAGAAAAGTGACAGTTTGTCTTTTTATCCATCTTCAGTTAAGGTCCCTATTATCTGCTCAAGCTACTCTGTCTGCACCTAGTGAAAAGTGACAAGGACTTCACAGTTCTCCTGAAGTCAACATTATCAGCATATGTGAAGATGACAAGTGTCCCAAGCATTTAATGCTTGGGCACTCCTTGGCACTATAAAAGGAGAAGTGCTCTTCATGCAATTCTCACGCTTTCAAGAAATTCTCTCAGTGCAAGAAACCTTCTTTTAAGCCTTAAAACTCAATAGCTTTGCTCTTAGTGTTCTTAGTTGTTTTGTTGTATACTTTGTGTAAGATTGTTAGAATAGTTTATCTGTTCTTTTCCGCAACAATCTTAAGTTTTCTGTGTGTAATTCTTTTGAAAGTTTTTCAAATATAAGAATTAAAATTGTGAAATTTTTGTGTATTGTATTCAACCCCCCCTTCTACAATACTTGTTAAGCCATCTGGGACTAACAAATACCTCTCCAAGGATTATATAAGATGTATTATCATTTGAGAATCGTTGAAAGCTATATTTTATAATTCCGTTTTAATAGCTTTACTTATCAAGTGTTTGATCTCACTAGGTTTTATCCTAACATTTTTTCTTAAAATGACATGTATATCAGGTCATTCTAGCGGTGGGGCTCCCCAGGCTTGAGCGAAGAGTTGTGTGATTGGAAATATCATTTTTGGTGAATTATAGAGATGGCGTACTTTGGTTTATCGAAAGTTCCTTTTTGAGAAGAGATAGCGACACCCGTCCTTAATCTAAACTAGAATTGTTTTAGATTAGTAGGTTGTCGATATGTATCTCTTATTTGTTTAAGGTTGTAAACGTCGAACTACTTCCCATTTGTTGGGTGATTTATTTATATACATGTTGTAGTATTTTGCGACTATCCAGGTTTTAATCTACCCCTATTTTTAGGGTATTACACATAGGCATATGAGGCAGTCATAGTTGAAAAGTGAAGAGTCTTGATGTTCTCACTTTGTGAAAAATGCCTGAGTATGCATGTCATCCCGGTGTTGCGGAGGTGAACCTTTATGGGTTGGACTCCGGGACCATGGGATTTGTGGGTGTTATGCTCTAACTCTTATGCATTAGGGTTCAACGTCTTCGATTATCAAGTAGGGAGTTGTGTTAATCCAAGATCAAGCATATTTAATAAATGAAAACACAATTCAAGAACATACTTAGTTGGATTCAACACCTCTTATCATATACCTATTTGAGAGAGTTTACAATGAGAATGAAAGTACAAATGACATAAGGCTTACAAAGACATAAAGAACAAAAGCTTATACACCTATTGGGTATTTCACATTTTAAGCCCCGCCAATTTATACAATAAAATATAACCCCAACAATCTCCCCCTTTATATCGAAGTTGCTGAAATCAAACAGGTCTCATAAATTTTCTTCTTAGACTAAAGATAAGTTCAAATCTTCTCAAAGCATCTCTGTAGTTGAATCTGTTCTGAATAAGTTCCAAGACTCTTTAAACTAACTTTCTGTCTCTGGCATCCATCTTTTTCATATCCTAATCATCCAAGAAAATTTTGCTATTCAACTAAAGCTTTATCATCTTCAAATTTCCAACTGAATACTTTGCTATCTCACTGCACCGTAGAAATTACTTTTCTCTAATTCCATTCTTATAGATCTGACCCAATTTAGTTTGCTCCAAAACCATGTTCAATGTAAAAATCTCAATATCAGGCAACTTCTGATCTGGTTTTATCAAGTTCACTTTTGGTTGGTTGCTCTCCAATCCCATCTAAAGATCAGTAACATAAAAATAACTTTACACAATTGTTCATGTACCTGATCACGGCAGCTAGAGCTTCGATGATCTCTGTCTTCTATTCTCCCCCCCCCCTTCCACCCCCACCCATGGTGATCGGGATCATCCTGGTCATCATGTCTTCATTTGGAACCACAGTCTTATGATCTACACGTCTCCTCTAAGGTTGAATTCCTTTTGGATAGTGCGGATAATGATGAATTGATAGAATCGGCTGTTGTATGCATGAAATTCTTTAACTCTTGGGGATCTGATTTTGTAACTAACTCCCATTCGGTTTCAGTTTCCCTCCTTAACAGACCAATAAGATCTTCATGCTCTAGATTTTACTTCATTGCTCTGGGATAAGAGTTTGGCATATAACAGATTCTATTATGAGAACTATCATCTTTATCATTATCATCATTATGAGAACAAGAATCTTCTAAATCAATTTCTTTATCAGCTTCAGAATCACTGGTAGATGCAGGGATAATATCATCTAGATCATCACAGAATATGTCATCCTCATCATCTTCTGCCTCAAGATCAATATCAAGATCATCAGTTGAGACTCCTACCTTGAATGTTAGTGAGTAGACACTAAAGTTTGAATGAGAACCTTGAGGTTGGAACCCAGTTTGTAACACCCCAAAAGTTGGGACAAACAAAAAACTTCCTTAAAACAGAAACTGTGGTATATAATTGCCAAAGCATGAACCTCCCAAAACATGGGAAACAATACAAATTCGTAATCAAAAGTAATTGAATTGACAACATATTAATCTAATTTCTCCAAGAAATGAGATTACAAACCGGGTATCATCCAACCCTTCTAAAGTATAGTTCTTTTATAGAATGGTTTCCTAAAAATTAGTCTTCCCATACTCGCTCTACCCGCTAAGCCTTCTTAGAAACTGCGCCGCTAGAACCTAAGATACATGTTGACACCATACAAGTGTTACGCTAAAAAGCCTAGTGAATTTGAACAATTAACAATACGCAATAGATAGGATAAACAATTATGCCAATATGAAAAATCAATATTTGGAGTCAATGGGGGAGACCTATAGCACCAATCAAGTTTCACCCAAAGAGGTGATATACCTTGGTGTAAACTACCATGAGTGACACCAAAAAGGCCCGACACATTCGATGACTACAACCATGGCATTATCCCAAATAGCAGAGATCTAGGTACATACGCACACAGTGGCACCCAAGACTATATCCTCCCAGTGCCTACTTGATGATTCGTCCAATATTTCAAATAAGCCATAAAGCACTTTTACTCCATGTGAAGTGTATAAAATACCATCATAGTCAACTTGTAGTTTAATCACCACATATATCACAAATGGAAACCTTCTATAAAAGTCCTAGACTCTCAAAGGTCAAATACGCATATATTTCCACATAAAAGATTTTCTAAGTTATACGGCTACATATCATGTACGTAAGTGCGCAATACCATGTACCATAGTCATATATTACAAACAGGCACCTAATAAAGCCAAATCTCCAAATTAGGTCAACCCATAAAATAGGAGTATATTCATAAAAGTGATCAAAATGCCAATATAATCTATGAACTAAGTACCCATACTTATCAAGATACCAAACAAGGTATTTTACCCCACAAGTTCATAATTTCTCAATATAATGAGATATGAACATTTTGTAAAATATGAGAGGTTTGTGTAAATAAAACATGAAAAGATGATGAAATGCAAAAGTAGACATGTATCTAGTTTTTACAAAGGTATACAAACTCACAATCTAGGTTTTTAATAGAAAACCTAGAAACTTTGGCAAACCCCTAAAAACGTTCTTGAGAAGATGACACTTGAAGTTTGGAACCCTTAAATCTTCACTTTAATGACTTCAAGGAAGCTTTAATGATCAATAATTGCTCACCCAAAACCCTAGGCTTGCAATAAATGAGATGAGGGTTTTAAAGGAGAGAAAATCGGCTTTGGGGGTTTGAGAATCGCGACCTAAACCGATTTTAATGAGAAATGATTGGAAAAATAGGCTGAAATGGGTTTTATACACACTAGCCACCCAGGGGACATTGCCCTGCGAATTTGCCAAGGTCATTGTTGTCGGCACATTTGCGGCCCATGACCCCTTCTCGGTACATTGTCAGCGACAATTAAATGTTACTTTGCTATAAGCTATTGTTGTTGTCAAAGTCGCCCAAGGTGTACCGAGCAATACCTCCATATGGCAACCTTTCCCGACAACTTTGCTTTTAGGCATTGTCGCTGGCACAGTCGCCTGAGGCGCCCAACGACCGAAAACTTTGTCTTTTCGATCTTTTAAGCCGTGAGTTAAGCCAAGCATGAAATGAACTACTTGAGGCATCAACTTCCCTTCTACACCAAGTCTTACAAGGTTAACATCGAAAACAAAGAAAGTGGGTTTGATAAAACGTACTTACTATGTTTTACAGGTGTTACAATCCTCCCCACCTTGGAAAGGATTTCGTCCTGGAAATCTTGCTCTACCCGACCAAGTAAGGGTATCGTACTTCATGTCCTCTTGAGCATCCAATGTGACATTTGCGCCTTGATGGCGTTTCCATTAGACTTTGACCATCGTCACCTCCTTATGATGAAGTTTCCTCGCTTTACTCTCCAAGATGGCTTCTGACTCTTCCACACATCGGTTTTCGTTATCCACTCGAATTTACGTCAAAGGAGTGACACTTTCCTTCTCGGCCAAACACTTACATAGGTAACATATGAGGAAGGTAGGATGGATTACATCCATCTTCAGAGGTAGATCTAGCTTGTAAGCTTGTCGGCCAATTCCCTCTAATATGGTGAAGGGTCCAAGGAAACGGGGACCAAGCTTCCCACGCTTCCCTAATCGGATGATCCCCTTCTAAGGAGACATTTTCAACATAACTTGGTCTCCAACTTGGAATAACCGCTCTTCATTTCTTGTCTGCCATCTCTTGCACAATCTCCGGTCTGTTGAATTGTTTCTCTTCCGCTTCAAGCCAACAAACTGGAGTTCTGCATTTCCTACCATACAAGGCTTCAAACGGTGGCATTCCAATATTAGAATAGTAGCTATTATTATAGGTTGTGGATCCCACATTGTGCAATAACGAACAATAATCAAACAAGTATGATCAAGAACAGAGAATAATCAGTTGTCATCTGTTTGGGCAAAAAATCACGTCGTACGACCACGACCAGAACAGGTAGAACGCATGTCATAATCCAAATCTTGTATTAAGATAAGGTCTCGACAAGAACCCATGAAACATCCGTCGTCGCCCGTAAAAGGTAAGTCGTACGTCCCCCATGACGCTCGACCATAGTATCGCCCATCCTGTACGACCATCGCGTAAAATCATTGTACCTTCGACCGAACTAACGTTAACCTTGACTGTTACGTTTTTTAAGTGTTTAATGCAGGAGTCAAAGTCATTAAAGAGCAACGGATATAACCGACGCAACCATCAACGATCGATAGCTGTAACGGACGAAGATCATCATGGATAATCACTCCGGCGACCGTTTCCAACCGTTGTAGCCATTGATTGAATCATTAATGGGGTTAATTAATGACGCGAAGACTATAAAACACAAGCTAAAGCATCATTTCAAGGGACATCGATTAACATCCAACACACTTCAGCGAACATCATCATGTATGCAGAGAAAATCACCCAAACTCATAGCAAAGAACATTCAAACTCTGGAGATTGAGTACTGAAAGCCAGAATCCTACCGCGAACTCAAGAACACTAGAAGGAAAAGCTCAAGTATCAGTCTCGACGCACGACATCAGCCTTCGACAAATAGTTCACACTTTGTATTCACACACGACAAACACTTGTTTTCACATTCAAACACTTGTACTTTACATTTCGAAGTATTTCCTTCATTTGTATTGTAATCATCGTACAACCGACGCAAGTACCAAGGACGTCACCCCTGATTGGCGACCATAGTGCAGCGACGACATCCCTTGTCGTCCGCAGGTTTTTTCCTCGATTGAGGTTTTTCCTGCGTCATCAAACCCCTTGTCTCATTTACATTTTCGTCTTTGTCGCACGTTTCGTCGAAAGATCCTTTCTTTAGTTGATTAAGTCCACATCGACCTTAAGTTGTCCCTTTGGTGCGATTTTTGGCATTAACAGTTTGGCGCCATCCGTGGGACCTCATCTAGAGAAAATCCTCGACGAACGTACACCCTACTAATAGTTTCTTAGAGTTTCTTCTATTTTCTGTTGCAGGAAAATGGCAGCCTCTGGAAATCCGCAGCAAGCTGTTGCTCAGATTTATCAGGAGCTCGAAGTCGCCAAGAATCAGCTCAATGCAATGGCAGAGCAGAATCGCAGAGCAGCTGAGGAGATCGCACGGTTAAGAAATCCTCTTGGGCCTCAAAATGGTCCTAGGCCGTTCGTGCAAAACCCAGTTCCAAAATCGTTCGACCAGAATGGCCCTAGACTATTTGTCCCGAATCCAGGTTCATCCGCGCAGAATCAGCATCCAGACCCGTTCATGCAGAATCAACAGCCAGGGACGTTCAACCCAAATCCTCAATTTGGGAGAGTTCCTCCTCAGCACATAAGGCCACCACCCGTGAATAATAGGTCTCAGCCATCACAAGGGTCGCAGCCTTTCCAGCAAGGGTCGGAACCATTTCAGCAGCCATTTCATAATGGACCCCAAGGTGGATCGCAGACTCTCCAGCAAGGATCGCAGCCTTTTCAGAATGGACCGCAACAATTCCACTATGGGCCGCAGCCATATTTCATCCCGTTCAACGGGGACACCAATGGTTCATCGCATGGTAATGGCACTAGCCCAGGGGCCAATCCCTCGACAGGGGAAATCCCGATCTTAACTATCCCGTCGCTCAGCGTTTGAAGATGTTAGAAGAACAACATGTGCACGTCCTGTCCTTCCTCGCCAAGTTGCATGGGGCAGCCGTGGCTATCGACGTCGAGCCTCGCTCAGGATATCAGGCGTCGTCTTTCATCGACGAGATTGCCACCGTCGAGGTCCCAAAGAAGTATAACATTCCTGCCTTCACTCCCAAGTATTCGGGTGTGACTGATCCAACTGAGCACGTTGCGCAATATAAGCACCTCATGTGGACGATCTCGATCCCATTTATGTACCAGGAAGTATGCATGTGTAAGAGTTTTGGAGCAACCCTCACTGGTCCTTCTCTCCAATGGTTGATCAATCTCAAACCCAAATCCATCGGGTCGTTTGCTGAGTTGGTTAATCAATTCCCCCAACAATCCGCCAGCAGTCGTAAGATGGAGAAGCAGACCAGCGACCTATATTACATCGTGCAGAAAGCCAATGAGTCTATTCGAAGTTATTTTAATAGATTCAATGCCGAAATGATCAGCATTCGCAATTGCGACGTCAAGACCGCGATCGAAGCCTATAAGCGTGGTCTGGACGATAGTTCGGGTCTATACACCGACCTGACCAAATATCCCCCGGAGAATTTCGAAGACGTCCGAGCTCGAACCTTAGCATATATGAGGGTAGAAGATGATGCCGCCTTTCGTCGCAAACACACTGACGACAAGAAGTCATTAGGTGTCAGGAAACCATAGTTCAAGACAAAGGTTGTTTCCAGAGTAGAGCCAGCGCGCCAAATTTCAAATGTTCGTTTTAAGACAAAAGCAGAGGCCAAGACCGCGGCTAAGTTCATTCAGTACCCCAAGATATCCTCTTACGGATTCAAAGGATCCACAAAGGACCTAGTCGAAGCTCTGAAAAGTTCCCAAGCTACCATTCGATGGCCAAAGAAGTCCGACCTGGACGATGCTAAGAAAGACAAATCAAAGTGGTATGACTTCCATGCCGATCATGGTCATGCGACGGACGACTGTATCGCATTTAAGAAGGAACTAGCATATCATTTTTCGAAAGGAAATCTCAAAGATGTCATCGACAACGTCGCTATTCCAGCTAATAGCCACCGACCGTCGACCCTCGAGCACACGAATGTCGTCAATTGCATCACTGGTGACTCAGATCTGTGTGGTCTGACGTATTCAGCGGCCAAACGTCATGCCAACCAGGCGCCCGACGATCGACCTATTCCCCACTCGTCCAGACCCAAAGGAGATTTGGAGCTAGAAGCTATGAAGATTGTGTTCGACCACGTCGACCTGGGCGACTCGTATCAGAAGCATCATGACGGTTTGATCATTCTGCTTACAGCAGGTAACTGTCTAACACGTCGAGTCTTGATCGACGGGGGCAGCTCAGCAAATGTCATTTTTCTCAACACTATCAAAGCCATGGGAATCGATCGCTCGGAAATCACCCGACGTTCAACGACTTTGGTCGGTTTCAATGGAGAAGCGACAAGCACCTTTGGAGAGATAATTTTGCCCGTCTACGCTGGAGGAGTCAACAAGCAGACCAAGTTCAGCGTCATCGATTGTGCGTCGGCCTATAACATCATCTTAGGTCGACCATGGATCCATGATATGAAAGTTGTTCCTTCGATGTATCATCAAATGTTGAAATTTCCGACGCTATGGGGAATCCAGGAGATCAAGAGTGAGCCAAAAGTCGCTCGTGAATGCTACAAGTCTACCTTGAAGCCGAGAAAATAAACTGAAGTCGGATAAGTCTACTATGGTGCCCTGTTGCACGACAACATAGTCGATCGCAAGACAACATTTCTCCGTGTCATTCTGTCATTTAAAACCTATCTTTTCCTCCCAAAAAGAGTACGGTAATAAATGACAGGGGGCAAATAGAAAGAGTCTGAAATGGTACGTTCTCTAAACTCTTTCTTACGATTTTTCTCGATCTTTTCTCGCAAAACATTTACTGACTTAAGCATCGGAGGGTCGTTGGCTAGCCAACGACCAACCCCCGACATCATTTTATCGCAGAATCGCACGACAGATTATCGCAGAGTCGCACGACAGTAATCATTAAGTCTACTATATGACTTTAATATCGCGAGGTAGAACGACATAAACTATCAGGTCTCTAACTTGATCATTTCTCCACAGGGGCATACAACACAAACTCACCGTACGATCCGGTCGTACGATCGCATAGTCTAAACGATCTTACCCCTAAGTCTATCAACTTAGAAAGTGCTTTAATCGCGTGTTTTTATATTTGTTTTACGTTCTTGTCATCGTATTACAATGAATGCCTTAGTCGAATGATTTCATACGTTTCTTATGTTCGACTTTATAATCAAACGTGATTCGAATAAAGCATAAGCAAAAGATATATATTCATAAACCACTGTATACATACTCAACCCCCGATAGGTCAAGTGGCAAAAACAAACAAGAAAAGAAAAAAATTCTAGACGACAGGAGGAACATTGGTCATATCCCCGCTCGAAGTCCCGACCTGAGGGCCTCCACCTGCTACTCCTACCGCACGAATCTCCTGCAATTCATATTGAGCATCGAAAAGTTGGACAGCCAGCTCATAGGCACGCACCATGGCTAACTTTTCCCTATCCAAAGCCGCTCTCTCCCTTTCCAATGCTGCAGCTTCCCTCTCAAGAGCAGACGCCATCAGATCTTCAATTCTTGACGTCTCAGCATGTAACGCCAAGGAAGACTGGAATGCCTGTGAAAAATAGAAGGTGCATTCAAGAACAATCGACAAAGATTACACAAGTCATGAAAGATTGACACTCACCGTGAACGCCAGACTGGCAACTCGAGATCTTATCTCTCCGGCCGGAACTCCGTGAAAACGCTCCCCGAAAGACGGGAGCAAATACTTCCCTAGATGAGGGAACGACGCCGTCCCGTCTAGGACACCATCCGCCATAAAGTTAGACGGCAATGTAAAATTGACCGTCATAACTTCGGCTGATGATCCCTCGCCCCTGTCGGCAAGTATTGGGATCGACACTTGAGACACCGGTTTCGTCACCGTCGCCGGAGGCGCAGAACTTGCTGATATCGCATCCCTCACGCCAGAACGGCTAGATGACGCCTTCACCCTCTTAGGCAGAACAACTCTCGACGAGTCATCAACCCTCAACGACGGTTCTTTCAGGACCGCACTCCTGGTTCTCTTCTGTCTCGACCCAGCTGTCGAGACATCTCCTCCTCGAAGGGCACACATGAATTGCTTCCCTCTCGACCTAGAAACTGATTTCCTTTCAGTTGGCACTGATCAGGAAAAATGCGAAGCGTCAGATAGGAATAAGAAATAAATGGTAAAAAAACAGGAAATCATAATACACCCACCTGTCGACTCCTGTCGTTCACTTTCCTCTTCACCTTCTTCTTCTTCCTCCTCCACAGCGTCCACCACCACGTCCTCGTCCTCGGTCGCCGGTTGCCACTTGGCGAAAGATCGGTCCTCGACGCTGTAACTAAGGAATCTGTCAATCTTGGCACGAGAACCTTTATTCGGGTGCGGAACGCCGAACTTTATATCTGAAGACAACAAAAGGGGAAGAGTAAATAAAAGGTTAGAAAAACCATACTATGTTCAAAAAAGAGCATACCTCCCATATTCCAGTCGGGACGGATCCACTTGCTGGCGGCGTTCAGCGAATCAACACGTACGAACACATACCTGGACCCCCACCCCCGATCGTTCACTCCAGTATTCAAAACTAAGGCACGATCGCCTTTATATTTGGAATACGGGCTATAACGCCCACGCTTATCCCCTTTAACTTGATACGCTGCCAAAAAATCATTCAAAGACATAGGGGGGTCCCAATCCGCAGACAAACGCTCAACAACCAAAAGAACCCGCCAGAGTTGAGGCATCAACTGCCCCGGCGACAAACCAAAGCATCGCATCAAATTCTTAGTCAAAGTCGAAAACGGCCATTCGAAGCCAATCTCGAAAGGATATTTGTATATCACAAAATACCCCTCGGGGCAATCCTTAGGACGAACAGTCCCCGGATGGAACTATTAAGAGGTTGCCTCTTAATGGAACTATTAAGAGGTAAACAAACAGCTCCTAACAAAATAGTACAAAACTAAAATTAATCGATGTGGATGCTCTTAGACCCTATTTTCGAGTGGGATATGCCGGATTCTTCTTTTGGTTTATATCTAAAAAAGACTTAATTCTTGCAACTCTAATGTTCTTTCGTGCTCATTCTTCTTTGTGTCTGTAAATCCTTAGGTGAATCAGAACCAGAAATGGTCAACAATGTGAATCAGGATGGAAATGTTGTTCGTCGAAAGCTAGCCGAAGAGTCTCCAAACTTAGCAGCGTTACCTTCTCCTAATGGCGGATTTGGGCCACCAAAAATCATAGCTCTCCCAAGTAGTAGAAGTAGCGGATCGTTTCCTGCTGTACCAAAAGACAAAAAAGCCCCTGCCATTAATCCACCACCATCATTTGGCATCGTTCAAGAAACCCCCGAGGGAACATCATCAACTTCCGGTCAACCACCAACAAACAATTGGCCTCCAGAAAGCCAAACTAATTCATACAAGTGGAAGATCTTAGTTGCAATATCTTGCATAGTTCTTCTGCTAATCATCGGCATAACTCTCTGTTTTGTGTGTAGAACGAGGGCAGTAAAGACAATTGGTCCTTGGAGGAGTGGAATCAGTGGACAATTGCAGAAAGCTTTTGTTACGGGTGTTCCGAAGCTAAACCGGAGTGAGCTAGAAACAGCGTGCGAGGATTTCAGCAATATTATTGAGGCGAAGGAAAGTTATACATTATATAAAGGAACATTATCAAGTGGAGTTGAGATTTGTGTCGCATCAACCACCATTGATAGTCTCAAAGATTGGTCAAAACGTGCAGAACTTGGGTTTCGGAGAAAGGTTTGCTTATTTTGGAGTCCCCGATCTATCCATACATTTAGGCTATGTTTGGAACACTGGCTGATAAGCTAGCTGTTGGCTGATAAACTAGATCACAATGTAAAATGATCTTTTTGGAAAAATATAAAAAAGTTAATTGGGAAAACCCCAACTTGAAGTAGCTTTTCAAAAGTTTAGCTTATTGACGGTCAATCAGGGGTTTTTCAATAAATAAGCTAACTTGTGTTTGGCAAACTAGCTGATAAGCTAGTTGTGGGCTGAAAAACTAGCTAGTGGCTAAAAAGCTAGTTGTTGGTTGAAAAACTGGCTATTGGTTAATAAACCAGTTGTTAGCTGATAAACTAGTCATGTATGGTAAAATTAGTTGATAAACTAGATGAAAATATAGAATGACCTACGAGGACATGTTTAAAAGTTAATTCGACAAAAAGCCTCTGTAGCTTATTGAAACACTACTTTTAGTATTTTAAAAAGCTAGCTTATGGCCAACCAAAATGGCCTTTTTCAATAAGCTCAAAAAATAAGCTAGCTTACGGTTGCCAAACATGACCTTAGGCAATACCCAATATGAATGTAACTAGTAGCTAATATATATACTCGTGAACTATACAGATTGATGCGTTGTCACGAGTGAATCACAAAAACTTTGTTAACCTCATCGGGTATTGTGAGGAGGACGATCCTTTCGTTAGGATGATGGTGTTTGAGTATGCTCCTAATGGTTCACTTTCAGAGCATCTACATGGTGATAACTCGCCTTTTTCTTTTATTTTTTCTCTATAAAATTCATCAAAATTACATTGTTTTACATGATATAAAAATGGTGTTTTTGTTACAGTTGTGGAACTTGAGCATCTTGATTGGAGTTCGAGAATGAGAATCATCATGGGAACGGCATATTGTCTTGAGTACATGCACGAATTGAACCCTCCTGTACCGCACACCAACCTAAACACAACAATGATCCGTTTGACCGATGATTATGCACCCAAAGTAAGATTCTTTCTTTTTAAAAGCTTCACATTTTGTTGTTTTGGTTATCATCATGAAACGAGGAGTCTACATGAGTATTTTCTGTATATAAATATTATATATATAGGGGCAGGGGAAAACCTCAAAAAAATGAAAAACTGAGGAACACCCTGGTAAGCGTTCATATGGACGGTATGCACATGTGCATACAACTAATTTGTAACATGTACATGTGCATACAACTAATTTGTAACATGTACACGTGCATAAAAACCAAAAAACAACTCTAGTCACTTGTATGCACATGTGCATACCGTCCAGATGAACCCTTACCAGTGTGTTCCTCAATTTTTCATTTTTTAAGGTTTTCCCCTGAACCTCCCTCCCTCCCTCTCCCTCTATATATATATATAGTGTATATATATATAGACTTCAGGAACTTAAAGAATCGGGTTTCTCAGGTTGCGGAGATGAGTTTCTGGAGAGATTTTGTATCAAAAGCGAAGGTATCAGCAGAAGCTGAATCTGAGCATTCGGAACTGCCACCACTCGTTGATACAGAGACAAACGTGTACTGTTTTGGTATGTTAATGGTCGAAATCATTTCTGGCAAGCTTCCTTATTCCAACGAGCAAGGACCTATTGGAGCTTGGGTAAGATCTCTGGACAACGATCATGAAAGAATGCATATTCTCGTACCATTGATTAACTTTTCGAACCATCGTACTTGGTTTTTGTTGCAAAGCACTTGTCCTGCAATAAAATATGCGGAAAAAACATAATAATTTTCAAGAATGAGCGATTTTGAACGAATTTCAAACAAAAGACCATCATACGAGACTTTTTGCGTCCAAAAAAGAGCATTTTGCAATGTATAGTATTCCATTTTCACAAAACGATTGTTTGTTTGCAATAAAAATCTGAATACGATGGTCGCCCAAGTCAATAACTACTGCCAATTGCTTATGCTTACAAAAGATGGTATTCCTTTTGCATATAAGATGGGCAAGTTGCATAAAATGTAAATCCAATTTCTATTAAATGCATCTTACTTTTAAAACCTTCATTTTGGTAGCTTAAATGTGATAATCTCAAATATTTAGACCAAAATACGTTACACAATATGGGAATCAGACCAAAATACGTTATTTTTATGCAATCTTAGATTTAAACCAGGTACCTAAATATTTGAGATGTCACATCTAAGGTACCAATGAAGCTTATAAAAGTCGCTCACAATAAGAATTAGACCAAAGTATTTTGCTTTTTCATGCAATTTTCTCTTACCGGTTAAGCAACCATTTTGGTATCGATAATAATCCATTTATTTTTGCAGGCTGCACAATATCTGAACGATAAGCGAAACGCCAGTAACATGGTCGATCCAACATTAGAGTCGTTTAAGCATAGCGAACTTGAGGGCATATGTGAGGTTATCGAAGAATGCATTCAGCAAGATGCTCGAAAGAGACCGACAATGAAAGAAGTGGTTACGAAGCTAAGGGAAGTGCTAGCGATTTCACCGGAGCAAGCAATACCGAGACTCTCGCCTCTCTGGTGGGCTGAACTCGAAATTCTATCTGGAGAGGCAGCGTAATTAAAGAAACGATAATAATAATCATTCAAGATTCACGACACCCTTCATTGTTTGATGCTTGTAGATTTCAAGGAGTGTTTTTTAGACGGATACACGGGACAGAAATGCGTATCCACGTTTGTTGCTTGTGTGTTGCGCGGTTTGATTCAATTTTTTCGAGGTTTTGCTTGTGACTTGAAGCAATAAGACGGGTCTGGCCTGAGTACCGGAAGGGGTTTTGCTGTAATGATGATATTGTTTGAACCAAGATTTCAAGAATTGTGCTGAATATACATCTACTTTTGTGAGGTAGAGATCAGAGATCGTGTATATGTTCATTATAACGTTTAACTCCATTTACTGGAGGGAATATTGAGTTCGTGTGGTTTGGTTTCCTAAATATGTAGTATTGTTTTGTAAGAATATTAGTTTTTGAAACAAGTCTGGTCATGAAATCGAACCCATATTGGTTTGAAAAAATTTAATAGACCGAGGTTTCTAGTAACGAACCAAGTCGAACCCGAACTTTTTTTATTCTCTAGTAAAACTTTTTCAGCTAAATAATTAATTATTGTTGATAATATATTTACTTTAGGGAAATTAATTAAAATACCTAAAGTTTGACTTTGACTTGCAAAATACCCATATTCTCGAATTTTTTGCAAAAATACCCATGTTTTCCGTGGTGGGTCCCGCGATCGAGTACGTGTGCCACGTGGCCCGCGGTTGGGGCCGCGATGGTCCTGCGGTTGGCCGAATTTTTCAAGTTTGGCCCCTCTAGTTTTGGGCAAAAAAATTATATTTTTTGTCCCTCTAGTTTTTAGGTTATCATTTTATGTAGTTGGGGTTTTTAAAGTGTTGTTGCATGTCTTTGCTCTAACACAACTTAGGTCTCTTTTGTTTGTTAAATTACAACTTCGGTCCTTTATATTACTAAATTGCAACGTACATAAGTTATGTTTGATAAATTACACGGGCCGATAAAGTAGATAAAATCGTGTTATATATCAAAACAAGAGCACTAAACATACAATATTTATCGTCCCAATCAAGGGAAATCAATGTTCAGATCAACGCTATCATATGATATGGTTCCATGTGGTTCAAGTTCCGACGGGCCCTGCGTGTTACTTAGTTGACTGACTGAACGTCTACTCCTTGGCACGGTTGAAGGGGTGGGAGTTGGACACTCTCCACGAGTATGTCCTACGCATTGACACCGGGTACATTTTCGATGTATCGGACCTTCACCACGTGATGGACGTCGATCGTTCTTTCTTGGTCTCCCGGCTCTGTTCTTATTGTTTAACGGTGGATAGCATGGCGGACGGGGGTCAGGTGGAGACACCCATGCTTCAGGGTCCAGCTGGATTTATTACCTCTGCATATGTTGCCCGGTAAGTTTCGAACGTGAAGAAATTTACAGCCAAGTCGCTGCAATCTCTATGACCCATATGTCTTGCCGCAGCGATGGCATGGCCGCACGGTAACCCAGATTTTTGCCATTGGAAACATGAACAAACATGGTCGGTCATATTGACAATCGCGTCAAGTTGGTTATCCCGAACCGGGTACCTCCCATACCCGATTTCGCTTACCCTCCATGCCGACGCGTGACCCGCCCTGAGGAGAATTATCTCCTCCGCCGCTGGTGTGAGTCTATTACGCAGCTCACCTCCTTTTCGGCGTCGAAGTTGGTTGAATCATTAATGGGGTTAATTAATGACGCGAAGACTATAAAAGACAAGCTAAAGCATCATTTCAAGGGACATCGATTAACATCCAACACACTTCAGCAAACATCATCATGTATGTAGAGAAAATCACCCAAACTCATAGCAAAGTACATTCAAACTCTGGAGATTGAGTACTGAAAACCAGAATCCTACAGCGAACTCAAGAACACCCGAAGGAAAAGCTCAAGTATCAGTCTCGACGCACGACATCTGCCTTCGACAGATAGTTCACACTTTGTATTCACACACGACAAACACTTGTTTTCACATTCAAACACTTGTACTTTACATTTCAAAGTATTTCCTTCATTTGTATTGTAATCATCGTACAACCGACGCCAGTACCAAGGACGTCGCCCCTGATTGGCGACCATAGTGCAGCGACGACATCCCTTGTCGTCCGCAGGTTTTTTCCTCGATTGAGGTTTTTCCTGCGTCATCAAACCCCTTGTCTCATTTACATTTTCGTCTTTGTCGCACGTCTCGTCGAAAGATCCTTTCTTTAGTTGATTAAGTCCACATCGACCTTAAGTTGTCCCTTTGGTGCGATTTTTGGCATTAACATCATCCATGTCATTCATAATCAAAGTGTTTACAATGAAAGTACGGCTATAAAAAGCAATAATAATTGATAAACCTAAAACATTAGGAAAAGAAAACTATTTATATCTTTTGAGGTATTTACACAATTAGCCCAAAACTTTAAGACAATTACAATTTTCACCCTAACAATCTCCCCCTTTGGCTTAAAGTTTGGAAGAGGCAGCTTTAGCAGTTAAGGTAGGAACGGTCGGTTTCTCGGTCAACATCCCAGATAGGTTTTGATTCTTCTCATTGCTTTTCTGAAATCTATTCGGTCCTCCAGTTCTTCAAGGGCTCAGAGCATAAGATTCCTTCAGGTCGTTGGCATTTGAAATCCAACAACTTTGCTTTCGTTTCGTTGATGAATCGGTTAGAATTGCAGTCGGATCGCCTTTAATGTACCATCGAAATATTTGGCAATCTAAGAGAATCTAAGAAATCTTTTCTCGCTCAGTTGATTTCTGTAGATCACTCCGAACTCAGATTCGTTCAGGATGGTGTATAGCGGTAGTCGTCGATGCTAGAAAGTTGGTTGTTCGGCCTCTGACGTTTACAATTGGTTGATGGCTTTCTAGTGCAAGTTTAAAGTCGAAGACATTGTAGTAGAGGTACTGGCGATACATGAAGCGTTTGATGGCTCTCAGGGTAATATGGATGTTAAACTTGCGAATCTGGAGGTTTTGGAAGTGATGATACATGAATTCGAAGTCTCCAATCCTTAGATGTTGAAAGTCAACCTCAGTGAATGTGTATATCTGCCCATTTTTTCTCATCACTGTAAACTCAGGATACCAGATTTTGTCGAACAGTTTGGCCACAACTTCTCTGACTTGACCAATCTGTCTCTTTGAATCAACCTACTCTTTCCTTTATGCTTTTCCTTTTACCAAGAACACGTATTCCATCTTGAACTCTTCGGTTTCTCTACCAACACCCAGAGCTGCATACGGGTCAACTCTGCGGATACGGTGAGGGAATAACCATTTATCGGTCTCTTCAAGAAAAGTTGCTTTGAGTCTGAAAATTCGATGCTTTCTTTTAGCTTCATTGATATCTGGTTGGTTGACGTTTGAAGGACCAACTTGATCAGTATTTGAAGGACCGACTTGATCAGGATTTGGTTGAGCTGATTGAGTAGTGGATGGTTGAGTTTGAGTGAAAGCGGGAGGAACTGGAGCGGTTGGCGTTTGATGTACGTGAGAAGATACCGGAGATGTGATGGGGATGATATGGATGTCATATGGAGTTTCACCACCAAACACATCATCAAGAAAAATATCTTGCTGCTCTTTATACCATGCAGCCCTGGCAACGGCATCCTTTTCATCCTTGAGTTCGGGAAAGTCTGCCTCTGAATCTGACACGACGATTAGGGGAACAAGTTGACCTTTGACCAAAAAGAACTTGTCAAAATCCAGGTCATCGTCGTTCGAGGGTATGTCGATCATTTCTACTTCCGTTTCCATGATCATCCATATATCCTCTTCATTGACCTCGGGCTTTTCAACCGTCGGATCAACGTCCAGATCAACATATAGGACTATCTGCCTGTCGCTTTCTTCACCACAAGCCCCTGATTCAAACAACTGAGAGACTCTCTCAGAGGTATCATCATCGACGACTTGTTTATCAGCGTTTGTATAATTTGTAGCAGCTTCGGCCATGGATTCATTCTGTACTCTGTCGGTGGCAAAGGCGTCATCAAGCTTGCGTTTCTTTGAGTTCTCCCCCTCATGGTCACCGGGGTCTTCCTCGTGATCATGCTGACGTTTGTGACCGTGAGTTTGTGACTTGCAGGATGTTTCAAGAACACTGATGCGCTCGGTTAGCGCGTCAAGTGAAGTACGAACGGCTGTCAGGATTTGTTCAACGCTGTCGCAGAAGGCAGCAAATTCGGAAGAGGTTGGATGAGTAGTGGCTGGTGTTTGTCTTGGATCATGGTGAGTTGCGTGTTGTTGTCATAGAAGGCTTAACAATTCCTGATCTTGAGGGGTATTTAGGCTAAGGGAAAGTAGTTTGGCTAACAGTAGGGATTTTAACTCAACGACAGGCAAGTCGACAGTTGGCGGTTGAGGAGCGGGTGGAGCTTGTGGTAGAGTGGGGCGTGACCCACGTTCAGTGTCAATGATGGGGCTTTTTCCTTTTAACAGCCACTTTACTTCGTTGAACTAGTTTTGCATTATGTCCTCCATTGCTTTCAAATCCCGCTTATATTGTTCCTTGGAGATGAAAAAGGGTAAACTAACACCGAGATCACTTAGATTGCCCGTTGACGTAACAACTGTTGAATCAACAGTTGTATCATCTACGTGCACAACTCGCATGAGGATAGCTGTAGTAGGATTTCCGTCTGATCCTCGTAATCCGCTCAGAGGCAGACTTACTTGGGACGTTCCGATCGGTTCACTTGATTCACCAATGGTAGCATTAGGTATTGGTTGTGTCCTAGCTAAAGAAAATTATGTCAAGGGGCTCTAAACTCGATTGTGCGCCCAAAGAAGTCGAGAGTGGGGGCAGCTGTTCTCTTATTTCAATATTAGCACCCTCCAAGTGAGAGTCTGATAGTGTATGTGCTAAATCCCTGTGGACAAGTGGAACAGGTGTCTATTGAGAGACACCTGAGTGGCTGAGGAGGGCGTGCAATTGCGTCGCTGGGTCCACGACGGTTTCTTTATTTCCCAGTCCCAACAGATGAGACTGGATAGTAGATGTGGCTACCTGGGCGACACTGGCTTGGATACGCTCACTCTTATTTTTTTTCTTTTACTTCTCCTTTCTCTCACGCTCACACTTTCAACATTTTCGACTGAGACTCCATCGTTCTCCTTATGTCACCCAGTTCGGTTGATGGGGCAGTAGAGGGTGCAGAAGAGGTTGTAGGTGGGGAATCGGAGTCCACCATTGATGGGTTTGGTCCAATGCGGGCAGCTATTTTCTGGAGGCGGATGGCCTGATCGGTATCGGATTCGGTTTCTGACGAGGCATCCCCTGATCTTGCGCCAGATCCAAATTCAGAGGCTTCTGAGCTAGATAAGCGTTTGGATGATTTGTCGCGGACCAGCCCGAAATCAGATGTCATTTGGGCGTCAACTAAATCGTCTTTGGATGAGGAGTCAGATTCGATGACAGGAGGTCGTCGTTGTGCTGCAGTAGATGTTCGGGTAGAGGTTTCGAGTGTAGATATGGTGATGAGACTAGGTTGGCGGCTTGTACTTGCATGCATGTCCGAGGCACGGCCCGCTGCAGTTCCCCTCCTAATAAAAACTCTCAGCACACCCCGTCTAGGAGCCCCAGCTCGCTGGACCCTACCTCCTCTAATTCTAGGACCCTCACGTCGCTCGGGTTGCGTCCCCTGGGAGGTCCTTCCAATGCTGGACGGACCATGGGGGCACCTAATTCGTGCTCTCTCCTATACTCCCCCCACTCGGTGCCTCAAGACGTGCGAATGCAAGTAAGGCTTCAGGGATAATTTGGGTCACAACATTTGTAGCTCGGGCTTGTTCTGCAGATGGTGCATTTGGAATGGAGGACACGGCGGATGAGCTGAGCGGCGACGGATAGCGGGTTCGGCATCCATGTTTTGTCGGATGGCCAGAGACAGGAATCAGATGTATGGGATGAATGAACGTTGGCAGCTCTCTGTCGATGACGTTCGGAATCAACTCGTTCAAGAGAATTCCAGCGAAATTGATGTGCCGGGGAAATGCGACGCCATGGAACAGGCGGAGGAAATTCAGGCTGCATTGGTCGATGTCACGCCATTTGGATGACAAGCACCGGTTGAGTATGCTGAACAAAGTCTCCCAAAGAAGGGCTAGGTGAGTGTGGGTGAATGCTGAAGGACGTAGAAGATCCCTGAAATATCCAAGGGAGTGGATATCGGCGACTAGTTGGTTGCGACAGGCAGGCGAAGGAGTTGGCTGAAGGACTCGCGGGTGAGGATAAATCGGGAGTTCTCGAGTTTGGCTTCCAAAGATGTGCCCTGATCACTCGTTACACGGTGGATTGTGTGCCAGACCTATTAGACATAATGTGCAGGGACATCGGTTGTGGCGGTCAGGGCATGGTAAAGCGAATGGCCGATGAGAATGTCGATGATGACATGATGGCGATTGCGGAAATTCATGACGTCCAGGTTGTAATTGTTACCCTAGATGGCCATACGGTCCCCAACTGGAACAAGGCGTTGCTAGCATCAGCGTTGATTGGATATCCTTGGTTTGCCATTGAGCCTGCAATTACAGAGTGTTAGGTACACCCGATTGATTAAAGCATGAACACTTACCTTGTTGACGATCTGCCAGAAGATGGGATTTTGCAACACAGTGGATTGGCAAGAAGGTTTTCTGGATATAAGGGATGTCCGGAGAAATGTTTGTCCGGATTAGGGTTTGTCCAGAAAACATTAGTACCGGAAAGCACCTTGTCCGGAAAACATTATGTCCGAAAAAATTAAAATACCGGAAAACTTATCTACCGGAAATATATGTATCGGAAAAGAGAACTATCCGGAAAACATCAAATACCGGAAAACTCAAGTTCCAAAAAACATCGGATACCAAAAAACTTAAGTTCCGGAAAACACAAAACATCGATTTCGAAGGATTAACAGTCTAAAAATGATACGAAGCTAACCTCAGACTAGAATGTATTAAACGACGCTTAGCGAGGGATTAAAAAACGTGATGAGACGAGCATTTCGTGCGATGAATCAACCAAATGGGGTCGAACCGACGCTGTGGATGTGTTGGATCGTCAAAATCGACGATTCGAGTGATATTAACAACATGATAACGCTATATCGAGACGAATCAAATCGAAAACTTACTTGAATGAGAACGAAAAAGCAATTTGTGCGAGCGTGCGTGCGTACGATTGAGAGAGTGAGAGTTTGACAGGGTTTAGGGAATAATCCGGAAAAGCATAAGGAAGAAATAGGGTTTAAGAGCCTATTTATATGGGTTTGGGTTTTCCGGGCGCTGGTACCGGAAAACTCTGTTTTTCGGGAAGGTGGGTTTTGGCCTGGAAAAGTAGGTTATCCGGAAAAAGATGGTATTCGGTAATGGTCTTTTCCGGAAAAAATAATGTCCGCACAAATTAGGATCTGGAAAAGAGATTTATCCGAGAAAAAATGGTAAGTTTTGAAAGAAATGAACTTTTGACCCTTTCTCCCCCTAGACTTATGCACACTTTACCAAAACAAATATTTGAAGACAAAACGGAGGTACACGTGTGTGCTCCCCCTCAACTTGTGCACGAAAGACTCTTGACACACCAAAAAATATAAAAAAATTAAAATCGTGTGTCGGTCCCCCTCAAACAATGAATGGAATTAAACTTACTCGACGCATAAGATCCCCCTGGACACGAGCAAACGATCAAACATACGGGTATACAAAAAATAAGGAAAACAGAAAGTAAAAATCACGAAATAAATAACGCGAACAAGCAAATGAAAGAAATCTAACTTATTAATACAAAGGTTTAATCAGTGTGATACAGATAGAGTTCAATATTGAGGAAGTGTGAACTTCACCATCTAAGGAGTTAACAACAAATGATGAGGTGACAGTTCCTCGTTATTGAACAAAAGCTGTACCAGACTTATACAGACTAACCCTTCATATTTAGCATACCTAGCTTGGACACTAAGTAATTAAAACGTTTTTTGTCCAAGGCTCAGTATTAACAAAGTAGAGTTCAATCGTATCTCGCTCGACGTGATCTTTGATGAAGTGATGCCAAACGTCGATGTGCTTCGTCTTCGTGTGTTGCACCGGATTGCTTAATATGGCAATCGCGCTCTTCGAGTCACAGTAGATGGGGACTTTTGTATACGAGAAGTCGTAGTCTTTGAGCTGGGTACGCATCCATCTTACCTGAGAACAACAACTCGCGACAGCAACATACTCCGCCTCAGCTGTGGATGTAAATACGCAGAGCTGTTTCTTTGACGCCCAGCTGACAAGACTATCGCCCAGGAACTGCACATGACCCAGCGTGCTCTTCTGGTCCAACATGCTGCCGGCATGGTCAGCATACGAGTACGCAACTGTTAATGCCAAAAATCGCACCAAAGGGACAACTTAAGGTCGATGTAGACTAACAACTAAAGAAAGGAATCGTTCGACAAAGGCGTACCACAAAGACAAAAATGTAAATGAGACATAGGATTTGATGATGCAGGAAAAACCTCAACGAGGAAAAAACCTGCGGACGACAGTGGATGTCGTCGCTGCACTATGGTCGCCAATTAGGGGCGATGTCCTTGGTGTTCCGGGTGTCGATCGTACAGAGATTACAATACAAATGAAGGGAAAGACTTCGAAATGTAAAGTACAAGTGTTTGAACTGTAAAAACAGTGTGCGTCGTGTGTGAAAACAATGTGTAAACTGTTGGTCGAGAGTGAAAGTCGTGAGGTCGAGAGCGATCTTCTATGAATTATCTCTTTGCTTCGAATGAATATTCTTTGAGTGTTTGCGTTTGCTTCTGTTGTTCGATGCTCTTGTTCTATCTCTCTCCCTGTGTTATTCGATGTTCGGTCGTTCAGTGTTCAGTCCTCTTGTTCTATCTCTCTTCCTGTCTTATTCGATGTCCTGAAACTGAGGATTGAACTTGGGATTTATAGTCTTCGGATGATTTTAATTGAATCATTAAGATCTTTGATGATTGTTGTAATGGTCGTCGTCTTCAATGTGGTTATAGCCGTTGTCCATCAATGACTTTGACTCCTGCATTAATCACTGAACAAATATAACAGTCGTATAACGCGTTAGTCGGGCGAGTTCGCATGATTCTACGCGACGGTCGTGCGCAGTAGGCGACGTCGAGGTCGAGTGTCGTGAGGAACTCTCGACTTACCTTTTAGGAGGGACGACAGAGATTTTTTGGATCTTCGTCGGGGCCTTATCTTAATACAAGATATAGTTCATAACATGTGTCTTACCTTTTCTGGTCGTGGTCGAGACTGGTGAAATTTTGCCCAAACAGTTTGCCCCCAAAATTTGAAAGTAGGATGGCAATTTCGAATTTTAAATTTTGCTTGTCGGGTGTTCAGGGTCTTGTGTTGGAAAATACCTTGGTTGTTTTGGAACTGAATCGGTTCAATTCAAACTATAGAGGGAAATCGAAGAGAGGATAAAGCCGTGACGTCATGCCGACGCATGATGGTGGTTACCAGCTGTCGATGACAGGTGTTGATGATCTGTGTAGTCATACGAAAAGACAAGGACGCGTGGCGATCATCTGAGGACTCGACCTGACATGATCATTTGTATATGTAAAGATCATGATTGATCTTCTTCTGTTACGATCTCAGAGAGTTTTAAGCAAAGATCTCCTCTTGATATTCTTGCTGTTCTTCTTCGAATCCCTTCCAAATTTGCGAGAGACTATAGTGATTCAAGGCTTAGAGTGCCTATATAAGGCATTACTTTCTCACCTTCATCTGCATTGCTCCTCTCTTTTTTCTGACAAATAATGTCGTCTGAACCAAAGAGTTCTATCACGAGTCAGGAAGACTTAAATACCTTTAGGTGTTTGGCGAAAATACCTGTAGAGATAGAACTGATATGTCCAGGGAGTACACGTCCTGGGAGTTGTCCTGAAGGATACTTTGTAATATATGAGTATCCCTTCAAAATATGGTTTGAATGGACATATTCGTCTTTATCCAAGGCTGTCATGCGAGATTTCGGTCTGTCGCCAGGGCAGCTAATGCCCCAACTCTGGCGACTTTTCCTAGTCATTGAGCGATTGTCCGCAAAGTGGAAGTCGCCTATGATCATGAATGATTTCTTGGTGGCTTATCAAGTCAAGAGAGACAAGAACTGGAGTTATAGCCCTTATTCCAAGTACAAGAGCGATCGTACCCTGGTTTTGAAAACCGGGGTTAACGATCGTGGGTGGAAGTCTAGATACGTATTCGTACGTATTGATTCACTTGATCTCCACAGCAATTGGATTCGTCCCGATTGGAATGTGATGGGTATATACTTTTCTTTTGTTTTTAACGTATGCCATTGTTTGATTTATGCTTTCTATTTATTCTTCTTCTTTTGTCACCTTCAGAGATCCAGTTCGATGTCGTGAAGCCGAACGAAGATTCCCAAGCCAAGATCGACAGATTCATGAATCACAGCGTCGATGATCGATCTTTCGTCGTGCGTCAATTGGCGGTCGAGGACGAGGACGTGCTGGGAGACACGAGAGGTTCTGAAGAAGAAGATGAGCAGGAAGAGGTGACTGGTAAGCGTACCGTAGTTTTTTATTTTCTCTGTTTATTTTGTCTGTCTGATGCTTTGTGTGTTTCCTTACTAGTGCCGATTGAGAGGAAATCGGTATCTAGGAAGAGAGGGGTGCAGATTATGCTTGCCCTTCGAGGTGAAAGAGAGAATGTCTCGACAGCTGGGTCAAGGATTCCAAAGAAAACCAGGAAGACAGTCCTGAGGGAACCGTCTTCGAGTGCTAATGACTCATCGAGAGTTGTCACTCCTAAGAAGGCGAAGGCGTCATCCATCCTTCACGGTGCGATGGACGCGACACCGGCAAGTTCGGCGCCTCCGGCGACAGTGACGAAACCAGTGTCTAAGGTGTCGACCCCATCGTCTGCCGACAAGGGCGAGGGGTCGTCGGCCAAAGTTACGACGGTTAACTTTACGTTACCATCTAACTTTATGGCGGATAGTGTCCTAGACGGGACGACGTTGTTTCCTCACTTGGGGAAATATTTGCTCCCATATTTTAAGGAACGTTTTCAGAGAGCTCCGATCAGGGAAGCGGGATCTCAGGTTGCCGGTTTGGCGTTCTCGGTAAGTCTTTCTTTCAAGACTTGGTTCATTTGTCGCTGTTGTCGTTGGATATTTAACGAACTTCCTACTGTTTACAGACATTTCAGTCTTCTTTGGCGTTATATGCTGAGATGTCGAGAGTCGAAGATCTGGTGGCGTCTGCTCTTGAAAGAGAGGATGCGACGCTAGAAAGGGAGAGGGTGGCTTTGGACAGGGAGAAGTCGGCCTTGGCGCGCGCCGACGAGTTGACCATTCAACTTTACAACGCTTTGCACGAGCTAAAGGATGTTAGTCGCGCGAAAGAGGCGGGCAATTCTCCTAAGATTTAGGAAACTTTTAACCTTTCCTTGTTTTTGTTGACTATTAGTGGTCGAACCACTTTCCTTTGGATTGTAAATCGACAGTTTATGAATGAAACTTAGATTTTTGTTGAACTTGCGTCTTATATATTTGGCAAACAAATATCGCATCGACTGTCAAATTCATTTAGTATAAAATATACAAAGAATCGTGTGACTTAGGCATCATTGCAACACAATAACTGGGACGTAAGTCATAAGACTTTTAAATCGTATATACAAACATAAGCACATGCGACTAAAGCATACATTCGGAGTACGAAATTTTTCTAAGTTAAGAAACTTAGATCATGAGATTGCTAGACCTCGCGATCGTACGACTAAGTCGTGCGATTAATTCGAATCGTGTGCCCCTGTAGAAGGATGATCAAGTCATAGACCTGATCGTTTATGTCGTGCGACCTTGAGAAACTAGAGTCGTTTGATTATTGTCGTGCGATTCTGCGGAATAAACAATGTCAGAGGTTGGTCGTTGGCTAACCAACGACCCTCCGATGCTTAAGTCAGTAATCGTCGTTGTTAAAAAATCGTATGAAAAAATAGAAAAGGGTTTAGAAGACGTACCTTTTCTGACGCGTCGTGCCCCGACTACGTGGGACGTCTTGAATATTGCTACCATCTTGCCCCCTTGTGGCGATTTTAAGACGATACACTAAATGTCGTCGTGAATCGCCACAATAGAAGGTCTATTTTCGCGGCTTCAGGGTGGTTTTATAGCAATCACGAGCGACTTTCGGCTCACTTTTTATCTCCTAGATTCCCCACGGCGTAGGGAACTTCAGAGTCTGATGATACGTCGAGGGAACGGCTTTCATTTCATGGATACATGGTCGACCTAAGATGATGTTATAGGCCGACGCACAGTTGCTGACACTGAACTTGGTCTGCTTGTTGATTCCTCCGGCATAGACTGGTAAGACGATATCTCCATAGGTGCTCGTCGTTTCTCCATTGAAACCGACCAAAGTTGTCGAACGTCGGGTGATTTCCGAACGATCGATTCCCATGGCCTTGATGGTGTCAGTGAAAATGACGTTCGCTGAACTGCCCCCATCGACCAAGACTCGTCGAGTTAAACAATAACAAACCGTGAGTTGAATGATCAACCCGTCATGATGCTTCTGATACGAGTCGCCGAGGTCGTCTTGGTCGAATACGATCTTCATAGATTCCAACTCCAGATCTCCTTTAGGCCTTGATGAACGCGGAATAGGCCGATCGTCAGGCGCTTGACTGGCGTGACGTTTGGCCGCGGAGTACGTCAGACCACACACATCGGAACCACCAGTGATACAATTGACGACTTTCGCATGCTCGGGGGTTGATGGTCGATGGTCGCTAGTTGGAGTAACGACGTCATCGATGATATCTTTGAGATTTCCTTTCGGGACATGATATGCTAGTTCCTTTTTGAGAGCTATGCAATCATCCGTCGCGTGACCATGGTCGACATGAAAGTCACACCATTTAGATTTGTCTTTCTTAGCGTCGTCCTGATCGGACTTCTTTGGCCATCGAATAGTCGCCTGGGCGGTTTTCCGAGCTTCGACCAAATCTTTAGTGGATCCTTTGAATCCATAAGAGGATATCTTGAGGTACTGGGAAAACTTGGTCGCGGTCTTAGCCTCTGCTTTCGTCTTGAATCGGACGTTCGAGATCTGGCGCGCGGGCTCTATTTTGGAAATTGCTTTTGTCTTGAACTCGGGCTTTTTCACACCTAACGACCTTTTGTCGTCGGTAAGTTTGCGACGAAAGGTAGCGTCGTCCTCTACTCTCATGTACGCTAGGGTTCGAGCTCGGACGTCTTCAAAATTCTCCGGAGGATACTTGGTCAGGTCAGTGTATAAACCTGAGCTGTCGTCCAGACCACGCTTATAAGCTTCAATTGCAGTCTTGACGTCACAATTGCGAATGCTGATCATCTCTGCATTGAATCGATTAAAATAACTGCGGATAGACTCACTGGTCTTCTGCACGACATAATACAGGTCACTGGTGTTCTTCTCCATCTTGCGACTGCTGGCGAATTGCTGGGAGAATTGGTTGACCAATTCAGCGAACGACCCGATGGACTTGGGTTTGAGATTGATCAACCATTGGAGAGCAGGACTGGTGAGAGTCGCACCGAAGCTTTTTCACATACCGGCCTCCTGATACATGCGTGGGATCGAATTCGTCCACATGAGCTGCTTATACTGCGCGACGTGCTCTGTCGGATTAGTCACTCCCGAATACTTGGGCGTGAAGGCGGGGACGTTGTTTTTCTTCGGGACCTCAACGGTCGCTATCTCATCGACGAAGGGCAATGACGCCTGATATCCTGATCGAGGTTCGACATCAACGGGCACGGCTACCCCAGGTAGCTTGGCGAGCAAAGATAGGACGCGCTCGTTCTGATCTTCTAGCATTTTCAATCACTGGGCGACGGGGTCATTGGGGTAGAGATTTGCCCCTGCTTGCGGATTGATTCCTGAACTGGTGCCATTGCTATGCGACGAGCCATTGGCGTCTCCGTTGAAAGGAACAAAATACGGCTGCCACCCATTCTGAAATGGCTGCGACCCATTCTGGAATGGCTGCGATCCATTCTAGAATGGATGCGATCCATTCTGCATGGGCGGCGGCCTTATATGCTGAGGAGGAACTGTTTGGGCAAAAATATCACGTCGCTTGACCGCGACCAGAACAGGTAAGACATATGATTAACGACTATATCTTGTATTAAGATAAGGTCTCGACAAAGACCCAGAACACCATCGTCGTCCCTCATAAAAGGTAAGTCGAGAGTTCCTTACGACGCTCGACCATAGCTTCGCCCAATCCGCACGACTATTATATATATAAAGACGTGCGCCCTCGACCAAAGCTAACGTTCACCATGACCGTTTGTTAAGTGTTTAATGCAGGAGTAAAAGTCATTAAGGAGCAACGACTATAACCGATGCAATCCTTAAACAACCGGCGACCGTATCGGACAAAGATCATTACTCCGGCGACCGTTTCCAACCGTTAAGGCCATTAAAGGAGCATTCATGGATGAAGCTAAGGACCCGAAGACTATAAATATCAAGCTCAATCAACATTTCCAGACATCGAATATCCGGCGATTAACAACCGAAGCAATATTCAAGAACACCTGAAGTGAAGAACCATTATTCTAAGTATCGCTCTCGACGCACGACAACAGCCCTCGACCAGCAGTTCACACTTTGTTTCGTACATGACAAACACCTATTTTTACATTCAAACACTTGTACTTTACATTTCGAAGCATTTCCTTCATTTGTATTGTAATCTCTGTATGATCGACGCCAGTATCGAAGGACATCACCCCTGATTGGCGACCATAGTATAGCGATGACACCCCCTGTCGTCCGCAGGTTTTTTCCTCGATTGAGGATTTTCCTGCGTCATCAAATCCCTTGTTTCCTTATTAAATTTATCGTCGCACGTCTCGTCGAAAGATTCTTTCTTTAGTTGTTTAAGTCCACATCGACCTTAAGTTGTCCCTTTGGTGCGATTTTTGGCATTAATAGTTTGGCGCCATCTGTGGGACTACATCTAGAGAAAATCCTCGACGAACGTGCATTCTACTAATAGTTTCTTGGAGTTTCTTCTATTTTCTGTTGCAGGAAAATGGCGGATAACGGGAATCCAGAACAAGCCGTTATACCAGTACACGCAAGCTTAGAAAATGCACAAAACTCCCCAGCAGCTGTCGATGAGTATCATTTGGAGGAAATCGTTCTAGATCAAAGCAAACCCGATCAAAAGATTCTTGTGGGTTCATCCCTTGATCCCCACATTAAAGAAAAACTCATATCCTTTTTGCAGGAACATGCTGATTGCTTCGCCTGGTCACCTGAGGATATGGTCGGTATTGACCCCAATGTCATTGCTCATAAGCTTAACGTCGATCCATCGTTCAAACCTATCAAGCAAAAACGTCGCAAGTTCGCTCCTGAAAGAAATAAAGTAATAAATGATGAGGTCGACAACCTCCTCAAGGCAGGAAAGATTCGGGAGGTAAAATATCCTGATTGGCTCGCTAACGTCCTGGTCGTAGCCAAGAAGAATGGAAAATGGAGGGTCTGTATCGATTTCACCGATCTTAATAAAGCCTGTCCAAAGGATCCATTCCCGTTACCTCATATTGACGCCATGGTCGATGCAACCGCGGGGCATGAGTTATTAACATTCATGGACGCCTATTCTGGATACAACCAAATTTTAATGCACGTTGACGACCAAGAGAAAACTGCTTTCATGACGGATCGAGGTATTTATTGTTACAAAGTTATGCCTTTCGGACTAAAAAATGCAGGTACTACCTACCAACGGCTGGTAAACAAGATGTTCAAAGACCATCTTGGAGACACGATGGAGGTATATATCGACGACATGTTAGTGAAGTCGAAGCAAGCGATTGATCACATTGATCACCTCAGGAAATCGTTCGACATCCTCTGGAAGTATAACATGAAGCTCAATCCGACGAAATGTTCCTTTGGCGTTAGTGCCGGGAAGCTCCTGGGTTATATGGTCACTCGTCGAGGCATTGAGGCTAACCCTGACCAAATCAAGGCCATCATTGAGATCAAATCTCCTCGAAATTTCAAAGAAGTCCAGAAACTCACCGGTCTAGTAGCAGCTCTAAACAGGTTTATCTCCCGATCTTCAGATAAATGTCATCTATTTTATAATGTCCTCAGGAAAAATAGGGGCTTCGACTGGACCAATGATCATGAGCAAGCCTTGCAAAAACTCAAGGAATACATGGCGTCGCCTCCTCTGTAGTCAAAACCTCACGATCACGAGATCCTACAGTTGTATTTGGCTGTCAGCCCAAATGCAGTAAGTGCTGTTCTGACACGAGAAGACGAAAAACAGCAATTGCCGATCTATTATGTAAGTAATTCACTTTTAGACGCAGAAACCAGGTATTCCTCTATGGAAAAATTACTCTTATCACTAGTCACTGCTGCTAAAAAACTACGTCATTACTTTGAATCACATCCTATTACTGTCGTGACTAACTTCCCTCTTAAATCTGTCTTAAGAAAACCTGAGTTGACAGGTCGCTTAGCAAAATGGAGTATATATCTAAGCAGTTATGACATCGATTTTAAACCCAGGACCGGAATCAAATCGCAAGCCTTGGCATATTTTATCGCCGATTTCAGCCCTGAGTTAGAAAAAGAAGCAGAACTCAAAGTGTCCGTTGTGGCGACTCGCGACGACGTACCTTGGATTCTACATGTCGATGGATCATCCAACATTAGCGGCTCTGGATTGGGCGTCGTGTTAAAGTCGCCACCGGGGGGGAAGATGGTATACTCGGTCCGATGCGACTTCAAAACCACCAATAACGAGGCTGAGTATGAAGCCCTGATCATGGGAATGAATATGGCCCACGACTCGGGGGCAACCGCACTGCATGTCAAGAGCGATTCCCTGCTGGTAGTAAATCAAATCAATGGAGAATTCGCAGCCAAGGATTCAAAAATGACAGCGTATCTAAGCGTGGCAAAAGAAATTTCCAAAAAATTTATACTCGGTCCGATGCGACTTCAAAACCACCAATAACAAGGCTGAGTATGAAGCCCTGATCATGGGAAAGAATATGGCCCACGACTCGGGGGCAACCGCACTGCATGTCAAGAGCGATTCCCTGCTGGTAGTAAATCAAATCAATGGAGAATTCGCAGCCAAGGATTCAAAAATGACAGCGTATCTAAGCGTGGCAAAAGAAATTTCCAAAAAATTTAAATCCTTTTCTATTGAACAGATTCCGCGAGACCAGAACACTCAGGCCGACGCATTGGCAAACCTTGGGTCCGCTTTAGTTGAACCAATATTTGATGTTATTCTTGTGATTCACCTGGCAACGTCGTCCATTGGAAACACATACGTCATCTAGATCGAAGACGAAGAAGATGATTGGTCACGCGACATTCGAAATTTCCTCGTGCACGACCAACTCCCTGAAGACAAAATAGAGGCTCGAAAAATCAGATTCAAAGCATCTAGGTACGTCATGATCGAAAATAAGCTTTATCGGCGATCATCGACGGGCTTAAATTTAAGGTGCGTCATCAGCAAAAATCAAGCCCAGAAAATCCTCCAAGAGATGCACGACGGCGAATGTGGTAATCATTCAGGAGGTCGTAGTTTAGCTAATCGTATATCCCGACAAGAATATTTTTGGCCAACACTGCGACAAGACGCCATCAAGTACGTCCAGAGTTGTGACCCCTGTCAACGACACTCAGGTATGTCTCATAAACCCTCGGAACCTTTGCACTCGACGCTTATCCCATGGCCCTTCATGAGGTGGGGAATGGATATCGTCGGCAAGCTGCCACCTGCTCCAGGACAAAAGGTTTGGAATTCCGTCCGAGATTGTCTGCGACAATGGATCCCAATTCATAAGCGACAGAACCCAGCAGTTCTGCGATGACAGGAATATCAAACTAACAACCTCAACTCCCAGATATCCTCAAGCCAATGGACTTGCGGAATCGAGTAACAAAACTATTATAGCTCCGATCAGGAAGCGGTTGAAGGCTGCAAAGGGAAGATGGGTCGAAGAACTCCCTTCGATCCTGTGGGCAAATCGCACGACGCCACGCACGTCCACAGGACAAACCCATTTCTCTCTCGTCTACGGCTGCGAAGCAGTCCTATCGGTCGAGGTCCAACTCCCAACCTCAAGGCACACTTTCATTGAACATAACTTGGTTGATCTAAGGTGTGACCTCGACGCCCTCGAAGAACTCAGAGAATCACCCTTAATCAGAATGGTGTCGCAGAAGCAAGCGGTCGAACGGTATTTCAACAAACATGTCAAGGTCAAAGTCTTTCAAGAAGGCGATTATGTTCGTCGCCGAGTGTTCCAAAACACTCAAGAACCCAACGTGGGAAAACTTTCAATCAAGTGGGAAGGCCCGTACCATATCTCTAAAGTCGTTGGTAAGGGAGCCTATCGACTCCAGACCCTCGACAATCAAGAGATCCCGCGTAGTTGGAATGCGACGCATCTCAAAAGATATTTCTTTTAAGATTACTTCTTTCTCATACAAATTGTTACATGAAAATAAACATCATAGGATCGGAAGATAATTACGGGAACGCACAACATAGATGCCCAAGTTCACGAATCGATCGTCTTATCACGGGGGCATCTAAATTTCGTCGTACGATTGGTAGGTTTTAATGACCTCTCAATAAAAGTTTCTAAACTTTGAAATTTTTTCATATTCATCGATGATATATATTCATGATTGTCAATACAATTCAAAATGTCTGAGTTATATTCATCATATTGCAAAGAATGCCTAAGTCGCACGATTCTTCGATCATTTTACAAACGATAACATGTTCACAAAACGAACAGTTATACAAAGACAGACTAAAACTCATTACACACTCGAGCGTAAACTACATAAAACAAAAAATGTGGAGAAGAGTGTCAGTCGTATGTTCTGCCCGGAGTCTTGACCTTCGAGATCGGGGCAGCGTCAAAACATGTTAATGCAAGGATCAAACGAGTATGTTAGGAATTGTTTTCCAGCTCCTTACGCCATAATATTCTGATAATGTGGCTCTTAAGATTAATGTTAAGGCTGGAACATCTGTTTTCTGACGAGTGACCTCCACTCCAATATTGTTCCCGTCTTGACACACTTAATGAAAAGAAACAGAAGCATCTGTCAAATACGAAGGGAACACGTTAGCAAAACATAAAAACGAAAGAACATCGGTAACACAAGTTTTGAAAGAAAAACTTACAAGGAACGCCAGTTTGGCTAAACACAACACTATCTCTTCAATAGAGATCCTTTGAAAACACTCCTCGGAAACTAAGGGCTGATGTTTCCCCAGATGCGGAAGTGACTTCATCCTGACGAGGACGTAGTCAAACGAGAGGGACGGCGACAACACAAAGCTGATCACCATAAGTTCCTCCTCGTTCTCTCCCGTCTTTACACCCCCGCCCCTGTCGGCTGACGAAAGGGTTGACGTGGCAGAAGACATCGTCGCCAGGTGCGCATAATACACAGACATCGTGTTCATCGTAACCAACATCGTCAACGATTCGGGTATCGCAACCCTTGATAGATCTCCAACCACCCAAGATTTGAACAAAGTCGAGATTCTAGAGAAGGGCCTCATCAGAAACAAATTTTTTTTAAAGAAAATCTCTAAAGAAAACAACCCATTGTGATCTCTATTTATGCAGGAAATCACAACAAGTCGAGTCCGCTGATGATCAACACGCGTCCATACCTATCCGAATCTTCGACACCTGTCTTCGACAGCTGATAAGCATCATCGTGCATCAGTATGACGTCATAACTTTTTAACTTCTCGTTCAGTTAAAGGCGAACGGGTCTAGTTCCACGACAACCAGGTAAGTCCCTCAACCCAGGTCACAAGTCTAAGCGTTCGACAAGCAAAATTTAAAACTTAAATTTGACATTCAATTTTCAAATTTTGGGGGCAAACTGTTTGGGCAAAAAAATCACGTCGCTCGACCGCGACCAGAACAGGTAAGACGTATGATTAAGGACTATATCTTGTATTAAGATAAGGTCTCGACAAAGACCCAGAACACCATCGTCGTCCCTCATAAAAGGTAAGTCGAGAGTTCCTTACGACGCTCGACCATAGCGTCGCCCGATCCGCACGACTATTATATAAAGACGTGCGACCTCGACCAAAGCTAACGTTCACCATGACCGTTTGTTAAGTGTTTAATGCATGAGTAAAAGTCATTAAGGAGCAACGACTATAACCGACGCAATCATTAAATAGTCGGCGACCGTATCGGACAAAGATCATTACTCCGGCGACCGTTTCCAACCATTAAGGCCATTAAAGGAGCATTCATGGATGAAGCTAAGGACACGAAGACTATAAATATCAAGCTCAATCAACATTTCCAGACATCGAATATCCGGCGATTAACAACCGAAGCAATATTCAAGAACACCTGAAGTGAAGAACCATTATTCTAAGTATCGCTCTCGACGCACGACAACAGTCCTAGACCAGCAGTTCACACTTTGTTTCGTACACGACAAACACCTATTTTTACATTCAAACACTTGTACTTTACATTTCGAAGCATTTCCTTCATTTGTATTGTAATCTCTGTATGATCGATGCCAGTATCCAAGGACATCGCCGCTGATTGGCGACCATAGTATAGCGACGACACCCCCTGTCGTCCGCAGGTTTTTTCCTCGATTGAGGTTTTTCCTGTGTCATCAAATCCCTTGTTTCCTTATTTTATTTATCGTCGCACGTCTCGTCGAAAGATTCTTTCTTTAGTTGTTTAAGTCCACATCGACCTTAAGTTGTCCCTTTGGTGTGATTTTTGGCATTAACAGGAACCGTCCCGAACTGGGGATTTGGATTGAACGGTCCCGGCTGCTAATTCTGCATGAACGGACCTGGATGCTGATTCTGAGCGAACGGACCTGATTCTGGACCTAGATTATGCGCGAATGGTCGAGGACCATTATGACCGAACGATCCTTGGCCTGGATTCTGAACGAATGGCCTAGGACCATTTTGAGGTCCAAAGGGATTCCTTAGTTGTGCGATCTCCTCATCTGCTCTGCGACTTTGCTCCGCCATGGCGTTGATTTGATTTCGAGCGACTTCAAGCTCCTAGTACATCTGGGCAATGACATGCTGCTGATTTCTAGGGGGCTGCCATTTTTCTGAAATATAGAACAAAGAAAACTCCAAGAAACCGTTACTAAAACGCACGTTTGTCGAAGATTTTCTCTAGAAGCGATCCCATGGATGGCGCCAAACTGTTAATGACAAAAATCACACCAAATGGAAAACTTAAGGTCGATGTGGACTTTAACAACTAAAGGAAGGAATCGTTCCACAAAGGCGTGCGACAAAGACAAAAATGTAAATGAGACAGAGGATTTGATGACGCAGGAAAAACCTCAACGAGGAAAAAACTGTTAATACCAAAAATCGCACCAAAGGGACAACTTAAGGTCGATGTGGACATAATCAACTAAAGAAAGGATCTTTCGACGAGACGTGCGACGAGGGAAAAAATAAACGAGTCAAGGGATTTTATGACGCAGGAAAAACCTCAAACGAGGAAAAAACCTGCGGACGACAGGGGGTGTCGTCGCTGCACTATGGTCGCCAATTAGGGGCGACGTCTTTGGTACTGGCGTCGGTCGTATGATGATTACAATACAAATGAAAGAAATACTTCGAAATGTAAAGTACAAGTGTTTAAATGTAAAAACAGGTGTTTGTCGTGTGTGAATACATAGTGTGAACTTCTGGTCGAGGGTTGTTGTCGTGCGTCGAGAGCGAGTTCTTCGAGAGAGAATGCTTCACTTGAATTTGCTGTAGAGTTCTTGCTGTCAGTACTTGATTTCCAAAGTTTGAATGTTCTTTGCTATGAGTTTGGATGATTTTCTTCTGCTGTTTGGTGATGTTCGCTGATGTATATCAGGTGTTTTCTGATGGCCCTTGATGTGAAGACTTAGCTTGGTATTTATAGTCTTCGCGTCATTAATTAGCTCCATCAATGCTTTGATCAATGGCTACAACGGCTGGAAACGGTCGCCGGAGTGATTATCCATAATGTTCCTCGTCCGTTACGGCTGCTTGCTGTTAATGACTTTGACTCCTGCATTAAATACTCAACAAACGTAACAGTCAAGGTTATCGTTAGCTTTGGTCGAAGGTGCAATGATCTTACGCGATGGTCGTACGGGACGGGCGATGCTATGGTCGAGCGTCATGGGAGACGTACGACTAACCTTTTATGGGAGACGACGGATGTTTTCTGGGTTCTTGTCGAGACCTTATCTTAATACAAGATTTGGATTATAACGTGCGTCTTACCTGCTCTGGTCGTGGTCGTATGACGTGATTTTTTGCCCAAACAGTTTGCCCCCAAAATTTGAAAGAAGGATAGCAAATCCGAGTTTTAAATTTTTTCAGTCGAAAAATATGACAAGTGATGAAAATTACCTTAGTTACCTTGGAACTAGGCTGATCCGCTCTTAACTGAACGAGAAGTCGAAGGGAGAACGAGGTCGTGACATCATGCTGACGTACGATGATGCTTACCAGCTGTTGATGCCAGGTGTCGGTGATTTACTGGGGCATATGAAAGTCGGGGATGCGTGTCGATCTTTTGAAGGGCTCGACCTGTCACGATTTCCTGCATAAATAGAGATCAAAATGGATTGTTTTCTTTAAGCTTTCGAAAAGTCATCTTTTCTAGAATCTCGACTTTTTCCAAATCTTCGGTGACTGATGATCTATCGTGGGCTATGATACCCAAATCGATGACGATGTTGGTTGCGATAAACGCGATGTCCGTGGATTATGCGCATCTGGCGACGATGTTTTCTGCTACCACGTAGACCCTTTCGTCATCCGACAGGGGCGAAGGCGTAAAGACGGGAGAGAATGATGGGGATTTTATGGAGATCAACTTTGCGTTGTCTTCATCCCTCTTGACTGACTATGTCCTCGTCAGGACGAAGTCGCTTCCGCTTCTATGGAAATATCAGCTCTTATATTTCAAGGAGCATTTTCCAGGGATCTCTATCGAAGAGATTGGACTGTGTTTAGCCGTACTGGCGCCTTTCGTAAGTTTTTCTTTCGAAACTTGTGTTTATCGATGTTTATTCTTTCGATGCGCGTTTTGCTAATACGTTCCTTTTGTAATTGTGCAGATGTTTTTGTTTTCCTTCACTAAACACGTGAGGAAACTGGAGGTGTTGGAGTGGAGGTCGATTGTCGAAGAGAAGATATTCCTTCCTCCAACCTTAACATTAATCTTAAGAGCCACATTCTCGGAATGCCATGGCGCGAAAGGTTGGGAGACAACTCCGGCTATACTCGTTTGATCCTTGCCTCAGTTCTTCAGGATTGTTAGGATTCCGAAGGCTGAATTTTCTTTGGGCAGAGTTTACGATTGCTATGTTTCCTTAGATCTTAGGGTAGTTTCTTTTTTTCTGGGTTTATGAATTAGGCTTTTCATGCTCGACCGTTGGTGGTCGTGCCGTTGGTATGCAACGACTTTTGACTTTGTTTTTACTTGTCCGACCATCGGTCGTTCATATGTAATCGTTCAATGAAGTTCCTTCTTTTGCTGAACTCGTGTTTTTAATTACATATGTCGTGGATAAATGTAATATTGATCATAAAAGTATGAAATAAACAGAGGATCGTGCGACTTAGGCTTTTATTGCAATATAACGATTGAAACACAAATATATATCATCGATGTGTTAGAACATACAAAGTATTTCTGAGTTCCAGAAACTTAGATCGAGGGATCGTTTAGACCTTACGTGTGACTGTATCGTATGATGATACATTAGAATATATGCCCATGTGATCAAACAATCGAGTCATGCACTTGTATACTCATGTCGTGCGTTCCTGCGATAAAGTTCGTTAGAGGTCGGCGTGGTTTTACCAACGATTTTGCGATGCTTACCGTCGTGCTGAAAACTTTGTATGGTAGGGAGGCGATTTTAAAAGAAATATTTTTTCAAATGCGTCGCATTCCAACTTCGTGGGATTTCCTGATTGTCGAGGGTTCAAAGTCGATAGGCTCCTTTACCAACGACTTCGGAGATACGATAGGGACCTTCCCATTTGGTAGAAAGTTTACCTGCGTTGAGCTCCTGGGTATTCGGGAATACTCGACGGAGGACGTAATTGCCTTCTTGAAATATTTTAACTTTGACATGCTTATTGAAATGTCGCTCGACTGCCTGCTTCTGTGACGCCATTCTAATCAAAGCCGATTCTCAGAGCTCTTCAAGGGCGTCGAGGTCATAACTCAAATCAACCAAGTTATGGTCGACGGATGTGTGCCTCGAAGTCGGGAGATGAACTTCGATTGGTAGGATGGCTTCGCAACCATAGACAAGAGAGAAGGGGGTTTGCCCAGTGGACGTGCGTGGCGTCGTGCGATTTGCCCATAGGACCGAAGGGAGTTCTTCAACCCACCATCCCTTTGTAGCTTTTAATCGTTTCTTGATCGAAGCTATAATAGTCTTATTGCTTGACTCGGCAAGCCCATTAGCTTGGGGATATCTGGGAGTCGAGGTTGTTAGTTTGATATTCCTGTCATCGCAGAACTGTTGGGTCCTGTCGCTAATGAATTGGGATCCATTGTCGCTGACAATTTCGGATGGAATCCCAAACCTGCATATGATGTTAGTCTGGATAAAGGAGATAACTTCTTTATCCCTAATTTGGGAGAAGGCAGCCGCTTCGACCCATTTCGAAAAGTAATCCGTGAGTACGAGGAGGAATACTTTTTGCCCCGGAGCAGGTGGTAGTTTGCCGACAATATCCATTCCCACCTCATGAAAGGCCATGGGACAAGCGTTGAGTGCAAAGGCTCCGAGGGTTTATGAGACATACCTGAGTGTTGTTGACAGGGGTCGCAATTCTGGACGTACTTGACAGCGTCTTGTCGCAGTGTCGGCCAAAAATACCCTTGTCGGGAGATACGATTAGCCAAGCTACGACCTCCTGAATGATTACCACATTCGCCGTCGTGCATCTCTTGGAGGATTTTCTGGGCTTGATTTTTGCTGATGATGCACCTTAAATTTAAGCCCGTCGATGATCGCCGATAAAGCCTATTTTCGATCATGACGTACTTAGATGCTTTGAATCTGATTTTTCGAGCCTCCATTTTGTCTTCAGGGAGTTGGTCGTGTACGAGGAAATTTTGAATGTCGCGTGACCAATCATCTTCTTCGTCTTCGATCTGGATGACGTTTGTGTTTCCAATGGACGGCATTGCCAGGTGAATCATAGGAATAACATCAAATATTGGTTCAACTAAAGCGGACCCAAGGTTTGCCAATGCGTCGGCCTGAGTGTTCTGGTCTCGCGGAATCTGTTCAATAGAAAAAGATTTAAATTTTTTGGAAATTTCTTTTGCCACGCTTAGATATGCTGTCATTTTTGAATCCTTGGCTGCGAATTCTCCATTGATTTGATTTACTACCAGCAGGGAATCGCTTTTGACATGCAATGCGGTTGCCCCCGAGTCGTGGGCCATATTCATTCCCACGATCAGGGCTTCATATTCGGCTTCGTTGTTGGTGGCCTTGAAGTCGCATCGGATCGTGTATACCATCTTACCCCCCTGTGGCGACTTTAAGACGACACCCAGCCCAGAGCCTCTAATGTTGGATGATCCGTCGACATGTAGGATCCAAGGCTCGTCGTCGTGAGTCGCCACAGTGGACACTTCGAGCTCTGCTTCTTTCTCCAATTCAGGGCTGAAATCGGCGATAAAGTCTGCCAAGGCTTGTGATTTGATTGCGGTCCTGGGCTTGAAATCGATGTCATAACTGCTGAGATATATGCTCCACTTTGCTAAGCGACCTGTCAACTCAGGTTTCCTTACAACAGACTTAAGAGGAAAGTTAGTTACGACAGTAATAGGATGCGAGTCGAAGTAGTGTCGTAATTTTTTAGCAGCTGTGGCTAGCGACAAAAGCAGTTTTTCCATGGAAGAATACCTGGTTTCTGCGTCCAAGAGAGATTTACTTACGTAGTAGATTGGCAATTGTTGTTTTTCGTACTCTCGTATGAGTACGACGCTTACCGCATTTGGACTGATAGCTAAATACAATTGTAAGACCTCATGATCGTGAGGTTTCGACAACAGAGGAGGTGACGCCATATACTCCTTGAGTTTTTGCAATGCTTGCTCATGATCGTTGGTCCAGTTGGAACCTTTATTTTTCCTGAGGACGTTATAAAATAGATGACATCTATCTGAAGCCTTTGGACCTCCTTGAAATTTCGAGGAGATTTGATGTCGATGATGGCTTTGATTTGGTCGGGGTTAGCCTCGATTCCTCGGCGAGTGACCATATGGCCTAAGAACATTCCAGCACTTACTCCGAAGGAACATTTGGTAGGGTTGAGCTTCATGCTATACTCCCGAAGGATGTTGAATGATTGTCTTAGATGCTCGATATGATCGACCGCTTGCTTTGACTTGACGAGCATGTCATCAATATATACCTCCATTGTGTCGCCGAGATGGTCTTTGAACATTTTATTCACTAGACGCTGATAGGTGGATCCTGCATTTTTTAGTCCGAAAGGCATAACTTTATAACAGTAAATACCTCGGTCCGTCATAAAAGCGGTTTTCTCCTGGTCCTCGACGTGCATTAAGATTTGGTTATACCCTGAATAGGCATCCATGAAGGTCAATAGTTCATGTTCTGCGGTTGCGTCGACCATGGCGTCGATATGCGGTAATGGGAAAGGATCTTTCGGGAAAGCCTTATTGAGATCGATGAAGTCGATACAGACTCTCCATTTTCCATTCTTCTTAGCCACGACCACGACATTAGCAAGCCAGTCGGGATACTTTACTTCTCGGATCTTTCCTGTCTTGAGGAGGTTATCGACCTCATCGTTTATTACCTTATTTCTTTCAGGAGCGAATTTACGGCGCTTTTGCTTGACGGGTTTAAACGATGGATTGATATTGAGCTTGTGAGAAATGATGTTAGAGTTAATGCCAACCATATCTTCATGCGACCAGGCGAAGCAGTCAGCATATTCCTGCAAGAAAGATATTATCCTTTGCCTAAGGTGGGGATCGAGAGATGATCCTATCAAGACTTTTTGTTCGGGCTTGCTTGGGTCTAAGATAACTTCTTCTAGTCAATAATCACCGATGGCTTTAGGAACATCTCGCACCTTTTCAAGCTTTCCATGCGTTGGGTCAGCAGTTCGTTCTGAGTTTCCGCCATCTGCCATTTTCCTGTGATAGAGAGCAGAAGAAACTCCAAGAAACTATTAGTAGAATGCACGTTCGTCGATGATTTTCTCTAGATGTAGTCCCACGGATGGCGCCAAACTGTTAATGCCAAAAATCGCACCAAAGGGACAACTTAAGGTCGATGTGGACTTAATCAACTAAAGAAAGGATCTTTCGACGAGACGTGCGACGAGGGAAAAAATAAACGAGACAAGGGATTTGATGACGCAGGAAAAACCTCAAACGAGGAAAAAACCTGCGAACGACAGGGGGTGTCGTCGCTGCACTATGGTCGCCAATCACGGGCGACATCCTTGGTACTGGCGTCGGTCGTACGATGATTACAATACAAATGAAGGAAATACTTCGAAATGTAAAGTACAAGTGTTTAAATGTAAAAACAGGTGTTTGTCGTTTGTGAATACAAAGTGTGAACTTCTGGTCGAGGGTTGTTGTCGTGCGTCGAGAGCGGGTTCTTCGAGAGAGAATGCTTCACTTAAATTTGCTGTAGAGTTCTTGCTGTCAGTACTTGATTTCCAGAGTTTGAATGTTCTTTGCTATGAGTTTGGATGATTTTCTTCTGCTGTTTGGTGATGTTCGCTGATGTATATCAGGTGTTTTCTGATGGCCCTTGATGTGAAGACTTAGCTTGGTATTTATAGTCTTCGCGTCATTAATTAGCTCCATCAATGCTTTGATCAACGGCTACAACGGCTGGAAATGGTCGCCGGAGTGATTATCCATAATGCTCCTCGTCCGTTATGGCTTCTTGCTGTTAATGGCTTTGACTCCTGCATTAAATACTCAACAAACGTAACAGTCAAGGTTATCGTTAGCTTTGGTCGAATGTGCAATGATCTTACGCGATGGTCGTACGGGACGGGCGATGCTATGGTCGAGCGTCATGGGAGACGTACGACTTACCTTTTATGGGAGACGACGGATGTTTTCTGGGTTCTTGTCGAGACCTTATCTTAATACAAAATTTGGATTATAACGTGCGTCTTACCTGCTCTGGTCGTGGTCGTACGACGTGATTTTTTGCCCAAACAAAAACCTGCGGACGACAGTGGATGTCGTCGCTGCACTATGGTCGCCAATCAGGGGCGATGTCCTTGTTGTTTTGGGTGTCGATCGTACAGAGATTACAATACAAATGAAGGGAAAGACTTCGAAATGTAAAGTACAAGTGTTTGAACTGTAAAAATAGTGTGCGTCGTGTGTGAAAACAATGTGTAAACTGTTGGTCGAGAGTGAAAGTCGTGCGTCGAGAGCGATCTTCTATGAATGATCTCTTTGCTTCGAATGAATATTCTTCGAGTGTTTGTGTTTGCTTCTGTTGTTCGATGCTCTTGTTCTATCTCTCTCCCTGTGTTATTCGATGTTCGGTCGTTCAGTGTTCAGTCCTCTTGTTCTATCTCTCTTCCTGTCTTATTCGATGTCCTGAAACTGAGGATTGAACTTGGGATTTATAGTCTTCGGATGATTTTAATTGAATCATTAAGATCTTTGATGATTGTTGTAACGGTCGTCGTCTTCAATGTAGGATTAGATGCTCATAACTGATTTCGTCGGTTATAGCCGTTGTCCATTAATGACTTTGACTCCTGCATTAATCACTGAACAAATATAGCAGTCGTATAACGCGTTAGTTGGCCGAGATCGCATGATTCTACGCGACGGTCATGCGCAGTAGGCGACGTCGAGGTCGAGTGTCGTGAGGAACTCTCGACTTACCTTTTAGGAGGGACTACGGAGGTTTTTTGGGTCTTCGTCGGGGCCTTATCTTAATACAAGATATAGTTCATAACATGTGTCTTACCTTTTCTGGTCGTGGTCGAGACTGGTGAAATTTTGCCCAAACAGCAACTAGATTAAAACCTGTCTCTTTCGGGTACCACAAGCCAAGATCAGCAGTACCTTTCAAGTATCTAAAAATATGCTTAACAGCAACTAAATTACGCTCTTTAAGTTTTGATTGAAACCTTGCACAAAGAAATGTAAAAAACATTATATATGTCCTACTTGCCGTCAAGTACATTAACGAACCAATCATTCCCCTGTAGGTCTTGGTATCCACATCCTTTCCGTTGGGATCGGCGTGTAACCTTGAACCCGGAGACATAGGCGTTTTCATGGGAGCAGACTGTTCCATATGGTATTTTCAGAGAATATCCCTGATGTACTTAGACTGATTAATGAATATCCCGGTCGTCAGTTGCTTAACTTGTGGACCGAGGAAAAAATTCATTTGACCCATCATACTCATTTGAAAATGTCTTCTCATGAGGACTGAAAAGTTGTTACAGTACTGAGGGTTTGTTGAGCCAAAAATGATGTCGTCAACATAAACTTGTACAAGTATAATATCATCCTTTTCCTTTATAATAAATTAGGTGGTATTTATCTTACCTTTGGAAAATCCAGATTTTATTAAGAAGGTAGAGAGCGCGTCATATCAGACCCGTGGAGCTTGCTTGAGGCCGTAAAGGGCCTTGTCTAAGATGTACACGTGGTTTGGCTTGGAATCATCCACGAACCCTTCCGGTTGTTAAACGTAGACTTCCTCTTTGAGCACGCCATTGAGAAAAGCGGTCTTCATGTCCATCTGGAAGACTGTGAAGTTCTTGTATGCGGCATATGCTAGAACATACAGATAGCTTCAATGCGTGCAACCGGTACATACGCGTCGTCGTAATCTATCCCTTCTTGTTGTCAATAACCTTTGGCCACCAGGCGTGCCTTGTTGCTAACCACAACACTGTCTTTGTCCTTCTTGTTCTTGAATACCCACTTGGTGCCAATCACCATCTTGTTCATTGGTCGTGGGACAAGTCTCCATACCCGGAAGCTCTCAAATTGGTTGAGCTCCTCCTACATCGCTATCACCTAGTCTGGATCACTTAGTGCTTTGGAAACGGTTGTAGGCTTGTTGCGGCTGAGGAATCCGGAGAAGAGGCAGAAGTTGGCAGAGGCGCCACGTGTCTGGACTGGTGTGGAGGGGTCGCCAATTATTTGATGAAGGGGATGTGCGTGTGTCCATTTGGTGGTATTTGGAAGCGGTTGAGGAGTGATGTGAGATGTGTCTGGATCCACATAGTTACCGGGGTGAAGGTCTTGGACGGATTCAAGTGACGATGGCATGCTGGTAGGTAGTGCTGGTGCTGGACACACAGGTAGTTGGACAGCCTCCAGGGAAGAGGGTTGACCTGAGCGCGTAGCGGAAGAAGAGTCAGCAGCAGCAGCTTCAGGAATGTTGACAACAGCTTCTGGTGTAGGCTCAGTTTCGGATGTAGTGTCACTTGAGCTTTGGGGGTTGTGAGTAGATGTGGATGTGGATGGAGAGCTAGTTGATGTCAATGGACTCGTGAGATTTGTAGAGTCCTCGATTTGCATGACTCCAATCCTGTTATTCACATGAGCATTTGCATTAAACGGATTAAAATATTCATCATAAAAATGCTCCAAAAGTAAATCCAAATCAGAAAGATGTGATTTTGATGTAGAGGCATGATCTGAATTCACCGGATTTTGTGTTTGTAGGTTCCCAGATTCACGTTGTATCATATTAATGGTAGTGAAATAGACAGCGGAAGCATATTAAATAAAGCCATTAAAATGAGTGATTGTGTAAACGATAAATGAACTATGAGAATCAAATATTGAACAGTAAATGATAACAGGATCAGATATAAAAGCTGCTCATATATTGATAACGAATCACACCAAGAACATGTTCAAGTGTGTTCGGAAATCTCATAGGACAACAATATCGTACGGAGGTAGTGCTCGGGATTGTTGCAGTGTGTGCTTAAACAATTGTGGAAAACTACTCTTCCAAAGCTTACAATTGTTTGTTCCACTACCTCTCTATTTATAGCCCTGGAAAGGTGAAGGCAGTGTACTATCGTACCCTTGAATGACACGTGGAAAGTGTGTCTCCTATTTTTAGGGCATACGTGGAAAGTATGGACACTTGTCTAACACTTGGGATTTCCTACGAGACTTAGGCTGATAGAGGTCTTCACTTCACCAGAGCTCTTTCGCAAGAGCTCTGTTGGTCTTCTGTTAAACACTTGTTCTTCTGTTGGAAGTCTTCGACAGAGCTCTGTTGGTTTTCTTGACCTTCTTCCAAGTCTTCTGTCTGATCTCTGTTGGTCTTCTGACTTGAACTATTTTCAATACTTTTACATAACAGATACTTGGGGCTAACAATCTCCCCCTAAGTATTGAAAATAGAAATTTATAATTGACAAGAGATTAAACAAAAGAACAGAGAACTTTTACCTCTGTAGAAGCCTTGCACTAATCTTTTGGAATATTACATTGAGATTTAAAAGACCAGTACATTTAAGCATAATTATCTCCCCTAAGAATTCTGTCGAATCTTCTTATTAGAGTGCGGAAGTCCAGCATCAGATCAATCTGGTCGATGAAGAGTTTCTGTTGTTCTTCTGGACACATGCTTCTTGGGAGATCTTGGATTATGTTCTTGAGGTATACTAGCAACTCACTCGAGTACTTGTGGGCTTCAGCTGCTCTGATGGCCTTCTTTGTGCCCTTCTGTCGGCAGGCAAAGACTGGAGGATCTTCTACTACGGTTCCAGTTATGTGATGGCCATAACCCTCAAGGTTTTCATTTGGAGGTGCAATCACTAGTTTCTCTACTTCAAACTCTATGCCTAGCTGATAATCAGTCTGTATTCTAAGATTGATGTGCTCTTCCATAGCGAATCTGACTTCTGGTAGTGCAGTTCTGGCCGGTGTATATCTTTCTGAGAAGTTCAAGCAATATGCGTGGAGTAAGATCAGGTCGTATGGGTTCAGAAGGACGAGATCATTGTCATTGAAGATTTCATTTCTGCCTTCTGTTGATTCCACAGTATACTCATGGTATGTGACCCTGTCGTGTTGAAACTTCTTGTGCTTGATGTCCAGAATTCTGCGGATACCGAAGTTTATTTTGATGGCTCTGTTCTGATTTGACTTGGTTTGGATGAACTTTAGCCTTGCATCAGAAATGGTGTTTATTCTGATTGGGTTGAGGTATGGATTAATGGGTACGGCATTTACAGGGATGATGTCTCTGTCAGCATATAGGAATGCAAATACCGTTTCTAAGGCAGGTTTTTCGGTATGAAAGGTAGAGATTTCTGGGTTCTGTTCTGTTACCATTGGGTTTGGGTCATCATGGGTTTCTTCCATAAGAGTGTCGATGTGAGCAGATTTCTGAGTAGCTTGAGGTTGGGCTCGACTTGTTTGTCCTTCAGCAGAGGATGGGTCTGTCCTCTCTGGTTCTTTTGTTGGAGAAGTAGGGGGGGTATCTAGGCAGATGATCTCTGGTGGTTCTTGTATTGACTCTTCTGTCGGTTTGATGACTCTGTCTTTGAACATGTAGTCAAATGCCACTTCAGTCATATATGTCATGATTTCCTCTGTTATCCCCTTTTCTCCTTCTATAGTCTCTGCCTCAGTTGCTTCTGTGATTTTCCCTTTACCCTTAGCTTCTCTTTCTTTTTCAACCTCTTTCTCCTTCTCTGCCTCTTTCTTCTTCTCTTTCTCTTTCTCCTTCTGCTTCTGCTTCTCCTTCTCCTTATCCTTCTCCTTCTCCTTCTCCCCCTTTTGTTGTTCTGAGGACTCACCCAGTTGATTGTCTGATTGACCTTCTTGAGCATCTTCGAAATCATCATCATCGTCAGAATCGTCAATTCGAGCTGCTGGTGAGGACGGAACAACAAACTTCAGACCAGCTTTGTGTCTCTTGCTTGAGGGTTCGTCTGTGGGTGCTTCTTCTGCAGGTGTTTTCGATGTAGAGGTAGCCTGTAAAATAATATCAGTAAAGTTTGAGGTTGCCTTTGTCATTACATCTTCTACTTCTGTTGCAGCACCTCTGATCTCTTCCACTTGAGCCTTGAAGTTGACCTTGTGAGTATCAAGAGACGCTTTCACATGTTGTTCTGTTGCCTTAGCTTTCATTGCAAATTTTGATGAGATCGTCATCATTCGGCTAAGAATTGATTTTCTGAAGTCTCCCATTTGTCCAACTGTCATAGGTAGGTCATTTGGGTTAGGGCTGGAGATGTTGAGTGGAGTAGCAGATGAGGTGGTTGCTTCTTTTATGGATTCCTTAACAGAGTTGGTAATTATCTCTGTCAAGGTTCTGACGTTTGATTCTGAAAGAATAACCGTGGGGATGGGAAGGGTTCTGTTCATCTGCGCTGTGTGGTTCTCTGTTATGAGTCTCTTTAGCTCTGCAAGATCTGTCGAAGACTTTTTAACTTCCTCTGATCTGACTGATCTTAGGTAGGCTATCTCTGTTGTCATTTTTGCAATCTCTTCTCCTCTGACCCGTTCAGACTCTGTTCTGAGTGCTTCAGCCTCGGCATATTTTCGAGTTATTTCAGCATGCTTGTTTGAGATGTTCAGCAGTTCTTCCCTAAGAGAAGCATTTTCCTTGCGGATCAGCTCCTCCTTTTGTTCATTGATAAGTTTATACTCGTTCAAAGAGTTGTTGATACTGTCACAGAAGCTTTCGAACTCTGCTCTTGTGACAGTGTCAACGGGGGGTCTCCTTGGTTCCAACACATGGATCCAATTCTGCCTCGAGTTCAGAGGCGCCTCCGTCAAGAGTGGTATTGATGTTGGCTCTTGGAGGACTTCCACCTGATCCTTGATGTTCCCTTTGAGGGGAAACAACTACAGGTGTTCTGACCAAAGTTTCCTCTTCCAGCTCAGGTTCTGAAGAAGGAAATTTGGTGTGATGAGAAGCATTTGGATCAAGCAATGTCTTCCCTTGTTCTACTATGGTCTCCCATTATCCCTGAGTCGGACAGATGCTACGTGAGATTACAAAGATCTCTGATCTATTTTGTGTCGTGTCTAAATGAGCCACAGAGGCATCATCGTGTGGAGGTGACCTATTTATGTTCTGGGGCGAATGAACATCACTACCAAAGATAGTTTCCCCGGATTCGTGCGTATCAGAGGTATGAAGAGGTGCCTCTGATGGTATAGGCTGGTTGGGGTTCGAGGTGTGCACCTCTGTTTCAATAATCCTTTGGTCTTGATCACCAGGATTAGATTGTGTGGAAGCACTGGGATTTTGGTTAAGGATACCCTCAGCTGTGCTCTGATGAGCATCTTTTTCTATTCGCACATTTTCCTCGGCTCCTATGGCTGTAGAATTCTCTGGATTCTCTCTGATGTTTCCCACTTGCTCACCACTATCAGAGGAGATATTTTCTACCTCTGGTGTTTCCTGTACTTCCTCATGGACAGCCTCTCTAGGAGATGCTCTGTCCTCTATTTCCTCTCTTCTAGAGGAAGACCCCACTTCGGGTACTCTTGCCTCTGGTCTGTTAACTTCCTCACCAATCTCCTCACTCAGCCTCTCCAAGGAAGGGTCAGATCCTAAGTATGCTGGGGTTCTCACCTCAGGTTCTTGAGGTTGAGCAGCACTCTGATAGTTTTGGATAGAGATGTGGTCAGGGGCGATAAGGGCAAGCATTGTACCTGGAATTCTTCTTATGAAGGGGTATTCGCCAGAAGTGGTGGGGAGGAATTTTGACATCGCCCAAACAGGTGTTGAGCGACCCTGATGAGTTAGTTCCAGTCTGTAGAAGGCTCTTCTGATCACCAGACTGATGAAGCGTGGAAACTTGATCATCTTCAAGAACTTGTGGGATCCAACGACTCCTCCTCTTGCGATGGATGAGGTTTTTGTGTTTACAGCCGTAAGAAGATCGTTGTAGAGAATGCTGGCGTAGTCAAAGTTTCGATTGAAGAACAATCAATACATGATTTGTAGGATTTCTGTTGTGGCTTGGTCTTGACTACCAGATTTGCTGGTAAGGGTTCTGTTTAAGGTGGAGAACATGAAATTCCACATAGTGTGTAGATTCTATCGCTTGAACTCTCCAATCCTATTCAGATCCTTGTTGTAACCTAGAAACTTCATGAAACCAAGAAGAACAGATGTTTTTGGTGGTTTCTCATAGGCGTCTATTCCTAGCTGTCGTTTGGTTTTCATTCTGAAGATTCTTCTTAAGGTACTTGCTCTAATGCGGATTGTTCCCGCTCCTCCATTACTTGCGTTGACGCTCCCAACTATCCCGTCTTGTTCTTCGATGTATTGGCATGTGGTCCACCATTGTTGGACATAGATCGCTGGAAGATGGTCATCGAACTCTGTTTGGGCTCTGAAGATGTCAGAGTTTCTAAAGAACTCAATGAAGACATGATACAGGGGTAGATAGAGTCCTGGAGTGGGATCGAATCTGTAGTTGTTGTCAGCAAAGTCGTATGGAAGAACAATGATATCATCAGTGGGTTCTATTCGGCTTGAATCAGCAGAGTTTTGGGGTTCCGCCATTGTTGCATAAAACCGATGACGTTACTTCTGATGACGTGGCATAAAACCGACAGAGCTCTATTCGAGATTTGCAAGTTTTTGCTTCTGACGAGTGACCCTTTTTCATTCTTTTCAAGTACTCATTTGGTATTTCACCTTAACCCAAAAACATTTAAAATTCTTATCTGATGAGGAAATGGTCAAAGAACAATAACAGAACTGACTTTGGAAATTTCACAGAGTTCTGGTGGGAAACAACAGAGGCTCTGGTGAAATATCAGAGTTCTGGTAGGTTCTTGACGTTATCAAAGGATTTTCATCAGAACAAGTTTTCCCTCTTTCTTCAAAAAGATTTGTCAATGAAGATCAAAGAGCAAAGTCAATTTGGATTTGGAAATATGAGTACTGACTTGCTCCCCCTAAAACCATGCATTATCTTTCTTTTAAGCTCCCCCTAGAAAATTGAGCTTAAATCCAAAAAAAAAAACTTTTGTACAAACAAAACTTTATATACAAACAGAATGTTCACCGAAAGACTGTTGAAAAAGTATGCTTGACAGAGTTCTGGTGAACAACAGAAGCTCTGTTGAACTATCCTACCTAAGTGTTTGACAGAGCTCTGGTAGGATCATCAGAGGCTCTGTTGAATTGAACAGAGTTAGGAGGATAAGTTCAGCATACCCAGTTTGCTGATTAAGAAGTTAAACCTCCTTTCATCAAGGGCTTTTGTAAACAAGTCAGCAAGCTGGAGGTCAGTTGAAACAAAATACATTTCAATAGTCCCTTTTTCAACATGATCCTTTATGAAGTGGTACCTTATGTCGATGTGCTTAGTTTTCGAGTGTTGAACTGGATTTGCTGTTATGGCAATGGCACTCTTGGAGTCGCATAGAATTGGAATTTTACCATACTCCAAGCCATAATATTTGAGTTATGTTTTCATCCATATCACTTGAGAGCAACAACTAGCAGCAGCAACATATTTTGCTTCTGCTGTAGAGGTTGAAACACAGTTCTGTTTCTTGGATGTCCAACTCACCAACTTTTCTCCAAGCAGTTGGTAGCTACCAGAAGTACTCTTTCTGTCATTCTTGCATCCTCCATAGTCTGAATCTGTATATGCTACAAGCTCGAAACCAGGGTTAAGAGGATACCAGAGACCCAAAAATTGAGTCCCTTTCAGATATTTAAAGATACGCTTGACAGCTGTTAAATGAGTTTCTGTAGGATTTGCTTGAAATCTGGCACAGAGACAGGTTGCAAACATTATATCAGGTCTGCTGGCAGTTAAGTACAGAAGTGACCCTATCATGCCTCTGTAGTACTTGACATCTGTTGGTTCACCATTAAGATCAGAGTCAAGCTTAACTCCAGTGGCAATAGGATTTTTCATTGGTTTTGAATCATTGAGCTTATACTTTTTCAACATATCAGAGATGTACTTAGACTGACTTATGAAAGTCCCTCTGTCTGATTGTTTAACTTGTAAACCAAGGAAGAAAGAAAGTTCTCCCATCATGCTCATTTTGAATTCTCTTTTCAGTAAACTTTCAAACTTATCACAGTACTCTAGCCGTGTAGACCCAAAGATAATATCATCAACATATATTTGTACCCAAAGTATGTCATTCTTATACCTTCTAAAGAATAGAGTTTTATCGACAGTACCTTTCTCGAAGTGATTGACAACCAGAAATTTGGACAGAGTTTCATACCAGGCTCTGGGAGCTTGCTTAAGGCCGTACAGAGCTTTGTCTAACTTGTAAACGTGGCCTGGAAACTCTGAACATTCAAAACCAGGTGGTTGATGGACATAAACTTCTTCTTGCAGTTTGCCATTCAGAAAGGCAGACTTGACATCCACTTGGTAGACCTTAAAATCCTTATGAGCAGCATAGGCTAGGAAGATTATGATGGCTTCTAGTCTAGCCACAGGAGCAAAGGTTTCGTCATAATCAATGCCTTCTTCCTGTCTGTATCCCTTTGCAACCAGACGGGCTTTGTTTCTGATGATAATCCCATCTTCATCCTTTTTGTTTCTAAACACCCACTTGGTTCCAGTGGCCGCTTTGCCTTTTGGGAGTGGAACCAAGGACCAAACTTTATTTCTTTCGAATTCCAGAAGCTCTTCTTGCATAGCTTCGATCCAATTTGGGTCCTCTAGGGCTTCAAAAATCTTCTTCGGCTCAATCATGCTTAAAAATTTTACAAAGAAGGCTTCATTGATTGTGGCCGATCTTGTCTTCACACCATCTTCAGCAGCACCAATGATAAGATGATGAGGATGATTCTTTGTCCATCGTGTCATGGGAGCATGGACAACAGGCGGGGTTTGTGCTTTTGATGGGAAAAGACAAACTTCAGCATCCGAGCTCTGTTGATTGGGACCAGGGCTCTGTGGCACACGACTTTGGAGAGTGGCCTCATTGTTCTGAGAGTCATTAACAGGGCTCTGTGAAGGAGAGCTTTCAAACAAGGGGTCTCTGCCAATATTAGTTAGCAGAGGTGATGATGGCTCTTGTTCAGGTTCTCTCTCGTTCTGATGTGGTTCCTCATTTCTTTGAATCACTACTGTAGACAGAGAAGTAGATGGTGAAATATTAGAGGGACCAGTGAGATATGTACCTGTCAGATTCTGTTCTGTTGAGTTCTGAGCTTGATCTCCTCTGTTGATGTTATCAGAGGAATCATCATCATCGAAGAAATCGTTGAACATGAGATTGATATCTTCTTCCCTTGTCTTTGAAGAACTTGTCTTCTTCTGTTCTGTCTGTGTCCCCTCTGTTGATTTACGATCAGAGGAGCTTGATGTGCTTTCATCAAAGGAAACATTTACACTCTCTTGAATGACCCGACATCTGGAGTTATAGACTCTATAGGCTTTAGAGGTTAAGGAATAACCAATAAAGATTCCTTCGTCTGCTTTCTTATCAAACTTTCCCAGCTGATCTCTGTCATTCAATATGTAGCACTTGCAACCGAAAACATGAAAGAATTTCATGTTTGGTCTTCTATTGTTTATGAGTTCATAAGGAGTCTTCTTAAATCTCTTTACTATCACAGCTCTGTTTTGGGTAAAACAGGCCGTTGAGACTGCTTCTGCCCATAAGTTTATTGGAAGGACAGAGCCAGCCAACATTGTTCTGGCGGCTTCTACCAGCGTTCTGTTCTTTCTCTCCACAACTCCATTCTGTTGTGGAGTTCTTGCAGCTGAAAAGTTCTGGGAAATACCTTCCTCTGTTAGGTAGGTATCAATTTTGGCATTCTTGAATTCTGTCCCATTATCACTTCTCAACTTCTGTATCTTCAGATCTAACAGAACCTGTATCCTTTTTAACAAACTTATCAAAATTTCTGGGACATCAGATTTTACTCTGATGAACTCAATCCAAGTATATCTAGAATATTCATCAATTAAAACAAGGATATACTTCTTGCCCGACAGACTTTGCACAGAGATTGGACCACAGAGATCCACGTGAAGCATATGCAAAGGTCTGGGACAACTATGATCACTCTTTGTTCTATGTGAAGATCTTTTCATCTTACCCAGTTCACAAGCAGAACAGAGATGGTCTTTGTCAAACTTCAGAGAAGGTAGTCCTTTTACTAACTTCAGTTTCACGAGCTTGTCAAGGTTTTGAAAGTTCAAATGGGCAAATCTTTTATGCCAGAGCCAGGCATCTTCATTTTTCAAAGACACTAAACAGAGTTTCTCTGTTGTAGAGTTTTGGTTTGGTTTAAAATTCATTTTGTAAAGATTGCCTTTTCTGTCAGCTCTTAAAAGTTCTTGACCAGACTCGGAAAGTAACAACGAACAATATTTCTTCTTGAAATTGACATCGAACCCGTGATCACAGAGTTGACTTATACTGAGAAGAATATGATTTAATCCTTCAACATAAGCAACCTCAGAGACTGAAACACCATCATTAACTAATGTACCATAACCTTTAATCTGTCCGCCATTGTCTCCTCCGAAGGTTACTGCACTTCCTATCCTGTTCTTAAAAGAAGTTAACAGCTCCTTATTCCCCGTCATGTGCCTGGAGCATCCAGAATCCAAATACCAGATCTGCACATGAGGTTTCTGCAAGACATATTAGATCTTTTTAGGTACCCATTGCATAATGGGTCCTTTCCTGTTAGGCTTAGGTGGGTTAACAGACTTTCCTTTGGGCTTTCTATACTGTGATGGTGTGCCAGAGGTTTTCCTCTGTGTATTCTGAACAGTCGTATGATTTTTCTTTTGAACATACTGATTTAGAACACAGTGGGGACCATTCAGATGATTTTACAATTTTAGTAACAGTTGAATACAATTGCAGTTGATGGAACATGACTGATGCACATTGTTTTTATTCAAAAACTGTTTGAATGGAGCTTGATTCTGAGAAATTTTTGGACCAGATGTCTTTGCATACAATCTGTCCTGGTTCTGTTTCTTAAAACTGTTATTCCTAGAAACAGACTCTGTTGACATGAAGCTCTTTGGAATAGATTCATTTGACCAGAAAGGATTTCCTCTTTGATTTACATCAGAATTTGGAATAGATCTGTTGTTTGCTATCCATTTTCCCTTCTGTTCTGGTGTGAATTTTACTGATTTTAAAGCAAGAGGAACATTTGGGTTTACAAAAACACTTTTGTTTTTCTCTCTCGTCTTCACTTCTACTGCATTAGAAGCAAGAATCTTAAAACCTTTGTTGTTAAACTCAGTTACCGGTATAAACCTTGATTGTTTCTTGAAGAAAGAAACATCCTCTTTTAGATCCGTAGATTCTATCGGTATCTGCTTTAACTTGTGTAAAATTTTCTTTTGACCACAAAAGATCTGTTCATCTACTTCAGAGTCAGAGTCACTGTCAGAGCCTAGAAAGTCTCTGGTGGCTCTGTCGGAGGTTTTAGTTTCAATGGGTATGACAGAGATATTTGTTTTGACAGTTCTGAACCTTCTCAACTTTGGCTTTAAAGAATCTGAAACAGCATTTTCCTCGATAACTTTCAACAAATCTTCCTCAAAAGATGTTCTTATGGATTCAGGGGTAGGAGAGAAGACGGGGGCTTCTGGATTGAGTTTGCTCTGTGGGATTTCAACAGAGGACTCAGTCACAGAAGTAACAGACTTATGTCCTTTGAATGAGTTAAAGTTAAAAATCTCTTCTGTATCCAAGTCCATGACAGAGTTAGGAAGTATGATTCTAGCTCTTCCTTGATCAAGAATAAACTCTGAGGATGGTTTTAAAACCTTTTCATGATCAGAGGAATCATAGCTGACGTTCCTAAAGTCAAGATTTCTTGGTTTTGAGAAAGCATCTGAAGTTTTGGTTCTTTTGAAAACAGCATTACCAGATATCACGTCCTCTTGGATTTTCCCAACACAAAAGGCAGAGGATAGAGATGTCTTCTTCCTTTCGTCATAGGGAGCAAAGTCAGAGAAACCAAGACCTTGCATATCCATCTGTGAATTTATCTTGATGTGCACATCTTGTGCATCCTGGTACTTTTTAATCTGAATTTCTTTTCTCTGTAGGGATTGATGCAGAATTTCCCTTTCTCTTTGAAAATATTCAGTTAGAGCAACAGAATTAAGTCTCTCTGTTTCAGACTTTTTCAATTTTTCAGACTTCTGTTTCAAAACGTTTTCATATTCGTTAATTTTGTCAGAAAACATGCTCTCTTTCTTCTTTTGCAAGATTTCTAGCTCAGATTTTTCTTTGAAGATTTCTTCCTTTTCTTGTTCCAAGAGAGTTTTCTCTCTCTTGTAAAAGGACAGATCCTTCTGAGCTAGCTTTCTTAGCTCCTTTTCTTCAAAACGTTTTTGTTTAAGAAGTTGAAATTCCTCATTCAGCATAGAAACATGCATTTCTAATTCTAAGTCGGACTTGGATTCAGATGAACATACCTTGGCACTGGGTCTGGTGATCTCCAGCGCTCTGTCGTCAGACTCTGTCATAGTAAGAGCAAATGCATGAGCTAGATCTTCTTCTTCTGTTGTTCCCTTCGTTATCTCTGGTTCTCCGGTCATCCAGTCAACAGTTTCTTCTAAACTTTCATCATCCACAGCAACTCGACAAAAGTTGGCTTGTTCTGGTTCATCATCAGAAGATGAATCAGAAACCCAGTTCTCCATTTCAGCAACATAGCTTCTTTCTCTGTAGTTGTACTTGTATTTGTTCTTGTAGTAGTCCTGGTCTTTTACCAGTTTGCCTCTACAATTAACAGAGAAGTGCCCAGGTTTGCCACATCTGAAGCAACGTCCATCATTCTGATTGATGGGTTGAGCAGCATCGGCCTTCTGTTGTGCTGGTGGAGATTGTCTTTGTTCTGTGGTAACTCTGTTGTTACTTTGTTCTGGTGCAGCGTATTCTCTTCTGTCTTCTTTTCTCTCATATCTACCTCTTCTGTCAAACTTATTGCCAAATCTCTTGTTAAATTGTTGAGTTATTAGAGCAAGAGATTGAGCAAAAGCCTGAATGTCATCATCCTCTGATGAGCTTTCCTCTATATCACTCTCTGCAACTAAACTTTTCTTTCCTTTCTTTTTAACGGACTTATCTTTCTTTTTCTCTCTGTTTGAACTCTCTCTGTTGGACTTTTCTGATGTGGTTTTCTTAGAATCAGAAACTAAAGCAATTGGGCCTGCAATGGTGGATTTGCCTTTTTGCTTGACAACATCCTTCTCTTGTGCGGCCAAAGTGCCATACACATCTGTTAGAGACCATGCATCTAAGTCCTGGTTAGCTTGTAAAGACATGGACAGATTTAACCATTCATCATTCAAACATTTCAAAAACAGAACATTGTTATCTTCCTTCGACCTGACAACCCCACATTTTTTGCATTTGTTGATCAACACATTAAATATGTTGTAGGTTTGTTGTAAGGTTTCCTCAGGAAGTGCCTTGAAATCATTGTATTCATTTATACATTGGGTTCTTCTTTTCTTTTGGGTCTTGATACCACCCTCAAGTTGGTTAAGAAGTTGATCCCAGATTTCCTTAGCAGTAACACATGAATCTAGTTCATGAAATATTTCGTTTGGAATGGCCATTATCAGTAGTCTAACTGCTTTAAGATCATTTTCCATTTTTAGATTTTCCTCATCAGTAAAACCTGTGGTTTTAATCTCATAATGAGATGGAATCTCAGCAGTAGTTCCTGTTGCGGGTACACGAGGAACAAAAACCATGGGTTGGTATGGTCCGTCCGTGACAGATCGCATTAGGTCTTTATCCATACCATCGAAAAAGTTAATCATCCTGATCTTCCACTGAGCATATTCATCTCTCAGAAGAGTAGGAGGTTTTGTTAAAGAACCAGCAGTATAGATAGCATTTATACCGTTGTTCGCCATTTTTGAGAAAAACAGAGTACCGCTTTTACAAAAAGAGTTTCAACTAGAAGATGAGTTTTAAACAGTAACCAATGGAACAGTAACTTTTGAGAGAAACGTTTAAACTAAACTAGAAAGCTTTAAACACAGTTATAAGAACTATGAAGGCTTGTTTAGACTAGAAAGCAGTAAAAACAGAGTATATAATGAATCTTTTAAAGACACACAGACACAATCAACAATAGTGAGTCAACCTTGGTAGATTGGATCGTTTGGTTTAAGAAAACCAAAGAAGCTCTGATACCAATTGTAGGTTCCCAGATTCACGTTGTATCATATTAAAGGTAGTGAAATAGACAGCGGAAGCATATTAAATAAAGCCGTTAAAATGAGTGATTGTGTAAACGATAAATGAACTATGAGAATCAAATATTGAATAGTAAATGATAACAGGATCAGATATAAAAGTTGCTCATATATTGATAATGAATCACACCAAGAACATGTTCAAGTGTGTTCGGAAATCTCATAGGACAACAATATCGTACGGAGGTAGTGCTCGGGATTGCTGCAGTGTGTGCTTAAACAATTATGGAAAACTACTCTTCCAAAGCTTACAATTGTTTGTTCCACTACCTATCTATTTATAGCCCTGGAAAGGTGAAGGCAGTATACTATCGTACCCTAGAATGACACGTGGAAAGTGTGTCTCCTATTTTTAGGGCATACGTGGAAAGTATGGACACTTGTCTAACACTTGGGATTTCCTACGAGACTTAGGCTGACAGAGGTCTTCACTTCACCAGAGCTCTTTCGCAAGATCTCTGTTGGTCTTCTGTTAAACACTTGTTTCTGTTGGAAGTCTTCAACAGAGCTCTGTTGAGCTCTGTTGGTTTTCTTGACCTTCTTCCAAGTCTTCTGTCTGATCTATGTTGGTCTTCTGACTTGAACTATTTTCAATACTTTTACATAACAGATATTTGGGGCTAACAGTGTTGATCCCGAACGAGAAAGTTCGAAAGCTAACACACCAGTTAAAGAGGGTTGAACTGAGTTGTTTAGAAGCCAAGTCAGCCGCTTCATCAAAAGTCACGTTTACACTCTCGATGACGGTCTTGGTGCGCTTGTTGTAGACGCGGAATGCTTGAGCTTGAGTCGAGTATCCGATGAACACTCCTTCGTCCGCTTTGGGGCTGAACTTCTCGAGATCGTCTGTGTCGTTCATGGCGTAGCACGTGCATCCGAATGCGTGAAAGTACTTGATGTTCGGAATGCGGTTGTTGATGATCTCGTAGGGCGTCTTGTTGAACCGCTTGTTGAGAATAGACCGGTTTTGCGTGTAGCAGGCGGTTGCAACGGCCTCAGCCCACAGATATAACAGTAACTTAGACTGAGATAGCATGGTGCGAGCGGCTTCCACTAAGGTACGGTTTCACCTTTCCACAACTCCGTTTTGCTTAGGAGTACGTGCGGTAGAGAAGGTATGAGTGGTACCTATGGAAGTGAGGTAGTCATCCAACGTTCGATTCTTGAATTCGGTACCATTGTCCGTCCGGAAGGTCTGAACGAGCTGTCGAAGATTCAGTTGCACGGTCTTCAGATGAGTGATGATTAGCTCCGGGGTCTCATCCTTGGAATGAAAGAACTTGACCCATGTATAGTGTGAGTAGTCGTCGACCATGACTAGGACGTATTTCTTGTGATTTATGCTCTGAACACGCATCGGTCCACACAAATCCATGTGGATGAGTTCGAGGGACCTAGACATGCTCGGAGTGGCCTTTGGCTTGTGTGATGCTCACTTCATATTTCACATCTCGCATGCAGCACATATATGGTCCTTTTCAAACTTAAGCTCTGGCATGCCTTTCACATGTCCGCCTAGCACCAACTTGTTGATATTCTTGAAGTTCAGGTGCGGCAGTCTTCGATGCCATATCCAATTTTGCTGAGAGTTGGCCTTTGACATCAAGCACACATACTCGTCCGTCTTCAGAGAGGAGAGGTCGATCGTGTAGAGGTTGGTTTTGCGTGTCCCAACAAGAAGCTCATTTCCATATTCAGTGTGGACGTTACATCTCTTGGCTTTAAAGTTGACCTCTAGGTCTTTGTCGCAGAACTGGCATATGCTAAACAGATTATGTCCTAATCCTTGGACATAAGAAAACTTCTTGATAGTAATCTGATCTTGAACGATGTCGCCATAACCCATTTCGTCATTCCCAAATCTCACGTTGCCACAATATTTTTCGGTGAAGTTCGTGAGAAGCTCCGTCCTTCCGGTCATGTGCTTGGAGCAACCTGAATCTAAGTACCAAACATGACCATTCTGTAAAAATAATTAAGAAGCTTTGGGTACCCATTTGAAAATAGGTCCTGGGGGGTTAGGTGTAGCACCTGTTTTAGGAACCCATTTTGAGTTGGGTTCACGTTTGGGTTTAGGTGACTTAAACTAAGTACGAGAACTAAAAACATGAGAAGAACCAAACCAATCAGATGCATATTGTTTATCGATAAAGTCATTCAAACCACAATTGGAGCAACATATACAATCATGAGATAACGGAAGTAATTGATGAATTGAATAAATCTTTAACGGAAAAATAATACTTTGTTCAACAATAGTACTTGAATCAATTACATCACGATTATTAATGTTTTTCCTAGAATTGAAAATGGAATTAAATGACTCTGACTGCAACTTGTTCTCTTTAGTTCCTTTTGCTACCCACTTTTGTTTGACATTTTTAGCTCGACCATGTCTATTTGAAATATCATTAAAGTCATAGTCAGTGGAGCTTGAGTAGTGAGGATGTCTATTTTGAGAGCGACCGGTCGCTTTCCGTCTCTGTAAACGTTTTTTAGATTTAGATTTGTTTTTGGAAACATTGTTCACAGAACGGGTTTGAGGGGCGGATATAGAACATTCACCCTTGTGAAAACTGACCGATCATTCAGGTGTTTTTAAAAGAAAATCAGTATGGCTTTGAAGGGTTTGATCAAATTCAAACTTTGGAAACTCATCATCTGAACACACGTTATAATTCATGAACGCTAAAAAATCAAGTTCACTCTCGGATGGAACACCATTGGTCAAAGGATGGGAGGAACAATTTGGACGTGTTTTGCGAAGAGTCGGGTGCGGAAACTTTTTGAAAATCAGAGTCAATATTCTTTTCAAAACACTCCGTTTGGGGTGCTTTTCCCTTGTTGGAAGAGATTTTTCTTATAAAACCTTTACAAGAAGATGTATCTGAAGAGTTAGAGGAAAGTTCAGACAAAACATTTCTTTCATCTTTGAGTTGGTCAAACTTCTTTTGAAATTCACCCTTGCTTACTTGCTCTTGCATCACCTCCATTGCCAAGGAAGACAATTTAGATGTGAGCCGTTTGATTTCTGTCTGAAGGGCTTCCTTTTCCTCAACTGGTACAAATTCCGTTTTTGTGGAATCAAAGCACTCAAGTTTGGATAAAAGCTCTTGTTTTTCCTTTTGAAATTTAATCTGTTCTTGTTCAAATGACTCCTCTAACTGAACTATTTTCTTTTCAAGAACAAGAGGTGGGACATAGCATTTAAACTCGTCCTTCTCTTCTTTAGGTTCAGTTGTTGGGACCGTATCTTTGTTAGGGGATGCTTTGGGCTTGGCAACTGCATTTCCGTCAAAGTAGTCATTTGAAAGATATTTGGATTTATTTGTTTGATACGACGTGCTAAGAGTTTCGTATGCGAAAGGTATTTGCATCTTAACAGTATTCTTTCGTTTTAATTCCTCAAGTTCCTTATCCTTCTCATCAAGTGGTTCCGTCCATTTAATTTTATATTGAGGATATGTCTTATCAAGGCCTGGAAAATTAAATTCATATAGAGAAGGCACCATTGTTAAGATCTTTTTCAAATAGTAAGGGTTGTCATACCCAATTCCCCATTCAGAGTTAAAGTACTTGAAATCCTTTGGTTTGTTCAGATGGATCGTTTGGTCAGTTTGTCCTCGTAATGTAAAATTTAAGTTCAAGATCCTTTTATTTTTTAAAGAAGCTCGTTGTTATCGATTTGAAGTGAAGAGCATTGAGAGACAATCTCAACTTTCTCATTCTCGGACTTATCGAGCTTTTCTGTTAGATCATATATTATGGCCCTAAAATCTTTAGGTGCTTTGGAAAGATTTGCACATTTTTCTTTTTGGTTTTCATTTTCAAATTTAAGTTTCTATGTAACCTTATAATGAACATCTAACTTCTCGTTTAAAGTGGATATTTCAAGCAACTGTTCTTTAGTGGTAAACTTATAGGACTCTACTTTTTGAACAAATAGTTGCATCTGATCTAGTAAGGCTTGATGAATAGGAGCACATACCTGACAAGATTCTCCCGAGAGATGGAGGGTTGGTGTGGTTGCTCATGAAGCACAGATGGGCATCAGCATCTTCAACATCATCATCATCAGACATCTGCAGTTAGTGATCGTCTTCGACCACAGCTGATAGGATTATTTTATTAACCCTATTTTAGCCATGTTTTCCCATAATTTTGAGCTAATTCCCACTCTTATCGCTTTATCTACATTTACTTTTTAGTTAATTTCAATAAAAATAAAGATTGAGTACAATATGTATTTAATCACAAAAATACATCACAAAATCACAAAAAATAATTTAATTTTATATATGTTACGTAGGGACAAGGATGCGGCCATTTTTGAAGTCAATTTTCGGATCTTGAAGATTTACGGATCATAAAGCATAAAGAGAAGACTTCAACTTTTGGGCCATTTGTGTGCATCGTTTTTGAACATTACGTTGTTAAAACTGATTTGGGCCTTTAAAATCTGCTACCGAATACTCGTTTTATGCTTGGGCCGGTTTGGCAATTTTTGCACACTTCGTTGGGCTCGGCATTTGATGGGCCGATCACTTGGTAACACTTGGGCCGATCACACGATTTCTTTTGGGCCAAATACATTAGTTGTCTTGAACTACTTAGTGGGCCAGTTCTTGATGCTACATATGGGTAGGGTCTTGAGATCCATGGGCCCCCAATTTGGCTATCTTGTTCACCAAGAATTAGTGTAGTATAAATAGATGTATTAAGGTATTGTATTAAGTGTGCTTGGGGTGCTTAGAGCTTGGACACCATTGTTACCTAGTTACTTGTTGCATGATGGTTCAGTTTTAAAGACTTGGACCGAAGAACCCTTTTGCGAGCCGAAAGGTCACAAGTTGTGTACTAAACACCATTGGTTTGCATCTATTAATCCTAATCTAATCTTGTTGTTAAAATCCATCAATACTTGTTTGTTATAACTTGTTAAACTCGCAACTCTTAATCAACCTTTAATTTGTAAACTCATCTCTTTTAACTAAACTTGTTTTAAAATTGCGTTATTAATTAATCTTTCATCAAACAACTCACGGTTCCCTTTTCTTCTCTTATTCTCGACTTTTGATAAAACTTGGTTCTCGTGTGATTTCACTTACAATATAAGCCGGAAGTCTAAATTAATCACTTTGGATTCCCAAGTAAAATTGGTTCACGGTTTGGTAAGTGTTTTTATATAAGTTCCACTTTTTCTCGTCTCAAACTCATGCTTTAATTAAGTTTTCATAATTAGTCCGTTAACAAACACGCAAAGAAATCATCAAGAACTCTTCGTTTTAAAACCACATTTGAAACAAGATTTTCCTCGTTAGATTAACAATCTCCTTTCCCTTAACTTTAAAATCAATGCTTAAGTTTTTCGTCAACTTTAAAGTAGTTAATTTCACGTGTTTTAAAAGTCACTCTATAATTGCCATGTTCATTTAAAATAAGTAATTTCTTTCAACGGTTTGGTAACTTGTGCAACAAGTCACGACGTCCCACTCAAGTAAGTTTAATTTAATTAACGCATTGTCCATCTCCATTATTTGTTTTAAATATCGTAAATCTTTTATAATTGGAATCTGAACGATGATGGGCTAATCGCCTTAGTTCGGGGTATAAAGAGAAATTGGGATCGAGACTAATAAAAGGATAAAAAGGTGTATCGTACGGTATGATTGTCTGACGTTATTTAAATCAAGGTTATATTTTGTGGTGGATCACAATTGACCAACTGACAACTGGTCTGTTGTATCATAAAATATTCGACACTTGAGATAACTGAGGAATATTGTCTCGTCTTTTTATCTAATTATTAATCTAATCTCAATGGACCTTTATACCCTGTGCTTTCCTCTTATAACTGTTAATTTTCATTAGTTTCTAATCACAAACCTCCAACAAAAGATTACCTTCGAATTCGCCATATGAAACCTGCTTTTATAAATTGGACCTTAAAGAGAAACTTTTCCACGCTTCCCTGTGGGATCGATATTCGGTACTTTGTACCATTATTACTTGTTTTAAGACGATAATAGACAAAGATGTATACTTGCGTCATGATCTATTTATAAACGTTTTTAAAGGTGTGATCAACACTGTAGCACCAGCTTCTTTCTGTTGGGCCAATAGCAGCTTGTTCTTGTAATACTCAGCATTGCGAACAACTGGCTTCTGACAATCTTTGGCAAAATGACCCAGTTTGCCACAGTTGTAGCACTTTACTGGCTTGTCTTTGGGTTTTGCTTCAGGCTTGCACTCATACTTCTCTTTGTGATCAGATTGTTTGGCCTCTTCGGATCTCCTTTTTCCCTCATACTTCTCTTTGTAGTCATGGCGCTTGTAGGGAGTGGTTGAGTAGCACTGATTGTTGGAAAACGATTTCTTGAAGAATGCCTTCTTCTGAAAGGACTTAGAGATGAAGGCCATGGCTTTCTTGATCTCATTCAGTTCGGAGTCTGAATCACTTTCTACTGGTTCCTCCTCTTCAGGTTCAGACTCACTTGATGTTGGTGTACGTCTTGAGCTACAGCTAGATTGCTTGCCTCGTTTGTCAGACACGAGGGCCAGGGGATCAGCTTGATGTTTTGCGGTTGACTTTTGTGTGCTCATCATCTCTAGGACCTCGTCCTCATCTTGCATAATCATCTCATAGAGTTCATGGATAGGGACCTGCTCCATGATGTGGTTGTGGCGGATGTGAGAGGCGAAAGTTCTCCATTCAAGTTGGAGGTTGTTCAGAAACTTGATGTTGTTCCTAGTATTGGACCGCAAGATGTTGTTCTTCTGAAGATCGTTCAGAAAGAAGCATAAGCTTTCGTAGGTCTCGGTTAGTGATTCTCCTTTTCTTTGCTTGAAGTTGTCATAGCGGGTGATACAACTGTTGACCTTCAGTTGATTTTCGACCTTGTTGCCACTCATCATTTTAGCCACTTGATCCCACATGCCTTTTGACGTCTCTTTGAAGCAGTCGATTGAAGTGTAGATGTCATTCGGTAGACTCTGAACAAGATAACGCTTTGCATGCTTTTCACCATTAAATATGTTCTTTTTGTCTTCGGTCGTTTGAGCATATGTCTTTGGTACTGTAGTTGCTAGAGTACCGTTAGCTTGGGATGGGACATCCGCCATTGGAGTCTCTTGTGGGCCGTCTGTCAAGGCTTGCAGGATGTGTTCATAGTTGTCCTTGGACTCTATGAAGATCATAAATCTATCCCGCCACTGAGCATATTCACCTCGGTATAGGATCGGAGGCTTGGAGACGATGCCGATAGCAAGAGCGTCTCGAGACATCCTAAGTTGCACAAGGAGTTCGTGAGATAGTAAGGTGATTCAAGGTGTAGTGGTCTAACGCAGGGAATCCTAAGGAGTGTCCTAACGCAACTCTAAACAGAATAAAATAAACACAGGAAAAACTAGTCACTGGACAGAAGAAGTCTTTCTGGATAGGAATCCGGAACAAAATTGTCCGGGAAAGGCGAATCTCGGATAAGGTGTTTCTGGAAGAAGAATATCCGGAAGACTTTGAAATCTGGACAAAATAATGGTCCGGAAAACTAATATCCGGAAATCCCGGATTTACGAAGTCCGGAAATGGGTTTTGGATTAATGAAGTCCGGAAAAAGGATGGAAACCGGATTCCGGATATACGGTCCGGAAAGGCAGAGTCTGGAATAGATGTCCGGGAATTGATTCTGGAAAGAGTCCGGATAAATCTTATCGGAAAAATAGAAAAATATATCGGAAAAACGAAACTTGTCCGTAAGAAACTTACCCAGAAAAGCGAGGGTGCAGCGTCCGGAAAACGTGTCTATGCGATTAATTTGATCGAACGTAGTTCAAACTTGACGATTTTGATTGCTGAAAAATATTAGACCAACACAAGACCAAAAAAACACAAATACCCAAATCGAATTTAACCTAAAAACACACCTTTTTAAAGAAAAATCAAGATTGTTTTATGAACAGAGCAAGAACCTAGAAAAACGATTTTGAAGAATTAAATGCTTAACACTTGGATTTTTGCTACGAAACTCAACAAAACTTATTTTAAAACTAAACGGAACACAATGGCATGAACAAAAATCAACAATTTGTAGAAATCAATGCAAATCATAAATCAATAAAACTTACAGTGCGTCGTTTTTGAAGAAAACCAATCAGAACCTTGAATCAATCCTCTAACTCTCTGCTCTGATACCACGTGTGGATCCCAGATTGTGCAATAACGAACAATAATCAAACAAGTATGATCAAGAACATAGAATAATCAGTTGTCATCCATGTCATTCATAATCAAAGTGTTTACAATGAAAGTACGGTTGTATAAAGCAATAATGATTGATTAACCTAAAACATTAGGAAAAGAAAACTATTTATACCTTTTGAGGTATTTACACAATTAGCCCAAAACTTTAAGACAATTACAATTTTCACCCTAACATAGGCAAACTCTACTAAAGGCAGGTGTGAGTCCCAATTTCCTCCAAAGTCCATGCGCATGACCTCAACATGCGGTCAAGAGTTTGAATTGTCCTTGCACTTTGACCATCCATTTGAGGATGATAGGACGTGCTTAAATTGAACTCCTTTTGTAGACCATCCCAAAAGTTGGAAGTAAACCGACTATTCCTATCGTACACAATGGATAGTGGCACACCATGTCTTGAGACCACTTCGTCGATATAGACTTTCGCCAACTTATCCATTGGCAATGTCTCTTGCATTGCCAGCAAATGTGCATTTTTAGTGAGCGATCCACTACTACCCAAATAGTATCATGACCCCTTAGGGTCTTCAGTAGTTTAGTCACGAAGTCCACCGTTTTGTGATCCCCACTTCCATTCTAGAATTGTTAAGGATTGTAAACTTCCATATGGCTTTTGATATTCCACCGTGACTTGAAGGCAAGTGACAAACTTCTCCACATAGTTGGCTACATCAAGCTTCATCACCGGCCAACAATAATTTATTATCAAGTCTCTATACATCTTAGTACTACCGGGATGTATGGAATATTTAGGCTTGTGAGCTTCCTATAGGAATAGTTCACAGTTTCCTCCTAGCTTTGGCACCCAAACCCGCCCTTAAAAGAGTTTGAGGCCACGACTATCCTCTGTTAGCAACTCCCTTTGTTTCACCAAAACATCGACCTTGAGATGTTCCTCTCAAGTTCTTCCACTTGAAATCTTTTGATGTTATCTACTAGACTTGACACCACATCGATCCTAGTGAGAGATAACTTGGTTCCACACCCATGACTCTTTCGCCTCAAAGCATCTGTTACAACATTGGCTTTTTGGGATGGTAAAGTAATTCACAATCATATTCTTTCAAAAATTCAAGCCATCTCCTTTGACGCACGTTGAGCTCTACTTGATCAAATATGTATTTAAGACTCTTGTGATCAGTAAAAAGGGTACACTTCGTCCCTTATAAATAATGTCGCCAGAACTTCAATGCGAAGACCACTGTCGCCAACTCTAAATCATTGGTCGGATAATTTTTCACCTGGTCTTTAAGTTATCGTGATGTGTAGGCTATCACTTTGCCTCTTTGCATAAACACAAATCCTAGACCCAATTTGGAAGCGTCAATATATACAACGAAATTTTCCGATCCTTCGGGTAGGGATAGAATTGGTGCTTCACAAAATTTCTTCTTAAGTGTCCTAAAACCTTGCTTTTGAGCCTCGGACCACAGAAAGTTGACATTCTTCCTTGTCAATGTATTAAGGTGGGAGGCGATCTTAGAGAAGTCTTGGATGAACCTTCGGTAGTTACGGGCTAACCCCAAGACTATCCTAATTTCCGTAGGGCTCATTGGTAGTTACCAATTCATCATTGCCTCGATCTTTTCCGGATCCACCTTCACTCTATCCTTAGATACTGCGTTGTCCTAGAATTCGACCTCTTGTAGCAAAAACTAGCACTTTGAGAATTTAGCGAACAACTTCTCTTTTCGAAGGACCTCCAACACTTCCCATAAATGTTTCCCATGCTCTACCTCATCCTTTGAGTAGATTAAGATGTTGTCGGTAAAGACTATCACGAAACTTGTCCAAAAAAGGACGACATACACGATTCATAAAGTCCATAAACACGGCCGAAGCGTTCGTCAGACCGAAGGACATCACCAAGAATTCCAAGTGTCCATACCTCGTTCGGAAATCCATCTTTGGAATTTCGTATTTCTTCACCCTTACTTGGTGGTATCTGGGCCATAGATCTATGTTAGAGAAGCATTCCGCACCTTGCAATTGGTCGAAAAGGTCGTCAATCCAGGGAAGTGGGTTCCTGTTCTTCACCATAACCTTGTTACACTCTCGATAAACTATACATATCCGCATAGACCCGTCTTTCTTCTTCACAGACAAAACTCGGTCTTATTAATCCCTTCCCTAAAAGTTCTTGTAGTTGTGTCATGATTTCTTGCATTTTCGCCTGAGCTAAACGGTAAGGAGAACGAGCAATTGGAGCCCCTCTCGGAGTGAGGTCTATGTGAAACTCTACTTGACGTTCCGGAGGCAGACCAGGTAGATCTTTCAGGAAGATGTCCGGGTAACCACGTACCACTTCCACGTCCTCAATCTTTTTCTTCTCCAACTTTGCATCTACAATGTAGACAAAATACGACGAACATCGTTTCGACAGACACTTACGTCCATATAGTGACGAGATGATGGAAGTGGTCCTCTTTCCTTTCTCTCTATGAATAGTAACCATACCACCACTTGCCAAAGGTACTCTAATAATATTCTGAGAGCAAAAGATGTCGGCATTATTTCTAACCAACTAATTCATACCTACTACTACATCAAAGCCTCCTATAGTCATAGGTATAAAATTCACCTCAAAAGAATTCCCGTCTATGTCCAAGGTACAACCATCATAATATTCCCGAATCAACACTTGTTCCCCATTCGCTACTTCTACCACTAGGGGCGTCAGATAGGATATTAATGAGATTGAAAAATTGCTTGCAAAAAGAACTTGACACAAAAGAGCAGTTCGCACCTAAATCCAATAAAACACGAGTAGGAAAGGAGTTTACTAGGAATGTACCCAAAAATACATCGTTGGTCTCCCTTGCCTCCTCGGAGGTCATCTAAAATTCTCGGCTCGGTGCCTTCATTGGGTTCTCTTTCCTTTCCACCGTCTCGCTTGAAGTTCCACGATTACCCCCCCCCCCCCCCCCCCACTAACTTCGGGCATTCTCTTCACATGCCCCGGTTCCCGACATTCAAAGCAAACTGGTCCTCGAATACCGCAATCACGAATTAGATGATCTTTGTTTTCACACTTAGCACATTCGGTGGAACTCGAGTAAGGCATAGAATTGCATAGGCCATTGTGCTTGCTCTTGCACTTGTAACACCATCTCGATATGTGACGGGAGTCCACATACCTCCCTTCAAAATATGATCTAGACTGACAAGGTTGGCCCTTCCCACTTTCTCTTCTCACCCACTTGCTCTCACACCTTGATTTTTATCTTCTCATCGGTGGCTAAATGCTCCACCTAGCTCAACTTCTCAACAAATTGCTTTGAGTAATCGGCAATCGAATGGTTCCCCTTCTTCGGATTCCTAAACTCCTCTTCAATTTTGTCCACGGCTCATTTGCTACAATACTTGTCCATCACTTTCTTCTTAAAGGTTAGCCATGAGAGTTTGGCCAAAACTTCCAGTGTAAGAGTCGATTTGGTGAGGTTTCACCAACTTAGAGCCTCACCTCTAAGCAAATGAGAGGCGAGCTTGACCCTTTGTGATTCATCACACTTGCTTGCTTAAAACTCCATCTACATTTCTTTGATCTAATACACACAAGTAACCGGTTCGTAGTAGCCGAAAATTCTGGTGGCTTGCTACATAGAAAGGCCTTGTAGGAACAACCATTCTCTCCTCCTTTCTCCAACTATCATGTGTTCTTCGATACCAACAACGTTCCTGCACCACCTGAACCATTCACGACATTTTCTGCAATTGTGTCCTGTCTTTGGTGGCTAGCATCTTGGTCCTCTAACAACTCTCATCTCGCTTATCCATAGCGGAGTTCATCATTTGCAAGAAACTGACCATCATAACAGACTGAGGGTCCACCTCTTGCATTACATGTTCATCAGTTTCTATATCGACCCGGGTAATCATGTCAATGACACCTCTTAGCATTTGGAAGATTGGAAGATTAGGTGGGTTACCCGCTTGAATCGTCTGCCTTGGGGCTTCACGTGCGGTCACACTATTTTTGTTCCCATCTTCTTGGTTAACAACTCGGCTCCTCGTGTTTACCATTATGAACTGTCACACATGATAAATACCATACCGGTTAATTCTTTTGAAGATCAACGGTTTGTAACGTACTACTACAATCATCAATCATCAAAATAACAAATTTAAACACACTCAGGTAACAATATATTCACCATAAAACGGGACTATGAAATTTTGAATATATCATACCCAAGAATTCTTGTCATGATCACTACATTCTCAATAAATGTAATTCCGTAAGTCCTAATACTCTCCCACCTATGGATACTACCCAAGGTTAGTAATTTTACCAACAACATCATACCTTAAGTCAAAGCATACTAGATTTGACACCTAGTTCACTTAAACTAAAGCTCTGATACCAACTTGTAACACCCAAAAAAATTTAGACAAACAAAAAACTTCCATAAAACAGAAATTGTGGAATATAATTTACAAAGCACGAGCCTCCCAAAAATGGAGAAATAAATAACACCTGTTAATTACAAATTTGTAATCAAAAGTAATTGAATTAACAACCTATTAATCTATTTTCTCTAAGAAATGAGATTACAAATCGGTTGTCATCCAAACCCTCAAAATGATAATTCTTCTACAGAATGGTGTCCCAAAAATTGGTCTTCCCCAAGCTCTCTCTACCCCGGCTAAGCCTTCTTAGAGACCGCGCCTCTAGAACCTGAGATACATGTCGACACCATACAAGTGTTAGGCCAAAAAGCCTAGTGAGTTTCAACAATTAACAATACACAACAGATAGGATATAAACAATTATGCCAATATGTAAAACCAATATTTGGAGTCAATAGAGGAGAGCCATAACACCAATCAACTTTCACCCAAATAGTCGATATACCTTAGTGTGAACTACCATGAGTGACACGAAAAAGGCCCGACACATTCAAGGACTACAACCATGGCATTGCCCCAAATGGCGGAAATCTAGGTACATACCCACACGATGGCACCCAAGACTATATCCTTCTACTGCATACTTGATGGTTCGTCCAATATTTCAAATAACCCATAAAGCACTTTTACTCCATTTGAAATGTATACAATACCATCATTGGCAACTTGTAGTTTAAGCACCACATAAATCACAAATGGAGACCTTCTATAATAGTCCAAGACCCTCGAAGGTCAAATACGCATATAATTTCACATAAAAGATTTTCCATGTTATAAGGCTAAATATCATGTACGTAGGAGCACAATACCATGTACCATAGTCATATAATAACTACATCTAATAAAGTCAAATCTCCAAATTAGGTTAAACCCTAAAATAGCGGTATTTTCATAAAAGGATCAAAATGCCAATATAATCATTGAATTAAATACTGATGCTTATCAAGGTACCAAACAAGGTATTTACCCCACAACTTCATAATTCCATAGGATATGAACGTTTTGTAAAATATGAGAGGTCTGTGTAAATAAAACACGAAGATGTGATGAAATGCACAAGTAGACATATATCTAGTTTTTACAAAGGTTTAAAAACTCACAATCTAGGTTTTTAATAGAAAACCTAGAAACTTTGGCAAAACCCTAGAAACGTTCTTGAGAAGATGACACTTGAAGTTTGGAACCCTTAAATCTTCACCTTTAATGACTTTAACAAAGCGTTGATGATCAATAAAATGCTCACCCAAAACCCTAGACTTGCAATACATGAGATGAGAGTTTTAGAGGAGAGAAAACGGCTTTGGGGGTTTGAGAATCGCGACCTAATCGTATTTTTATGAGAAATGATTGGAAAAATCGGCTGAAATGACATGCGACTTTGCCTTCGGGCATTATCGCTGGCATAGTCGCATGAGGCGCCCCAACGTCCGAAAACTTCGTCTTTTCGATCTTTAAAGCCGCGAGTAAAACCAAGCGCGAAATGAACTACTTGAGGCATCAACTTCCCTTCTACACCAAGTCTTGCAAGGTTAACATTGAAAATAAATAGAGGGGTTTGAGAAAACAGACTTACTAAGTTTTACGGGTGTTACAAAGTGTGTACTAAAGGTACTGTGTCCTTGAGGTGACACCCGATGAGTGGTGTGCACTAAAGGTATTGATGACTTGTTGTGGACCTTACTAGAGTGTGCACTAAAGTCAATGATCCGAGGTGTGATTCGATAACATAGATATGTGGCATACTTTTGGGTTCCTGCCACGCTCAATGGAAACGGGTCTCCCCTGTCACCGAAAGGTGTTGTTTTGGGTAATGAGTATTATCCACGTTTTCGATGACGTCTTAAGTATGGACTAATATCCATGATTTATGGGTTTGTATTATTGATTATATACACAGATGTGGATGATTTGGATAATATATTTTTATCTATGTTTTAGTATTTAAATATTTAACTTCATTCATGTTTTGAAGTGAGTGTTGGGTTTTGAATCTATATTGAATGGATGTTTTGATTTAGTGTTTTTCATCACGAAGATAGTAGGTTTGGAAAGATTTTGCTTTTAGGATAAATGAATTTCATAATGAGAAGTTATGTTTTAGATAAGCAGAGTTTTGGTTTTACTATTTTATAATTATGATGAAAACTGCTTGAACTCAATAGGCGTTACGCCTAACCTATTTATTTGTCGGCATGTGCATCAGGTCCTTGTTGGGGAATGGTACTAGAGACACCGTGAAGAGTTGAGTGCTAGTTAGATGCTCGAGAAAGATGTAACTATTGGGTGATGTCTTCCGCACATTTCAAGAGAACAATTGTTAAATGGTTTAGTAACACTCGACCTTTATTAAGTCTTTATATAAGACTTGGATTATTATGTGTTGAGGTTAAATATAGAATTATGTTTGAGGTCATTCAAGTATTGATTTGTAGTAAGGGATTTTATCTTTTATTTGATGTATCATTGAAAATTCTAGATTGGCTGATCTTTCCAAATTTTAGGGTGTTATAAGTTTGTATCAGAGCATAAGTTTGAGAGATTTAGGTAATTTTTTAGGATTTATGAACTCAAACTAGCGTTTTTCTAAGTGTATGAAAGTGAGATTGTACGATTAGACAATTTAAGATAGGATATCTTGAGGTCGATAGAGACACTAACATTGAGAATCGTAACGATGGTGGCATGGATCCTCATGTAAGGTATATTCATAATTGCACCTGGCCAACGTTATTATGAATATCCGGGTACATGTGGGTGCTTGAATTGCTTTTTGGTGATAATCGATGGTGGTAGAGTAAATTCTCAGTAAATAATCGTTAGAAGAATTGACATTTATAGCGGTGTCACTTGGGTGACGGTTAAGTAGGGTGATTTTGTTAAGTCGACCATTTTCGATCAGAGTTATTGGTTGAATTAGAACCATAGGCTTATTGGATATACATTGTTTTAAGGAGAATTTGTAAGGTTAGCCGGTTTAGTTGTCGATTATTGTCTTAAGATGTTGGGGCATTCGAATGTTGTTAGTGTGAATGGTGGACTTGGTCAGGGTTCTAAGACTTTAAGCCACGACTAAATTCATGCACGAAATTTATTTCTAAAATAAATAGCATGAATTATTTCATACTTTGCTAAATCACCATGCTCAATGTGTTATGGAATTTTGGAAAATGTTTTAATACGCACAAGAATATAAACCACGATTTAGAAAAATGCATGAACTGTTTTATTTCATGTGAATGCAAACTCTGTTGGGATTTTATCACATGTTTTGTTGACTAAAGAGTGAAATTCCGAAAGAGCATAAATTTGGTTTATTGCATGAGTTTGTAATTATTGAGAAATTTTATGATATTTTATTGATAATTTTGTCTTGTGTGATTTTACCATTGGACGTGAGAATTTTAGCGTCATTCAGTTGTATGGATGCCCTTGAGTTTTATTGAGTTTTATTTTATGTCGTTTTATGGCACGTAGATGAAAGTTTGAAATGTGTTGGCTTGATTTATTGTGTATGTTGGTTTGTAGGTATATTACTTTATTTGGGAAATTTTTTTCCCATGTGAGTTTTGTCGATTAATGTTATCTCATGTCTTTTTGCAATCAAAAGAGAAGTTTTGGAAGCATGAAATCATGTGGTTTCCCTTTTGAGTTTGTGTTAGCATATTTCGTTGCACACTACTTAGCGCACGCATTGACTCGTACTAGTGCATAATGGGACTCTGATTGTTCATATTAATGTTTTGTTTTGTGCGCTTTCTTTCGTTTGTTGTTACCATTGTTATTGGTTCACGCAAACGCATTATATTGATTGCTTGGTATGCATGGAATTATTAGCCACTATTTTAGAACAAAGAGAGTATTGATTTTTTGGCTACAAGTCTGAAGTCGACCTAAATTATTTCATGTTTCAACCAAATCGCATGCACCTACCGTTTTACTAAGTTTTGAGAAATAAACTGATGCATGCACCTACCGTTTTACAAACATTTATTGTGCACTATTTTAATGCAAGAAACTTATTTTACGTACATGGCGTGACATGTTAAGACCATAGCGCTTCATTTGAAAAGTTTGTTGAGCATACTTTCATGTTTTCATTATTAGTTTGAACAATGATCAAGTAGCTTTCAAGATGGTGTTATGTGGGTGGGAAGTATAGCCATTTTGAACGAGTACCTAGTATGTGGAAGTAAGTTTTACACTTACGTACGATTGTTATAACGATTTTGTGTTTGAAAAGTCTTATAAAATTGCGAACTGGCATATATGTTAAGTTATACTTGAAAAACTTTGAACTCATTAGGGACATGGAATTAAACCTTTGGTGAAGCGTGAGGACTTAGAGAGTCTTGGGAGTGGAAGTGTTGGATAGTCCGACTTATGGTAGTGTTGCATTTTGGGCACTTCAGTCGTCAATGTCGATGTACTTGTAGATAACTGAAGTATTAGACTCGTGGAATTTTTCGATAACTTTGGTAGTTAGTCGTCCGTTTCGGTAACCCTTGAGTTGGAGGTTCGGACAATTATTTTCATAGGAGTTATGTGGAACTCTTGGGATATCGTGATTAATACCCCTTGTCTATTGTTGGTAGGCTCGATGAGTGAGCGTTACGAGTGAAATATATGTTGTGGTTCAAGTCATTGTGTGATATTAGGTGTCAATTTTGGATTTTGAGGCCAAAAACCCGTCGAAGTACTTGGAGTACTATCGTTGGACTCTAAGGAACATTCGCGGAAGAAGATAACTTTAATAAGCTTATTTTTATGTAAGTGGGTATAGTTGAATGAGATTTTCTTGATTGGTAAAGATCTTATCGATTAGATGATTGATGCTTGGACGTATTATGGAAGTTGTGCTATCGATGGGTTTGAGAATAATCAACTCCTTATGGGGTCTATTTGTACATTTCTGGGGTTTAACGACAACCCAATAGCAGGAATGGTTGGATAAAATTTTTTGTAGATTTGTATGGTGATCGTTGGAGTTCGAATTCACAGCGTGTTGATCTGGACCGAGGTAATTATTAGGAAATTATGTGGGGGAAAGGAAGTTGAATCTTTTATGAATGTTGGAGAACTTAGTGAGAACGTCAAGGTAGATCTCAAGTGGAAACATATTATTGAGGAGACTTTGATTTATCAAGGTTAAATTATCGACGTGTTAGTGAGTACTTCCTTCGGAGGGAGTAAGTTTGGTTGTAGTCAGATAAGCTTTTGCAAAAAAACATTGAAATGTTGAATGCAAAAGAGAAGAGTATTACAGTTCATAGAGGATGTTAAGGATATTTAAGAGTGAATTCATTTTGGGCAACAGTAGTGGAATTGGGTAGTTGAGGTCATGAGATACTATTGAGGTAGTATAGGTCACCTAAGGTTCGGACAAAACCAAAGTGATATGGTTAGAAATTACCACTACAGGTGAGACGTTCACTCCTGTATGAGCGTAACACATCGAGGTGGATATTGGAGGTGATGGTCAACAAGAAAAACAAGATGGGAGTATTGACGGGGAGTTATCGAAATTCGGTTTTAGGTTTAACTAAGTTAGAGAGATAATGACGATACTTGATGTCTAAATCGTTAGATTGTTACTTTTTCGACGGGTAGATGACAAGACAAATATCGGACTTGTGCCCCGTGTTGTGTGGTGTTTTAGGCAACCTCATGTTCCTCACACAGTTTGAGTGATGTGTGGGAGATCCCTATTGTCAAGGTTTAACTGTTTCAAGAAAGAACTGAGCTACTTCTAGGAACCGAGGAAATCCAATAAGTGTGAGTGAATTATTTAATGCTTTGTGTAAGGGATAGATTTCGTGGACGAAATCATCCTAAGGTTTGGAGGATTGTAACACTCGGATTTTTCGGTAAGTGAAAATAACCGTGTGGTCCTTTGAGGTTTCATAAAAGTTGGGAATATATTACTTTTGATCCCTAAGAGAGTCGAGATTATTCCGTGTCAGAAAAGTCCGATTTTAGGGCTCGATACGGGCCCGAAGACAATGTCTAGCGATTATGATTGGGTCACTATCGCCATGACAAAGTCGTAGGGGAGAAGACAACCTCTGGATGTTCTTTGCGACAATGCCCCACGACATTGCCATGTCAAAGTCGCCTGGCAATGTCGCCCAAGGGTGCCAGATTGTTCAAAATGTCATTTTTAGCTTTTCTCTCATTTCTCACTTTTCATACTTCACCCTTTATCTCCCAAATCATTTCCCCATCTTCTATGACAAACCCTAGCTCATTTTGGGGCCATTTCTTTTGGTTTTAAGGTGTTACTTCATCATCAAATCTTGTGTTACAACCTCAAGTGCAAGACCAAGTGTTCATCTTTATTCTAAGAGATTTATAGGTTTTTGGGGTTTTACCAAAACCATAGTAGTGAGTTCATCCTACTCCTTTCAAAATCCTTATACATGTTATAAATGTTCCATTCTTGGTTTCCAAATGCTTTTATTTCACAAAATTTAGTTTGGATGATTTTGGGAAATGTTAGGTCAAATTAAGGTTTTGGTCAAAATGGAGATTTTAATCAAAGATGTTTGGAGAATGATTCTAAGCACTTGTGCTAGGATTTGGAATGATTGCTTGTAGATTCAAGTCTCTCAAGGAAGCACAAGATTTGGGGTAAAACCTAGATTTAGCCTAAATCTAGCAAAGTGGGTTCAAGTTGCTTTGTGAAAACTTTGTACATGCCAAAAATGTCAATTTTGAAGTATTTATGTGTTTACTTGATAATTATCAAATGTCAGATTATTTTTCGACTTTTGCAAATTTGGTGTGTTTGATTTTATAAATCTTGTGAATTACCCATATTTGGGATTTTAGGCATTTTGATAAATAAGTCATAAATGTATGTATTTTAATGATTTATCTTGTAAATGGAGATTAATTGGTGATAATACATTTGTGTGTGTGTTGGAAAAGATGCATGTTCTTGCTTTATGGGGCTTTTGTAAATATAAATGGTATGGTTACATTTGGAAAATGTTTTGTCCCAATCAAAGTTGAGTTTTTGAGATTAATCATGTCTTAGAGCATGTGTTGGCATACACATGGGTTAAATACATTTTATCATATATGATGACTTTTATTGAATAGTCAAATGAAAAACTGTGAGCTTCTGGCTCGGTTTTGACTTAGATGAGTCTTGAGGACATTTGTCCGGTTTTAATTGTTTGACGTGAAGCTTTGGGTATATTTTGCATTCATTGCATTCTATTTGAGAATTACATGTTTTGAGTGTGTTAGTCGTTCATCTGGAGTCATATAATGTTTTAGACTATAATGCACTTGATCCATAGGCATATGAGTCAGTCATAGTTAAAAAGTGAGGAGTCTTTATGTTCTCACTTTGTGAACATGCCCAAGTATGAATTGTTGGTGTCCCAATGTTGTAGAGGTGAACCCTTTATGGGTTGGATTCCGGGACCATAGACTTTGTGGTTTTGATGCTCTAACTCTTATGCATGAGGGTTAAACATCTTAGGTTATCAAGTAGGGAGCTCAGACTCCTACCTTGAATGCTTGTGAATAGACACTAAAGGTCGAATGAGAATCTTGAGGTTGGAACTCTACTAGAGATCGAATGGGCACTAAGACGGGGTATCCTTGAGGTGGAGCCCAGTGGGGCATGTGCACGAAAGGTATCGTGTCCTTGAGGTGACACCCGATGACTGGTATGCACTAAAGGTATTGATGACTTGAGGTGACCCTTATTGGAGTGTACACTAAAGTCAATGATCTGAGGTGTGATTCGATAACATAGATATGTGGCATACTTTTGTGTTTCTGCCACGCTTAATGGAAACGAGTCTCCCTCATCACCGAAAAGTGTTATTTTGGGTATTGAGTATTTTCCATGTTTTCGGTGATGTTTTGAGTATGGATTGATATACATGAGTTGTGGTTTTGTATTATTTGTTTTTATACACATTTTTTGATGATTTGAATAATAGAGTTTTATCTATATTTAAGTATTTGAATATTTAACTTCATTCATGTTTCGGAGTGCGTGTTGGGTTTTGTATCCATATTGATGGATGTTTTGATTTAGTTTTTTTCATCACAAAAATAGTTGGTTTGGAAAGATGTTGCTTTTATGATAAATGCATTTCATAATGAGAAGTTATGTTTTAAATAAGTCGTCTTTCGGTTTACTATTTTATAATTATGATGAAAGTTGCTTGAACTCACTAGGCGTTAAGCCTAACCATTTTATTTGTCGGCATGTGCATCAAGTCCTTGTTGAGGAATGGTACTAGCGACACTGTGAAGAGTTAAGTGCTAGTTACATGATCGAGAAGGATGTAACTATTGGGTGATGTCTTCCGCACATTTGGAGATAGCAATTGTTAAATGGGTTTAGTAACACCCGACCTTTATTTAGTCTTTATATAAGACTTGGTTTATTATGTGTTGAGGCTAAGTCTAGAATTCTATTTAAGGTAATTAAAGTATTGATGTGTAGAAAGAGATTTTATCCTTTATTTGTTGTATTATTGAAAATCTTAAATTAATTGTTTTTTCCAAATATGAGGGTGTTACATCTTCCAACCCCAAAGCCTTCGATCACGACCAACCAACCTGTACCTTATAATCGAAGTGGAAGAATAGCTTTTGGTCAGTTATTTAATACGAAGGAAGAATGATTATAGATCTCAGAATTAAGTTCCTTGAAGAGGGGTTCAAGTATAGAACAAAGAGATCTAACCGAACTAGATACGAGGTTGTATGCGCTCGAAAGAATTGTTGTTGGCTTATGACGGCGATCTTCGTGGAAAAAGGCGGTATTTTAAAAGATAAAAAAAATCGAAATTATTTTCCCAGGTCGAACTTGTTATTGCGACCCGGATAATTTTTTCGATTTTTTATGTTTTAAAATACAGATTTGTAATTTTCTTGTCAAAGTCAAGAAAATATAGTAACAAAACATGTAAAATCATCTAAGTTATTTAACTAAATAATCGAATCTGAGAAGGGTTAAGAAAAAGCTTACTTCATGAGCCATTGAGAAGGGGTTGCGAAGATACGGGCGTGGAAAATTGGGTTGCGAGAAGAAAGTCACGGGCGTTTTGTTTGCAAAGAGAGAGAGTCACATGCGTTTTTTTAGGGTGAAAATAGTGTTATTATATTGAAACTCGAAAGAGGGCTGGTTGGGAATTAAGCCTTCGTAGTTGTGGATTCGCGGGGGGGGGGGGGGTCGATTTTCCCAAAAGAATACTCTTTTCCAAGAAAAAATTGATTAGGGTTTACCCTACGCCGACACATGTAGGTCTGCAATACGGCACCTCCACAATTGCGAACCTAGGTTTAAAATGTAACTATTGAAAGTCCAAGGATCAGGTTCGTAATTACGAACCTAGGATTTAGCGGGCAGGGGTCTGATTTGTAATTTTTTTGTCGTGTAGCTTGGTCCGAAATTGTGAACCTAGCATTTTGCGGACCTGGTGCTATTTCTGTAAACCGGGAGAGAACATTACTAAGAGATTAAACCATCCAAAAAAAGTGGCTATTTCAATTAATTTCCCTTAAAGTAATCTTATATTAATATCCTTCTTTTCAACTAATTTAATCAAGCATGATTAATTATCATGTAACTTATCAATCAACAAGTCAGTTACACTTAATTTGTTAAATATAGATTAAACTTAACAATATTTAAAACTAAAATTTATTTAATTGTAATCTTGACATCATACAGTTGTAATGTTGATTTGGTTAGTTAAAAGTTAGTACACAAAATTCAAGTCAATCCACCAAAGGAAATTAGTGTTTGAAGCACATAAAAAGAGAGAATCATTGAAAGGCAATTGATCTTTGAACATTAAGGCATTATTTGGCAAAAAAAAAAAAAACTAGCTTATAACCTAGTTTTTTTTCTGGGTACATGTTTGGATGGTCATATGCTAGCTTATAAGCTAGTTTTTTGAAACGTTACTTGGAGTAGCTTTTCACTAGTTTTTTGTGAATATTCCAATATTACCCTTATTAATATCAATTATTATTTATTAACTAACAAATATTAATTAATATTAACTGAAAATTATTAAATTAAATTTTAATTACTTAGGGGGTGTTTGGGAGTGCTTATATTTTTAACTTATCTTCTTATTGCGTTCCAGGGAAGGAGATGAGTGTTTGGATTTGAAAAAAAAACTGTTTATCGTGTTCCAGGGAAGGAGATAAGCAGTTTTTTGAGAAGTAACTTCAACCTGACTTTTCTGGAACGGAGATAAGTTATAAGCAAATAAGCATAAGTTAAAAATATAAGCACTCCCAAACACCCCCTTAATACTAATTTTTATTTATTTAGAGTTATTCTTAATTATATAAATTATTTTTATTTATTTTTAAATAACAATAAATATATTTTAATTGTCAATTACTATAAATCTTGTCAATTATTTTATGATTATTTTTTTATATTGTATATAGCGGTTATTTAAAATCATAAATTAATATATATTTCTTCTAAAACATGTTTTAACAAATTCAAATTTTATAGTATATATGTAGTAATAAATTTTAAATACATATAACTAACATGTTATGTTATTTAATTTTTGTTACTACATTGGTTGTATTAATTAACGTATTATATTGCTATAATTTTTTAATTATATAATTAAATATTATAATTGATAATTTATTGAAGATGCCCTTTTTGGTCATTTTACATGTTTATAAGCTAGTTTTGTCAAACGTAATTTTTTCATCAGCTAGTTTATCGGCTACCAGCTACCTTATCAGCTAGTTTGCCAAAGACTAAGCATTGCGCATGCAAACTTACCACCTTGGAAGAGAAATTAGCATTTGGTTAGTTAACATCTTTGAAACCGTCCGGGAGTGAACTTAAAAATATTATATATCTCCTTATATAACAAGTCTTTACATTGAATAAGAAATAATATATAATATTTTTAAGTTCACTTTAAAATTCTAATTTTCATAAATGTAAAGGGCAGCATTTATCAAATATAGCATAGTTTGTCTTAGGTGTTATTTTCAAGAGACGTATAAATATGAAGTATTTTTTTTTGACAAGAGGTAGGTCTGTTTCTAGGATTTTATAGTATTTTTTGAATTCAAGTAATACTAATAAATCATATAAAACCATTTTTCTTTGTATTTTTGGACACAAACATCAATCAATAATTATTTCGTAATAAATATTATCTATATATCATTTTTGATAGTATGGTCAATTCGTTCTACCATAAAAAAAATATCATATGATATCCTTTAATATATATAGATTGACACCACTTAAAGTCACAACGTTGACTATTCAGAACAACACTCAATGTATATCAATGTTATAAATCAGATGAGTTTCCATCTCACCTCATATTAATGTTTATTTCTCACCATTTTAAAATGTAGGGCTAAAAATAATTTTTTTCAAACCATCAATCTTAGAATCAAAAACCCATGTTTGTATAGCTTGAGATCTTATTCGTTTTTAGAGATAGAAGAGTACTAAAGATTCATGCACTCAATATTAGGTAATAAGTAGTTAATTATGTATGAAAAAACAAGGGTGGTTTTGAAATTCTAAATATAGATATAATTAGTTGGACCGTGTCATATGTTGGGTCATCAAAGATTTGAAGATGACCTCCTGATCTCCTTACATTCTTTGAAAAACATCTTTTATACTTAGATAAATTATAGGTTCTTTGTAATAGCTTAGTCATGTTTTCAAAGTTCGGTGAAATCAAAGATCAGCCGGAATCAAGTAGAAGTAAACTACCAATGCGGATTGAAGATGAACTTCTCAACCCAAACTAAGCTATCTCACCGATTTTCTCCATGACAAATCGGTGGGATCCTCAAAATAGAAGGATCATCACTTGTCTCCTTGCTAAGAAGATTTTTATCAAAGAGGTAATATCTGGTGTGAGGGAAAAAAGTTCATCTATCCTTTTTCCCATTCTTAGATATTGTCACCATCAAAGCTTTTTAATACCATGAAAAATAGGAAAGACACTTGAACTTTTGAGAGCCAAACCTGACCCTCAAATGACGAAGTAACAAGTGTCTCATGCATTAAATGTCCATGGTACTATTTTGTCAGGATCGAATCTTAACAAGATAATTAACACTTAGAATTCAGAATTAAAGAATCTGCGGAAAAGAACTTTAATTCTCACAATCAAGAACAATGTAACAGAAAATTCACCACTTTGTATATTCACTAAATCGACTCACAAGATTACAACCAAACCTCAATCTTGTTGAACAGACTCAACAAGACGACTTCTACTTCTCTAGAAATAGGGTTCTTACACCTTGAGGTTAATTCTCTCTGAAAACGATATCGAATTCTTTTTCACACGTATATTAACTCGTGTCTCTCGTGTATGTTCTAATAGCTATCTATCAATACTATTTATACAAAAATAATTACAAGATAACTATCAAAAAGTAACTTGATCTTCTAAATCTTCGTTAAACATATCTTGATCAATTCCTTCTTTGTCTCCAAAAGTATCGCATACCAATCTTAACAAACTCAGCAGTATTAACCTTCATTCTTCATGAGCAGTACTAACAATCTCCAGCAGTAGTAATATACCAGCAGTATTAACTTTGTTCAGCAGCATTAATGATGTACCAGCAGTAGTAACTTTGACAAGCAGTACTAACCTCACATAAGCAGTATTAATAATGTTCCAGCAGTATTAATATCTCAGCAGTACTAACCTTGAACTAGCAGTAGTATCTTTGTTCTGGCAGCACTAACATTGATCTGGCAGTACTAACTTGATCTGGCAGTAGTAATGTTGTTCTGGCAGTACTAACCATACTTAGCATATCTTCAGTTCCCAACATATTTAAAGATGAAGACTTCTCAATGCAAATAACTCCTCTTGAAGATTTCTGAGTGCACAAGACATTCCGCTTTTCTCCTCCATTGAACTAAATAGCTTTTAATCTTTGTGTTTTTAGAAGTTGTGTAGTTTTCAGTTTTACTTAGTGAAGATTGTTAGAATATATTTCATCTGCTCTTTCCGCAACAATCTAAACGTTCTATGTGTAATTCTTGATTTTATAAATCAATAAAGAATTAAATTAAGTAAAAATTTTGTGTATTGTATTCAACCCCCCCCCCCCCACCCCTTCTTTCTACAATATATGTTCTTGTTCTTATTAGCCATCTGGGACTAACAATTTTTTTAAATGTAAGAGTTTTCTTAGTTAATAACAATAAATCTACTAATATTTTAATACAAAAATAGAATTCATACTGACGGAATAATCAAAAAGTCGGTGGAAGATGAATGATAAAGAATACTTCAAGGTTTTCTAGGCAAATAGTTTTACACTTTGATATAATAGATATAAAACACATAGAGAAACAATAACTTTACATATTTTTCTTCTTTAATATAGTTGATTAATACATATATAGACCGTTAATATATTACTAAAGTTTTTTTTGAGTCTTGTTAGATACAAATAAAATTGGGAAATTAATTAAAATACCCTTAGTTGACTGACGTTTCATCGAAATGCCCTTTCTCTCTCTCAATTTGCAAAAATACCCTGAAAATCCGTGGCCTCACCCGTGCCCACAGATTATGTTTCCAAAAGCCACATTCAACCCCCCAATGATCCGTGGGCCTTGTAAAAAGATCCGTGGCCCTTATAAATTCATCTGTGGTGGATGATTTTGGTGATTTTTGATTGTTTTGAATTGAAATGTTACACTTTTAACCCTTATACTTATTTACTTACTTTACTTTATACCTTTTACTTTCATAATTTTAATTTTACATTTAACACATATAATCGTTTATTAACTAAAAAACGTTAAAAAACGTTTTAATTTTAACAAGTTACACCATTATAATCGTCTTTTCGATACGTTCGAAATGAGCCCAATATTGAATATTTTTTGATTTATATATTTTATTATATATCATATACACTACATAAAAATATTTTTTATATTTAAAATACATATTCTTATAGTTAATTATTTAATTTATGGTACTCTTATAGTTAAAATACGTTTTATTTATTTTATTATCGATGGGCCAAGTGTAAGTATTAAAAATTGGAGGAAGAATTGTGATGGACATACATCGATCCTTTTGTGCATACTCTGTAACGGCAAATACTTCAGCTCCAAACACATATGAATCATCATTCGCCAAATACCCATTTTCACAATTCTTAAATGAGTCCAGTGATACCAACTTGTCAAAACCTCATTTCATATTCTTCTCATGAAACCTTGTCCTATTGCCATTCACGATATCTATGATTATTATGTTAATGCGATAGGAGTGAAAAACAAAATTGAAAAAAATAAGAGATGTACCATAAATTAACTATAAGGGTATGAATTATAAATATTAAAAATATTTTTATGTAGTATATATGATATATATTAAAATATATAAATCAAAAAATATTCAATATTAGGCTCATTTCGAACGTATCGAAGAGACGATTATAATGGTGTAACTTGTTAAAATTAAAACGTATTTTTTAACGTATTTTAGTTAATAAACGATTATATGTGTTAAATGTAAAATTAAAATTATAAAAGTAAAAGGTATAAAGTAAAGTAAGTAAATAAGTATAGGGGTTAAAAGTGTAACATTTCAATTCAAAACAATCAAAAATCACCAAAATCATCCACCACGGATGAATTTACAAGGGCCACGGATCTTTTTACAAGGCCCACGGATCATTGGGGGTGAATGTGGCTTTTGGAAACATAATCCGTGGGCTACAGGTGAGGCCACGGATTTTCAGGGTATTTTTGCAAATTTAGAGAGAAAGAGCATTTCGATGAAACGTTAGTCAACTTGGGGCATTTTAATTAATTTCCCAATAAAATTTGTGTCTCTTTTATTTACTAATTATTTTTTGAACTACTACAATATATTAAAAAAATTGGGCCCTGATTGTGGGCCCTAGGCGTATGTCCGACCCACCTCTCTTAGCGACAACCGCGATAAGAGGTGTTACTGAAATCTGAAAGTAAAATCAAATAAGATTGTTTGTCTTTAAAACTGATAAATGATAGTATGTTTCTAATTGTCTATTTTACAATTTTTATTGTATAAATAATAGTTTTACTCATAAATATATAAGATAAGTATCAATAATTCTTTTTATAATTATTGCATTTAATTTCAAATAACAAAATTTTAAATATTAATCATCATTAGTATGAGTATTTATAAAATATATAACTTATGCTACGATATAAATAACATAGTACATATAATAGTCAATATATATATCGTTATTAAGTTAGATCCTATTTTTAATGTAATCGTGTATCTAAATATTTTTAATAAATAAATAATTTATTAATATAATAAAATTAAAAGTTTATTACAAAAGGTTGGACTTTATAATAAAGTTTACATATATTGCAAAGTGAATAACAAACCTATTTAAAGAGATTTTAAGGAAATAAAATTGATGAAGTTAATAAAGCTTCCATCTTGTCTAATAAGAAGACGCTGAGAGGTTTTAAGTTTGTATTGTAAAAAATAAACAAACAATTTAATTAGCCTAATTAACATCTTATTACAGATTAAGTGATAAATAAAAAGGCCTTTTCAAAAAAAAACAAAAAAAAAAAAAAACAAATGGCACTTTAGTTTGTTCATGATCTATTTTCTCAATTGGTGTTAGAAACGTTCAATTCGTCTTATATTTTATAATCACATAATATTTTACATGGCTCCAATTTGTTTAATTAGAGTTAACACTTGTTTTTTCAAAAAAAATTTATAATTACCACTTCCATTTTTTGCAAGGTTTGTGGTTCTTAATTATCGTGTTACTTACCGTCCTCTTCAATACTAAAATCCCTCAACGTCTCCAAAAAAATATGTTTGATCAATCTATCATTCAATACTAAAATATCTAATTTGTTTTACAATTCAAATGGATACGAGATGTGAACATTTGAAAGACTGTCATACTAAGGCATTGTTTGGCAAAAAAAAAAAACTAGCTTATAGGCTAGCTTTTTTCTGGATACATGTTTCGATAACCATAATCTAGCTTATAAGCTAGCTATTTGAAACGCTTCTTAGAGTAACTTTTCAGTAACTTTTTGTGAATATTCCAATATTACCCTTAATAAGGCCGCAATACATCTCCATCATCATTCTCCCTCGAGGCTGATTAATTAGGTTAAGGAAAATATGAAGCGCCCCCATTAAAGAGAACATTCAAGGATACCGTTACAGCCGGGTTCTGCAATGAAGCATCTATCAATTATTATTTATTAACTATTATTATAAATAAATATTAATTTTTTAAATTTAATTATTATTAATTATTAAATAATAATTTATATTAACTGAAAATTATTAAATTAAATTTTAATTATACATTAATATTAAATTTTATTTAATTAGAGTTATTGTTAATCATATAAATTATTTTTATTTATTTTTTAATGTCAGTCAATATATTTAATTATCAACTACTATTTATCTTTTCAATTATTATATGATTATTTTTTCATAAATATTTTTTTTTTCTAAAACTTGTTTTAACAAATTCAAAATTTATAGTATATATATAGGAATAAGTTTTAAATTCTTTTAATTAACATGTTATGCTATTTAATTTTTTTTACTAAATTGGTTGTATTATACTGCTATAAATTTGTTTTAATTATGTAATTAAATATTGTACTTGATAATTTATTGAAGATGCCCTTTTTGGTCATTTTACATGTTTATAAGTTAGTTTTGCCAAATGTGACTTCTTCATCAGCTACCAGCTATCTTATCAGTCAACAACTAGCTTATCAGCTACCAACTAGTTTATGAACTAGTTTGCCAAACATAGCCTAAGGTATTGTTTGGCAAAAAAAAAACTACCTTAAAAGCTAGCTTTTTTTTCTAGGTACATGTTTGAATGACAATAAGCTAGCTTTTTGAAATGCTACTTGTAGTAGTTTTTCAGTAGTTTTTTGTAAATATTCCAATATTGCCCTTATTAATATTAATTATTATTTATTAACTATTATTATAAATAAATATTAGTTTTTTTAATTTTACTATTATTAATTAATTAAATTTATCATTATACCCGAGAGGTAGGGAAAGGGGGGAGTGGGAGGCTTTCATTCCGCTCTTAAATGGGTGGAAACCGGTTAAGGATAGGAAGGACGGGGTGGTCTGGAATTTGGACCCGAAAGGGTTATTTTCGGTTAAAAGCTTGAGACATCTAATATGTGATAAAGAGTCCACAACTGCAGGTACATCATCGAGTACATACCGGAGCAAATCAATTCCAAAAAAGGTGGGGATTTTCATATGGAGGACAAGATTGGGAAGAATTCCGTGTCGATCGGTCCTTGACAACATGGGGATAGATTTACATTCAACATTATGCCCGAGATGTGAAGAAGCACTAGATGGTGGAACATGCTTTGATACTTTGTGAGGATGTGCTCAAAGTTTGGAAAAGCGTTGCGAGATGGTGGAACATAAATCTTTAAACGGCAAGACCGGTTAATGATCTTTTCAATGCAGGAAACCAATTAGGTGAAGATTCAAAGAAAGCTAAATTATGGTCGGACGTGGTATGCTCATTCCTCTATCTTATATGGTTGAGCCGAAACAGCCTCGTCTTTAAAAAGGAAACAAGGAACATAAGCGATCAATTCACTGAATTCCAACGAAAAGCCTTTGAATGGATAGCAATGAGAGATCGAAATGTGCAGGAAAACTGGGTTGTTTGGCTAACGACGCCTTACAGCAGTTGTATCAAGTAAGCAAAGTAGTTTTCAGGTAGCTTGGGGGGTTGACAGAGGACATTGTAGGCTGGAGGAGGTGAAGTGGCTTATTTCACTGCTGCAGTTTAAGCCAGCAGCGGTTTAGGGGCTATGGATGCCCCCATTAAGCCACGTCTGGCCAGAAACTGCTGTCCAGACCTGCTTTGGATGCTGCAGTAGTGCGGGGTTGTCCTATGTTGTCTTTTGCAGGTTTATCTCTCGCAAACTAGTAGGAGACGTCGTTTTCTTGTTCGGTTGTGTAGATCGTTTCTGTAGTGAGAACCTTGTGTAACCTGTGTTGTATTTGGTTGGTTAAGTTGTGGTAATAAAATATGCCTGCCTTTCAAAAAAAATTATACCAAATAAGAATTAAGGCAAATTTTGTTACATTTCAATACATTTTGTTTTTTCATATCACCACATCACCTAAAACATAGAATAGAATTTGCACGCCAACAAAATTTAACTTGGTAAGCAAAATTTTAGTCACAAATGTGCATGAAATAAGAAAGATTTGAAAGTTTGTTATAGTAGTTGAAAAAATATATCGCTATACCAAGATAGAAACTTCGGTATACATTATAATTTATTTTCCAATGTAGTATACATATATATATAGAGGTTCAGGGGAAAACCTCAAATAAATGGAAAACTAAAAAACATTTTATCAACGAGCGGTTACAACAATATTAATTAAATTAAAAAACCTCACCCCCCTATTTTTTATTCGAAAAAAGACGAAAAATAAACAAAATAAGAACGAAATAAATTACACCAAATAAACGATCATATTTTTCTCGTTAATTTGACATCCATATTGGTATACTTTTTCCTCCGTATTTTCGTGGTTTTCCGGTTTTCCAGTTATTTAGGGTTTTTTCCTTGAACCTGACCCTATATATATATATATATATGTATAAATATACACAATAATTTCATAAAATACGTTGTTATTAATTATATGAGTAGTTTTCTATCTCTTGCATGACAAATTGCATAACAATTAACTTGTTTTTATTGATAAGTTGTATTAAAAAATATAGTTTTAAAAGATCAATTTAAGTGTTTATATTTTAAAATTATATATTCTAGTCTATAGTTTAAAGATTGTCCACTTTTGAAAATGTGTTTTCAAAACTATGTCTATAGACAATCAAAGAAACATTTCGAAAAATAATTTTTTAAAACAAGAACTAAAATAATAATAAAAAAGAATACTTGTGATTTCTAGAAAAGTGATGATATATATATATATATGTGTGTGTGTGTGTGTGTGTTTGGATCAATTGGATGAGGTGGATGAATATAAGATAATGGTGTGTGTGGGTACGACTTAAGAGCATCTAAGAAGCACGAGAAGTCTATGCATGTTTTCACACACGGGATTCAGTCGTTTTTCCCCATCATTCATGGAGCTTAATTTTGGTTGTTAATTTAAAATTAATAATCATCTCTTTTTCCCTTTTAAAGAAAGGCTTGACCTCCTTTCTTCTTTGGTTTTTGCTTTACCCAATTCTACCCACCCACCTTCCCTCTTTCCTTTTTATCCATATATATTGCCTATTATTAATTATCACCTTCACTTTATAGGATGACCTTCTTGTACTTGTGTTGGTTTTTGCTTTACTCCATTCTACCCACCCAACCCCACTCCCTCTTCCTTTTTATGTGTAACATGTGTAGAAAAAAGCGACCAACCGTAAATAAATTTGTCTAGTTGTAACTAGGTTGGATAGGATTTAAATATTTCAACATTTAATGTGATCCGTCGTTTTGTATGACACTTCAAAATCCAATAAAATCGATCTTATCAATTCCGATTACTGTATAATTATTTAGATAAAATTACATACTTAAAAAGGCGTAGAGTAGAGGACCACTATTGTAGGAAACCATGTATTAAAGTTCTATCCTGACCTTTTTTATACGGTTATACACAAACGTAGCTAAAAGTACAATTTTATACACTGTTCTTAAATATATAAAAAGCATGTAAAAAAGTGAGTCGTCAATAGTAAACGGTCTAAATATAAAAAGTGTGTATGAAAGTCACCCTCTTTCCATGATTGATAACAAAAGAACCGTGTATAAATGGTCTCACCTTTTATATGGTTTTCTCTACAGAACCGTGTATAAAAGGAAACCTTTTATCATGGTTTCGTATAGAAAATCGTGTAAAAGGTGAAATCATTTATTAAAGGTGTAATTAGTGTATATGAGATTCATGTGCCGTTTTTTCACCAACACCTCTCCTCGTATTTTTTCTGTCAAAAACGTTTTTTATTTTTGATCTTTTTTGGCGGTTTTTCGCATTATTCTTCACAAAAGATAAGTAATGACCATTATATTAAAAAAATAGTAGTAATTATTACTTTTATATGCGTTAACGAGGTGTTTTTGAGTAATTTTATATATGTACTAATGTAACGGTAGCTAAAATACTATGGTTGATTAATAATATAATTAATATTGATTTGTCACTTAGAAGTATTGTTAAATTTGTAGGGCATATATACAATTGGATCGAATCGATCATCCGAGTGTATATATACATATATGTATATGATCATACGATTAGTATTCATACGGGTCACTTTTCGAATCTATCTGTGAATTTTGCCAATCTAATCAGGTACATTAGTTTTATGATTGCAAAGAGTTTTAACATACATGCATTCATTTATATATTATATACAAGTTCATGCATTTTTGCCTTTAGGCCGTCCATCCGAATTAGTATCTGATAGAGATTAATTTCGGATATTCTTCTGTTTGGGACTATTTGTCTCATTAAGGGAAAATGCTATTGAATTTTCCTTGAATAATCAACCTTTTATACGCATTCGCATATGAGGCAAAATATTCAAAAAGTGGGTTCAGATGGCCACCTGCATCCTTTTGATCTACTCATATCATGCGTGCATTTAAAATTTAAAATCTACTTCAAAATTATAAATGATTCGTAGTGATTGGATGTACCAAATACCATGAGCTACGAGGGAATACTTGGCCGGTCCTGATCAATTTATGGAGGTTGCTGAAAATAATCGGCTGAACATTGGAGAAAGTGAAACTTGGTGTCCTTGTCGGGATTGTAATTTTTTCTAAATTAGTGATCATGATTTAATTAAAGAACGCCTGGTTTTACGTGGGTTTATGGAATGATATACTTGGGGATTCAACATGGAGAGGATTTAGATAATTGTAATTACACAGTTGATTGTGGTTGCAATGGCAATAATGATAAATATGAATCAGACAATGATAGTGGTGATAATTTAGATGAAATGTTACATGATGTGGGGGATAATATTGCTGATAAAGATTTGACAAATTTGAACTTGTTTATCGACTTTGAAAAACCACTGTATGTTGCTTGTTCAACGTTTACCAAACTTTCATTTGTGTTGAAATTAGTTAACTTAAAAACAAGTAATGGTTGGAGTGATAAAAGTTTCACAAGTTTGTTGGAGATCATTTTACATGAAATGCTTCCAGAAGATAGTGAGTTACCCATTTCATTATACAAAGCAGAAAAACTGACGTGTCTAACGGGATTGGAAATAAAGATAATACATGCATGTCCAAACGATATCATATTGTACAGGAATACATATGTTGATCTACATGAGTGTCGTATATGTGCTATGTTGAGGTATAAATGAAAGAACTGAATCGAAGACAATTGTGTTGTGGTATTTTCCTATCATACCAAGATTTATTTGCAAACACCAAAGATGTAAAGTTGTTGTGTTTCCATGTTGAAGATCGTAAAAAAGATGGAAAAATTAAACATTTTGCGTATTCTCGATGGAGGAATATCGATAACATCTTTGAAGATTTTAGTGATGAAATTAAGAATATTGAGCTATGTCTTAGTTTTGACGTAATTAATCAATTCAGAAGCATGAGTAGTCGTCACCGTACTTGACCAGTTATTCTATGCATCTACAATCTACCACCATGATTATGCATGAAACACAAATACATCATGATGTCATTGCTAGTTCAGGGTCCCAAACAACCCGGAAATGTCATTGATGTTTACTTGACTTCACTAATTGAATACTTCAAAGAATTGTGGAATCCATTCGTCGAAGTGTATGATTGCATGCATGGAGTAAAGTTTCAAGCTATGAGCCATAAGTTTTTGTACCATTAAATGATTTATCGGATTACGGGAATTTGTCAAGATACAATAAAAGGGAGAAATAGCATGGCCTGTGTGTGAAGATGACATACATGCTTTGAGTTTGAGAAATTATGGAAAACATGTGTATATGTTGGGTCATCGAAGCGTAAATAATGTATTGCATTGGTACAAAATTAATGTTTATTTATATAAAAAACCGTCTACTAACAAATGTGTTGCTATTATTATCTTAGGGCCATTACAAAATATAGTAATGCCATAGGGTCTTGTCAGGCCAACATGTCCACTCCAGTTATATAAAAGTTGAATAAGGTATAATTTATAATATCCTGACAATATATTTGGTACTTTGATTTGTCTAATCACTACTTTTCTTTACAAAGTAGTGTAATCAACAACAATATGGTTGAGAGTGTGGCCACTATATAGTGAAACAAATCTTCCATTTTCCGGTGAATGAACAATATGTTTTCCTTCTTAAGGTACGTATTTTTTAAACTCTTTCATTTTATGTATATATTACATAGAACACTTTTTTTGTTAGAATAACATCTTACTTTCAAATTTATATATAGGACACATGAACGACAACAACGTTTTTCACAACTACACGAGTAGAGAATGTTGCTTGCAATATCACAAGAGTGTTTACTATGAAACGCATGGAAGATGGTATTATGTGGAACTAAAGGGGAATTAGTTTAAGTGAAGTTACCATGGATGTGGCCCTGAGGAGGGGATATTGGACTTGATCATATGATAAAAATTATTAGACTATTTGAAAAAATAGTGGCTACTAACTTTTTCTATATAATTGTCGATGTTCTTTAAGGTTTAATGGTCACTTTCAAATGTTGTATTTACATGTGTTGTGAATGAATTAGGAATGTGAAAGGGTTTTAGGTTTTATTTTTCTTTCTTTATACATGGGGGTTGGTAACTCTACACGACATTGCGAGTGCCAACCTCACGAAAAGAAGGAGGGTCTAACCCATCATAAATGGGGAAACAATCTAAGGTAATATCAGTACAAGTAGAAGTTATTGCTTCCAAATCTTTATTTGTTGCTACTTTGTATTTCTTGTTTTTGCTTATAAGTTACATAATGGTTGCAGTGACTTTTCTATAGGTTTTCTTATCTGAAATCAACATTTTCTTCTTTGAAATCAACATAAGGTAATTGCACTACAACATCAGAAGTAGCAACAACATAGATATATGTTAGTGGTACGTGCGAAATATGTGATTAATCGCAGTGGGATGCAAACTATCCACAGTGGGAAGCGCAAGTGTACACTGGCCACTATGATCGTCACAACAAGTAATAGTTGGTAAAATACCAGAATCGTATCCACAGGGACTGAACAATCAAGACACTATTGTTCTCATGAGCTTCCTTTTACAAGTTTCAATTACAAAAGAAGCAATAAGTTGGTTTGTTTGGTGAAATGCTATTTTAACGAGTACTTAAGATTTAAAATGAGGATTGTAGGTTAGATTTTTCCTAGATTTTATACTAAATAAGATCCAGAAGAGTGCTCACTGCACTTGTGTAGAGTGGGCACTCTCGTTAAAGAAGTCCGGTTACACAATTACTCACACCTTCTAGTAAAAATCCCATACTTTTAGTCCTTACTGTTTTGTCAATGGTAATCTCAAAATGGACCTTTTCAGGCCTCGATGGAATGTGTAGAGACAAATACTCTAAGTGTTTTTAAGTTCACAAACTAGCTTGCCTACTACTCCAGTGGGTTGAGATTATCTCACTGTGCAGACCTCACTTTCGTGAGTGTCATAAAAATTCTTTCGAATTCCCTAGCATCATCCAAGCTCGTGTCACTGCGTTCTACTCATTTTTGAGTTAAGAACTAGACTTTAGATCCTCACAAGTGATCGGCTTGTTCGCATCATTGGGCAATAATCGAAAGTGAATGACCAAAACAATAAATATTCAAAGTATTAAGACTACTCAAGCAATTTTCATAAAATCTAGGTACTTTTCCTTCCTACATCCCAAAGGATGTTTAGCTCATATTTAAAGAAGTAAAGAAAGCAAAGGATGAGAAGTTGCAAATAAATTAACATACAGAAAGTGACTTCGATTAAAACCCGCAGTGGGTAGTGCGATTACAGCACTGCTACAAATTACTTCAAACTAAAGATTACACTAGAAATTAATTGCAGAAATTCTAAGACTACTTCAATGACTTCTAGAGCTAGAACTAAAATTAACTTGAACTAAATGTGTGGTAGATGGATGATAAATAAATGAACCCAATACCTCTTTATATACTTAGAGGAAAGGGTGGACCAAACAAAAATGGGGAATTATCTAGAAGCTAAAAACCAAGGTGGAAGACATAAAATCTATTTCCAAAGAGCAAAGCTTCCTTTCAAGAGTTTGTAGTCAATTACCCCAAGGTTACTTCACCTTTTCCAAAAATTAAACTTAAAGTACCACTGGTTTCATTAAAATATTGCAATTGCCATCTTTTAGGGGACATACTTGTTTGCTTTTCTCCCATGTCTCTGCCATCGATTCTTCAATTCTTCCAGGGCTGACTTCCAAGCTAAGATTTGATTTTTATTTGTCTTCTTATTGGCACGCCAGTGGGAATCGGAGTGGGCACTCCTGAAGTCACTACAGAATATACGTGAAAGTGCAGCAAAAATCTACTAAATGGTTTATAAAAACTGTAGTTCACTCTTTTTGCTCAATTTTGGGAATCAGACCAAGAATGTGTGATTTAAGAAGCAAAATGGCTAAAATTTGACAAAAGAAACTAAAAATAAAAGGAAATAATAACTCTAAAAATAGAGTTATCACAACCTTAAACTTAAATCATTACTTGTCCCCAAGTAATAAAAAGAAAGAAAGAAAATAAAAAAATGCACTATGAGCTTTTAGGGACTTACCAGATTTCACGTCTGGAATGAATCTTGATCTCCTTCCATGGATGCTTCTTTCGGTCCCAAAACTAAACTTTCACTTTCGTACATTCGACGACATCTTTCCCTTGTTCACATTTGATCTATAGGACTTGATTAGGTTTGAAAGATTTGTGGCTTTGAATATGTTTCCCAAGGGCTTTGTAGCAAACATTACCAACTTGAACCGGAAATCCCGCTTTGGGATTTTTATTTTTCGAGATATTCTCGTTTTAAGAAGTGAACATTTCTGGGTTTTGCAAGGGTAAACAACTACACTTCAGGATATGGGTTGACGGGTGTCGAGTCCGGCAAATAATAAGATTTATATAATTAGCCTATTACCTCTAAACACAATTGATTGTGATAGCGATAAGTAGGGTCGTCTCCTCAGGGACTCGGAATCAACCGTAGGTCCAAGACGATGTCATGTGCAAGTCTTTTTAGAACAATAATTAAAGGGGGGGGGGGGGGGGGTTGGATTGTTGAAATTAATCTAAATATGCAAAATAAAATGCGACTACTAATAACAACGAAAATAATCTAGTAACGAGTGTAACCAATCTTTTATGAAACAATGTATCATTGACGTGTATAAAGAAAAATGAATTTTCTCAATTGATTTCAGACGGGCCGTAAGTGCCAACACGCGTCAAACACTCCGTTTGTCCTTGTGATTAAACTAGCCCGAGGAGCTCGGTGAACTAGTTCCTAATTGATTAAATTAAGTCTAGTCACGAACTTAGACTTAACCTATCAATTGCATTAAAATTAGACAAACACCCAATCCTAACTAATGACCGGAAGCCCGACCATTTAAATTAGATTATACAATCCTATAATGCAATCAATTGATATGGAGCTCAATTGATGCATTACTTGCTACTAAATCGAAATTAAGAACAATTACGTATTCCTAATTACAATTAGCGATTCAAAGAGGGATGCTAGGATTCAAGGGATCCATCTCAAAACCAAAAACCCCAAATTGAAGAACACATTTTAAATGAAGATTGTATAAATGAAATATAATTGATAATTAAACACAAAACAAGTCTCAACAAAGTTCCAAACCAACTAGTTACATCTCATTACTAGAAACAAAGAAATTTAGCTACTCATAATTGCGCTTAAAAACTGAAATTAAACTTACAAAGTGGTAGAAATCAGAAAATGACGAAGAACCCTAGAAATTTCTCCAAAATCGATGTTCAAATCTAGAAATCGGCCATTGTTGTTGCTCTCTAAGGGAAATAGATGCAATTAATTCGACTCTCTCCCCCAATCGACAGTTTTCTGCTGCCTTTAACCCTCCAAATGAAAACCGCTAAAAAGGGTTCAAACCCACGATTTCACGTCGTGCGCGGCTTGGGGCGCAGTTTGGGTCGCGCGAGAAGGCGCGGGGATGCAAGAAACAGAACCCCCCCCATCCATGGCGCGGTTCCGGCCGCTGGAGAAGTCGCGGCGTGAAGAAACGTCGTCGGTTTGCTGCTGTCAAACGTGCTGTGCGATTTTGCTGCGTGATGGACTGGCTAGCTGCTGTTGGGCTGATGCTTTTGCTTGGGCTTTTATTTTATTTATTTTTCTCATCCTTACTTGGGCTGCTCACGAGATCTGGGCCACAAATTTTTTATTTTTCTTTTGTTTCTTTTGAACTACACACACACAAAAAATCAAATTAATAAAACTAAATTATTATTATTATTTTTCTTTTTTTTGCTGCACTCACGCCAACAATAAGACCAATTTTTTTAATTTGTTTTCTTTTTCAACTTAATTTAATTACTAATAATAAAATACTAAAATTATGGATATTGAGGCTTCAATTAACACTAATTGTACGGAACTTTGATGTAAAAAGTATCTAAAATTAGTGCTTATCAAATTCCCCCACACTTAGATCATTGTCCGTCCCGACAATGACTTAAGTTAGCACGTGGTATAAAAATCGAATCCAACAAGAGTGTCAACACTTATAGCATATCATGAGCTTTGAGATTTGCAACTTAGCATCAATTAATGAGCACACACACCATCAAGTAGACACAAGCTAATCTCAAGAACTCTCACGAATAGGAAAATTAGAACAACACTCTTAATTCACTATTGGGTTAAACTATATCGCGATCGTCTCTACACTAGCACGTACCTACCATAAGCTTGAAAAATCTCTCACCCTCCACTACTTGGATAAAATACATGCATGTAAATCAAAAGGTCTTTATTAGGTGTAATGTAAAATAAGGCTTTGGGTAAGGTGGGATATATTTGGGAAGAGTGGCTAAGGACCGTACACCAAATGGGAAACCCGATTATTAACGCATGAAACTTTCTTTCCACAAAGGGCTTTACATATTTATCTTTGAAGCACATTCCCTTTGGATGATAGGGAATAAATGTTAATGCCAAAAATCGTCCAGAAGGATAACTTAAGGTTGATTGTGAAACTTAACAACTAAAGAATAGGAATCTTTCGACAAACCGTACGACAAAGACGAAAAACGTAAAAGAGACAGAGATTTTGGTGACGCAGGAAAAACCTCAACGAGGAAAAAACCTGCGGACGACATTGGGGGTCGTCGCTGCACTATGGTCGCCAAACAGGGGCGATATCCTTATGTTTCAGGTGTCGAGAGTACAACGATTATTATACAAATGAAAGAAAGACTTTAAATGTAAAGTAAAACAGGTGTATCGAATGTAAACACTGGTGCGTCGTGTGTAGAAACTAAGCGTCGTATGTGTAAGTCGTGCGTCGTGAGCGATCTTTCGAGAGAGAATTATTTGCTTCAGGTGTTCTTTGAGAGTTCAGTTATGCCAAGATGTCTGAGATGGTGAGATATTTCGAGATGCCCCGAGAATGAGGATGGAATCCTTGTACTTATAGTCTTCGAATGCCTTTATTGACTCCATAAAAGCTTCGTGTAACAGTTGTAACGGACGCTAAGTTTAATGCTGTTAATGGCCTTCGTCGGTTATAGCCGTTGGCTATCAATGACATTGACCCTGCATTAAACAATGAAAAAGTAACAGTAATATCGCATGTTAGTCGGTCGAGGTCGTGAGGTTCTATACGACGATCGAGGTCGAGAGTAAGTTTTGTTTTAAACTTCAGACTCTAGATAAAAATGTTTTGTGACTTTACTCTTTTTATGGAAAAGTGTAATAAATGCTTTCTACTGTTTGGTCGTGGTCGAGACTGGTGAAATTTTGCCCAAACAGTTTGCCCCTAAAATTTAAAAATGGAGTGGCAAATTCAAATTTCAAAATTTTTAAATTTTGTCAATCGGACGTCTAGGGTCGTGACACGTGTCGAAAGTCACTTCAGTTGCTTTGGAACTGGATCGGTCCAATTCCAACCAAAGAGGAAGTCGAAAAGGGGATAAGATCGTGACGTCATGCTGACGTGCGATCGTGACGTCATGCTGTAAGGGCCAGGTGTCGACGATCTGTCGAGCTTTCGAAAAGGCCATAGCACGTGTCGACCATCGGGAGGCTTGATCTGACACGATCATTTACATAAATAGCGACCCACGATGGATCTTTTCAATTTTACGATTTCAGAGAGTTTTAAGAGAGGTTTTTCCTGATTTCTTGCTGTTCTTCGCCAAATCCTTTCCAAACTTGCAAGAATCTTCGACACAGTTAGGAACTTCGAGGTGTTTAGATGCCTATATAAGGTACAATTCTCAGTCTTTGTATGCGTCGTAAGTCGATTGCTAGGAAACCTAGAAAGAACTGGGACATTTGGGGTTTTTCAGACCTACAGATTTGGTTAACGGGGTTAGCGATGTCGACAGAACCTAGGAGTACCATTCAGGATCAAGATGCTCTCGACGAACTTAGGAACTTAGCAAAAATCCCTGCGGGGATTACTGTGAGTAAGGCCGGTCAGATTCGACCGGAGATGTGTCCCAAGGGATACGTCGTGATATACGAGTATCCCTTCAAGATAGGTTTCAAATGACGATATTCACCACTGGCAAAATCCTTCATGTACGAGTTCGACCTCTCGCCGGGGCAACTGATGCCCCAGCTCTGGCGAGTTATACAAGTCGTCGAGCGACTTACCAGAAACTGGGAGTCGCCGATGAACGTGAAAGACCTCTTGACTGCTTATCAGGTCAAGATGGACATGTACCGTCGCTATAGCCTTTTTTTCTAGGTATAAGGACGATCGTACCTTGGTTCTGAAGACTGCGGTCAACGACCGCAAATGGAAGACCAGGTACGCCTTTGTGCGGGTAGCGACGCTGGACCCCGACAACGATTGGATCAGGTCCGGATGGAACATGGCGGGTGAGTTTTAGCTTTGATCTAGCGTCTATATTATGTTTATTTATTTATTTATTCACTTCTCGACTAACCATCTCCCTTATGCTTTCAGACATCAAATTTAACGACGTGAAGCCCAACGAAGAGTCCAAGACCAAAATCGAGAAGTTCTTGGAGATCAGTCCTGACGACCGATCGTTCCTCACACGACACTTAGTGGACGAGGACGAAGACCTAGTGTACTTGGGTGAAAATCGTCAAGAGAATCGAGAGGAAGCAGGAGAAGAAGAAGAAGAAGAAGAAGAGGAGTCTCAGGAGACTGAGGAAGAATAGAAGAAAGAGGAGTCGAAAGAAGAGGCAGAGGTAGAGATGACCGGTTAGTGTACCTTTCTCTGTTCGACATATTTCTTCCCTTGTTTCAGTGTTTTAACTGTTCTTCCTCTCTATTGTTTCACAGGAGAATGTTTGAGCACTATTGTAGATATCAAGACAGTATTAGCTTTTGTACTGTATCTTCTAAGTAGAGGCATGGGCATGTCATGGCCCTACTATATAAAGAAGATCCCTTTGTTATTTCAACAACACTTTTCAAGCCTATGTCATGTGTACTTTGATATTCAATATATGGATGACTACTTTGCTCTCTAGATTCTTTCTACATGTGATTGTGTTACATTGCTAGATCTGGGATTTCACATTTGGTATCAGAGCTAAACAGAGAATTCAATCAGATTTTGGAAGGATTTGTGAAGATTTTTGTGTTTTTTGAAGAACTCGCATCTAACATCGAATACTGTTCATCAAGATTTTTACAATTTTTTCATTTCTTGATCAATTTGATCCAAATTTGTGTCAATTACACTCGGTTTTTGATCCTGAACATCATTATTTCAGGATTCAAGACCTATTTTTGGCCAAATTGCAAAAAAAATTACGAATTGTTTCTGTTTTATCACAAAGTTCAGAAATCTTTGTTCTTGATCAAATTTGCTTTTTCTTGATCGAATTAGTGAAAATGATCAACTAGAAAGTTGTTCAAAAAGTAATTTTGAGCAATTCTGAAAAATTTTCACTGTATTTGGACAAGAATTGAAGTCTGCATCTGAGAAAGTTCGATTTTCTGTGAAAATACTCAAGAACTCACATGATTTCTGAAGAACTCGCAAGCATCATCTTGAAGAACTCGCAAGATTCAAAGGATTAGTATCAAAGAATTCGCATCATGTTGGTTACGAGGAGTAGAAAATTCGCATTGAAAATTCGTACAAGGGTAGAATTCGCATCCTGAAGCTTGCGGGAAGTGTTGAATTCGCATCTAGTTACTTGCGGGAAGTATTGAACTCCTTTAGTTTGAGAAAAGTTGGAAATTCACCAAGTTCAGAATTCGCATACTGCTTGTTGCGAGAAGTGCATTATTCGCATCTAGTTGATTGCGAATAGTTACTGTTTACTAAGACTGTTGCGAGTTTCATAGAATTCGCATTAAGACTGTTGCGAATTGTTACTGTTCACCAAGACCGTTGCGAGTTTCTGGTATTCGCATCCTTCCCATTGCGAGAAGTTACTGTTCACTTGCGAGAAGTTTGTTAGTTCTGTGGTTAGCGAAAAGTTCAAAAATCAGAAATTTTTCTAAGTATTTTTAATACTTTCTGATTGATTTTCTGAAAGATCCATCTAGCATTTTTTCAATGATGTCAAGAGAATTACTGAGTATGGGTTCAAAAAATAAGCCTCCAGTACTAATAGCTGAAGAGTATTCGCAATGGAAGAAGAGAATGACTCAATTCCTAAATCATCAGAATAGAGATCTCATGCTATCAATAAAAAATGGTCCTTTCAAAGCATATTTGGATGTTGATGGTATTGCTGAAACAGCTACAAGTCAATACGTTCCTCCAAGGAGAATTGAGAAAGAGTACAGATATTACAATGAAGCTGATAAAGAAAAAGTGGCCATTGATGAATTAGCATTGACATACTTGACCATGGCCATTCCAAATGATATCTACAACCGAGTAGATAGTCGAAATTCAGCAAAGGAAATATGGGATGAGCTTGAAAGACAGTTTGAAATTCAGCAAAGGAAATATGGCCATTCCATGAAGACTAAAAGAAATCAAAGTGTCAATGCTTATGAAGGCTTCAAAGCAAAAGATGGAGAAGCGTTAAAGGAGACTTACAATAGATACAACATCGTTCTCAATGATCTACAAAGGAATGGTGTCGACAAGTCAGAATCAGAAATTAATTACAAGTTTGTTAAGAACCTTCTACCTGAGTGGGATTCTTACTCGATTCAGCTTCAAATGTCAAGGGACATGGACGATGAAAAGCTGACCGATATCTTCAGTATTCTTGGGCAACATGAAGATAAGGTGAAATAAGTCAAAGAAAAGAAAAAAAAGGTGGAAGAATCCTTAGCTCTTCTTAGTGAACATAAGAAAAGTGGAGGTTTGAAGACAAAAGCCTTGATTTCTGATTTCAGCAAGAAAAAGAAATGTTCTGATGATGATGGAAGTGACAGTTCTGGAGATGAAATGACTGAAATTGCTGAAAAGTTAGCTTTGTTAACCAATAAGTTTCAAAATAGGTTTGGTAGAAAGAAGTTCTATTCAAAGACTAAACCTGAATATAACAAAGCTAACAAATACAAGCGTTCTGAGAAAAGGTATGAGAACACAGAGGAAGAGAAAGAGGAGAAAGAGGAGAAAGAGGAGAAAAAGGAAAAGGAAGAGAAAGAGAAGAAGGATAGTGATAGAAACTGCTTTAATTGTGGAAAGCCCGGTCATTTTGCTAGAGAATGTAAACAGAGGAAAGTTAAGGATTCTGAATACTATCAGAGGAAAGCTCACTTGGCTAAAGCAAAGAAAGTGGAAAGCCAGTCAACGCCGAAGAAGAAATCTGGCTCCTTGATTCCTCTGATGATGAAGAAGCTCACTTTACCGAAGTAAAGTACAGCTTAATGGCAAAGATGAATGAAGATGACCAGGAATCCGAGGTATCATCTCTTTATTCTTCTGACAATTCTGATAATTATGATAATCCTGATAATGATTCTGAAACTGAAGATTCTAAATATAAAGAAATAGAACTCATGATATCTGAACTTAATGAGAAACTTGAATCAGTTCAAAAGAATCTTGAAACTGAGAAAAGTTCAATTTTAAGATATCAAGATGAGGCACTTCTTTATATATGCTTAGCTAAAGATAGAGAAAAAGAAAAAGAAGTAATTAGAACAAAAGTTAAAAAGCTTGAATCTGAAATTTATGAAATGAAGAAGAAAATGAAAGATATAAGTGATGAAAACATAGATTATCAGTTTAAAATCAAGATTCTTTTTGAAGAAAGAAAATAAGGTTTTGCAAATATCAAGGAGCTTGAAGATTTAAATTATAAAAGAGGTCAGACTGAGCAAACTCTGAAATTGTTAACTAGTAACCCAAAAGATACTCGATTTTATAATCCAAAAATGGGTCTAGGATTATCTGATGTTGTGGTTCTAAAGAATGCACCTGAAAATCTTTACACAATTGAAAAATTAGGTGAAGGTTTAAAGGAAACTCTTAAAACAGAAGAACCTAAATCTAAAAGTGAAGGTTTGAAGCAAACTCTTAAAAAAGAAATACCTCCAATATCACTAATTTTTGTTAAACCTAATAATGAAAGGTTGAAGCAAACTCTTAAAAAAGAAATACCTCCAATATCACAAACGTTTGTTAATTCAAATAATGAAAGGTTGAAGCAAACTTTTGTTAAAACTAATACTTCAAATTCTTCAACTCCTATTTCAAAAAGGGAGGAAGTCAAGACGGATAAAGGTTCGGATGAAAAGCCTAGATTCAATACAACAAATTTTAAATACGATGAATTAAATTCTAGTTATAAAACCAAAAAGGTTGAACTAACTGAATTTAGTTTATTGTTTTCAAATGAATCTATGGCTAAAACAACTGAGTCTAAAATCAATGAACCTGAATCTGTCAAATCTGAATCTACTGATGAAATGGAGTCAAACATTAAATCAGATTCTAACAAAAAGGAGTTTGTTCAAAAAACCTCTTCTGAATTTCCTGATTTGGATTCTGCTTTACTTAAAATTGTTGATTTAGAAAATCAAATTTCTAAATTACAATTAAACTTTGAAAAATTAGAGGATGAATATGAGAATATTGGGATAGATCTTGATCACAGTCAAAAAGTCAATATTGATCTTAAAAGTGAGATTCGACGACTTGAATCCCAATTATTCGAATTATCAAATTCTAAAGCTTCAAAACCTTGTGAAAAATGTTCAAAACAAACTGAATTCAAAGATCAGGATAAATCTTCGAGTCCGATTGATTTTGGTGCAAAGGATTCTTTTGATAAAGCTAAACTTCTCGAAGAAAAGAAAGTAATTCAATTGAGATGCATAAAACTTTCAAAACAAGTTTCTGACTTTGAGAAAGTTTTATTTCTTGAAAAAGAGAAGCTAGAAAAAGAAAGAGCTGTTTTTGAAAGTGAAAGAAAATCTTTTGAAGGTAAAAATAATGTGCTTTCATCAAAAGTATCTGATTTGGAAACAGAACTAGATTTGAAAAGAAAAGAAAACGGAGAATCATCCGAAACCAAATCTGATTCGTGTTCGAATGATTCTTCTAACTCTAAGAGTTCTAACAATTCCTCTTCTTCCTCTTCAGAAATGGATGAAGAAAAGTGCGTGGATTTGAAGGAGCGTGTTACAAATAGCAAGGATAGGAGTACCGATGATAAGAAATGTTGTTCTTTGAATAAAAAATGTATACATTCTTGAAATGTTTGCAATGCTTGTGGATATAAAAATTCCGCAATTTCAGATTCTAAATTGTTGACACAAGCTAAAAGAATAATACATTGTGCTTACTGTTGGGACAACTATTTCAAGCTAAATAACAATGCTCCTAAGAACAAAAAGTCTAATACTTCACATTCTTTAAAAGCTTCAGCTAATAAATTTGCAAGAATGTTCGGTTTCAGAACAAACAAAAAGAATAAAAAGAAGGAAACAAAATCAGTTGAGGTGAATATGGTTTGGAAATGGCTTCCTAAAAATCAAGAAAACAAACCAAATTCACAAAATGACCTTACTTTTAAAGGCAAAATTCAAGGTTCATTAACTGTGATAAACAAACTGATCCGTACTAACAAAAAAGGACCCATACAAATATGGGTACCTAAGATGAGGTAATTTTCTTTTACAGGACCGTCATGAGTGGGTCATTGATTCGGGAGCTTCAAGACACATGACGGGGTACAAGCATTTATTGCATGATTTTACTGTACATCCTGGCGGGTCGGTGGGTTTTGGCAACAACTCAAAAGGTCACGTTCGAGGCTACGGAACGTTGAAGAATGATTCGATGTCAATTGAGAAGATTCTATATGTTGAAGGTTTAGGGCATAATCTTTTCAGCATAAGTCAGTTTTGCGACAAGGACTGTAAGGTTATATTTGACAAGAATTTATGTTATGTTGTGGATGAGAAATGGTCAGAAATCTTCAGAGCGAAACGATGCGGAGATTTATATATGACTGATTTTGCAAGTCTTATTGCTTCAAATAAAGTATGTCTTGTGTCAAAAGCTTCTCAAGATGAATGTTGGTTGTGGCATAGAAGACTGTCTCACCAAAACTTTCGAAGCATCAACAAGCTAAGGATTGATGGATTAGTTTCAGGACTCCCTGAATTGAAGATTGACAAAGTTTCTATCTGTCCAGCTTGTGAGATGGGAAAGATGAAACACGTTTCTCACAAGTCCAAAACTTTGTCAAACTGTAACAATCCTTTGGAACTAATCCACATGGATCTTTGTGGCCCGATGAGGACTCAATTAATGGGAGGAAATAAGTATATCTTAGTTATGATTGATGAGTACTCACGCTACACTTGGTTGGATTTTCTTCGACTTAAATCTGAAGCACCTGAGCTGATCATCAAATTCATCAAAAAGATTCAAATTCTTCTATAACGTCCAGTTCAAAAGATAAGGAGTGACAACGGAACTGAATTCAAGAATGCAACGCTACAATCTTTTCTTGAATCTGTTGGCATTTCCCACAACTTTTCTGCACCGATTACTCCACAACAAAATGGAGTGGTTGAAAGAAAGAATCGGACGCTTGTTGAAGCAGCTTGAACAATGCTTGCCTATTCGGGTCTTCCTCCAAGTTTATGGGCTGAAGCAGTTTCCACTGCATGTTTTAGTCAAAACAGGACAATTATTAATAAACATATTAATAAAACTGCATATGAAATAATCAATAATCGCAAACCTAACATCAAATTTTTGCGTGTTTTTGGATGCAGATGTTATGTCCTAAAAGATCGAGAACACCTTACAAAGTTCCAAGTCAAAGCTGATGAGGGGATTTTTATTGGCCATTCCTTTAATTCTAAAGCATACCGAATCTACAACTATCGCACAAAATCCGTCATCGAAAGCATCAATGTAACGTTTGACGAGAATGTGACTTTGACTTCTGGACAAAACGGTTCAGGACTCGGAAAACAACCTGAAGCTTCTACTACAAAAGGAGTAGAACCTGTGCCAAAACAATTTTATAACTCAATATTAAATAATAATAATTCTAAAGAGTTAGATTTGTTATTTCATGATGCGTTTATGGAATATTGTGCAGATATGGAACCACCTATCACATCCGTAAATGCATCTCCACAACAGACGAGTGTCAATATCTCCGGTCCTTTTGAAGACGTCGGTGCTAGTACTTCTGGTGCAACTAACGAGACTCCGAGTGAACCTACAACTGTTCCAGTTTCTGAACCTGAAATACAACCTGAAGTTCCGGTTTCAGTAAACACATCATCGGAGGTTTCTACACCTGAAATACAACATCCAGAAGTTCACATACCAGAACCGACACATATACCTTCAGCTGAATCAACCGAAGAGATTCTTGCAGTTTTGGATGAGAATGATTCAACGAACACTCGTGTAGAAATTCCAACACTCCCGAGTACTCACAAATGGACAAGAGCACATCCTCCAGTGGATATTATTCGTGACATCAATGATGGTGTGAAGACACGATCTGCGACTACAAACGAGTGTTTGTATGTCAACTTTCTAAGCTCGTTAGAACCAAAGAAAGCATGTGAAGCACTACAAGATCCGGATTAGATAAACGCCATGCAAGAAGAGTTAAATGAGTTTAAGCGCAACGAGGTTTGGCACTTGGTGAAACGTCCTAAGGACAAGACCATTGTTGGAACTAAATGGGTCTTTAGGAACAAGAAAGACGAAGCAAGGATTATAGTCAGAAACAAAGCAAGACTGGTTGCAAAAGGGTATAATCAACAAGAAGGAATAGATTATTATGAAACCTACACACCAGTAGCAAGGATTGAAGCCATCCGAATTTTGCTTGCATATGCCGCGCATAAAAGTATGAAGGTGTATCATATGGACGTCAAGTCTGCTTTTCTGAATGGCATTCTTCATGAAGAGGTATATGTAAGTCAACCTGAAGGTTTTGTAGATCCCAAACATCCAAACCATGTCTACGTTTTGGACAAAGCACTTTACGGTCTGAAACAAGCTCCGAGGGCATGGTATGAGACTCTGACTATTCATCTGCTTAATTCTGGATACACCAAAGGTACAATAGATACAACTCTTTTTCTCAAAGGAAAAGGTAAAGATTTATTACTTGTACAAATATATGTTGACGACATTATATTTGGCTCTACGAATTCTGATATGTGTAAAGATTTTGAAGAGGTGATGAAAAGCCGTTTTCAAATGAGTATGATGGGAGAGCTAAAATTTTTCCTTGGACTCCAAGTGACATAGTCAAATGAAGGAATTTTCGTTAATCAATCAAAATATATAAATGATATGCTTAAGAAATTTGATTTAAATTCCTCTTCCATCATGAAAACATCAATGGCTACCGGTAGGCTTTTGGACGCTGATTTATCCGGTAAATCAGTCGATTAAAAGTTATACCGTGGCATGATTGGATCTTTACTATATCTAACGGCGAGTAGACCGGATATTATGTTTGCAACATCTTTTTGTGCACGTTTTCAAGCTAACCCGAAGGAATCTCACCTTGCGGCTGTTAAGCGAATCCTTAGATATCTCAAAGGCACAAGAAATTTGGGCCTTTGGTATCCTAAGGATTCAGGGTTTAAGCTAACTGCTTACACAGATGCAGATCATGCGGGTAATAGGATGGACAGGAAGAGCACATCTGGTGCTTGTCAGTTTTTAGGAGATCAACTTGTAAGCTGGTCGTCAGAGAAGCAAAAATGCGTGTCAACTTCTACTGCGGAAGCAGAATATGTAGCCGCGGCTAGTTGTTTCTCACAAGTGATCTGGATGAAGACACAGCTTAAGGATTACAGATACATCATCAACAAGATCCCAATCTATTGCGACTCCAAAAGCGCAATAGCAATAACTGAAAATCCTGTTCAACATTCCAAGACGAAGCACATCGATGTCAGGACCATTTTATTAAAGATCAGGTTGAGAAGGGAACTATAGAAATGCACTTCGTACCGACTGAACTAGAGCTTGCTGATTTATTTACAAAACCTTTGGATGAAAAAAGGTTCAACTTTTTAATCAGCAAACTAGGAATGTTGAATACTTAGGTATTTCTTAGTTTTTCTTTAAAACATTGAGGGGGGTATGTGTTCCTGTTTATTTAAATATATTCATCTTTTGAGGTGGAGTTAGAATTTTTTATCAAGTGATACAACTAACAATCTGGACTCATGTTCAATGAGTACCAAGTTTTCATCTGTCTGTGCAGATTTCTCTGAAGTCGAGACAACTGAGTATGCATCTGTTTAGGGGGAGCAGATTGGCATAAGTCTGTAAGTACAATATAGTATATTTATTTAAAAAAAATAAAAAAAATGATGATGAATGATGAGAGGGGAGGAACATACTTTTTAATCTGATGAGAGAGAGTTTAAAAGTTAAATTTTTCTGAAAAAGTTGAAGTTTTTTTTTTTGAGGAAAAACACTTACTTTTCGCATACTTAGAATACGAAAAGTACACAATTCGCATCCTAAAGGATAATAAAAGTGAACTTTTCGCATCCTAAAGGATACGAAAAGTGAGCTATTCGAATCCTTAAGGATACGAATAGCAGGTGTTCGCATCCTGTTCTTTGCGAGAAGTGATGTTTGGCATTTCTATATGAGAACTTTTTCTCATTTGGAAGAATTCGCATTCTTGTTCTTGCGAATTCCTCAGATGAACAGTAACATGTCTCTCTTCAGGACATGAGGGGTCCAATCACATAGTGACACGTGTCATTTTTAAAAATGGGTATAAATTCAAATCTAAGATATTTTCATTCCGACTTTTTCCTGTCACTTTCATAATACGAAATCCCCTGAGTTTTACTGTTCATCTTCTCCAACTCGTCTTCAACTTCAAGTCCACACATCTTTCGATTCAGGTATCCTTTCATTCTCATTTTTGTTTCTTTATGTTCGCATTTTAGATTAGATTACTTTTATCGGTTTAATTTTTATTTTAGTTCAGTTTAAAGTCTTCAATTTCTCACATTTATGTTCGTAACTGTTCATTTTTTTTGTTCTGTGTCAATGTTTTCCATTTTTAAGTTCATCATTTAGGGTTTGGTTTAGAAATAGACACTCAATTTTTGATGGATTTTTTACTCTTCGAGTCTGAATGTTTGAATTTGTGTTCAAAATTTTGATATTAAAAATCAAATTTTGAATGCATCTGTTTGAATGTTGCGAACTACTAGGGTTTAAAAGTTGCCACTGAAATGACCTAAGTGTAGAACTCGCATTGCACTTTAGCAACCACAACTTGTATCCTTTGGGTTACGAGTTTCTATGAACTCACATTGTTTTTCTCCAAGTCAAGAACTCACGAGTTCTTCATAGTTTGTTCTCATTATTTGAAGGTCAGAATTCGCATCCTTTATGATGCGAATTCCTCAATATTCGCATGCTTCGTATTGCGAATTCCTCAATATTCGCATGCTTCGTATTGCGAATTCCTCATAATTCGCATGCTTCGTATTGCGAATTCCTCATAATTCGCATGCTTCACTTTGCGAATTCCTCATAATTCGCATCCTTCACATTGCGAATTCCCTTGAATTCACAATCTTTGTCTTGCGAATTCCTTCATTGATTTCTTGTGTGTTGCGAGTTTATGATTGTGTATGTTGGTTGCGAATTGTCATGAGTCTATTACATGCGAATTCTATACATAGTGAAATTTCAGAATTTTTTTTGAAAAAGTGATTTTTGTTAAAATAACCGTTTAGAACTGGTTTTTTTTCAAAAACAACAGTTCCCATGGCAGAAAATCAAGAGGAACAAAGCAGGGTTCAGGGTTTTGGTGAAAATATACCAATTATCCCTGATCCGACACCAGAAGTTCCACTTCCATCCACACGTTCAGTCCATCCATCCGGATCTGAAGCTGATCCAAATAATATCATTATCCTTCCAAGAGATTATGTGGAGATAAAGGCCAACAATCATCATGTTGACTTTGACAGTATCTTCATATCTCCAATCATCATAGAAATCTTTCGGAATCACCCGTTGGCATATGCATTGACTCATACAGTCAATGTACCTATGATGTACCTTCAACAAGCCTGGAAGACTATTGTACATACCATGGAAAATCGAAGACCAATCTTCTTGTTGCAAATAGACGAGTTCATCACGAAGCTGGATTTTCACAGACTGTGACTGTTTGGGCAAAAAATCACGTCGTACGACCACGACCAGAGCAGGTAAGACGCACGTTATAATCCAAATCTTGTATTAAGATAAGGTCTCGAAAAGAACCCAGAAAACATCCGTCGTCTCCCGTAAAAGGAGTCAAAGTCATTAAAGAGCAACGGATATAACCGACGCAACCATCAACGATCGATAGCCGTAACGGACGAAGATCATCATGGATAATCACTCCGGCGACCGTTTCAAGCCGTTGTAGCCGTGGATCAAATCATTAATGGAGCTAATTAATGGCACGAAGACTATAAAAGTCAAGCTAAAGCCTCATTTCAGGGGACATCAGTTAACATCTAATATACATCGGCGAACATCACCAAACAACAGAGAAAATCATCCAAACTCATAGCAAAGAACATTCAAACTCTGGAGATCAAGTACTGAAAGCCAGAACCTTACAGCGAACTCAAGAACACTCGAAGGAAAGCTTAAGTATCACCCTCGACGCACGACAACAGCCCTCGACTAGAAGTTCACACTTTGTACTCACACACGACAAACACCTGTTTTCAGATTTAAACACTTGTACTTTACATTTCGAAGTATTTTCTTCATTTGTATTGTAATCATCGTATGACCGACGCCAGTACCAAGGACATCGCCCCTGATTGGCGACCATAGTGCAGCGACGACACCTCTTGTCGTCCGCAGGTTTTTTCCTCGATTGAGGTTTTTCCTGCGTCATCAAATCCCTTGTCTCGTTTATTTTTTCCCTCGTCGCACGTCTCGTCGAAAGATCCTTTCTTTAGTTGATTAAGTCCACATCGACCTTAAGTTGTCCCTTTGGTGCGATTTTTGGCATTAACAGTTTGGCGCCATCCGTGGGACTACATCTAGAGAAAATCCTCGACGAACGTGCACCCTACTAATAGTTTCTTGGAGTTTCTTCTATTTTCTGTCGTAGGAAAATGGCAGCCCTTGGAAATCCGCAACAAGCCGTTGCTCAGATGTATCAGGAGCTCGAGGTTGCCAGGAATCAACTCAATGCAATGGCAGAGCAGAATCGCAGAGCAGCTGAAGAGATCGCGCGACTAAGGAATCCTCTTGGACCCCAGAATGGTCCTAGACTAGTCATCCAGAATCCAGGTCCGGGACCAGGACCGTCCGCACATAATCAGCATCCAGGTCCATTCATGCAGAATCAGCAGCCGGGTCCGTTCATTCCAAATCCCCAGTCTGGGCAGATTCCCCCTCAGCACATCCGACCACCACCCTTGAACAATGGATCCCAACCATTGCAAGGTGGCGCCCAGCCGTTTCAGAGTGGATCCCAGCTGTTTTCCCAACCGTTCCAAAGTGGTCCGCAACCTTTCCAGCAAGGATCACAATCTTTCCAGCAGAGATCGCAACCATTTCAGCAAGGACCACAATCGTTTCAGAATGGACCGCAATCGTTTCAGAATGGACCGCAACAATTCCACTATGGGTCGCAGCCATATTTTGTTCCGTTCAACGGGGACACCAATGGTTCGTCGCATGGCAATGGCACTAGTCCAGGGACCAATCCCTCGACAGGGGCAAATCATGATCTTAACGATCCCGTCCCCAGCGTTTGAAGATGTTAGAAGACCAAAATGAACGCGTCCTATCCTTGCTCGCCAAGTTGCCTAGGGCAGCCGTGCCTGTCGACGTCGAACCTCGCTCGGGGTATCAGGCATCGCCCTTCATCGACGAGATCGCCACCGTCGAGGTCCCAAAGAAGTATAACATTCCTGCCTTCACTCCCAAGTATTCGGGTGTGACCGATCCAACCGAGCATGTCGCGCAGTATAAGCAGCTCATGTGGACGATCTCGATTCCACACATGTACCAGGAAGTATGCATGTGTAAGAGTTTCAGGGCAACTCTCACTGGTCCAGCTCTCTAGTGGTTGATCAATCTCAAACCCAAATCTATCGGGTCGTTCGCCGAATTGGTCAACCAATTCTCCCGGCAATTCGCCAGCAGTCGTAAGATGGAAAAGCAGACTAGTGATCTGTACTATGTCGTGCAGAAGACCAATGAGTCTATTCGAAGTTATTTCAATAGATTCAATGCCGAAATGATCAGTATCCGCAATTGGGACATCAAAACGGCGATCGAAGCTTATAAGCGTGGTCTGGATGATAGTTCAGGTCTATACATCGACCTGACCAAGTATCCCCCAGAGACCTTCGAAGACGTCCGAGCTCGAACCTTAGCATATATGATTGTAGAAGATGACGCCGCCTTTCGTCGCAAGCACACTGACGACAAGAAGTCGTTAGGCGTCAGAAACCAGAGTTCAAGACAAAGGCTGTTTCCAGAATAGATCCAGTGCACCAAATTTCAAATGTTCGTTTCAAGACGAAAGCAGAGGCCAAGACCGCATCTAAGTTCACTCAGTACCCCAAGATATCCTCTTATGGATTCAAAGGATCTGCAAAGGACTTAGTCGAAGCTCTGAAGACCGCTCAAGCCACCATTCGATGGCCAAAGAAGTCCGACCTGGATGATGCTAAGAAAGACAAATCAAAGTGGTGCGACTTCCATGCCGATCATGGTCATGCGACAGACGACTGTATCGCATTGATGAAGGAACTAGCATATCATTTTCCGAAAGGAAATCTTAAAGATATCATCGACGATGTCGCTATCGGACATCGAACGACGACCCCCGAGCATATGAAGGTCGTCAATTGCATCACCAGTGGTTCAGACATGTGTGGTCTGACGTATTCCGCGGCCAAGCGTCATGCCAGTCAGGCGCCCGATGATCGGCCTATTCCTCGCTCGTTCAGACCCAAAGGAGGTTTGGAGCTAGAAGCCATGAAGATTGTGTTCAACCAAGTCGATCTCGGCGACTCGTACCTAAAGCATCATGACGGGTTGATCATTCAACTCACGGTCGGTAACTGTTTGACGCGTCGAGTATTGGTAGACGGGGGCAGTTCAGCAAACGTCATTTTTCTCAACACTATCAAAGCCATGGGAATCGATCACTCGGAAATCACCTGACGTTTGACGACTTTGGTCGGTTTCAATGGAGAAGCGACGAGCACCTTCGGAGAGATAATCTTGCCCGTCTACGCCGGAGGAGTCAACAAGCAGACCAAGTTCAGTGTCATCGATTGTGCGTCAGCCTATAACATCATCTTAGGATGACCATGGATCCATGATATGAAATCCGTTCCCTCGACGTATCATCAAATGTTGAAATTATCTACGCCATGGGGAATCCAGGAGATCAAGAGTGAGCCAAAAGTCGCTCGTGAGTGCTACAAGTCTACCTTGAAGCCGGGAAAATAAACTGAAGTCGCAAGATCAAGCTCTCGACTGGTTCGTTCTTCTATCCCTAAATTAATATCTTTTCCACAGGGATAAATCTACTATGGTGCCTCGTCGCACAACAACATAGTCGACCGCAGGACAATATTTCACAGGATCGCAGTGTCATTCTGTCATTTAAAACCTATCTTTTCCTGCCAAAAAGAATAAGGTAATAAATGACAGGGGGCAAATAGAGAGCGTCTGAAATGGTACGTTCTCTAACTCTTTCTCATACGATTTTTTCTCGCAAAACGACTACTGACTTAAGCATCGGAGGGTCGTTGGCTAGCCAACGACCAACCCCCGACATCGTTTTATCGCAGAATCGCACGACAGTAGTCATTTATATGACTTTAATATCGCAAGGTCAAACGACATAAACGATCATGATTTTCTCCTCATCCCTCCACAGGGACATACGATACAAACTCATCGTACGATCTCGTCGTACAATCGCAAAGCCTAAAACAACTTATCTTAAAAGTTTCTTAGCTTTCATACCCCGAATGGATGCTTTAATCACGTGTTTTTATATTCGTTTTACGTTCTTGTCATCGTATTACAATGAGTACCTTAGTCGCATGATTTCATATGTATTTTGTGTTCGACTTCATAATCAATATGATTTGAACAAAGCATAAGATTCAAAGCAAAAGATATATTTGTTGAGTAAACCATCATATTACTCAACCCCTGATAGGTCAAGTGGCAAAAACAACAAGGAAAGAAAAAAATTCTAGACGACAGGGGGAACATCGGTCGTATCCCTGCTCGAAGTCCCGACCTGAGGGCCTTCATCTGCCACTCCTCCCGCACGAATCTCCTGCAGTTCATACTGAGCATCGAAAAGCTGGATGGCTAGCTCGTCAGCACGCGCCAAGGCAAACCTCTCCCTATCTAAAGCCGCATTCTCTCTCTCTAACGCCGCAGCTTATCTTTCAAGGGCAGACGTCATCAACCCTTCAACTTTCGACATCCCAGCGTGTAATGCCAAAGACGACCGGAACGTCTGAAAAATAACACAAGAAAATATTAGACGACTAAACGAACGAGACAAGTCATGAAAGATTGACACTTACCGTGAACGTCAGACTGGCAACTTGAGATCCAATCTCTCCGGCCGGAACTCAACGAAAACGCTCCCCGAAAGACGGGAGCAAATACTTCCCCAGATGAGGGAAGTATAGCAATGGCAAACTCTGCCCAAAAAAAACTCAGCCTTCGGAATCCTGACAATCCTGAAGAACTAATGCAAGGATCAAACGAGTATAGCCGGAGTTGTCTCCCAACGTTTCGCGCCATGGCATTCCGAGAATGTGGCTCTTAAGATTAATGTTAAGGTTGGAGGAAGGAATATGTTCTCTTCGACAATCGACATCCACTCCAACACCTCCAGTTTCCTCACGTGTTTAGTGAAGGAAAACAAAAACATCTGCACAATTACAAAAGGAACGTATTAGCAAAACGCTCATCGAAAGAATAAACATCGGTAACACAAGTTTCGAAAGAAAGACTTACGAAAGACGTCAGTACGGCTAAACACAGTCCAATCTCTTCGATATAGATCCCTGGAAAATGCTCCTTGAAGTATAAGAGCTGATATTTCCCCAGAAGCGGAAGCGACTTCGTCCTGACGAGGACATAGTCAGTCAAGAGGGATGAAGACAACACAAAGTTGATCTCCATAAAATCCCCATCATTCTCTCCCGTTTTTACACCCTCGCCCCTGTCGGCTGACGAAAGGGTCGACGTGGTAGCAGAAAACATCGTCGCCAGATGCGCAGAATCCACGGACATCGCGTTTATCGCAACCAACATCGTCACCGATTTGGGTATCATAGCCCCCGGTAGATCATCAGTCACCGAAGATTTGGAAAAAGTCGATGACTTTTCGAAAGCTTAAAGAAAACAATCCATTTTGATCTCTATTTATGCAGGAAATCGTGACAGATCGAGCCCTTCAAAAGATCGACACGCATCCCCGACTTTCATATGCCCCAGTAAATCTTCGACACCTGTCCTCGACAGCTGGTAAGCATCATCGTACGTCAGCATGACGTCACGACCTCGTTCCTCTTTCGACTTCTCGTTCAGTTAAAGGCGAACTGGTCTAGTTCCACGACAACCAGGTAAGTCCCTCAACCCAGGTCACAAGTATTCGACAAGCAAAATTTAAAACTTAAATTTGACATTCAATTTTTAAATTTTGGGGGCAAACTGTTTGGGCAAAAAATCACGTCGTACGACCACGACCAGAGCAGGTAAGACGCACGTTATAATCCAAATCTAGTATTAAGATAAGGTCTCGAAAAGAACCCAGAAAACATCCGTCGTCTCCCGTAAAAGGAGTCAAAGTCATTAAAGAGCAACGGATATAACCGACGCAACCATCAACGATCGATAGCCGTAACAGACGAAGATCATCATGGATAATCACTCCGGCGACCGTTTCCAGCCGTTGTAGCCGTTGATCAAATCATTAATGGAGCTAATTAATGGCACGAAGACTATAAAAGTCAAGCTAAAGCCTCATTTCAGGGGACATCAGTTAACATCTAATATACATCGGCGAACATCACCAAACAGCAGAGAAAATCATCCAAACTCATAGCAAAGAACATTCAAACTCTGGAGATCAAGTACTGAAAGCCAGAACCTTACAGCGAACTCAAGAACACTCGAAGGAAAGCTCAAGTATCGCTCTCGATGCACGACAACAGCCCTCGGCTAGAAGTTCACACTTTGTACTCACACACGACAAACACCTGTTTTCACATTTAAACACTTGTACTTTACATTTCGAAGTATTTTCTTCATTTGTATTGTAATCGTCGTACGACCGATGCCAGTACCAAGGACATCGCCCCTGATTGGCGACCATAGTGCAGCGACGACACCTCTTGTCGTCCGCAGGTTTTTTCCTCGATTGAGGTTTTTCCTGCGTCATCAAATCCCTTGTCTCGTTTATTTTTTCCCTCGTCGCACGTCTCGTCGAAAGATCCTTTCTTTAGTTGATTAAGTCCACATCGACCTTAAGTTGTCCCTTTGGTGCGATTTTTGGCATTAACAGCGACTTGTTCTGAGATTACCCGGGCCTGAATCTACACCCGGGAGAACATCTTTTGACCGTTATGCATCGGAAGCTGAAGTATTTGAAGGAATTAGAGCTATGGGATATATTGGTGAGCTGAATCAGATCAAAGATTTTAAAAAGGAAAATTTACCGCCTTTGTATTACATGATATTCTCAGTAATCTACAGATGTCTAACTTCAAAGCACTCCGGAAGTGATAATGCGAGTCTGAGCATTATAAAGCTGTTCCACGCAATAGTGTATGATCTACATGTAGATTATGCAGTTATTTTTTGGAATGAGCTACATCAAAGGGTGGAAGATAGAGTAAAGAACAAAGGCAAACCTTATGTGCCCTACATGAGATTCTTACAGATTATTATTCATAGCATGATGCGGTCAAACAAAGAAATTCCACGGAGATTGAATCTTCCTTCTGCACCAGATAAATCTATGAAATATCTTCAAAGGCAAAATAGCGTCTTTTATGATGAAATGCCTTTACCAGAAGGGTTACGTAGATACGCGGATCAGGACGCCGAGTGTATAGTAGAATATAGAGAGTCTATGGTCCAGCCAGCACCGGAGGGACCTACCCCGGACTCAACTCCTAGGCGAGAGGAGTCAGTAAGGGTTCAGGATGCACGGGCTACTGAACGGGGAGAGTCGAGGGAAAATACCGAGAGGGGAACTGGTGGGGGTCAGTCACCTGTACTTGAAGATGCAAGGTCATTGTCTGAGGACACACAACTAGATAATCTTGTACAAGACGATTCTGAAGAAGTAATTCCTCAACACATTGGGGATGCTCCTTTGGTTGAGTATTCTAATGATAGTACAGGGCCTGACAATGCGTCTGATCCCGCGGAGGAACAACATGATGTTGATTCTGATGATAATGATGATGGCAATGATGGTAATGATGCGGAAAATATGTTTGGAAATGTTGCTGATATTCTTGAATTTCCACAAGTACATTTGTCAGCCAACATTAATGTGGAAGAGCTCAACTTTGATGACATGCCCTTGATGTCTTCTCAAGTTGGTGAAGGAATGGGAGGTACAAGGAGAATCGAGGGAGATTTAGTTGAAAATATATGTTAGTCTGCGAGAGAAATTGAAGAAAAAAATATGGAGAGTGTGAGAGCTACCCAAACTTTCTATACCAGAAGGGCAGCCACATCCACCACCAGATCTCATGTGTTGGGATCAGGTGTTGAAAAAGACGTTAGTCGCCCACTAACGCAATTGCACACCTCAGCCAGCCATTCGGCTTCTTCTCAACAAGAAGCTGTCTCATCTTCTCACGGGGCTATAGCACATGATCTATCTGGGTCTCACTTGGAGATTCCGGGTACTGAAACAGAGCGACCTCCTCCCCGGTCATCGACCTTCATTCCTGCACAAGTCGTGTAACTCCCCTGGTAATTGATGAGCCCATTGTACGTAATCGTCCGGAAATATTTTTGCCTCCGCCTCCGCAAAGTCGTGTAACTCCGCCTCCTCCAGTTCAACAAAATCCGATTGATCAATCTGTTGATGAGTTAAGAGATCTTTTCTGTGCTAAATTGATGTCAATAAGCCCTGAAGATCAGCAAAGTAAAACTCTATTGTCTTTGCTTGAGAACTTCCAATCCACTCCACCACCACCACCACCTCCACCTACACCTACACCAACGGTTACAATCACGGAGTTCAATACATTCAAATCAGAAGTTGTACAATCTATGAGCGATATGAAGCAGTCCATAGATGAATTGAAAGAATTGATGAAACAGTCATGTAAGACTCAAGCCCATGGTACTAAAAGAGGACATGATCAAGATACCAATGATCATGATCATGAGGGGGAGAAGAGTAAGAAGCGAAGGGTTGAGTCTGAAAGTTCTAAAGGCGAAAAGAAAAATCCATCAGTTTCTGAAATAGCTGATATGTTTGAATCTGGTGAAATGGGAGAGGAAAGTGGAAAGCAGATTGTATTGTATGTTGATCCGAACGTGGAACCAATGGTTGAAAAGCCGGAGGTAGATGAGGAGGAGATAAGGAAAGCAAATGAAAGTGAAGGTTTCTTGGATGTTATTGATGTCAGTTCGGATGAAGAAGATGATGAAAGAGGTAAAAAGTATGATAGCTTTTGGAAAGTTAAGGAAGAAGAGGAACAAATCAGTTTGATGGTTGATGATAGCATGGCGAATATTGAGGTTGAGTTTGATGATGACGAAATTGACTTTCTGAATGAGATTTATGGTCCGAAAACACCGGAGGACATCTCAGTTAGCCCTATTCATTCACCTGAACTTATATCTTCTACTTTATTTCCAATCCAGCCTGAAACCACAAATCTAAACATAAACCTTAACCAACCAAATCCTGATCAAACCAATATACCATCTTCTGAGCCAAGTCATCCAAAACCTAATTCACCAATCTTTCATGATCCTTTCTCTGAAGAAAACAAACCCAAAATTCCCGAACCTCCTGTGATACCAACTTCTAACCTTTCAGCTGATCAAGCTGGACCTTCTAACCCTTCTACATCTAACCAGCCTGGTCCTTCTCATACAGTTCAAGAAGCAGAAGAAATATTAAGATTGTCAAGGTTAAGAACACCATTTATGGAGGAAACTGAAAGGATAATATTTGTGCATAATATAAGGAGACTGAATCCTTATGCCGTTTTGGGGATCAATGATATGTCTGATGATTTCAAGTTTGAATATGTCTACTTCTTAAGAGGAAACTGTCAAAATGAGAGGTATGTGAACAATAAGAAATTGATTATGCAAGTAAAGGAAGTATATGTCAAGAGATTCTACAAGTTCTTCTTTCCTTACTTCGTTGTTCAAAGACAAGATTGTAAAGACTATACCTTCAGCGAGGCAGATTTTTGTTATCTTATAATGGACGACTTTGAGTTCATGTATAACTTCTTTCGAAGCTTACAGATCAGAAAAGAGAATGTTCTTATAGCTTTGAACGCCATCAAAAGGTTTTTGCGGAGACATATGTTATATACTCAATGTCATGATTTTCAAATGGCTTTGGAGAGTAATCAGCCGAGGGTAAATCTTACTCGTCCGAATCATGATAAGAGTGGCCTGATGAGATCACCTCTATATGTTGTTACTGAAGATCCGGAGTTGGGGATTGTGTTCAAGAATGGTATGAATAAGATATTCATTCGAATTTCTGAACTGGCTAAGTATTCTGATGGAACTCTGAAGGTCGTACTACTAAAGTTACAAGAGAGACTAAGACGGCATGATGAAGAAAAACATATTTCTTGGATGTCTTGTCGTGCAAGAATTCTGTTAATTAATGCAATCAATGAGATCACCGACAGAATCTCATTCCGTGCGGCAATGCGAAGAATTGAAGCATTCTTGGGTTTTAGACCAAGAAGACCGGAGCTGCCTTGATAGCTAAGGGGGAGATTGTTAGAGCACTATTGTAGCTATCAAGATAGTATTAGCTTTTGTACTGTATCTTCTAAGTAGAGGCATGGACATGTCATGGCCCTACTATATAAAGAAGACCCCTTTGTTATTTCAACAACACTTTTCAAGCCTATGTCATTTGTACTTTGATATTCAATATATGGATGACTACTTTTCTCTCTAGATTCTTTCTACATGTGATTGTGTTACATTGCTAGATCTGGGATTTCACAGAGAATCCCAGCGATCCCAGCCGAAAGTGTCGTCTGCGATGGCCAAGAGGGCGGCCCAAGCAGAACTGGCTCGCAAGGCAAGGGAAAAGTGGAAGGAGGCCCCGACAATTGGGTCAGGGGTCCTAAAGAGAAAAGAGGCCCCGACAACTGGGTCGGAAGTCCTGAAGAGGACAAGGATGTCCATCTCGAGGGAACCGTGTTTGAAGACGGGCGGCTTGTCGAGAGTCGTCACGCCAGAGAAGGCGAAGGAGTCGACCGCATCCATCGAGAAGACTTCTGACGCGATCGACGCAACACCCGTCGACCCTGCACATCCGGCGAAATCGACGGTGTCCCCTATTGCCACGTCGGGCCCCTCGTCGGCCGACAAGGGCAAGGGCACGCAGACGGGAGAGGGCGAGAAAGAAGTCACGACGGTAAACTTCACGTTGCCATCGGATTTCATGGTTGATAATGTCCTGGACGGGACGAAACTGTTCCCTCACTTGGGAAAGTATCAGCTCCCCTCTTTCAGGGAGCGCTTCAACGGGGTCTCTGTCGAAGTTGCGGGGTCCCATGTTGCCGGACTGGCGTTTATGGTAAGTCTCTCTTTCAAGACTTATTTTACGTTGTCGTTGTCGAATATTTATTAACGTGTTTTTATGTTTTTCAGACGTTTCAGTCTTCCTTGGCCCTGTATGCCGAGAAGACGAAGATCGAAGGTCTAGTGTCCTCTGCTCTTAAGAGAGAGGATATGGCGTTGGAGAGGGAGAAGTCCGCTTTGGCGCGTGCTGAGGATATGTCATTACGACTCGACGATGCTCTGAACGAGTTGGAGGCTGTTGGACATGCTAAGGACGAGGTGAACTCTCGTCTAAAGCAATCCCTGTCTCTGATCGCCGACCAGAGGGAGGAACTAGACAGGACAAAAGAGTCCTTGACCATGAAGGAGAAAGAGGTAGAGGAGTCCAAGTCCAAGGTGGCGGATCTGGAGAAGGAGGTGAGGGAACTCAAGGACGAGACTGCGTCCACTTTTGCCCTAGCTCGTTTGACAGCTCGGGCGGCCATCATGCGGCAGCATCTGTCGGGGAAGAATCCCCTTGCGCCCGCGACTGACGAACTAGCCTTCTTCTTGGCCAAAGTCGGGTCTGAGAGAGATCTCAACTCTGACGATGAGAAGGAGGCTGAGGAAGAAGAGGTGGACGAGGGCTTCCAGGGTAAAGTTTCGGGCAAAGACGCGAGTGTCGATCCTCCCTTTCCTTAGAATTTTTTTATCTTTAGTCTTGTTTTTGAGAGCTCGACCGTTGGTGGTCGAGTTACTTAGATGTAATCATTTATTTCGTAAATGACACTTTACCTTTATGTTGAACTCATGCGTTATTTTGACTCATACGTGTCATGGACAAGTATAATATCAACTGCGAAATTCATTAAGTATAGAACAAACAAGGGATCGTGCGACTTGGGCATCCATTGTAATTACGACGATTAGCACACAAGTCATAAGACTTTTATACTTTCAGATCATGTCGGCAAACATAAGCACATACGACCGAAGTATTCATTCAGAATATGAAACTTTTCTAAGTTAAGAAACATAGATTGAGGGGTCGTTAGACCTTACGATCGTACAATAAGATCGTACGACGAAATTTGAATCATGCGTTCATGTGATAGAATAATCAGGTCATAGACCTGATAACTTATGTCATGCGACCTTGTGAGATTAAAGTCGTGTAGTAGACTTAGCAATCTTATGGCGTGCGATATGCGCTAAAACAATGTCAGGGGTTGGTCGTTGGCTAACCAACGACCCTCCGATGCGTAAGTCAGTAATCGTCGTGGTAAAAAATCGTATGAAAGATAGAAAAGAACTTAGAAGACATACCTTTTTAGACGTGTTGCATTACAGCTACATGGGATACCTCGATTGTCGAGGGTTCGGCATCGATAGACATCTTCACCCACGACTTCTGCTAAACGACCTACTTCTGCGGCTTCAGGGTGGTCTTATAGCAATCACGGGCGACTTTCGACTCACTTTTGATCTCTTGGACCCCCCATGGCGTAGGGAACTTCATGGTCTAGTGGTATGTCGAGGGAACAACTTTCATTTCATGGATCCACGGTCGACCTAAGATGATGTTATAGGCCGACGAGCAATCAATGACGTTGAACCTGGTAGGCCGACGAGCAATCAATGACGTTGAACCTGGTCTTCTTGTTGGTTCCTCCAGCATAGACAGGCAAGGTGATCTCTCCAAAGGTACTCGTCGCTTCCCCATTGAAACCGACCAAGGTTGTCGAATGTCGGGTGATTTACGATCGATCGATTCCCATGGCCTTGATGGTGTCAAGAAATATGACGTTCGCTGAACTGCCTCCATCGACCAAGACTCTCCGGGTTAAACAATTACCAATCGTGAGTTGATTAATCAACCCGTCATGATGCTTATGATACGAATCACCGAGGTCGTCTTGGTCGAACGTGATTTTCATGGCTTCTAACTCCAGATCTCCTTTTGGTCTTGATGAGTGCGGGATAGGTCGATCGTCAGGTGCCTGGCTGGCGTGATGCTTGGCCGCAGAATATGTCAGACTGCATACGTCTGAGCCACCAGTGATGCAGTTGACGACCTTTGCATATTTGGGGGTTGGCGGACGAACGTCGTTAGAGGGAGTAACAATGTCGTCGATGATATCCTTGAGATTGACCTTCGAGATGTGATATGCTAGCTCCTTTTTGAGAGCTATGCAATCATCGGTCGCATGACCATGGTCGACATGGAAGTCGCACCACTTTGATTTACCTTTCTTATCGTCGGCTTGGTCGGACTTCTTTGGCCACCGGATGGTCGTCTAGACGGTCTTTAGAGCCTAGGCCAAGTCCTTAGTAGTCCCTTTGAATCCGTATGAGGATATCTTAGGGTACTGAGGGAATTTGGTCGCAGTCTTGAACTTCGCCTTTGTCTTGAATCGGACATTCGAGATTTGTCGCGCAGGCTCTGACTTGGATACTGCTTTTGTCTTGAACTCTGGCTTCCTTACGCTTAATGACCTTTTATCGTCGGTGTGCTTCCGACGAAAGACAGCATCATCTTCCACCCTCATATAAACAAGGGTTCTGGCTCGGACGTCTTCGAAATTTTCCGGGGGATACTTGGTCAGATCAGTGTATAAACCCGAACTGTCGTCTAGACCACGTTTGTAGGCTTCGATCGCGGTCTTGACGTCACAGTTACGGACACTGATCATTTCTGCGTTTAACCTATTGAAATAACTCCGGATCGACTCTCCAGCTTTTTGCACGACATAGTACAAATCCCTGGTTTGCTTCTCCATCTTACGACTGCTGGCGAACTGCTGGGAGAACTGGTTGACTAACTCAGCGAACGACCCGATGGATTTGGGTTTGAGGTTAATCAACCATTGGAGGGTAGGACCTGTGAGGGTTGCCCCAAAACTCTTGCACATGCAGACTTCTTGATACATGTGTGGGATCGAGACCGTCCACATTAGCTGCTTGTACTGCACGATGTGCTCCGTTGGATCGGTCACCCCCGAATACTTGGGCGTGAAAGAGGGGATATTATATTTCTTTGGGACGTCGACAGTCATGATCGTGTCAACAAAAGGCGACACCTGATACCCCGAACGAGGTTCGACGTCGACGGGCACGGCTGCCCCTGGTAGCTTAGCGAGCAAGGACAGGACACGCTCGTTCTGATCTTCTAGCATCTTCAACCGCTGAACGACGGGGTCGTTAGGATCGGGATTGGCACAGGTTTGAGGATTAACCCCTGAACTGGTGCCATTCCCATACGATGAGCCATTGGCATCCCCGTTGAAAGGAACAAAATACGGCTGGAACCCATTGTTCATGGGTGGAGGTCTCAGATGCTGAGGAGGAACCGTCCCGGACTGGGGGTTTGGGATGACCGATCCCGGCTGCTGGTTCTGACTGAATGGAACTTGCTGCTGATTCTGACCTAATGGTCCTGGTCCTGGATTCCGAATGAATGGACCTGAACCTGGGTTATGGACGAAGGGAGCGGATCCTGGATTCTGACCGAACGACCCTGGACCTGGATTCTGAACGAATGGTCTAGGACCGTTCTGTGGTCCGAATGGATTTCTCAGCCGTGCGATCTCCTCGGCCGCCCTTCGACTTTGATCAGCAAGAGCATCGATCTGGCGACGCGCATTCTCAAGCTCCCAATGCATATGTGCAATGATTTGTTATGGGTTTCCATTACCTGCCATCTTCCTGAAAAAGACAAGATAGGAAACTCCAAGAAAACGTTAGTAAGACACACGTTTGTCGAAGATTTTCTCTAGATGGGGCCCCACGGTGGGCGCCAAACTGTTAATGCCAAAAATCGTCCAGAAGAATAACTTAAGGTTGATTGTGGAACTTAACAACTAAAGAATAGGAATATTTCGACAAACCATTTCATTTATAAAAATGTACCTTACCATAATTTTAAATACGTTATAAAAGGGTAAGGTAAGAATGAACTCACCTGACAGCAGTAGCGTCACTCTTACTTTATTTCTTAAAGCTGTAAGGATTTCCATCACCAAACTTCACAAAGTCTGAAATACCCAAATACATATTATACTCGTATCAATCTACTGATTAGGATTATTGAAAGACTAAAAATCCTAAATAACCCAAAATCTCGTCACTTATCGCAACCCAAAGGATATGCACCTTCACTTGTCGCAACCCACTATTTGCGACATCACACTTATCGCAACCCACTGTTGCGATATTCCCCTCTTATCGTAACCAACTGTTGCGACATAACATCTTATCGCAACCAACTGTTGCGATACAACAATCTTATCGCAACCTGCTGTTGCGATATAACAATCTTGTCGCAACCCAAAGCTTGCGACATTCATCTTTATCGCAACTAACTGATTGCGATATTCATCTTTGTCTCAACTAACAGAAAACGTATTTAAGCCAAAACTAATACTTTTAAGCCATAATAAATTCTACAAATTTGCAGATATGCTTAAGATTACTGACAGAAGAGACTGGTAAACCCAGTTTTCCATAACTTTTAAAAACACCATAACCCAAATTTTAACCCAAAAGGATTCATCTCTATATATCTATGAACAACAATTGTAATAGAAACATACCTTTATTTTACTGCAGAAATCAATCCCTTCTTCCTCAAAAAAACTCTGATTTCTTTCTTCTCTTTTAACTCTCTCTCTCTCTTTTGTTCTATCGTACGACACACACACACAAGTACCAAAATGAAGAGAAAATATTTCAACTATCCCTTTTTATCCAAATGAGGCGGTGGATGAAACAATTTTCATCACCTTAACCAAACAAACCCCATACTTTCATCACTTGGCAACTTTCACCCTCCAGCTTATAAATTAAAATTAAAGTTTACCCCTTAACTTATAACTCCATAAAACAAATACGTAACTTACTCGGGGATAAACTCTAAAATTAATCTATCAAATAATTATACTCAAATTATTCAATAAACCAAACGTAACACTTTATATAAAAAACGTGATGTTACAATATTCAACTTTTGTTTAAAAATAAAGTCAAAGTGGGCAGCAACAGCGGGGGTTGTGAACTGCCTGGGGATGCCACTGGGGGCATGCTCAGTGCCCACTGTGACTTCATGAGGATTGGTTGAAATTTTTTCATTATCAGCATCAGATTCCTCTGATAATGAACTAGCAGAGGGGATAAGACCCTTACCTTTTCCAGAAGTGTCTTTCTTGGATCTCCCTGCAGCAGATTTCGCCGGAGTGGTCACCGTAGACTTGGTGACCATGCCCTTTCTCTTCATTGCTCTCCTTATTGGGTTTTCCTCACTGTGACTTGCGTTTTTGAGTGCATCCAAATCGATGGTGTTTCCCAGATGCAGGTATTGGTTCGTATAATCTTCCTCTTCCTTTCTTCGGCATTCCTCATCTTCTTGAAATAATCTTGCCTCTTCCTCTCTTCTTACCCTTTCTTCTTCTTCTTTTCGAATTCTTTCTTCCTCTGCCCTTTTTCGTTCTTCTTCCTCCCTCCTCAGCCTTTCCTCTTCCTCTCATTTAAGTCTCTCCTCTTCCTCTCTCTTTAATATTTCTTCCTCCTCCCGTCGCCTTTTCTCCACTTCCTCCTTTTTCTTTTGGAGTGCAAGGAGTTTTCGTTCAAACTCCTCTTGTAAACGAAGCATTTCTTCCTCAGCCTTTTGGTCCTCGATGTTGAACTCACTCAGACTCGTGTCTGAGGCCCTTGACGATGTGGCTTTCGACCCATCTTGCTTGGATGATTCGGCGTAAGGCACAACCACCACCGTGTTTTCGTCAGTGAAAGGCGGTGGTTGGTTAAGGTCGCCGGTGACATTCTCCGGCAGGTGGTCGGCGGTGGTGATACGACGGCGAGTGGCACGGCTGGGCTCATTTGGGTTAGAAACTGATCTTTTTATTCTTGCCATGGTGGTGGTGGTTTGTTTTTCGAGAGAGAAAATAAGAGAAGAGAGATAATGTATTTTGAATTTGTGAGGGTAAAAAGATGGGTTTTGATATTTCAGTGTGGAAAGGGATTAGTTTTTGGGTAGAAAATCGGGGGGAACGGTTATTGAGGAAGTAATGAGTGATTTTCTTGGGAAATAAATGTTTAGGGTAAGGTGGCATCATTATGGGATAAAGAGAGACATAAAGGTGACTTGTGGTAAGAGAGATGTGACCTTTTCTGCTCCTTGGGCCGCCCAACCATCATTTTCATGTGTCAGACACGCAGTGGGGAGTCCCAGTGATGTGGCTGAAGTCACTGCGAAGCAGTCCTTGACTTTTTTTTTTCAAAAATTGGCATTTCGTCCTACACACAACCAAAATAAACTAAAACAAGGGATTAAAAATACCAAAATAATAAAAAACAGTAAATAACAAAAATAAAATATTTACACAAGATTTGGAATTATCTCAACTAGAGTGAGATGGAGAGTGGGCACTCTCACTCAGAAAGTGCTTCACTCTTTGCCATTGACTTTAAAATTCTGACCAGATTGTGGGGACATTAATTCAACGGTTCCAAAGGGACTTACCTTGACCACGGTGTATGGCCCTGTCCATCGAGATTTAAGCTTACCGGAAATAATTTGAGCCGTGAATTAAACAATAGCACTTGTTGGCCCTCAGTGAACTCCCTATGATGGATTCTTCGGTCATGCCACATTTTGGTCTTTCCCTTGTACAACTTTGCATTCTCATAGGAGTGGTATCTCAATTCTTCCAACTCATGCAATTGTAAAAATCATTTGGTTCTCGCCGCATCCTCACTCATGTTAAGCTCTTTAAGGCCCCAAAATGCGTTGTGTTCCAATTCGATTGGTAAATGGCATGCTTTGCCAAAAACCAATTTAAATGGAGATATTCCCAAAGGAGTTTTATAGGCAGTACGATAGGCCCAAAGAGCATCATCGAGTTTGGTTGACCAATCTTTTCGGTGTGGTTTAACGACCTTTTCTAAATTGCCTTTGATTTCTCGATTTGAAAGTTCGGCCAAACCGTTGGTTTGCGGGTGATATGCGGTGGCCACTCTATGATGTATATCATACTTAGCAAGGACCGAGCTCGTGACTTTGTTTACAAAATGGGTGCCTTCGTCGCTAATTAACGCCCGTGGTGTTCCAAATCGAGTGAAAATATTTTTGTTCAAAAACTTCACCACGGTGTTTGCATCATTGGAGTGACATGCAACTCCTCCACCCATTTTGAAACATAGTCCAACGCAACCAAGATATAAAAATTATTGTTTGAGTTTGGGAAAGGACCCATAAAATCGATCCCCCAAACATCAAAAAGCTCTACCTCTAGAATGTTATTGAGAGGCATTTCGTTCTTTTGTGATATATTCCCGGTTCGTTGGCTTTGCTCACATTTTTTTACAAATTCATAAGAGTCCTTGAACATAGTGGGCCAGAAGAACCCACTCTGCAATATTTTTGCAGCAGTGCGGTTTCCACCAAAGTGGCCACCGTAGTGGGATGTGTGACAACCAAGAAGTATTTGTTGTTGTTCACTTCCATGGACACACCGCCTTAAAATTTGTTCTGTCCCTATCTTATACAGGAAAGGGTCGTCCCAAACATATTGACGGGTATCGTGCAATTTTTTTTTAAACGGTTGTCCACTCATCCCGTGGGGCTTCAGTCCACATGCCAAAAAGTTTGCAATGTCAGCATACCAAGGAATATCATTGTTGTGATGTTGAGCTGCTAGCAATTGTTCATCGAGAAAACTTTCCTGGACCGGAGTGGGTTCCACAGTGGTCACTACCTTCTCGAGCCTGGACAGATGGTCAGCTACTTAGTTGCTTGTCCTTTTCTATCGATGATTTCAAGGTCAAATTCTTGTAGCAATAACACCCACCGAATCAAACGCGGCTTGGAATCAGCTTTGTTGATCAAGTATTTTATTGCTGCATGATCAGTGTGCACTATGACTTTCGTCCCTACCAAGTAAGACCTGAAACGATCAAAAGCAAACACCACTGCAAGTAATTCTTTTTCGGTGACCGTGTAATTGATCTGAGCATCGAATAGTGTTTTACATGCATAATAAATGGGGTGAAAGATTTTATTTTTCTGCTGTCCTAAAACAGCCCCCACAGCCCACTCGCTGGCGTCACACATAACTTCAAATTGGAGTGTCCAGTCTGGAGTGGTCACTATGGGTGCAGTAACTAAGGCTTTTTTTATTGTTTCGAAAGCATCTCGACATTCTTGGGTGAATTTGAATTTCTGTTCATGTTGCAAAAGGTTACATAGGGGTTTGGTTATTTTTGAAAAATCTTTAATGAACCGCCTATAGAAACCGGCATGACCCAAGAAACTTCAAATTCCTTTTACGGTTGTGGGTTCAGGAAGTTGTGCTACTACTTCAAGTTTGGCTTTGTCAACCTCCAACCCTCTCTTTGAGACAAGATGACCTAGGACAATATCCTCTTCGACCATAAAATGACATTTTTCCCAATTTAAAATAAGTCGTGGGTCTCACATCTTACTAGGCTTTTCTCCAAATTTCCCAGGCAGTTGTCAAATGATGTCCCTATCACAGAAAAGTCGTCCATAAAAACTTCTATGGTGTCTTCAATCATGTCTGTGAAAATGGCCATCATACAACGTTGGAAAGTGGCTGGGACATTACACAAACCAAATGGCATCCTTCGGAATGTAAAGGTACCGTAGGGACAAGTAAATGTGGTCTTTTCTTGGTCCTCGGGGGCGATGTGAATTTGGTTGTATCCGGAGTATCCATCTAGAAAACAATAGAACTCATTTCCGGCTAACCTATCGAGCATTTGGTCGATGAATGGTAAGGAAAAATGGTCTTTCTTGGTGGCTAGATTAAGTTGTCTATAGTCCATGCATATTCTCCACCCAGTAACAGTTCTAGTGGGAATGAGCTCGTTCTTTTCGTTTTCCACTACGGTTGTTCCTCCCTTTTTAGGGACTCATTGAACTGGGCTCACCCAACTACTACTAGCTATTGGGTAGATAATAACAGCGTCTAACCATTTCAAAACTTATTTATTGACCACTTCTTTCATGATGGGATTCAATCTTCTTTGGGGTTGGACTTTTCGAGGGTGGTCACTCTCTAAGTTAATCTTATGTTGACATAGGGAAGGGCTAATACCTCTAATGTCCGCTATGGTCCAACCAATTGCCTTCTTATGCTTCATTAACAGATCAATCAGAAGTTGTTCTTGTTTCTCACTAAGTTTGGATGAGATAATAACGGGAAGTTTATTATCCTTAGCGAGATAAGCATATTTCAAGTGCGATGGCAATGATTTTAAGTCTAACTCGGGAGGTTGTTCTATTGAAGGGGGTTGACCATTTCTGTCCTTGAAGTCCATAGGTTCAAAGGATGCCACAACTTTGTTACACTCATCCTAAAAAATGTCATCATTTTCAGAGTCGGAGTGCTCACTCTCACTGCCCACTGAGCTTACTGTGTCAAAACTTGGGGTACCTTTAATCATACTCAAAGCAAAGCAGTCTTCGGTTTCTATGAACTTAAGGGACTTGAAGACATTAAATGTTACCTCTTGGTCATGGACTCTCATAGTGAGTTCTCCTTTGTGCACATCAATCAAAGTACGTGTGAGTTCCAGAATCGTGCAACGAACAATATGAAATCAATAGATATGAACAAAGGTTATGATTTCAACTGGTCATCCAATTTGCTTTCAATAATGCAAAGTGTTTACGATAGAGTTTAGAAAGCTAAAATGACAACTAGCTTAATTCTAAGCTAAACATAACTTTAAATACCCTGGGCCCGTGGTTAACAAGCCCATGACCCGTTTACTAACAAGGCTCAAATTAAACAAATACAATTCAACCCCTGAACTTCTATTCAACACAATATTTCCCTAACAATCTCCCCCTTTGAATCGAAGTTCGAGTTCACGCCAGTTATCCACATATCTCTTTCGGAACGCAAAGTGTACCTCGAACATTCGGATGGCACGACGATAGTCGATGCGTTCTTCAACCACTTCTAAGGCTTTTTGAGCAGTAGTTTCATTCGGATTGGGAACATACGAGAGCCTTTGATTTTCAGACTCGAAGGAGATGATTTTTCGAAGAGCATCTTGAACTTTGAAGAGCGTGCCGTCGCAGAATCTGTCTACCTGACTGAAGCGAAGAAATCTATTTTCATTCTGATCGTTGATAGCCCAATAGGAGGAGTCTAGGACAAGGGGCAAAAGCGCTTTTTCCCTTCCCAAGGCAAGGAAAAAAAATAAAATTAAGTTTGCAACTTTTTTCAATAAAGCTTAGTAAAAATCCGTCCTTCGGCTACCTCGGATCAAGGGTAGAGATAGGAAGTAATTCAAAGGTAGATCAAGCCTTCCTCCCTTATCCGGAGAGGTTTTTTTGGTTTAAATCGTAAGTGGGTAACCACCCAGCTTAAAAGCCCAAAAAAGCTTCTCAACTCCGTAGACTATCCCAAATTCTGGTTCCAGAAGTAGTGCGTTCTCGGGATACATCTTCAGTTCGGGCGCTTTCAGATTCGGCTTTAATAAGTTTACCTTCTTAGCTCTGTTCTCGATTGCCATTTGGAAGTCCGAGAGATAAGACATCATGATGGTACGGACTAGGAATCGATGAACAACTTCGAGTGCTTTGGTTACTTGAAGCGGTCAGATAGTTCTGGTACGTAGGTCTTTCAGTATAGCATAGAAGTCGAACGGTCGGAGGTGCTGGAAGTCAGCTTCAGATAAACGCCATTAATTTCCGTCTTCTCGTCGGACGGTGAATATGGGAAACATAACTTTCAGAATTCTGCCTGTTTGGATATTCAGCACTTCGATGATCTTGTTCTTTGTTCGGACTTGGCTTACTGGCAGACACCGCTTCATTGCGTTTATGTACTGGCTTTGGTATTCTGGGTTGGAACTACAAATACCAATGCAAAAGGAAGGCTCGATGTTGCGCAACTTGTGAACGAACATCCTTTTCATAGATTCCTCCAGGTGAGGAATAAATATTGTGATCTTCTCCCATCAGATCTGTTGTTGTTGAGGAGAAGGAAGATCAGAAGCTGTCGGTAGCTGAGGAGATGTCGGAATTTTAGTAGATGTAGTCTCGGGTCTTGTAGAAGTTTCGGCGGCTTGAGCAGAGTGAACGGGTGAACCATACAGATTTTGCAGCAGAAATTGGTTGTAGTCAACATTATCGTCTTCATCAGTAAGGAAGATCAGGTTTACCTGGAGATTTACAGCACTGGCGGCTTTTTCGTACCATGCATTTTCGATCTCTGGGTCGATCTCGGTGTCTGGATCTATCAGATTGATAGTAGACCCATCTGATGTATCAAAGTTGACCAATTCCTGTGTTGTTCCCTCAGGCTTTTCAACCGTCGGGTCTTCGTCGTCAGAGATGTCCATATCCTGTACCATCTCGACTAAAGGCAACTCGGCTTCGGGTTGTTCTTCAGTTATAGTTGCTGCAGTTGACGGTTCCGGTTGAACCTCAGTAGTTTCAGGGATGATTGGGGCGGACTCAGATAAACGTAGTCTCTTGTTCTCCCCCTCACGGTGATCAGGATCATCCTGGTCATCGTGCCTTCTCTTGAGTCCGCCAGCCTGACTCTTGCAAGTTTCTTCTACGGAGGCGACTCTCTCGAAAAGCGTTTTGAGCGCTTGTTGAACTTCCTTGAGAGTCGTGTCAAGCTGGTCCAATCTAGTAGTAATGGATGATGAAGGAGCATTGACCTGTGATTTCAGAACGAAGATCAGGTCTGCTTCGGTAGAGGCGTCGGTTTCGTATTGCTGGAGCAGCTGAGCTAGAAGCATGGTTTTCAGGGTGTCCACCGAAAGATTTGGCTGAACGGGAGCCGGTGGTGGTGTCGGTGCAGTTTTAGGTTCGACCATCTTCGCTTTTCCTTTGATCAGAGTCTTCAGTTTGTCGAGCTCATTGGTGAAACGCTGCTCCATGGCCTCGCGGACGGCCTTTAGGGCGCCGTCCAGATATCCCTTTGACACTAAGTCGGGTAAGGTAACTCTGGGGTCACTTAGAACACCCGTTGAAGCATCCACCTTACAGGCCTAGCCACCTATGTTCATGGTTGGCACAGGGGTAGCCGTGGTAGGATTTCCTTCCGATCCTCGGATTCCACCTAAAGGTGGAGATCCTACGAAAGTTCCGATCGAGTCACCAAGAGCACCGATTTGTTGGATCTCATCTTGTGTCCTAGCCGAAGAATGTTCAATAATAAGTGGCTCTAGACTCAATAGTTCACTCAAAGAAGTCGAGACTAGGGGAGGCTGGTCTCTTGTTTCAATACCAGTACCCTTCGAGTGAGAGACCGGTAGAAGTTGTGCTAATTCCCCGTGCGAAGTTGAAACATCCGTCTTTTGAGAGACGGATGAGTGGCTTTGGAGGTTGTGTAATTGCGCCGCTGGGTCCATGGCGGCTTCTTCAATACCCCATCCCAACGGATGAGACGGGATAGCAGATGTGGCTACCCGGATGACACTTGGCTGGATTCGCTCAGAAGCCTCTTTGGCTTTACGGCTTAATATTTCTTTGTTCGCTTTCGACCGTAATTCCCTCCGTCTCACATGTTCTAAGTTTTCAACTAAGTCTCCCTCCGCTCTCCTTGTATCTCCCGTAAGAGGCTGGGTAGTAGGGATGAGTGGGGGTGTAGGTGAGTCAGAAGGGATTCATTTGGTAAAGTCTGGGTTTGGTCCGATACTGGTAGGTATTAGGGATAGCCGTATGGCACGGGTCATATCGTATTCGGTGGAGTCAGATTCAACATCCTCCACATGTCAGGTCGGGGAGGGAGGATCAGATAAGTAAGGCTCGATGTCATGGTGAAGCATTGGTCTCGATGACGTTTCGGCTTCGACCGTCGGTCGAGTGATGGGAATTGGGGGTTGTTGGCTTGTTCCGGCTTGGGAAGTACTGGTACGCATATCCACTGCACCGCCCGCTCCATTTCTTTTCCCACGTACTCTTAACACACCCCGCCCGGGAACCCCTGCTGCCCGGGCCCTTCCTCCTCTTGTCCTAGGACCCTCACGTCCCTCGGTTCTATGTCCCTGGGGAGGTCCCTCCGGTGCTGGCTGGACCATGGGATTCCCTAACTCTCGCCTATATTCTACTACACTCGGTACAGTGGGGTCCGCGTATGCCAATAAGGCTTCAGGTATAGGCATGGATGGGGTAGCAGATGGGTTACGAATCACCAAGTATTGTTGATTGTGATGAGGACATACCAGATGGTTGATTCGCCGTGGGATCAGAGGGTTCGCATCCATATGTTGTCGAACGGCCAGAGCAAAGAAGCGCGGAAATGGAAGGAACTTCTTCTTGGAGCCGCCGGATTGTCAGATTGCTTGCACCAGTTCATGCCATATGACTATTGCTTAGTCTATGTGCCTATTGTAAACCACTGCATGAAATAAACGCAGAAAATCCACGGTGCATTGGTCTATCCCCTTCCATCGTGAGGATAGACATCGATTTAGGATCGGAGTGTACCAGACTGGGGAGATCCATTTTCTGTTGAAGGCGGACGGGCGATCGAGGTCGTGGCGATATCCGAGCACATGAACCTCAGCACACAGTGTAATACCGTCGATGGTGGGATCGTATGCTGCATGGCCTCCGGCAGTGGGCTCCGGAAGGGACAGTGGTCGGCGGAAGGATTCAAGCGTCAGTGTGAACGGATGGTGATCGATGTTGGCAGTGATGGTCTGAACATTGTTGACAGTAACCACCCTCGCAGTGTGCCATACTTGGTGCACATAAATGAGCGGCACGTCGGTTGTCGCGGCCAGTGCTCGACGAAGCGGGTGGCCGAGCAATATGTCAACCACTACTCGATGATCGGGTCTGAATGCGGCAGCATCAAGATGGTGGTTGTTCGGGTTGATCTCAATTTCATGGTCAACGGGAACCAGGGCGTTGTCGGTCTCATCGTCTATTACATCCTCAGGAGGAGGGATGTTTTGCTGTGGGTCATCTTGTTGTTCCGCCATATAGAATACCTGTAAAGCATAGGGTTAGATAATGGACGATAACACCACCTTCAAAGCGTACCTTAGCATGTGAATGGCTCAATCAACGGTTGACCGAGGACTGGATGTAAAAGCAGGACATTGGGATTGCCAATGTGTGAGACATGCAAGGAAATTGGACTCGTGAAGTGTCCGGATAAACAGGGTTTCCGGACAAGCAAAACTGATCTGTCATATAGGGGTTACCGGGTACATTAAGGTTACCGGTTAAAATGGGACTTACCGGGTGTGGTTAGGTTACCGGACATATAGGATACCGGATAGACATAAGTGACCGGTTTCAAAGAGGTGACCGGATCTTGAACATACCGGATGTCGAACTTACCGGATACAACGTATCCGGACGACATATGTTACCGGATGTCAACTTGTCCGGATCGATAAAGCTTACTGGGAGAGTTGAACGTTACCGGATAACTTGAATGTTACCGGGTAACTAGGGTTTGCGGATGCGATACTGTTGCACCCAAAATGAACCACAACCAACATGAAACATGAATCTACTCGGTCAGATTGTTCTATATGAAGCATAAGCCACAGACCATGAAGTAAGCATCCAAATCGATCAGTATACTTAGCGATGTATGAGAGGGTTTTGGAAACCCGAGTCGGTCACTGTGCCAATCAAACGACATTGAATCGTGTATGTTTGTGTGTGAAAGTGACCGAAAAACATACACGAGCTATAGAGAGTGATTACCTGAGAGTATGGATTATGAAAACAATGGTCTTCGAGACAAATCGATGGTGTCCGAGTGCAAGGAGTTTGAGAAGGGTTTTGGCAAGTTTTCGGGTGAGATTGAAATAGATGAGGTTCCCGGGTCCATATTTATAAGGCGAGACACTTACCGGGTTAGTGATCCGGTAACTTACCCGGTCCGGTAAGTTTGCCCGGTAACCACAGTTACCCAGTAACTTACCGGGTAAGTGTCCGGAAGTTCAAAAAATCTGAAAAATGGATCCTTTCTTAAGAAATTTCCCCGCTACCCCTCGTCCTTTGCATGGGGATTTCCTTGATCCCCCTCGGAACAGGAATGTGAAAGCTTTGGAAGGCGTCAACACAAAAAAATACTTGTAGAATGATTAAGGAAAAAATTGTGACACTCCCCCTCAAATGATGAGCAATTAATGTTTGCTCCCACTCAGAATGTGCACAGTGGGTGATTATGAAGTGCACTCGTGAATGTCAAGACACACAAAAATAACTTTTCTGACAGTCAAAGGAAAACCGTGTGTGACACTCCCCCTCAACAGTATAATAACTTACCTGATAGATGCTCATGCTCCCCCTTAACCCATGAACACTTGTGAAAGCACAAATATAAAAAACAATGAAATTAGACGACAGTATGAAAGAAACACATGTTGAAAGAAAGAAAACAAACGAAATCTACCTAATAAATACAGAGACTCGACTTAACTATGTAACTGATACAAGTAGAATACAAGTGCGAGAAACAGTGTGCTCAATTATCTGGAGGGTAAACAACAGATGATGAGTAGACAGTTTCTCATAGATGTATGGAACTTGTACGGGGCACACAATCAGATCAAGTCTTCAGATTTAGCATACCTAACTTGGACACTAGAGTATTAAAACGTTTTTCGTCCAAGGGTTTTGTAAATAGGTCTGCTAACTGATGCTCAGTATTTACAAAGTAGAGTTTGACCGTACCTCTTTCAACGTGATCCTTAATGAAATGGTACCGAACGTCGATGTGCTGAGTCTTAGTGTGTTGGACCGGGTTGTTGGATATGGCAATAGCGCTCTTCGAGTCACAGTAAATGGGAACCTTGACATATGTGAAGCCGTAGTCTTTGAGTTGCGTCCGTATCCATATCACTTGGGAACAGCAGCTTGCGGCGGCCACGTATTCCGCCTCGGCAGTCGAGTAGAGACGCACTGCTGCTTCTTTGATGCCCAACTCACCAGGCTATCTCCCAAGAAATGCACATGCCCCGATGTGCTCTTCCGATCCATCATGCTGCCCGCGTGGTCCGCATCAGAATAAGCGGATAGTTCAAAACCTGTCTCTTTCGGGTACCACAAGCCAAGATCAGCAGTACCGTGTAGATAACGAAAAATTCGTTTTACAGCTATTAAATGAGAGTCTTTCAGTTTTGACTGAAACCGGGCGCATAGAAAAGTGGAAAACATAATATCCGACCTACTAGCTGTTAGATACATCAAAGAGCCGATCATTCCCTGATACAGTTTAGTGTTCATATCCTTTCCGTTAGGATCGGCGTGAAGCTTTATACCAGGTGCCATGGGATTTTTCATTGGTGAGGACTGTTCCATCTGGAATTTCCTAAGAATATCCCGGATGTACTTAGCCTGGTTTATGAATATCACGGTCAACAGTTGTTTAACTTGAAGACCAAGGAAGAAATTCATCTCACAAAGCATACTCATTTTAAAAATTTGTCCCATAAGTTTGGCAAAGTTCTTTGCATACTGAGGATTAGTAGAACCGAAAATTATGTCATCTACATACACTTGAACTAAGACAATATGACCTTTTTCGTTCTTGATAAACAGGGTTGAATCTATCTTACCTTGTGTGAAGTTGGAGTTTAGCAAGAACTCGGACAGAGTGTTGTACCAGGCTCGTGGAGCTTGCTTTAGACCGTAAAGCACCTTGTCTAGAACGTAGACATGATCAGGCTTCGAATCGTCCACGAATCCTTCTGGTTGCGACACATATACTTGTTCCTTGATATCGCCATAGAGGAATGCAGTCTTCACATCCATTTGGAAGACCGTGAAGTTCTTGTGTGCGGCGTATGCCAGGAACATATGTATAGCTTCTATTCTTGCCACCGGAGCGTAGGTCTCGTCGTAGTCGATCCCTTCTTATTGACGGTATCCCTTAGCCACGAGATGCGCCTTGTTGCGAACGACGATGCCGTCTTCAACCTTCTTGTTCTTGAAGATCCACTTAGTGCCGATCACCGTTTTGTGAGACGGACGTGGAACCAGTCGCCATACCTTGAGAGCCTCGAATTGGTTGAGCTCCTTTTGCGTGGCTATGATCCAGTCCGGATCTTCTAGCGCTTCGCGTACGTTTGTCTGATGCACCTCGCGTTTGAACATGAGTGGAGGGATCACTGATGAATTGATGTAGGGGATGAGCTTTCGTCCATTTGGTGGTGTGAGGAAGCGGCTATTGAGTTGAATGGGAGGCGTCCGGATCCACATAGTTACCAGATGGAAGGTCTTGTACCGCTTCTAGTGTCGCCGGTTGGTTTCTCGGAGGAGATGGGGGAGGGTTCGTCGAAGGATGAGCAACTTCTGGTTCCGAGGAATTCAGAGGTTGAACATTGAGTGTAGAAGAGGACGAAGCTTCAGAAGCGATCTCCGTGTTGTCTACTGGTTCCTCCGGGGGGGATGGTAGTATCGGTAGATGTCGTTGATGATGACGGTTGAGATGTCTCCACGGTGATGGAAGGCGTGCTTGTCGAAGACTGTGGACCGGATAGATGCGCCGAATCCTCGATGCGAGCAGCTTCAAGTCATGGTTGTGCTGAGACACGAGGGGTAGAAGCGTTAAAGATGTCATCATAAAAATATTTAAACAATAAATCTAGATCGGAAAGATCAGCATTCGATGAAGATGCATGATTCGGATTTATTGTCGCTTGTGCAGATCCCGAATGTAAAAGTTCGATAGCTAGCATGCCAGTTAAACCGGGTTCTGAAGCCAAATCTGCGGCTTCGTCGAATGTCACGTTTACACTTTCGGTAACGGTTTTAGTCCGTTTGTTGTAAATGCGATATGCCTTAACCTGCATTGAGTATCCAATGAAAACTCCTTCGTCCGCCTTTGGGCTGAATTTGTCGAGATCGTCCTTGTCGTTTAAGACGTAGCACGTGCATCCGAATGCATGAAAGTACTTGATATTCGGAATGCGTTTGTTGATGATCTCGTACGGCGTCTTGTTGAACCCCTTATTGATGATGGAGCGGTTTTGCGTGTAACAAGCCGTAGACACCGCTTCGGCCCACAGAAATAGCTACAGTTTCGATTGAGAAAGCATGGTGCGAGCCGCTTCGACCAGAGTACGGTTGCGTCTTTTAACCACTCCGTTTTGTTGAGGAATGCGTGCCGCCGAGAAGGTTTGTGAGATACCAACAGAAGTCAAGTAGTCGCACACCGTTTGATTTTTGAATTCCGTCCCGTTGTCGGTCCTGATAGTCTGAACTTGACTCTGAAGATTCAGCTGGATGGACAAAATTTCACAGGTCTCGACCGCGACCAAAGAAGGTAAGACGCATGTCATGAGTTATACCTTGTATTAAGATAAGGTCCCGACGAAGACCCTAAGAACCTCCGTCATCCCTCCTAAAAGGTAAGTCGAGAATTCCTCACGACACTCGACCTCGACGTCGCCCGTTCCGCACGACCGTCGCATAAAACCGTACGACCTCGACCGACTAACGCGTTATACAACTGTTATATTTGTTTAAGTGTTTAATGCAGGAGTCAAAGTCATTTATGGACAAACGGCTATAACCGACGAAATCAGTTATGAGAATCTAAACTCACATTGAAGACGACGACCGTTACAACAATCATCAAAGATCTTATTAAAGTCATCTGAAGACTATAAAATCCGAGCTCAATCATCAGTTCAAGACACCTGATCAACACCGAATAACACAGAGAGAGAGATAGAACAAGAGCATCGAATAATAGAAGCAAACACAAACACTCGAAGAATATTCATTCGAAGCAAAGAGATCATTAATAGAAGATCACTCTCGACGCAAGATTATCGCTCTCGACCAACAGTTTATACATAGTTTTCACACACGACGCACACTGTTTTTACATTCCAAACACTTGTACATTACATTTCGATGTCTTTTCTTCATTTGTATTGTAATCTCTGTACGATCGACACCCGGAACACCAAGGACATCGCCCCTGATTGGCTACCATAGTGCAACGACGACATCCACTGTCGTCCGCAGGTTTTTTCCTCGTTGAGGTTTTTCCTGCGTCATCAAATCCTTTGTCTCATTTACATTTCTGTCTTTGTTGCACGACTTTGTCGAAAGATTCCTTTCTTTAGTTGTTAAAGTCCACATCGACCTTAAGTTGTACCTTTGGTGCGATTTTTGGCATTAACAGTTTGGCGCCATCCGTGGGACCCCATGTAGAGAAAATCTTCGACGAACGTGCATCCTACTTACGTTTTCTTGGAGTTTCTTCTATCCGCAGTTGCAGGAAAATGGCGAATAACGAACAAGTCGCTGTCCCAGCACATGAGGGGCTCGAAAATGCACAAGACGCACTTGAAAGAGTCAACGATTATCCCCTCGAGGAAGTCGTTCTAGACTCAAGCAAGCCTGACCAAAAAATCTTAATCGGGTCGTCTCTCAATCCTTGTCTTAGGGGAAAGTTAATATTTTTTTTGCAGGAACATGCTGATTGTTTCGCCTGGTCGCATGAAGATATGGTTGGCATAGATCCTGACGTCATCTCTCACAAGCTCAACGTCGACCCATCGTTCAAACCTATTAAGCAGAAGCGACGGAAATTCGCTCCTGAAAGGAATAAGGTGATAAATGACGAAGTCGACAATCTTCTCAAGACAGGGAAGATTCGAGAGGTAAAATACCCCGACTGGCTTGCTAACGTCCTGGTGGTAGCAAAGAAGAACGGAAAGTGGAGGGTCTGTATCGACTTCACAGATCTCAATAAAGCCTGTCCAAAAGATCCTTTTCCATTACCTCATATCGACGCCATGGTCGATGCGACAGCTGGGCACGAACTACTGACGTTCATGGATGCCTATTCCGGATACAATCAAATCTTAATGCACGTCGAGGACCAAGAAAAAACCGCATTTATGACGGACCGAGGTATTTACTGTTATAAAGTTATGCCTTTCGGACTAAAAAATGCAGGTTCTACCTACCAGCGTCTAGTGAATAAAATGTTTAAAGACCATCTCGGCGACACAATGGAAGTGTATATCGACGACATGCTGGTCAAGTCAAAACAAGCGATCGACCACGTCAAACATCTGAGGAAATCGTTTAATATCCTTAGAAAGTATAGCATGAAGCTCAACCCAACGAAATGTTCTTTCGGTGTCAGCGCTGGGAAATTCCTGGGCTATATGGTCATTCGCCGAGGCATCGAAGCCAATCCCGACCAGATCAAAGCCATTGTCGAAATCAAATCTCCTCGGAATTTCAAAGAAGTCCAAAGGCTCACTGGTCGGGTAGCAGCTCTAAACAGGTTCATCTCCCGATCTTCAGATAAATGCCATATATTTTATAACGTCCTCAGGAAGAACAAAGGCTTCGACTGGACCAATGATCATGAACAGGCATTGCAAAAGATCAAAAACTACATGACGTCGCCTCCATTATTGTCGAAGCCTCGCGACCATGAAATCTTACAACTATATCTGGCTGTTAGTCCAAACGCGGTAAGTGCCGTCCTAACACGAGAAGATGAAAAGTAACAACTGCCAATCTATTATGTAAGTAAATCTCTTCTGGACGCAGAAACCAGGTATTCCTCTATGGAAAAATTGTTCTTGTCGCTGGTCACAGCTGCAAAAAAACCGCGACATTATTTTGAGTCGCATCCCAGTACTGTCGTAACTAACTTCCCTCTTAAGTCTGTCTTAAGAAAACCTGAGTTGACAAGTCGCTTAGCAAAATAGAGCATATATCTCAGCAGCTACGACATTGACTTCAAGCCCAGGACCGCGATCAAGTCGCAAGCCTTGGCCGATTTCATTGCTGACTTCAGCCCTGAATTGGAGAAAGAAGCAGAGCTCGAGGTATCAACTGTGGCGACTCACGACGACGTGTCCTGGATCTTACACGTCGATGGATCATCCAACATTAGAGGCTCAGGACTAGGCGTCGTCTTAAAGTCGCCACAGGGGGGCAAGATGGTATACTCAGTTCAATGCGATTTCAAAACCACCAACAACAAAGCCGAGTACGAAGCCTAATCGTAGGGATGAATATGGCCCACGACTCGGGGGCAACCGCGCTACATGTCAAAAGCGATTCTCTCCTGGTCGTGAACCAGATGAATGGAGAATTCACGGCCAAAGATTCAAAAATGACAGCGTACCTGAAGGTAGCAAAAGAAAAATAAAAAATGTTTAAAACATTTTCTATCGAACAAATCCCGAGAGACCAGAATACTCAGGCCGACGTTTTGGCAAATCTCGGGTCTGCTCTGGTCGAACCTATATTCGACGTTATTCCCATGATCCATCTGGTGACATCGTCTATCGACAAGATTGACGTCGTCCAGATCGAAGAAGAAGAAGATAATTGGTCGCGCGACATCCGAAATTTCCTTATGCACGACCAACTCCCAAAAGACAAGATGGAAGCCCGGAAGATCAGATTCAAAGAATCTAAATATACCGTAATTGGAGATAAGCTCTATCGACGATCATCGACAGGATTAAATCTAAGATGTGTCTTTAGCAAGAGTTAGATCCAAAAAATCCTTCACGAGATGCACGACGGCGAATGTGGCAATCACCCCGGTGGTCGCAGTTTGGCTAATCGTATCTCTCGACAAGGGTATTTTTGGCCAATATTGCGAGAAGACGCCGTCAAGTACGTCCAGAACTGTGACCCTTGTCAGCGACACGCAGGTATGTCACATAAACCCTCTGAACCTTTGCACTCGACACTCATCCCATGGCCCTTCATGAGATGGGGAATGGATATTGTTGGCAAACTACCCCCGGCCCCGGGGCAAAAGGTATTCCTCCTCGTACTTACCGATTATTTTTCCAAGAGGGTGGAGGCGGCTGGTTTTTCCCAAATCAGGGACAAGGAAGTCATCTCTTTTATCCAGACTAACATCATATGCAGATTTGGGATTCCATCCGAAATCGCCTGTGACAACGGATCCCAATTCATAAGTGACAGGACCCAACAATTTTGCGAAGACAGGAGTATCAAGTTAACAACCTCGACTCCTAGATACCCTCAGGCGAACGGACTTGCTGAATCAAGTAATAAGACCATTATAGCTTCGATCAAGAAAAGGTTAAATGCTGCAAAAGGAAGATGGGTCGAAGAACTTCCTTCAGTCCGATGGTCAAATCGGACGACATCGCGCACGTCCACAGAAAAAACCCCTTTCTCTCTCGTCTACGGTTGCGAAGCAGTCCTGCCAATCGAAGTCCAGCTCCCAACTTTGAGGCATACTTCCGTCGACCACAACATGATTGATTTAAATAATGATATCGACGCCTTCGGAGAGCTTAGAGAGTCAGTCTTGATCAGAATGGCCTCTCAGAAGCAAGCAGTCGAGCGGCATTTCAACAAACACGTCAAAGTCAAAGTCTTTCAAGAAGGCGATTGTTTGGGCAAAAAACTACGTCGTACGACCACGACCAGAACAGGTAAGATGCACGTCATAATCCAAATCTTGTATTAAGATAAGGTCTTGACAAGAACCCATAAAACATCCGTCGTCTCCCGTAAAAGGTAAGTCGTACGTCTCCCATGACGCACGACCTTAGTATCGTCCGTCCCGTATGACCATCGCGTAAGATCATTGTACCTTCGACCGAACTAACGTTAACCTTGACTGTTACGTTTGTTAAGTGTTTAATGCAGGAGTCAAAGTCATTAAAGAGCAACAGACATAACCGACGCAACCATTAACGATCGATAGCCGTAACGGACGAAGAGTATTATGAACATTCATCTCGGTGACCGTTTCCAGCCGTTGATTGAATTATTAATGGAGTTAATTAATGACACGAAAGCTATAAAAGACAAGATAAAGCTTCATTTCAAGGGACATCGGTTAACATCCAATACACTCCAGCGAACATCACCAAACATCAGAGAAAATCATCCAAACTCATAGCAAAGAACATTCAAACTCTGAAGATTAAGTACTGAAAGCCAGAATACTACTGCGCATTCAAGAATAACAGCGGTGAAGAGCTTTCTCTCGAAGGATCAGTCTCAACGCACGACATCAGTCTTCAACCAGAAGTTCACACTTTGTATTCACACACGACAAACACCTGTTTTCACATTCAAACACTTGTACTTTACATTTCGAAGCATTTCCTTCATTTGTATTGTAATTATCGTACGACCGACGCCAGTACCAAGGACGTCGCCCCTGATTGGTGACCATAGTGCAGCGACGACATTCCTTGTTGTCCGCAGGTTTTTTCCTCGATTGAGGTTTTTCCTGCGTCGTCAAATCCCTTGTCTTGTTTATTTTTTCCCTCATCGCACGTCTCGTCGAAAGATCCTTTCTTTAGTTGATTAAGTCCACATCGACCTTAAGTTGTCCCTTTGGTGCGATTTTTGGCATTAACAGTTTGGCGCCATCCGTGGGACCTCATCTAGAGAAAATCCTCGACGAACGTGCACCCTACTAATAGTTTCTTGGAGTTTCTTCTATTTTCTGTTACAGGAAAATGGCAGCCTCTGGAAATCCGCAGCAAGCCGTCGCTCAGATGTATCAGGAGCTCGAAGTCGCCAGGAATCAGCTCAATGCAATGGCGGAGCAGAATCGCAGAGCAGCTGAGGAGATCGCGCGGTTAAGAAATCCTCTTGGGCCTCAAAATGGTCCTAGGCCGTTCGTGCAGAACCCAGTTCCAAGATCGTTCGACCAGAATAGCCCTAGACCATTTGTCCTGAATCCAGGTTCATCCGCGCAGAATCAGCATCCAGGCCCGTTCATGCAGAATCAACAGCCAGGGTCGTTCAACCCAAATTCTCAGTTTGGGACAATTCCTCCTCAGCACATCAGGCCACCACCCGTGAATAATGGGGCGCAGCCTTTCCAGCAAGGGTCGCAACCATTTCAGCAGCCATTTCAGAATGGACCTCAAGGTGGATCGCAGCCTCTCCAGCAAGGATCGCAGCCGTTTCAGAATGGACCGCAGCAATTCCACTATGGGTCGCAACCATATTTCATCCCGTTCAACGGGGACACCAATGGTTCGTCGCATGGTAATGGCACTAGTCTAGGGGCAAATCCCTCGACAGGGGAAAATCCCGATCTTAACGATCCCGTCGCTCAGCGTTTGAAGATGTTAGAAGACCAAAATGAACGCGTCCTGTCCTTGCTCGCCAAGTTGTCTGGGGCAGCCGTGCCTGTCGACGTCGAGCCTCACTCGGGGTATCAGGCGTCGCCCTTTATCGACGAGATCGCCACCTTCGAGGTCCCAAAGAAGTATAACATTCCTGCCTTCACTCCCAAGTATTCGGGTGTGACCGATCCGACTGAGCACGTCACGCAATATAAGCAGCTCATGTGGACGATCTCGATCCCATTTACGTACCAGGAAGTATGCATGTGTAAGAGTTTTGGAGCAACTCTCACTGGTCCAGCTCTCCAATGGTTAATCAATCTTAAACCCAAATCCATCGGGTCGTTTGCTGAGTTGGTTAATCAATTCTCCCAGCAATTCGCCAGCAGTCGTAAGATGGAGAAGCAGACCAGCGACCTATATTACATCGTGCAGAAAGCTAGTGAGTCTATTCGAAGTTATTTTAATAGATTCAATGCCGAAATGATCAGCATCCGTAATTGCGACGTAAAAACCGCAATCGAAGCCTATAAGCGTGGTCTGGACGATAATTCGGGTTTATACACCGACCTGACCAAATATCCCCCGGAGAATTTCGAAGACGTCCGAGCTCGGACCTTAGCATATATGAGGGTCGAAGACGATGCAGCCTTTCGTCGCAAGCATACTGACGACAAGAAGTCGCTAGGCGTCAGAAAGCCAGAGTTCAAGACAAAGGCTGTTTCCAGAGTAGAGCCAGCGCGCCAAATTACAAATGTTCGTTTCAAGACGAAAGCAGAGTCCAAGACTGCGGCTAAGTTCACTTAGTACCCTAAGATATCCTCTTACGGATTCAAAGGACCCACAAAGGACCTAGTTGAAGCTCTGAAAAGTTCCCAAGCTACCATTCGATGGCCAAAGAAGTCCAACCTGGACGATGCTAAGAAAGACAAATCAAAGTGGTGCGACTTCCATGCCGATCATGGTCATGTGACAGACGACTGTATCGCATTGAAGAAGGAACTAGCATATCATTTTCCGAAAGGAAATCTCAAAGATATCATCGACAATGTCGCTGTTCCAGCCCATAGCCATCGACCGTCGACCCCCGAGGACGCAAAAGTCGTCAATTGCATCACCGGTGGTTCAGATGTGTGTGGTCTGACGTATTCAGCGGCCAAGCGTCATACCAGCCAGGCGCCCGATGATCGGCCTATTCCTCGCTCGTCTAGACCCAAAGGAGGTTTGGATCTAGAAGCTATGAAGATTGTGTTCGACCATGTCGACCTGGGCGACTCGTATCAGAAGCATCATGACGGGCTAATCATTCAGCTCACAGTCGGTAACTGTCTAACGCGTCGAGTCTTGATCGACGGGGGCAACTCAGCAAATGTCATTTTTCTCAACACTATCAAAGCCATGGGAATCGATCGTTCGGAAATCACCCGACGTTCGACGACTTTGGTCGGTTTCAATGGAGAAGCAACGAGCACCTTTGGAGAGATAATTTTGCCCGTATACGCTGGAGGAGTCAACAAGCAGACCAAGTTCAGCGTCATCGATTGTGCGTCGGCCTATAACATCATCTTAGGTCGACCATGGATCCATGATATGAAAGCTGTTCCTTCGACGTATCATCAAATGTTGAAATTCCCGACGCCATGGGGAATCCAGGAGATCAAGAGTGAGCCAAAAGTCGCTCGTGAATGCTACAAGTCTACCTTGAAGCAGCGAAAATAAACTAAAGTCACAAGATCAGACTCTCGACAGGTTTGTTTCTTCTATCCCTAAATCAATATCTTTTCCACGGGGATAAATCTACTATGGTGCCTCGTCGCACGACAACATAGTCAACCGCATGACAATATTTCTCCGTGTCATTCTGTCATTTAAAACCTATCTTTTCCTCCCAAAAAGAGTACAGAAATAAATGACAGGGGGCAAATAGAGAGAGTCTGAAATGGTACGTTCTCTAACTCTTTCTCATACGATTTTTTCTCACAAAACATTTACTGACTTAAGCATCGGAGGGTCGTTGGCTAGCCAACCCCCAACATCGTTTTATCGCAGAATCGCACGACAGATTATCGCAGAGTCACACGACAGTAATCATTAAGTTTACTATATGACTTCAATATCGCAAGGTCGAACGACATAAACAATCAGGTCTCTAACTTGATCATTTCTCCACAGGGGCATACGGTACAAACTCACTGTACGATCCGGTCGTACGATCGCAGAGTCTAAACGATTTTACCCCTAAGTCTATTAACTTAGAAAATGCTTTAATCGCGTGTTTTTATATTTGTTTTACGTTCTTGTCATCGTATTACAATGAATGCCTTAGTCGCATGATTTCATATGTATCTAATGCTCGAGTTCATAATTAAACATGGTTTGGATAAAACATAAGCAAAAGTTGCATTCATTATATAAGCCATCGAATACATAATCGACCACTAACGGTCGAGCAGCATGAACAAACAAATACATTTTTTCTAAGGTTGTGGAGGAGCATCGATCACGACCTTGTCCGATACCTCATCTTGAAAACCCTCACCAACCGCCTCCTCTTCGACCTCCCTCTGGTCATCCAAGTCGAGATCTCTCTTGGTCCCAACTCTCTCATAAAAGAGACGCAACTCATCTGACGCTGAAGCCAAAGGATCCTTACCCTGCAGGTGACGTCGCATAATTTCCGCACGCGCAGTAAGTCGAGCGTAACAAAGGAAAGACTTATTTTCGTCCTTCAACTCATCAGACTCCTTCTTCAAACTTATCACCTTAGCCTTGATTCCCTCGGCTTCCTTCCTCTTCGCGGTTACGGACTCCTTCATCCCTTCCAGCTCCTATCTCTGGTCGCGCATCAAAGTCAGGGACTCCTTCAAACGCGAGTTTATCTCGTCTCTTGTATGACTGAGGGCATCCAATTCGTCCAGAGCATGGTCAAGGCGCGCTGACATCGCTTCTTCATGTTCCAAAGCAGCTTTCTCTTTAGCTAGCGCTGCATCTTCATCTTTGGTAACAGAAGCCGTTGAAACCTCTATATTCGTCGTTTCGGCATGCAATGCCAGGGAAGCTTGGAACGCCTGAAGAATCATAATATGAGTAGAATTAGTAAACAACGACAACGACATACGACAAGTCTTGAAAGAAAGGCTTACCAAGAACAAGAGTCCAGCTGTATGGAACTCTTTCTTCTCGAAAGAAAACCCGTCAAAACGCTCCCTGAAAGACGGAAGCAAATATTTTTCCAAATGGGGGAACAACTTCGTCTCGTCCAAGACATTTTCGTCTAGAAACCCGACGGCAACATAAAGTTGACCGTCGTTTCCCCCAAAGGTCCCTTCTGCGCGCCTTTGCCCCTGTCGGCCGATGAAGGGCCGGATAGGACGACGGGAGACATCGTCGCCAGTTGCGCAGTATCCACAGATTCCGCGCCGGTCGCAACTGACGCCTTTGCCTTCTTGGACAAGGCAACCCTCGATGGGTTACCCGTCTTCAAAGACGGTTCCCTCAGAACGGACATCTTTGTCCTCTTTAAGAGGCCCGACCCGGCTGTCGGAACCTCTTTTCTGTTCAGGACTCCCAACCTAGTTGTCGAAACGTCCTTCTCCCTCGCCTCGCGAGCTACTTCGACTTGGGCCATCTTCCTAGAAACAGAAGACGTCGCGTGTGCTTGAGATTCACCTAAACGGTAAAAGAAAGAAGTTAGACGATTCAGAACAGAGAAAGACCAGGTCAAGCGAAAAGAAGATAAAAGGATACTTACTAATTATCTCTACCTCTGGTTCTTCGCTCTTCTCTTCCTCCTCAGTCTTCTCAGAGTCCTCCTCTTCTTCTTTCTCCTCTCGACCCATCCTCATTCTGTCGCTCAAGAAAATGATGTCATCATCCTCGTCTATCAAATGACGCGTGACATACGACCGGTCTTCTGTATTAAATTCCAAGAACTTTTCGATCATAGCCCGAGAAACATCATCCGGCTCTACCTTATCGAAATTAATATCTATATATAAAAAAGAAGATTAGTCGAAGAAACAATCGAGCAACAGAATAACATGGAAACGTACAATCAAAGGCTCACCCGTCATATTCCAACCTTCCCTAATCCAGTCACTATCAGTGTCCAGCGTCGACGCCCGTACGAATACATACCTCTTCTTCCATCCACGGTCGTTGACCGCAGTATTTAAAACCAGGGTACGATCACCCTTGAACCTTGAAAACAAGCTATAGCGACGGAACTGGTCATTCTTGACCTTATACGCCGTCAGAAGGTCCCTCACATTCATCGGTGGATTCCAGTTGGAGGTAAGTCGTTCGATGATCAAGATAACTCGCCAGAACTGGGGCATCAGTTGCCCCGGCGAAAGATCAAATTCACACATAAATTCTTTGACTAAAGGCGAATATGGCCAGTGAAAGCCTATTTTGAACGGGTATTCGTATATAACAATGTACCCTTCGGTACACATCTCCGGTCAAATATTACCGGCCTTACTCACAGTAACCCCCGCAGGGATTTTTGCTAAAACCCTAAAGTCGTCTAGGGCGTCTTGATCCCGGATAGTGCTCCTAGGCTCCGTCGACATCGCTAAACCTGTCAACAAGATTTGACGCTTAGAAAAACCCCAAATATCCCAGTTTTTTCTAGGCTTTCTAGCAATAGACTTGTGACGCATACGCAAACTGGAGGGTCGTATATTATATGATCTCAGAAAAACTTAAATTAGGTCAAAGAACCCTTACAAGTTTTAATCGAACGGAAATCGCCAAGAAAAGATCCATCGTAATCTTTATTTATGCAGTCGATCATGTCAAGTTGAATCCCTGGATAACCGCTGCGCATCCCCGTCCTTTTGTATGACCGCAGGGATCGTCGACACCTGTCCTCGACAGCTGGTAAGCATCATCGTGTGTCAGTATGACGTCACGACCCCGTTCCCTTTTCAACTTCTCGTTCAGTTAGAAACGAACCAGTCTAGCTCCAAGGCGATTGAGCTAATTTCTAACTCTTGTCTTATTTCCTATGCGTCTGATGGACAAAATTTAAAACTTAAATTTGACATTCAATTTTCAAAATTTGGGGGGGCAAACTGTTTGGGCAAAAAACCACGTCGTACGACCACGACCAGAACAGGTAAGACGCACGTCATAATCCAAATCTTGTATTAAGATAAGGTCTTGACAAGAACCCATAAAACATCCGTCGTCTCCCGTAAAAGGTAAGTCGTACGTCTCCCATGACGCACGACCTTAGTATCGCCCGTCCCGTATGACCATCGCGTAAGATCATTGTACCTTCGACCGAACTAACCTTAACCTTGACTGTTACGTTTGTTAAGTGTTTAATACAGGAGTCAACGTCATTAAAGAGCAACGGACATAACCGACACAACCATTAACGATCGATAGCCGTAACGGACGAAGAGTATTATGAACATTCATCTCGGCGACCGTTTCCAGCCGTTGTAGCCGTTGATTGAATCATTAATGGAGTTAATTAATGACACGAAAGATATAAAAGACAAGCTAAAGCTTCATTTCAAGGGACATCGGTTAACATCCAATACACTCCAGCAAACATCACCAAACATCAGAGAAAATCATCCAAACTCATAGCAAAGAACATTCAAACTCTGAAGATTAAGTACTGAAAGCCAGAATACTACAACGCATTCAAGAATAACAGCGGTGAAGAGCTTTCTCTCGAAGGATCAGTCTCGACGCACGACATCAGTCTTCGACCAGAAGTTCACACTTTGTATTCACACACGACAAACACCTGTTTTCACATTCAAACACTTGTACTTTACATTTCGAAGCATTTCCTTCATTTGTATTGTAATTATCGTACGACCGACGCCAGTACCAAGGACGTCGCCCTTGATTGGCGACCATAGTGCAGCGACGACATCCCTTGTCGTCCGCAGGTTTTTTCCTCGATTGAGGTTTTTCCTGCGTCATCAAATCCCCTGTCTTGTTTATTTTTTCCCTCATCGCACGTCTCGTCGAAAGATCCTTTCTTTAGTTGATTAAGTCCACGTTAACCTTAAGTTGTCCCTTTGGTGCGATTTTTGGCATTAACAGCGATTACGTCCTCCGTCGAGTGTTCCAAAACACTCAAGAGCTCAATGCCGATAAACTTTCCATTAAATGGGAGTGTCCTTACCGCATCTCCGAAGTCGTTGGTAAAGGAGCCTATCGACTCCAGACTCTCGACAATCAAGAAATCCCACGCAGTTGGAATGCTACGCACTTGAAAAAGTATTTTTTCTAGAATCATTTTTCTCTCATGCAACTTAATTGTTTTACCACAGGGGCACATGATTCAAATTTCATCATGAAATTTGGTTACACGATCATAAGGTTTGAGTGACGTCTCGATCTGAAGTTCTGAATTCAGAAAAAATTTGTACGTTCTAACACGTCAATAATTGAGCCTATCATTACAAGTCAAACGCATGATATTTCAATCGTTATATTGCTATGAATGCCTAAGTCGCACGATTCTTCGCTCGTTCTATACTTAACAAAGTTACACAGTTGATATTACATCTATCTACGACATATATAAATCGAAATAAAAACTCGACAGAAGGATGAAATTCATTTACGAAACGTACGATTACATAGGATCGACCGACGGTCGAGTGTACAAAGTTAAAATGGTTCGACCACCAACGGTCGAGACATGAAAAGACATATCATTTCCTAAATCTAGAGAGGAGCGTCGATCGTATGCTCAGTCTCGACCTTCGAATCCTCGTCACACCCGAAAATGCGCTAAGAAGCTAGTGCAAGGATCAAACGAGTATGTTAGGTGACACCCTACACCGCGACATTTCAGAATGCGGCCCTTAAGATTAATGTTAAGGTTAGAGGAAGGAATATGATCTTCTCGACGGTCGACTTCCAGTCCAACATCTCCTCTATCTTCGCGTATCTAACAAAAGGAGATTGAAACATCTGCAAAAAGCAAAAGGGGTATGTTAAGCAAACATTCGGAGGAAACATTGGGAACACGGGTTTTGGAAGAAAAACTCAGAAAGAATGCTAGTCCAGCTAAACGCGATACGTCTCTTCGATGGAGATCTTTTGAAAACGCTCTTTGAAAGATAAGAGCTGATATTTCCCCAGATGCGGAAATGACTTCGTCCCGTCAAGGACACAGTCAGCCAAGAGGATCGACGACAACGTAAAGTTGATCGTCATGACTTCCTCCTCACTCTCTCCTGTCATTACACCCTCGCCCATGTCGGCTGATGAAAGGGTCGACGCGGCAGCAGAAGACATCGTCGCCAGATGCGCAAGATCCACGAACGTCGCGTCTATCGCAATCAAAGTCTTCTCGGACATAATCATTCTCAAAGAGCCTTCAATCTTGGAAGGTCTGAGAGGAATCGAGAAGCTATACCTCGTATGAACACTCGAAAATTTCGAAAAGTATTGAGCAAAGAACAACAAGGGATCAAAGAAAAATTCCACACTAAGAAACTTTTCAAGAGGATATAAAAGGAAATGATCCATTATGATCCCTATTTATGCAAACGATCGGATCCCTTAGATGATCGCCACGTGCCCTCAGCCCTTCGTATGACTGCAGGGATCGTCGACACCTGTCAAAGACAGCTGGTAAGCATAAACGTGCGTCAGCATGACGTCACGACCTCGTTCCCCTTTCAACTTCTCGCTCGGTTAGAATTAAACCAATTCGGTTCCGAAACAACCAAGGTATTTTTAACGCAGAACCCTAAGCACCCGACGAGCAAAATTTAAAATTCGATTTTGCCATCCTACTTTCAAATTTTGGAGGCAAACTGTTTGGGCAAAATTTAACAGGTCTCGACCGCGACCAAAGAAGGTAAGACGCATGTCATGAGTTATACCTTGTATTAAGATAAGGTCCCGACGAAGACCCTAAGAACCTCCGTCATCCTTCCTAAAAGGTAAGTCGAGAGTTCCTCACGACACTCGACCTCGACGTCGCCCGTTCCGCACGACCGTCGCATAAAACCGTACGACCTCGACCGACTAAGGCGTTATACAACTGTTATATTTGTTTAAGTGTTTAATGCAGGAGTCAATGTCATTTATAGACAAACGGCTATAACCGACGAAATCAGTTATGAGCATCTAAACTCACATTGAAGACGACGACCGTTACAACAATCATCAAAGATCTTATTAAAGTCATCTGAAGACTATAAAATCCAAGCTCAATCATTAGTTCAAGACACCTGATCAACACCGAATAACACAAAGCGAGAGATAGAACAAGAGCATCGAACAATAGAAGCAAACACAAACACTCGAAGAATATTCATTCGAAGCAAATAGAACATTCATAGAAGATCACTCTCGACGCAAGATTATCGCTCTCGACCAACAATTTATACATAGTTTTCACACACGACGCACACTGTTTTTACATTCCAAACACTTGTACTTTACATTTCGAAGTCTTTTCTTCATTTGTATTGTAATCTCTGTACGATCGACACCCGGAACACAAGGACATCGCCCCTGATTGGCTACCATAGTGCAGCGACGACATCCACTGTCGTCCGCAGGTTTTTTCCTCGTTGATGTTTTTCCCGCGTCATCAAATCCTTTGTCTCATTTACATTTTTGTCTTTGTCGCACGCCTTTGTCGAAAGATTCCTTTATTTAGTTGTTAAAGTCCACATCGACCTTAACTTTTCCCTTTGGTGCGATTTTTGGCATTAACAATGATCAGCTCCGGAGTTTCGTGTTTCAAGCGAAGGAACCTGACCCATGTGTAGCGTGAGAAGTCATCCACCATCACCAGGACGTATTTGCGCTTGTTGATGCTCTGAACACGCATCGGTCCACACAAATCTATATGGATAAGTTCGAGGGACCGAGACGTGCTCGGGCTTATGCGTCGCCCGCTTCATCTTTCCCATCTCAGATGCCCCGCAGAATCGATCCTTCACGAATTGAAGATCGGGCATGCCTTTCACGTGTCCGGCCAGCACCAGTTTGTTGATACTCTTGAAGTTGAGGTGCGAAAGAAGTCATGCCAAATCCATGCTTGTTCGGTATTGGCCTTTGACATCAGGCAGACAGGTTTATCGAACTTCAGGGCTACGAGGTCGATGGTGTAGAGGTTGGTCTTGCGCTTTCCAACCAGTAGCTCCTCTCCGTCGTCATTGAGTATTCTACACCTTTTGGCTTTGAACCGAACCTCGAGATCTTTATCGCAAAATTGGCCGATACTGAACAGATTGTGTCCCAATCCCGCGACGTGTGATACCTTCTTGATTGTGATCTTGTCTTGGACAATGTCGCCGTAGCCCAGAATCGGCGCCTTATCTTTGTTCCCAAATCTCACGTCTCCGCCATATTGTTCTTTGTAGTTCGTGAGAAGTTCCCTCCTTCCGGTCATATGCTTGGAGCATCCAGAGTCTAAGTACCACACATGACCGTCCTGCAAAAACAAGTTTAGCGGACTCTAGGTACCCATATTTGCATGGATCCTGGAGGGTTAGGTTTGACACCATTCGGAGGAACTTGCTTTGCGCAAGTTGCCTCTTAGGTGTAGGTTTTACACCTTTTGGAGGAACTGGTTTTGTAGCAGGTTGCCTTTTGGGTGTCGGTTTAACCTAAGTAGGAGAAACCCATTTTGGAATGGGTTTTCTCTCCTGCTGTGGTTTAACCTCTGATTAGGCACCCCGTTGAGTATGGTGTTTCTTTTTGTTTTTACGGAGTTTGCTTTTGGGTGTATGATTATATATGTGATATGACCCAAACCAATCATTATTATTGTTATCATCAAAGTCATTCCAACCACAACTAGAACAACACAAACAATCATGCGATAATTGAATCAATTGCTGAATGGAATAAAGTTTAATTGGAAAAGAAACATCACGTTTAACAAAATCATTCCTATGATTCCAAGCACAATCGTTTTTGTTCATTCTTGGGTAAAAAACAATATTGAAAGACTTTGATGCAGCATCCTCGACAGATTCCTTAGCTAGCCACTTTGGTTTTTCTTGTTTAGCGCTGCCGATTTTATCTGAAACAACAGGGACATCACGATCAGTGACTTTTGAGGAAGCAGTATTTTTGGTAGGCAATCGCTCGGTCTTATGCCTCGGCTGTGATTGAGTTTGAGAAATAGGTTTAGATTTAGAAATCTTAATCACAACTGGGGTCTTTGTTTTAGAACAATCACCCTTTAGAAAACTGACCGGTCGATTGACTACTGGTGACAAAAAATCAGTATGACTCGGAAGAGGTTTGTCGAAGGGGAACGACTCAAACTGTTCATAAGAATTGCCTTCGGAGTTCATGTATTCAGAAAAATCGACATCCGGAATTACAGGACTTGGATTGGTCGACGAAGGCGAGGAACACTTAGTGTCTGTGTGCTATGGGGAATTTGGTGTGGAAGTTAGGAAAAAATCAGAGTTCAAATTCCTTAAAACACTCTCGTCTTGAGAATCTTTATCGTCTTGTGTAGAAGAAATTTTGCCTATGAAAGCTTTACACGAAGACGTATCAGATGAGCTTGAGGAAAGTTCGGGTGAAATCTGCTTTTCATATTGGAGTTGGTCAATCTGCTCTTGGAGTTGACCATTTCTCGTATACTCCTTCATCGCATATGTTGCCAAGGCAGCCAGTTTTGATGTGAGCTTAGAGATTTCACACCGAAGGATTTCCTGTCCTTCATCAGACACAGTTTTGGTTGTGACCGATTTTAGATTCTCAAGTTCCTTGATTAGCGCTTGCTTTTCCTTTTGAAAAATCGACCTTTCTTTCTCGAGTGACTCCTCCAACTCGACTATCTTTGCTTCCAAGATGAGAGGGGGAACATAGAGCTTGAACTCTTCCGTCTCAGTCTTGGTTTCGGTTGTTTGGACCTCATCCTTCTTAGAGGAATCCTTGGGCGTTACAACCTTATAGCAATCGAAGTAGTCATTCGAGAGATACTTTTTGTTCTTTTGATAAGAATAATTCAAAGGTTCATAACAAAACGGAAGTTGCATTTTAGACGTGTTTGTGCGCTTGTATTCCTCAGTTTCCTCTTCCTTTTCTGGTTCAAGAGGACAAGTCCACTTTATTGCATATTCCGTATATGTTTTGGCTATTCTAAGACAACCAAAATCATACAGTGTAGGTCTCTTGGAAATACCCCTTTTCAAGTAGTGTGGGTTATCGTATCCGATTCCCCAGTCTTTATTAAAATAAGTGAACTCTTTTGGTTTATTCATGTGAATGGTCTGATCAGTTTGACCTCTTTTGTGGAGTTTTGATTCAAGATCAAGTATTTTTGCGACAAACTCCTTGTGCTGAATTTGAAGAGAAGAACATTGATAAACGGTCTCTTCTTTCTCATTTAGACACTGATCAAATTGTGACTGAAGTTCAGATATTTTGGCTCTTAAGTCCTTAGGTGCTATTGAAAGATTTTTGCATTTTTCTATTAAAATAGCATTTTTGTACTTGTATTTTTCAGTTAGTCGCATTTGAACATCCAACTTTTCAGATAGTGATCTAATCTCAAGTAGTTGTTCACTAGAAGTGGCCTTGTAGGAAACTATCCATTCAGCAAGAGGTTTCATTCGGTCAGAAAGTTCTAAATAGATAGGTTCACATACCTCACACAACTTTGTCTTATCTTCTACAACAGGGGAGTGATAGCCCAAGAACGCATCAGCACCATCAGACTCGTCTTCATCATCGGAACGACCCAACCAGTAGTCATTTTCAACAAGTAAAGCTTCTCCAGCTTCCTTCTGTTCTATCAATGCAAGCTTCGCCTTGTAATAGTGGGAATTCTTTACAACAGGCTTCCGACAATCTTTCGCAAAATGACCAAGCTTCTCGCAGTTATAACAAGTCACGGGTTCGTCTTTCTTCTTGCGATCATCTTTCTCCGTCTTCTCTTTCTTGTCAGACTGGTCAGAATCGTCAGCTTTCTTCTTTCCTTCATATCTGTACTGATAATCATGACGCTTGTTGGAGGAGGTGGAGAAGCGCTGATTTTTAGACGTCGGCTTCTTATAGAACTTCAGTTGTTGAAAGGATCTGGAGATCAAAGCCATAGCATTCTTCAAAGCTGTAAGTTCAGGATCATAATCATTGCCTTCATCTTCCTCAGGTTCGGGCTCAGAATCACTTGGCTCTTGAGCTCGTTTGGAACGACGGCCAGAAGATTTGCCTCGTTTTGAAGACATGAGTGCTAATGGATCAGCAGCTGGCTTTGATGAAGTCTTCTTCTCGCTCAGAAGTTCATTCACTTCATCTTCGTCTTGAAGAAGCGTCTCATAGAGTTCATTGATGTCAATTTTCCCTATCAAGTGGTTGTGCTTGACATGAGATGCAAATACCTTCCATTCTGGTAACAGGTTGTTAAGAAACTTGAGCGCATTTTCCGTGTTGGATCGAGTGATCTAATTTTTGTTAAGCTCGTTAAGAAGGAGACAAAAACGTTCATAGGTCTGGGTGAGAGACTCGCCGGTGCGCTGCTTAAACCCATCGAACTTGGTTATGGCGCTGTTGATCTTCAGTTGATTTCCGACATCGCTCCCGCGCATCATTTTTGCCACTTGATCCCACATGCCCTTTGCTGTGTCTTTGTAGCTATCGATGGCAGTGTAGATCGTGTTGGGTAGAGCTTGAACAAGATACCTCTTAGCATGCTTTTCCCCTTCCAGCATGCCTCTCTCGTCGTCAGTCATATGGGTGAGTGTCTATTTCACGATGCGAGGATCATCACCTTCTGCTGCTGGTGGAACATTCTTCATGGGGTGAGGAATTGGCCCGTTTTCTAGAGCTCGCCAGATAAACTCGTAGTTATCCTTTGACTCTATGAAAATCATAAATCTGTCCCACCACTGGCTGTACTCACCTTGGTAGAGGCAAGGTGGTTTGGAATCGGTGCCGATAGCAAGAGCGTCGCGTGAAGTCATCTTTAGTTGCACTAGAGTGATCGTCAGACAATTGGTTCGATTCAAAGTGATAACCTAATGCAAGGCACTAAGAGTGAAGTCCTAACGCAGGTTCTAAGTGTGGATTATACTAGAAACAGGTAAGAAATGATCAAACAGAGCTTACCGGATAGGAATCCGGATGAAAGCTATCTGATCTGGAAGTGTCCGGATCAGATTATGAAAAACAGGTAAGTTTGCAGAAGGTTACTGGATGGGCTTGAGTTACCGGATAACGAAGGTTACCGGAGAAAACAAGCTTACCAAGTGAAATAGAATTAAGCAAAAAATGAACTTACCTGGTGGATGAGGTTACCGGATGATGAGGCTTACCGGGTGAAGATAGTTACCGGATGTGGCAACTGAAATCAAAGGTTACCGATAACAACAAAAAAATACTTATTTATCGGATGATGGAACTTACCGGATGAGAGACTTACCGGGAATGGTACTTACCGAATGCAAAAGAAACAGAAGTTACCGATAAGAAAATTAAAATCAAATAACTACTTACCGGAAGAAGGACTTACCGAGAAAGGTATTTACCAGACGAAAATTGCTTACCGGATGATTTACCAAACGAAAGGACTTACCGGTATCTAGGACTTACCGGGAGTTATATCCGGTAAGTACTGAGATTATTCGGTAACAATTGAAAAACCCGGTAACAATAGGGAATTAAGAACGTACCCGGTAACTACTGTGTGAACCCGGTAACCAAGGCTGTGGTATCCGATAACTGCGGTTGTGGTTTCTAATTTGATTTGAAATCGATTAGGGTTGCTCAAAGACATTCCTGAATGATTAGAAACTCGACCAAACACAAAAATAACAATACCCAGATCGATTTTGAAGCAAAAACAACAAGTTTTGATGGTTAAAAATTCGATTTTTCTCAAGAACACAACCAAAACTTTTGAACTTAATTTTGCTAAAAAATCACTCAGATAATCGAATTAGATTGCGAAAATGTGCATAATCGATTATAACAATGATACGAACAGAATGTGATAACCGAAAACTATCAATTTCGAGTAAATCAGAACAAGTCGACTGTTATCAGAAACTTACCAGAAATCAAGAATCACTTTGAATCATTCGTCCGTCGGCTCTGATACCAACTGTGAGTTCCAGAATCGTGCAACGAACAATATGAAATCAATAGATTTGAACAAAGGTTATGATTTCAACTGGTCATCCAATTTGCTTTCAATAATGCAGAGTGTTTACAATAGAGTTTAGAAAGCTAAAATGACAACTAGCTTAATTCTAAGTTAAACATAACTTTAAATACCCTGGGCCCGTGGTTAACAAGCCCACGGCCCGTTTACTAACAAGGCTCAAATTAAACAAATACAATTCAACACCTGAACTTCTATTCAACACAATATTGCCCTAACAGTACGTCCGGTTGCAAGAAACGGACGCCCTAAGATGATTGGGATATCTTTATCGGCCTCATAATCTAGGATTAGAAAATCGGCGGGAAAGATAATTTTATCCACTTGGACCAAAACGTCTTCTATTTTTCCTTTTGGATAGGCTATGGACCGGTCGGCTAATTGTAATATCACGGTTGTGGGTCTAGCCTCTCCAATACCTACCTTGTTAAACATGGACAATTGCATCAAGTTTATACTAGCTCCCAAGTCACAGAGTGCTTGACCTACTTCTTGTCCTCCTATGGTGCATGGAATGGTGAAACTATCGGGGTCTTTCAACTTAGGTGGAATCTTGCTAGTAAGGAGGGCACTACATTCCTTAGTTAATGCCACAGTCTCAAACTCACCCAACTTTCTCTTTTTGTTCAAAATATCTTTCAAAAATTTAACATAGCTTGGCATTTGCTCAAGAGCCTCTACCAAGGGTATGTTAATGTGAAGTTGTTTAAAAATGTCTAAGAATTTTTTGAATTGAACATCGACATTTTTACTCTTCATTCTTTCAGGAAATGGAACATTTCGTGGGTCAATTTGAGTTTGTTGTGGTACTTGCTTTGGAACAGTGAGTTTCTGTTTGGTCACTAGAGTGGGAAGCTCAGGGACATGGGTGCTCACTATGGTTTTGTTAGTGACTTTAGGAGTGGGCACTGCGGTTTTAGGGGTAGTGGGTATTTGAGGCAGGTCTTCAGAGTCAACGATGATATCATTCAAACCATTTCCACTCCTAAGCGTTATGGACTTGACTTGTTCTTTTCCTATTACCCTAGCGTCTTCGGTGTCACTCGGTAATGTCCCTGGTGGTCTATTCTTAACTTCAACGGCTAGTTGTCCTACTTGGGTCTCTATGTTCCTTATGGCTGCTTGAGTTTAATTCATGAAACCTTTTAGTATTGATTCGAGTGATGGTTGTGTCTTAGTTGGATGATTTTGACGTGGCTGAAACTGTTGTGAGGACTGCCCCTGGTGAAAGTTTTGTGGGGGGTGCCCACTGTGATGTTGGTGAAATCCCAGGGGGTTTGGAGGTCTTTGCTGGACATGACTCGCCCCGTGGGGTTGGAGTTCTAGATTGCCGGCCCGAGAGAAATTTGGGTGATTTCTCCAGCTCGGATTATAGGTCTGCGAAATGGGTTGTTCCTCGGGTTGGTTCCTATAACATTAACGTCCTCAGGATTTACAGGACAATAATCGAAGACATGTTCCTCTCCACAAAGAGAACAGTTCTTAGTGAGTTGTGGAGTGGCCACTGCGGAATTGACCTGTCCTCTATTTTGATCTAAAACCAGTTTAGTTAAGGCTACTAATTGTGCATTCATGGATTTAAGTGCTTCTGAGTATATTGGTATTGGTCTTTGGTATGGTGGCCCTAGGATTTGACCATTCGGTGTGGTTGTTGGACACTTTCTTTAAGATTTGATACCCTTCATTGTAGGTTTTACCTGTAAAAGCTCCACCTACTGTTGCATCTAAGATGATTTTGGCTGCATTGGAAAGACCATTGTAAAAGGTCTCCAATTGGATGCAATGTGGGATGCCATGATGTGGGAACTTTCGAAGTAACTCTTTAAAACGTTCCCATGCATCCGAAACAGCCTCATCTTCGCCTTGCTGAAACAAAATAATATCATTTCGAAACCATACATTCCTTGTAGGAGGAAAGTATTTTTGTAGAAATTTGCCAGCAAGTTCTTGCCAAGTGGTTATCGAATTAGGCTCATGTGAATTCCGCCAAGCCTTCGCCTTATCCCTTAATGTAAAAGGGAAAAGTTTCAGCCTTAAGGCTTCATCAATCACACCTTGCAGTTGAAAGGAATCAGTCATTTCCAAAAAAGATTTTAAGTGCGAGTGTGAATCCTCAGATTGTAACCCTCCAAATTGACCCATGGCTTGGATCATTTGAAACATTACTGGTTTGAGTTCAAAGTGTTGTGCAATCATGTTGGGCCTTAGAATCCTGGATTTTAAGTCAGTAACTCCGGGAGTAGCATAGTCCCGTATTTTTCGATCTTTGCTACCAGCAATCGTCACTGTGGTCTCCACTAATGGTGGATTAATGGGTCTTTCCGCTCCTGCTATGTTTACAGTGGGGATCACAGGGGGTTTTCGATTTGTGTTTTTGTTTTTACGTCTTTTTCGAAAGGTTTTTTCTATTTCAAGATCGATTGGTACCAATGGTCCGTGTTGTTGCCTTGGCATGCAACACGAACAGCGTAGAAAAACGAGTTACTCGGGCTCGAATAAAAACTAATGTCTTGAGATTTAAAATCACGCCAGACCCCGGCAACGGCGCCAAAAACTTGGTACGTGCGAAATATGTGATTAATCGCAGTGGGATGCAAACTATCCACAATGGGAAGCGCAAGTGTACACTGGCCACTATGATCGTCACAACAAGTAATAGTTGGTAAAATACCAGAATCGTATCCACAGGGACTGATCAATCAAGACACTATTGTTCTCATGAGCATCCTTTTACAAGTTTCAATTACAAAAGAAGCAATAAGTTGGTTTGTTTGGTGAAATGCTATTTTAACAAGTACTTAAGATTTAAAATGAGGAATGTAGGTTAGATTTTCCCTAGATTTTATACGAAATACTTGATCCAGAAGAGTGCTCACTGCACTTGTGCAGAGTGGGCACTCTCGTTAAAGATGCCCGGTTACACAAATACTCACACCTTCTAGTAAAAATCCCATACTTTTAGTCCTTACTGTTTTGTCAATGGTAATCTCAAAATGGACCTTTTCAGGCCTCGATGGAAAATGTTGAGACAAATACTCTAAGTGTTTTTAAGTACACAAACTAGCTTGCCTACTACTCCAGTGGGTTGAGATTATCTCACTGTGCAGACCTCACTTTCGTGAGTGTCATAAGAAATCTTTCGATTTCCCTAGCATCATCCAAGCTCGTGTCACTGCGTTCTACTCATTTCTGAGTTGAGAACTAGATTTTAGATCCTCACAAGTGATCGGCTTGTTCGCATCATTGGGTAATAATCGAGAGTGAATGACCAAAACAATAAATATTCAAAGTATTAAGACTACTCAAGCATTTTTCATAAAATCTAGGTACTTTTCCTTCCTACATCCCAAAGGATGTTTAGCTCATATTTAAAGAAGTAAAGAAAGCAAAGGATGAGAAGTTGCAAATAAACATACTGAAAGTGACTTCGATTAAAACCCGCAGTGGGTACTGCGAGTACAGCACTGCTACAAATTACTTCAAACTAAAGATTACACTAGAAATTAATTGCAGAAATTCTAAGACTACTTCAATGACTTCTAGAGCTAGAACTAAAACTAACTTGCACTAAATGTGTGGTAGATGGATGATAAATAAATGAACCCAATACCTCTTTATATACTTAGAGGAAAGGGTGGACCAAACAAAAATGGGGAATTATCTAGAAGCTAAAAACCAAGGTGGAAGACATAAAATCTATTTCCAAAGAGCAAAGCTTCCTTTCAAGAGTTTGTAGTCAATTACCCCAAGGTTACTTCACCTTTTCCAAAAAGTAAACTTTAAGTACCATTGGTTTCATTAAAATATTGCAATTGCCATCTTTTAGGGGACATGCTTGTTTGTTTTTCTCCCATGCCTCTGCCATCGATTCTTCCATTCTTCCAGGGCTGACTTCCAAGCTAAGATTTGATTTTTATTTGTCTTCTTCTTGGCACGCCAGTGGGAACCAGAGTGGGCACTCCCGAAGTCACTGCAGAATATACGTGCAAGTGCAGCAAAAACCTACTAAATGGTTTATAAAAACTGTAGTTCACTCTTTTTGCTCAATTTTGGGAATAGGACCAAGAATGGGTGATTTAAGAAGCAAAATTGCTAAAATTTGATAAAAGAAACTAAAAATAAAAGGAAATAATAACTCTAAAAATAGAGTTATCAGTTAGGACCTTAAATGTCCTATAATATTAGAAAGCTATATAAAGAATTATAGAATTAATTATTTATTGTAAAAGCCTTTATTTGATGGGCTTAATTTAGATTAGCTTAATGGGCTTGGGCCTTAGTTGTTTAGGCCTAGGTATATAAAGCTTGTTTAACCTCATTTGTAGGTTAATAGTGCCAAATCGTTAGAATCGTCCCATAACCATTGTAATCATATTATTGAAATTTTCTGAATGGTTAATGAAAGAGGGATGACAAGTTGAAATCATATCGTGTTTATTGATTATTGTTCGTGATTTCTAACGTATTGCCCTGATCTGGGATCCACAATTGGTATCAGAGCAGACAGACAATTCGATTCAAGGTTTCTCAAGGTATCCTGGTAAGTTTTTATCGACTGCCAATTTGCCCATAAATTCTCATTATTGTGAGTTTGATAAAATTGTTTGATTCCAATCATCAAAATCGATTTATTATAGTCTTGTTAGCGTTTCTGCAAATTCTTAGAGTTCGATTTTATCGTTTGAGTGAGTTTTTGAAGCAAAACAATGTTATTGATTTTTTAACCTCTCTTGTTCAAAAGTTCAAAATTTTAGCATCAAATCCTTGGTATTTTGCTTAGAAATCGATTAGGGTTAGTGTGTTTTAGTGTTTTGGTTCTTTTCTAACCTTTCAGGAGTGAAATCAAGCAACCCTAATCGAAGCCTGATCGGATTTTCTCGAATAGCCGTCGTGTCCGGAAGTTTCCAATTATCCGGGTAAGTTTCATCTTTCCAGTCACTTACCGGAAGTGCTGTATCCGGTTTCCTCAAAGTTCCCGGGTAACCTTTTTCTGGATTACTCTCATATCCGGTCAACTCTTCTATCCGGGTAACTATTGTTTCCGGTAAGGTTGTTCGGTCATTGTCCGGACACATCCATCCGGTAAGTTTTACTTTCCGGACCTGTATCCGGTTACGTGATTGCCCAGACACCTTCTCATCCGGTTTGCTCCAAGTTCCCGGTAAGTTCCCGATACTTTCATCACTTCCCGGACTCCCTTATCCGGACACATATCTGGACACTTCCATCCGAAGACTCATTTTTCTGGGGACATTTGAGTATTCTTGATATTGTCTGATTTTTCCTTGAATCAATATTTTCAACTGTCTGACGATCATCTAAGTGCAATAAGGATGTCTTGCCCATCTCAATCTGCAGCAGCTTGTCTGGTATGTCTACCAACTTATAATGCTTTAGTTGATAAGATTAAACTCCTTGGTCAAAAGGTAGAGTCCCATATGTTTACCTCTAATGAACAACTGCTTCAAATTAACTCTTTAAAAGAAAATATAGATGTTCAAAAGAGAATCACTGATAAATATAAGTCCGATAATCCCAATCTGAAAGAAAAGAGTGCAAATCTTTCCATTGCACCCAAAGATCTTAGGGCTAAGATATCTGAGTTAAATTCAAAGCTTGATCAGTGTGAGGATGAGAAAGCAGGGATTATATATCAATGCTCCTCTCTTCAAATTCAACACAAAGAGTTTGTTTCTAAAATAACTGATCTTGAAACTAAACTTCATAAAAGAGGTCAAACTGATCAAACAATTCATATGAACAAACCTAAGGAATTCACGTATTTTAACAAAGAATGGGGAATTGGGTACGATAACCCACAGTACTTGAAAATGATTTTGACAATGAGACCTACTCTTTATGAATTTAACTTTCTTGGTCTCGACAAAAAGTTTCCCGAATACAAAATCAAATGGACTGGACCTCTCGAAGAGAAGGAAGAGGAAACTGAGGAGTACAAACGCGCACACACCACTAAAATGCAATTACCTTTTACGTATGAACCTGTTAATTATTCCTACAGGAAAAATAAATCTAAGTATCTTTCGAATGACTACTTTGACGCCTATAAGGTTGCGAAGCCCAAGGATTCCTCTAAAAAGGATGAGGCCCCAGCACCTGAACCTAAAATTGAGACGGACGAGTTTAAACTCTATGTTCCTCCTCTTGTTTTGGAATAAAAAATAGTCGAGTTAGAGGAGACACTCGAAAAGGAAATGACTAATTTTCAAAAGGAAAAACAAGAGCTTCTAAATGAACTTGAGAAACTCAAATCCACAAAAACTGATCTTGCATCTGTTGAGGACAAGGAACTCCTTCGGGTAGAAATTAATAGGCTCACATCCAAACTGTGTGCCTTGGAAACAGAAGTGATGCAAATGCAAGTGAGTAAAAGTCAACTCCAAGAGAAGTTTGACCAACTCTAAAAAGAAAAGGTGAATCTACCCGAACCTTCCTCGGACTCATCAGATACATCTTCCTGTAAGGCCTTTATTGGCAAAACATCTTCTAGAAAAGTAAAAGAGTCTCAAGATGACTGTGTTCAAAAGAATCTTAACTCTGAATTTCAAAAAGCTTCTGCAACAGATTCGTCCAATAACACAGATTCAAAGTGTTCCTCACCTCCATCGACCAATCATGTTCCATCTGTTCCTGATATTGATTTTTCAGCGTTTATAAATTCCGAAAGTTGTTCAGATGAGGAGTTTTCAAAGTTTGAATTCGATAAACCTCTTCCAAACCACACTGATTTTCTTTCAAAAGCGGTAAATCGACTGGTAAAATTTCTTAAGGGAGAATGCTCTTCAAATCTTAAAACCCGATATGTGAACGATGTTTCTAAAACTAATTCTAAATCCCAAAAATGTTCACAGACACGGCAACAGACCGGTCGATCCCAAGATAGATATCCCTACTACTCAAGCTCTACTGACCATGCCTTTAAGAATATTTCAGATATTCATGGTCGGAGAAAAGGGTTCAAACAAGTTTGGGTAGTGAAAAAGTCAAATGAAAGCAAAGCGAATACAAATTCATTTAATTCATTTTTGCATGTTAGGACATATAATCGTAATCATGATGCTTTTAATTCTCGTACTTCTGTTGAACAAAAGGTGAAGTTTCCCTTAAGAGTTTACTCAATTCAACGGTTGCTTCAATTTTCTCATGATTGTATCTGTTGTTCTACATGTGGTTCGAATGATTTTGTTGATCGGAAATACGCATCTCATTGGTATGGTACTTATAGTATCCCTGGTTCTCATAAGACATCTAACCATCAAGGATCCATCAAAGGATGTATACCAAAATCTTTCTAATCTGTTTTGCAGGAATGTCATGTGCGTATAGTTCAGAAGATTCTTTCCACATGGCTGCATTCAAAGGTTATGCTATTTTTGAGGGGGAGCATCAGGTATTTGACACATACATGAGATTTTAAGTGAATTCAAAGTAAGTGGAAATTCATTATGAATAACTTACTTGCGTTTGTTATTCTCCAATTTTAAATTCCAAGATTGCCACGTCCAATATTTTTCTTGACTTAGTTATTTCCATGTCTCATATGTTTGTTGATTTTTTTGATGGAAATACACTCGTTTGAATTCCTATTTGTTTCTCAAAGTTCGACATTTCTCGCTAATGATTCACTTCATGTCTGATATAGTAATTGTGACTTGTTCTTCACAATTAAACTATCTGATCATTATTTCATTAATGAACACATTGTGCTTACTGAGTCATTCTGTTTAGCGCTTGATCTTGTTTCTTGAAATTCTCTTCAAATAATTTTAATAACTTCTGAATAATTCAGTTCAGAACTCGTTCTTAGAAGCATGACTTCTGATCATCTCAGATCAGGACTCGTTCTTAAATGCTATGGCTTCTGATTACCTCTGATCAGGACTCGTTCTTAAAAGTTTTGACGTCTTAACATTTTAATTTAGAACTCGTACTTCACTGTTTACTAAACTGTTCTAATCGATGCATAAAAGGAGTGTTAGGAATTACATCGTTTCTATGGTCTATCCAAAACCAGAAGGACCTACCCAATAAACACATCCATTTATAGATATCAGTGAGGTGTCTAGTTTGATAGATGAGTCTGGAGAGAAAAGAATATGGTTTGGATGTGACAGGACTTAAAAGAATAAATTGGTCCTTACCAAACCGAGTCAGTTATCCGGGTAACCTCACAATCTATTCATTCTCGTTCTTTGGAGATGAATATTGAAACATACATGGACCTAATGTCGATAACTCGTGTCACCCCACCTAGCCACTCAAATATCTCACAACAGGTGCTTGTTTCATATATGCATGGAGAATTAGCACATAATCTATATATTCCTCACTCGGAGGTCTCAGATATTGAAAAAGGAAGACACCAGCTCCGGTCTCTGAACTTCATATTCTAATCACTGTGTCAATTGATTTTTAACTTGAGTCCCAAGTTAAATCAATTTTTGAGCCAAATCGATATAAAATATTTCTTTCACACTTGCACGAGTCTTTGTGATTCCCATTGCATATCTTTGTGATATTGCCGGAACAGTTTGAGCAGTAATTTTTAAAATTTTACTTCAGTGATAACTGGAAGTCCTATTAGATATTCCCGATGCCAACTCTGAACATAGGCCACACAATTTCTTAATTGTTATGCTAACAGTTACTATTGTCTTTCTGTGTTAGATATTTACCCTACATTGGTTACTTAACGGTTTTATCTGATATTCTGCTACTCACCGAGTATTGTCTTTGAAGTTACATGATGCTTCGGATGCTCCTACTCATCATGAGGGGGAGAATGGATACAGATTCAATGACATAGATTATCAAGTTGAGGGGGAGTTAGCAAAAGCTGAGGGGAAGTAACTGTGCTTTGATTTAATGTGAAAAAATGCAAAGATTATTTGGTTAAATCCAAGGTTGAAAAGCCATGGGATTCACATTTTGAAGTATTTGATTGATTCTTCTCAATTCCTTATCAAGTGGTGTCTGCTATATGTTGTTTCCTCCTTCGAGCATATTGGTTCTACAAGTTCTTAAAGTTGAAGCTGAAAGCAAATTCAACTCGTGGTTCAAAGACAGATTCATTGAATCTGCTGACAAAGTTGAAGATATGAAGACTAAGAGCTTTATTCAAGGGGGAGCTTGAAAATACATGAAGACAAGAAACAGCAAAGTGGTTCAAAGATTCAAGAAGAAAAGAAGATCAAGACTTAAAGTTTTCAAGACCGTTTTTTCTTTATATAACTTTAGGGGGGAGATTGTTAGGACCATAAATGTCCTATAATATTATAAAGTTATATAAAGAATTATAGAATTAATTATTTATTGTAAAAACCTTTATTTGATGGGCTTAATTTAGATTAGCTTAATGGGCCTGGGCCTTAGTTGTTTAGGCCTAGGTATATAAAGCTTGTTTAACCTCATTTGTAGGTTAATAGTGCTAAATCGTTAGAATCGTCCCATAACCATTGTAATCATATTATTGAAATTTTCTGAATGGTTAATGAAAGAGGGATGACAAGTTGAAATCATATCGTGTTTATTGATTATTGTTCATGATTTCTATCGTATTGCACTGATCTAGAATCCACAATATAGGCCCACCTTCTCAATGGAACATAAAAAAGTCTTGTTGGAAGTACCCTCTTTTAAGATTGAATCCTGGTGTTAACTCGAGCCAGGATAAATTAAAAGTGACACTTTCTAGGGACTCGTTAGATGATCCATCTATGAAGGTACATCTTTCTTTTATTTTGATTATTCATGAGAAAAATGTTGACTTTGGAGTTAAACGTTCACTGTTACTGATAGAAATTCCAATATCTACAAGAAACTTATATTACTACTGTAGAAAATCTTAACAAACACTTTAAGTTGTAAAGGTGGTGGTCTTCAATTTGTTAGAAAATCCATATTGATTTTGAATTTGAAAATTTTGTATTTTTTAAGGGTGGGGTGAATAGGAAATAGACATTTAACTTTAAGGTCATCCCAAGAACTTCAAGAAACTTTGATAACCTCGTCGAAATTCCTAAGAGACACTACAAGTAGGAAGGACGGTATTACAAAATCCATAGGAATGATCTTTATCTGACATATATGATTACATCCCCTTTTATTTCTTAGCAGAGGTATGGTGAGAATGTTGGACAACTTTTGGATCCGAACCAAGCATCAATATTGAAATATGTTGTTGCAACAACCGGTCAACCTTAAGGGTAAAGCTATTTCATATAGTTCTTGTGGATTTTTTATATCAAGTAGGGGTCCTAAACATTGTCATGTGTTTATAGTTGAAAACATAATCTTTATCCTTTTGGCGTTTATTCTCTTAAGAAAGTATTCATGAAAATTACACAAATAAGGCAAGAATTTATTGTTAGATTTCATAAAGTAGAATGTTATGATTCAGTTGGTCTAAATAGAAGTGGTTTCAAAACATGATTCATCTTATACGTCAATAGATAAGAGTTACTAATTGCATGATTTTGGCAACATATGCTTATAGTCCTAAAATATGTATGGATAGTAAACTATTTGTACCATCTAGAATCCCCCTTTTAGTAACTCGCCTACTTATATGACAACATAAATTCTATGGAGAGAATTATCATGTAGGTGGAATAAGAGTCGTATTTATTTTTAAATTTGAGCACCTAGCACTTGTCAACTTTCGGACCTCACTAGAGCATTTTTCAGCTTTCAAAGATAATATACAAGCTTTCTTATTAATCAAGGCATATAAATGACGTTTGTGCAAGGAGTACTGTGTGGGAGGTTGATACATGACTACGACAACACTACTTCCCACTAATGTCAAGGTACACACGAGCCTACCTAGTTTTTAAGAATTTTCAATTGGTTTATAACTTGTATGGTTTAGTATTTTCAATTTGGAATAATGGACAGTAATAAAATTGACATATATGCAGGGTCAGGTTCAGGGGAAAACCTCAAAAAAATGAAAAACTGAGTAACACCTTGGTAGCCCTTCATCTAGACGATATGCACTTAAGCATACAAGTAATTTGTAACATGCACATGTGCATAATACACTGTGAGTTCCAGATTAGTGCATACACAATGAAATCAACAGAATAGATAACAGATCAATATGATTTCAACTTGTCATCCCTATCACTTTGATTAAACTTGAGAGAATTACAATACGAGTGATAAAGATAATAATGACGATTAACCAATAATTCTAAACAATATAGGATATTTATATCTAGGCCTAAAACATTAAAGCCCATGGCCCATTACATCAATTGGGCTCAAATTAAACAATTACAATATCAACCCTTGAACTTCTATTCAACATGATTTTATCCCTAATAATCTCCCCCTTTGAATTGATGTTCGAGTTCACGCCAGTTCTCGACGTATCGTTTTTGGAGCGCAAAGTAGATCTCGAAACTTCGGATGGCTCGGCGGTAGTCGATGCGGTCTTCAATCACTTCTAAGGCTTCTCGAGCGTTTACCTCGTTTGAGTTGGAGACAAATGACGACTTTCGAAGTTCTGATTCTTTGGTGATGATGTTTCGAAGTGCATCTCTGACTTTTAGAAGTGTGCCATTGCAGAATATGTCGACCTGGCTGAAGCGGAGAAACCTTTTTTCTTTCTGTTCCTTGAGGTATACTATCCCAAACTCAGGTTCAAGGAGTAGTGAGTGCTCGGGATACATCTTCAGCTCGGGTGCTTTCAGGTTCGGTTTCATCAAGTTTATCTTCTTAGTTCTGTGCTCGACTCCCATCTGAAAATCTGTGATGTAAGAAGTCAGTACCTTGTAGTGCAGGAATCGTCAGACAGCCTCGAGTGCTTTGGTAACATGAAGTGGTCGGATGGTTCTGGTTCGGAGGTCTTTCAGTAGAGCGTGGAAGTCAAACAATCTGAGGTTCTTAGGGGGCGTTTGGTTCGCAGAATGTTTTTGGATGGAATAGAATATGTCAAAGGAATTTGACTATGAAGGAAGTGGAATGGAATGTTGTCAGGTTTGACCAGCTGTTTGGTTGACAGAATTGGAATGGAATCTGTTGAAGGAATTGGAATCTGTCTGTTTGGTTCACAAAATGTAGCTTTGGAATTGGAATGAAATTTGGGTAAATTACCAAAATACTCTTTTGTTAATTTTATTTTTTTAAGCAAAAAATGCTTTAAGTTGTTTGATTTTGTTCATATGGTAAATAAAAATCAAATAACACAAAGGTCAATCATCAATTTTTCCACCAAATTGTCAAATCCATTATCCATGTAACTAAACTACACAAGGGGAAACGAAAATAAAACGAGCGTCGATACAGAAACAAACCTCAGAACGTTATCGCCGGAAGGTACAGAACCAGAAGTCGCTGCATCATCTGAAGAAGAACAGATAATTGAACTTCGTGAAATGGTATTTTCATATCGACGGTTAGGGTTTACGAATTTGAATCGAATTATGGATTTCGATGAATCAGAAGTGAAAGAATCGTTAGTAGAATTGACTGAGGATGGAAGATGGTAGCATTTGAGAGAAATGGAATTCATGGTGATGGATTGAAGTATGGTGGAATTGAAGAACAACAAGAGTAGGAAGATAAAGAAAGGGGGGGAGGGGTAAGGGTTTTTTTTGTCAGTTGATGGAGTAGGGATCTTTCACAGAATCTCCTCCATTAATGAATTCTCAAATATTTTCGTCACCATATGAGAATGGTTCTTTGCGATAGAGAAGAAGCTAACTTACCAGCTTGTTTGTCCTTCACGAATTGGAGTTCGGACATGCCTTTCACGTCTCCGCCTAGCACCAGCTTGTTGATACTCTTGAAGTTGAGGTGCGAGAGACGTTGGTGCCAAATCCACGCTTGCTGTGAGTTGGCGTTTGACATCAGGCAGACAGAATCATCGGTCTTCAGGGCAGCGAGGTCGATGGTGTAGAGGTTGGTCTTTCGAGTGCCAACCAGAAGCTCCGTTCCGTCGTCAGTGCAGACGCTACACCGTTTTGCTTTGAATCTGACCTCTAGATCTTTATCGCATAGTTGGCCGATGCTGAACAAGTTATGTCCCAATCCCGCGACGTATGATACCTTCTTTATTGTGATCTTGACTTGGACAATGTCGCCGTAGCCCAAAATTGGCGCTTTGTCATCATTCCTAAATCTCCCGTCTCCACAGTATTTCTCAGTGTAGTTCGTGAGCATCTCCCTCCTCCTGGTCATGTGCTTGGAGCATCCCGAGTCTAAGTACCACACAGGACCGTCCTGGAAAAACAAGATTAACGGATTTTAGGTACCCATTTGAAAATGGGTCCTGGAGGGTTAGGTATGACACATGGCTGAGGAACCAGTTTTGAAGCAGGTTTCCTCTTGGGTGTAGGTTTAACCTCTGTTTGAGGAACCCATTTTGAAATGGGTTTCCTTTCATGTTTAGATTTAACCTCTGATTGGGGACCCCGTTTTGAATTGGGCTTCTGTTTGTTTTTACGGGGTTTGTGTGTTGGTTTAGAATTATAGACATGATAAGAACCAAACCGATAAGTTGAATTTCTAATGTCATCAAAGTCATTCCAACGACAACTAAAACAACACAAGCAATCATGCGATAATTGAATCAATTGATGAATAGAGTAAAGTTTAATCGGAAAATTAACATCTTGTTCAACAAAATCATTCTTATGATTCAAAGCACAATCATTCATGTTCATTCTAGGATAGAAAACAGTATTAAATGACTTCGATGCCGCATTGTTCTCGATAGATTCCTTGGCTACCCACTTTGGTTTGTCTTGTTTAGCTCGACCATTTTTATCTGAAACAACATTAACGGTTTGGTCAGCAGAGTTTGAGTAGACAGGATTTTTATCATATGATCGACCGTTCTTTTGCCGCGGCTGTGATAGTTTTTGAGAACAAGAATCAGTTTTAGGAACCTTGATCACAGCCGGGGTCTTAGGTTTTGTAGAACATTCGCCTTTTTGAAAATTGACCGGGCGATTTACCGCTGTCGAAAGCAAGTCGGTATGACTTGGAAGAGGTTTGTCAAATGGAAATGATTCAAATTCTTCATCTGAACTACCCTCAGAATTCAGGAATTTAGAAGAATCGATATCCGGAATCGATGGACTAGGATTGTTCAAGGGAGGTGAGGAACGCTTTGTGTCTGTGTGCTTAGGTGAATCTGGTGCGGAAGCTAAGAAAAAATCAGAGTTTAGATTCTTTAAAACACACTCATCTTGAGACTCTTTACCGTTTCGTGAAGAAGTTTTACTAATGAAAGCTTTACACGAAAGATGTATCAGATGAGTCCGAGGAAGGTTCGAGTGAAATAATCTTTTCGTTTTGGAGTAGGTCAATCTTCTCTTGAAGTTGACCATTTCTCGCGTGTTCCTTCATCGCTTATGTTGCCAAAGCAAACATTTTTGATGTGAGCCGATTGATTTCAGTCCGAAGGATTTCCTGTCCCTCATCTGACACAGATTCGGTTTTTACGGCTTTGAGTGTCTCAAGTTCCGTTATAAGCGCTTGCTTTTCCTTTTGAAAAACGGACCTTTCCTTCTCGAGTGACTCCTCCAACTCGACTATTTTTTCTTCCAAAACGAGAGGAGGGACATAGAGTTTGAACTCGTCCGTCTCTGTTTCGGGTTCAGGTGCTTTGGCCTCATCCTTTTTGGAGGAATCATTGGGCGTCGGTACCTTATAGCGCTCAAAGTAGTCATTCGAGAGGTATTTCTTTGGGGTTTTCTTGTACGAGTAATTCATAGGCTCGTAGCAAAAAGAAAGTTGCATTTTAGTGGTGTGTTTGCGCTTGTATTCCTCAGTTTCCTCCTTTTTCTCAGGTTCAAGAGGACCAGTCCATTTTATCTTATATTCAGGATACTTTTTGTCCAGACCGAGAAAACCAAAGTGGTAAAGTGTCGGTCTTTTGGCCAAAATCTTTTTCAAGTACTGAGGGTTATCGTATCCAATTCCCCATTCCTTGTTGAAGTATGTGAATTCCTTGGGTTTATTCATGTGAATGGTCTGATCAGTTTGACCTCTTTTGTGGAGTTTGGTTTCAAGATCAGTGATTTTTGCAATAAACTCCTTGTGTTTTATTTGGAGAGAAGAGCGTTGATAGACAATCTCTGCTTTCTCATTCTCACACTGATCAAGCTTAACGGTTAATTCAGATATCTTGGCCCTTAAGTCCTTAGGTGCTATTGAAAGATTGGTACATTTTTCTTTTAAATTAGCATTTTCGAACTTGTATTTTTCAGTTATGCACTTTTGAACATCAATCTTTTCTGTTAACGAGTTAACTTGAAGCAGTTGTTCATTAGTGGTGGCCTTATAAGAATGTATTCGTTCAACAAGAGGTTTCAACTGTTCGATCAAGCCTTGATAAATAGGTTCACATACCTGACACAGTTTCACCTTTTCTTCCAGAGGAGAATGGTAGCCCATGAAAGCATCGGCATCTTCAGAGTCGCTTTCACTATCAGAACGGGTTAGCCAGTGATCATCTTCAACAAATAATGCTTCTCCTGCTTCTTTCTGTTCTGCAAGCAGCATTTTGGCTTTGTAGTAGTGAGCGTTCTTCACGACTGGCTTTCTACAATCATTGGCGAAGTGGCCCAATTTCCTGCAGTTGTAGCAAGTAACGGGTTCGTTCTTCTTCTTTGTCTCGGGCTTACGGTCTTCTTTCTCATTCTTCCCCTTCTTGTCAGGCTGCTTGTGCTCATCTACCTTTTTCTTGCCTTCGTATTTGTCCTGATAATCATGGCGCTTGTTGGAGGAAGTGGAGTAGCGCTCATTATTGGATGTAGGTTTCTTGAAGAACTTCTTCTGCTGAAAAGATTTGGAGAGAAGGGCCATTGCTTTCTTCACAACAGTCAATTCAGGATCTGAATCGCTTTCTTCATCTTCCTCAGATTCTGGATCGGATTCACTTGGCTCTTGGGCTCGTTTGGATCAATGGCTGGAAGATTTGCCTTGTTTTGATGAAACAATAGCTAGTAGATCAGCAGGTGACTTGGGAGCAGAGTTCTTGTTGCTCAGAATCTCCATGACTTCATCTTCGTCCTGGAGAAGCATCTCATAGAGTTCGTGAATTGGAACTTCCTCCATCAGGTGGTTGTGTTTGATGTGATAAGCAAACACTTTCCATTTTGGCAAGAGGTTGTTCAGAAACTTGAGTGCATTCTCCGTATTTGAACGATTGATTTTATTCTTGTGGAGCTTGTTCAGTAGGAGACAAAACCATTCATAAGTCTAGGAGAGAGATTCGCCGGAGCGCTGCTTGAAGCTGTCAAACTTTGTTATGCAGCTGTTGATCTTCAATTGGTTGCCGACTTTGCTCCCACTCATCATCTTCTCTACCTGATCCCACATGCCCTTTGTTGTGTGCTTGTAGTTGTCAATGGCTGTGTAGATCGAATTTTGTAGAGCCTGAACGCGACATATCTTGGCATGCTTTTCGCCATCAACCATGCCCTTTTCGTCCTCGATCATTTCCAAGTATGTCTTGGGCTCCCTTCGAGGTTGACCACCTTCTTCTTGTGCCATCAGTTAGAGCACGCCAGATGTACTCGTAGTTATCCTTCGACTCGATGAAAATGAGAAATCTGTCCCGCCATTGGCTGTATTCTCCCTGGTAGAGGGTTGGCGGCTTGGAGTCGGTGCCGATAGCGAGAGCGTCACGAGACATCTTTGTTGATTGCGCTAATGTGATCGTCAGATGTTTGTTCGATTCAAAGTGTAAACCTAACGCAAGGCACTAAGAGTGATGTCCTAACGCCGGTTCTAAGAGAGATATATACTAAGACTGGTAAGAAACTAACTAATCAGAACTTACCGGATAGGAATCCGAATGAAAAAGTGTCTGATCTGGAAGTGTCCGGATCAGATGTGAGTGCAGTGTTCAGATAGCAAAAGTGTTCGGACAGGCTAAGGTTACCGGATAACAGGGAGTTACCGGATAGAAATTAGCTTATCGGATAGATAATAGTTACCGGATGAATGAACTTATCGGATGATTGTGCTTACCGGATAGATGAGTGTCCGGGAAGAAATGGTATCCGGATGGAATTGTGTCCGGAAAGTGAAATCAATCGGAAACTTTGGTTACCCGGATAAATTTGATTTACCGGGAACTTTTAGTTACCGGATCGATTTTATCTGGAAAGTAGCGAGAAAAATGAGACTTACCCGGGAAGTAATAAGATGTTCTGGAAACTGCTGCTATTGTCCGGAAACTACTGTTGTTGTCCGGAAACAGCGGCTGAGACTTAAATGTTCGACTGGAATGCGATTAGGGTTGACAAAAGCTTTCCTGAAATATTAGAAACCTTCCAAAATAACAAAATAACACTACCCTAATCGAATTTGAAGCAAAACAACACGATTTTGATGAAAAATTGGATTTTTGATATTAACAGAGACCAAAAACCAAAGAACTTGATTTTGCTTAAAAACTAATCAAATGATCGAATTAGAAGACGAAAAATTGCAGAGACGTTTATAATGATGATGTGAATCGAATGCAATAAACAGAAACTAGCAATTTTGTCAGAATCAAAATATGAGTTTTGAATGTCAAGAACACAGTCGATAAACTCAATAATAAACTTACCAGAAACCTTTGAATCACCTTGAATCGAATCGTCCGTATGCTCTAATACCAATTTTGAGTTCCAGATTAGTGCATACACAATGAAATCAACAGAATAGATAACAGATCAATATGATTTCAACTTGTCATCCCTATCACTTTGATTAAACTTGAGAGAATTACAATACGAGTGATAAAGATAATAATGACGGTTATGAACGATTAACCTATAATTCTAAACAATATAGGCTATTTATATCTAGGCCTAAAACATTAAAGCCCATGGCCCATTACATCAATTGGGCTCAAATTAAACAATTACAATATCAACCCTTGAACTTCTATTCAACATGATTTTATCCCTAACATACACACATGCATAAAAATAAAAAAACAACAACTTAATTTACTTGTATGCACATGTGCATATCGTCCATATGAAGGGCTACTAAGGTGTTCTTCAATTTTCCATTTTCCATTTTTTTAGGTTTTCCATTGAACCTCCCTCTCTTCCTCTATGTGTGTGTGTGTGTGTGTGTGTGTGTGTGTGCGTGTGTATGTATTTATATATCTATTACTACCTTAATATTGGTTTTAACCAATTGTCTTAATTACACCTCTTGAAGCATGATGTACAACAATTTCAATCACAAAACTGTAAAATCTCTTAAGTACAACTTATAAGGCATTGTGTACAACAATGCAAAACCACACAAGGGTTTACAACTGGCCAATACCCAAGACAGACACTGCACCCCTTTGCTTTTTCCATCGATCCCTTCTCCTTCTAATTTCATGTCTTCTCTTTGATCTCAAACCTGTTTTGATACCTTCAAAGAATGCTTTATTCCTGTTTCTTGCTGCTACATCCTCTTTAATCACCAAAATGGAAGATCTGTGATCAAGTTTCTCCCGCCGGCTCCCGAGACGATGACCTCTACACAGCTGGCTCCCAATTTTCTCAGAGTTATGCTTTGATTTCTCCCGTATAAATCCGACCCTGTGTGAATCACAATTTCTCCACAGCTTCTTCAAAACCCTAGCCGTGTTCTTTGAGGTAATGCTATCATTTCTCTATTGATTTTGCATTTCCATTGCGATTTTCCATTTTGATTTTTCATTTCTCTGTTTTTGAATCAACATTTCTGTTGGATGATTTCTATTCCTTTCATGTTTTGTCTGTGTGTGTATTTAAAGAATAAGAGTAAACAAACGTTTTTGTTCTACATTTCTCTCTGTCGTCAACCTCCATGAACAAGGTGTTTGATGAAAAGGGTGTTAATAAACAAATCTAGAAAAAGAGTGGTGGGATGAGTGTATGGCTTTGTTGAAGGAGATGTGCCATATTTTGTTGTAAAAGGGTGCTCTCAGATTGTAACCTGTAAGTCTGTTGTTGTAAAAGAATCTCCTTGCTATGGTGTAAGGCAACAAAAAGGTCGGGAGTTTCCTGTAAACATGTGGCTTTAGGTTGTCTTGTTTACATTGTATTCTTTTGTCTTAAACAAACACATCTGCTCAAGAAATTGGTTTGTTAACTTTGTTTGACTGATTGGTGCACAAGTAGGCCATCACAAGGGTAAAAGTTATGTCAGTGTGACAACTAATATGAAGTAATTCCAATTCCCATGTTAATGTCTACTAAAATCACCAAGAAGCAATTTAACAAATAACCTGCCTTCGCAGTGATGCTTGACAAGTGTGTTGATTGAGTGAAACAAAAAAGAAAACATAAATGTAGCCCAATTGAAACGAATAAACAAAGTTAATTGAATACCTTAGAAGCGTTTGCCAAAGATTGGAGATAATGTTCATTCCCTGGACATAGATACATCACACTGATAATGTTCAAATATTAATTAACTAGATCTAAACAACCAACTGATGTTTCTGATATCATATTAAACTTCTGCATATCCTGATGCAAAAAGCAAATGAACAATACCTCTTCCACTACTTTTCAAAACATTCAGATGCAAGGTCAAATTGAATCTGAGCCCCAATAATGTTGATTTTGAGTGAGAAGAGAGTAGAGAATTATTTATTTTTGTTTTTATCTAAGAAATGCATCTATCAGAAATATTGTTAATTACTTTAATTAATGTAAATCGGTTTTTATTCTACGAAAAACAACTTTAAAATTTGAATAACAATCTCCTATCATGATAACAAATGCAGAGTCACTCCTCTACAGTCGATGTTTGAGAAGCTCTCAAAGTTGATAGTTTGCAAAGACTTTGCTCATCTTTAGAGCCTCTTTTCCGCAGAATTGTAAGTTATATAGTATTATTACATATTAAGGTGTTATGTGTAGAATCTATCTTATAGATGAAAGATTATTCTTGTGATATTGCTCTGCCACATACAAAGAAAAGGTAGATCATCACTCTATTGTGAATTACATAGAGCACAAATAAGTAGTGTTTATCAAATGGCTACGGAATGCAGTGGCTGCATATTATGGAACGATATGTTGTGTGAGCTTTATTTAGGTGCTATTTGTTCTAGAACTTTGGTTGTATTCTATGCTCAAAAGAAATTAGCGGAATTCCTACTTCTGCAATTTTCAGATGGCTAAGGTTGGTGTTCTGGAAGAGATATGTAACTGGAGCATTATTTCTACATGATAAAGGTGTTTTTCATTCAACTCTCGTCTGTAAAAATGATTTACGTGCTGTTTGGTATCGTCTTATTGGGCTTAATGACTTGTATAGCTTATTCGCTAAGCCATTTTTAAGTGCTTAGTATTAGCTTATTCATTAAGCCATTGGATTAAATGAACTTATTCTCTAAGCCGAGGGAGGATAGTTGTTTGTATTATGCCATCAAATTTCCTACTCTTACCCTTCTCTAGAAAAGTCCTGCACAAGTTGCTTTATCTATCTAATGCAAATTGCTTTTCTTCCTTTTTTCCGGGTCTTTGGATTAAATGAACTTATTCGCTAAATGGAGTTTTTTCTATCATTTGTTTGGTTTTGTTAGAGTTGGGAACATTTTTTGTTCCAGATTTTAATTTCGCAATGGGTTTTCTACATTCAAAATTCAACCGATGTTTCTCCTTCTCGAGATGACACTCCCGCTCACTTTACATAAAACATTAACTTGTAGATTTTTGTATACAGCTCTGCTCTAACAGGTGATGAAATCAACCTTCAAGTAAATAGGGGTATCTAAAGTTTAACGGCCAAAAGCTTTGTTATTTCTTTAGATTTCAAATTTATGGAAAACACAATAGCTAAGTTTTTTTTTCAAACCCATTGGGATAGTACCAAATGTAGAGTTGTCTGATTTACCTAATAGCGTTTAATCCTGTTGCAGTGTGAGCATTTTAGAGGACAAAAGTTCTATAAACCACAAGTGTTTAAGCATATTAAGTAGTCAACAACAACACATACAGTAAGAATAATGTAATAATACCTTTTGTCAACTTTCACCTCTATATATTTCTATCAACTTCTTGCATTCTTACTGACATGTTTCCTATTTAGAATAATGTCAATGGCTCAAGTAGAGACATAACTTTGGATCCACATAATGAGTTCCACAAATACAACCTTTATTTATCCAGCCTTATTAGTTATAGATGGAGTCCAAAGAGAAAGTATTTTGATCTTCATTAAGACCATTCTACTTTTTTATTATATCAGTGAAGTCTACAGGTGGCCACCAATAACTATATGGCTTGATTTTGCTAAGATCATTGGGATTTTAACAGAAGTCATGACAGTAATTTGAGAATAGTCTATATGTTGGGATAGTTTAAAGAATAGTAAGATTCTATCAGGAAATTTGAGAATAGTCTTTGTATTATTGTTCATCGTGCCAATCTATTTTCAACGAAATATAACAACAATTACAAGAAAATATTCTCTTGGATTAGATTTGAATCTTGAATGTTCCATGTGCCATTTCTTTGATTTGAATAACTCCCTTTTGTCATGGTTTTTAGGGCGATTTTAAATCTTGAAAACTCCCGTCTTTGTTCGTTTTATAAGTCACATATTTTAGAATTTCACTTGGTGTTTGATCTTAATTAGCAAACTGAATGTTCAACCTATCTGCATTCTGTTTTGGAAGTTGTTGCTGCTACTATTGATTATGATGCATGTGCCTTTATTTTTGGTTTCTGTTGTTGTGCCTTTATTTGTTATTCTGTCACAATTGCCTCTATGGATATGTGTTTGCTGCTAAACAATGTTTGTTATTGGTTACTGCTTGTATCAGTTGCTAAGTTCAAGATGATGCTAAGGATTGTTCAGAGTACTATCACCTTCATATCATGGAAATAAGAATGCATAGGACTGTAGAAGCTTGGATATGTTGTATGAATACGATGTAAGATTCATCCATACAAAAAGATGTAAAGGCATTTCCAGCAATTGTAAGTTGATGTTGAATGTGATCAATTACCATGGGATCTTCATTATCTTGTTAATGCTTACGAATGAAAGTAGAATTTTCTTTTTCTTACTATTCTTTATTAATTAAAAATTGCATCATGTGCTTCTTGTGATAAAGTGATCTACCTTAGATGTTTCTTTTGGTAAAGTTTTCACAGAGTTCTCCAATTCACTTGGTCTCTTTTGTTTAATGGTGGATATTATGCAATTTGAGAACAAATGTTGGTGTTGTATGATTATAATTTACATATACATGTCATGACAAATTTTTATTAGTTAGACTTGTAAAAAATCCATGCAAACCCATTAAATAAATTTCGAGAGGGGTGAAGAATAAAACAAAACATAAAACATGATTGAGGGCGAAGCTATCGGCCTCAAAGTCGTGAATCACCCGCGCTGCATCGCGCGGGTACACTACTAGTATATATATATATACTAGTGGTGTACCCACGCGATGCAGCGCGGGTGAAACACAATTTTAAAACTTTAGTTTTGCTGTGAATCATGTTTTTCTATTACTTTCAATTTTATTCCATAAGTTTGCATGGTTAATTTGTAAGTTTGGCGTATGGTTTGTGAATACTTGACAGTATTTGTTCTATCGGAAAAATTAATTACACAAACGGGTGAGGTAACATTAAGAGGGGAACATAAATAGAAGAAACCAGGAAAAACATTAGACGGTGTACTTTTGGAAATTTTGGAAGTCCATCCAGAACATATCCTCAAATCCAATTCCCTTGTTAATTGACAAAAATCCTTCTGTTATACAGCCTCATAGTAACAATAAAAGTTGACACAAACCACTACTATGAATAACAAATGATGGTTTGAAATTTGTAACATAACTGATATCAAATTAACATTTAGCTTTGTTTCCTAAAAAATTCTTTTCACATAACTGATATCAAGTTCTACATGACCAACAGGATGATTTTTGACAGATTTGCGAGGTTGTGGTGTATCGACCATATTTCACTCATACAGGCTCCGTTTAAGGCGATTCAAGAGTTTCTGGAAAGACAACAGATGGGGGTACAACTTTTAAGTTTTGAGTTTTTTTAAATTCAAAATTAATCTGGGCCGAAACTGATGGTGAATGTGACTATGTTTTTTACATAGGCACTACATAGCCCTTGGAAAGTGTTGAAATTACGTACGAACCAATTGGCATAGTTGATGCAACGGAAAAATATCTGGAAGAAACTCGACGAAGAATACGTAATTCGGCCATCGCCCTGCACAAAAACCTTTAAGAAAAATAGTAAATCTCGATTTGTACAACCTTCAGCATAAGATGTATTGCAGCAAAGGAAAACAAGTTACACCTGAAATCAAGAAGAGGGCGAATTACCTTATTATGTTCAAGCGATAATTCCCCAAGTCTGACACATTGCCTCAATTCAACTGTGTAGTGTTCAAACAAGAAATAAAAGATGAGTCACAGGTTGATAAATCTAAATAAATGCAAGTCACATTACATGGTGATGTCCCAAATAGTAATTCTTTTCCCGTTTCTTAATGTCCCTCAACTACAAGGACTTCAGTCTATAAATGTTGAGCAATGGTGACCATGTTTAAAAGGTGTTTCTACTACTTATTTGCAGTGGTATACGAATAAACAGAGAGAGGTTAAAAAGCATTAGCCAACCAAAATCGGTGGCTATGGTGACCTTCGATCTTCCCTTTATAAAAAAAACATCTCATTTATCAGAGGCATCCCGAAACCTGAGTAGGAATAAAAACAATCCAGACTTCAGATTTGATTTTAAACCACCATCCAGATAACAACCCCTTTAAACAATGAAGAATTCTTTGGGCAGGTATTAAATTACTTTGATAAAGATAACATCGCAATACATGCCACATCCACCTTATTCCCCTATTATTAAATCCAAATTTTTTACTACCATCGATCTGTATATTTATTTCGACTTTGATCAGGAGCCAAAAACAATCCAGACTACAAACCAAGCTAAAAGAACAGTAAATAAACAAAATTTGGACAAGCATAAAACATTTGACTGCTCCAATTCTGTAATTTTCTCAACAAAAACCATTTGCAGGTAATGAAACAGAAGACTAATAATCATACATACAAAGCATATAGATATACATGAATATGTGTTTTGGATGTAGTTTAATACTTATAAGGGTCGTTTTAAATAAGAAGGTTAAATACCGTGAGAAGGTAAGAACGAAAGGTTCGTATGTGAATCATTAAAAGAATCCGAAGAAAATCTATTTGAAAATGGTTATGTGAACCGATGTCAGAAATTATTTATACGGGTTCACATATGCATCTTCAATAGAATTTTTTCAATGATTCACATATGAACCTTCCCTTGTCTTTTTGGAAATGGGTGATCTCAAGAATCCCATGGCATTTAACGACAATAGGTTTCACCCAGATCTTTATAGCTTGTATACCATTCTATATAGCATGGATCCACTATAAATCCATACATGTCAAGAGTATCGCATATTGAGAGAGCAATGTGGCGGGATCTAAGGTTTTCTACAAGATTCATTTGTATTTGAAGTCAAAATCTTTCAAAATACCAATCCATTAATTATTGATTAGCACGAAAACTTACCAGTAGGATGTAACTGTGGTGATAAAGAACTATTCACCATTAGAATTTGGACCTGAATTGACCATGGTGATGTACACCAGAATTGATGTACCCTTCCCCTTATTATTCTAGGCAAGACACAACAAGGTCAATCCCAAACTCTACTTCGCCCTCCTTCTATAGGTAAAACGAACCGGGGGTTTATCACATGGCCACCATACCTGCAACAACGGTAGCCTTAGAAGAGTTTCAAGAATCTAACAACAATCCTTCTCAACTTATTAATATACATAATCATCTAATAAGGCAGAGGACCTGCTTGTGAATGCTTGATCTTAAAACTTTTGTCACGAAAGACTCCACCATAGATGGATTCATTTCCTCTCCCATTGCCATAGACGGTATCCCCACCTTGAACATGAACCCATGTATCATACAATGGAAAGGCGCTCCCTTATAGTGTAGCAGTTTACCACTCGTGTCCGCTTCCTATAATTCCAAAAAACAAGTTAGATGCCAAAATTTCTGGTTCTCAGTATAAATCATGTATGTATATTTTGTTTTTCATCAATTCTTTTTTTTGGTCCTGTTCCTTTTCTTATTCTGAAGTGGGGAAGAAATATAAATCATGGATGCAGATGATATGAAGAACACTTCAAAGTTTAGATATACAAGAAATGGAACAACAGTTCTAGAGCTTCAAACATAAATACGCACTGTAATGCAAATAAAAAAAATCAAACACAAAACAAACAATGAAGAAAAACGACCATACCAAAATCTGCATACCTGCTGTGAGCAGAAGGGCGTCAAAGTTGAGAAACAGAAGCAGAAGAGGGAGCGAAGACCAACATTAACCCTAAAAAACCAAAATGACCTATTTACCACGTTCTTGAAACCACAGGGGAAAGAACATAAACCCAATGTAGTGAAATGCTTGTACCAAATAAAAGCATTTAGAAACATAAATGTAGTCATTAAAATGCCCATCCAACAATAAAGGAATCAATAAAATCAATGTCAAATGTTACCAAATCCGAGAGAGAAGAGTTGATCGATTCAATCCGAGCCTGGAGGTCTTCGACAAAGACGTCACTGTTCGCAAGCTGGTTACGGAGCTCGGATGACTCTGATTCAAGAACAGTGATTCGAGCGAAGAGCATAATGGAGGTGATTTGGCATGCGACATCGAGCTGTTCACATGGATAGGAAAGTAGCACTTCCAACACCCCCTGTGGAAGATCGAAGGTCACCATAGCCACCGATTTTTTTCCAGTTGCAGTTTCAAGAATGTGAACAGAGGTTTCAACCAGAGGTTGAAGTGGAAGAAAGATGGAAGAGTATGAAATCTTCCTGTAAGAAAGGTATGGTCTGAAAGGTATGGTCTGAAACGTGAAAAGGTACGTCTGAAAACATGGTTGTATACTCTGGGTATGGGATGCTTGAATGCTTCAGTGATAACTAAAAGGTTTTCAACTTGTATACTATGCTTTAAAAGTGATAATTAAGAGTTTTTTTGAATTTATGCTTTAAAATGTAGTACTTAATGCATAGAGAGTTGTATTTAAGACTTTTTGTGTATATTCTTATATATGTAGTATAGATATATATATATATATATCAATATACATAGTTCTAAAGTATGCGGGTTTTTTTATTAATGATATACATTTGTACATAGTTCTAAAAATATCATGTAAATTATATACATTTGTACATGGTTCTAACAAAAAACTGTGTATGAATCTAAACATTTGTACGCGGTTCTGTCAAAAATCATTTAAGATTATATACATTTGTTCGCAGTTTTGGAACCATGTAAAAAGCACATTACTTTAAACACAATAGCCTTATACATTGTTGTAAAACCGTGTATGAAAGCCCAAAACAACCATTTATGAAACCTTATCTTGTAGTAGTGAACAAAGTCTTTGACTTCTTTCAAAAGCATAGAGTTTTGGAATCAAAGTCGTTGACTTCTTTTAAAGGCATAGAGTTCACACCATTTTTGTTGCTCTACATATGTGTAGTGGAGCATGATTTCTAAAAAAATACCATCAAAAAAACAAAATTTTAATGTATTAATGATTTATACTTAATGATTAATAAATGTTGTACCGTTCAAATTTAAATTTTTTACCAAATTTTTTTATAATATACTTGTTGTGTACATATACGATGCAACTGATGCAATCAAGTACATGGTAGAAATAGAAGAAAATGAGGTGAATGTTACATTAATATTAATGCATATTCAAGTACTTATGAAATATCGGATATTGACACTTAAAAATGTAAATATATGGAAAAAAGATAACTTATAGTAAATACAAACCAAATAAGTAGAAAATATTGCATAAACAATAAGGATAAATTACTTCTAAGAAAAAAGTATGTTCTCGTAATGGTTGATGATTTCTCTAGGTACACATGGTTTAAGTTTCTTAAAACAGAAGGCAAAACTCCAGAGTTGATAATACCTTTTCTCAAGGGTGTACAAGTTAACTTGCAACAATCGGTTCAAACAATTTAAACTGAGAAGGGCACAAAGTTTAAGAATAAAGTTTTGGGTGCATATTTGGACTCTGTCGGAATTGCACATACTTTCTCCGCGGCTCTGACAACTCAACAGAATGGTGTGGTAGAAAGACACAACAGAACATTAGTTAAAGCGGCGCGTACGCTGTTGAGTCAATCTAATCTACCTCTCTTTCTATGGGTCGAAGATGTTGCCACTACTTGTTACACACATAATCGATCAATCATTCACAAACAGTTTGGTAAAACATCTTATGAGATTATTAATAATAGAATACCTAGCATCACATATATCCATGTTTTTGGATGTAGGTATTTTATTCTCAATGACAAAGAGAATCTTGGAAAGTTAAGCCCAAAAGAAGATGAAGTTATCTTCATTAGATACTCAATAAATTCTGCGACACACATAATCTACAATAGGGGAACTAAATATATGTCTAAGAGCGTAAATGTTACATTCGATGAATTAGCATATTTGGTTTCTGAACATAATAGTTCAGCACCTGCATTAACTGGAGTACTATCTTTTGAACAACTCAGTTCAGGACCTATACAAAGCCAAGTTAATCCAAATCATGATTTTACATCGAAGTCCCATCTTTCTGATTTGGATCTTTTATTTAAAAAAATTAGGATGAATATGTAGGTACTTATAAATCTACATCTAATGTGCCAGACAACGAAGCAATCGCAACAGTTGAAGAGCCATTATCTGGTCCTTCAAAATCACATATTTCTTCGGAATCTACTGCAACTCCTATTGCTGCATTGACTCCCCACGTGATAGAAGACAGTTCTAATTCAAGTGAAGACACTCAAATTCCTATTAAGTCAGAAGTTCATGTAATTGATTCAACTTCCGAGATTCCACAAGTTCAGTCATCAGATGTTGCTGAGGATGTCTGTACAACAAAAATTCAATCAGTTCAACATTCTGAAAAGGTGCCTTCGCCTAAAGATATTCAGAATGACTCCCAAGATGAATATGTTGATCCTCAAAATGATCAATCAACATATACCACTCCCACACACTCAGAAGTGGACAAAGGATCACCCGATTCATCAAATCATTGGAGATCCTAGTTTACCTGTTCGTACAAGATCTGCTCCAGCTAACGAGTATATGTTTGCAACCTTCTTAGGAAAAACTGAACCAACCAAGGTTTCAGAAGTTTTAGAAACCCGGATTGGATAACTGTAATGCAAGAAGAGCTTAACCAGTTTGAGAGTCTGAAGGTTTGGCGACTTGTTCCTCGTCGGAAGGACATGACCATAATCGGTACTAAGCGGGAATTTAAAAACAAGAAAGATGAAGACAGAGTTGTAGTTCGAAACAAAGCACGGCTGGCAGCAAAGGGATACTGTCAGTAAGAGGTCATTGATTATGACGAGACGTTTGCTCCTGTCGCAAGAATAGAGGCGATCAGGATGTTCATAGCCTATGCAGCGCACAAGAATTTCAAGTACTCCAGATGGATGTGAAGACTGCATTCTTAAACGACATTATAAAAGAAGAAGTCTATGTCTCGCAACCAGAAGGGTTTGTCGATGATTCCACACCAGATCATGTATATATTATCGACAAGGCTCTATATGGTCTTAAACAAGCTCCTTGCACATGGTATGACGTTCTGGTCCAAATTTCTTTTTAAAGTTGGGTTTCCAAAGGTAAAATCGACACAACTTTGTTTATAAAAAAAGGTTACATAATTCTCATACAAAAATATGTTGACGATATTATTTTTGGTTCAACAAACCCTAAATATTGTAAGAATTTCTCAGTCTTATGGTGTCAAGGTTTCAGATGAGTATGATGGGGGGAAATGAAGTTTTCCTCAAATTACAAATCAAACAAATTTCCACGGGGATTTTTATAAACCCGTCAAATATATCTTTGATATTTTGAGAAAGTCAAGATGGAAAATCGTAGTTCAGTCAAAACCCCGATGGTTTTAAGATCGGAGCTGATCCTTATGGAAAATCTGGTGACCTTAAAACAATAGAGGTATGATAGGTTTTTTGATGTATTTAACGGCAAGTACGTCAGATATAATGCTTTCTGCATGTGTTTATGAGAGATATCAGAGTAAGCCTAAAGTGTCACATCTTTCTGTAGTTAAAACAATTTTTAGATATCTGAAAGGTACTACTGATCTTGGTTTGTGTTAGGATCCAAGCGCTTACCACTATGCCAAAAGCAATTGCTGGTGGAGAAGGCGCAACTTATTTCCATATAGCGTAGCAGCCAGCGCCACGTTTCGATTTAGGAAGATGCTGGTCAATGACCCAACAATCCCCCCCCCCAGCATCTGCTAGCACTAACGAGAGCTTCGCTAGAAGTCAATGGCTGCACAGCATGCCTTTGGCATTTTAAATGCTCTCCATGGTATTCGAACCCGTGACCTGCTCTGATACCACATGTTAGGATCCAAGCGCTTACCACTACGCCAAAAGCAATTGCTGGTGGAGAAGGCACAACTTATTTCCATATAGCGTAGCAGCCAGCGCCACGTTTCGATTTAGGAAGATGCTGGACAATGACCCAACAGTTTGTGGTACAAGATTTGAGCTGACAGCCTATTCAGATACAGATCTTGCAAGTTGTATGCTTGATAAAAAAAAAAGCACTTCTGGACACGTTCAGTTTTTAGGTGACAAATTGGTGAGTTAGGCTTCCAAGAAGCAGAATTGTGTATCAACTTCAACTGTTGAGGCTGATTATGTAGTTGCCACCAGTTTCTACTCACAAGTCTTGTGTATGCGCACATAAATCAAGGATTATAGCTTTAACTACAACAAGATCCCAATTTACTGCGATTTTGTTAGGGTAATATTTGGTTGATTAGAAGTTCAAGGGGCTAATTGTAATAGTTTAAATTAGGCCTTGTTAGTGAATGGGCCGTGGGCTTGTTAACCACGGGCCTGCCTTATATAAAGCAATCTAGCCTTAGAAAATAGGCTAGTTGTCTCATTTGCTTTCATCACTCTTTATTGTAATTCTCTCTAATATTGAAAGCTTAATCAGATATGACCAGTTGAAATCGTTACACACATTGTTTATCTATTTGATTTCATTATTGTTGCACGGATCTGAGACTCACAATTGGTATCAGAGCTGACGGACACGATAGATTCAAAGTGCTCGTATTGATTTCTGGTAAGTATTGACGTTTTCACGTCTGTGTTATTCTTGAAAATCCAATTGTTTGATTCAAGCAAAATTGATTGATTTCGCTTATTGGGTTGTGTTATCATCATTGTCATTAGTGTTTCTGCAAATTTTCACATCCTAATTCGACCATTTGAGTGGTTAATAAAGCAAATTAAAGTCAAAAGTTTTGAGTGTGTTCTTCACTAAAAATCAAATTTTTACCATCAAAACTTGTTGTTTTTACTTTAATATCGATTGGGTTAGTGTTATTTTTGTGTTTGGTAGTGTTTCTAATCTTTCAGGAACATTTTTGAGCAACCCTAATCGAGTTTCAATCGATTTGGAAAAGTCAGCCGCAGAGTCCGGATAGAACTGCCTCGGTTTCCGGACAAGTCAATACTTTCCGGACGTTTGTGTTATTTCTATCCGGGTATGTCAAATCTTTCCGGGTAAGTCATTTAAACTCTAATATATCCGGGTAAATTAGTTCCGGAAACCCAAAGTTTCCGGTAACCAATCTTCCCGGACAATCTTGCATCCGGAAAGAATTTTATCCGGAATCTCTTGTCACCCGGTAAGAATCTCATCCGGAAACCCATTCCATCCGGAAAGTCTTTCACCCGGTAAGCTCAGTTTTCCGGATTCCTTATCCGGAAACCACCCGAACACATAATCCTTGATACTGTTTCACTTTGAATCGAACCATCGTCTGACGATCACTCCAGTGCAACTGAAGATGTATTATTCACCTCAGTCAAAGGAAAAGACAAATCATGTACGTGAATCTAACCAACAAGATCTCCTTAATCAAGTGCAATCACTTACTGAACGGGTAGATTCCTTTAAGGCCACCTTTAAAGAACAACTGCTTGAGATTAAATCTTTAACCGAAAAGCTAGATGTTCAAAAGAGAATAACTGAAAAATATAAGTCTGAAAATGCTAATCTAAAAGACAAATCCAAAAATCTCTCATTAGCACCTAAGGACTTAAGGGCCAAGTTATCTGAACTTCAGTCTCAGTTTGATCAGTGCATGAATGAGAAAGAAGAAATTGTTTATCAATGTTCCTCTCTTCAAATTCAGCACAAGGAGTTTGTTACTAAAATTCTTGATCTTGAAACCAAACTCCACAAAAGGAGTCAAACTGATCAAACCATTTTTCTGAATAAACCCAAAGAGTTCACGTACTTTAACAAAGAGTGGGGAATCGGATACGATAACCCACACTATTTGAAAAAGGGTAGATACCAAACACCCACTTTGTATGATTTTGCTTGTTTTGGGTTAGATAAAAAGTATCCAGAATATGCTATTCAATGGACTGGTCCTCTAGAACCTGAAAAGGAAGAGGAAATCGAGGAATATAAACGCTCACACAAACGAGGAATACAACTTCCATTTTGTTATGAACCTTTAAATTATTCCTATCAAAAGAACAAAAAGTATCTCTCAAATGACTACTTCGACCCATACAAGGTTGCTACGCCCAAGGATTCCTCCAAAAAGGATGAGGTCCAAGTAACCACAACCAAGACTGAGACGGATGAGTTTAAACTCTATGTTCCCCCACTCATCTTGGAAGCAAAGATTGTCGAGTTGGAGGAGTCACTTGAGAAAGAAAGGTCTGTTTTTCAAAACGAAAAGAAAGCGCTAATTCAGGAACTTGAGAAACTCAAATCTGAGAAAACCGAAGGTGTGTCAAATGAAGAAAAGGAAACTCTTCAGTGTGAAATCAATAAGCTCTCATCGAGACTGTCTGAAGTGACAAGGGAAACGATGAAAGAGCATATGATAAATAGTCAACTCCAAGTGCAGCTTGACTTGCTCCAAACTGCGAAGCAGATTTCACCTGAACTTTCCTCTAACTCATCTGACACATACTCGTGTAAAGCCTTCATCGGAAATATCTATTCGCAAGAAAGTAAAGTTTCTCAAGATGAGTGTGTTAAAAGGAATTTAAACTCTGATTTTTCAAACGCTTTCGCACCGAATTCCTCAAAGCACACAACCGAAAGCACAGCGTGTTCCTCGCCTTCCTTGACCGATCCAAGTCCTGTAATTCCGGAAGTCGATTTTTCAGAATATATGAACTCTGAAGGCAATTCTGATGGAGAGTTTGAGTCGTTCTCTTTCGACAAACCTCTCCCGAGTCATACTGATTTTTTGTCACCCGTAGTCAATCGACCGGTCAACTTTGAAAAGGGTACTTGTTCTAACACTAAGGCCCCAGCTGTGATTTAGATTCCCAAATCTAAACCTGTTCCTCAAATCCAATCACAACCGAGGCAAAAGACCGAGCGATCGTCTATCAGAAATCCTGTTTCTTCGAAGTTCACTGACCATGCTGTCAATGTGGGTTCAGATAAAACCGGCCAGCCTAAACAAGATAAACCAAAGAGGCCAGCTAGGGAATCTATTGAGAAAGAAGCGTCGAAGTCATTTAACACTGTTTTTTACCCTAGAATGAACAAAAACGATTGTGCTTAGACTCATAGGACTGATTTTGTTAAAAAGGATGTTAATTTTCCGATGAAAATTTACTCCATTCAGCAATTGATCCAATTATCGCACGATCGTTTGTGTTATTCTAGTTGTGGTTGGAACGACTTTGATGACATAAATAATAATGATTGGTTTGGGTCATATCACATATATAATCATACACCCAAACGCAAACCCCGTAAAAACAAAAAGAAACATCATTTTCAATGGGGGGGCCCAATCAGAAGTTAAACCAAAGCAGGAGAAGAAACCTAATCCAAAACCAGTTCCTCCTACTAAGGTTACAACTACACCTAAGAGGCAACCTGCATCAAAATAGGCTCCTCCGAAAGGTGTGAAACCTAACCCTCCGGGACCCAGGTAAATCTGGGTACCCAAGGTCCGCTAAACTTGTTTTGCAGGACGGTCATGTGTGGTTCTTAGACTCTGGATGCTCCACACACATGACCGGAAGAAAGGAGCTGCTCACGATCTACAAGGAACAATATTGCGAAGATGCGAGGTTTGTCTATACCTGAGCTTTCACGAGCTGCTCATGTGTTTAGGGGGAGCATGATCAGGTATCAAGTAAGTTTACTCACCTGTTGAGGGGGAGCGTCACACACAGTTTTTTTTTCTTTCATCTGTCAAAAAAAGTTTTTTTTTATGTGTGTGTGGGCACTCCTGTGTGTTTTTCAACTACTGTTCATCATTTGAGGGGGAGCGACACAATGTTTTTCTTTAAATGCTCAAAAGTTTTTATGTGTCGAACTCTCCATTGCACAATTTTTGCACTATTCGAGGGGGAGCAAAGCCATCCACATGCTCAGTTTGAGGGGAAGCGAGAGAAGGTTCGTTTTAAATCCTAATAATCCTATTTTTGCAAAATCTACAAGGACAGAGCTATTTTTTGTGAAAATCCCAGAGTATCCGGACAGGTATCCGGAACCTCTATCTATCCGGATAGGTTTCCGGACCGGGTCCTTATCCGGATTGGATGGGAACCCGGACACCACATCCGGACTCTTGGCTTCATATAGCATCCGGACTCCATTTTCCTTCATTTATCCGGGATATTCAAAAACCCACTGGATACCCTAGCTATGCATATACCTGAAGCCCTACCTGTGATAGCATATAGACGAGAGTTAGGGAATTCCATGGTCCAGCCAGCGCCGGAGGGACCTTCCCCGGGACATAGAACGTGTGAGAAGGAGGGAATAACGGTCGAAAGCGAACCAAGAAAGATTGAGCCGTAAAGATAAAGAGGCTCCTGAGCGACCCCAACCGAGTGTTATCCGGGTTGCCACATTTGCTATTCCGTCTCATTTGCTGGGACGGAGTATTGAAGAAGCCTCCATGGACCCAGTAGAGCAATTGCACGACCCCCTTATCCACTCATCTGTCTCTCAAAAGATGGATGTTTCAGTTTCTCATGGGGATATAGCACAACTTCCACCGGTCTCTCATTCGGAGAGTGCTGGTGTTGAAATAAACGACCAGCAGCCCCCGGTCACGACTTCATTTCGTGCACCATCGAGTCTAGAGCCATTTGTTATTGAACATCCTTCGGCTAGGACACAAGAGGAGCAACAACAAGTCGAGATTCTTCGTGACTCGACTGGAACCACCGTAGTGTCTCCGCCTTTAGGTGGAACGCGAGGATCGGAGGGAAATCCTACCACAGCTATCATTATGCCAACTGTGAACGTATGTGGCTCTGCCTCTATGGTAGATGCCTCAACGGGTAATCTATGTGATCCCGGAGTTATCTTACACGACTTTGTGTCACCAGGGTCCCTGGACAACACCCTTAAGGCTGTCCGCGGGGCAATTGAGCAGCTCGTTGCCGCCCAGATCGACACCGTTAAGCACCTAATCAAAGGTAAAGATAAGATTGTCGACACTGAAACCGCACCTACACCTCCACCGGCTCCTACTCAGCCTACCTACTCGGTGGACACCCTCAAGACGATGCTTCTAGCCCATCTACTCCAACAATCTGAAACCGACGCATCAACCGAAGCAGACCTGATATCCGTTCTGAAATCCTAGGTCACTGCTCCTTCATCATCCATTACCACTCGCTTAGACGCCATTGACTCGACTCTCAAGGACTACAACCAAGCGCTCACAACGCTGTCCGAGAGAGTCCGCTCCCTCGAAGATACCTGTAAGAGTCAAGCAGGCGGTCTGAAGCGCAAGCACGATGACCAGGATGATCCTGATCACCGTGAGGGGGAGAAACGACTAAGACCTACCGAGACCGTCCTTATCCTCATAGAATCTACAACTGTGGTTCATCTGGAACCAGCAACTACGGCAACAACAATCGACGCCGAACCTGAAGCTGAGTTGCCATTAGCCGAGATGGTAATAGATATGGACATCTCAGATGATGAAGACCCGATGGTTGAAAAGCCCGAGGGTTCAACACAGGAACTGGTCGACTTTGACTCATCAGACAGACCATTACTGGATATGATCGATCCAGACTGCGAAGCCAACCCGGAGACCGAAGATGCATGGTACGAAAAAGCCGCCAGTGCCGTAAATCTCCAGGTAAACTTGGTTTTCCCGACTGATGAAGACGAGAACAGCGACTATGATCAGTTCCTGCTACAGAATTTTTATGGCACTTCTCCCGTTCACTCAAGCAAAGCCGCCGAAACTTCTGAAAGACTCCAATCTGCAACTGAGAATCCTACGACATCTCCTCTACAACAACAGACAGCTTCTGATCTTCCTCCTCCACCTTAGCAACAAATCAGTTGGGAGAAGATCACCGTACTTATCCCTCATCTGGAGGAAACCCTGAAGAAGTTATTTGTACACAAGTTACGCCAGATCGAACCGACCTTTTGCCTTGGTATTTACAACTACATCCCTGAATACCAATGCCGATACATCTACGCAATGAAACGGTGTCTACCAGTCAGCCAAGTCAGAACCAAGCATCAGATCACAGAGGTACTCAACATACAGTCCAACCGCTTCATGAAAATTGTCTATCTAGTATTCACCGTCCGCCGAGAAGATGGTAATGAATGGAAATTTTCTGAAGCCGACTTCCAGAACCTCCGACCGTTTGACTACCTGGCTCTTCTGAAAGACCTTCGCACTAGAACCATCCGACCGCTTACCGTTACAAAGGCGCTCGAAGCTTTTCGTCGATTCCTGGTCCACACAATTATGATATCTTATCTAACGGACTTCCAAATGGCTATCGAGAACAGGGCGAAGAATGTAAATTTGATAAAGCCGAATCTGCAAGCTCCTGAGTTGAATATGTGTTAGTTCCAGATCCGTGCAACGATAATGAAATCAAACGATTAAATAGTAAAGTATACGATTTCAACTGGCCATCTCTGTATTAGCTTTCAATATTGAGAGGATTACAATAAAAGTGTAGGAAAGCAAATGAGACAACTAGCCTAATTTTCTAAGGCTAGATTGCTTTATATATGGCGGGCTCGTGGTTAACAAGCCCACGACCCCTTCACTATTAAGGCTCAAATTAAACAATTACAATTTAAACCCTGAACTTTAAATCAACATAAATTGACCCTAACAATCTCCCCCTTTGATTTGAAGTTCGATTTGGCGCCAGTTCTCGACATATCTTTTTCGAAGCGCGAAGTGAATCTCGAACCATCTGATAGCATGGCGATAGTCGATGCGTTCTTCAACCATTTCCAAGGCATTCCGAGCAGTTATTTCATTCGGATTAGGAACATACGAAACCCTTGGATTTTTAGACTCGTGCTGAATGATCTTTCGAAGAGCATCTCGAACTTTGTAGAGTGTGCCGTCGCAGAATCTTTCTACCTGACTGAACCGCAGAAATCTTTTCTCTTTCTATTCATTGATGTAGACGATCCCAAATTCTGGTTCTAGAAGCATAGCGTTCTCGGGATACATATTCAACTCAGGAGCTTGCAGATTCGGTTTTATCAAATTTACCTTCTTCGCCCTGTTCTCGATAGCCATTTGGAAGTCCGTTAGATGAGACATCATAATTGTGCGGACCAGGAATCGACGAACAGCTTCGAGCGCCTTTGTAACGGTAAGCGGTCGGATGGTTCTAGTGTGAAGGTCTTTCAGAAGAGCCAGGAAGTCGAACGGTTGGAGGTGCTGGAAGTTGGCTTCAGAAAATCTCCATTCATTACCATCTTCGCGGCGAACGGTGAAGACTGGATAGACGATCTTCATGATGCGGCGTGACTCGATGTTGACCACTTCTGTGATCTGATTCTTGGTTTTGACTTGGCTGACTAGAAGACACCGCTTCATAGCGCTGATGTATCGGCGTTGGTATTCGGGGCTGTAGTTGTAAATACCAAGGCAAAAGGTCGGCTCGATCGTGCGTAGCTTGTGTACAAACAACTTCTTCAGGGTTTCCTCCAGATGAGGGATAAGTACGGTGATCTTCTCCCACCGGATTTGTTGCTGAGGTGGAGGAGGAAGATCAGAAGCTGTATGTTGTTGAAGAGGGGATGTCGGAATGTCGGCAGTAGTAGTTTCAGGTCTTGTTGAAGTTCCGGTGGGTTGAGCATAGTGAACGGGAGAAGAACCATATAAATTCTATAGCAGGAACTGATCATAGTCGATGTTGTCGTCTTCATCAGTAGGGAAAACCAAATTTACCTGGAGATTTACGGCACTGGCAGCTTTTTAGTACCATGCATCTTCGGTCTCCGGGTTGGCTTCGTAGTCTAGATCGATCATATCCAGTAACGGTCTGTCTGATGAATCAAAGTCGACCAGTTCCTGTGTTGAACCCTCGGGCTTTTCAACCGTCGGGTCTTCATCATCTGAGATGTCCATATCTATTACCATCTCGGCTAATGGCAACTCAACTTCAGGTTCGGCGTCGGTTGTTGTTGCCGCAGTTGCTAGTTCCAGATGAACCACAGTTATAGATTCTGTGAGGATAGGGGCGGTCTCGGTATGTCTTAGTCGTTTCTCCCCCTCACGGTGATCAGGATCATCCTGGTCATCGTGCTTGCGCTTCAGACCGCCTGCTTGACTTTTACAGGTATCTTCGAGTGAGCAGACTCTCTCGGACAGCGTAGATAGCGCTTGGTTCAGTTGGTTGTAGTCCTTAAGAGTCGAGTCAATGGCGTCTAAGCGAGTGGTAATGGATGATGAAGGAGCAGTGACCTGGGATTTCCGAACGAATATCAGGTATGCTTCGGTTGAGGCGTCCGTTTCAGATTGTTGGAGCAGCTGGGCTAGAAGCATCGTCTTGAGGGTGTCCACCGAGTTGGTAGACTGAGTAGGAGCCGGTGGAGGTGTAGGTGCGGTTTTAGCGTCGACGATCTTGTCTTTACCTTTGATGAGGCGCTTAACGGTGTCGATCTGGGCGGCAACGTGCTACTCCATTGCCTTGCGGACAGCCTTAAGGGTGTTGTCCAAGGACCCTGGTGACACAAAGTCGTGTAAGATAACTCCGGGATCACTTAGATTACCCGTTGAGGCATCTACCATAGAGGTAGAGCCACCTACGTTCACAGTTGGCAAAGTGGTAGCTGTGGTAGGATTTCCGTCCGAGCCTCGTGTTTCGCCAGACAAAGACACTACAGACGTTCCGATCGAGTCACAAAGAATCTCGATATGGTGTTCCCCTTCTTGTGTCCTAGCCGAAGAATGTATAATATCAAGTGGCTCTAGACTCAACTGTGCACTGAAAGAAGTCGCGACCGGGGGCTGCTGGCCGCTTATTTCAACACCAGCACTCTCCGAGTGAGAGACTGGTGGAAGTTGTGCTATATCCCCGTGAGAAACTGAAACATCCATCTTTTGAGAGATGGATCAGTGGATAAGGGGGTCATGCAATTGCTCCACTGGGTCCACGGAGGCTTCTTCAATACCCCATCCCAACAAATGAGACGGGATAGCAGATGTGGCTACCCGGATTACACTCGGTTGGGTTCGCTCAAGAGCCTCGTTATCTTTACGGCTCAATCTTTCCTGATTCGCTTTCGACCTTAATTCCCTCTGTCTCACATGTTTTATGTCCTGGGGAAGGTCCCTCCGGCTCTGGCTGGACCATGGGATTCCCTAACTCTCGTCTATATGCATAGCACGGATATTATCCTGCTCCCCCTCGAAACATACATGGGGATTGACTTGCTCCCCCTCAGAGTGAGAGTGTGATGTACTTGGGAGACATCAACACAAGAAAAAAACATTTAGATTTTTAAGAAAACAGTGTGACGCTCCCCCTCAAGTGATGAACATAATGATGTTGCTCTTGATCCGCTATGGAATATCTGTAAAAGACCCAAAGTTAGTAAACAAGATGGATGAACAAGTTCCGGCGCGTACCTTTGTAATAAGTGGCTCAATCTGCGACGGATTGAGGACTGGCAGTAAGAAAACAGGTACATGACTTGACAAACAGGGGTATCCGAACACAAAACTGGAAAACACAACTTCTCGGACAAGGCATACTATCCGGATAATAGAGTCCAAATGAGTCTGGATGCTATTTATACAGAGCCAAGAATCCGGGTGAGGTATCCGGGTTCCCATCCAATCCGGATTAGGACCCGGTCCGGAAACCTATCCGGAAAGATAGGGTTTCCGGATACCTGTCCGGACACTCTGGAATTTTCACAAAAAGTGCCTTGTCCCCCTCAAAAATAGGACTAAGCGGATTTAAAATGAATTTTCTCTTGCTCCCCCTCAAACTGAGCATAGGGATGACTTTGCTCCCCCTCAGAATGTGCGCGTAGAGGAAATGCACACGGGAATGTCCACACACAAAAAAACTTTTTCGGACATTTAAAGAAAAACGTGTGTGACACTCCCCCTCAATAGTAGAGTAAACTTACCTGATGGCTGATCATGCTCCCCCTAAACACATGAGCAGGTCGTGAAAGCATAGGTATAGACAAACCTCACGTCTTCGTAATATAGTTCCTTGTAGATCGTGAGCAGATCCCTCCTTCCGGTCATGTGCATGGAGCATCCAGAGTGTAAGAACCACACATGACCGTCCTGCAAAACAAGATTAGCGGACCTTTGGTACCCAGATTTGCTTGGGTCCTGGAGGGTTAGGTTTGGCACCTCTCGAAGGAACTTGCTTTGAAACAGCTTTTCCCTTAGGTGTAGATTGTACACCGTTCGCGGAAACTGGTTTTGGCATTGGTTGCCTCCTTGGTGTAGATTTTACACCTTTTGGAGGAACAATATTTTTAGCAGGTTGCCTCTTTGGTGCCGGTTTAACCTCAGTAGGAGCAACCCATCTAGGAGTGGGTTTGGTCTCCCGCTGTGGTTTAACCTTAGATTGGAAACCCCGTTGTTTATAGTATTTCTGTTTATTATTATGGGGTTTATTTTTGGGTTTATGATTATACATGTGATATGACCCAAACCAATCATTTAAATTAATTTCATCAAAATCATTCCAACCACATCTAGAACAACATAAACAATCACGCGATAATTGAATCAATTGATGAACTGAATTAAGTTTAATCGGAAAAGAAACTTCAAAACGATTCCAATTATTCCAAACACAATTGTCTTTGTTTATTCTAGAATTGAATGCAGTAGGGAAAGACTTTGATGCTTCCTTTTTGACAGGTTCCTTGTTCAGCCACTTTGGTTTTTCTTGTTTTGCGTGACCAGTTTTATCTGAAATAACAGGGACGGAATGGTCAGTTACTTTGGAAGGAACGGTATCTTTGGTAGGAAATTGCTCGGTCCGTTGCCTCGGCTGTGACTGCTTTTTAGAAACAGGTTTAGAAGTTGGTTTTGATTGTGAAATCTTGATCACAGCTAGGGCCTTTGTGTTAGAACTGCTACCCTTTAAAAAATTGACCGGACGATTGACTACTGGAGACAAAAAATCAGTGTGACTCGGGAGAGGTTTGTCGAAAGGGAACGACTCAAACTCTCCATCAGAGTTACCTTCAAAGTTCATGTATTCAGAAAAATTTATCTCCGGAATTGCAGGACTTAGATTAGGTGAGGAAGGCGAGGAACACTTAGTGTCAGTGTGCTTTGGGGAATTCGGTGCGGAAGCTAGGAAAAAATCAGAGTTTAAATTCCTTTTAACACACTCATCTTGAGAATCATTACTGTCTTGTGTGGTAGATATTTTACCTAAGAAAACTTTGCACGAAGACGTATCAGATGAATTCGAGGAAGATTCGGGGGAAATCTGCTTCTCAGAATTGAGTTGGTCAATTTGCTCTTGGAGCTGACCATTTTTCGCATACTCTTGCATCGCATCTGTTGCCAAGGCAGCCAGCTTTGATGTGAGTTTCGTGATTTCTTCCCGAAGGATTTCCTGTCCTTCATCAGACACAACTTCGGTTTTGACCGGTTGTGGATTCTCAAGTTTCTCAGAATTGAGTTTCTCAATCTCAGAGATTAGAGCTTTCTTTTCGTTTTGAAAAACAGACCTTTCTTTCTCAAACGAATCCTCCAACTCGACAATCTTTGCTTCCAAGATGAGAGGGGGAACATAGAGTTTAAACTCGTCCGTCTCAGTCTTGGTTGCAGGTGTTTGGTCCTCATCCTTTTTGGAGGAATCCTTGGGCTTAGCAACCTTGTAAGGGTCGAAGTAGTCATTTGAGAGATACTTTTTGTTCTTTTGATAGGAATAATTCAAAGGATCATAACAAAACGGAAGTTGTATTCCTCGTTTGTGTGCGCGTTTATATTCCTCGGTTTCCTCTTCCTTTTCAGGTTCAAGAGGGCCAGTCCATTGAATGGCATATTCCGGATACGTTTTATCTAACCCAAAACATGCAAAATCATACAGAGTAGGAGTTTGATATCTTCCCTTTTCAAATAGTGTGGGTTATCATATCCGATTCCCCACTCTATGTTAAAATAAGTGAACTCCTTGGGTTTATTCAGAAAGATGGTTTGATCAGTTTGACCCCTTTTGTGGAGTTTGGTTTCAAGATCAAGAATTTTAGTAACAAACTCCTTGTGCTGAATTTGAAGAGAGGAACATTGATAAACAAGTTCTTCTTTCTCATTCATGCACTGATCAAACTGAGACTGAAGATCAGATAATTTGGCCCTTAAGTCTTTAGGTGCTATTGAAAGATTTTTGCATTTCTCCTTTAACATAGCATTTTCAGACTTATGTTTTTCAGTTATTTTTGTTTGAACATCTAGCTTTTCTGTTAGTGAACTAATCTTAAGCTTTTGTTCTTTAGTGGTGGCCTTAAAGGAATCTGCCTGGTCGGTAAAAGATTGCATTTTATTCAAGAAATCTTGGTCAGAAGAATCACATACCTGACTTGTCTTCTCTTCATCAGTTGGAGAGTGATAGCCCATGAAAGCATTTGCACCATCAGTATCGCTTTCATCATCAGAACGACCCAACCAGTAGTCGTTTTCCACAAACATAGCTTCTCCAGCTTCCTTTTGCTCAGCCAATGCGAGTTGTGCCTTGTAGTAGTGAGAATTATTTACCACAGGCCTCGTACAATCTTTAGCAAAGTGACCAAGCTTTCTGCAGTTGTAACATGTCACTGGCTCATCCTTCTTCTTACTTTCTGCTTTCTCACTCTTCTCCTTCTTCTCTGACTTCCCTTGCTCATCAGCTTTCTTCTTTCCCTCATACTTGTCCTGATGGTCATGGCGCTTGTTGGAGGAGGTGGAGTAGCGTTGATTGTTGGACGAAGGCTTCTTATAGTACTTTTGTTGTTGGAAAGATTTCGTAAGCAGAGCTATCGCTTTCTTGAAGTCAGATACTTCATCATTAGAGTCATTGTCTTCCTTTTAAGATTCGAAAGACCTTTGCTTTTGAGCACGTTTAGAGTGACCGCTCGAAGATTTCCCTTTCATGGAGGACATGAGTGCAATAGGATCAGCAGCTGGCTTTGAGTCAGTCTTCTTCTCGCTCAGAAGCTCATTCACTTCATCTTCGTCTTGAAGAAGTGTCTCATAGAGTTCATTGATGCCGATGTTCTCTATCAAGTTGTTGTGCTTGACATGAGAAGCAAACACCTTCCATTCCGGCAGCAGATTATTGAGAAATTTGAGCGCATTTTCTGTGTTGGAGCGAGTGATCTTATTCTTGTTCAGTTCATTAAGAAGTGAGCAGAACCGTTCATAGGTCTGTGCGAGAGATTCGTCGGTGCGCTGCTTGAAACCATCGAACTTGGTTATCGCGTTGTTGATCTTTAGTTGATTTCCGACATCGCTCCCACGCATCATTTTGGCCACTTGATCCCACATGCCCTTTGCCGTTTCTTTGTAGCTGTCGATAGATGTATAGATCGGGTTGGGAAGGGCTTGGACAGGATATCTCTTTGCATGTTTTTACCTTCGATCATGCCTCTTTCATCTTCGGTCATTTCGGCGATAGTCTTTTTCGTACTACGATCTGGAGCAGTTGCAGTTGCTGCTATGTCATTCATCGGCCAAGGGATTGGACCATCTTCAAGAGCTCTCTTGATGTACTCGTAGTTGTCCTTGGACTCTATGAAGGGAATGAACCTGTCGCGCCATTGGCTGTACTCATTTGGAAAGAGACACGATGGTTTGGAGTCAGTGCCGATTGCAAGAGCTTCGCGCGAAGTAGACATCTTTGGTTGCAACGGAGTGGTCGTTAGACGTGTGGATTGATTCAAAGTGTAAACCTAACGCAAGGCACTAAGAGTGGGATCCTAACGCAGGTTCTACGACAGATATGAACTAAGAGTGAGCTTACTGGATAGGAATCCAAATAAGAGTCTGATTTGGAACTGTCCGGATCAGATTAATTAAGAACAGTTCAAAAATCTCACAGGTATCCGGATAAACTGAAGAATCCGGATAGCTTAAGCTTTCCGGAAAACAAAAGTTACCGGATAAGAAAGGTGTCCGAGTAATATGAAGTAAAGACTTACCGGATGATGATACTTTACGGATACAATTAACGAATACTAAACTTACCGGGTAGACAGAGTTTCCGGATGAAATTGATTACCGGAAACCTTGGCTTGTCCGGATAAAATACTTTACCGAAAAGTGCTGGGTTTCCGGAACAAATTACCCGGAATGATTGAGAGTATAACGAATTACCCGGATTGATGACTTACCCAGAATGATGACTTACCCGGAATGATGACTTACCCGGAAAGCAGGACGAACCCGGATGAAGTAACACAAACGTCCAGACAGTGTAGATTTGTCCGGAAACCACGGCTGTGTTATCCGGACTCTGCGGCTGTGAGTTTTCAATCGCTTGGGAATCAACTAGGGTTTCTCAAAATCGATCCTGAAAGATTAGGAACAATGCCAAACACAAAAATAACACTAACCCAATCGATTTTAAAGCAAAAACAACAAGTTTTGATGTTAAAAATTCGATTTTTGATGAAGAACACAACCAAAACTTTTGATTTTGATTTGCTTAATTAACCACTCAAATGGACGAATTAGGATGTGAAAATTTGCAGAATGACTTATAACAATGATGCTAACACAACCCAATAAACAGAAACAATCATTTTTATTAGAATCGAGATTTTGATTTTTCAAGAGTACACAGACGTGAAAAGTCAAAATCTTACCAGAATTCAATAGGAAGGCATTGAATCAATCTCGTCCGTCTGCTCTGATACCAATTGTTAGTTCCAGATCCGTGCAACGATAATGAAATCAAACGATTAAACAGTAAAGTATACGATTTCAACTGGTCATCTCTGTATTAGCTTTCAATATTGAGAGGATTACAATAAAAGTGTAGGAAAGCAAATGAGACAACTAGCCTAATTTTCTAAGGCTAGATTGCTTTATATATGGCGGGCCCGTGGTTAACAAGCCCACGGCCCGTTCACTAATAAGGCTCAAATTAAACAATTACAATTTAAACCCTGAACTTTAAATCAACATAAATTGACTCTAACAATATGTATCCCGAGAACGCTATGCTTCTAGAACCAGAAATTTGGATCGTCTACATCAATGAACAGAAAGAGAAAAGATTTATGCGGTTCAGTCAGGTAGAAAGATTCTGCGACGGCACGCTCTACAAAGTTCGAGATGCTCTTCGAAAGATCATTCAGCACGTGTCTGAAAATCCAAGGGTTTTGTATGTTCCTAATCCAAATGAAATAACTGCTCGGAATGCCTTGGAAATGGTTGAAGAACGCATCGACTATCGCCGTGCTATCAGATGGTTCGAGATCCACTTCGCGCTTCGAAAAAGATATGTCGCAAACTGGCGCCAAATCGAACTTCAAATCAAAGGGGGGGATTGTTAGGGTAATATTTGGTTGATTAGAAGTTCAAGGGGCTAATTGTAATAGTTTAAATTAGGCCTTGTTAGTGAACGGACCGTGGGCTTGTTAACCACGGGCCAACCTTATATAAAGCAATCTAGCCTTAGAAAAATAGGCTAGTTGTCTCATTTGCTTTCATCACTCTTTATTGTAATTCTCTCTAATATTGAAAGTTTAATCAGAGATGACCAGTTGAAATCGTTACACACATTGTTTATCTATTTGATTTCATTATTGTTGCACGGATATGAGACTAACAGATTCCAAGAGGGCCATTTCAATTTTAGCCAATCAGGTGCAACGCACAAAAACAAAGCACATTGACATACGGTATCATTTTATTAAGGATAGTGTAGAGAAAGTATTGAGTTATATTTTGCATGTACAGGATATCAACTTGCCGATTGTTACAAAAACTTTAGATGAAAAACGCTTCAATTTTCTAATATCCAAACTAGGCAAGTTAAATTTGACATCTTGAATTTTTTTCAAGATATATGAATTTTATATAAGGTTCATTTAATAAGTTGAAAGTTTTAACTTTTCACGCAAGGATTTCATTCTTGATTGATAAATTCCAGATTTAGTCATCCATTTTAAAGTTATGTATTTTCAAAGTGAAATTCAGTGTATTTGGTTCTACATGTTAATATTTTTCTTTTATGATATTTGCTTGTTAATGGTTGCTAATGATTTCAGGGTTAGTGAGAAATAATTTTTATCTTTTCTGCTAACCCTACATGATGTAAAATATTTTTAAATCTTTTGCATCGTTTTAGGGGGAGTAAAAGTGTTTTGAAATTTGAGCTTAAACCAGTTAAAAGATGGACATCTTTTAATATGGAATTTTTTTTGGGATAATATGCATCAGTTTTGAACAATTTTGGAAGACTGGCATTTTGTCCGACGGAGAACAACCAATACTTTACTGCACTAATCGACCATTTACAAACCAAGGTTACCATCAAAATATTAATGAGGGTTCTTGGTCAACCCGAGAAAGATTCATTTCCAGGTCGAGCTCAATTTGAAGATGGTGTACTAGAAGAGGAGTTATGTGCAGATATAATGTCAGTTGGATACACATACATTTACCCGAGCATCACTTTTCAAGAGAAAGTTTTTACCACCGATTTGCTATACACTTTTCTCGATCATAATGTGTATGACATCCAGGCACAGTGGATTGGATAAATGTAGTATATTATTGCTCAGAATGTTTCATGGTGTCATTTTCAACTGACACTATGACTATGCAGTTCTAATTTGGAATGAACCCATAAAGGTGGTCACAGATAAAGCAAAGCCTTCAAGATTTCACCCTTTCGTTCCATTCCAGAGGTTCCTTCAATTTTTTGTTCAAAGCATGATGGATTCAAATGATGATATCCCGAAGCGTGAGAATGCACCTCATGGTCTACAAAATTTTATGCAATACTTAAGGGTTCCGCAAGGAAATTTTCCGTATGTTTGTGTAATTCCAGCATAACTTCTTGCTTTTGCAAATCAGTTAGCACCGAGTGTGATTCAGTATAGGGAACAAAATGCATTGATGGTCCAGCCAGAACCGGAGGGACCTGTCCACAATGCCCCCATGTAGAAGAGAGGAATGAGGGTATACGTCCAGGTGAGTAGGATCAGGAAATAGTGATTTCTGAACGAGGTGTGTTAGATCCCATTTCAAGCAAACAATTGAAAAACTCCATATAAAAGTAGAGATAAGAGAGAAATTAACAACAATGATAATCATAAGCTCATCTCATATGTTTTGATTAATGGTATGGAGGGGAAATTGGAGAATACAACATACTTGAACATTTAGTCGATTCTCATGGAAACGCCTAGTCTATGTGTGGAATGTGTATTCTTCTCCAAGTCTCTCAAATGAAAAAATGAGCCATGGACACCTTTTTATAGAGCCTATTTACAAAGAACTAGCTCAAGCCCATAACAAAATTCTTTATAAAACATTTCATCAAATTGAGGCTAATTTGATCTAACAATCTCCTCCAAATGTTTTATAAAGAAAGCATCATCTTATAAGCTCCATCTTCCTTTCTTTAGAACCTTTGGTGTGCCTCTCTTCAAGTCTTCGAAGAATTTCAAGCTCCCCCTCAAATGTAGGCCCATATTCTTGAAACACCGAGACAATTTACCCATTTTTGTCCAGCTTTCATGACTCAACTTTACCGTTATTTTTGAACCAACGAGAGAACACCGTTCTTAAAATCGGGAAGAGCACGAGTGAAAAGCAATGCTTTTGGTCCAGCATCTTAATGCAGACTTTGACACTGATTTTGGCATATCGTCTCATGGAATTTGAGAAAACTCAAAACTTCAAAGTCGTACATCTGTGTTTTATATTTCCAACAACTGGACTCGTGTCATTTGGAGCTTCGAGGCGAAAGTTGTGCGCATGTTTCTGAAACATCGCATTGCTGTCAGAAAATCTGAAAAATTCAAGCTACGGGCTGTTGGCAAATTTGTGACCTCTGGACCATCGACCTCTGATGTACATGCTCTGGTTAACCTCTACTCCCTCTGGTCGTTGCTCTTAAAACTGATATTTTGGTCAACAGAGGTGTATACTTCTACACGGATTTACAGAAGCTCTGCGCATACCTCTGCACATAATAGCCTCTTGGATAGCCTAAGGGCATCTTCGAACTTGTGCGTATGCGTAGAACTCTGTACTTCACTTTCCAACCTGAAATCCTCTTGATCATAACTTTTATAAGCTCTATGTGTCTTCTACAGAGCATCCTCTGTAGAGTATCTTTGAACAGGATCTGGATCAGCCTTACAAAGGCTCTACATATGTAATATGGACAACTTCTTTGGTGCATAAAGCTTCGGACGTAGGATGGGCTCTGACAAAAAATTGTATGAAAATTTTGCACAGATCTGTTTCATATAGCAACACATAGTTTTGGACAGATTTCTATTCGAACAGATTAAGCACAGCTTCTGTAGATAACCTCTCCACATCTCTGTATAATTTGAAGTCTGATCTGTAGCTGCATAATATAAATAAGAAGTTGCTGGTTATTAGGAACATCTGCTTAATCTGGACAGTTTCTATGCTCTGAATATGCATAAGGGCATCTCTGGACTACTGCAACAAGAGTTCAAAGGCTCTGAGCATGAGTTCAGAAGCTCTGTATGTTCTGTTGCCTCTTGACTGCATCTACACAATCTTGAATGGACAACCTCTATTATCTGCTGGAAAACCAGAGAAACTTTGCTGCAAATCCACGAGCCCTATGATGGTCTATAGTCAATTGCCAGAAATCTATCTGGACAAACCTTCATGCAAAATCTAAACAACCTTCGATCAGATCTGTTTCAATCTACTGTTGTTAACAAGAGATTAATCTGGACAACAGTAAACAGTAGCTTAATCAGCAGTTTAACAACAACTTAACAACTTGCATAACAGCTTAATAGCAACTTAACAGTTTAACAACAACTTAGCAGCTTAACAGTAGTTTAGCAGCTTAACAACAGCTTAACAGTAGCAGGCATTAACAGCAGCTAACAACTTTCTGGACAGATATGGACTGCTTGACAGCAACTTTCTGCACTTTATCTTAGAATTCTCGATTGGGTTTTATGGCAAAATGTTAATACAGACAGCAACAAGATCTGTTGTGTACAACATATTTGCACCAAAAAGTTAAACAACTTTTGTTCATTGGATACCATTTGCAATACTCCTTCAGATGAATCCATATTACATATGTGTTTGAGTCTTTACCAGCATTCATAACTTAGTGAACTTTTGACAGAATCTCAGTTTCACTTCATTTGAACAGGTGCTGAATATGAAAAACTTGATATCCCCCCAAGTGTTGGATATGATTGCTGCAGCCCCAATGTCTGTCCATTCTGCAAAATTTGAACCTAATGTGTTAACTTTCAAGTATAGCAGAATGCAGTGACTTTTTGTTTGTTACCAAACAGCTGCTGTACATAGAAGTTGGATGTTGTCTTAAATCTGAATAATCAAATCCTAAAACAGGTTGGTTCACAATCTGCTCATTTCAGCCCAAAATCTGTTGCATATTTTGAAACCTCAATCTGGACTGTAACATTTTCTATTGCACACATTGAACTTAAAATGCTTATGGACAGAATTGGATAAAACCAGAAATTCCTCCTTATGACTCCCAAATCAATTTCAATCAAAATGATATGCCATTGAACATTGATCCAATTCAGGTTGTTTCCTTATCACAATCCAGATTTGCACAACATTTTCCAAAAAGTGAATGCAATAGTAGTACATCAAATTAATAATGGGCAGCGGAAACCGTAAACGAAATCTGGATGAAAGAAAGTCTAATCTCAAATACAGATAAAGCCAGATCAAAGATCAACAACCTTGAATCCAAGATGAAAAATTTGATATGGACTAAAGCACACACAAGGATGGGATCATAGATCAACCATCTACTTAGTGCTATCAAATATTAGACTAATGAATGAGAAAGATCAAGAACACGCACATGTAATAAAGCATATCAGATTTAATCCAAATAGAATCAAATCTTCACATAGGCATTTTATCAAACATGTGGTGTGCAGAATTCATATTTTGTGTAGAAACAATAAAATCTTCTATCAAAGATCATCCAAATCTCATCCAAATCAAGAAATGGATCTCAAATATGCACAAAACAGAAAATAAATCCCAGAAATGATATTTGAGTTTAGGCTCATGTAATTAAATCAATCTAAGAACCAAAACAACAAAATAATTATTAAAACTTCAATTGTTTCCATAGATGACCGAATTGAAGAAAAGTTTCTTCAATTGGCTCTGATACCAACTGTTAGATCCCATTTAAAGCAAACAATTGAAGAACTCCATATAAAAGTAGAGATAATAGAGAAATTATCAACAATGATAATGATAAACTCATCTCATATGCTTTGATTAATGATATGGAGGGGAAATTGGAGAATACAACACACTTGAACATTTAGTCGACTCTCATGGAAACATCTAGTCTGTGTGTGGAATGTGTATTCTTCTCCGAATCTGTGAAATGAACAAATGAGCCATGGACACAAAGCCCATAAAATAATTCTTTATAATAATTCTTTCTAAAACATTTACAAAGAATTAGCTCAAGCCCATAAAACTAGCTACAAAGCCCATAAAACAATTCTTTATAAAACATTTCATCCAATTGGGGCTAATTTGATCTAACAAGGTTTGTTGAGGGAAATAGAAAATGAGAAGGGAACTGGAGTTGGGGTTGCTACTGATTTGCTGCTGATACTGATTTGGTTCTTGATCTTGAAATTGATGATGATGATGATGATATATTCTCGAATGATCCAGAAGATGTCATTTCTGCATCCTATGCTGATTTTGATGCTGATAAACAAATTAATTTGGAAGATTCCTCAAACGATTATGATGACAATAATGATGATGATATTTCACATGATGTTCAGAACATTCCTAAACATATTGGACCAAAGCCGAAAGTCACTGAAGATAGTTCTGAGGAATTTATTGCAAATGATGTTGATGTTATGGATTTTGACACCGTTGTTTAAACCACTACCAGAGATACAAGGATGGATGAGGGAGTTTGTAACACCCTCGAATTGGGAAAGAGCGACTAAATAAAACTTTCAATAATACAACCAAAATAATAGGATTTCTCCTTATAAATCAGAACGGGAAATACCTCCATCAATACATAAAACGCAAATCTTAAATACAAAGGCTAAGTTCACATCGGGTGTTACTTAACTCAAGTACAATTGATGTTCCCAAAACTCAATGCGGAAGACTTCACTACCAATTCACCTCTCGGGCACACTACTAGCACTCTACCTTTCATAGTGTCACTATAACTACTCCCAACCTGAACCTATTGCACATGCCGACAAATAAAAAAGTTAGGCTAACGCCTAGTGAGTTCAAGAGTTTATAACATGATTTACATAATTTGTAGAATGAAAGTTTGCGACATAAATCATGATTTCCAAAAGGGTTTATGAAAGGATGTAAACGATTCATTTTCCAACGCACACAAAATCAATGAGAAAAGTTCCCAAAATGTAATAAGCGTTTTCCAAAATGAATTCGAACTCCAACTCATTCAAAACGTGCCGGGACGTTAAATATCCCAAGAAATATAAACGTGGACAAAACTCCAATATTTAAAACATCCATATAGGATGAGGCATAGAACTCTGCCATAAAACCATGAAGACATTTCATATAAATAAAGAGCGTCACCGAAAATATGGATAAAAGTAACTACCCAAAAACAACACCTTTCGGTGACGGGGGAGACCCGATTCCATCGAAAGTGACGGGCACATAAAGTTAGGCCACTTATGATGTTACTGGATTACACCTCAAGTCCCGGTCTTAGTTCCCATGCCATAAAGACATCACAACCTCAAACCTTTCCAATGCCTTTATTGCATACCCCGTCGAGTTACACCTCAAGGACTTATGGGACCATATTGCCTATCCAGTTTAGACGAGTTACACCTCAAGGACTTCAAAGTCCCTTATTGCATACTCGCTAGCGGCCCCACGGCCTAACGCATACAACCATGCGTCCCAATAGCCCACTCCTTGTGCACAAAGAGATAGACCATCAAATAAAGACTGACTTACGTGCATATGGATCCAATGCAACACAGTCTACAAAACATGCCCAACCCGGAATGACTAAAACACCCAAGCATGTAAATATCAATAAGTTGCAATAATATGCAGTGTGATGCAATAAATGCAAATCATAAATAAGACTCCACATTGAGCCATCAAAACCGGACAAAATGTCACCAAGACTTCCTTAAAGTCAAAACCGAGCAAAATGCTCAACACCCATTAGACCCATAAATAACGGTCATCGTAATACAAAATGCATTTAAACATCCTTTAGGTAAACATGTACCACAAAATCATCATTAACCCAAAATTCTACACGGGTTAAAAACAAAGGGTTTCCGAAATGGACTCATACCCTTTATAATCCTCAAAATGACTCATGACACTAAAATGTGCCTTTTCCCAAATGGTTTATAAAATCAGTTACCCAACATGAAAGGAAACCATTGAATGGACTCTATTTGAGCAATAAATCATTTGAAGACATACACATAATTTCTACACATTAAAATATTCAAAAATCCCAAATATGGGTGTTTTACAAACTTTATAAAGTTAAACACTTCAAAAGGGTCAAACTTACCAAATAACTCAACCATTGATAATTTTAAGTAAAACACACAAATATTTGGAAAAATACATTTTTGGCATGTACAAAGTTTTCACAAAGCAACTTGAACTCACCTTGCTAGATTTAGGCTAAATCTAGATTTTTCCCCAACGTAAGCTCCTTTGAAGAAACTTGAATCCTCAAGCCAAAACTTCCAAAACCCTAGATCTATAAGTTTCCAACCATCAATAACCATTTAGAATTGTTCCCCAAACATCAACCATCAAAATCTCCATTTATACCCAAAACCCCAATTTGTCCAAACTTTTCTCAAAATCATCCAAACAGAAAATGGAGGAACAAAACACTAGGAGATCATCAATAGAACATTTATAACTCATAATGAAGCTTATAAATGGAGGAAATGAACTTACCACTTAGGTTTTGATGAAAACCTGGAAAACCCAAAAAATCTCTAGTGTTGGAGATGAAAACTTGCCCTTGCATCAAAAGATGAAACCACTAACATATGATGAAGAAGGAACACTTTAATCTCCATAAAAATCCCCAAAATCAGTTAGGGTTTGAGGGGGAAGAAGAGGAAATGATTTGGGAGAGAAGAGATGGAGTTTGGGAGTGAGAAATGAGAAGATTACCACCACCAAACGTTCTTGAATCTTCCAATAAACATCCAAACTCTTTCTAGAACCTTAAAGATCTCTCAAAAACGGAACCATATCAACTTGAATCACCAAAATCGGAGTTGAAATGAGAGAGATATGAAGAAATGAAGTTTGGGGCTAAAAATCCCGTATTTATGCTCATCAGACGCTCCGCGCGGATCGCCGCGCGGATGCACTAGCGCCACCATCAGCGCCAAGCACTGGTCATCAGACGCTCCGCGCGGGTCCACTAGCGCCAACACCAGCGTCAAGCATTGGTCGCCCGGTTTCTTCCTAAACACTGTTTTGGCCATAAGTTCTTCGTTTTAGCTCCGTTTTCGCTCCGGAAAGAACCGTTGGACTCGTATTCAAATTCCCCATCCAACAAGACCATAAAATCTCGGATTTAATCCAAAATCGTGTTTTTCATATTTTTCTTAAAAGATCGATTCCACACTGATTCGAAATTGTACTTATCCAAAAAAATACGGGTGTTACAGAGTTCAAGTAGAAACATAAAATAATGTTATCTTGATTGATAGGGAAGGAAAAGAACATGGTGAGAGTGATACAAGGCTAGAAAATAATGAAAGCCTTCCCCACACCACTTCAAGCCAGGTAGCCACATCTACTATTGGGTTGCATATGTTGCAACCCAATATTGAAAATACGTTGTAGACCTAGCAACGCAATTGCACAACCTCCATAGCCACTCAACATCCTCTCAATATGATGTTATTTCAGTTTCACACAAAGAATTATCACAAAATCTATCGGATTCTCACTTGGAGAATGCTGATATTAAAAAAGGAAGGGAACAGATATCACCATCACTTCATTTGTGAGCACATTGAGGTTAGATCTGATACACTCTAGGACACTATCGGGAACTACATCAGTTGTTGCATGTCTAAGTAACCCAATCGGAACATCTATAGTGATACCATCTATAGGTATTTCACGAGAATCAGATGGAAATCCTACCAATGTTACCAACTTGCCAACATTGAATGTAGGAGCAACAATTAACTCAATTGTTTTTACAACTGGTATCCTAAGTGGACCATGTCCTGTTATTTCCCCGTACATACTACCAAGAGATCTATTGAAGAAGGGTATGGAAGTACTTAATAATTCTTTCATCAAGCATGCTAAGCATCATCATAGTTCAAAAGTTAACTGACGAGGTACAAAGATTGATAAAGGGCAAACATGTACTCGAGCAGATTTCGAGACCTACTCCACCTCCACCACCACCAAGTCAAAAAGAGCAATCTGTTGATGAATAAAAGTCCTTGTGGTATGCTAAAATGTTATCTCACGGTGATGTAGTTAATCAAGAAGATGTTGATTTGGTTGAAATACTGAGAAGACAGATAGAAGCTCAAAAGGAAACTATGAAAAAGTCTGATCTTATGGAGTTAAAAGAGTTCATCCAGTCTACAACAGATTTAATTAACAAATCTATGAATGCATTATCCAAAAGGGTTTCCACCTTGGAGGATACATGTAAAGCACAATCCGGTACGACCAAACAAAGGCATGATGATCATGATCATCATCCGGGGGGGAGGAAGCAGCGAAAGGTTTCAGAAAATGTGAGCACAAAAGCAGAATCTACTAGAGGTATTTTTTGGTGATGATGTTAATGTTCAAGGGACTGGTGATAAACAAAATGAGGAAGTTAGAGAGGAAGATATCCTAGTTGTTGCTGATGTGGAACCAACGGTTGAAAAGCCCAAGGTTGCTGACAAAATAATTGAGGATGAGATAATGGATGGTAATCTTTTCATTGATATAGTTGACATTAACTCGGATAATGATAATGATGAAAGAGTTGAATCAGCAAAGCAGAGTATCAAAGAGGAGACTGATGAGTTATTTGATTTCTATGACAATGAAGTTGAAGAAGAAAGAGACTTTAATATGATCCATCAATTGAATAAAGTTTTTCCAGAATCTCAAGAAAGAGATCCACAATCAGAACCTGCAGTACAACAACCAGAGAGCTCTAACAGATCTGAAAGTTAACCAACACGGACATAAGCTACTGAAGGTGGGAACGTACCAATATCAGAGTTCCTTTCCTAGAGAACACTAAAAAGAAGATTTTTGGGAATAAAATTAGAAAGATGGATGATGTAAAGCTATATGATATTTCAGATTTTAAGGAAAGAGATCAGACAAAGTATCTTCACATGATGACCTCAAAAGACCAAGCAGTGAGATTTGTCAAGACAAAACATAGAATTGTGACAATCAATAAGATCATTTCCAAGAGGCTAGTCAATGTATGGTATCCAAAGTTCACTGTGACAAGGCAAGACACCAAAGAATGGGTTTTTTTCTGAAGCAGATTTCAAGAATCTGGATTTAGATGATTTTGAAGATATAGTGTTTGAACCTAAAAGAAGATACGTCAGACCAATATAAGTTACTAATGCTTTTTTTGCTGGGAAACGAATTATAAAGAACTTGGTGAAGTTTTCTTACATCTCTAATCTACAAATGGGTGTGAAAAACAACCAACCTGATGTGAATTTGTTAAAGTTGGATCAAAGTTTGCCCAACATTGAAAACTTTCCGTTGTACATGATTATGGAACAACCAGAACTTGGTTTGGTTTTCATGAATGGTAATGGTAATAAATGCTTCTTGAGATTCAGTGAGATTGCATCCTACTCAGATGGTACTTTAAAAGTGATAAAGTTTCAGTTAAAGAGAAAATTGGCCTTGGATGACAAAGAGTTGGTGAAGATGGATATCAAAAACAGATAACTGATTGAAAGAGCCTTGGAGATCATTGAAGTCAGATTCAGTTTCAAAAATTCCATAAGAAGATTCGAAGTAATCTTTAGTCTCAGAAAGAAATTTATCAGGCATGTTTGATCTTCTACAACTTTAATACAAAGGGGGAGATTGTTGGGGTATATCCTATGTCGTATTAAAGTTAAGGGGCTGATATATAAGTACCTCAGGGGTATATAAGCTTTTGGTTCTTTGTTAAATATGTAGCTTGGCATTCTGTACTTGCACTACTTGTGAACTCTCTTTCTCTCTCTCAAATAGTGATATGACAAAAGCTATTTCATCACCATAGATTGTGTTCTTGGATTATTATTTTCTTTATTAAAATCTACTTATTCTTAGACTAACAATTGCCAAAGAACAGAACCTTGCCTCTGTAATGTTTCCTCGCTTCATAGCCTTGGTGATCAGAAGGGCTATCGAGAAATTCTCCTTCACAGAAGATGGCCCGAAAACACATGTGTTCATCATGAACAATTTTAAACCAACCATAATGCACAGAGGTTGCTCACACGAACGACGATTCCCAAAGTGTATGATCTCCATCATTACACCTAACTATACTCTTCTTTCCACATTTAGAACCTTTGCCCAACCTCTAGAACCAGAGGTGGGAACCCTAGAGTACTTAGGTTCTGAGCCACGAGAGGAGGCACAATCAGAGAATGGTGAGAGTGTTCACCAAGTGCACGGAGGACCAGAGGGCACCAAGCCAAAGGGTGAACATCAAGGATTTCGACGGGATTGCAACGGAAATAAATAAACAATAATAATAAAAACAAACCGCGAAACCCCACTAGCCCGGATCCGTAACGAACAAAATAGGGACAAAAACCAACCATGGGGGGTTTAGAAAACCACCTCAAGTGGTTGTATCGGAATGAAAATCAAAGCACAAGAAACCAACATAGGCCTTATCTAGAAGTATCCACACGTGAGTAGCTTTAATCCCCGAACGGTTGCTAGCCCAATGAACCGAAATTACACAAAGAAAAATGGGGTTTCCATGTGTGTGTATGTGTATCCACGGCCAAAGGAGAGGGATTGAGAGTTTTCTTGTATTGTGTTTTTGCTTAAACCTAAACCTAAACAAGGTTAGGTTTAAATACCTCCCTTACCATATTTGGACCATGCCCCTAATTTGCTTAATTAAGCTAATGTGCTCATGGACCTTTCAATTAATTATTAACTTAAAAATTAAATCATTTAATTATTATCATAATAATTAAACTTGGACCTCAAGTAATAACTACTTTTAAACAATGGGCTTTTGGCCTAATTAATTATTAACATAATAATTAATTATCCATATTAGTCCATTATTTAATTATCATAATTATATTTTATACACACACACTTTATAATTATTATTCAACTAGAACAATAATTATATTTCCATTACAGAATGTAATTATTTGGTTCACGACCATGATGGTCAATTCGAGACATACATACTCTATGTGTGCGGCCCTCATAGGTTCATCTGACGTCATCAGTGTAATCATATGACGTGGGCATAGAGAAACCTACAGTCCCCCACTTGCATACGACACATAAAACACAGACAGTGGTTATGTGTTTAGCAACGCACCACCGCCCCCGAAGTTAAATGAATATGTGATTTCCAAGCTTTTATGATGTAATCAATAACATGATAAGAATATTCCTTATCCCTTTGCTACGCTATCTTATATTGAACTCAAGGCATAGATCAAGCTCATCATTGGTTGTTCAATAATTGTATTTCTCGATCCCGATATTAGTTGAGTGAACAAGTATTATTGGTATAACCAATACACTTATGTGTGGCCACAGAATTCTCAATTTATATCATCGAGGGGCCTAGAGATTTCTCTCTCATCATGAGAGGAGCAAATTTCATATTGCATGCATATGAATCTCACATAGTTCACATTTTACCTAACATAGCCCTTATAATCACTTGGTGAAAGGTGACGCTAGGCATATGTTAAGGCAAAACACTCCTTGTGCTTGAGGTCCCAATATACATCTTAGGTCAAAGGAAAAATGAATAACTTATCATTTCAAGACTCACTTTATGACATCGATCTATGAAGTGATCTTGAATACGGGTCTATCCAACACTTGAACCTACAAGTGCAAGTGGCTCTGGTTACACCCCGTGCTGGCCCACTTGACCATACCCAGACTTCACAATGATCTTAGTGTGTTACCAGTCCCCACGTAACAATCGACCATGGATCATTATAAATAATATCATATTATTTATGGATTTAAACATGTTAATATAAAACACACTGAAATTAGTGTAATGACTCATACCCCGTATGCAAAAAACAGATAGAATTTCATTGCTTAATGTTCCAAAAGTATACTGAAATTACAGATCAATTCAAACACTTAGAAATCTTAAACCTATAGTGCTAGTGTGAACATCATGCTTGCTCTGACTCATATGTTTAGTGAATGGATCTGTCGGATTGTCTTCCGATCGAAACTTGAAAACCTTCACATCCTCTCGATTGATCATCTCTCGAATGATGTGATATTTTCTCAGAATGTGCTTGGACTGCTGATGAGACCTTGGTTCCATTGCTTGAGCTATGGCACCCTCGTTATCGCAATAGATCTCGATGGGTCCATTTATGCTAGTAACCACACCAAAGTATGTGATGAATTTCTTCATCCACACGGCTTCCTTCCCATTGTCTGAAGCAGCCAGGTATTCTAATACTGTAGTCGAATCTGCAATCGTGCTCTGCTTAAAGCTCTTCCAACTTACGACACCACCAATCAGTGTAAACATAAAACCTGATTGTGACCTGAAGTCATCACAATGGGTTTGAAAGCTAGCATCTGAGTATCCTCGAATGCACAGATCTCCTTTCGTACCGCCGTATAGCAGGAACATATCCTTAGTCCTTTTCAGGTACTTGAGGATATTTTTAACTGCTACCCAATGAGCTTCACCTGGGTTTAACTCATATCTACTAGTCATTCTTAAAGCATAAGATACGTCAGGTCTAGTACATATCATGGCATACATTATAGATCCAAATGCCGAAGCATAGGGAAAACCCTTCATGCGATCTATGTCTTCCTTTATGGAAGGACATTGAGATTTACTCAATTGTACACCATGTACCATTGGCAAGTTTCCTCTCTTGGAACTCTCCATCTTGAAGCGTTTCAAGACCTTATCAATGTATGTACTCTGGCTCAATCCAATTAAACGCTTAGATCTATCCTGATAGATCTTTATTCAAAGGATATATGCGGCCTCTCCTAAGTCTTTCATCACGAAACATTTCCCTATCCAGGTTTTGGTCAAACGGACCAAAACCGAATCCAACAAAAAAACAACCACAACGTGCTTGGGTCCAATAAACATAAAGAAAACAAGCCCAAAACCAAAATTGGGCCAAAACACGGTCAAGGCCCAAAAAACATTTTGGCCCACAAAAAAACCCTAAGGCCCAAAATTTAAAAAAACTAGGGCTGGCCACGAAAAACGACACCAGTAAAACAGGCGTCGAGCAGCGCCATGGCGCACCACGCCCGGCAGCCCGTCGCACGGCGTCGGCGGTGGCCCGTGGTGATTTTTTCAAGGTTTTTTATTTTGACCATTTTTGTCCAGTTTGAAGTCTTATTTCGTTGTTACGATGCTTAGATACCACTAAAGGGTTTTGACGGGATCACAGTGGAAATAAATAAACAATAATAATAAAAACAAACCATGAAACCCCAGAACATGCTTTGTTTATAAAGAACTTGGTGAAGTTTTCTTACATCTCTAATCTAAAAATGGGTGTGGAAAACAATCAACCTAATGTGAATTTGTTAAAGCCAGATCAAACTTTGCCCGACATTGAAAACTCTCCGTTGTACATGATTTTGGAACAACCAGAACTTGGTTTGGTTTTCATGAATGGTAATGGTAATAAATGCTTCTTGAGATTCAATGAGATTGCATCCAACTTGTTTGAGTAAAAAATCACGAGTCTCGACCGACGACAAAAATCAAACAACATATAACACACAACAAGTCTTATATTAAGATAAGTTCCTGTAAACTACTCACGACCGTTACCTTAGTCGTCACTTATAATGACGGTTGTAAGATACTCTCGACCAGCAACCAGGTTCCCATGATGATCATACGATTGTCACAAGACACTAACCCTCGACAAGCGTTTTCTTTGTCTCTTTAATGCAGGCCTCGGAGCTTTAATGGTACAACGATCATAACGGAAGAATCATCATCAAAGGCAATAAATGACCAAGACCGTTACACGCATATATGAAGACCGTTTATTGTAAATAAGCCTGTAAAAATCAAGCTTCCCACATTATTTGGACACGAAGATTCACGGAGCATAAACCGAATACTCCAACAAGCAATATCTCTCTCGAAGAAACCCACGGAAAAAGCTCTATTGTAACACATTGTACCTTCGATACTTGTTTCTAAAGGACGTCGTCCTTATTTGACGACCATAGTGCACTGTCGACATAAAAGTAGACCGTGGTTTTTACCCTCGACTGGGTTTTTCGCGTCACCAAGTTCTGTTGTCTCTTTTACTTTCTTTTGTTTATCGTACGGTCGAGAGATACCTTTCTTTAGTTGTTAAAGCTCCACACCGACTTTAAATCTAACTTTGGGTGATTTGTAGCATTAACAGTTTGGCGCCCACCGTGGGGCCCTATCTAGAGAAAATCTCCGACAAAACGTGCATCCTACTAATAGTTTCTTGTGTTCACATCGTTTTCAGGGACATGTCAGGACATGATGCCCAACTCAACGCAATCGCGCAGCTACGCATGGAACTGAACGCTGCATGCACTCGCATTGACTCCCTAGACGAGCCAAATCGAAAAGCGGCCGAAGAAATCACACTCCTGAGAAATCAGGGCCCAAGTATCTCATTTGGGCAACAGAATGGTCAGCGACCATCCTTCAGCATACCCTTTCCATGGCCTCCTCTCCCGACTTATCTGAGGCCTACGACATACGACTTCCCAAGACCACCCCCGAATACCGAAGCTACAACCTATCCAATGCCAACGATGGTGTTTCCTACTATCCTATTCCAGACTCCCTTCGTTACAACCTTTCCGATCCCAACGATGTCGATCCCTTCGATGTCTCATCCAATGATGTCGGCTTCGTTAAATTTTCCAGTCAATGGGGAAGCTGCCGACTCGTCACATCGAAATGGCCTTCATGCGACGATAAGCATGACCTCAAAAGACTCAAGTTTTATCCCCGCAGTAATCGGTGGACCCAACCAGGACGATTTGGTCGCTCGACGCTTGAAACTCCTAGAAGATAAAACAAAAAAATGTTGTCGTTACTTTCTAAACTACCTGGTACCGCTGTACCCATCGACGTCGAGTCTCGCTCAGGATTTCATGCATTCGCCTCATCGATGAGATCTCCACGGTCGATGTCCCAAATAAGTATGTTAGACCAAAAACAAGTGTTACAATTAAGAATCAAGATCAAGATCAATATGTCATCTCTATATTGATAAGGAGTCACAAGTACATAGAGAGAATATGAGAAATATTACAACAAGATCTAAAGCAAAAAACTTAGACTAGGCTATTTATACCTAGGAAGAATATTTCACAAATAACCCTTCAACTTTGATACAATATACAAATAAAGCACTAACAATCTCCCCTTTGTATCAAACGTTGAAAAATAACTATCAAATTGCTCTGGAGGAATATACTTCTTCCTTATGCCAAAAATGATCTCAACTTCTTAATGCATTCCTGTATTCCAGTCTGTTAGCAATTGCTTCCAAGGCTCGATGAATGAACTTCTTTGCTTTAGGCTCCAAAGGTACCAACTTCTTATCATCTAATCTGAGCTTCCCATTCAATTGAATCTTTATCAGCTTGAAGGTTCCATCACTGTATTTGTTTGCTTCAATGAACCGCATAAACCTCTTCTTCTTCTTTCCATTGAAATACACAATGCCAAATTCAGGTTTTTCAAGAATCTTGTATGCTGGAATACCTTAGATTTCAGGAAGTCTTTGGTTAGGTTTAAAATATTCACTCTGATCTGCCCGGCTTCCAAACCCATTTGGAAATCAGTCAAGTAAGAAAACTTTACCAAATTCTTCATGAACCGCTTCACCGACTGATAAGCCTCAGACCAAGTTTTATCTTTGTTGGGAGTTCTGGATAGAATATCCTACAACCTCATGACGTCTTTACTAGTAAGATACTTGAAATTTGCTTCACTGAATGACCACTCCTTTCCATCAGTTCTGAATATTGTGAACTTCGGATACCAAACGTTCAGCAACTTCTGAGATTCTATCTTGACAATCTTGACAATCTTCTTATCTGTTCTCACCCAGTCCATATCTTGATCCTTATTCTTCATAATGTGGAGAAACTCAATTCGGTATAGATACGACATCTTTTCTATTGAGTATAGCTTGACGAGGTCTATCGGTTGAACCACTTTCACAAAAAAATCTCTTCGGGTATCTTCTTGGAAAGGACTTAAAATTCTGATCATGTGCCATCTTCTTTCTAGGTTGGGTTCTCTATCAATAAGTTGTTGAAACACACGAATTTCCGCCTCGGATACATGATCTTTAATAATACCTTCTAGAATAACAGGAATATTTAACTGTGGTATGCCAATAACTGGATCATCTTGCTTTGGCTCATCATCATCATCATCATCCGTATCATTTGCTTGTACATTCACTCCATCAAACACGTCATCTAATTCTTCCTTTATTATCACAATGGTTCTTTCAGGTTCATCTTCTGAATCAACATAGATGATGTCTTGAATCATACTATCCGCCAATTTCTCTTCCTCAGTTCTTTTATCACTTCCCTCAGGCTTTTCAGCCATCTGAATGATATCATCAAGAACATTATCACCATTACCACCAGCATGCTTTTCACCTTCAATATTCAAACCTTGATCTGTTTCAGCATCTCCAACATTAACTCTAGAACCACTTGCTTCACCAACTCTCGGTCTCTTACTACTCTCCCCCTCATGATGATAAGGATCCTGGTCATCGTGTCTTCTTTTAGATCCTTGGGCTTGAGATTTGCAGGATTTTTCAAGAACTGCAATTCTGTCAGAAAGGGTTTTAAAGCCAGAAGTCATGGCTTTGGTTAATTGTTCGATTGATTGCTGAACGGGTTGGATATCAGATTTGGTGGTAATTGGGATTGTATTTCAGTTTGTTTTCTCAAGAGGCCAACAAGTTCAACCTCTTTTGCATCATTATGATCATTTTGTTCCAACAACTGAGCAAGTAACCTAGATTTAAGCTCGTGTATAGGAATGGTTTGTTCAGGTTGATTGGATTGTGGGTTAGATTTGGGTTTTGGGTCAGGTTGAGGATTGGACTCGATTAAGGGTGTTTGCATCACAGATTTCCCTTTAACTGCATGATTCACCTCTTCCGACAATTTCTCCACAATCTTCCACATCTCCTCCGTTTGTTTCTTATAGGAAGTATTCAACGAACCAAGGGCCACTTGCAACAAATCCACCGTCACATAGTATGGGGCGGTCCCAACATTACTCTTATTTGTTGTGCACGAACGGGGCATAGTTGATGTAACTGTATGGCCTGTGTTCAATGATGGCATAGTGTTGACATTGATAGGACTTCCACCCGGTCCTCGTGAAGTACCAACAAATGGCAACGACAGTCGGGGTGTTCTGATTGGAGCATGAAGTCCAATATTTTGTGTCACCAACGGTGGAGTGACTGCCGTTTGTGTCCTAGAAAAGAAAGTATAACCAAATGGCTCTAGCCTCGAAGTGCGTACAAACTAAGTCGATAGCCGGGGCAGGGGCCTATCTTTTTCAATACCAACTAACACCGAGTATGTAGCCGATAGACTTTGTGCTTGTCCCTCGTGAGAAAGTGAAACATTAACTTGTTGAGAAGTTAATGAATGGCTTGGTGGGGCTGTGCTATGCGTAGCTAGGTCCACTACGTCTTTTTCAATATCTAACGGCGACGAACGCGCGTTGATAGTTGATGTGGTAACCCGGCTAGACATAATGAAACTTTGTCAATCTTTAGCTCTGGTAGACCTAGAACTAATCCACTGGTTCTTAACTTGTTGATATCTCAAAAGTTTTGGTGAGACAATCTTTTGTGCCATAGCTAACACTCTTCAACTAGCGCTTTAAATACTAAACAAACAGGTTTAGACGCCATAAAGTCGGAAAATTAGCTATGTACAGATCACCAAGACGAGCAACTTTGAAGATTTCAACTCCATTTGAATCAGCAATGTAACAGAATCTCTTGTCAAAACTGATTTTGCAGTCCTTGTTGCAAAATTGGCTGATACTGAAGAGGTTATGACCTAATCCTTCCACATACAGAACTTTCTCGATTGAGATCATGTTGTTTGTCAGAGTTCCGTGTCCTCCGATGTATCCTTTCGTATTGTTACCAAATCCGACCGACCCTCCAGGATGGACTATAAAAGTATGCAGTAGGTGCTTGTACCCTGTCATGTCTCTTGATGCACCAGAATCAACGACCCACACATGACAGTCCTGAAAAGTCAATTATTCCAACTTAGGTACCCATTTTAGTATGGGTCCTTTGATGTTAGTATGAATAAACGTTTTCAGATCAGTTGAAGAACCTTTAAGTTTTCCTTCAAATTTGAGTTCTTTTTGTAAATTTTGAATTTTGGATTTATCTTTTGGAACCTATTTCCACACAAAATTTACTTCAACTGATTGAATAGGATTTTTCTTTGATTTTCTCTTTAAACCAAATCCAAACATTTTAACATAGTAATTAGATGAAGATTTGGAAAAAGAGTCATTAATGTTAAAGTTTTTTATTTTGCTTTTCGTCAAGGATTTACGGTTTAGCGAAAAAGAATTATCCCAACAGTGATTACAATGTATTTGTCGCTTTGCTTGTGTCAACAACTTAGAATCAGAAAATTGAACGCCTTTATTGACACTTCGCTTGCAAACATTACAAGAATGATTACAACTGCTTTTTCCGGCCACCACGACTTTCAGACCACTTATCTCACTATTTACTGCTTCGTTTTCGATTCTGAAACTCGCTAATTGATCGAAAATCCAAAACGAATAGATATGTGATAGTTTGATCGACCAAATCTCAACCAAAATGCAGATCGATCAACAACTTCACTATGAACATCGAAGAACACAACCTATCGACAATATGAGATTTCAAAATCATTGAAATTGTCACTGTTTTTTGAATCAGGAAGTAGCAATCTATTTCAAATCACCAACAAGATCGATCTGTGAAACTAAAAAACAATTAAAACACATTCAAATTCAAGAACTAAAAAACAGCTTTACGAAAATCTCGATGAACACTGTTCATTTTGTTTTCAAAAAACAGATTTTTGATTAAAACTCAATGCAAAACAGTGAAATCGGTTGTTAAAATTGATATAAAATGAAATTTTGTTGATCAATTCAACAACTACAACACAAATTCAATCCAAAATTCCAAATTCTTGAAATTTTTCAAGAAAATCTCAAATAGACAAAAATTCTTCAAATCTTCAAAATTTGACGAACATTCTTCAATTCGTTGCACAAATTCGATCTCCCAAAGCTCTGATACCAAATGTTAGCCCAAAAACAAGCGTTACAATTAAGAATCAAGATCAAGATCAATATGGCATCTCTATATTGATAAGGAGTCACAAGTACATAGAGAGAATCTGAGAAATATTACAACAAGATCTAAAGCAAAAGACTTAGACTAGGCAATTTATACCTAAAAACAATATTTCACAAATAGCCCTTCAACTTTGATACAACATACAAATTAAGCACTAACAAAGTACAACATTCCTGTTTTTACGCCCAAGTATTCAGAGATAACGGGGCCGACGGAACAGATAGCACATTACAAGCAGTTGATGTAGACCGTGCCGATACCTCGCCAATATCAGGAGGTATGTATGTGCAAGAGGTTTGGTGCGACCCTCACTGTTGTTGCCCTCCAGTGGTTGATCAATCTCAAGCCTAAATCCATCAGCACCTTCGACAAGCTAGTCAACCAATTCTCTCAACAATTCGCCAGTAGTCGTAAGATGGAGAAGAAATTTAGAGACTTGTATTACGTCACTCAGAAAGTCGGGGAGTCTATCCGAAGTTATTTCAATCATTTTAATGCAGAAATGATTAGTGTTCGTAATTGCGACGTCAAGACCGCGATCGAGCCTTACAAAGGAGGTTTGGACGATAGTTCACGATTGTATACCGACCTGACGAAGTATCCACCAGAGAACTTTGAAGACGTTTGAGCAAGGACGTTGGCATACATGCGAGTCGAAGACGACGTAACTTTTCACCAGAAACATTCGAACGACAAGAAGTCGTTGAGTGTGAAAAAAACCCGACTTCAAGTCCAATACCATCGCCAAAACGGAACCAGCACGCCAAATTTCAAACGTTAGGTGTAATGACCCGGGTGAGTTAGTTGTTTATTTTTGTTTTTATTTTATTTTATGTTTATTAGTTTATGGTAAGTTTGTGTCGGTTTGATTGTTCAAGGGTGTATTTTTCGTTTTAGTATAGTTCGAACCCTCAATCGCAATTTGGTGTGCATGTAAATTGAACCGCCTCCTTATTATCTTCATTAGAGTCGGTTTCCCAGCTTTGGTATGTGTGTGTGTTACAGCCGAGAGAAAAGAGAAAGGGAGAAAAAAGGCGTCGATCGATTAGGCCTCAAAGGAGTTTCATATGGAGTCATTTTTGAGGTAATCTCTTTTCAAGTTATGTTCGTATCAAGTTGTATATGATTTCTATCGGTTTAGTTTTGTCCAATTCTTGATTCGTGTTGGTTTCGATTGAGTTGGTTCGAACGTCCTCTGGATTCTTTGAGTTTATGGATTCGATTGAACCAGATTCTTCTGAGTTCCCGGATGTATTAGGTATCCAGATTCTTTATGTTTCTGGATAAGGTTTTCCGGATAGAGTTTTCCAGAACGGTTTCCGGATCAGTTTCCGTATTGGTTTGTCCGGGTCAGTTTCCAAATAAAGTTTTCCAGATAGGGTTCTCCAGGCCGGTTTCTAGATGGAGTGTTTCCGGATTGGATTATTTTCCAGGTACAAATGTATCCGTATTATGGTATTTTCCAGATAAGTTTTACGGGTATGTTCCGGATGGGTTTTTATCCGAATTATGGAACCATTTCCGGGTGTGGGTTAATTTGATCTCTGGTCTTTCCTGAGTGGGTTTAGTATTCAAATCTTTGAGTAATTTCTTGAGTAGTTTTGGTTCTCCCGGATAAGTTTTAGGATTCTTAGCTTATTAAAGAGTTTTATATGTTTAAATGATAAACTGTTATCTATATTTGTGTAATTCAGATTTGATGAAGTTTGTTGAAAAGTAAAGTTCTTGCGAGTTTACAAATAAAAGTGATAGTTGCGTTATTTCTTCAGGTGAGTTTTTTTTAACCATTTTCAAACTGGAATACATATATATATTGAATAAATATGTGGTACGTAGTGTGATGATGTAACCTTGATTGGAATGTGATGTATTGATATGTATACTATGTGTATATATATATATATATATAAGCATTGCACTACACGATTACATATTGGCCAGACTTAGGGCCGGTGGAGTTTGGCTATACAGAGGGACAGCGGAGTTGGTTTTATTTAGTGTAGCGGAGTAAATTGATTAGTTGGCTTAGCGCAACCAACTAATATGGCCATGTGAAAGAATTGTACACGGTGCATACAAGTCATGATTGGTATTCTTATACTTGTTGTATATAAATGTTTTTACAAAATGTTTACTAAACTGACATGGATTTTCTCACTTAGACCAATTGGTCTAACCTTCATTTTGTTTTCAAAACTATGTATTCCAGGTCAAGGAGCAAGTAGGAGTAAAGGAAAAGATAAGATGTGAAGATTGTATGAAGTCTATGTGTTTTTGGAAGCTATGTTGGACAATTATATTTAGTTTGTAATATAGTAAGTTAGCAGCAAACTTATATTGAATTTTATAATGTATCTTTTGGACTATGAAGACCCTAAGTGATATAATATGTATCTTTTGTTGTATATGTTTGGCATCATGTTTGGGGCGGGGTCGTTACAGATGGTATAAAAGCCCTAGTTTAAGGGATTTAGGTATTTAGATCCATTCCTAGAATTAAACTGCATGTGAAGTAGGATGTCCCTGTTATGTGTAGAACCTTGGGATATTAAATTTAATTGGGTTGAAAGAACGACATGTAAGGTAAATTCAAATTACATCTGGCCAATGTAATTCTGAGCTTACAAGTGCATGTTTGAATTGGAATACCTTATTATATTGGGTATGTGTTAAATGAATATCTATATATTTGTTGGGGGATTTGTGTATCGTGGAAGAGATAAGAAATGGTGAGACGATTAGTATAGCTTGGATGAAACCAGAGATCGCGTAGAGCTCGCTTTCCGTAAGAGATATTCCGACCCTATTCTGCCCGGGTATCACGAAATTCTCTCGAGGATAATGTCTGATTTTCAGTGTATCGATTAAAGCAGAAATCGATCCATATAATTACACTCTAGAACACGTAACCTACACTATATTGTATCAGGAAATAATATCTCATTTAATGAAATTGATTGTGGACTTAATGACAGGAGTTACAAATGAGAAAAGCTTCCCTGACGCCGTCGCTACTTTCCACGCCAGATAAGTAGCACCGAAATGAGCGCCAAACATAAAGCAGACCACAGCGCCAGTTTTGGCGCTAGACAACTGGCGCCGATATGCGCGCCATGCACAAATCCGTGCACAATCCAGAGCCTGGCGCCAGTTTGGCATTAGCCAACTGGCGCCAGTACTGGCGCCATTTCTCATTTCCCAATCCCACTTTGTAACGTGCCATTCTCAACCATCCAACAATCCCGGGTTCTAGTTAGCTTACACGATTGTGCACTCCACACCTCCTAACTCATGTTATAGCTTAGCTAACAACCCCGTTATTACCTTTGTGAATCCAATTACACAAAATGAACGATGATTTCACTAAAATCACCAACATTCCTCCCCCATTTTAGTGCAATCCTTGATTCACAAATTAAATTACAATACAGGTAAACAAACTCATGCATAAATGAAAATATCTAAAAGATTGAATTTCCATCTTAGTACATTACACATTTCAAATACTCGAGAATCCGGGTGTCCTAAGGATTGAACCCGTCAACCCATTTGAGTACCAAAAAATAACATACACATGAATTTAAAAACTCTCTAAAGTGTAAACTTGACACTATACAGACCATGTGTCCTTATCCATTCGTGAGTGCATCAAAGCTAAGTCCAAGCTTCTTGAAGCGGCCACACTTCCCACTCATATAGGTAGTTCTTTTCCTCATGCACCTGCACATGCATTTTTACAAAAGAACAATTACCTACTTCACTTGCAGTACCGAGCACACACCTTGGGATGACCGTCTTGTGCTCCAATCTCTTAGAGTGAGCTTCCCCATTGAATTCAACTTCTAACGTTGTATTAGAAGGGAATTAGGTATCTCACCGTTAGAGATTTAGAAGGACTTTAATCCCATCCCTATCACCGACTTGTTAACCAAGTCCCTAGCTAACCCCTTCGTCAAGTGATCCGCTAGATTTTGTTGCGACCGAACAAACTAAACCGAAATCACCCCATTCGTGATTAGCTCACGAATCATGCTATGTCTAACACCTAAGTGTCTAGACTTGCCATTATACACTTGGCTATAAGCTTTATCCAAAGTAGCCTCACTATCACAACTGATAGAAATGGGTGATATTGGTTTCGGCCATAATGGAATTTCATGGACCAAATTCCTTAGCCATTCCGCCTCTTTACCGGCAGCGGCTAACGCCACAAATTCCGACTCCATAGTCGAACTCGTGATGCAAGTTTGCTTCTTGGAAGCCCAAGAGATGGCACCTCCCCTAAGCAAGTACACCCAACCACTCGTGGAAGAGTGATCTTCTAAATTGGTAATCCAACTTGCATCCGAATATCCCTCCAAAACCGAAGGAAACCCGACATATGACAAACCATAATCAATGGTTTTCTTTAAGTATTTGAATACTCGTCTTATCGCTTGCCAATGATGAATACTAGGATTACTAGTATATCTACTCAACTTTCCTATGGCAAATGCGATATCCGGCCTAGTGCTTGTCATGGCATACATCAAGCATCCTATAGCCTTTGAGTACTCGAGTTGTGACACCGCTTCACCCGAATTGGGCATAAGCTTCACACTCGGATCCCATGGGGTACTTACCGGAGAACAATCAAAGCTATTAAATTTCTTTAATACTTTCTCAATGTAATGAGATTGCGTAATTGCAATCCCTTTGTTCTCACGCTTGATCCTTATACCAAGAATCACCTCCGCCTCTCCCATGTCTTTCATGGAGAAACTTAACGACAAAAACTCTTTGGTTTTTCCAACATGATTTTGGTCGGTGCCAAAGATCAACATGTCGTCAACATATAAGCAAATGATTACACCGTTACCGGATGAATCAAATTTGCTATTACACACTTGTCCGCTTGGTTTATCATAAAGCCGTTGGACAAGATAACCTCATCAAATTTCTGATGCCATTTTTTGGGTGCTTGTTTCAGCCCATACAATGATTTTACAAGTTTACATACCTTATGCTCCATTCCAGGCATAACAAAACCTTCCGGTTGTTTCATGTAAACTTCCTCCTCCAAGTCACCATTCAAGAATGCCGTTTTGACATCCATTTGGTGAATCACCAAATTGTGAATAGCGGCTAAGGCTATCAACAATCTAATAGTAGAGATTCTTGCAACCGGGGCATAAGTATCAAAATAATTGATACCTTCCCGTTGCCTAAAGCCTTGGATCACTAATCGAGCTTTGAACTTGTCGATTGACCCATCCGCTTTCATCTTCCTTTTGAAGATCCACTTGCAACCCAAAGGTTTGCAACCCGGTGGCAAGTCCGATAATACCCAAGTATTATTCCCCATGATGGAGTCCATCTCATCATGTATTGCTTCTTTCCAAAAGGCAATATCTTGAGAGTTCATAGCCTCATCAAATGATTTTGGATCCTCCTCAACACTATAACAGTAAAGGAATTGGGATCCAATCTAATCTCTTGATCCCTCTACCAAGTATACTTGGAAATCGGGACCAAATGATTTTTCAATCCTTCCTCTTTTGCTCCTTCGAAGCATCGGAGAGTCGGTTGGAACAATTGCTTGTTCTTCAACCTCACTGGTTTCACTAGTACTTGGAACTATGTCCTTTAGCCTCGGCATTGAAGAGAATCTAGTCTCATCAAATATCACATCTCTCGATTCTATAACGGTGTGAATCGCTATAGAATCATTAGGTTCAATAACATAGAACCTATATGCTTTGGAATGCTCGGCATATCCAACAAAGATGCAGTCAATGCCTTTCTCACCCAAAGTCTTCCTTTTGGGTTTGGGTAGTCGAACAACCGCTCGACAGCCCCAAACTCGAATATTACTCAAGTTCGGCCTTTTCTTGAACCAAAGTTCATATGGGGTAATCTTGTTCCGTTTATTGGGAACTCGATTCAAAAAATAACAAGCCATTAACATGGCTTCACCCCAAAATCCATCACTCAAGCCCGAGTAGGATAACATAGAGTTCACCATTTCTTTGAGAACTCTATTTTTCCGTTCTGCCACACCATTTTGTTGTGGTGTATAAGGCGCCGTAGTTTCATGAATGATTCCTACGGATTGGAAAAACATGGGGTCGTAATATTCCCCACCACGATCGGTACGTAAACTCTTTATTAAGCCATTCATTTGCAATTCAACCTCCGTTTTAAAAACTTTAAATTTAACCAACGCTTCATCTTTTGAATGTAACAAATAAACATAGCAAAACCGTGAAGTATCAAAATAATCGATACCTTCCCGTTGCCTAAAGCCTTGGATCACTAATCGAGCTTTGAACTTGTCGATTGACCCATCCGCTTTCATCTTCCTTTTGAAGATCCACTTGCAACCCAAAGGTTTGCAACCCGGTGGCAAGTCCGATAATACCCAAGTATTATTCCCCATGATGGAGTCCATCTCATCATGTATTGCTTCTTTCCAAAAGGCAATATCTTGAGAGTTCATAGCCTCATCAAATGATTTTGGATCCTCCTCAACACTATAACAGTAAAGGAATTGGGATCCAATCTAATCTCTTGATCCCTCTACCAAGTATACTTGGAAATCGGGACCAAATGATTTTTCAATCCTTCCTCTTTTGCTCCTTCGAAGCATCGGAGAGTCGGTTGGAACAATTGCTTGTTCTTCAACCTCACTGGTTTCACTAGTACTTGGAACTATGTCCTTTAGCCTCGGCATTGAAGAGAATCTAGTCTCATCAAATATCACATCTCTCGATTCTATAACGGTGTGAATCGCTATAGAATCATTAGGTTCAATAACATAGAACCTATATGCTTTGGAATGCTCGGCATATCCAACAAAGATGCAGTCAATGCCTTTCTCACCCAAAGTCTTCCTTTTGGGTTTGGGTAGTCGAACAACCGCTCGACAGCCCCAAACTCGAATATTACTCAAGTTCGGCCTTTTCTTGAACCAAAGTTCATATGGGGTAATCTTGTTCCGTTTATTGGGAACTCGATTCAAAAAATAACAAGCCATTAACATGGCTTCACCCCAAAATCCATCACTCAAGCCCGAGTAGGATAACATAGAGTTCACCATTTCTTTGAGAACTCTATTTTTCCGTTCTGCCACACCATTTTGTTGTGGTGTATAAGGCGCCGTAGTTTCATGAATGATTCCTACGGATTGGAAAAACATGGGGTCGTAATATTCCCCACCACGATCGGTACGTAAACTCTTTATTAAGCCATTCATTTGCAATTCAACCTCCGTTTTAAAAACTTTAAATTTAACCAACGCTTCATCTTTTGAATGTAACAAATAAACATAGCAAAACCGTGAAGCGTCGTCAATAAAAGTGACAACGTACTTTTTATTACCAAAAGACGGAGTCGAATGCAAATCACAAAGATCACTATGAATTAAATCAAGCACTGAAGAGTCCCTTTTCACGTTAGGAAAAGGTTGTCTAGTGATCTTTGTTAACATGCAAGTTTTACACTTATCAGTCTTAATATCAAACGCCGGAATAAGACCGTCTTTTGACATTTCAACCATACGTTTAAAATTAAGGTGACCAAATCTAGCATGCCATAAATTAGAATCAACACAAACGCTATTTGCAATAAAAACAGAATTTGAAACAACATTCATTTTATTCAAATTCAACATAAACATATTATTAAGCAAATAACCAAATCCTACAAAAGAGCCACCCTTTGACAAGATGAACTTGTCCGACTCATAAACTTGCCTATACCCTAACTTATTTAAAATACTACCGGAAACCAAATTCTTTCGAATTCGCGGTACAAACAAAACTTTAAGAAGTTTAACTACTTTGCCATAACTAAATTCTAGCCTAACTAAGCCTCTTCCAAGAATGGGAGCCATCGACTCGTTCCCCATGCGAAGCATTGATCCGTCTTCAACCGGTTCCAAAGAAGTGAACCAATGGCGATCTTTGCACACATGAATTGTAGCACCCGAGTCGATCCACCAAGCAACATCATCATCCTGCACATAACATGATTCGGAAATTAGTGGTACATAATTCAAATTTGAATTAAAACCAGAGTCAAGAAACTGACCTTGCCGTGGGTTTTGATCCTTGGATCCTTGCCCACTTCCACTCGTGCTTGCTCCACCCTTATTCTTGACAACCCGACAATCCCGCTTGAGATGGCTGGTCATCCCACAGGTCCAACAGGTTAAAGTAACCTTTTTATTGGGCCCTTTCTTAGCATCATTGAACATCCGTTTTCCTTTGAACTTGTTAGTCTTTCCCTCTTCCACCATGTTCACCGAAGGTGCAGAAACCTCCTTTACTTTAGGTTTCTCAGCCTCTTGCGCCCGAAGAGATTCCTCTATGCGCAAGTGACTACCGAGTTACA